>CM077647.1:98062609-99443859 GCA_039707465.1 Rhabdophis nuchalis
AGCAACCAAGAAGTGCAAACCTGAAGAACAGTAATGAAGACCAGTCACCCTTCAGGGTGGGACTAGATGCTATCTCCACCTTATTAGTAAAGGCGTATCAGGAAAGTACCAATGCCCTTTCTAAATAGAGGTGGAGATAGCATCCATGCATGGGACATACCCAAGCTGACCTGTCCTCATGGGAGGGAGAAGACTGGTTCGAATTATCTGTCAGAATGGACTGATTGCAAAACCCTATGGCCAAATGCTGTGTCAGCTGATGCAAATTTGTCTAATTTATCATTATTTATAAAGGGTGAAGGTGATGCCCATGCGGCCGCCCTGCAAATTTCCTCTAGGGAAGCCTGTGTTTCTCATTGAGTGAGCAATGACACCCTGAGGTGCTGACTCCTGGTTAGATTCATAAGCAGTAGCTATACATTTCCTGACCCATCTACCAATGGTAGACACCGATACTTTCCATCCCAGGAATGAGGGCTAAAAAGAGATAAAGAGCGTCTCCGACCTTCGGAATTCTGACGTGCGGTGGATGTAGATTTTAAGAGCATGTCGGACATCAAGCTTATGCCACTGTGTCACTAATGGCCATATCGGGGACAGACAAAAGTTTGGTAAGATCACCTCTTGGGTCCAGTTGAACCATGTACTAACCTTGGGTACAAAGGAGGGATCTAATCGGAGCACCACTCTATCCCCATGAAATCCTCCTGGCAGAGGTGATGGCTACCAGGAAGGACACCTTCAAGGTGAGGAACTGAAGTGGGATAGTGTGGAGGGGCTCGAATGGTGGCTTGATAAGTGCAGTGAGTACATTTGTCAAATCCCATGTGGGATACCTGTGAACTGCCAATGGTCTGAGACTGATGGCTTCTGTTAAGAACTTCTGTACAGTGGGATGTTGTGATAATGATTGACCCTCTGCCCAGGTCAATATTGCAGCCAGAGCTGCTACCTGTCTCGTAATAGTATAAGCCGTCCTGGAGAAACTCCAATACTTGAGGAACCGATGATGTAGTAGGAGTGATGTCCTTGGCCAAGCACCAGGTACAGAAAGGTCTGCCAGGTCGCATTATAAATATGGTCCATGGAGGGCCTTCAAGAGGCCTGGATCGTGTCAATGACCCTGGAGGAGAAATTGTCTTGCCTTAGAGCACCCCGCTCAATCTCCAGGCGGTCAGCAGCAGCCACTGAGGATCCAGATGCTCCAGAGACCACTGACTGAGATACTTTGCCTGGCAGGATCCTCAAGGGCCTCTCCATGGAAATGTTCATAGGTTGGCGAACCACGACCGCCGTAGCCAATGTAGTGCGAGGACGACGATTTCTGCCCTGATGGAGATGACCTTGAGGATGACTCTGGCTATCAGTGGAATCGGTGGGAAAGCATATAGGAGCCCCAAAGGCTAGGGGCAATGAAGGACATCCACCCCCTCTGCTCCGGCATATGGAATCTCATAAGGTACCTTGGAAGCTGTGAATTGGTTGGGGATAAAAATAGGTCCATAACTGGAACCCCAAAGCACTATGTGATCTCCTGGAAGAGATAAAGGTGCAGTCTCCATTCTGCCTGGTCAACAGTGGCCTGACTGAGCCAATCAGCTCGAGCATTTTCCACCCCTATGTGCTCAGCTGCAATGGAAAGGAGATTATCCCCAGCCCAGCAACCCAGGACACTGGCCTCCCTCATCAGTCGCATCTGGTGCCTCATTGCCTGTTCACATGTGCTTTAGCAGTCATGTTATCAGTCAGAACTAGGACAAGCTGACCTCTGATGGAGTGGGTGAAGCTCTGGGCAGCCAGGTGAATAGTTCTAAGATTCAGCAGATTAATGCTCTGTGCTCCACTGGCCCTGTGCTATAAGACTCTCAAGCCATGGAGACTCACGTCTGTGGTAATCGTGACTCTATCAGTCACCCTAAAATGACATCCCTTAGTGATGGCCGGGGACCTTCACCATCGTAGGGACTGGCGAACTTCCATTGGTATAGTGATCCTATTCAGAGATGTGCTGATTCGTTTCTTTTGAAATGGCAAAAGGAGCCATTGCAGATCCCTGGTGTGTAGTCTACCTCAGGGCATAATTGCAATGGTAGATACCATTTTCCCCAGCAGCTTCAAGAGTGTAGCTACAGAGACTCTACATTCCCTCTCAATCTGAGTTACCAGTTGCCGGAAGCTGTCCATCCTTTGCTCAGAGAAGAATACCTGCTCCACTGTCGTGTCAATCCAAGTGCCCAGATGCAGGATTCTGGTGGTATGAGTAAAATGACTCTTGTTTCCATTAATGGAGAACCCATGGGATTGAAGAACCTATACTGTGATGGAGAGATCGAGATTGACCTTGTCTAGAGAGACCGATTGCACTAAAATGTCATCAAGATAGCATTGTACATGTATTGGTATGGTTTTCAGATGGGCTGCCAGTGCTGCTAAAATTTTAGTAAAGACCCGGGGAGCCAAGGAAAGTCCAAAGGTCAAGGCCCTATATTGGTAATGACAATTTCTGTAACAGAAGCGCAAAAATTGACGATGACAATGGAGGATTGGTACATGCAAGTATGTCTCTGTTAAATCAATAGAGGTAAGAAAATCCCCTTACTCAAACCTTCTAATATTGTTTGCAAAGAATGCATTTTAAACTTCCTATACCTTAAGAACCTATTAAGTCACTTTAAATCTAAAATAGCCCTCCACCCATTCACCCCCAAGGATTTGGGAATAATGACTAAAATGGAATAAAACCCCTGATGGCACTGGTCCCCTGGCACCTCCTGGATTGCCTTAATATCCAAAAGGTGTTGGATAGCTGAGCACATCAGGAATTGTTTTTGCAGATTGCGGAAAACTGGGAAATGAATGAAGAATCTGGGGGGGGGGGGAGATGAACTCAAGGGCCAAAGGTGCCCTAACTGTGGACCTAACCCAACTGTCAGAGGTAATGGAATCTCACTGATCTGCCAAATGTAGTAAACACCCATCTATATCCTGATCCTGAGACTGACTATAGCTTACAATAGTAATGGTTCCCCCCGCCCTGAAAGGGCAGCTAGGCCTGATTGTCCCTCTGCGGTTTGTAAGACTGCTGTCTTTGGCACTGGCCAAAACTACCCTGTGATCTGAACCCAGGGGAAGTATAATCTGAGCTCCAGAATGAACCCTGTACTCCTTTTTTTAAATAAAATATATCTTTATTAATATTTGCCATATAAAACCACAGTCAACAAATATAGGGTAAGAGCAACTGGAAAGACATACATAAACATACCGGGGAAATGTCTAGTCCCCTAGATTCTAGATTGAGAATTGAGTTTATCCCAGTCTAACTTATCAATTATTATTTACAATTATACA
Organism: Rhabdophis nuchalis; assembly: GCA_039707465.1. NCBI lineage: Eukaryota > Metazoa > Chordata > Lepidosauria > Squamata > Natricidae > Rhabdophis > Rhabdophis nuchalis. Next base: position 98,065,961 of record CM077647.1, read on the forward strand.
AAGATTTCTCTCTCTCTCAAATTTACTATCCTCTTGTCTTATTTATTCCTCACATTGGTTTCTTAGATAGTCTATTTAGTTGGTTTCCTTGGTATCCATTACTCTCCTGGTTTACTATGCATACCATTTATTCCAACATTTGAAAAAGGTTGAGTATTGTCTATCTTTTAAGATATATGTTAATTTGTCCGATTCTGCACAGTTGAAAATTTTGGCAATAATTAAGTGCTCTGGTGGTAGGTTAGTGTCTTTCCAATGTTGCGCAATAGCCATCCTGGTCGCTGTTATTATGTGAGAGAAGAGGTACCAATCTTGATTTTGGATTTCACTTGGTTTGATGCCTAGCAAATACAGGTCGGGTTTGAGAGGAAAATTCATGCCTGTTATTTCCAAAAGCCAAATTTGTATTTTTTTCCAGAGTTGGGTGATTATTGGACAATTCCACCATTGGTGAAAAAACGTACCCCTGGCCGTCTTACATTTCCAACATCTATCTGACGAGTTTGGGATATTTGCAATTCGAGCAGGTGCTAGATACTACCTGTATAACATTTTATATAAATTTTCCTTAAATGAGGAGGCCAAGGTTATTTTAATGGTTTTATCCCAAATTGTTTAGATTTAGATTTATTCAGATTTATACGCCGCACCTTCTCCAAAAAGGACCCAGGGCGGTGCCCAGGAAATTTAAAAAAAAACCATAACAAATACAACAAAGGAATTTTTTTAAAAAAACCTATTAAATATTAAATATACCCTGTGCTAAAATTGTATAAAATCCCCCAAATTAAAACTATCTAAAAATGGTCAAAACGGGAGGTTATGCTAGGCCGGCTTGTTGGAAAAGGTGCGTCTTAAGACGCTGGCGGAAGAGGCGGAGGTCTGAGATGGTACGTAGTTTGGGGGGTAAGTCGTTCCAGAGGGTAGGGCCCGCCACAGAGAAGGCCCTTCCCCTGGGTGTTGCTAACCGGCATTGCCCGGCCGACGGCACCCTGAGAAGGCCCTCTCTGTGGGAGCGGATCGGACGAAGGGATGTATGGAGCAGAAGACGGTCTCGCATATAACTAGGCCCCGAGCCATGGAGCGCTTTGAAGATGGTCGTCAAAAACTTGAAGCACACTCGAAAGGCCACAGGCAGCCAGCGCAGGAGATGTGTTATCTGGGAGAACCCAGAGGCTCCCATAATCACCCACGCGGCCGCATTCTGGACTAGCGGTAGCTTTCGAGTACACCTCAAGGGAAGCCCCATGTAGAGAGTGTAACAGTAGTCAAGTCAGGATGTCACGAGTGGCTGAGTGACTGTGCGAAGGGCAGCCTGGTCCAGTAAGGGGCGCAATTGGCGCATCAGGCGTACCTGATAGAACGCCCCCCTGGCCACGGCCGCCACATGGTCCTCCATGGACAGCCGGGAATCCAGGAGGACACCAAAATTGCGCACCCTCTCCACGGGGGCCAGTGTTTCGCCCCCAATGGCCAGAGTTGGAGTTATCTGGTTGAACCGGGGTGCCAGAAACCACAGCCACTCAGTCTTGGACGGGTTGAGTTTGAGTTTGTTACTACCCATCCAGATCCGTACGGCCTCCAAACACTGGGACAACACCTCGGCAGCATCGTTGGGGTGGATATGTACAGCTGAGTATCATCAGCGTACAGATGATATCCCACCCCAAAACCATGGATGATCTCGCCCAGCGGCTTCATATAGGTGTTGAACAGGAGGGGCGAGAAGACCGACCCCTGAGGAACCCTGCATAAGAGGGGTCTCAAGGCCAACCTCTGCTCCCCTGCCAACACACATTGCGACTGACCAGAGAGGTAGGACGAGAACCACCGTAATACGGTACCTCCCAGCCCCAACCCCCCCCCAGTTGGTGCAATAGGATACCATGATCGATGGTATCAAAAGCCGCTGAAAGGTCTAATAGGACTAGGATAGAGGAACATCCCCTAAATGCGCCCTCCAGAGATCATTCACCAACGCGACCAATGCCGTCTCGGTGCTGTGCCCGGGTCGGAAGCCGGACTGGTGTGGATCTAGATGATCAATTTCCTCCAGGTGTTGCGGAAACTGTTGGGCCACCACACTATCTACAACCTTCGCTAAACAGTGAAGGTTGGAGACCGGACGGTAATTTTCCAACAATGCTGGGTCCAGTGAAGGCTTCTTGAGGAGGGGCCTCACAACCGCCTCTTTCAAGACGGCAGGCAAGAACCCCTCACTCAAAGAAGCGTTCACGATATCCTGGAGCCAGCCTCGTGTCACCTCCCAGGATGCCAGTACAAGCCAGGAGGGACACGGGTCCAATAAACATGTGGTGGCCTTAAGTCTCTTTGACAACCTGTCCATATCCTCAGTAGTAACAAAGTCAAACTCCTCCCAAGATGGTGTCTCAAGAACAGCCTCGGACAATCCTACCGGACCACTCTCAATGGAGGGCAACTCGTTCCGAATCCAAGTGATTTTGTCCTGCAGATATATTCCAAATTCCTCTGCTCGTCCCTGTAGAGGGGCTTCTCACGGCCTCTGGTGAAGGAGGGAGCGGGTCACCCCAAACAGGGCGGCAGGGCGGTTATCTGCGGATGCAATAAGGATGGCACAATATTCACGTTTGGCCACCCTTATCGCCACTAAGTCCTAATATGGGCTCTCACTAGTGTTCGGTCGGCTTCGGAGCGAGAAGATCTCCATCTGCTCTCTAGGCGTCTCTTGCGGCGTTTCATCTCCCTCAGCTCCTCGATAAACCAAGGAGCCTGGTGTATTCGGCGCCGCATGAGAGGCCGCAAGGGCACGACTCGGTCCAACCATGCGGCCACTAGTTCCTCAGTCGAGTCGCGGGGCAAGGCCACAGGTATTTTTTAAAATTAAATTTATACCCCGCCCTTCTCCAAATGGACCCAGGGCGGCGCACAGGGATGTTAAAATACATACAAAATATATAAAATATATAAAATTTAAAAAACTTATTCTAATAAATAAACCCTGCGCTAAAAACCGAATAAAAAATCCCAAGTTTAAAACTGTCTAATAGTCAGTAATGGAGGTTACGCTAGGCCGGCTAGATGGAATAGATGTGTCTTCAGACACATGCGGAAGAGGCGGAGGTCGGAGATATTGGCCCAAGCTCCCTCTGGAACCTATCAGGGTCCATCAGGAGCCTGGGGCGGAACCATCTGGGAATCTCAGGTTCCACCTCCCCGCGGTGGGGTGTAGTGATTGGAAAGTCCAGCCAAAGGAGGGCGTGATCTGTCTATGACAAGGGTAAGATGACTAGGTCCCCTATTCCCAGATCACTTCTCCACTGTCCCAAGACGAAGATTAAATCCAGGGTGTGTCCTCCCTCATGAGTGGGGTCTAAAACTACCTGGATCAGGTCCATGGCCATCATGGAGGCCATGAACTCCCGAGCTACTCCGGAGGTTTCACCTACTGACGGCAGGTTAAAATCCCCCATGACCAATAGTCTGGGGGTCTCAACCGCCGCCTCGGCTATCACCTCCAGGAGCTCGGGCAGGGCTGTTGTTACATAGCGGGGAGCCAGGTATACAACTAACACGCACAATTGCCTCCCTAGGCCCCATTTCACGAAGAGGGACTCACACCCGGTCGTCTGAGGGATCGTGGTCTCCTTTGGCTCAAGACCTTCCCTAATCATAATCGCCCTGCCCCCACCCCTACCTAGGGCCCTAGGCTGATGAAAGGCTCGGTAGCCTGGTGGACACATTTCTACGAGGGGTAATCCTCCCTCGTGGCCCAACCAGGTTTCCGTTATACCCAGCAGGTCCGGGTCCCCCTCTGACACAAGGTCATAAATGAGGGGGGGTTTTGTACCACGGACCTGGCATTGCATAACATCAGCCTAGGGCCCCGGCTCTGTGGTCCTTGACCTCCTAGTTTGCGATGGGAGCTTGGGGGGGTTGGAGCGTGTGACCGCCCGTAGCCAGCGGCCACGGTCCTCCAACAGATAATGCCCGTCCCGTCTCCCACCACCTCTGCCCCTCCCCAGGACCGATCTGATGGAAAATACTTCTGTTTGCCATTCCTCTAATTTAATGTTCCTCCCTATATTCCTCCCCCAGGCAATCATGGCATCTTTGATTATCTCTTCTCCGACATGTCTCTGCAGCAGCAAATTGTAGGCCTTAGAGATAAATTTGGTTGGTGTATCCCAAATAATTTTATCAATATCTTGATTTGTCGTATATATTCCAAATTCCTGTTTGTCTTTATTAAATTTAGATTTTGCCTGGGCATATGACCACCAGTCCACCTTCCAACCCCTTGATTGTAAATCAGCCTGTGTCCTAATGTTACCAGTTTCATCCATCAGGTCCCCATATGTTAAATTTCTCCTTGGGTTATAGACAGTCTGGTATGTTACTGCTTCAATTGGGGCTAACCACCTTGGAATTTGAGTATACAGCTGTTGTTTGATTTCCCCCCATGTCTTATAGAGAGTTCCCCTAATGTAGTGAGTTACAAAACTTTTAGGTTGCCTATTTTTCTTGGGCCATAGGAATGAGTGCCAACCTTGAGATAGGTCATAGCCTTCAATTGTCAAAATCCGTTTTCTTGCTAAAGTGACCCAATCCCTGACCCAGACTAGGGTTGAGGCATAATAATAGAGCTCCCAGTTTGGGACTCCCATGCCTTCTCTCATTTTACGTTCTTGCAACATTTTCTTTTTTATATGTGATTTTTTCCCCCTGCCAAATAAACTTCGTAGTGATATGGTCCAACTTCTGAAAAAATTCTTTGTTTAATTTTACAGGGGCCATCTGAAACAGAAAAGTCCATTTTGGAAGAATATATGCTTTTATAGCAGCTATCCTCCCTAACAGTGAGATTGGAATTTTACTCCATCTTTCGAGCTCCTTAGTCATTTCGCCCACCAATTTATTATAATTTAGTTCCTTAATCGCAGAGCATTTATTATTTAACCAGATTCCCAGATATTTCACTTTTTTGGCACACTCAATTCCCATCAGTTTTTGTATCTGTTCCTTTTGTTGTCCTGTCAGAGTTTTAACTAGCATTTTAGTTTTTTGCTTATTAATTTTTAGGCCAGCCACCTCTCCATATTCTTCTATTTTTGTAATTAATTTAGGTCCTGAGGTCAGAGAGTCTTCTATCACAAAAACTAAATCATCAGCAAATGCTTGAATTTTATATTCTTCTCCTCTGACTTGCAGTCCTCTAATGTTCTTCTCTTGTCTGATTGTGTTTAGGAGAGGCTCCAGTGTCAGAATAAATAGGAGGGGTGACAGTGGGCATCCTTGTCTGGTGCCCCTGCATATTGGGATCCGGTCTGATATAGCCCTGTTAAACAGCAACCTTGCCAACTGCATCATATAGATGGCCTGGACCGCTTTAACAAATTTAGGGTCAAATTCCATAACTTGCAGTTGTATAATAAAATTCCAATTGACTCTATCAAATGCTTTCTGCGTGTCCAAAAAAATCATGCTCATCTGTTTGTCTGCATGTGCCTCATAGTATTCTAAGCAGTTGGTTATCATACGTACATTATCCCTCAAATACCTACATGGTAGAAATCCACTTTGATCCTGATGGATGAAGTTAGATAGAAATGGTTTCAACCTCCCAGCCAAAATTGTCGCAAATATTTTATAATCAACGTTTAAGAAAGAGATAGGTCTATAACTTTTAATTTGAGTTAAATGTGAATCAGGTTTGGGAATTAAAGAAATATAGGCCTCGGTCCATGTTTGGGGAGTTTCCCCCTTTTCCAAGACTTCATTGAATAGGTCTTTCATTTGTGGGATTAAAGTTTCCCAAATACCTTTGTATAATTCCCCTGGGAGCACATCCAGACCTGGGGTTTTCCCACTTTCCTGTTTTCTGATTGCATTTTCTATCTCTTCCACTGTAATCTCTGTGTTTAATGTATTTTTATATGTATCTGGGACTACTCCGAGGTGTTGTTTTATAAGGTAAGAATTGGTCTTTTCCTTTTGCTGTCTCTCATCGGCATAGAGTGAACCAAAAAATTCTTACGCTATTTTTAATTTCTGTTCTACAGTATTTATATCTTTGGGTGTTAGATCCTGGCTCATAATCTTTATCTACATCCACAATAGCATTAAAGTCTCCAATTACATAAATATGATAATTTAATTGATTTAATTTATCTAATAGTTCTCCTTCTGCCTTCTGGGGTAGGGGCTTGGGCAGGGAAACCCCTTCTTACTGTTTGAGGGCAAAATCATACATTTATCTTTTCCCTCAATTAATAATTGTGTGAGGGAATCCCCAAAGAGACCCCCCCCACCTTTGTAGGACTCAGATGTCAAATGGCACTTGTGCATCATGTCAGTCTGCCATTGGTGCAACCATAGGAGCCTGTGGGATGCCACTGAGGAGGCCATGGCCCAGGATGCGAACCTCATGGTGCTAAGAGTGGCGTCCGAAGAAAGATCTTAGTGAGCTCTAGAATCACTGGCTGGGATCCTCTCCTGGAGCTGCTGCAGCCAAAAGAGGCTGGACCTAGAGAAAAAGGATGCTGCAGTCAAAGCATGAACTGCCCAATCTGCCACCTGGTGTCCTCGCTGAAGGATCTGGTCAGCTCTTTTGTCCCCTGGCTTGAGGACTTCACCTGTGAACCCGGTAGTGTGGTGCTGGTATAGAGAGCTGCTATTGGACCATCAACCGTGGGCCAATGGAGCAATTTATCAAGCCCTTCTGCCACATTGTAGAAATGCCCTTCGGTGATGCAGGGCACTGGGCCGGATGTAGGTGTAGACCATTGCCTCTGGACCATATCGATAAACAGCTGAGGGGCAGGAATGGTGTCTGCCTCCAGCTTGTGCTATAAACCAAGCACTGGATGATGGGGCTGGCGCAGGGGCCGTGGAAGCCTCCACTTGCCCCAAGATCAGATTCAGCCTTAGCCTTGCCTAACAATGGTTTAAATAGGGCAAGTGGAAAAAGTCTCGTATAGGTAGGCTTGTCAGGGATCACACTGTCCTCCTCTGATAAATCAACCTCCCTGATTTCCCCCTCCTAAGAGAGAGGAGACTGATTACAGTGGGAGCGAACAGGGGAGCGGTCCTAACCTAATCCTAGGCTTGCCTACCTCTGAGGGAGAACCTGAGGGGCCATTATGGGCATTGCTTGAGTGTGCTCCTGCAGCCCAGCCACAATCTCCTGTTTGATGGCCTCTGCTATCATGTTTTGGAAGTTAGGAGCCATGGCAGACATTTGATACTAAGGGCGGAGGTCTACCGTGGTGGGTGTGAAAGAGACCTCTACACTCCTGCCTTGTGGGCGTGATGTCAAGGGACTGTGAGACTCTAGGACCTGTCCCCAAAGTCCAGTCATATTGATAGGCAACATCAGTCTGAATGGGCCATGGCCTGCATCGATCTTAATGGGGACCAGCAACCTGGTGCTTCCTGGCAGGGCTCAATCCTCCCTGGAAGTAGAGGAGTGGTGCTGAAGGCTAGTCTTGTCCTTGGGTTTGGGCTCTTTTGTTGCAGATTTAGAGGCCTTCTTTGGCTTACAGCTTTTACTGGAAGCCTTAGAACTCTTGCTCTGGGGCCTTGTCACACCACCTAATGCAAGTGAACTTGGGGCCAGTATTGTAGTTTACTATAGCTAGTAAGCCTAGCCCTGCCTCCTGACCCTCTCTATTCAGTTCTGAAAAGGGCTTAGCCACACTGCTGTCTGCCATCTTAAGCCCCAGGGGACTGAAGTAAGCACAATGGTGGCCACACATTTTTCCCTGCTAAAATACCTTGCAAAATAGCCGCTCACACCTTTTTCTCCCCTTTGAGGCCTCACCAAAGCTCAATCAGTCAGCAGAAGGGAAGAGGCCGATCGCCAGCCCCGTGTGTGAGCACAGCAATCGATTGAAGGTGGCATGCTTTATAGCCGGCTAAACCTCTTTCAGCTTTCAGTCACCACCGCTGCTGGTGCTCCCCACACAGCTATCAGGGGATCAAACACAGCACCGCTAGTCTCTACAACATTGAGGCAGTGTGAACTTAACAGCCTTGCAAAGCTGTGAATGTGCTATAAAGAGCAGGTAGAGTCTCCGGATTACTTTTGCAGCAATGACAGCGGTGCATAGAGGCAAGCGTCCAATATCGTATGGTGCTAGAAGGTAACGACAGTGTGCGCTCCCCTCCACCTGAGAGCCCAAGGCTTGATGTCAGTGCCTCAGCGAGCCCCTTTGCAAAGAACCCAAGGCCCCTCAGGGCTAACGCATCCTGGCTCCATTGTATCTGGTTCAAATTTTCTTGCAAATATATTGTATCCACACAAAGGTTTAGATGCAAGGACCAAAGTCAGTCTTAATCTAGATCAAGCAAAGTCCAATAGTAAAGGAGATACCGGATAACACGGCTGTCCTTCAGAGTGGACTGAGTCAAAGATGGGTGGAGCCACTCACAGGGGCGGGTTTTAAAAGAAATTAATTATTAATCAGTTTCAGTCCAATCAGAGAGCGGACAGTGTCAACCCATGCATGGATGCTATCTCCACCTTTATTGAGAACTTATTGTTCTAACTGCATAAAGGGTTATCTTTGAAAAAAAGTTATTCTTAAACTAATCATTCTCAGAATACAGACAGAAAATTTTTCTAAAACAAACTTCCCTTCATAAACATATAAGTCAAAATTATCTCACCAGGCTAAACAGCACACACTGAACTCTCTTTATATGTAACACTTGAACATTGAACTAACATTCTGCACTTTATTGCTTGTCTATATTATCTGATCTTACAATATTAGAATATATAGACATTTTTTGTAATGAATTTTTGACTTATCAGTAATTTCTCATATTTCCTTTGTGGTTGAAGTCTGTACTGCAACATACCATTCCTGTACAGTCTTTTTATTTTTGCACCTTGATTATTTGTGAGAGAGCACACATTTTTTTTTTCTATAACACAAAATGTCTATGCTTATAAAAAAGAAAAATGGAAAAAAATGAGAAAAGAATAGGAAATATTCCAGAAATGGACTGGATGATCCTGACTTATGGACAAAGAATTAGATATTAAGAATATTTTCACTACAATTTAACAGTTTTAACATTTTTCCCACATAAATAATAATAATAATCTTTATTGTCATTGTAATAATATTGTAATAAAATTACAATGAAATTGGTTTGAGCGCTGTGCCAACACCTGCACCAGGTGGGATACAGACAGCAGTGACAGCCACAACAGGAATCTCTCCAGGCAAACAAAAAGGCCGACAAATGACAGTTGAAACAAAATGGCCGACAAATGACAGTTGAAAAGGATCAATTGTACTTTGTCTTTTATTATCCATTTCTTCAAATCTGTTTGGCATTTTAGGAGTTGGTGGAAGAGGAGCACGTCTTTTTCTTTTTTATTTCTTGTTGCAATGAACTTTGAGGAATCGCACTTGGCATTTTTTCTTCTCTCTCAGCTTTCCCAACAGAAAAGGATGGAATTACTGGTAGGGGTGGTGCTCTCCGCTTCTTCATTTCAATTCTTGCAGTTGCCCCTTGTATATTCCCAAGAGATGATGATGGTGCCACCATTACAGAACATAAACTTTGTGAAGAATCTGCGATCATTGTTTCATCAAGGCTTTGTTTACAATACAACATGGGTTTTAAAAATTCTCCACTACCCAGATCTAGGCTTCTTCTTGAGGATTTCTCTGCATGAAACTTGTTTTTCTTATTTGTCCTAAAAAATCCGAGTAATCCTTTTTTTCTTTTAACTGATGTGGCACAATCAGCTGATATGTTTGTTTCTCTATAATTAGTTTATAATGACAATCCTGAACCAATTATCATCATGGGAAATTGTAAACAGCTGTAAATGCAGGCCAGTACCCAACTACCAAAATGACCATGGGCAGACCAGCTGTCAGAACTTCAAATATGGGTCAGAAATAGCATGAGAGAGGCCTATTAGCACTTTGAACTGTTGCTAAGTGACCAGTTGTAAGTAGATTACCTGTATGTATATGACAATGCACATTTGATTGTACGTAAATGTCAGGTAGAAAAAGGCAGCTAAAAGTTTGGAATTATTTGGCTTTGTTGCAATGCAGCAATATATAGACCATATTTGTCATAGCAAAATACCTTAAAGATTCCCATGTTTCTCTATTGAATGGGCATCCTTTTAACTAGAAGCTAAACAGCATATTGTTATTATCCATGCTGGTTTCTCTAAAGCAGGATTCTCCAACCTTTTGGACAGCAGAGACCACCAAATTCGTAATTTTAAATCCCGCAGAACATGGGGGGGAGTCTCATCCAGCTTTTGAGCCTACCTGTCTGATTCGGGTGAGAGGCTCGAGAGAAAGCGCCTGGTCCAGGCAAAGGCACAGAGCCTGGAAATTTCTTTTGTGTTTCTTCTCTCAAGAAGCTTCATCAATCTGAGTGAAGGAAAACAAAGACAGGCAGAATGACGGTGGCTTCCTGATGATGGTGGGTCATCCTCAAAACAGCTCCTCCACCCGGGTGCACCAGCCTGCAGGGGCCAATGCACTCCTCAACAGGTCAATGTGCAACTTTGCATTTGCTGCAATGTGGAAAAAGAAGTGCAATCCTTGCCGGCGGAAATGAGGTAATGGTGCTATTACAGCTGGGGGAGAGGGGTAAGCGAGCAAGTGGCAGTGGCAATGCCTGGAATGTGCAGGAGTGAAGAACAACTTGCATTTATGCGGCATCAGCATTGCACCTTTGCCATGGTATGTTTGCACCAGCTGGTGGCACCAAGGCAGCCCTCATCTCTTGCTGCTTGGGACTCAGAGTGGTAAAATACATTGGGAAGCACTACAGCAGAGAGAAGCAGCTGGAGTCAACCCTAGCTATGCTGTCCATTGCAGATATTAGATCGGCCCCCTGCAAACTCTTGTCTCTCGAAGAGCCCAACCAAAGTTTCCTGCGCCACTTCAGCAAGCGCTCGAGAGACGAGAGTTTGTAGAAGGCCAATTTAGTACCAGGTTGACTACAAGGGAAATGTTCATTCTCAGCCATATTTGGGATTTCTAGCTGCAATGGACAGCAAAGCTAGAGTTGACCCCTAGCCAGCCAGCCAGCCAGCCAGCCAGCCAGCCAGCCAGCCAGCCAGCCAGCCAGCCTGCCTGCCTGCCTGCCTGCCTGCCTGCCTGCCTGCCCGCCCGCCCGCCCTCTTTTTCTTTCTTTCTTTCTTTCTTTCTTTCTTTCTTTCTTTCTTTCTTTCTTTCTTTCTTATTCGATTTATATACCACTCCTATCTCCATCAAGATGGACTCAGGGCGGTATACAGGAAATTAAAAATCACACCAACAAATAACAATAAATACAATGATAATATTAAAATGAATTAAATTAGGTAACCTGTGCTAAAAATATTTCCCATTAATAAAATTATAAATCCAATTACTAATTGCTAAAATTGTGTCGCATCTGAGCCCTAAGCTCTAAGCTAGACCGGCTTGGTGGAAGAAGTATGTCTTAAGTGAGCAGCAAAAGAGGGGAAGGTCTGTGATAGAGCGGAGTTCGGGGGGTAGGTCGTTCCAGAGGGCTGGACCTGCTACAGAGAAGGCCCTTCCCCTGGGCACCACCAATCGGCATTGACCGGCGATTGGCACCCTGAGGAGGCCCTCCCCGTGGGAGCGGCTCGGTCGTTGGGAGATGTGTGGCAGGAGACGGTCCCGCAAGTAACTAGGCCCCGTGCCATGGAGCGATTTAAAGATGGTAACAAGCACCTTGAAGTGCACCCGGAAGGCCACCAGCAGCCAGTGCAGCTCGCGCAGGAGAGGTGTTACATGGGAGCATCGTGAGGCTCCCAAAATCCCCTGCGCGGCCGCACTCTGCACTAATTGGAGCTTCCGGATGCACCTCAAGGGGAGCCCCATGTAGAGAACATTACAATAGTCTAGGCGGGACATAACGAGCACTTGAGTGACAGTGCGGAGGGCGTCCCGGTCAAGAAAGGGGCGCAACTGGTGTACCAGGTGAAGCTGGTAAAAGGCCCCCCTGGTCATGGCCGTAACATGGTCGTCCAAGGATAGCCGTGAATCCAGGAGGATGCCTAAGTTGCGAGCCCTTTCCACGGGGGTTAGTGACTCGCCCCCGATGATCAGCAATGGAGTCAGTTGGTTGTACCGGGATGCTGGGAACCACAGCCACTCGGTCTTGGATGGGTTGAGCCGAAGTTTGTTACTCCCCATCTAGATCCGCACGGCTTCCAGACACTGGGACATCACTTTGACGGCATCGTTGGGATGGTTGGGGGTAGATATGTACAGCTGAGTATCATCAGCGTACTGATGGTACTCTACCCCACAACCGTGGATGATCTCACCCAGCGGCTTCATAAAGGTGAACAGGAGAGGCGAGAGGACCGACCCCTGAGGCACCCCACACATTAGGGGCCTCGACGTCGACCTCTGCCCTCCTGTCAACATGAATTGCGACCAACCGGAGAGGTAGGAGGAGAACCACTGTAATACAGTGCCCCCCAAAGCCGCTGAGAGATCTAATAGGACCAAGATAGAGGAGTAACCTCTATCTCGGGCCCTCCAGAGATCATCCACCAACCCGACCAATGCCGTCTCGGTGCTATGCCCGGATTGGAAGCCGGAGTGGCGCGGGTCTAGATAAACAGTTTCCTCTAGGTGTCGAGGGAACTGCTGTGCCACCACACTCTCAACAACCTTCGCAAAGAAGTGAAGGTTGGAGACCGGACGATAATTACTTAACAATGCTGGGTCCAGGGAAGGCTTCTTGAGGAGGGGTCTCACCACCGCCTCTTTCAAGGCGGCCGGCAAGAACCCCTCACTCAAGGAACCCCTCACTCAAGGAAGTGTTCCTGGAGCCAGCCTCGTGTAACCTCCCAGGAGGCCAGCACCAGCCAGGAGGGACACGGGTCCAATAAACATGTGGTGGCATTCAGCCGCCTCGGCAACCTGTCCATGTCTTCAGAAGCAACAAAGTCGAACCCGTCCCATAAAACAGTCTCAAGACAGTCTCGGATGGTCCACCCAGATCTATATCATTGGAGGCCAACTCGTCCCGGATCCGAGCAATTTTATCCTGCAGGAAATCTCCAAATTCCTCTGCTCTGCCCTGCAGAGAAGCTTCCCGCGGCCCCTGTTGAAGAAGGGAGCGGGTTACTCTAAACAGGGCGGCAGGACGGTTATCTGCGGATGCGATAAGAGTGGCGAGATAACTACATTTCGCCACTCTTATCGCCACTAGGTAGGTCCTTAAATGGGACCTAACCCATGTTCGGTCGGATTCAGAGCGAGTGGATCTCCACCTGCTCTCCAGGCGTCTCTTGCGGCGTTTCATCACCTTTAGCTCCTCAGAGAACCAAGGGACCAGGGTGGATCGGCGCCGTGGGAAAGGCCGCAAGGGTACGACCTGGTCCAAGGCCCCCATGGCCGCACTATTCCATGCGACCACTAGGTCCTCAGTCGAGTCGTGAGTTAGGGTCACAGGTATAGGCCCAAGCTCCGTCTGGAACCTCTCTGGGTCCATCAGGTGCCTGGGGCGGAACCATCTTGGTATCTCTAGATCCGCCAACCCGCGGTAGGGTGTAGCGGTTGGGAAGTCAAGCCGAAGGAGAGAGTAATCTGACCATGACAGGGGTTTGATGACTAATTCCCCTACTCCTAGATCACTCAACCACTGGCCAGAGGCAAGAATTAGGTCTAGTGTGTTCCCCCCTGTGTGCGTGGGGCCCTGAATTACTTGGGTCAGGTCCATGGCCGTCATGGAGGCCATGAACTCCCGAGCCACCTCGGATGTCTCGCCTACCGATGGCAGGTTGAAATCCCCCATGACTAAAAGTCTGGGGGTGTCAACTGCCACCTTGGCGACCACCTCGAGGTCGATGCAGTGCCAGGTAACCTGGTGGGCACATTTCTACGAGGGGTACACCTCCCTCGTGCCTCAGCCAGGTTTCCGTGATACCCATCAGGTCCGGTTCCCCCTCCGAAACTAGATCGTAAATGAGGGGGGCTTTGTTCTGTTTCTCTCTGTGTTGGACCCTCTACCCTCAATATCGCCGCCATCGGCCGGTCTAGCAATCTGTCCGGTTAAGCCGGAATAAATGAACCCACCCGCTGCCCTAGGGCCCCTTAGAACCCCACCCCCTACCCTGGAGCCCCCAAAAATCCGAATTTAAAAACTAGCTAAAAATCCCCTAAGCGTGCGCTTTTCCCACCTCTCTGGGTTGATCAACCCATCCTCGAGGTGGGCCCTCGTTAGATCTGAGGGCCAAACCTGCGAGAGAGGGGACTCCCGCAGGGTGAGGAGAACAGTCCTTGAATACATACAGATGGAGTAATACAAGCAGCTGGGAGGCCATACTAGCCATAGAGGAGGTTCATTGCAGGGTCTCCACCAGCAAGGCATAGATGTTATCCAGGGTTCGGAAGTTTCAAAGTTCAAGTTCAAAGTTCGGAGAGGTGAAAATGTAAAAAGTCACTAAGGTAAGTGAAGTAGTAGCAGTCTTCTGGTGGGGGGGTGACGGGATAGGGGACAGGCAGTCACTAGCTCCCCCAGAGTGACGTTTATCCAGTAGAGAGGACTGGGCGAACAGGCCTGGTATGGTGAAATAGGCCTGGTGTCTCTATTTTCTCGGTCTGCTTCTCGGCGGCTGGGCGCAGCGAAAGGCAGCCGCCTCCAGTCCCTTTGGATCTTATTTCTCGTGTCCGGTTCGTCTGGTCAGGGTCTCTCACCCCCCCCCCAACCAGGCGAAGCTCTCCATGACGTCGGCAAGACTCACTCTCCACACTCCTCACTCCAATCGCCGTCTTCCGCGATGCCGTTGTACGGGAGGCCGCCGCTCTTTGGCCACCATTCCTAAGGCCGCTGTTCGGGCCAGGGCACCGTTCATACGGCCGCTGTTTGGGCCTGCTGTCTCTCCATTGCCCATTCATCTCTCTGCCGTCCTCCACCATGGCATCCCTACGGGAGGCCGCTGTTCGTCCAATGTTCGGGCCGCCGCCATTAGGCCGCTGTTCGGGCTGGGGCGCCATCATATGGCCGCTGTTCGGGCCTGCTGTCTTTCCACCGTCTATCGTCTCTCTGCCGCCTTCCAGCCACCTCTGTTCCATCCGGCTGGGGCAGTCGACCACTGATCGTTCGGGCAGCTCCCCCAGGCGACCCTCCGAGCGACCCTCTGCCTTCTGGTTACCTACTGTGTTGGCCTGGTGTTTGGTCTAGCCGCTCAATGTCTCCAGCTGGGTCTTCCAATGCCCACTCCTCCCGCGGGACTAAAAATCACCCCAGCAAAGCGGCGGGGCGGGCGGCTTGCTGGGCCTGGCGTCTGGTCTCGCCGCTCGATGTCTTCCGGCTGAATTTCCCGATACTTGCACCCCCCCCCCCGCGGGACTAAAAAGCCCCTAGTGAGGCGGCGGGGTGGGTAGCTTGCTGGGCCTGGTCTTTTGGTCACAAAACGGACCAGGCGTCCTCTCCATGACCGAGTAAGGCCTTCCCGGCCCTCGCCGTGATCAGGAGCATGTCTCCATCTTTGCGTATGTGTACTGCATTAAGCATGTCTCTCCGCTGGCCCTATTTATTTACTTATATTTTTTATGTGCTTTCAAACTGCTAGATTGGCAGAAGATGCACAGCATAGGTAGGATTAAATATTTCAGTACTTGTAATTGTGTGAACCATATTTTAATTTAAGCACACAAAATTGAATATTTGTTGACATTCTATTTATCTACAACCAAGCAGTTATTTGGGCATGGCTACCTTATGTTTTTGCTTCTGAATGTTGATGGCCTTCATTTTTCAACACTTTCTTATTTCTGCAGATATTTTAAAACTTCAGCCTACCAAATGCTTTACAAATGCATTTTGAAACTAATAACCTATTAGTTTTTTTTGTTTTTTTAAACTACTATTTGTGCATTACATTTCAATCTATCATTTGAATGTCTCTTTTCTATCCTGCCTGCCTGCCTGCCTGCCTGCCTGCCTGCCTGCCTGCCTGCCTGCCTGCCTGCCTGCCTGCCTGCCTGCCTATCTATCTATCTATCTATCTATCTATCTATCTATCTATCTATCTATCTATCTATCTATTTATCATCCACAACTTATATATGGAACACTTTGAAACCAACGCCCTAGACAAATCTGAACACAAACCCAAACTCTGGCTCAGATATGTAGATGACACTTTTGTAATTTGGCCACATGGGAAAGAAAAACTGGACAACTTCCTCACACACCTCAACTCCCTACACCCCAAAATACAATTCACCATGGAAATAGAAGCCAACAACCAACTCCCTTTTCTAGACGTCCTAATCTACAAAAAACCTAATGGCTCCCTAGGACACACCATCTACCGGAAAAAAACACACACCAACCGCTACCTAAATGCACAATCCCATCACCACCCTGCACAGATAAACTCTGTAGCCAAAACCCTCATACACAGAACCAAACGCCTAGCTGACAAAGACCATCTGAAAACCGAAATACACTTCCTCACAAATACATTAATATCCAACGGATTCCGAAGAAAAACAATCACCAAACTAATCCAACAAGAGACACTCCCCAGGAACCAAGACAAAGAACAGGAAAATGGCATTGCCCTCATCCCATACATTAAAGGTACCACAGACAAAATCAGCAAAATTCTCCACAAGCACAACATCAAGACAGCCTTCAACACCGATCAAAAAATAACCAATATCCTAAGGAACCCAAAAGACAAGATCCAGCTAGAAAACCAAGGAGTCTACAAAATTCCATGTAAAAGCTGCCCTGCCACTTACATAGGACAAACCAACAGAAGGATTAGTGCACGTATTGCTGAACATAAAAATGCTTTAAAAAATCATCTTAATACCTCATCTCTCTATCAACATTTCAAAACTACAGGACATGACATTGACTTTCAAGGAACTAAAATGATCTCCAAGGCGGAACAGCTCAACAGGAGAATAATCAGAGAAGCCATTGAAATAGAGAAGCAATCTAACAACATGAACAAACGTGATGATACCTCCCGCCTACCAGATATCTGGAAGCCAGCATTGACCAGCAGACGAGCCCCACCCTCCAGCCAAGCCGTTGAAATTCAAAACAAGGAGAAACATACAAATGAGACCAATCAGCATCAATCTACCAGTCACGATGCAACTGCACAGCCAATCAACCCACTCACAACAATAGTCAGCACTCCACCCCCCCCACCAAGATTTAAAGAGGGGCGATGCCTCCGCAGTCACACTCACAGACACAAGCCTGCCTGATGATGACAAGAGAGATCTTGTCGAAACGTTGCAACAACTTTTCTATGCCTTATACACGGGAAAATCCCTGAAGCCAGCTATGCCAGCATATATATATATATGTTTTCGAAGATTTTCACGGTAGTAGGTATGCTGGCATAGCTGGCTTCGGGGATTTTCCCGTGTATAAGGCATAGAAAAGTTGTTGCAACGTTTCGACAAGATCTCACTTATCATCAGGCAGGCTTGTGTCTGTGAGTGTGACTGCGGAGGCATCGCCCCTCTTTAAATCTTGGTGGGGGGGGTGGAGTGCTGACTATCAACCCACTCACAACAATAGTCAGCACTCCACCCTCCCCACCAAGATTTAAAGAGGGGCAATGCCTCCGCAGTCACACTCACAGACACAAGCCTGCCTGATGATGACAAGTGGGATCTTGTCGAAACGTTGCAACAACTTTTCCATGCCTTATACACGGGAAAATCCCCGAAGCCAGTGGTACCTCGGTTCACGAACTTAATTCGTGAAATGACTCTGTTCGCGAACCGAATTGGTCGTGAACCGAGGCACAATTTCCCATAGGGTTCAATGTAAATCCGGTTAATCCGTTCTGACCTTGTTTTTTGGTCGTAATTCTTGAACTGACTCTGTTCGCGAACCGAATTGGTCGTGAACAGAGGCACAGTTTCCCATAGGGTTCAATGTAAATCCGGTTAATCCATTCTGACCTTGTTTTTTGGTCGTAATTCTTGAACTGAAAAGGAAATACGTTCGTAGATAAAATGTCCGCGGCTCCGGTTTGTGAAGCGAAACGGAGTTCGTGAACCCGAGCATTTTTACGAACTTTTCTGTTCGTGAAGCAAGGCGGAGTTCGTGAAGCAAGGCGGAGTTCGTGAAGCAGAGCATATGTTTACGAACTTTTCCGTTCGTGAACCGAAACGGTGTTCGTGAAGCGGAGCACATTTTTTGGAAAATTTCTGTTCGTAAACCGAATTGGTCGTGAACAGAGGCGTTCGTGAACCGAGGTACCACTGTATATATACATACATACATACAATGACAATAAAGTAAACCTAAATCTGTGGTGAGGCTCAAATCTTGGCCTTGGAAGCGCTGTTGCTGCTTTGCTGGAACAGGAGGAGGAACCACTGTAGTGTTCTGGCATGCAGCCGTGCCCAGGGCACAAGATCATCTTTCCTAGTAGTTTTGAGAGGAGAGATATGGGAACTATGTATTCCCTGCAAATTTGCTGAATCAAACTCACCAGGCTGTCCTGATGGTCCTGGGACAGATAGATAAGATAAAACTTTATTGCGATCATGGACCAGATAACAAGATAAACAAATCACATGGGGATATACAGCCGAGCCCACTGAAAGTGGGAGACAACAGGCAAAATAGATGACAAAGATCATGCTGTCGACCGTACCATCTAACCGTTATGGAAATTTAAATCTATGCTTTAGGAGTATGATCAGTTAAAATTGAGCATAAATAGTAGATACCGTGTAAAGGTTAACATGAGATCTACATATCAGCACCTGATGCCACCAAGTGGTACGCTGCAAACTGTCAGCACAACTGGCCTCAGCCACTGGGACCAACCCGACCTTTCCCATGGTTCTTATGTGCCAAGACTGCAGCAAATTTTTTTGCAACCTTCAGTGTGGTCCTCGAGTCAGTGTCCTGGAGTAAAAGGCAAAGACTATGATTTCCAGTTAGTCCAGGAA
Organism: Rhabdophis nuchalis; assembly: GCA_039707465.1. Lineage (NCBI taxonomy): Eukaryota > Metazoa > Chordata > Lepidosauria > Squamata > Natricidae > Rhabdophis > Rhabdophis nuchalis. Next base: position 98,084,902 of record CM077647.1, read on the forward strand.
ATCTTTGGCAAATAGGGGAAATAAGTTGTAATCTTTCCTCCTGGTAGTAGGGGCATGTGAATACAATGTGAACTAGTGATTCCAGGGATCAACCGTCACATGAACAGTGGGTGGGCCTTACACCCCTCAAAAGTCTGCTATCGAGGGCATTCGAGGAGATCACGTTAAAGCGTGCCTTTATAAATGCCAGCCTGTGTTTAATGGAGGATAGCTCAGAGAGATATTTAGGGGGGTGCGTCAGGGGAATAATGCCAAGAGAGAATGGAGAACAAATTCCTACACCAAGTGCCAAATTATGTTGCCTTTCGATGTCATCCAAACATTGGAATATCAATGATTTAGCAGCATCGGGGCCAAGTATAAAGGCTTCAATGGGGGAGATGCCTATCTTCATGAGTTTAGCATGGATATTGCGGGCCCAAGGGCTGTGGAAGTCATCCCGCCATAAGCACTGTCCTAAATAATAGTCTGGGAGTCTGGCCCACAGGGCCAGCCAGTAGCCAATTGTACATTTCCACAGAATGGTATCGAGCGATGGTATGCCCAATTCCAAACGGATTGCGGCATTAATCACACAAGGGGGGACTCCCATTAAGCGGCGTAGGAACTGGCTTTGAACAGACTCAAGATGGGAAATATTTGCTGGGACCCAAAGAGGAGCGCCATATGTAATGGCAGCTATCACCTTTGCCCTATATACTTTTAATACTGAGGGAATATGGTGGGCACCCTCCGAGTAGAAAAAGTGCAGGACAGCATGCAAGGAGATCTTGGCCTTGTTTATTTTTTTATTTATTTTATTTTATTAAATTTATACCCCGCCCTTCTCCTTGTTAGGACCCAGGGCGGCGCACAGGCATCTTAAAAACACAAAATACAATCAATTAAAATGTAATTAAATTCATTAACCCGTGCTAAAAACCCAATATTAAAAACCCTACCAAATTACAAATTTCCTTAAAAAGTCAAACGGGGGGCTATCCTAGGCCGGCTTGTTGGAATAAGTACGTCTTAAGACGTTGGCGGAAGAGGCGGAGGTCCAAGATTGTGCGAAGGTCGGGGGGTAGGTCGTTCCAGAGGCTGGGCCCGCCACAGAGAAGGCCCTTCCTCTGGGTGTCGCCAACCGGCATTGCCCGGCCAACGGCACCCGAAGAAGACCCTCTCTGTGGGAGCGGATCGGGCGAAGGGATGTATGGGGCAGGAGGCGGTCTCGTATATAGCTAGGCCCCGAGCCATGGAGCAATTTAAAGATGGTCATCAGTACCTTGAAGCACACTCGAAAGGCCACAGGCAGCCAGTGCAGCTCACGCAGGAGAGGTGTTACGTGGGTTTGCCTTGGGGCACCCATAATCACCCGCGCGTCCGCATTCTGTACTAACTGTAGCTTTCGAGTGCACCTCAAGGGAAGCCCCATGTAGAGAGTGTTACAGTAATCCAGCCAGGACGTCACAAGTGCTTGAGTGACTGTGCGAAGGGCTCCCCGGTCCAGTAAGGGGCGCAACTGGCGTATCAGGCGTACCTGATAGAACGCCCCCCTGGCCACGGCCGCCACATGGTCCTCCATGGACAGCCGGGAATCCAGGAGGACGCCCAAGTTGCGCGCCCTCTCCACGGGGGCCAGTTGTTCGCCCCCAATGGCCAGAGTTGGACTTATCTGGCTGAACCGGGGTGCCGGAAACCACAGCCACTCGGTCTTGGACGGGTTGAGCTTGAGTTTGTTACTACCCATCCAGATCCGTACAGCCTCCAGACACCGGGACAGCACCTCGACGGCATCGTTGGGGTGGTTTGGGGTGGATACGTACAACTGAGTGTCATCAGCGTACAGATGGTATTCCACCCCAAAACCACGGATGATCTCGCCCAGCAGCTTCATGTAGGTGTTGAACAGGAGTGGCGAGAGAACCGACCCCTGAGGAACCCCACATGTGAGGGGCCTCGGGGACGACCTCTGCCCTCCTGCCAACACCCATTGCGACCGACCGGAGAGGTAGGACGAGAACCACCGTAGAACGGTGCCTCTCAGCCCCAACCCCCCCAATCGGTGCAATAAGATACCATGGTCGATGGTATCGAAAGCCGCTGAGAGATATAATAGGACAAGGATAGAGGAACAATCTCTATCCCGTGCCCTCCAGAGATCATCCACCAACGCGACCAATGCCGTCTCAGTGCTGTGCCCGGGCCGGAAGCCGGACTGGCGCGGGTCTAGATAATCAACTTCCTCCAGGTGACGGGGAAACTGTTGAGCCACCACACTCTCGACAACCTTCACTAAAAAGTGAAGGTTGGAGACGGGACGATAGTTCTCTAACAGAGCCGGGTCCAGGGATCGCTTCTTGAGGAGGGGCCTCACCACCGCCTTTTTCAAGACGGTGGGCAAATACCCCTCACTCAGAGATGAATTCACAATGCCCTGGAGCCAGCCTCGTGTCACCTCCCAGGATGCCAGTACAAGCCAGGAGGGGCACGGGTCCAATAAACATGTGGTGGCTCTAAGGTTCCTCCGCAACCTGTCCATATCCTCGGTAGTAACAAAGTCGAACTCCTCCCAAGGTGTAATCTCAAGACCAGCACCGGACGACACGACCGGACCACTAGTGGAGGGCAACTCGTTCTGAATCTGAGTGATTTTGTCCTGCAGGAAAACTCCAAATTCCTCTGCTCGACCCTGCAGAGGGGCTTCCCGCGGCCTCAGGTAAAGGAGGGAGCGGGTCACCCCAAACAGGGCGGCAGGGCGGTTTTCCGCGGACGCGATAAGGGTGGCACAATACTCCCGTTTGGCCACTCTTAGCGCCACTAAATAAGTCCTAATATGGTCTCTCACTAGTGTTCGGTCAGATTCGGATCGAGAAGATCTCCACCTACTCTCTAGGCGTCTCTTGCGGCGTTTCATCTCCCGAAGCTCCTCGGTAAACCAAGGAGCCTGGGTGACTCGACGCCGCATGAGAGGCCGCAAGGGCGCGACTTGGTCCAAGGCCCCCGTGGCGGCACTATACCATGCGGCCACTAGGTCCTCAGTCGAGCCGTGGGACAGGGACACAGGTTGTGTGAAGGGACTCAACCTGTGCAAGCCACTTGGCATTGGATTGGAAAAAAATGCCTAGATATTGAAATCTGTGGACCTGTTCCACTGGTATGCCGTCAAGCTTCCATTGATAAAGTTTCCTGCTTTTTGAAAAGATCTTGGACTTAGGATGGTTGATTTGCAAATGGTTGTCACTACAATAATTGGACAAAATTTTAAGGGCCCTAAGCAAACCCACCCAGGAAAAGGAAAGGATCCCTCCCAGCAAGTCAGATCTTTTATAGGCAATATATATGGATCTCAGTCGGTTCTTGGCTTGTTTACACTGTATGTTAAACCAGGGAGCTCCCTTCCTTTGGGAAACTCTATCGGGGTTGCAAGTAGGGTACTTAAAGGAGGCTATTAAATCGTTCGAACATTCCATAAAGGCGGTCAAGAGTGCACTAGGGGAGGCCTTAGAGCTGGTTAGACCTAGGAGATTTTGGGTAGATTCTTGTTCATAGGGCCAAGGTGTTCGACCATTTCGATAACATCGAAGATCCTTTGGCACTGGCCTCTATTGAGGCAACATGAGAAAGACGATACTGTGGGCTACTCAAATGTGTGTCCAGTGTAAGGGGATGATGGTCACTTAATATCATGTCATCCACTTTAAAAGATGAGATATGAGGTAGAAAGGCTCTTGAGACCAGGGCATAGTTAATAGTACTATTGCCTTTTTTGGCCATATGAGTAAATTCCCCGGGAACATCCGAGGCACATCTGCCATTGAGGGGGAAAAGGTCTAACTTGACAGTAAGAAGGGCCAAGTTGATCCATGCTCTGTCAACTATCAGGTCTTTGGAGACTCTCCCTTTTATGGTCTCCAGGGGATGATCATCCCTATTTGGTCCCACCCACCAACGGGAAGCTACCAAGGTTTCCCAAGACCCTGCTGTGCGGGCGTTTAAATCACCCGCCAGAAGAACCAAGGAGTGAGGAAAACTGAGTATAGTAGTCTTAAGGTATTCTTCCAGACCATCCCACCACTCATCCAAGTCCTTGTAAGAGCCCCCAGGGGGGAGGTATTTATTTATTTATTTATTTATTTATTTATTTATTTGGATTTATTGACCGCCCCCTCTCTCCGAAGAGACTGCGGCGGTGTACAGGAATTTAAGAACATATACACATAACAAATTATAAATAATTAAAACTAAATTAAATGTTTTACCCTGTGTTAAAAAGTACCTTGTTTAAATTTATATTGTAAAAACCCAATTGGTAATATTTACTAAAACTAGGCTGGTACGGTAGGTTAGGCCAGGCCGGCCTGCTGGAAAAGATGGGTCTTTAATTGTTGACGGAAGGAGCAGAGGTCCGTGATAGATCTATGTTCGGGGGGTAGGTCATTCCAGAGGGTTGGGCCCGCCACAGAGAAGGTCCTTCCCCTGGATGCCGCCTGTTGGCATTGCCAGGTGGACGGCACTCGGAGAAGTCCCTCTCTGTGTGAGCGAATCGGTTGAAGGGATGTTAAACACTAAAAGAGAAACCTTCCCAACAGACATCACACATGTGAGAGCATAAGGCGGGTGGGAGTCCAAATAAACTACATTCACATGCAGGTCCAGGGAGATACCTATTGCAAGTCCGCTCCTAGGCTGGCCGCCATGGGAAGAAGAGCGGGCATAGATGTGACCTCATAACCACACAAGAAAATATCATTGACCTCCCACGTTTCCTGGAATAAAAAGATCTGGAATTTTTTAGGTAGTTCATAAAGTCCGGATCAGCCCTTTTGGACGTCCACCCTGCAATATTCCAATTGATAATAGACCAGGGAATGTCTGAGGGGTTGGATTTTAGCTGTCATTTGGGAACTGCTGGAGGCTGAAGAACAGACAGTATAGGCTTTTGGCCGAAAAAAATCTGTAATCTTTCCTTGTTTACCAGTTTTTGTTATGTCTGGATTAATTTTGCTGCTGTTATGAGATCTTGACAAATTTAGGTACTGATGATGGTTGGAATGTTTTGCAGGAGGGTCTGTTGGAGGAAATGCCTGTATGCTGTCATTAGCATCAGGGCAAATACAATCATTTCTCAGTTTGAAAACAGTGACTGACAGAGAAAGGAGGGCTGTCAATGGGGCTGAGTTGGCAGACTGACTATTTGGGTAGATTGCAAGGATGGTACTTCAGTGTGAGAATTTTTCAGAGCAGAAGAGGGCCGGGTGGGCAGAGAAGTGGATGCAGGTCCTGAAAGTCCCTCAGTGACAAGGGTATCAAGAGATCGATCTCTGGAGGGGGAACCTCTTGTCCGGAGAATATCTTCTAGGCACAGCTAGATCGCCGGCCAGTTTGTAGTTCCAGTAGTTGTAGCCGGCGCAGGTCTTTCAGCATCCATGTGGTGATCCTTGCACACTGTTTGTGACCGGGATTGGATGGCCTCGGAAGCAGGATTCTTCCTAAGAGGAGTTAACTGCATATTTATAAAGAGTCTCTGTGGGAAGACTCTTTAAATGATTATGAAGACCACACAGAAGTGAGGGGATCTTGGATGAACCAAACTTAAGGATCAGACATTTGTGTTTGGAAGTGCTAGGAAGCCATTCCATAGAAAGCAGCTCTTTTTTTGAAATGTGAGAATTGGTCAAAAACCTCAGTGTGGATAAGATAGGTTTGCGGGTAATCCAGTCGTGCTTGTTAAAACGGGTGTGAGCCAGGTTCAAGCATATATTATCCGGTAGCAATTGTAGCTTAGCGGGATTCTTCAGGCACAAGGGGGTGTGTTTAACTGTTAGTTGCGAGCCTGACTTGGATTTCTAGTAGACTGTGACACAAGAAGTGCCTTGTCAAGGGAGTCCACTTTATTCTCCAACATTCTGATAGAGGTCAGCAAGGACGAGATAGATTTGGCCAGGTGGAGACAAAACTGTTGCAAAAGCTGGACATCTGTTGCCCGAACAGAATCAGAATCAGCTAGCGGCGACCACTTCCGCAAAATGGACAGAGAGGGAGGGGAGCAGGGTGAGACAGGGCCTGCCTCTGTTGGTGTTGTGCACACCGATAGAGAAGGCACGTCACAGGGGAGGGCAACAGAGCAGTCCGGCTCCACCGGAGGGGCACAAGTCTCAGGGGATGGCAAAGTGTGAAAGAACTCCTCCAGTGAAGCAGCCGAGATGCTCAAATCCCTATCCAACAGTTTTGGCACTTCTGTCTTTTTAACCTTAGATAAAGGGGCGATTTTATGATCGAAGCTAGTCTCCAACCTAGAATCCACAGGAGACAAGGAACGGCAGCGTTTGTGTTTACGCATATCAAAAGCGACCAAATGTTCTCTCGTAAAGGGATTATAGCTGTGTAGTGAGGCCCTTAAGGCAGTTGAACAGTCAGTTGATAAGTTAGGGTTGAAGGTTTGGGGTTGCAGCAAAAGAGTACTCCAATTATACACAGCCCATAAGAGAATATTTCAAAATAGTTCAGGGCAGATCAAAGATACGGAGTTACTGGCTGGAAATGAAAACAATGAAACAGTGAAAGGCCCGGCAATTAGGCCCAACAAACAATGTTATGTAAGTGTTGGTTGAGTAAAGTAGCTAGCAGGCCAAAAATATAAAATAGCCACCCAATTAAAAATAAAGGAGGCTAAAACCATTGAAGATGAATGTTGAGCATTTGGAGCTCCCCCAAAAGTGTTGGGGGAGTAAAAAGCAGTGTTGGGGGAGTAAAAAGCAGAGTAAAAAGCTTTATCTTCTATAAATTAGGAGATAAAGGAGTGAGCAGAAAGAAACATACATCCTACCAGTCCTCCATCTTGCTGACATCTATACCTCCATCTTTCCGACAGATATACCTCTCTTAGCCTAGTATCTATCACTGCACCTAAAAGTCCTATAGGTTTTGAATTACCACCATATTTTTCGGCATATAAGGCAACTGGATGTATAAGACGCTCCCCTACTTTTCCTGTTAAAATATAGGGTTTGGGCTATACTCGCTGTATAAGACTACCCCCAATTTTTGGAATGATTTTTATAAGCTAAAAAGTTGTCTTTATTTTAAGTAATTGAACTGAATTTTTAAAATTGTCCCGTTGGTGAGTTGTCCCGCAGCAAGTTGGCCATGGTGAGTTGTCCCATTCTGGTCCAGGACAGCTTCGGCAGGGTGCGGGGGAGGAATGGGGGGAGGGATGGTTTGACATAGCCTTTTCCAGCAAAAGCCACGAAGTGGGTCTCCCAAGGCTACCTTATTAAACCTAGGTGTTCGATCTCTGGTGAAGAACTTACGCAAGAAATAAAAGGCTGGTAGTGCCACAAGTCCCTTCACTGTTTCAATTTAGGGGCTGAAAAAAAGGGAGTGCTGCCCCCCCAAAGGAATATTGCTTGCTGAGGTGAAAAGGGTGAATGGGACAGGACTGCAGAGTAAATGTTTAACTCATCTGGGTTCAGGCTGCTCTGGAAATAGATGACCAGCAGCAAGGAGTCCAAGCAAGTGGCCAAGACAATGTGGTACACCCTACTTTTCCTCATCTTCGTACCTGCGCCGCATCCCTTGGGATCAGAGCTTGGAAGAAGTTAGAGGAAATAGCAAGGAGCGACACCAGTTCCTCATGGCCAGGTTTGTCCGGTTCCGCTCTGAGCGGCTGGCAGCCCAGCTCAGCCACTTCTGCCTCCTCTTGGCTTGCAAACCCAAAAGCTTCGCTGGGTCCAGTGGGGAAACCTCTTCACTGCATAGGACCGTAGTAAGTAAGCAGGCTGGGGAGAGAGGATTGAAAGAGCAAGAGGAGAAGGTGCTTTTCCTCGGTAAGGCTCTTACTTTGGGTGTCACCCCCTCTGTATTTTTTCTCCCTGATATCTTTGAGAGGGTGGAAGCAAAGAAAAAGTTTTTCTAAAAGTGCATTTAGAAGAGACTGCGCATGCGCGAAGATGGCGGTCTGCTGCCGAGCACTATGAGGGCCGCGGGAGTTGTGGGCGGCTAGGGCATGTCGCCTGGCCCACTTGCCAACAACTAGGGCCAGGCCCAGTGAGGTGCCTACCCTGGCCACCTTTTGAGGTCAGGTCGAGCTTCCAGGGTGGGCTGGTGGCTCTGTACGAAGCATCGGAAGCATCGGAAGGAAGGAAGCTGGCCAGAAGGCTCCAAATGCCACGGTGTGCGGCGCGGAGAAGCGGAGCGGCGCGCGGCGCGGAAGAATGGAGGAGCCAGGAAAAGCGACTACGAAGGCCGGGGAGGCCAGGCAGGACCGGACCTGGCCTTCCGAGGAACAACTGGGCCGGCATGGGCAGGCATGGCAGCACCAGAGGCCGCAAGGCTGGGCTGGGCCGGGCCGAGCCAGGCTGGGCCGAAGGACATCTGGGCCGGGTAGGCCGAAAGACATCAGGCGGAAGCAGAGGCCGTGCTGGGAGCCAAGCCGGGCCGGGGCCGGGGGGCCAAACTGAGAGGCCGTCCGAAGAATCGTCGCTATGAGGCGCTGCCGGGGCATCGGAGGCAGAGGGGACGAGGAACAGCTAGGCGGAGGCCTCGGAAGGCCGAAGATGGCCGGGCCAAGGCCGAGGCCAAGAGACACCGCCTGGGATAAAAGGTGGGTAGTGGAGGCCCCAGGCCGGGAAGAACTGGCCTCGGCTAAAACAACTTTTCAGCTGAGGCCCAAAAGATGCCTGGTGTTGCGGGACTGGAGGACTCTGATAACAATTGGGCTAGGCCCTTTAGAGGACTATAGGCCAGGACTAGAATACAACTGGAAGGCCAGGGTCACCCTCCAACCCCAGTCTGATATACATGAACAAACTTTTCCAATTTCGATGACTATTTACGAATCTATTTACGAACTGTTTACGAACTATTAGAGCCGGACTAGACTGTCTCCTGGTTTACTTGAATTTTATATATTTTTAACACCTATTTATTGTATTTTTAACATCTTTTATAATATTTGTGGAATTCTGACGCCCTGTCTAGCAACTCATATGACCTTTTATATTTTATATAGATTTATATCTACCATGAAGTACTCTAGGGCAGACCTTATTCTACTGTGGGAGTCCCCCTACTCACAAGTTTGGCCCTCCGCATTAACGAGTGATCACCTTGATGAGGGATTATGTAATCATGAGAGGTGGGCGAAACGCAGTCTCGGGGGTTTTTTAATGAAATTTTTTATTCGGATTTTAGGGAGTCCCAGGGAGGGGGGAGGGATTAGTCAGGCTGAGGACGGGACCAATGCCAAGCTGGCTGGCGGAATTAATAAGGAAGCGGGTGGGTCCGTTAAGGGGAGGGGGACAAGGGATGTTCTGAAAGAGGGTCTTTCCATCCCGCAATTTAGGTGGTCAGGGTTCACAGAGCCAGGGCCCTAGACTGATGTTATGCAACGCCAGGTCCGTTGTCAACAAAGCCCCCCTCAATAACGACCTTGTGTCGGAGGGGGAGCCGGACCTGGTGGGCTTTACGGAGACCTGGTTGGGCCACGAGGGAGGACTTCCTCTCGTGGAAATGTGCCCGCCAGGTTACCGCGCATTCCATCAGTCACGGGCCCTTGGCAGGGGTGGGGGGGTGGGGGTCATTGTCAGGGAAGGTCTTGAGCCGAGAGAGACCACTGTGCCACAGATAACCCTCTTCGTGAAGTGGGGCCCAGGGAGGCAGTTGGGTTTGCTGATTGTGTACCTGGCTCCCCGCTACGTATCAGCAGCCCTGCCTGAGCTCCTCGAGATGATCGCCCAGATGGCGGTTGAGACCCCCAGACTGCTAGTCATGGGGGACTTTAACCTGCCATCGGTAGGCGAGACTTCCGAGGTTGCTCGGGAGTTCATGGCCTCCATGACGGCCATGGACCTGACCCAAGTAACTCAGGGCCCTACACACGAGGGAGGACACACACTGGATCTCATTTTTATCTCTGGCCAGTGGATGAGTGATCTGGGAATTGGGGATTTAATCATCGTACCCGTCATGGTCAGATCACTCACTTCTCCGGCTCGACTTTCCCACCGCTACACCCCACTGCGGGGTGGCGGAACCGGAATATCCAAGATGGTTCCGCCCCAGGCGCCTGATGGAACCTGAAAGGTTCCAGATGGAGCTTGGGCCACTACCTGTAGCCCTGACCCGCGCCCGGATGGAGGACCTAGTGGCTACATGGAATAGTGCGGCCACTGGGGCCTTGGACCGGGTTGCGCCTTTGCAGCCTCTCTTGCGGCAGCGAACCACCCTGGCTCCCTGGTTCTCTGAGGAGCTGAGGGTGATGAAGCGCCACAAGAGACACCTAGAGAGGAGATGGAGATCCACACGCTCTGAATCTGACCGAACACAGGTAAGATCCCATTTGAGGACATACATTGTGGCGATAAGATTGGCCAAATGTCGGTATTGTGCCACTCTTATCGCGTCCGCAGATAACCACCCTGCCACCCTGTTTGGGGTGACCCGCTCCCTCCTTCACCAGAGGCCGCGGGAAGCCCCCGTACAGGGCAGAGCAGAGGAATTTGGGGAGTATCTGCAGGACAAAATCGCTCAGATTCGGAGAGAGTTGGTCTCCACTGAAAGTGGTCTAGAGGGGATGTCAGAGGCGGGTCTTGAGGCACCATTCTGGGAGGAGTTTGACTCTGTTACTTCCAATGAAATGGACAGGTGGCGTAGGAGACTGTTTATTGGACCCATGTCCCTCCTGGCTTGTACTGGCATCCTGGGAGGTTTCACGAGGCTGGCTCCAGGAAATAGTGAGGGCTTCTTTGAGTGAGGGGTTCTTACCTACCGTCTTGAAAGGGGCAGTGGTGAGGCCTCTCCTCAAGAAGCCTTCCCTGGACCCAGCATTGTTAGTAAATTACCGTCCGGTCTCCAACCTTCACTTTTTGGCGAAGGTTGTAGAGAGTGTGGTGGCACAACAGTTTCCACGTCACCTGGAGGAAATTGATTATCTGGACCCGCGCCAGTCCAGCTTCCGGCCCGGTCACAGCATTGAGACGGCATTGGTCGCGTTGGTGGATGATCTCTGGAGGGCCAGAGATGGGGGTTGTTCCTCCATCCTGGTCCTATTAGACCTCTCGGCGGCTTTTGATACCATCGACCATGGTATCCTATTGCATCGACTGGAGGGGTTGGGGGTGAGGGGCACCGTTTTACGGTGGTTCTCCTCCTACCTCTCCGGTCGGTCGCAATTTGTATTGGCAGGGGGGCAGAGGTCGACCTCGAGGCCTCTCACTTGTGGGGTGCCTCAGGGGTCGGTCCTCTCGCCTCTCTTGTTCAATACATATATGAAGCCGCTGGGCGAGATCATACGTGGGTTTGGGGTAGATTACCATCTGTACGCGGATGATACCCAGCTGTACATCTGTACCCCAAACCACCCCAATGATGCCGTCGAAGTGATGTCCCGGTGTCTGGAAGCCGTGCGGATCTAGATGGGAAGGAACAGACTCAAGCTCAACCCGTCCAAGACTGAGTGGCTGTGGTTACCGGCGCCCCGGTTCAACCAGTTGACGCCATCACTGGCCATAGGGGGCGAACATCTAGCCCCCGTGGAGCGGGCACGCAACTTAGGCATCCTTCTGGACTCCCGGCTGTCAATAGAAGATCATGTGACAGCCGTGGCCAGGGGGGCATTTTACCAGGTTCGCCTGGTGCGCCAATTGTGTCCCCTATTGGATGGGGATACCCTTCGCATGGTCACTCATGCGCTTGTGATGTCTCGTCTGGACTACTGCAATGCTCTCTACATGGGGCTCCCCTTGAGATGCACTCGGAGGCTACAGCTGTTCCAGAACGTGGCCGCGCGGGCAGTTATGGGAGTTACTAGATACTCCCATGTAACACCACTCCTGCGCGAGCTGCACTGGCTGCCTGTGGCCTTTCGGGTGTGTTTCAAGGTGTTGATTATCATCTTTAAAGCGCTCCATGGCACAGGACCTAGTTATTTGCGGGATCGTATCCTGCCCCACACATCCCTTCGACCGATTCGCTCACACAGAGAGGGACTTCTCTGGGTGCTGTCCACCAGGCAATGTCAGCGGGCGACGCCCAGGGGAAGGGCCTTCTCTGTGATGGACCCGACCCTCTGAAACGACCTACCCCCAGATATTAGAACGACCACGGACCTCCGCGCCTTCCGCCAAAAAGTAAAAACCTATTTGTTCCATCAGGCCGGCTTGGCCTAATTTATGCTTCTCGCCCCAGTCTGTTTTCTCAAATTGTCAATTTGGTTTTAAATGGGTAGTAATTTTAAGGTTCTTAAATTTTAGTACAGGGTAGTTTAATTCACTTTTTATTTTGTGTGTATTGTATGTTTTTAGATGGTTTTTAATTTTCCTGTACACCGCCCCGAGTCCCTTCGGGGAGAGGGGGCTGTTTATAAATATAAATATAATTTATTATTATTATTATTATTATTATTATTATTATTATTATTATTATTATTATTATTATTATTATTATTATTATTATTATTATTATTATTATTATTATTATTATTATTATGACGCACGACTGGCTGGGAAAGCAGAATGGTGGCAAAAAAAACCCTCCTTCTTCCTCTCCCGTGGATCAGTCTGACTGAAGAAAGGAGTCACAATACACAGGCAAAGTCACACTGGGCTTGTATACTGTTTGTTTTTCAGGTGGTGGGTTTTGAAGCCCGGCTTCATTCTTTTTTAAAAATTCTTTTTAATGTGGGAGTCCGGAGTTCAGGTTGAAGGAAGAAGGGATAGACTGTTCCTGAGCATGCAAAGAGTTTCTTTTAAATGCAACTGAATAGCTATGCATCTGGTAATTAGTTTGGGAAAATAATCTTATTCCAGCTTGGAACCAGAATAAGTTTCAGCTCACCATATACTCGGCAAATAAAACGACCCCCAATTTTTGGAATGATTTTTATAGGTGAAAAAATCATCTTATATCCCGCAAAATACAGAAATTGAAGGTCCTGCTGAGTCCATGAAGGAAATTTGTCTGCATGAGGATATTGTCCAGGTATTACTGGAGCCTTACAGGGGTGGAATGGAGGTAAGCGGCTAGCGCTCTAAGAACCTTGATAAAAGTGTTGGGGGCCATTGCTAGACCAAAGGGTGGTAGTGACCCTCTGTATACAAAAAAATGGAGGAACCTCCTGTGTTTCGGAAGAATCATAATTGGAAATATGCTTCTGTCAAGTCTATGGATGTGAGGTTATCTCCCTCTTGGATGTCTTCCAGGATTGACCCAAGTAACGACATTTTGAATCTCTTATAAATCAAGTGGCTATTTAAAAATTTTAGATCTAGAATTGCCCTCTACCGCACCCACTCCCAAACTCTTTGGGACAACAAAGAGATTGGAATAGAACCCCTGTCTCCTCTGGACCTCTGGGACTTTAGTGGCTTGTATCTTCAAGAAGTGTTGGATGGCAGACCGCATGAGACCGTACTTTATCTTGTTTTTGGAGACAGGGTAACTCTTGAAGTGGTTCAGGGGTGAAGTGAGAAACTCTAGTCTGAGGCTGAATCAGACATTATCGAGAACCCATGTGTCCGAGGTGATATTTTCCCATAGGTCATCAAATAAGATTAGGCGACCACCTAAGGGAGGACAGAATTGCAAGTCACTTAGGTCTGCAGAATGATCAGGCACCTACCCCGCAAAAGGGCCACTTGTTTTGGAATTTTAATCTAGATCTGTCTTGAAAGGAAGTGGATCCGATTGCCTGTTCACTCTCAGTGGAAAGTATCGCTGCTGAGGATGGAAGTTGTGATCCAGTGATCTAAAGGCTGGCTAGGAGAAATTTGGAGAGAGTCAATGTTCCAATTGCCTGGTCGCCATGGGCAATATCTTGCACTTTTTACTCTCTATTAAAATTTGGTCTAGGGACTCGCCAAATGAGGAGCAACCTGTGTAAGGAGATACAGCTAGTCTCCATTTTGATTTGGCATCCACCTGCCAATTGCAATGCCACAGCATCCTCTGAACCTTAACGGATGGAGAGAGCTCTGGAGACATATTTCACAGCATTCAGTATGGCATCCACTGAGAACTGTGTAGCCAACAGCTTATTTATGTCTTGCTGTAACCGAATGTACCGAGAGGAAACCCTATCCTGTAACTTGCAAAGCCAAATCAGGGCTACATGATTAAAGAAGGTCGAAGAGGCTGTTTTAATAGCCCATGCTGCTGACTGATACATCTTATGTAGGGTCAATTCAGATCTCTTGTCTTCTGCCCTCAAGCTGTCCACTATGTCATATGACACTAGCGCAGAAAAGGAGGCAAGAGCTGCCACAGGAACATCTACGGTTGGCACCTGAAGAGCCCGGGTGAATTCGGACTCCATACTGTAAAACCTCCTGTCATTCCCACCGGGGGTGGGAAAGGAGCCTGGGCAAGACCATTGCTTTTGCACCATGTCTAAAAATAGTTTGGGAACTGGAATCTCCTTCGTGGTTGGATCCTGTTGCCAGGTACCTGGGGCAATACGTGCAAATGGATCACAAGGAATCTCTCTGCCCTCCATAGCAAACAATGGAGGAGAGAGCATCTCAACGCTCCCTGTGCCAATCCGGTGAGTTACAAACTGAGACCAGTTCTGTAATCGCTAGGCAGGATGTAGATGGGATGTCCACAGATGAACTTGCCCTATTTCTTTGTTTAGCCTGTTATCTTTCTGCCCTGGATACTTGTTTGTCTAGGGCTTTCTGCCTTCTCCTTTCAACTCTCTCTGTTTCCCTGGAAGGTCGCTGGGGGGCTGAAGGCTTCTTCTTTTTCGAGGAGGCAGATGATCTGCTAGTGGTTCGCAGCCCCGCTTGTTGATCAGCCCTTTGGCATGGAACAACAAAAGAGCCTCCTGCTCCTTCAGAGGAGAGGTCTGCCATCTTGATTCAGCATCCTTGTGTGTGCAGCAATACTCACATCCCTGCCAAATTCAAGGAACGGTTTGGCCTGCTGTCATGCTTGCTGCCAGCCCCAATGTTGGTCCTGAGCCAACAGACAGTTTTCAGGCTGTTTTGGGGGCCAGAAAAAGGCCTGAGAAAGGCCTGAAAACCAACCTGAAAATGGCTTATACAAAATTTCTAGAATACCATGAAAGCATACATAAAAGGTCTCACGATTGCCTACATAGCAAGAAAACAAAAGGAACAAAAAGAACTTATGCAAAGAGAACTTAGGAAAGCCGAAGCTAAATTAGTTTAGTTTAGTTTAGTTTATTCGGTTTATATACCGCACCTTCTCCATCGAAATGGACCCAGGAAATTAAAACCAACGAATAATAAAACAATACAATAAATAGATAAAAAGAATTAAATAAGAGCCTGTGCTAAAATTCCCACTAAAAACCCGACGTCCATTTACGTATTTGGCAGAAGCTATGTAACAATAAAATCTAAACGATTACGCAAGATTGCAGAAAGACCCAAAGAATAAAATTAAAAAAGAAAAAAGAGAGATGATAAAACATAAGATTAACTTAATAACCCAAAAATAATTAGTGCAAAAAATTAAAGAGGCTAAACAAAATTACTTTGAACAAGCCAACAAACGTGGATGATAGATGGCATACAGATTGAAAAGTGAGAGAGAAAAAAGATGACAAGAGAAATATTCAACATAAATCAGAAGAAAAGAAGCAAATTATTAAAAAGACATTTTTCAAAATTATATGCACAAGATAGTACGAAGAAAACTAAGATAAAACAATATTTAAACCCAGGAAAGATAACCCCAATCTCAAAAGAACAAAGGGAGGCGATAAACAGGCCAATAACAATAGTCGAAGTGGAATTAGTCCTGAAAACCCAGAAAAATAATAAAACCCCAGGACCAGACAGAATCTTGGTTTAGTTATATAAATATAATAAAATAATATTGGAAGAACAAGGAGTGGAAATGTTTAACAAAGTTTTAGGTAAAGCCAAGGTGACTGAATCATGGATGGAAGCAATAATATCGCTAATCCCAAAAGAAGCTAATTTACAAGAAATTCAAAACTACAGACCAATTTCACTACTGAATTCTGATTATAAAGTTATTTGCAGCAATTATGGCAGGAAGAATTAAACAAGTGTTAAATGAACAAATATGTCCAGATCAAAACAGATTTTTACCTTACAGACACATTAAAAATAATACAAGAGTCATCCTAGTTATATTAGAATATTATGAGGCACATCTGGAAAATCAACTCTACTGGTTTTCCTTGATGCACAAAAAGCATTCAACAATGTAATTTGGAAGTTTTTAACAACACAATTAGACAGGATGAAATTCAGAGAAAAATTCACAAAAATGATAGAAAAACTATATAACACCCAGACAGCCAAAGTTCTGATGAATGGAGAACTAACAGAGAAGATTGAAATAAAAAAGGGAGTTAGACAGGGATGTCCCCTCTCTCCTTTGCTGTTTATACTAACTCTGGAAATATTGTTAAATGAAATTAGGAAGGACCAGGGAATACAAGGTTTAAGACTTAAAAATGAAGAATATAAGACCCAAGCTTATGCCAAGGATTTAATATTTGTTTTAGAAGACCTGTTAGAATCTAGTCCAAAATTAATTCAAAAATTAGAATAATATGGGGAGGTGGCAGGATTAAAAATTAATAAAAACAAAATAAAAATGATAACAGAATATGACAAAAAAGCAAGAAGAGGAATTGGAATTACTTGGAGATTTGGGTGTCGGCAAATGTTCTACAATTGAAGATGATAATTATAATAAACCAGTGACACAAATAAAGAAAGATTTAGAAAAGTTGGAAAAATATTTACCTATCACTAATGGGACATATAGCCACAGTTAAGATGTATATTTTACCAAGAATTTTATTTTTGTTGCAAGCCGCACTTATAAATCCTGGTAAAACTTTCTTCCAGGAATTCAATTTGGTGGAAGACTATAAAATGAATAATAATAAAAAACATGAAAGGAGAACACTACCAAATGCATTCTTTGAAATGACCCAAGAATTAAATCTAAAAGATGTCTGGAGAGAAATCAACCCACAGAAGAGTCAGTACACATTCTTTTCAAACCCCCATAATTCATGGTCCAGGATTGACATAGTGTGGAGGGATCCAGAAATGGAGAAGGATACAGATGAGGCAGAAATAACACCGAACACCATTAACAATCAAATGGAAAGGAGAAGCAAAAAGGAAAAAGAGATGGACCATGAATCAGACGGTTGTAAAAGAAAGAACTATGTACCGTATGTGGAAAAATAATTAGCGTTTTTCCTAAAGAAAAACTGGAATGAACAGACAACCATTCAAAACCTATAGGATGCAACCAAAGCCTATGTGGTAGGCATTACAATAGCATATACAATAAGAAACAAAGATAAAAAGAAATGATATACAGAGCTCCAAGAGAAACTGAGGAAATTAGAATATAAAATCCAGAAAGAATCTCAAAACCAAGAAGATAAAGAAGAAAAAGACATAATTAAACATAGATTAAATTTAATAATACAAGAAGTGGCCCAGAAAATTAGATCAAGTAGGCAAAATTACTTTGAAAATGCCAATAAACTGGGGAGCAGGCTAGCCTATAAACTAAAAAAAGAAAAAGAAAAGAAATTAATACAGCAACTAGAGGATGAAGAAGAAGGGGTGATACACCACTAAAAGGAAGGGGGGGGGAAGCATAGCAGTAAGATACTTTCAAGCACTGTATAGTCGAGAGTAAATAGAAGAGGAGAACATTAAAAGATACCTATAGAAGAGCAATCTTCCAACCTTACCGGAAACAACAAAAGAAACACTAAATGAGAGAATGATGAGGCTAGAATTAAAAAGGGCAATCCAAAAACAAACAAAAAATAACAAAACCCCAGGACGGGACGGAATTCCAGCAGAGTTCTATAAAGAATTGCAAAAATCATTAGAGAACGTATTATTAGAAATATATAATGAAGTACTAGAACCAGCTAAAACACCAAAATTCTGGATTGAGGCACTAATAACATTAATTCCCATAGACAACACTGAAAAACAAAAATAATACTAAATAGGGAAACAACAGAAAGCCGCAAAGCGCGGCTGGAAATGGCGCCGGTGGGAGAATCCCATTCTCTGATTGGCTGCCTAAGGCTGTCCAAGATGGCCGTGCCCACTCCACGTGGAGCGGGCGCGGAGCTTGCTGATGCGTCAGCGAGGTCTTCGGGCTTCACAAACGCCCCGGCGAGGTCTTCGGGCTTCACAAACGCCCCGGCGAGGCTCCCGATGCCGGATGGGCCACCGATCAAGCGGACGGACCCGCCGGTGAAGAGTGAGGGGGGAAACGACAATGGCCTCCACCCCACCCCCCCAGCTGGGAGAAAGGAAAGTGCACCGCTCCGAATAGCGTACAGGCTCCCCAAGGCAAGACGAAACTCCTCCAGGCACAGCACAGTATCCAAGCAAGGGAAAGGAAGGCTAACTATCAAAACCAAAAGAAAAAAGAAAATCTTTTAGCTAAGCTAGCTTAAAACACGTCCGAAGGGCTTGGATTGAATTGAAACAACTGAAGGATTGTGGGAAAGGAAGGCGTATCTTCAGTAATTCAATTCAGTCCAATGGGCAGCGGAGCTGAACTTAAACAATTGCATGGACACTCTGAGCTGTGCACTGGAGAATAGAGAATTTTTTTCCCCGAACTAAATAAAATGGTATCCAAACTTATCTGGTATGGGGAAAAATGTGTATTAAATACAAACTTCTACAAAATAGTAGAAACAAAGGGGGCTTTGGCTTCCCAGATTGGGAGCTTTACTATCAGGCAGCAGCCCTAACATGGCTCAGGGACTGGATTCAACTAAAAAATAAAAGAATCCTTATAGTAGAAGACCATGAACTCCAACTAGGCTGACATGTGAGGGGAAGAATAAATCTCATTCCTACTTCCAGAGACACATAGTAAGGGATGCCCTATTTAAGATCTGGGAAAAAATTAAAGAAAACCATTACGTGAAAATTCCAATCTGGTTATCAACGATGGAGGCAATGACATATCCAAATACTATAGATCTCAGTAAAATGGTAAGATATGCAGAACTCTTAGATGAAAAAGGAGAACTACAATCAGTACAAGATCTGAAAACACAAGGAAAAAATATGGAATGGTGGCCTTATTTACAAATTAAAACAAGATTTAAAAAAGATCGGGAGCAATACGGAATAAATGAGAAACAAATGGAATTAGATAAAATATTATTAGAAACGGGGGGGGGGGGGGAATGATTACTAGGTTATATAATTTTTTCTTAAGATATAAAATGGAGATAAAGGAGACAATGATTAGCTGGGGAAGAAATTTTGGCCATAATATAGAGTTAGAAAAATTGGATAAACTATGGGAAAGAAATTATAAATTTACAATGGCAGTATCTTACAAAGAAAACCTCTATAAAATGTTTTATAGTTGGCATTTGCCTCCAGCAAGATTGGCCAAAATGTACCCAAATTTATCCCCCAAATGTTGGAGATGCAGCCACAGGTCTGGAACATTCTACCATATGTGGTGGACGTGCCCCATCACAGGGAAGTACTGGTGAAAAATTCAGAAATGGTTGGAAGAAATTACTGAGCGAAAAACGAAAAATATTTTTATTAGGCCTACTAGACAAAAAAAATGGATAAACAATCTCAATACATAATCATACACATACTCACTACATCCAGGATTGCTTTCGCACAAAACTGGGGGGGAAATCAATACACCTGCAGATGAAACTATAATCAGAAAAATACTCCAATGTGCAGAAATGGACAAAATGACAATAGAACTAAAAGAAAGAGAAGAATCAGACTTCTATAAAGTATGGAATAAAATGTATAAATGGCTAGAAATCAGAAGCCAAAACAGAAAATGGAGAATATAAATATATGGTGCTACAAATAATTAATATTAAGTGTTAATACTACTATTGTTTATGTTATAGGACAAGTTTAAAGCAATAGGAAGGCAAAGCAGAATGGAGAATTATAAAAGCTAAGCAGAAAAGCCGAAACAGAAGGCTGTAAAATTACTTTATATTGTTATGTATGTTTTGTGTTTTGTTCTTTCTTGTGTTTTTTTACTGTTTTTAAAAATTAAAACATTCAATAAAAATAATTTATTTAAAAATCACAAATCTAGGGTATAGAGTGAACTCATATTGATTAGTACCATGTTTCCCCGAAAATAAGACAGGGTCTTATTTTCTTTTGACCCTCAAAATAAGCACTTGATCTTATTTTCGGGGAGGTCTTATTATTTTTGAGGTACAGGAGGTGGCAAGCATGGTCACCTCATGGCTGCTGCTGGGTTGAAATATTTTTGGGGAGGGGTTATTTTCAGGGGAGGCTTATTTTAGCGCATGTGCTCAAAATCCCAATTGGGCTTATTATCCAGGGAGGTCTTATTTTCAGGGAAACAGGGTATTTTCAATAACGTTTTATGCTGTACAAATAATGCCCTTATATACCCTTCTACTATAGCATGTTGTGTCTAATGCTTCAAATGATGCTCCTGTCCAATTAACAGGTTAGACTCTTGATTTGTGAAATGTTGATATTTCTTTTGGGCTTATGCCAACAGCTACAGTTTTCATTAAGCGGGGGGGGGGGATATTATTTCAACTAAGAAGCCTAAGTCATACCTTTCTCACTTTTCCTGTATCAATTACTATAGATTATTTTGACCAAAAACTGCAAAACTTTGTATAATTTGGGATTTTTTTTGTCTAGTAACTACAGTATTTTTCAGAGTATAAAACGCTCCAGATTTTACCTTTTTGGGGGGATAAAGCAAGAAAAAAAATCCGCCTTAGCCTCCCAGCATCCATCTGGTATACATCTGGCCCATTTGCCATGGCCTGTTCAATGCTGCCACATACCATTCAACAACACAGCCTGTTTGCCACTGCCATGGCCCATTTGCTGTGGTCCGTTTGCCGCTGGCATGGCCCATTCACTGCTGCCCATTTACTGAAACTCCAGCCAGTTCAGCGCAACCCATTTGCCTCCTCCACTGCCCATTTGCCACAGCCTATTCATTGACACTACCCCCTATTTCCCACCACCAATCTCCACCACATGGAACCAGGAAAAAATGTAACATGTGGAGGCCAAAAACAGGGCATGCGGAGGTCGAAAGTGCGATGCGTAGAGGCCGAAAACTGTCAAAGGTGGGGGCCGGTGGGTGGGTGGGGCTTCAGCAACATTCAGTGTATTATAAGACCACCGTAATTTTCACCCACTTAATTCTCCCTAAGCATTGCCAAATGAGGAACAGCACTGGCAGATTTTCTAAGCAGAGAGAGAGCAGAGGAAGAGAGAGCAGAGAGGGAGGGAGGGAAGGAGAGTGGGAGAGAGATATCCAATCCAACCTCTGTGTCTTTGTGTTTGTGTGTGAGAGAGAGAGAGGTGGGAGGGAGCAGGAAAAAGGGAGGAAGGAGGGTGAGAGAGATGTGGCTTTTGGGAGTACATTTTGGAGAAGTGTCAAGAGAAATGCTAAAAGGGCAATCAGTTTGGGATTAAATTCCAAATGAAATTGAGTCTTCAGGGTAAGAAGACACGAAAAATTTACAACTGCAGGTTTCTAAAAATCTTATTAAAAGGAATGTCTAGAGAAAGTTCTTTAACTCATTAGTCCAGAAGGAGCAAAAGAGATAGGGTCCCTATGAGGATCTTTGCTATTTATTTTAGGAATAATAGAATAACAGAGTTAGAATAAGAGACTTTGGAGGTCTTCTAGTCTAATCCCCTACTCAGGCAGGAAAACTGAGGATGCCAAATCTGAGTGGAGGGTCTGGGAAAAGTGACATAATAATACTTAGAAGAGACTTTGGAGGGGACCCTATACCATTTCAGAGAAATGGCTGTCCAGTCTCTTCTTGAAAACCTCCAGTATTGGATCATCCAGAACTTCTGGAGACAAGCACTTTCGCTGGTTAATTGTTCTTACTATCAGGAAATTTCTCCTTAGTTTTAGGTTGTTCTTTCTTTGTTCAATCTCCATCCATTGCTTTTTGTTTTGCCTTCTGCTGCTGTGGAAAATGCATTCCCCCCCCCTTCTTTGTGGCCTGTTTTGTGACCTGCCTATCAAACTCTTGGGCAAAGCATGTGAGCCATTTCCTCCTTTCAGTGGTCCATGAAAGTACATCTATAGTATTTAGATACAGATAATAAAGTCGAAAAAAGCTGAACAACATTTTTACGGAACGATAGATACGCTGAAGCCAGGGGTGACAAGAAGTGGCTGGGAGGACTGGGTGAAGTGCCCCTTGACATGAGTGAGGACAGGTTGGCCACGCCCACTCAGTCACGTGACCATCCAGCCATGCCCACCCAGTCACATGACTACCAAGTCACATGACCACCAAGCCATGCCTACAGAATCAGTTGTTAAAAAAATTGAATCCCACCACTGCCTCATATATATTTAGAGGCCACTGAAAGGAAACTTTTTGCTGAATATGCAGATAACACCATGAAGAAGAACAGACAGCAATCATTCATGTTTTTAGCATGCTTATTTGATAATAATTGATCATCATTATGAGAGCATTTCATCTTAAATACATGCTTTAGACATAAAGATTAGAATGCTATGCATATGCATGTTGTTCTACCTGATATCAACCTCTTGAGAGGAAAGTATTTATATATTTACAAGTAGCACAAAACGCATGTAGATAATGATTGGAATAAGAAAAATCTGCCAAGGGAGCCAAAATCATTAACTGATTCTTTGTTTATAAATTGTTTGAATAAATCATATTGTTTGAATTATCTAATCACTCCATTATGCACCACCAGAGGCTACAAATTCTCATCCCATGCATAATCAGGGAGAGATAAAGGCAAGCCCTTTAAACAGCAATCAAAACTTTCAATTTTAGACACAAAAGGATCTCAGATGGTATTTAGTTTTTGTAGGCTACACGAATATTTAAAGAAGCTTACTATTTTTTTTCCTATTCCACAGAAATAATTGCTGAAAAAGTCAAATATTTTTAATACTTATTATGTATAAGGGTTCGTATTACTGTAAATGTGTAATATAGTTAGTTTATTGATTAGCCCATAGGCCATATCAAAATACAAACTTCCAAACACAAATTATTAATAAAATCCTATAAAATCCTTTAAAATGAAATTGGAGTAAAATACAATAAGCATGTAATAAGAACCAAGCATAAATTGCAGTACTCATCTATTGGGAACGTTGTATATTATGTATCAGCTTTGAATGTACTATTTTTCTAGGTGTAGGGATATAAAAACAATAGTAGTCTTTTATACATATACACATGCATATACATTTCAAATATATATATATGCATATACATATACATTTCAGAATAAAGATAAAATACAAAATACAAAAAAAATCCAAGAACACATAAAAGAAAAAAACAAGTCAGAATATTAAAAAGTGCACTAAAAAAATACATTATACACATTATCTCTTCTAGTTGAATACTAATTAATATATTATTATAACATAACTAGGCCCCAAAATTTTAAACTATTAAATCTATTTACAACTTGTTGATCTGTCTTCTATATATTATATTAGTGGCAAAGTAATTAGCAAGAAAAACAATAATAGTCAACCAGAACGAAATTAAAGTTTCAAAGCTCTCCTGTAACAAACTGTTATTGTAATCCACTTGCAGAAAATTTAGCACAGCATCTTAACTATCCCGAATCATCCCAAAAGTTATATATAGATCATTTGATGATGGGTTCATTAACCAAGAGAGGTGGTCAAAGCGGAAATTAAGGGGATTTTAATTAAATTTTTAATCCAGGTCTTAAGGGGCTCCAGGGAGGGGGAGGGTCAAACCAAAATTAGAGTGGTGGGTGAGGGGGAAAACCCATCGGGGAATATCTCCAGGCCGGCTAGCGGTCCAGACGGGGAGGGCATAGGGTCTAGAATTGGGGAGGGCTGAGGGTCTGTCCAACAGAGGGCTATTCCATCAGGACTGTGTGTGCGAAGGGCAGGTATGGCAGGAGCTGAGGGCCACATCATATATGGGGAGGGCGCACCCGATGTTTGCAAGCGGTGGAGCACTCTGGCCTTCATGGCACTTCTTGCGACCCAGGGGGTTCAGGATCTCAGAGTCTGGACCTTCGGCTGATGTTATGTAACACCAGGTCCGTGGTTAATAAAGCCCCCCCCTCATTCAACATCTGGCTTCGGAGAGGGGGACGGACCGGGTGGTATACTCCGTGGGTATTACGGAGACCTGGTTGGGCCCAGAGGGGGATGCTCTTCATTGAAATGTGCCCACCAGGTTACCGCGCATTTCATCAGCCACGAGCCCAGGGTCGGGGGGTGGGGGTGGCGGTTGTTATAAAGTAAGGTCTGGATCCGAGGGAGACCACTGTGCCACAGACAGCCGGCTGTGAGTCACTATGTGTGAAGTGGGATCATGGAAGGCAGCTGGGTGTGCTGATTGTGTACCTGGCTTCCTGCTGCGTATCAGCAGCCCTACCCGAGCTTCTCAATCTAGTAGCCAAGATGGCGGTTGATACCCCCAGGCTGTTAGTCATGGGGGATTTCAACCTGCCATCGATAGGCGAGACATCTGAGACGGCTCGGGTGTTCCTGGCCTCCATGACGGCCATGGACCTGACCCACGTTCAGTGTTAAAACTCTGCAGCACTTGATGACTAAACAGTGCCTTGACTGAAGCAAAGCTGTCCAGCTTATAGTTCCTGATAAAGGGGGAAGGGCATTGTCCTGGGTGGCAAAGAGATCTACTTCCGGGAGGCTGAAACAGTCTGTGAATTCCCAGACTAGTGATGTGTGCAGATGCCACTCCACATGGTCAACTGCTGCTATGCTCAGCCATTCCACCTGCATGTTTGCCACCCCTGAAATGTGTTCGGCTAAGATTGATAGTAGGTGCCTTTCTGCCCAGAGGCCTAGATGTTTTGCCTCCTGCATGAGTGACCTGGATTGGATCCCCCTGATGATTGATGTGGGCTTTAACAGCCACACTGTCCATCAGAATGAGGACATGCCTGCCGGACACTGATTGTTGTAACTGTTGCAGGGCCAAGTGGACAGCTGTAACTCCAACCAGTTGCTGCTCCTCTTTCGATCCCTCTGACCCCACTGACCTTGGGCCATCTGTGATCAAAAGTGGGGCCCAACGAGGAACGCTGGCATCTGTGGTTATCATCAGCTGATCTGGTTTCTTGAAGAGGCAGCCCTTGGAAATGGCCAGGGACATCCACCAACGGAGGGATCAGATGACTTCTAATGGAACTCAGACCCTGGTCAGTAAGTTGCTCCTGCCTGTCCTCTGAAGTGGTAAAAGAAACCACTGAAGGTCCTTGGCATGCAGTGTGCCCAAGGGACAATGGAGATACAAGAAACCATTTTGTCCAGGAGCTGTGCGACCAAGGCTAAGGACACAGTCTGCTCCCTGATACTGTGACTTCCAAGTCTTTGAGGCTGGTCTGTCTCTCCTGGGACAAATAGACCCTGCACACTAAGGTACTAATGATGGCTCCCAGATGGAGCAGGTGATAGCTGGGAGTGAAATGATCTTCTCTATATTGATAGAGAACACATGGCACTGTAGTCTGGATGTTGGTTCACCATAGCCTGAAGGGCCAAGGAGGATTGGATCCAGATATTGTACAGGTAACACTGGACCTGTACAGGCATAGCCTGCAGATGAGCGTCAAGGTGGCCATTATTTTGGTAAACACCCTTGGTGCAGAGGATAGACTGAATGGTAGGGCTGTATATTGATAGTGGCGGCCCGCATAGTGAAACCTGAGATATTGCCGGTACTGAGGCTGATTATGTATATATAAATAGGCCTCAATGAGATCAATGGACAAGAGGAAGTCACCCTGCTGAATGCGCCCCAAAATTGTGTGAAGAGACTGCATCTTGCACATGCTAGTTTTTTCTTTTTTCTTTTCTCTTTTTTTGTTTCTGTTATAATTTTGCACCAGTGAAGTTAAAGCAATTTCATTGTAATTTTAGTAAAATGACAATAAAGATCATCATCATCATCATCATCATCATCATCATCATCATCATCATCATCATCATCATCATCATCTTGAACTGCCGGTATACAAGATGGCAATGCAGTCTCTTGAGGTCTAAAATAGCTCTCCACCCCCAAGACTTTTGGAATGACAAATAAAATAGAATCAAACCCTTGCCATTGTTGTCCCTCTGGAACCAGCTGCATAGCCTGAATGTCCAGCAGATGGTGTATTGCTGAATTCATTCTTTGAGGGAATCTTTGACATAGGGAACTGATGAAGAACCTCGGGGGAGTGGAAAGGAATTCCAGGGAGAGGCCTGACCTCACCATCTCCCTGAACCAGGCAACAGATGTAATGTCCTCCCAGTGGTAGGCAAAAAGATCCCCCAA
Source organism: Rhabdophis nuchalis (assembly GCA_039707465.1). NCBI lineage: Eukaryota > Metazoa > Chordata > Lepidosauria > Squamata > Natricidae > Rhabdophis > Rhabdophis nuchalis. Next base: position 98,111,237 of record CM077647.1, read on the forward strand.
TGCGAGGATTGGAGTAGCATCTACTTTGGGCGGTGGAAAGGACAACCTCCTGTGCTCCGAAAGGGCAGCATTGCCTGTCTACCTCAGTTTGATCTATCCAGGTATTGACATTGTCCTGGCAGAAAGTCCCCCTGTGGATGGACAGACCCAGGCCCTGAATTTGGGTCCCAAAAAGAAGGCAGATGGAAATATGGGGATGGATGAAAAAAAACAGCGTTCCTATTGATGGATGGCAAAATCTTCCTCTTGTCTCTGAACTGGATCAGGAAGGGGTCCACAGTCTCTCCAAAGAGGTGTTCCCCTTTAAGGGTGTGGAGGCCAGTCACCACTTGTGGTGGATGTTGGCCTGCCATTGACATAGCCAGAGCAAGCAACGGGTCACCACCATGGAGCCTATGGAACAAGAGGCAAATTTTGTGGCTTTAAGAGTGGCATCCGCCGAGAATTGAATGATGACTACCAGCTTATTCAAATTCTGGTGCAATCTGTCATCAGCTGCTGGGATCCTCTCTTGCATCTGGCCGAGCCACAGTATTGAAGCTCTATTCAAAAATGATGCAGTTGTTGATGCGCAACGGCCATGCCGCTGCCTGATGGGCATGCTGTAGCGTTTGCTCTGCCCGTTTGTCCTCTGATTTGAGGTTTTCCTCCAGCTCTCCAGACATAGTGGCTGAAGTATGCAGGGCTGCCACCAGCGCATCTACTTTAGGAATCTGGAGGATTTTAGACAAACTGGGGGCTACATTATAAAATATTTCATCTACAGATGATAGGTTGATTGATAGACTGTCGTTGGACCACATCAATAAATAGCTGAGGCAATGGGATGACCTCAGCTTCTGTGGTTGGTTCAGAGAAAAGAGCTGTGGTTGGATCAGGTGGGTTGCTGGTTTCTGGTTGTGTAGAAATAGCACCTAGCCAAGTTGTGTTTCGTGCCTTGAATTGTAGTGACCAGGAAAGGTTATGCTGGAATAGTCCAGTAAAAGGCTGGCTGATGTTTTGATACTCCCCTGCTGTGGGAGTAAAAGTGGCTTCCGGAATGGTCCTGACTGTCCCACTGGCCTGACTAGAACTGGCTACCGGGGTGTGCAAATCAGCCACTGATCCCCATAGTCCTGTATTGTTCTAGGCAGAATGGAGAATTGGGGAAAATCCTGCTCTCTAGCTCCCTATGGTGATAGCTGTAGTATGTCTATTGGCCTAGGACTTGCCTCCCTTACTTCTGCTGCCTGCTCTAGTGCAAATTCTCTCCACAGTCCTCTGCCTCCTAGTCTCATCCTTTTGGGCAGCCTTAGAACTCTTAAGAGGATGTCCAGCTTTTCTGGCAAACTAGAACTGTGCTTTTTAAGAGAGCTGGAGGCTTGTGACTTTGCAGGCAGGGCAGAAGAAATATTAACTATTGATGAGCTCTCAGCCTGCCTTCCCAGGGTCTCTGCCCCTTGTACTCCAACTGCTGCTTCTGGTGCTATAGTGCCTTCAGGATCCTATTCTATCTCCAAGCCTGAAGGAAACTTGTAAAGAGGTGCACCTGAGCTGCGTGCTGTTAATTAGTGGTGCCACAGAGCTGCTATCTGCCAGTGCAGCTCTCAGACTTCTCCGGTTTCTGAGGCTCCAATTTTTAACTCTTTTTGCCCCTTTTGCAGTCTAGCACAGAACCAGATTATTAGAATGCCCCCTGTAGCCTTGGGATAGTGGTGCAGAGCGCTGCTCGTGGCCCTATCCTCTTCCAAGCTCTCAAACTGTTTAAAGCGGAAAAAGGTACTTGAAGCTTTAAAAATGGGCACCATTGTTTGCAATGTAATGTTGGTTGGTTTTAACAGCAGTGTATGGGTTCAGGTGGTAAACTGAGCCTGTGGGATACCAGGAAGCCAGTCTTTGTGATTTTAGTTGAATTGGCTTCTTGAAAGGAGTAATAACTCCCAATAGCTTGGAAACCTCTTAAGCAGTGGTTGACAGAGTGTGAGACTGTGCAAGAAATAATTAGTTGTGAGTTCTTGTGAGAGAAGCCTTTCAGGGCTTGAGTCAAAGCTCTACACCAAGGGAAAACCAGTGACACTACCTAGGAGAGGGAGCCAGCTGGCAGTACTCACAGATGATAATTAAAGGTCCAATGATATTCTAATGTTTTTGATAGTTCAATATTCAGATATATAGTTTGGAGAAGGACTGACACGTCTGCTCATGCTGACTGAGACTGAGTCGAAAGCTGGGGAGCCCTAGCAACAAAGGAGTGTCTTAACAGCTCTGACAGACTCAGTCCAAGCAGGGTACAGACTAGGCCAGTGATGGTGAACCTATGACACGCGTGCCACAGATGGCACGCGGAGCCATTTGTCAGGGCACGCGAGGCGGCTGAATTTTTTCATGTTTTTTTCACCCTATGAAGCCTTTGGAGCCTGGGGAGGGCGAAAAGAACCCTCCCCTCGCCCCCCAAAGGCCCTCCAGAGGCTTCATGAACTTCCCTGAAGTCTCAGGAGCACTCAAAATGACGCTGCAAGCAATCGGAGGCCACTTCTGATTTTGGCGATGCATCATTTTGAGTGCTCCGAAGGCTTCCCAGGCCTCCGGAAGCCCTCCGGAGGCTTCAGCAACCTTCAGGAGGCTTCCCTGAAGTCTCTGGAGCGCTCAAAATGACGCTGCAAGCAATCGGAGGTCACTTCCGGTTTCGGTGGCGCATCATTTTGAGCGCTCTGGAGGCTTTAGGGAAGCCTCCTGAAGGTTGCTGAAGCCTCCCAAGGGCCTCCTGAGGGCCTGGGAAACCTCCGGAGCACTCAAAATGATGCACCGCCAAAACCGGAAGTGACCTCCGATTTGCTTGCAGCATCATTTTGAGTGCTCCGGAGGCTTCAGCAACCTTCAGGAGGCTTCCCTTAAGCCTCTGGACCACTGAAAATGATGCTGCAAGCAAATCGGAGTTCACTTCTGGTTTCGGCAGCACATCATTTTGAGTGCTTTGGAGGCTTCCCAGTCCCTCCGGAGGCTTCAGCGACCTTCAGGGGGTTTCCCTAGAGCTTCCGGAGCACTCAAAATGATGCACCGCCGAAACCAGAAGTGACCTCCGATTGCTTGCAGCGTCATTTTGAGTGCTCCCAAGGCTTCAGGGAAGTTCATGAAGCCTCTGGAGGGCCTCGGGGGGGAGGGGAGAGAGAGGGAGACTCTTTTCCCCAGGCTCCTATAAAGCCTCTGGAGCCTGGGGAGGGTGAAGAGTATGTAAAAAATGGGGGGGGGGAAATCTGTAGTGTGCGTATGTGCACTAGGGAGGTCGCGCATTGCATTATGGGTGCGGCACGCCCACACACGACCCCCCCCTGCGCTCCACCCCTTACGGCACGCAAGCCTAAAAAGGTTCACCATCACTGGACTAGGCGAACCCATTCCTGGATGCTATCTCCATCAAGATGGAGAATCCAGAAAGGGGTTAAAATAAATCAGCATTCAATAGCTGATCAACTTTTAAAGCAAAAAGCAAAATAAAACAAAATCAAAAAGTGAAAGTTGGAACTCTGACATGCTCAGAAAACTAAATTGCTTGACAGGAAGATGGATACACCCAGTGACTTTGCAAATGCTTCCAGAGGGAATTAAAATCTTCAAGACCCCCCTTCGCCACTGGGTCCACGATTGTCCAAAGATGTCTTGGCTCACTACTAAGTGCTCCCATTCAAACCAGGGAGAAGCACTGTCAAAGAACCAGCTTTAGCAGTGAAATCAATACATTGCCGATAAGCAAGAGAAAAAAGTCTTACAGAGCAACAGCCATCTTAATATTTCTTCTATTGAGAAAAACAATATACCATATTTTTCGAAGTATAAGACGCACCTTAATTTCTGGGGAGGAAATCAGGAAAAAAAATCTTTTCTGCCTTTTTCTCAGTAGTGTCCATCAGTATTCATCTAGCTAACGGCTTTGCTGCCTCAGTCGGAGCCTGTTTCCCAAAGCTGCCTGGGGAAATGCGATGAAAGCCTTTTCAATTAAAGCATTTTGGGGCTGTAGGGTCCCCTCCCTAATTCCAATTCTTGTTTGCAGAAGCCAAGGTGGCAGGCGGTTCCAGCACAGGCTGCCACCTGAAAATGCTTTCCTTCCCAGTTCCCCAATGCACATTGCACAGCCAAGCACCCTCCTCCTCCTCTACAGACTCGCCTCCTGTTTTCTCCTGGCCAGCATCATCGGTTGGGGAAGGCAGGGAGAAAAGCAAGAGGGCAGCGCAGCCAGGTGAGGGCGCAGGAACTGGGCGCAGACACATGGAAGCCAGCCAATTGCCAGATTGCCGGCTCGGCTGCTGGCTACCCGGAGAGCATAGACAGCAAAGGAAACTTGTGTCATGGCTCTATTAAGATGAATTGGGTGCAAACATGACCAAAATTGAATTTGAAAGAATGTCTTTTTTCCTCAGGCCTTATCAGATTATATTCTGAAAGAAACAAAAAGCATAGCTGTTTCCCAAGTTTTGAAAACCAAAATAATATAATCTTAAAATTATTAAATTAAATTAAATTATTAAATTAAAAGTTACTTGTCAATAAAGAATATGTCAGATTCACACTGACAATGAAAATACTTAAATACCAGTTTAATCAAATCAATCATATAACTATAAATTATAATATATTATGCAATTGTGCTCCTACTGTATTTCTTTCAATAGAAATGGAGTGACCCAGTTTACCAAAACTATTAATTAGTGAAGTTGAAAACTGAGCCATTATCTCTCACTCAAACTAATGAAAAATCTATGGTAATGTCTATTAACAGAAGTGACAGATCTTAATTATTTTCAGCATAAAGTTGCATTGTGGATTATATATAACCAGCAAACTAATGGTATGAAGAATAAGCAAACAAGCTTTAATATCAGAATAATTACCTTTACACTAAAATGTTGAAAGTAACTGAGAACTGAAAATATATGTATTTTGCAGCCCATTCTTGCATATAAGCAACTACAAAACTAAGTAGGCAAAGAAGTCACAGCAACAAAGTCATTTTGAAACAGCCTAAAAACACTGCAATAAAAATATACTTCTGTATACTTTCAACATACATGCCTTTCACATTGTGATTGATAATAAAATACATATACAGAGCACGCAGAGAATATTTCATGAAACAAAAAAAACCTCCATTACAAAGAACTGCACGCTAAGCAAGCAAGTCTTTTTTTAATTTATCTCCAAAGGATATCAAAATTTTTGATATGTATCCCATCCAGTCCACATTATACTAAACCATCTTTTTTCATCAACTGGTTCCAATAAGTGGCATCAGAAATGGAACCTATGCTTGCAATTTTATTGACTAAAGAATTATCTTCAGGTCTCCATGCTTGGAGAAATAACAATACATCACAATACAACATAAAATGTATGTCCTATATATCACAAAGGGCATTTTGTTGTAAATTTAAAACATTAACAATATCTTTATCAAAGTCTGGAATATTTGAAGTTCAGATGCTTTCTGCTCTAGTAATAGAACTTGGAAAATCTTACATAGTCCAAATAGCATATTTCACCTCAAGTAGAACCACTTATTTAGAGGGGGAGTACTATCTGGATTATGTAAAAATTTCTTTCCAACTAAATTTTTACCTTTTCAACATAAATTAATACATTTCCTCAAAAGAGGCAATTTTCCACATTCCCCAGTTTATTTTAAGAAAAGCAACTGCATCGTACAGATTCTGAAGCTAAATCAAACTCAGGAAATAAAATGTATTAATTTATGATTTATTACGCACAAAATTAATCATATATGTTCCATTCTATTGTTATGCTAATATTGATTCCACAAAAGTTAATTAAAATGTTACTTAAATATTTTTAAGTACATTTTAATTTTCTTCACAAGAAAGCAAGTAATATATTTCTACAAAAGATTAATGCCTCTTCTTTCTCTTCCTCTGTGTATTTATTATTGTCTCTTATTTAGGGATACAGCCTTTACTTTGCTCGTTTAAGTTCTCATTCGTGTACTAATGGACTTCAAAAATAGACTTTTATATTGTGCAATATCTTTTTTGCTAACAAAACCAAAAATAATATAAGGAATTCTGAATGAATTGAATTATTTAATATAAAAGTTCAAACTTCTTTCCAAGACCAATTTTTTCTAATGGTCATACTACAACATACTGAGTATTCACAGCATGGTCAGTATTTTAAAACAATTTTCTTTGAGGTTTGGTAGTTTTGGGGAGTCTTTCTGTGTAAACATAATCAGGGAGGCAGTTGGGCGTGTTAGTTGTATACCTGGCTCCTCGCTATACAACAACAGCCCTGCCCGAGCTCATAGAGGTGATAGCCGAGGCGGCGGATGAGACCCCCAGACTGTTAGTCATGGGGGACTTTAACCTGCCGTCAGCAGGCGAAACCTCTGGGTTAGCTCGGGAGTTCATGGCTTCCATGACAGCCATAGACCTGACCCAAGTAGTTGTAGGCCCTACCCACGAGGGTGGACACACCCTGGATCTAATCTTCGTCTCGGGACAGTGGAGTAGTGATCTGGGAATAGGGGATCTAGTCATCACACCCCTGTCATGGACAGATCACGCTCTCCTTCGGCTCGACTTTCCGATCGCCGCACCTCACTGCGGGGAGGCGGAACCGGACATTCCTATATGGTTCCGCCCCAGGCTCCTGATGGACCCGATAAGGTTCCAAAGGGAGCTTGGGTCAATTCCTGTGGACTTGCCCCGCGACTCGACTGAGGACCTTGTGCCCGCATGGTTAAGTGTGGCCACGAGGGCCTTGGACCGAGTCGCACCCTTGCGGCGATGAACCACCTGGGCTCCTTGGTTTACTGAGGGGCTCAGGGAGATGAAGCGCCACAAGAGATGCCTAGAGAGCAGATGGAGATCTTCTCGCTCCGAAGCCGACCGAACACTAGTGAGAGACCATATTAGGACTTACTTAGTGGCGATAAGAGTGGCCAAATTTGAGTATTGTGCCACTCTTATTGCATCCGCAGATAACCGCCCTGCCGCCCTGTTTGGGGTGACCCGCTCCCTCCTCCAACAGAGGCCGCGGGAAGCCCCTTTACAGGGTCGAGCAGAGGAATTTGGGATTTATCTGCAGGAGAAAATCACTCGGATTCGGAACGAGCTACCCTCCATCGACAGTGGTCCAGTCGAGCGGGCCGAGGCTGTTCTTGTGACACCATCTTGGGAGGAGTTTGATTTTGTTACCACCAAGGATATGGACAAGTTGTCAAAGAGACTTAGGGCTACCACATGTTTATTGGACCCGTGTCCCTCCTGGCTTCTACTGGCATCCTGGGAGACGACACGAGGCTGGCTCCAGGGCATTGTCAACGCATCTTTGAGTGAGTCTTCCTGGTACACTAACTTCAGTACATCTTCCTTTCCTTCAGATATTCTTCCAAAGCCCATTTTTGTCTGCAACCATCTGATGTACTTGAAACATTCCACACCCACCTATTTGCCTTGGTAGGCAGACTCTGTCAATTCTCTGGATGAAGACCATGGTTTATTGTCATTATTGTTTCTGGTCTTTCTATCCATTGCTTTTATTTATTTTATTTTATTTATTTGTTGAATTTATATAACCGCACCCTCTCCCCGAAGGGACCCGGGGCGGTGCACAGGAAATTAAAACAGACAATATCACAATATAAATAATTAAAACCAAATTAAATAAATATCCCTGTGCTAAAATTTAAAAATATTAAAACATAATCCCATCTTAAAACCCAATTAAAACAATTTATGGTACAGACTGTAGGATAGGCGTACCTGGTGGAATGCCCCCCTGGCCACGGCCGTCACGTGATCTTGCATGAACAGCCGGGTATCCAGGAGGACGCCTAAGTTGCGTGCCCGATCCACGGGGGCCAGATGTTCGCCCCTATGGCCAGTGATGGAATCAACTGGTTGTACCGGGACGCCGGAAACCACAGCCACTCGGTCTTGGATGGGTTGAGTTTGAGTCTGATCCGTACGGCTTCCAGACATCGGGACATTACTTCAACGGCATCGTTGGGGTGGTTTTGGGTGGAAAACAACAGCTGCGTGGCGTCAGCGTAGATATGGTACTTCACCCCAAAACCACGGATGATCTCACCCAGCGGCTTCATGTATGTGTTGAACAGGAGCGGCGAGAGGACCGACCCCTGAGGCACCCCATAAGTGAGGGGTCTTGAGGTCGACCTCTGCCCTCCTGCCAACACAAATTGCGATCGGCCGGAGAGGTAGGAGGAGAACCACCGTAAAACGGTGCCCCTCACCCCCAACCCCTCCAGCCGCTGCAATAAGATACCATGGTCGATGGTATCAAAAGCCACCGAGAGATCTAAAAGGACCAGGATGGAGGAACAACCCCCATCTCTGGCCCTCCAGAGATCATCCACCAACGTGACCAATGCCGTCTCAGTGCTGTGCCCGGGCCGGAAGCCGGACTGGCGCGAGTCCAGATAATCAATTTCCTCCAGGTGATGGGGAAACTGTTGTGCCACCACACTCTCAACAACCTTCGCTAGAAAGTGAAGGTTGGAGACCGGACGATAGTTCTCCAATAATGCTGGGTCCAGGGAAGGCTTCTTGAGGAGGGGCCTCACCATCGCCTCTTTCAAGACGGCAGGCAAGAACCCCTCACTCAAAGAAGCGTTGACTAACTCCTGGAGCCAGCCTCGTGTAACCTCCCAGGATGCCAGTACAAGCCAGGAGGGACACGGGTCCAATAAACATGTGGTGGCTCTGTCGCCCACGTAACCTGTCCATATCTTCGGAAGCAACAGAGTCAAACTCCTCCCATAATGGTATCTCAAGAACAGCTTCCGACAATTCCTCTAGACCACTCTCAGTGGAGATCAGCTCGTTCCGAATCTGAGCGATTTTATCCTGCAGATAAACACCAAATTCCTCTGCTCGACCCTGCAGAGCGGCTTCCCGCGGCCTCTGATGAAGGAGGGAGCGGGTCACCCCAAATAGGGCGGGAGGGCGGTTCTCTGCGAATGCGATAAGAGTGCCACAATAGTGACGCTTGGCCACTCTCATCGCCACAAGGTAAGTCCGTAAATGGGCTCTCACCTGTGTTCGGTCGGATTCAGAGCGTGTGGATCTCCATCTACTCTCTAGGCGTCTCTTGTGGCGTTTCATCTCCCTCAGCTCCTCGGTAAACCAAGGAGCCCGGGTGGCTCTCCGGCACAAGAGAGGCACGACCCGATCCAAGGCTCCAGTGGCCGCAGTATTCCATGCAGCCACTAGGTCCTTGATCGGGGCACATGTCAGGGTCACAGGTGTCCCGGGTGACGCCCTACGGGGCTCTTCAGGGACTCAGGCCATGATCTAATATGGCCTAGCGTCTCTTGGGCCTGGCCACCCCTCGGGCCTCGGGCCTCAGCCCGGCTCCGCCACTGGGTCCGCCTCCATTCGGCCTCCGTCTGGCAGCCACCCGGCAACTACCCAGCCACCATGCCATTCTCAGCCTTCGCCCGGCCTCCGTTCAGCCTCCGCTCCTCCACTCCTCACCAGCTCGGCCCCCGGCTGCCAGGCTAGGCTTCTGAGCCCGTTCCCCTCAGCCTCCGACTCTGGCTCCGGCTCCCGAGCCCGTTCCCCTCGCCCGGCCTCCGTTTGGCCTCCCCCCCTCCACTCCTCACCAGCTCGGCCTCCGGCTGCCAGGTTCAGCTTCTGAGTCCATTCCCCTCGGCCTCCGACTCCGGCTCCTGAGCCCGTTCCCCTCGCCCAGCCTCCGTTCGGCCTCCGCTCCTCCACTCTTCACCAGCTCGGCCTCCAGCTGCCGGGCTCGGCTTCTGAGCCAGTTCCCCTCGGCCTCCGATTCCGGCTCCCGAGCCTGTTCCCCTCGCCTCGCCTCCGTTCCTCTGCTCCTCCATCACTCCTCCACTCTCTCCTCCACTCTCTCCTTCGTTCTCCTCACTCTTCACCAGCTCGGCTGCAGCCTCCACTCTCCTCCGTTCTTCGCCGGCTCGGCTTCCGGCTTCCGAGTTCGGCTTCAAGCCCTTTTTCTCGCCGAAAAACTCACCCTGGCGGACCTCCGAGATCTTAAAGGAGAGCCAGGGTGGTCGTCCTACTGGGCCCGACCCCCAAAGGTGTATTACGGGGGCCGAGTAGCACCTCTTTTACCTCCAACGGCCCCCACAACTTGCAGGGGCTCAACGACGAACCGCCATCTTCACGCACGCGCAGACAAATTATAATTTTAATTCTGCCAGAGTCCAAGCCAGTATTCCTACTGTTTATCTAATGACTGGAATTGCCCAGGTGTTGATGGCCTTGATGGTATTTCCTCCACTGAGTTTGAACTTTAAGATCTTATTTATTTGTTTGTTTGTTTGTTTGTTTATTTATTCGATTTGTAAACCGCACCAATCTCCGTCGGGACGGACTCTGGGCGGTGCACAGGACATTAAAAAAAACAATAAATAAATAACAAACATAAAAAAGTTAAAAAGAAATTAAATGACAAACCTGTGCTAAAATTCCCATTTAATTTAACTGAGGCTCTATCGTTCCTAGATCTAAATTCTATGCTAGTCCAGCTTGCTGAAAGAGATATGTCTTAAGTGAGCGGCGGAGTAGGGGAAGGTCCATGATAGTACGAAGTTCGGGGGGGAGGTCGTTCCAGAGGGCGGGCCCTGCCACAGAGAAGGCCCTACTCCTGGGCATCGCCAGCCGGCATTGATCGGCGGTCAGCACCCGGAGGAGGCCCTCTCTGTGGGAGCGAATCAGTCGCTGGGAGGTATGTGGCAGGAGGCGGTCCCGCAGGTAACTAGGCCTCGAGCCATGGAGCGATTTGAAGATGGTGACAAGCACCTTGAAGCGCACCCAGAAGGCCACCGGTAGCCAGTGCAGCTCGTGCAGGAGAGGTGTTACATGGGAACTTCGAGATGTTCCCAAAATCCCCTGCACGGCCGCATTCTGGACTAACTGGAGCCTCCGGATGCACCTCAAGGGAAGCCCCATGTAGAGAGCGTTGCAATAGTCAAGGCGGGATGTCACGAATGCTTGAGTGACTGTGCGGAGGGCGTCCTGGTCAAGAAAGGGACGCAACTGGTGTACCAGTCGAACCTGGTAAAAAGCCCCTGGTCACAGCCGCCACTTGGTCATCCAGGGACAGCCGTGAATCCAGGAGGACGCCCAAGTTGCGAGCCCTCTCCACGGGGGCCATTGACTCGCCCCCGATAACCAGCGATGGAACTAGCTGGCTATGCCGGGACACCGGAAACCACAGCCACTCGGTCTTGGACGGGTTGAGCCAAAGCTTGTTACTTCCCATCCAGAGCCACACGGCCTCCACACACCGGGACATCACATTGACAGCATCGTTGGGGTGGTTGGGAGTAGATATGTACAGCTGAGTATCATCAGCGTACAGGTGGTACTCTACCTCGCAACCACGGATGATCTCACCTAGCGGCTTCATATAGGTGTTAAACAGGAGGGGCAAGAAAACCGACCCGAGGCACCCCAAATGCTAGGGGCCTCGACGTCGACCTTTCTCCTCCTGTCAACACGAATTGCGACCGACCGGAGAGGTAGGAGAACCACTGCAATACAGTGCCCCCCAAACCCAAACCCTCCAGTCGGTGCAATAAGATACCATAGTCGATGGTATCAAAAGCCGCTGAGAGGTCTAACAGGACCAGGAGAGAGGAATGACCTCTATCTCTGGCCCTCCAGAGATCATCTACCAACGCGACCAATGCTGTCTCCGTGCTGTGCCCGGGGCGGAAGCCAGACTGGCGCGGGTCTAGATAAGCAGTTTCCTCCAGGTGTCGAGGGAACTGTTGTGCCACCACACTCTCAACAATCTTCCCAAGGAGGTGAAGGTTGGAGACCGGACGATAATTAGTTATCGTCCGGGAAGGGAAGGCTTCTTGAGGAGGGGTCTCACCACCGCCTCTTTCAAGGCGGCAGGCAAGAGCCCCTCACTCAAGGAAGCGTTCACTATTTCCTGGAGCCAGCCTCGCGTCACCTCCCAGGAGGCCAATACCAGCCAGGAGGGACACGGGTCCAATAAACATGTGATGGCATTCAGCCGCCTCGGTAACATGTCCATGTCTTTGGAAGTAACAAAGTCGAACTCATCCCACAAAACGGTCTCAAGACCCGACTTGGACAATCCGCTGAGATCTATTGGAGTAGAGGCAAAATCGTCCCGGATCCGAGCGATTTTATCCTGCAGATAAGTTCCAAATTCCTCTGCTCTGCCCTGCAAAGGAGCTTCCTACGGCCCTTGATGAAGAAGGGAGTGGGTCACTCTGAACAGGGCGGCAGGGCAGTTATCTGCGGATGCGATAAGGGTGGCGAGATGAGAACGTTTCGCCCTCCTTATCGCCACAAGGTAGGTCCTTAAGATGATGAAACGCCGCAAGAGACGCCTGGAGAGCAGGTGGAGATCCACTCGCTCCGAATCCGATCGAATTCGGAGCGAGTGGATCGGATTCGATCGGATTCGGAGCGAGTGGATCTCCACCTGCTCTCCAGGCGTCTCTTGCAGCGTTTCATCACCCTCAGCTCCTCCGAAAACCAAGGAGCGAGGGTGGATCGGCGCCGTGGGAGAGGCCGCAAGGGCACAACCCGGTCCAAGGCCCCCGTGGCAGCACTATTCCATGCTGCCACTAGGCCCTCAGTCGAGCCGCGGGTTAGGGTTACAGGTATAGGCCCAAGCTCCATCTGGAACCTATCAGGGTCCAGGCGCCTGGGGCGGAACCATTTCAGTGTCTCTGGTTCCGCCTACCCACAGTGGGGTGTAGCGGTTGGGAAGTCCAGTCGAAGGAGAGAGTGATCTGACCATGACAGGGGTTCGATGGCTAATTCCCCTACTCCTAGATCACTCAACCACTGGCCAGAGGCAAAAATCAAGTTTAGTGTGTTTCCCCCTGTATGAGTGGGGCCTTGAATTACCTGGGTCAGGTCCATCGCCGTCATGGAGGCCATGAACTCCCGAGCCACCCCAGATGACTCGCCTACCGATGGCAGGTTGAAATCCCCCATGACTAACAGTCTGGGGGAATCAACCGCTACCTCAGCGATCACCTCAAGGAGCTCGGGTAGGGCCGCTGACACGTAGCGGGGAGCCAGGTACATGACCAGCAGGCCCATCTGCCTCCCAAGACCCCATTTCACAAACAGGGATTCACACCCGACTACCTAAGGCACAGTGGCCTCCCTCAGCTTCAGACTTTCCTTAACAATAACCGCCACCCCCCCTACCCTGGGCCCTAGGTCGATGAAGTGCCAGGTAACCTGGGGGGCACATCTCTACGAGGGGAACACCTCCCTCGTGCCCCAGCCAGGTTACCGTGATACCCACCAGGTCCGGGTTCCCCTCTGCAATTAGATCATAAATGGGAGGGGCTTTGTTCACCACGGACCTGGCGTTGCACAACATTAGCCTAGGGCCTGGGCTCTGTAATCCCCAACCTCCTAGGTTGCGGGAGGAGCCCCGGAGGTCGGGGCGGGCGACCGCTTGCAAGCAGCGGATATGCCCCCCCCCGACACTTGATATGACCTCCGGCTTCACTCTCTTGATGTATTTACCTCTAATCTTTTTCTTGACTTCAGTGTGCTTGATGTTGTCAGCTTTAAGGATACCCATATAGAATCTTAATGTTATTTTTGGGGGCATTTGATTCCTTCAATTTTTACTATTTTTCCTTGTTTGTTCGATAGTCAGTATGGCACATTTGTCCAATCCAAATTCCACTACAACATCTTGGAATCAGTGTTGAGCACTGATTCTATTTCAGATGATGATTTTCCATACAGCTTCAGATCGTCCATGTAAAAGAGGTGGGATAGTATGGCAGATGTTTTTGATGTTTGTTAGCCATGGCCTGAGTTATTCAGTATTGTTGATGGAGGAAACAGTGCAAAGAAAAATAGTAATGGTGATAGTAAATGTCCTTGAAATATTCCTCTCTTGATATTAACCTATCCCAGTCTCTCATTATTGACCTGGAACCAGGTCTCCTATTGTGCCATCAATATTTGCACAAAGTGTTTGATGTTTCTACAGACTCTTGTTATTTCTAGACACTTGATTATCCAGTCATGTGGTAGAAAATCAAATGCCGTTTTGTAATCAAACCATGCTACATTTAGGTTGGTCTTCTTTTCTCTTGCAGTTTTCCAACATATTCCAATACTAATTTTCAATTGTTGCCACAAATAGTTATTAAATATTTCCATATGTTTCAATTTTTCATTATATCCATTAACCCATTTAACATATAAAAGATTTTCCAGTATCGAATATTCACTACTTAAAGTTATTCATAATGTTCAAATCATTCACTCTTATACATTAGATTCATTATTATCCTTTCTATATCACCTAGTCAAACAGTCTATTTTATAACAAAAAGCTTTCATAGTAATAACTATAGCTTTCTAGCAGATCCCAAAAAAGATTAGAGAAGCAAGAAGGAAATTTTCCTTCTTGTTTAAAAAATTATATAAAAACGGGATCTGGTTTAAATGGTTAATGCCTGAAGGAATGTTGGTATTCTGGGAGGGAGGCAGAATTAGAATTAAAACAATTGCAGAGGCCGAGGCCTTTCTTAAAAAACATTCCTCAACCCTGGGCGATGAAGAAGAAGGGACAGGAGGAGCCACGGCCCCGCCCTCTGAGGGGAGGGAGAAAGAAGGTGCGATAGCAAAAAGGCTCAGATCTCAAAAATAATTAATTTTGAACTATTGTAATTCTTGAAACGGATGAAAATGTAAAACTAAAGATTGAATGTATGAATCTTAAAAATGTGCCAAATGTATATATCTCCTAACACTACTTGTTTAACATGATATTGTATGAGGACCCGATTGCAGTCACCATCTCTGGTATGGAAGCTCTAAAATGTATAATATAAACCCTAATTACCCTTCCCTAATATTATAAAATTATAAAATCAATAAAAACTTTTATTCAAAAAAAAAAACTATAGCTTTCTAGTGACACATACGTAAAACAGTTTCATTTCCAAGTTTTTTTATCTAACCATTGGTAAAACAGATCCCATACCTTGTAAAATTGCTCATCCTCTTGTTTTCTAATTTCAAATGTGAGTTTACTCATTTCAGCACATTCCATTATTTTCCCAATAATTTCCTCTTGAGTTGGTATTTTCTTGTTTTTCCAATTTTTTGCAAATACAATTCTAGCAGCTGTTAGAACATTTACAATCAAATATTTCAAATCTTTATTATATATTTCTGGGATGATTCCCAACAGAAAAAGCTCTGGTTTAAAGTCTATCTGCTTGTATGTCATTTTCTCCAACCACCTGTGGATTTCAGTCCAATATATTTTAGCTTCAGTACAAGTCCACCATATGTGGTAGCATGAACCCGGCGTCTGGTGACATTTCCAACATTTTTCAATTTGTCCTTAGACATTCTTGCTATTCTCGCGGGAGTTAAGTGCCATCTGTAACACATCTTATACAAATTCTCTTTATATGCAGTTGACATTGTCATTTTATAATTTTGAGAGCACAATTTTTGCCATTTCTCTAAATCAATCCCCTGCCCAAAGTTTTTCCCCCAGGCTATCATAGTTTCTTTAACCTGTTCTTCCTGTAGTTTCATCTCTAGTAAATAGCCATACAGCTTTTTAATTACTTTTTCATCAGTACCTGTTAAAAATTTATCTAAATCAGTCATTTTATAAAGACCCTTCCTTTTTCGATCTTCATTGTATCTAGAATGTATTTGCACATATGAATACCAACTAATATCAATTCCTTCCTGTTTCAAATCTTGAATAGATTTAAGTTCATCCTCTGTATTTAACAGTTCAGCATATCTGATTATTTGTTTCTTTTTGTATATTATTGGATATGACAAAACTTCAATGGTTGATATCCAGACTGCAATTTTTAGATAGTGTGATCTCTTAACCTTTTCCCAGTTTAATAACAAAGCATCTCTTATGTAGTGTCTTCTAAAATAACCATGTGCTTTAGTTCCCTTGTACCATAAGTATGCATGCCATCCCAATAACAAATCATGACCTTCTAATTTCAAAAGCCTAGCATTTCTTAATATTATCCATTCCTTAATCCACATTAAACTCGTTGCCTGATAGTATAGCTCCCAGTCAGGTAAGCCCAGCCCTCGTCTTATTTTCACATCTTGTATCACTTTGAGTTTTATTCTCGCTTTTTTACCCTGCCATATGAACTTCCGCACCATTTTATTTAGATCTTCAAAGTAGTCCTTCCCCAACCTCATTGGAATTGTCTGAAACAAATATAGGATTCTAGGTAAAATGTTCATTTTAATTGTTGAAATTCTCCCAATCATTGATAAATGTAAGTTTTCCCATTTCAGCAAGTCCGTTGCAATTTGTTGCTTCAGTCTAAGATAATTGTCCTTTTTAAGGGTACTACATCTAGCTGTTAAAAAGACCCCTAAGTATTTAACCTTATTAGTAATTTGCATCTTCAGAATTTCAGCCAGTTCTTCTTTTTGTTTAAGTGGTATGTTCTTTGTCAAAATCTTTGTTTTATTTATTTTCAGACCTGCTGCTTTACCATACACCTCAAGTCTTTCTATCAATTTAGGTGCAGATTTAAAGGGTTCCTCAAGAATAAAAACTAGATCGTCTGCAAATGCTTGCAACGCCCACCTAGCAATTTGAAAGCATGCAAATGTGAATAGATAAATGGGTACCACTTCAGTAGGAACATAATGATGTTTTGTGTGCCTCGCCATATGGTCATGCTGGCCATATGACTACAGAAAGGTCTTCAGACAACAAATTTGTACTATAATATAATTCTATATGCATCTATTCTAAAGTAAATGCCTTGCAGTTGAGTACAAAATTGTAGTCAATTTCTTCCAATCTGTACTACAACCAAGCAGATCTAAAGAGCACTTATTAATAATTTCTTTATTATCTGAAATTTTGTCTTGTCCATGTCTACCTGAACCAACATTAGCAAGTGGAAGGAATTGACTTTTAGGGGGAAGAGGGTTGCATCCCAATTGTGAAACATTGTCCCAAATACAAGATCCTTTCTGAAATCCATCTTTCTTCAAATTAAGATTTTATGGTAATCTGAAGCTATTAAACAGTAAAGTCCATGATCTTTTAAACTGTCTCCATTGGGAATGGTCTAAATATTTCACTCTTTCGGTGTTAACATTTTTTCCTTGAGTCTATGTGGATTAATTGAAGTGCAACATAAAGTATAAATATACTGTGGCTCAGTGGTGAAATTCAATTTTTTTCACTACCAGTTCTGTGGGCGTGGCTTAGTGGGCATGGCAGGGGAAGGATACTGCAAAATCCCCATTCCCACCCCACTCTGGGGCCAGCCAGGTATTTGCTGGTTCTCTGAACCAACTACTCAAAATTTCCTCTACCAGTTCTCCAGAACCTGTCAGAACCTGTTGGATTTCACCTCTGCTGTGGATACAGATAAATATGGGAAATGGGTGTTCCAGAAATGTCAACATTTTTCCAGTACATCTTAAAAAATATTATAGACTCTCTCTCAAAGAAATAATATAGTTATTCATTTTTACACTGTCATATTTTTAATTATGAACCCATATGAAAGTTATTTTTAAATTCAAATTATCACCAACCATTGGGAGAAAAAAAGCCATTAGTATTTCTAGAGAAACTTCCATTAATGGCTAAAATAAGGATTTGCACTTTAAAGAGTGTTTTGTTGCTAAGCCATAAAAAAAATATTCAGACTCTAGAAAAAGTGCAGAGAACATTTACAAAGATAATTAGGGGAGTGGTGTCTAAAACATGAAGAATGGTTGCAGGAATTGGATATGTCTAATTTAATGAAAAGAAGGTGTAGCTGTAATATGATAGCAGTGTTCCAATATCTATGTGGGCTGCCACAAAGAAGAGGGGGTCAAACTATTCTCCAAAGCATCTAAGGGCAGGACAAGAAGCAACAGATGGAAATTAATCAAGGAGAGAACCAACCTAGAACTAAGGAGAAATTTTCTAAAAGTGTGAACAATTAATCAGTGGAAGGACTTGCCTCCAGAAATTTGGGGGGCTCCAACACTAGTGATTTTTAAAAAGAGATTGGACAATCATTTGTCGGAAAGGGTTTCCTGTTTCAGAAGGGGGTTGGACTAGAAGACTTCCAAGGTGTGTGGTTTTTTTAAAACTTGTTCTTTACAGCTCAGCAGTTTTTTTAAAATCTATATATTTTTCAATAGTAGGTTCAATTTTCAATATTCTTTGGGATTTATAGTCTAATTATTAATATTAACTGATTTGAGGCAATTAGAAAAAGATAGCCTTAAAGAATTCTGAAGAATTTTGTTCTTCATCAGTCAAACTTCAGTGACATCATTAAATCACATTATTGTATGTAATCATTGATCACATTCTCATCTCAAAATGAGAGATAAAATAACCATTTGCCTGCAGTAAGGAGTTATTCCTCCTCCTATGGCTCAATAAGAGATGGTACTAGCTAGACCAGAGGTATCAAACTGGCAACCCACAGCCTGGATGTGTCACACACAGGCCACACCCACTCCAGCTGCAGGAAGAGGGAAAACATCATGAAATTTCACATGACAGCAATATGACATAGCAAGTTTGATATTTGTGAGCTAGACATAATTCTATTATTCTTTCTGAAAGGCATATATATCCCTCACGCCCAAATACATACACACACACACACACACACATCCTAAATATCCACAGAGCAAAATAAAAATGGTTTTGATAATAATTCATTGTAGATTATTAATCTTGTTATTTCTTCATTTCTCTGCTTCAACATTATATAATGTATTGTACTACAGATCACATGGAGATTGCACATTATAAATGCCAGGCTAAATAAAGTAACTGAATTTATGGAATTTGTGGCTGAATTATCCTCCATATAAAAATAAAAGAAAAAGAAATAAGCATGGGTATGAATATGAATATGAACATAATATGGAAGAAGAATACACCATGAAGGAAATGTTTTTCAAAGTTAAGCAAGCACTTATTTAAGTGAACTCCAGTCCATAGTCAAAAATGCTATATTCCAGATACAGATTTATAACTTCAAAGCATTTGTACCATTATTTTTATTAGTTTAAATTCTCAACGAATAATCCACATTTCACAATACTTCAGTGAAGTAACAATTAATGCAATATTTCTATTTTATTAATTAAATGTTCTGTATTCTGAAGCATTTATTCTTTTCAGTGCTAGTAGAGAATTATTTACAACATAATTAAATATAATGCCTTTTGCACAACTTTATCAACAAGGCCTAAAGACTGCTTGCATGTTATACACAGTGAAGCAGCAAAATTTGAAAAGTATGCTTACAAGAAGAAATGCAAAGAGATCTTAAAATTTAAGGCTTTAGTTTCAATTCCCATATATTGTGCCATCCTCCCACTCTCATTTTTAATGAATTTAATTGAGTTTCTTGAATGGAATAAACTGTCATTTATTATCTTTCTCATCTGATGATCAATGATTTCATTAATAAGACAGATAACAAGGCAGCCATTTTATTGACTGTTATGAAAGATGATTTCAGTTTCCTGCTCTTTTTTCCAAGCTCTGGGATTCTCTACGGCAACTCTGAATCCATTCAATATTTTCCACAGACAAGAGAAAAGTGAAAATCCATTTTGAAACCAATTTCAATTAGGATCCAAAAGCTGTTATCACAGGTGTCACAGAATGGGCACGTAAGTGGAAATGTCGTCTATCCATTCTGAAATGAACCTTATCAGAGGCTACAAAGATGGTTGAGGACAGTCTATCTGTAAATTACTTTTCATCCTGTGTTAACTCAACCCCAGTTCTGTCATATGGAAGGCTTTTCCATCCACTTGTTATAATCTAATGACTAAGTAGGCCATGCACCAAAACCACTTTAATTCTGTTCTAGTTTTCCAGCCCATCACAGGGACAATAAATCCAAAGAATGCTGCACAAGCCAACTTACACAGGAAGAAAATTAAATCTCTCTTATTTTATTTTGCATTATTTCATTTTATTGGATGTACAGAGAAATAATATATTTGCATTTGGAAGACTACCTCCACCCACTGCATTCCTGGTGATTTTCAATTGCAAACTCCAAGGCCCAGTTATTTCATTAATTCAGCACCCAAGTAGGGAGGCTTTTTTCTCACATCTTTCAGACTCCTTTTAGAAAATTATCCCATGACGAAGGATTTATTCAGTCAAAGACCTCAGACTTTCAGAGACAATAAAAGAATCAAGAGACTTTCTGGTCCACCTGCCTGGCAAATGATGAGGCAGGGAAAAACCTCCCCTAGAGAAACCAATCAAACCATTGTGTGGCACAGTCAGACCTTTTCAACTGTCAAGCCAGGAGAGCAGGAAAAGAGATGAAAGAACTCAGGATGAAGCTACCATTTACCAAACCATGTGGGAATGGTCTCCAAAGATTTAATAATTGGGATGGAACTCAACTTTCTGCAGAAGGAGGCAGAAAGCATGAGCATAAGAGAAAAGGGAAGGGAAAATAGTACAGATCTTTCTGAAAGGCAAATTTTGCAATGGCATTTCTCAGAGGGAGGGAGGGAGGGAGAAAAGGACAGAGAGAGAAATAAAAGCTTTAGGATTGCTGCCTCCAGTCTATAAATTTAAACTTCACTAGTTAATATGGGAAATAACACAAAACATTGTTTGCATTAGTGAAACAGATTTTCTATTTTACCACTGATGTTAGGGATTCCTTCAAAACAATCCTTTCCATTTCAATTATATCAACACATGTTTCATATTTTCAGAAGAACTGGATCAAATTTCAAAAAGAGTAAACATCAAACAAAACTTTGATAATTTTCAACACAATGGCTACAATATAAGAAAAATGTTTACTCCTTTCCACTGTTAAAATAATATTTGTACATAATAGTCAATAAAGATAGAATATGTACTACTAAGCATATTGTTAGGACTGAAAAATATTTTATATATCAATAAAGAATTATAGAATTTGCCTAACGAAAACATAACCAAAGAGTTTATGGGAAATGAATCAATGTAATTTGGTGGGCATGCTGCTATGTCTATTAACATTAATAATGTTAATCAATCAAACTGTGTGCAAATTTAAGTAAAATGTGTATTATTTGTTGAAGTTTAATATTTTTTGCAGAGTATATTTTAAATAAAAAATTAGAACTGCAAAGCAATTTGTGTGTTTTAAAGAAGCTCGCCTCTGGGATGTCATTCAGAGCTAATTCCCAGAAGTCCGCCTAATTTTACTCAATATATAGCATAATTCAGCTATTTCAAAGAAACTGCATCATACTGATCTAATTGTACAGGAATATATGAACAGATCCGAAATTCTGGAATATTTTATCAGGCAAGGATAAAATGAGTGAATCCTTATAAAGGCTATAATATAACAGGGTAAGTTGCATGTTTCTTACATAACTAAGCAACACATTAGAATTAATTAGCTTATTTGCCATTGAAATATTTATACCCACTTCTACATTGTGTGCACAATTATTAGGCAAGTGAGTATTTTGACCGTATCACCATTTTTATGCATATTTTCCCCCTCCGAGCTATGTAAACTTGAATGCTTATTGCATATAAGCATATCAGGTGATGTGTAATTGTGTAATGCGGGAAGATGTGGCCTAAGGAGATCAACACCTTTTATCAAGGTGTGCATAATTATTAGGCAGCTTCTTTTCCTCAGGCAAAATGGGCCAAAAAAGAGATTTAACCGATTCTGAAAAGTCAAAAATTGTAAAAAAAATCTTTCAGAGGGATGCAGCACTCTTGAAATTGCTAAGATATTGAGAGTAATCACAGAATCATCGCTTTTGTTGCAAATAGACAATAGGGTCACAAGAAATATGATGAGAAAAAAAGACATGCATTAACTGCCAATGATATGACAAGAATCAAACGTGAAGCAACTAGGAACCTACCATATTATTCGCAGTATAAGACGCACCTTTTTTCCTCTAAAAAGAGGCCGAAAATCTGGGTGCATCTTATACACTGAATACAGCGTTTTTTGCCTCCTGAAGCCCCGCCCATTCAACAAAATGGCTGTGCATAGCCTTATGGAGGCTTTCAAAGAGTTCCTGAGGGCTGGAACGGGTGGTTTTTTGCTCAGTTTTGCCCCTCCAGCCCCCAGGAGCACTCTATAAGCCTCCATAAGGCTATGCATACAATTTGTTTTGACAAAAAATGGGCCCTTTTTCACAAAACAATGGGCCATATTTTGCTAGTCCCCCCCCCCTCGAGCACTCTACAAGCACCCCCAACTGTGCCAGCAGTTTTAGGTGTTACAGGTTGTCATCTATTTTCTTCTCCAGCACATGGGTAAATACACATGGAAACATCTACCTACCTACCTACCTACTCTCTCTCCCTCCCCCTACCTATCTACTGTATTTCTCTATTTTTCTCTATCCCTCTACCTACCAAACTACCTATTCTCTCTCTCCCTACCTATCTACTGTATTTCTCTCTCTCTCTCTATCCCTCTACCTACCTACCTACCTACCTACCTACCTACCTACACTCTCTCTCTAAATATCTCCCTACCTACTGTATTTCTCTCTCTATTTCTCTCTCCCTCTACCTACCTACCTATTTTTTTTTAAATGCTTCTTCAAAACCTGGGTGCATCTTATACTGTGGTGCATCTTATAATCCAAAAAATATGGTATTATTTCCAGTGCTCTCATATTCCAGAACTGCAACTTATCTGGAGTGCCCAGAAATACAAGGTGTTCAGTGCTCAGACACATGGCCAGGGAAAGGAAGGCAAAAACCAACCACCACTGAACAAGATACATAAGTTGAAACGAAGACTGAGTCAAGAAATATCTGAAGACAGATTTTTCAAAGATGTTATGGGCTGATGAGATTAGAATAACTCGACGGAGCAGATGAATGGTCCTATGACTGGATCAGTAATGGCCACAGAGCTCCACTTCAACTCAAACACTAGCAAGCTGGACATGGGGTTCTGGTATCCACCTGGTATTATTAAAAATGAGCAAGTTGGACTTTTTGGGTTGAAGATAGACTCAAACTCCCAAACCTACTGTCAGTTTTTAGAAGACACTTTCTTCTAGCATAGGTACAGGAATAAATCTGCATCTTTCAAGAAGATGATGCATGATTTTTATGCAGGACAATGTTCCATCATATGCATCGAAGTACTTCACTGCATGGCTAGCCAGTAAAGGCCTTAAGGATGAAAGAATAATGACATGTCCCCTTTCCTCACCTGACCTAAACCCTATTGAGAACTTATGGGGCCTTCTTAAACTGGAGATTTATGGTGAAGGAAAACAATACATATCTCTGAACAGTGTTTCAGTTTCAATTTATTTGGATTTATATCCCGCCCTATCTCCCCGAAGGGACTCAGGGCGGCTCACAGGCAAATATAAAACAATACAATAAATACAATACAGTGTTAAAATGAAATTAAATTAACTAGCCTGTGCTAAAATATAACTAAAAGCTTTTAAAATCCCCTATCAAATACAGTTAAATTATTTCTAGTCTAAAATCTGGGCTAAAGTCTAAACTAAAATCTAAAATCTAAGCTCTAAGCTAGGCCAGCTAGGTGAAAGAAGTGTGTTTTCAGTGAACGGCGAAAAAGGCGATGGTACGAAGTTCGGGGGGTAGGTCATTCCAGAGGGCCGGGCCTGCCACAGGGAAGGCCCTCCCCCTGGGCGCCGCTTGCCGGCATTGACCGGCAGACGGCACCGAGGAGGCCCTCCCCGTGGGAGCGGACCGGTCGAAGGGAGGTATGCGATAGGAGATGGTCCTGCAAATAACTGGGCCCTGTGCCATGGAGCGTTTTAAAGATGGTGACCAGCACCTTGAAGCGCACCCGGAAAGCCACCGGCAGCCAGTTCAGCTCGCGTAGGAGAGGTATTAAGTGGGAGCATCGTGAGGCTCCCAAAATCCCCCGCGCGGCCGCATTCTGGACCAATTGGAGCCTCCAGGTGCACTCATGTAGAGAGCATTACACGCTGAGACAGCTGTGGTTGCTGCTGCACAAAAAGTTGATTGTCAACAGATCAAGAAACTGACAGATTCCATGAATGAAAAACTTATTAGTAACTGATTTTTTTAAAATGTCAGAAATGTTTATTGATAAATATTGAAGTGTTTATTATTCTCACTTTAACAGATTAAAATAAGCAAGTGAGATGGGAAAAGAACAGTTGGCCTTACCTGAACTGTATTTCTTAGTGTCTTGTGGAAGGGTCCAGGGACTGAGTTAGAATTGAAGCCATGCATCTCTGCTCCTTGTACCTGGCTCCAGTTTCAACGATGTTGCAACTACATGGAAAACCTGGAAACAAGTCAGAGGGGAAAGGACCCTCCACCCCCTACCCAGGTGCATACCCTAATTAAGGCCTATACAGACCTGCAAAACTAGAGTGGGACCTGGACCCTTCTACAAGACTCCAAGAAATACAGAAATACAGGTAAGACCAACTGTTCTTCTCCGGAATAGCTCGAAGCATCCAGCAATTGGACATGCCAAAACTGATGTCCTAGGGAGGAAACTATGTGTCTAGAGCAGACAGGGCAGCCAACATCCTTTGCAATACCCTCTGGCCAAAGGAGGCCTTAGCAGATGCGTAAGGCCACGGAAGTATAGCAATGCAGGAAATCATTTTTCCCAGTAACTTGGAAAGAAGTACTACCGGGGCAGACCGTGCTCTGCAGATTTGCCTGACCATCTGTACGATACTTTCCCTACACTCAGGTGACAGGCAAACCTTGCCCTCAGCTGCATCAATAATAGCCCCCAGATATTGAAAACTAGTTCAAGGCTCTAAATGGCTCTTCTCAAAATTAATGAAGAACCCGTGATTTTATACAGTCCGAATCGTCAATAAGAGAGATGGCTTGGCCTGCCCAGGTGTTGCTACCTGAACAAGAATATCATCCAGGTAGCATTGGATCCTAACTGAGACTGAATGAAGGTGGGCAGCCTGGGTGGCCAGAAGGTCCGTGATGCCGAAGCAAGCCCAAAGGTAAGGGCTGGGAACTGGTAGTGAGTACCCCTGTAAGAAAATCTGAGGAATTTCCTATGATTGGGAAAAATCATAATATGGAGGTATGTCTCCGTTAGATCGATGAAACCTAAGTAATCCCCTGACCTAACTCCCTCGAGGATGGACTTCAGGGAGGCCATCTTGCACCTCCTATATACTACATGGGAGTTGAGAAGTTTGAGGTCAAGAATTGCCCTCCACCCCACCCCCCAAACCTTTAGGAACCACAAACAGGTTGGAGTAAAACCCCGAATCTTCCTGATCCTTGGGAACAAGTTCAATAGCCTGGGTATTAAGAAGGTGCTGAATAACAAATTTCATGAGGTTCCTCTTTATCTTGTTCCAAGAGGTAAAAAATACTCAGAACCTGTTTGGGGGGTGGGAGAGGAACTCTAAACGAAGGCCGTATCTAATTGTGCTAAGAACCCACACATCGGAGCTGATGGAGTCCCAGAGATCCGCAAACAGAGAGAGTTCATATAATAGATGAGTTCAAATCACCAGCGATGGAAGGTTCTGAAGGAACTGGCAGACAACATCTCAGAACTGCTGAACTATATATTTCAAAGATCCTGGAGAACCAGGGAACTGCCAGAGGACTGGAAAAGTGCTGATGTAGTTCCCATCTTCAAAAAAGGGGAAAAAATAGATTCAGGAAACTACAGAACTATCACCCTGCTTCAATACCAGGGAAAATTCTGGAAAAAATAATCAAGCAACGAATCAGCAAACACCTAGAAGTAAACAAAGTTTAACCAAAAGCAAACATGGGTTTGTCAGAAACAGATCATGCCAGACTAATTTTATTGCATTCAAAATGAGTGGACCAGAAGAATCCTGCTGATATAATTTACTTGGACTTCAATAAGGCATTTGATAAAGTAGACCATAACCCACTATTAGATAAAGTAGAAAAATGTGGGTTAGATAGCATCACCACCAGATGGATTCGTAACTAGCTGACTAACCGCACTCAATGTGTAGTCCTCAATGAAACTGCATCTACATGGAGGGAAGTATGCAGTGGAGTACCCCAAGACCTGGTTCTGCTGGGGGAAGGGCATCCCTCTCATGAGATTGCATTGCCTCCCTTGTCTCTGGTTCAGATGAAGAGGAAGGAGCTCATGAACCAGGGTCCACCAAGGAATTGTCTGGTGATAAATCCTGTGATGCCACTTCCTTCTCAATCACCTGCAGGGGATCCAGAATGGGGGATGGGGGAGGGTCTAACTCCATCCACGCTGTAGACTGCGGGGTTGATTGCCTTGTCTGCCTTACGCAGTCACTCAAGCACTCGTCACCTCTCGACTCGACTACTGTAATGCTCTCTACATGGGGCTTCCCTTGAGGTGCACCCGAAAGCTGCAGCTAGTCCAGAACGCAGCCGCGCGGGTGATTACGGGAGCGCCTAGACGCTCCCACATAACACCTATCCTGCGCGAGCTGCACTGGCTTCCTGTGGTCTTTCGGGTGCGCTTCAAGGTTTTAACGACCATCTTCAAGTGCACCAATTCAAAACTGTAACGATTAATTGCACATTTATTCAAAATCCAATTTAAAAACCTTTTTAGTTAATGTTAATTCAACAAAATTGTTGAACATGATCCAGTGATACCAGGTTTTCAAAGTCTGATACTCATTTACCAAGAACCTTAGTGACTAGTAACTTAGTAAACTCAGTAAAACCTAGTAACTACTTCACTGTTCAGTAAATTCTTAAACCTCATTTCCTTCCAATTGAAAATTCACTTCACTGAACTTTGCAAATAGTGATAAATAAGCAATATCATGCCTGATCTCTGAGTTCATCACTGAGCAAAGCACTTTTGTCTTCAAAAAAACTCCAGAACAGTGTCAAAAAGATTGTAAAAGCATATCACACAGTTGGCTTTTGATAGCCAACAAACGTCTGTATGAAGCAGCAAATGATCAAAATCTGCATCATTGAAAAGGAATTGAAAAAGTGACTTATGACCATTTTTGACAGTTATGACCATTGTAGCATTCCCATGGGCATAAGATCAAAATTTGGATGCTTGGCAACTGACTCATACTGTATTTACAATGGTTGCAGTGTCTCGAGGTCATATAATCATCTTTTGCCGTTGGTTGATGATCTCTGGAGGGCTCGGGATAAAGGTTGTTCCTCTATCCTGGTCCTATTAGATCTCTCAGCGGCTTTCGATACCATCGACCATGGTATCCTATTGCACCGGCTGGGGGGGTTGGGGCTGGGAGGCACCGTGTTACGGTGGTTCTCCTTCTACCTCTCGGACTGGTCGCAATTTGTGTTGACAGGAGGGCAGAGATCGACATCGAGGCCCCTCACTTGTGGGGGTGCCTCAGGGGTCGGTCCTCTCGCCTCTCCTGTTCAACACCTATATGAAGCCGCTGGGTGAGATGATTCTCAGCTCTACATTTCTACCCCAAACCACCCCAATGATGCCGTTGAAGCGATGTCCCAGTGTTTGGAGGCCGTGCGGGTCTGGATGGGGAGGAACAAGCTTCGACTCAACCCATCCAAGACCGAGTGGCTGTGGTTTCCGGCCTCTTGATATAGCCAGTTGGTTCCATCTCTGGCTATCGGGGACGAGTCACTAGCCCCCGTGGAAAGGGCTCGCAACTTGGGCGTCCTCCTGGATTCTCGGCTGTCCTTGGATGACCATGTGACAGCCGAGGCCAGGGGGGCTTTTTATCAGGTTCACCTGATACACCAGTTGCGTCCATTTCTAGATCGAGACACCCTACGCATGGTCACTCAAGCCCTCGTCACTTCCCGCCTAGATTACTACAATGCTCTCTACATGGGGCTCCCCTTGAGGTGCAACCGGAGGCTCCAGCTAGTACAGAATGCGGCCGCGCGGGGGATTCTGGAAGGTTCACGATACTCCTACGTAACACCTCTCCTGCGCGAGTTGCACTGGCTGCCTGTGGCCTTTTGGGTGCACTTCAAGGTATTAAGAACCATCTTCAAAGCACTCCATGGCACGGAACCTGGTTATTTGCGTAACTGCCTCCTACCACATACCTCCCTTCAACCCGTCCGCTCCCACAGAGAGGGCCTCCTCAGGGTGCCATCTGCCGGCTGGCGACCCCCAGGGGGAGAGCCTTCTCTGTGGCGGTTCCGGCCCTCTGGAACAACCTGCCCCCCGATCCTCACACCATCACAGACATACGCCTGTTCCGCCGGGGGCTTAAAACACATCTCTTTCATCTGGCCGGCCTGGCATAGATTCCATGATTCAATTTTAAGATATGTTTTAAATAGTTTTTAATAGCTTTTAACAATTTTAGCACAGATTTATCAAATTTAATTTAATTTTATCCTGTATTTATATGTGTATTGCTTGTTTTTATCTCTTCTGTGCACCGCCCTGAGTCCCCACAAGGGAGATAGGGCGGTATAGAAATTTGAATAAAATAAAATAAAAATTTTGCAACCTTCTGACAAGGCAGTCAATGGAGACGCCAGATTCAGTTAACAACTTTAGTAACAAGTGCAGTGATTCATTTAACAAGTGGCAAAAAAGATAATAAAATAGGGCAAAATTCACTTAACAACTTTTCACTAACCAACAGAAAATTTGGGCTCAATTGTGGTCATAAGTTCTTTTTTATTTTCTTTCTTATCTCTCTCTCCTACTTTTTTCTTCCTTTCTTTCTCTTTCTCTCTTTTACTTTCTGTCTGTCTGTCTGTCTCTCCCTCTCTCTGTCTGTCTCCAATTCAATCCCTCCCACTGTCATTCTCTCTCTGTGCCTCTCTCTCTTTCCCTCCCTCACCATCTGTCTCTCTCTCTCTCTGTACTCTATGTGTCTGTCAGTCTCTCTCTGATTCACTCCCTCCCTGTTTCTCTCTCTCTCTCTGTCTATCTCTACCCACCCCCACCCCCCGAGCCTCTTCAATCCCTGGGAAACAGACGAGTGGCCGGCATGTCTCAGAGACAAAAGCTCTGAAAGAGCAGCCAAAGGCAATCCAGGAGTCACTAAAGCCATCTCCAAACAAGGACAGAAAAGAAACTCAAATTTAATTGGATTTCTGAGCATTTGGATTCTTGCCTGTGCAAAGCCAGGACTGGGCAACTTACTGTAAATCTATGGCCTGTACATTCTGTAAATATTTTCTCTTTTACATTCTGGGGATATTTTGTCCCTGTCCTACGTGTGGCTTCTGCCTATCACGCTCACCAGCTGCCATTTCCTTCCCCCCACCCGCATTGCCTCTTCAACCCCTGGGAAGCGCTCCGGCTGTCCCAAGGAGAAAGAGGCAGCTGTAGCCTCCCCAGCCAGCATGCCGGCCACTTGTCTGCTTCCCATGGGCTGAAGGGGCTCTGCGGGGGGAGGGAAGGAACTGTCGGTGGGTAGTGAGTGAGCGAAGCGCCACAAAATCCTCTTCCCCTACACCTTTTCCCCTCTGGGTTTACTGCAGCTCCTTCCTTCAACAGGCAGCTTCCAGAGGGCCGCCAGTCCTTCCTGCGCGCTTTCCCGCCCCGCCGCCACCACTGATTTGTTCGGCCCAAGGAGCAATTCCGAAATGTCGGCCTGCCACGCTTGCTTGCAGGACCGTGGCTGCTGGTTACAGGCGGTCACGCGCTCCGACTACCCGTGCTCCCGTCGCAGACTAGGTGGGCAAGGACCACAGAGCCGGGGCCCTAGGCTGATGTTATGCAACGCCAGGTCCGTGGTGAACAAAGCCCCCCTCATTCGTGACCTCGTGTCAGAGGGGGACCCAGACCTGGTGGGTATAACGGAAACCTGGTTGGGCCTCGAGGGGGGTTTACCCCTCGTAGAAATGTGCCCACCAGGCTACTGAGCCTTCCTTCAGCCTAGGGCCCTGGGGAGGGGTGGGGAGTGGCGATTATGATTAGGGAAGGTCTTCAGCCGAAGGAGACCACTGTCCCCCAGACGACCGGGTGTGAGTCCCTCCTCGTGAAGTGGGGCCTAGGGAGGCAGATGGGCGTGTTAGTTGTATACCTGGCTCCTCGCTATACAACAACAGCCCTGCCCGAGCTTCTAGAGATGATAGCCGAAGCGGCGGTTGAGACCCCCAGACTATTGGTCATGGGGGACTTCAACCTGCCGTCGGTATGCGAAACCTCTGGTGTAGCTCGGGAGTTCATGGCTTCCATGACAGCCATGGACCAGACCCAGGTAGTTTTAGGCCCTACTCATGAGGGTGGACACACCCTGGACTTAATCTTCGCCTCGGGACAGTGCAGCCGTGATCTGGGAATAGGGGATTTAGCCATCACACCCCTGTCATGGACAGATCACGCTCTCCTTCGGCTGGACCTTCCAATCGCCGCACCACACCGCGGGGAGGCGGATCCGACTACTCCTATATGGTTCCGCCCCAGGCTCCTGATGGACCCGGTAAGGTTCCAGAGGGAGCTTGGGCCAATACCTGTGGCCTTGCCCCGTGACTCGACTGAGGACCTGGTGGCCGCATGGTTAAGTGCGGCCATGGGGGCCTTGGACCGAGTCGCGCCCTTGCGGCCTCTCTTGCGGCGACGAGTCACCCAGGCTCCTTGGTTTACTGAGGAGCTGAGGGAGATTAAACGCCACAAGAGACGCCTCGAGAGCAGATGGAGATCCTCTCGCTCCGAAGCCAACCGAACACTAGTGCGAATCCATATTAGGACTTACTTAGTGGCGATAAGAGTGGCCAAACGTGAGTATTGTGCCACCCTTATTGCATCCGCAGATAACCGCCCTGCCGCCCTGTTTGGGGTGACCCACTCCCTCCTTCACCAGAGGCTGCGGGAAGCCCCTCTGCAGGGATGAGCAGAGGAATTTGGAATTTATCTGCAGGACAAAATCACTCGGATTTGGAATGAGTTACCCTCCATCGAGAGTGGTCCAGCGAGATTGTCCGAGGTTGGTCTTGAGGCTCCATTCTGGGAGGAGTTTGACTTCGTCACTACCGAGGATATGGACAGGTTGTCAAAGAGACTTAAGGCCACCACATGTTTATTGGACCCGTGTCCCTCCTGGCTTGTACTGGATCCTGGGAGACGACACGAGGCTGGCTCCAGGGCATTGTCAACACATCTTTGAGTGAGGGGTCCCTGCCTGCCACTTGAAAGGGGCGGTGGTAAGGCCCCTCCTCAAGAAGCCGTCCTTGGACCCAGCATTATTAGAAAACTTTCGTCCCGTCTCCAACCTTCACTTTCTAGGAAAGGTTGTTGAGAGTGTGGTGGCCCAACAGTTTCCGCGACACCTGGAGGAAGTTGATTATCTAAACCCGCGCCAGTCCAGCTTCCGACCCAGTCACAGCACCGAGACGGCATTGGTCGCGTTGGTGGATTATCTCTGGAGGGCGCGGGATAGAGGACATTCCTCTATCCTAGTCCTGTTAGACCTCTCAGCGGCTTTTGATACCATCGACCATGGTATCCTATTGCCCCGACTGGGGGGGTTGGGGCTGGGAGGCACCGTTTTGCGGTGGTTCTCGTCCTACCTCTCTGGTCGGTCGCAATCTGTGTTGGCAGGGGGGCAGAGGTCGGCCTCGTGGCCCCTCATGTGTGGGGTTCCTCAGGGGTCAGTCCTCTCGCCCCTACTGTTCAACACATATATGAAGCCGCTGGGTGAGATCATCCGTGGTTTTGGGGTGGGATATCATCTGTACGCTGATGATACTCAGGTGTACATCTCCACCCCAGACCACCCCAAAGATGCCGTGGAGGTGATGTCCCGGTGTTTGGAAGCCGTACGGATCTGGATGGGTAGTAACAAACTCAAGCTCAACCCGTCCAAGACTGAGTGGCTGTGGTTTCCGGCACCCCGGTTCAGCCAGATTACTCCAACTCTAGCCATGGGGAACGAAACACCGGCCCCCGTGGAGAGGGCATGCAATTTGGGTGTCCTCCTGAATTCCCGGCTGTCCATGGAGGACCACGTGGCAGCCGTGGCCAGGGGGGCGTTTCATCAGGTACGCCTGATGCGCCAATTGCGCCCCTTACTGGACCGGGCTGCCCTTCGCACAGTCACTCAGGCCCTCGTGACATCGCGACTCGACTACTGCAATGCTCTCTACATGGTGCTTCCCTTGAGGTGCACTCGAAAGCTACAATTAGTGCAGAATGCAGCCGCGCGGGTGATTACGGGAGCCCCTAGATGCTCCCACATAACACCGATCCTGCGCGAGCTGCACTGGCTTCCTGTGGTCTTTTGGGTGCACTTCAAGATATTGAAGACCATCTTCAAAGCGCTCCATGGCTCGGGACCTAGTTATATGCGAGACCGTCTTCTGCCCCATACATCCCTTAGACCAGAGGTTCCCAAACTTAACAACTTGAAGACTTGTGGACTTCAACTCCCAGAATTCTGGAAGTTGAAGTCCACAAGTCTTCAAGGGGAAGTTGAAGATCGACCAGCGCTATAAAATCCTTATATAAAACATAAACATGGAAGCAAACACAATGTTTACACTTAATATAAATGGACTTAATTCCCCAATCAAAAGAAGGAAAATATTTCATAAATTGGGAAAGCTAAGATCACAAGTATTTTGTTTACAAGAAGTACACATTTGAAGAAAAGACACGCATTTATTAATCCAACCAAAACTTGGGAAAAATTTTACCTCATTGGCAGATTGCAAGAAAAGGCAAGTGGTTTTTTATATTAAAGACAGAATACCGCCGAAACAAATTTATGCAGATGAAGATGGAAGTATTTTGATGGTGGAAATTATGGGTAATAATAATAAAAAAAATACTTTTGATGGCAATATATGTACCTAATCACAAGATGAATTCTTTAGAAAACTTCACGAAAAGATTGTGGATTTAGAATACGTTGATATTTGCATGATGGGAGACTTTAACGGAATCCCAAACCAGAATAATAATAATAATAATAATAATAATAATAATAATAATAATAATAATAATAATAATAATAATAATAATAATAATAATAATAATAATAATAATAATATTATTTAATATTTGTAAACCGCTCCCTCTCCCCATAGGGACTCGGGGCGGTGCACAGGAAGAATAAAAAACAATAAATATATACAAACATTTCTTTAAAAAACAAATTAAACCTAAACCTGTGCTAAAATTCCCCATTAAAACTAAGCTATACTAAAAAACTTCCCAATAAAACCCCAGAGACAGAGAGACTATCCTAGGCCGGCCAGACAGAAAAGATGTGTTTTTAATTTAAGACGGAAGGAGCGGAGGTCCGTGGTCGTCCTAATGTCGGGGGGGAAGGTCGTTCCAGAGGGCCGGGCCCGCCACAGAGAGAGCCCTTCCCCTGGGTGTCGCCCGCTGACAAAGTCTAGTGGACGGCACCCGGAGAAGTCCCTCTCTGTGGGAGCGAATCGGCCGTGAGGATGTATGAGTATATAGACTATAAAACATCTAAGACAGAAAAAATCAACAGGAAAACACTACCAAAATCCTTTTTCAAAATGACAGAGGAAGCGAATCTAAAAGATATCTGGAGAGAAAGAAACCCCAGCGAAAAACAATATACTTATTACTCTTATAGGCATTTATCATTCTCAAGAATAGACATGATTTGGCTCTCCTCGGACCTAAGTGATTTAATACAAGAAGTGGAAATAGAAACTAGCATCTGGGCAGATCACAACCCAATGACAATTAAGTGGAGTGGGCAAAGAATTAGATCTAGATGGACACTAAACAACACAATACTGGAAAAAAAAGAAACACTAGGCTTTTAGATCTAGAAGGACATGATCTATTGTTGGGTTGGCACGCATTTCTGTGGTACAAGGGAACTAAGGAGCATGGTTACTTTAGAAGACACTATATAAGAGAGTCTTTGATTTTAAATTGGGAAAAGGTAAAAAGATTACACTACCTTAAAATCCCAGTCTGGATATCAACTATTGAAACGTTTTCATATGCAATAATATATAAAAAGGAACAAACAATTAGATATGCTGAGTTATTAAATACAAAGAGTAATCTCAAATCTATTCAGGAACTAAAAAAGGAAGGAATAGAAATGAATTGGTACACATATATGCAAATACACTATAGACATAAAGAAGATTAAAAAAAGGAAGATGTCTATGATAAAATGACGGAATTAGATAAAATTCTAACAGGCGTTGATGAAAATGTAATTTAAAAACTTTATGCTTACTTATTAGAATTCAAGCTTCAGGGAGAACAAGTAAAAGAAACTATGATAACCTGGGGCGGGGGGAATTTTGGGCATGGGATTGAGTTAGATAAGTGGCAAAAATTGTGGACACAGAACTATAAAATGACAATGTCAATTGCTTATAAAGAGAACTTGCATAAGATGTTTTACAGGTGGCACCTATCACCAGCAAGAATCGCAAGAATGTCTGAAAACAAATCGGAGAAATGCTGGAAATGTCATCAGACGCCTGGATCCTACTACCATATGTGGTGGACTTGCCCAGAGGCTAAAAACTATTGGACTATAGTTCACATATGGTTACAGAAAATGACACACAAGCACATAGACGTCAAACCTGAACTTTTTTTACTTGGAATCACACCAGAAACATTTAATAAAAATCTGAAATATTTAATTGTGAATGTTCTAACAGCAGCTAGAATTGTATTTGCAAAAAACTGGAGAAATGAGAAATTACCTTCTCAAGAGGAAATTATTCGTAAGATTATGGATTGTGCAGAAATGAGTAAACTGACATTTGAAATTAGAGAACTAGAGGATGAACAATTTTAAAAAGTATGGAATATGTTTTATCAAGGGTTAGACAAAAAAAATCAGCGGACATAATATATAAAAGAATTCTTAGAAGTAGAAGTTAATTGTTAGGGTTCGCAGATATTGTAATAAACTGAGATTATGTTATTCTAGAAAGATATTTTGTATATTAGCTAGACCATTAATGAGATATAATGGAAAATTTGGATAAAACACTTGGTCTTATATAGAGAAAATATTATGGGTATGTATTTTATAGTAGTAATGTATTTTCCAAAGATAATTGGGAATAATGTTATAAAACAGGAATTTATGGAGAATCTTTACTTTTCTTTTTACTTATTGAATAACTATAGAAAAAGATTGACTCTGATAAATATTAGTTGTTACTATGTAGAAGATAAGGTGATATGAAATGAAGGATTGGATGGGAAATTAATAACTATATTTGTAATTCTAAAGAATGATGCACGAAACTTACGACCAAATGACATGTTGTACAAAGCTGAAAATGACTAATGTTTTTACTTGCTTTTTAGGTTGAAAATAAAAAATTTACCTAAAAAAAAACAAAAAACATCAGCGATCTTCATAGCCAGTGTCAGATCCCATATGTGATATTTCCATTCAATTGGGAGAAGGGGGGTCCTCAGAGTTAAATTACTAGCAGCATCTACAACAACTGAGATTTGTGGATGGTTTCCTGTCGCTGGAAAGATGGAGGTCCTAGCACCTCTGGAGGAATGTTTATAATAGCCATGTCTTACTCTAATGTCAAACTAGAGATAGTCATGGGAATGTAGGATTTATTCCACTCTCATGACAGAAGAGTAAAGGGAACAGTTTCACACTTGTGTTTTGGCCAGAATTTGCATTCTGACAGAGGGGAGGGATCATTATCAGGAACATCCCACGTGCATAGCCTAAAGGCTTTTAGATGCTGCTTTGCCTCTAATGGTTACCATCCTGCTTAATTAAAGGATCCTTTTGAAATAATCCATTTCAAGAGTCTTTACTTTCTTAGGTTAAGAGAGGACCCATTACATAAAGCAGCATCTGCAAATTGGTCAACCAGGAGAGACAATATCTGCTCTACCAAGGGAACCTGGCAAATCATGTCTGAACACAACATCGAACAAGGAGAAGCTGATTGCTGGACGGAGACGTCAACTCCTTCCCAACCAGAGATCTGCTCCATATACCCGGAGGTGAGCCTGGAGGATCCTAAGAAACCCTGCTGGTCAATTGGTATCGGGACGAAAGAGGGCTGGGATAGGAGAACCAAGGGAGGCACTCTTACCCAAGGGAGCCAAAACCTGGGGTGGAAAATAGAGCTAGAAGCGCACTCTGACCAAGGGGAGGCAAATGAAGCTGTACTGAAACAGGATCATCTGAAGAGACATGTAACCCAGTTGGTGATGGAGATTTTGAAAAATCTCAACATCCAGGGGGACCAGAACGGCAAACGAGAGACGGGGGAAGGATAGCAAACGTGGGTGACATCAGGGGAAGTTGTGAAACAGGGACGTCGGCCCATAGCCGAGTATAGTGAAGAATTCCGAGACCTGGCATGTTGTGTGAATTGGCCAGAAGATATCCTGGTAAGCTGGTTCTAACACAGGCTGAGTGATGACCTCTACAATGCCTGTGTGGCCCGAGGGGCAACGAACCACCTACATGAGTGATATATCACCGGCGAAGAGGCAGAGGGCTTCCTTAAGAAGCCCTCTTTGGACCCAGCTCTTTTAACCAACTATCGTCCCGTCTCCAACCTTCCCTTTTTGGCGAAGGTTGTTGAGAGTGTGGTGGCACAACAGTTTCCCCGTCACCTGGAGGAAGTTGATTATCTAGACCCGCGCCAGTCCGGCTTTCGG
This sequence comes from Rhabdophis nuchalis, assembly GCA_039707465.1. NCBI lineage: Eukaryota > Metazoa > Chordata > Lepidosauria > Squamata > Natricidae > Rhabdophis > Rhabdophis nuchalis. The sequence continues at coordinate 98,147,811 of CM077647.1, forward strand.
CCGGGGCATAGCACCGAGACGGCATTGGTCGCGTTGGTGGATGATCTCTGGAGGGCCAGAGATGGGGGTTGTTCCTCCATCCTGGTCCTATTAGACCTCTCGGCGGCTTTCGATACCATCGACCATGGTATCCTATTGCATCGGCTGGGGGGGTTGGGGGTGGGAGGCACCGTTTTACGGTGGTTCTCCTCCTACCTCTCTGGCCGATCGCAATTTGTGTTGGCAGGGGAGCAGAGGTCGACCCCGAGACCCCTCACATGTGGGGTGCCTCAGGGGTCGGTCCTCTCGCCTCTCCTGTTTAATGCATACATGAAGCCGCTGGGTGAGATCATCCGTGGTTTTGGGGTAGAGTACCATCTCTACGCTGATGATACTCAGCTGTATATATCTACCCCAAACCACCCCAACGATGCCGTAGCGGTGATGTGCCAGTGCCTGGAAGCCGTGCGGATCTGGATGGGAAGTAACGGACTCAGGTTCAACCCGACCAAGACCGAGTGGCTGTGGTTTCCGGCTGCCCGATTCAACCAGCTCTCTCCAACGCCGGCCATAGGGGGCGAACATCTTGCCCCTGTGGATGGGGCGCGCAATTTAGGAGTCCTCCTGGATACCCGGCTGTCTATGGAAGAGCAAGTGACAGCCGTGGCCAGGAGGGCGTTTTACCAGGTTCGCCTGGTTCGCCAATTGCGCCCCCTATTGGATCGGGACGCCCTTCGCACAGTCACTCATGCCCTCGTGACATCCCGACTGGATTATTGTAACTCTCTCTACATGGGGCTCCCCTTGAGGTGCACCCGGAGGCTTCAGTTAGTTCAGAATGCAGCCGCGCGAGCAATTATGGGAACCACTAGGTTCACCCATGTAACACCGCTCTTGCGCGAGCTGCACTGGCTGCCTGTCGTCTTCCGGGTGCGCTTCAAGGTGTTAGTTATCATCTTTAAAGCGCTCCATGGCTCGGGACCTAGCTACCTGCGGGATCGGATCCTGCCTCACACATCCTCACGGCCGATTCGCTCCCACAGAGAGGGACTTCTCCGGGTGCCGTCCACTAGACTTTGTCAGCGGGCGACGCCCAGGGGAAGGGCTCTCTCTGTGGCGGGCCCGGCCCTCTGGAACGACCTTCCCCCCGATATTAGAATGACCACGGACCTCCGCTCCTTCCGCTTGAAATTGAAGACTCATCTTTTCCGCCTGGCCGGCCTAGGGTAGTCTCTCTCTCTATGGGTTCTTTAATGTTTATTTATATTTAGTGGGGATTTTTAGTTAATGGGATTTTATCACAGGAATTAGTTTAATCTGTTTTAAATTGTATGTATTTTATATATTTATTGTTTTTATTCTCCCTGTGCACCGCCCCGAGTCCCTGTGGGGAGAGGGAGCGGTTAATAAATTCAACTTTATTATTAGAGATTGACATGGCCAGAAACCAGTACCGAACGGGGCAAATGTGGAAGAAATCCCCCCCCCCCATGGAAGCAAGAGCCTTTTAAACTGCAAATGTCATTTTCTCTGAAATCCACAGCCTGTTTCAAGTGTGGAAAAGAGGGGTGTTGTGCTGCAGAATGACCATTGTCTTACCTGAAGGGTCGTTCTAGGTGTACTGCATAGAGTGTTCTTGTAAGGGTTAACATCCACTCCGCTGCCCTGGACTGAATTGATTTGTTTAAACACACCTTCCTTCCTATCATCCTTCAGTTCTTTCAATGAAGTTCGGCCGCAGAAGGAGAAACAGTCAGCAATAAATCCAACAATACCTCAAAGGAAGAAACAGAAACAGTTAACAAGGGTTGGGAATGGACACTCTATGCAGTACACCTAGAACGACACTTCAGGTAAGACAATGGTCATTCTCAGGTGTACTGCTACGAGTGTCCATGCAAGGGACATGCCCAAGCAAAAATGTCTCTAGGGAGGGCACCCACAGGATTATTGAGAGTCATGGGAAACAACACTGCAAAACTCGAAGGCCAAAAGCAGCGTCAGCAGAGGCATATTTATCTAACTTATAGTGCCGAACAAACAAGGAAGGTGTCACCCAAGTGGCCGCTCTGCAAATCTCCTCAATGGGTGCTTGGGAAGCCCAGGCCGCCGTGGTGGCTACGCTTCTGGTGGAATGCGCCCTGAGGCCTGGAGGCTTCGCTCGACCCTGATGTTCGTAAGCAAGTGAGATGCAAGCCTTGATCCACCGTGCAATGGTGGATGATGACACTCCTCGGCCCATCGAAGCCGGCTGGAAGGAAAGGAACAACGTTTCTGAACGCCGGAAAGAGGACGTACGTGCGATGTAATGCTTCTGCACCCGACGAATGTCCAACGAGTGCCAACGTCATTCTCTGGGGTGAACAGGCCGAGGACAGAAGTTCGGTAGGACAATCTCGTGTGTGCAATGAAAAAGGGAATTGATCTTTGGTAGGAACAATGGGTTGAGTCGGAGAACCACCCTGTCACTGTGAATACGGCACAGGTCCTCGCGTACAGATAGCACCGCCAACTCCGACACCCTGCGAGCATATGTGATAGCTACAAGGAAGGCGGCTTTGAACGAGAGATGCCTAATGGAAGACGAACGCAAGGGCTCGAAGGGTGGTTCACAGAGAGCGCGTAGGACCATGCCCAGATCCCATGAAGGGTAATGATGAATGACGGGGGGGCGGGGATTCGAGGCCCCCTTAAGGAAGGCCCGCACGCTGGGATGTCGGCTGAGAGGTTGGAAGTCACCTGCTGAAAGAACCGTAGACAAGGCTGCCACCTGACGACGAAGGGTGGCTGGAGCTAGCCCTTTGTCTAGCCCCTCTTGCAGGAAGTCCAGAATATGAGGAAGGGAAGCTGAGAGGGGAGAAAGGCACTTGCGGGTGCACCAAGTAGAAAAGGCTGACCAGGTAGCTCCATAAATTCTGGTGGTAGAAGGGCGTCTTGCGGCCTGGATGGTTTTGATGACCTGGTCGGAGAAGCGTGCCTGGCTAAGGAGCTCCCTCTCAAGCGCCAGGCGGTCAGATTGAGCCACTGGGGCTCCGGATGGCAGATAGCCCCCTGGCTGAGGGAGATTAGGCCCGCTGGAATCATCCACGGGGAATCGACAGAGATGCTGTACAGGTCCGCGAACCAGGTCCGACGTGGCCAATAAGGTGCCACAAGAACAACATCAGCCTGTTCCACGAGAATCTTCCTGATGACCCGAGGTAACAGAGTAGTCGGTGGGAAAAGGTATAGCAGCCCCTTGGGCCAGGAAGAGTTGAGGGCGTCCATCCCCTCCGCTAGGGGAGACCAGTAGCAGGTGAAGTAGCGGGGAAGTTGGGTGTTCTGAGGCGAAGCAAACATGTCGACCAGGGGAACAACAAATCTGAGGCATATCTGTTGGGAGATGGTCGGGTGAAGCCTCCACTCTGATGGATCGAGGGTGGCTCTGCTCAGCCAATCCGCCCTGGTATTGTCCACACCCGAGATGTGTTCTGCGCGGATGGAGCCTAGGCGATATTCGGCCCATCTGCCCAATGCCTCGGCCTCCGACATCAGCGCCGAGCATCTGGTGCCGCCTTGATGGTTGATGTGCGCCTTTGCCGCCACGTTGTCCATCCGGACCAACACGTGACGGCCCCGGACCTCCGGCCGGAGGTGACGCAAGGCGAGGCAGACTGCTTGTAACTCCAGCCAGTTGATTGCCTTGCACCATGGAGTCGTTGAGGTGCGCGCCCCAGCCGAATAGGCTGGCATCGGTCATGAGGATGAGTCGGTCGGGTTCCCGGAATAGGGAGCCCTTCCCCAGGGACGGGATCAACCACCACCGCAGTGATCTCAGCACCTTTGCGGGCACCCGAATTCTGGCGGTGGAGTTGCTGGCGTTGGCCCTCTGAATGGGAAGGAGGAACCATTGCAACTCTCTCACATGCAGTTGTGCCCAGGGAACGATGGCAAGACACGAAATCATTTTCCCCAGTAACTGAGATAACAGAACGACTGGAACCATCCCGGAAGCTAACACCTGGCGGACCAGAGTCCGAAGGCTGGTCACCCATTCCGGTGAGAGGGAGACGAGGCAGGAGGAGGTGTCTATTACTGCCCCCAGGTGCAACACTCGATGTGCAGGCGAAAGATGGCTCTTGTCGGTGTTGACTGTGAATCCGTAGTAGTGGAGAGAGTCGAGTTGTCTGAAGGTCCTGCAGAGCTTGTCGTCGTGACGAAGACTGGAGTAAGATGTCGTCGAGGTAGCATTGAAGCCGGATCGGTCGCCTCCTGAGATCGGCTGCCACTGCCGCCAGCAACTTGGTGAAGACCCTCGGGGCGGAAGATAGGCTGAAGGGCAGTGCTCGATACTGGTAGTGGCGGCCGCCGTAGGTGAAGCGCAGGAAGCAATGGTGGGCGAGGCGTACCGGAAAATGAAGGTAAGCCTCTTTCAGGTCGATGGACGTCATCAGGTCCCCAGGCCGGAGGCAGCCCAGGATGGACTTCAGGGACTGCATCTTGAATTTCTTGTAGGCCACGTGGTAGTTTAGGGCCTTCAAATCCAAGATGGCTCTGACTCCTCCCGTGCTCTTGGGGACCAGGAACAAAATGGAGTAGAAACCCGTCCCCTCCTGACCCTTGGGAACTAACTCTATCGCCCTGATGTTGAGGAGGTGGCGGATTTCCGCCTCCATGAGTCCCCGTTTGGAGGGACACCTGGGGGTGGGACACCGGATAAAATGATGGGGAGGGGGCGAAACGAACTCTAAGGTGAGGCCGAGTCGAACCGTTTGCAACACCCACGCATTTGACGTGGTCGCCTCCCAGCGATCTGCAAACAGCTGGAGTCGACCCCCTATGGGAGCGGACATATGATGGTCACTTATTGCGACGAAAGGGTCGGTTGGAGTGATCCCCTCGAAAGGAACGCTTAGCATAGGGCTGATACCGATTCCTGTCGCTAAAGGGTTGTCTGTTCTGAGGACGATCATTGCCCCGAGAATAGTTCCGCTGATAGGAGGATGGGGAGGGAGCGGAGGTGGTAGGGGCTTCAGCCTGCTTGGAATTCTGGCGGCGGAAGGAGAAAGGCCTACAGTCCATCTTGCGGGACACAGATGGCATGACTTTCTTCTTGTCCTTATTCTCAACTAACACCGAATCTAGGGCCTCCCCAAACAATTTGGTTCCCTTGAAGGGAGCCAAAGCCAGCTTCCATTTGGAACGCATGTGGGCATTCCAATGTCGAAGCCACAACAAGCGGCGCGATGTAACGTTAGCCGCCATTGCCCTAGAGGCAAACTTCGCCGCGTTCAGGGAAGCATCAGCAGTGTATTCCACCGCCAACATGATCTTTTTAATGTCCTGGCAAAGTCTGGCGTTCCCTGGGGAATCCTCTTAAGGAGCTGGCGTAGCCAGGCGATGGAAGTCCTACTGAAAAAGGAGGCCGAAGTTGAGGCCCTAATGGCCCAGGCGGCAGCCTGATGGGCCTTGTGGCACGATCGCTCTGCACGCTTGTCCTCGGCCTTAAGGCCTTCCAGCAGGTCAGGTGACAGGATGGAATTTGAGGTCAACGCCGCAACAGGTGGGTCAACCTCTGGAAGCTTCAGCAACTCCTCCATGTCAGGAACGACTGAATAAAGCTTCTTGTCATTGGCCCCAGGGGTGTTCCAGGTGGCAGGCTGCACCCATTGGCGTTGGATCACATTCTGAAACAATTTGGGTGCGGGAACCAAATCCTGGGGTTGAACTGATTCATCGAAAAGTCCCCCACTGGGATCCTCTGGATCTGAAACAGGTGGGGGGTCAGACCCCTGCTGGGAAGGAGTGGGAGCCACATTCATGTGGGTGATAACCTTAGCCTTGTGGAGAATGGATTTAAAATAGGAAGGCTGGAAGAGGCCCGAGAATGCGGGCTTGTCCGCTACCATGCCCTCATCGTCAGATAACTCAGGTTCCGCGAGGTCATCGACCTCCGAAACCGATTCTGCACTAACCACTGAGGGGCGAGGAGAGGAAGATCTGGTGCGATGGGGCCTAGACCCCAGGCCTGGAGTCGCCACCGAATCATGCTCCTTTCGCCCCTGGGTGATGCCCTAGGAGATAGCCGAGGTGATTACTTGTCTCATCTCAGCCGAGAGAGACGGGCCCTGGTCTTCCACTGGCCTCCCTCCCAACCCCGAAGAAGGTGCTGGGGGAACATCGGGAAGAACAGTTGGGACAGTAACGGAGGACCTCTGGTCCTCCTCCATCTCACATTCAAATAGGTCTGTGCCTCCACCAATAGAATGAGAGGCAGACCTGGAACCCAATGAAGATCTTTCCAGGGAAATTTCCCGGGCTGCCCTGTCACAAGAAGGAACCCGAGGCTGAGTTGAACACCCCCTATCTCCCAACACCGGGGACTGGGACCGATGGACCTGGGCCACGGTGACCACCTGCCTCTGCGCCTTTTCAAACTGGCGCTCTAGGGCTTTCTGGCGTCTGGCCTCTGCCCTGTCCTGTGTCAGCTCATCCCTTCTGGCATAGGGCCGTCTACTGATGTTCCTAATGGCCTCTCTAGCTGCCCTCCCCGCCTTCCTAACCAGGGGCCTGTCCTCCCAAGATGAAGCCCCCTGTTCGGGGAGCTCAGTAATGGCGTCCTCAGCCATGGAAGACATGAGGCTGGAGCAGGGAGAAGCCGCGGGAGAGAAAGGACAAGTCACTTGCCAATCCGTAGCTCGTGCTAGACAAAAGAGCCGGAGGAGGTCCTTGAACCAGGCCTCCAAAGCCAGTCGCAGGGAGGACTGTAAACGCTAGGCCCGCACTTGCCCTGAAGAGCCGCTGTACAAGCCTCCGATCTTCGCCGCTACCTGCGAAAGAATGCGGCAGAAAAGCGCGGCTCTTCTGGCGCCGGCGGGAGGATCCCACTTCCTAATAGGCTGGCCAGAGCGACCCAAAATGGCGGCGCCCAGTGCGTTCCACGTGGTGCGATCGCAGATGCCGATCTTGCTGTTCCGAGGCACGAGGCTCCGACGGCGGTTCCGCAGCCAAACGGACCGCCAGTAAACGACAGGCCCGCCGGTGAAGAGGAGGGAGAAAGGCGACGATCGCAAGTCCTCTTCACTTTCCCCCTCGCGGAAGAGAGGCGCGCCGCTCCCGGGAGAGTCTGGTCCTCCCTGGGCAAGGCAATACCTCCTGGTCGCGGCAAACAAAGGAAAGAAATAAAACCTAACTCAACTAAACCAAAAAACCATGCATGGGAAGGAAGGAAAATAATACAAACAGGCAGTAAATAATAGAAAAGAATTAATATCTAGCTAAGCTGCCGAAAATCCGTCTTAGGGCTTGGACTGAATTGAAAGAACTGGAGGATGATGGGAAGGAAGGCGTGTTTAAACAAATCAATTCAGTCCAGGGCAGCGGAGCTGATGTTAACCCTTGCATGGACACTCGTAGCAGTACACCTCAGAATGCCATTTTCAAACACCGGTTAGGAAACCAGAATGCCCATTGGGAGGGAAAGCTATGAAACCAGGCCAACTTGGAAAGGAAATGGCACTGAGGAGAGGGGAGATCGGAGAATATAGACCCACCCATCCCGCACACCTCTTTTAAGGAGGAAACCCCGGCTTCTCGGGAAGAGGAACCATACTCTTCTGGGAGTGATCCAGAGGACAAACCACTGGTAAACGAACCAATTAAACCACTAACCCTCACCCTAAGACAGTTTATCCCCAACTGGGAGAAGGTGGTAAAAATCCCTGCTTTGGTGGATTCAGGGTGCACCCGTTGTTTGATCAGCCCAACCGTGTTAAGGAAGTTGAGGATTAATATGAGGAAGCTGAAGAGCCCCATGTTGTTTTACCAACTAAATGGGTCAATAGCTGGGGGGAGGCAGCTTCATTTGTCACTGAGCCCCCACAGATTGGCATCAGAAGCCACAAAGAAAAACTCACATTTATAGTGGCGCTGGGCATGGCATGGCCACTAGTTTTGGGTCATGCATGGCTGGAAAAATGGAACCTCAAAATTGGAAGCAAGACACCATAAGAGTGCAGATGCATGTACCCTCTGTTGCAAATCCACAACAAGAAACTGTGGGGACAGGGCACCAAGGAATAGCAATGCCCGCTTACAATGTGCCAACCCAGAGCATACCCAAAGAATACAAGCACTTGGCTGAGGTTTTTATATTTATTATATATTTATTAAATAAATATTTAACGAAAAATCTCTGACGAGCTCCTCCCCCCAACTGATTCTGCGACCAATGCTGTCTTAACGCATAGGCCCGTTGGGCATTTGCCCGGGGGCCCACGATCGTAGGGGCCCCATGTGAATATGTTGTAGGGTTAAATAATACATTATTTTTAATATTATCAACCATTTATTTTTTATTCCTGCGGGGGGGCAGCACTCTTTCTTTGCCCAGGGGCCCAACACTATTTCTATGCCCAGGGCCCCAAAATGGTGTAAAGACAGCTCTGTCTGCGACAGAAATCCTGCCCGGGGCCAAACTCCCAAAACCCAAGATGTGTAGCATGTTTCCGAGGGAGCTGGAAGAACTGAAAACATTGATAAAAACCTAGCAAGGGGTTTCATTGAACTAGCTCGGCCAAAAATTGTAGCCCCAGTATTGTTTAGAGAGAAAAAAGATGGCTCCAAATGCTTATGCGTTGATTTTAGGAACTTAAATTCCATCAGTGTGGAGAAGATGTATCCCCTTCCCCTCATGAAGGATATGCTAGCACACCTTGCAAAAGGAAGAATTTTTACAAAGCTGGATTTAAGGGAGGCTTACTACCATATCAAAATTAAGGAGGGGGATGACAACTGAGGAAGGAAAGATTGCGATCCCAGTTCTGACTAACTCTTTCTTTTTGCTGATGTTGATTTGAGAGGACACTGAGATTTACTGCTTAAGATTCGCAAATTGTTGATAAAGTGAAGCCAACTTTCAAACGAGCGGCAGGAAATTGGGTGGGGCTGGATTTGTATGACTACAATCAACTCTCAGATGAAAGACCCTTGGAATTCTGCTAATTTAAAATCTTTGGATATCCGAAATTGACATTTAACAGTGACCAAATACCTGAATTAGGTGTGATTCGATACTTTAGACACTTCTCCTTTGACAATTTTTCCTTTTTCTTATTATTTCTTTTTTTTCTTTTTGATAGTTTTGAGTTCCACTCGATTGTGGCAGCTCTTTCCGCTTCCTGCTCACCCTTTAGCTTTCTATCCTGATATTAGACTGCCATCTAGTGGTTGAAAGTAGAATCATGAATATAAAATAACTGCATTCAGCTGTCATAAACCAATAACTATTGAAGTAACTGTGATTATATTATAGAGTTAGACTCCTAGATTTTATAATTTGACTTGGGAAATTTGGAAAATTAATTGAATAATTTAAATTTAATTATTGGGATAATTGATTAATTGTTTACTATTATTAATTAATATCGTTGTGATTTGTAATCATATATTATCTGGTTTAACTTAATAATTAGATAAATTAGATAAATCAGTTTACTTAAGCAAGGGATTAAACACAAACTACTATTGGCGACAATGACTACTACTACAACTGCTAAAAGGAATATACCAACTATATCTAGCTGGGCATCCTCCTCTTCCCCAGCGACAACTAAGAAAGTTGCAGAAGATCTTCCGGCAGCAGGCAAACCACAGCTATGTCTCAAGCTCTACAAGATACTCTACAAGGGATCCAAGATGCTTTAGCTAAAAATCAAGAGACAACAGCTAAAGGACTAGAAAATTTGGCAGAAAAGGCAGAACCACGAAGAAAGATTGCAAACAGTGGAAGAGAACATGACAAAGACGGAACATAAAATAGAACACAATGAAAACCGACATCTTATGACGGAAAAAAAGATGCAGGATGAGATTTTATTTTTGGAAATGGACCGTTCCAGATACTATATACGGTTCAAAATGTGATAGACAATAATCAAGAAAAAATAGAACAGGTGATGGAGGAAATTATAGCAGGCATTCTCGAAACTGATCGTTTGGAAGCAACTAGATACATTGATGAAGTATTCCGCATATATACATCATATGCTCGATGCCACAAGCTCCCTCGTGAGGTACACGTAAAACTAACTAAGAAATCTATACGAGAGGAAATTCTTAAGAAATCTAGAGATCAAACTTATACATATAAAGGGAATGAACTCATAATTCTACCTCAAATACCAAGAAATGTAAGAGAATGCAGGAGGAAATATGACTTTCTTACCACACGCCTTAGGAAACAGGGAATACGATATAGATGGCGCCTCCCGGAAGGCTTAACATTCACATGGCAAGATCAGCACATTAAGTTAGCTTCCTTCCAAGAGGCACATGATTTTTTAAAACTACAACAATCTCTAAACGATCCAGAAAGTGAGGAAGAAGGTGAAAGAACCAAAAGTGAAGAAGACCTAACAATGGAGAAGACAACAAGAAATCCTAACGGTCAAGAGGTTAGGACAGTAGAGGAAGAAAAAACATCAAATGGAAAGACACCACACCACCAGATTAAAACAAGATCAAAGACGCAGAAAGCTACAAGTAGATAAAAATGGAAAAGAAGAACTTTGCCTCTGCTCTGTTAATATTAATGGGTTAAATAATCCGTCTAAGAAAAAGAAAATTTGGCTAAATTTACAAAAAGAAAACTATGATATAATATGTCTCCAAGAAGTTCACATAAGGAAAAGGCAACTTAAGAGTTTTGACTTGTCCAAAATTGGGGAAACTCTACGCATCCCTGGCCGACCAAAAGAAGAGAGGTGTGATTGTCTATGATAAAAGAAACTTAGTATCAAAACAAATATATGCAGATAATGAGGGCAGAATCTTACTATTGGAAATAAAATTTGGACCAAAGATCGCCGTCCTAGCCAATATCTATGCACCAAATGTAAATCAAAGGCAATTTTATAAAAAACTATTAGATAAATTAAACCAATTAAACTATGATCATATTTATGTAGTAGATGATTTCAATGCAATTGCAGATATAGAGAAAGATTATAAGCCAGGATCTAAGATCCCAAGACACAAATTGAATCGGAAAAAAGTACTCCCCCAAACATGGGGTAATTTGAGGGACCAGCTAGGATTAAGGGATGTATGGCAGGACATACACCCCTTTGAGAAGCAATTTACATATTACTCCCCCAGACATAAATCATGGTCCAGAATAGATATGGCGTGGGCATCGACAGTAGCAGCTGAGGAGATCGAATCTCTTGAAATTGGGCCGAATACTTGGGCAGACCACCATCCGTTACTAATGAAATGGGCAATTGTACAGGTTAGGACAAGATGGTCTATGAGAGCCAATCTCATGAAAGATGATAAATTTGTAAAAATGACCCAAAATGAGCTTCAATACTTCTTTCTTGAAAATAAAAGACAGGACACATCATTACAGAATATATGGGACACAGCTAAGGCAGTAATAAGGGGAGTAGCAATAAAATATACGGCTAGAAAATGGAAATTAGAGAAAGAAAAAAGAATGGAATTAATAATAGCACTTCAAAATCAAGAGAAGGAAGGCCAGAAAGATCCACAAAATATAAAGGTAAGAGAAAAAATTAATTTTTTGAGACATAAAATCTCCCTATTAGACCAGAACCAATTAGCAGAAAAAATAAAGAAATGTAGGCAATCCCACTTTGAACATGCAAACAAAATTGGAAGATGGTTGACATACAGGTTAAGAAAAGAAACAGAAACAAGAAAAATAGAATCTCTCCAAGATAATAATGGGAAAATAGCAAACACTATGGAACACAAACTAAAAATAGCACAAGACTTCTTTAGCTCACTCTATGCAGATGAGACACAACAAAACGAAAAGATTAACTCTTACCTTACCAAACAACACCTTGGAGTAATTTCAGATATACACAAAAACACATTAAATACAAAAATAACAACTGAAGAGATAGAAAACGCAATTAAGAAACAGGCAAGTGGGAAAACCCCAGGCCCAGATGGAATACCGGGAGAACTATATAAAGGTATTTGGGAGATTTTGGTCCCACAAATGAAAGATTTATTTAATGAAACTCTGGAAAAAGGGAAAACACCCCAATCATGGACCAAGGCTTATATCTCTCTAATCCCCAAACCTGATTCGGACCTAACCCAAATTAAAAATTATAGACCTATATCACTCTTAAATGTTGACTACAAAATATTTGCGACAATTCTGGCCGAAAGATTGAAACCATTTCTATCCGACTATATCCATCAAGACCAAAATGGTTTTTTACCAAGCAGGTACTTAAGAGATAATGTACGGACAATAATTAATTGTTTAGAATATTATGAGGCTCACCCAAATAAAAGAAATGAGTATGATTTTCCTAGATGCACAAAAAGCTTTTGATAGGGTTAACTGGAAGTTCATCACACAACAACTACAAATTATGGAATTCGGCTCTAAATTCGTCAACGCAGTTCAGGCCATTTATACAACACAATCGGCAAGGTTGCTACTTAATAAGGCCGTTTCAGACCGGATTCCAATATGTAGACGTACTAGACAAGGATGCCCGCTATCACACCTTTTATTTATTTTGACGCTGGAACCCCTCCTAAATATAGTTAGACTAGAGAAAAGTATTAGAGGACTGCAAGTCAGAGGGGAAGAATACAAAATCCAGGCATTTGCCGACAATCTGGTTTTTGTGTTAGAAGAACCCCTGACCTCAGGACCAAAACTAATCACAACAATAGAAGAATTGAAGAATAGAAGATAAGCTTAAGATACAGAAGGATCTTGACAAACTTGAACATTGGGCACTATCTAATAAAATGAAATTCAATTGTGAAAAAAGTAAGGCTCTACATTTAGGCAAGAAAAACAAAATGCACAGGTACAGTATAGGTGGTACCTTGCTCAATAGTAGCAACTGTGAGAGGGATCTTGGAATCCTAGTGGACAACCACTTAAATATGAGCCAGCAGTGTGCAGCAGCTGCCAAAAAAGCCAACACAGTTCTAGGCTGCATAAACAGAGGGATAAAATCTAGATCACGTGAAGTGTTAATGCCACTGTATAGTGCCTTGGTAAGGCCACACTTGGAATACTGCATACAGTTTTGGTCGCCACGATGTAGAAAAGACGTGGAGACTCTGGAAAGAGTGCAGAGAAGAGCAACCAAGATGATTAGGGGACTGGAGACTAAAACATATGAAGAACGGTTGCAGGAGCTGGGTATGTCTAGTGATGAAGAGAAGGACCAGGGGAGACATGATAGCAGTGTTCCGATATCTCAGAGGGTGCCACAAAGAAGAGGGAGTCAAACTATTCTCCAAGGCACCTGGGGGCAGGACAAGAAGCAATGGGTGGAAACTAATCAAGGAGAGAAGCAGCTTAGAACTAAGGAGAAATTTCCTGACAGTTAGAACAATTAACCTCTGGAACAGCTTGCCTCCAGAAGTTGTGAATGCCCCAACCCTGGAAGTCTTTAAAAAGATGTTAGATAGCCATTTGTCTGAAATGGTATAAGGTTCCTGCCCACGCAGGGGGTTGGACTAGAAGACCTACAAGGTCCCTTCCAACTCTGCTTTTGTATTATTGTAATATGGAGAGGTGGCCGGTTTAAAAATTAATAAACAAAAAACTAAAATGCTAGCTAAAAATATGTCAGGACAACAAAAGGAACAGATACAGAAAGTATTGGGAATTGAAATTGTTAAAAAAGTCAAATATTTGGGAATCTGGCTAACCAATAGATGTTCTGCGATCAAAGAATTAAACTATAATAAACTAAAAAACGAAATTTACAATTTACAATTTACAATGACTAAGGAACTTGAAAAATGGAGCAAAATCCCACTATCACTGTTAGGGAGGATAGCTGCCATAAAAGCTTATATCCTCCCAAAGTGGATATACCTGTTTCAAATGGCTCCTGTAAAGTTAAATATTTTTTTCCCCCAAAAATTAAATCACATTACATTGAAATTTGTCTGACAGGGAGAAAAATCCCGTATAAAAAAGAAAATGCTTCAAGAACACAAATTGAGAGGAGGTTTGGGACTCCCAAACTGGGAACTCTACTATCATGCTTCGATTTTAATTTGGGTCAAGGATTGGGTCACCCTAATAAGAGGACAGATATTAACAATTGAAGGTTATGATTTGCTTCAGGGCTGGCACTCATCCCTTTGGCCCAAAAATAATAGACAACCCAAAAGTTTTACCACCCACCACACTTGGGCGACCCTCTTTATGACATGGCGGAGAATTAAACAACAACTATACACCCAAATCCCAAGATGGTTAGCCCCAATCGAAGCAGTAACCTATCCAACTGTTCACAACCCAAAAAGAAATCTAACATATGGAGACCTGATAGACGAAGGGGGTAACATCAGGACGGGGACAGATCTACAGCTGAGGGGTTGGAAGATAGACTGGTGGTCATATACTCAGGAAGTATCCAAATTTAACAAAGATAAACAAGAATTCGGAATATGTTTAACAAATCAAGATATCGATAAGATTCTGTGGGACACTCCGACGAAATTTATCTCTAAGGTTTACAAACTGTTACTGCAGAGACATATTGGTGAAGAAATAATTAATTAAAGGTGCCATGATTGCCTGAGGGAGGAACATTGGAAGGAACATTAAATTAGAAGAATGGCAAACAATTTGGGGGAAAACCATGAAAATGACCCCGTCTTCCTCCTTTGAGGAAAACGCATACAAAATGCTCTACAGGTGGTATCTACCACCAGCTCGAATTGCACATAAGTTTCCAAATTCCTCAGACAGATGCTGGAAATGTAAAACGGCCAGGGGTACGATTTTTTTTTTTTGCAGTGCCCTTTTTTTTTTAATTGAAAAAGTTTTTCACCAACAAATTTTCCCCCTTCTTCCCCCAACATGAAAAAACATTAATCAAATACAAAAATTATATCCCTTTGCCTCCCTCCCCCAACATAAACTACATGAATCAGGACCAGATATTATAACCTTTCCCCCCCCTTCTTTCAACCTAGAGTACATAAATCAAGTACCAGTATAATTCCCTCCCATACCCTCCCTAACCCTCCCCAACCACCCCCTCCCCCCCAACCCCCTGACTTCCGCTATATGCAACCCTAGTAATTCCAAACACAATCTTTGTTATTCATTCCCTTCATATTCTACCCCCTGCCGTCTACCTTATTCATCTAATCTCCATCAGCTAAAAGCTACACAATATTTTCTAGTCTGGTATTTGTTTTGTATATAATCAATCCACTTTTTCCATTCCTGTGTATAGGTTTCTTGCATCTGGTCCTTTAAAAAGGCTGAGATTTTTGCCATTTCAGCAAATCCAGCCATCTTCTGCGTCCATTGTTCAATAGTAGGCAAAATGTCTTTTTTTTTTTTTTATAAACACTATAACAAAAATTACATATACAGTACAATACAATATTTCACCCAGTGCTATACAATGGAAAGGAAAGTTTGGGTCTTCAGGTATCTTCAAATATCTTTAAGTTCTCCAAAATCCACGTTCTCTGGGTACAGGTATCGAAGCATCCAAGGTCCCAAGTGCATAGTCCACAAATGGCTTCCAAGTCTTCCAAAAAACATCTTTTTTATAAACGCCCTCTCTAAATTTAATATCACATGTCATTTTATCATTTAAAGCTAATTTCCATATTTCACAATACCACTCTTCTATTTTAATATTCGTCTCTATTTTCCAATATCTTGCTATTATAATTCTGCCCATTATAATCATAATTCTAATCAATTCTCTCATATTTTGTTAATTCTAATTCCTTAATTATCAATAATAATATAGTTTCTAATCTCAATGTTATTCTTTTCTTCGTCATTTCAAATATCACTTCCTCCAATTTCTGCCAAAACTTTTTAACTTTATCACATTTATACCACATGTGTTCGTACGTTCCCAATTCCATATTACATCTCCAACATTTATTGCTTATTTTTTTATCCATCAATGATAACCTCAATGGAGTCAGATACCATTTCCAAACAACCTTAAAATTATGCTCTTTAATCCTTATGGATAAAATCCTCATAATTCGACTCTTCCAATTCACATTCCAATCCGAGTCTGATATTTTAATCTTAAATTCTTCCTCCCAGTTCATCTTCATTGCCATTTGTGGTTTCTCATTGAAATTTATAATCTTGTATATCTTACTAACGAGTCCCTTTAACCCAATTTCGTCCTTAATGATTTGAGATACTAAGTTTTCAAATTCAGTTTCGTTTCTACCTATTTTACATATTCCTCTTACATTCGTAGTCCATTTTTCTATCTGTATTTTTTCAAACCAATTTAACCCCAATTTTTCCATTATTTCTTTTCTTCTGCTTTCATTTCCTAAGGCTTTTAACCAATCTATTATACTTTCTATATTTTCCTCTTCAATTACTTTCTCACGGGTTGTGTTGGTTTTGATCGGCCAGTTTCCAATTGTCTTTCCCAAAAAAGTTATATCTGGAATTAATATTTTAATGAATTTATTCCAAATTTTACTCAATCCCTTTAACCAATAACTATTGATTACCTTTTTTGATTTTGCTTTATCTAAAAACCATGTAGGACCAAATCTCTTAATATCTTTTAACTCTAAATCTCCCCAGTGCCCATCTCCTCTTTTAAGTATTTTTACCACAGTTCGAATACTATAGGCCCGATAATAATTAAGTAGATTGGGAATTCCCAACCCACCTTCCTTTTGGTTTTGATACCACATTTTCTTCATTAATCTAGGTCTTTTCCCACCATTACAGAATTTATCTAATTTCTTCTGATATCCTTCCATATCTTTCTCTGTCAAATTTAATGGTAGCATCTCAAATAAAAAATTGAACTTTGGTAGCAACATCATCTTACACATTGCGATTCTGCCAAACCAAGACAGCTTTATCTCTTTATATTTGTCTATCTTCTTCTCTACTTCATTCAACATCACATCATAATTAATTTTTTTCAATTCCTTAACTTTAAGTGAAAGTGTTTTTCCCAAATATTTCAATGTATTTTTAATTCTTATCCCGAATTGTTCTTGCATATTCTCCCACTCCTTACCGCTTTTATCCATTAATAGTTCAGATTTTAACCAATTTACTTTCAAACCTGTCATTTCCTCAAATTCTTTCAAGTGTTTATTTATCTTCCTCAGATCTTTCTCTATATCTTTCAAAATAATCAAAGTATCATCTGCATACAAATTTATCTTATATCCCTTGTACCCTTTCAATTCTTCATCTTCTTCTATCATTTAAGTCAATATTTCCATAACCAATAAAAATAATATTGGAGACAAGGGACATCCTTGTCTCGTACCTGCTTCCAGAGTAATCTCTCCCGTCATTATTCCATTTACCTTCACTTTTGCACTACTTTTTTGATACAATTTTGAAATAACATGTATAAATCTATTACCAAAGCCTAATGCCTCAGTAATTACTTTAATAGTTTCCCATTGTACAGAATCAAAGGCTTTAAAAATATCTAGTGATACTATACCTATTTTATCACCATTATGTTCGGCTACATCTATAATATTTAATACTCTTCTAATTATGTCGCTCATATATCTACCTTTAACAAAACCTACTTGATTATAGCTTATATATTTATCTATAAACCTACTTAATCTCTTACTTATAATGGCAGTAAATATTTTTGCATCCTGATTAATTAAAGAAATGGGTCGATAGGACTCGATCCGCTCCACATCTTTGTCTGGCTTAGGAATTATAGATATTACTGTTCTATTCCATGAGGTCGGAACTTCGCCACCGTATAAAATTCCATTGAATAATTTTTGTAATTTTGGTACTATTATTTCTTTAAAATCTTTATAAAACTCAGCGGGAAGTCCATCTTCGCCTGGAGCCTTTCCTAGTTTTATCTCTTGTATTATTTCCTTAATCTCGTCCTGTGTTATATCCCCTTCCATCAAATCCTTATAGGTTTGGTCTATTTTCACTACATACTTTTCAAGATGATTTTTCAATTTTTCCAAATCAATTGATTTTTTTGAATATAATTTTTGAAAGAAAGTCCTAACTACTTCACATTTCTCCGCTATCTTATAACATCTTGTACCATTTTCATCTATCAAAGAGCCAATTTCCCTCTTCTCACTTTTATTTTTCGCCATCCTTGCTAATAGCTTAGAGTTTTTATTGCTAAATTCAAAAAAAATTCTATTTAAATATCTTATATTTTTTTTGACCAGTTCTATATCATCTTTTATCGACTTATTTTTTAATAAATTTAATTCCTCCCAGCACTTTTTATCCTTCGTAAGTAAGAATTGACTCTCCAATGCCTTAATCTGTCTTATATCCTGTTCCGTTTTATTTCTATATTCTCTATATTTCCTACTTGATAACAATACTTTCCCCTCTAAAAACTGCTTTCATAGCATCCCAGACAATTTCAAATTTAACCTCTCCATTATCATTCAATCTCCAGCTTTCTTCCCATTTTTTAAGTATCCATATTTTATCCTCCTCATTTTTATACAATTTCTCATCATATCTCCAACCTCTTCCTTTCTTCTCAAAGTTAAAATCTATTTCCATCGTTATCTCTGCATGATCAGAATCCTTAAAAATTCCCACATCTATTTTATCTATGTTATTTAACAAATCTTTAGAAACAAAAAAATAGTCAATTCTTGAATATGTATTATATATCTTAGAGCAAAAAGTGTATACCCTTTCCGTACCTTTCAACTCCCTCCAAACATCTACAACGTTATTTCGAAGCATCCATTTATTTAAAATTTCCCCTTTATTTGTTTCTCTATAACAAGTAGGGTTTGTACTATCTAGTTTGTCCCTAATTAGGTTAAAATCCCCAGCCACAATGACTTTCCCTACCCTTTCAGTTTCCAAAATTTTAGTTATTTTTCCAAGAAATTCTTTTTGTTTATCATTCGGTAAATATAAGTTAACCAGTGTCACTTTTTGCTCGTTGATATTTCCCACAATTATTAAATATCTTCCTTCTTCGTCCCTTATTACTTGTTTTTTTTCAAAATATACCTTATCTGATATCAATGTTGCAACACCTCTTGCTTTGGAAGTCCCGAAAGATTTTTCATAGATTTGCATACCCTTTATATTCATTCTATTTAAACCTTCGGATTTTTGATGAGTTTCTTGTAAAAATAGTATATCTGGTCGGTCTCTTTTAATTTTGAGCTCCAACCTACTCCTCTTAATCTGATTCCCTGTTCCCTTCACGTTCCATGTCATTATTTTTATAAACCGCATTTAAACTGTGATTTTCCTAATCCTAACCCCTCTTCTTCCTTTCCGTGCTCCAATCCCAACACCAAATTAAAAAAAAAACAAAGACAAACATAAAACACAACAACAACAAATAACAATTAATCTTCATCCCCCACATCCTCATTCGGGTTACGCCTCTGTATAAAGAGTGTGGGGGAGGGGACATGCCCATGATCGGGTCATTTCTTTCGGGCTGTTCTTAGATTCCACTTTCAAAGAAGGAAGACAACGCTGGCTTTTCCCCGCACTCAGCTTCCTGCTTTCTTCTAAGATCCTCCTCCTTGTCTGACGCTCGCTTTGTTTCTTCACGAGTTTTCTTATGCTCGGACATTGCCGGAGAGATTTCTTTCTGCTTTAAACTTTTAGGATCTTGGCCACCAACTGCTCCTTTTTCTTCCAATGTTGGAGATTCCACTTGTATTCCACCCATCTTAAACATATGATCTTTAATTTCTGTTAAATCCTCGTCTTTCTCAATCAGCCCAAGCTCCCGTATTAGCCTTATTGCATCCGTTTCCGGAGTAATAGTTTGCATTCTCCCCTTGTAAAAAAATTTCAACTGCTGTAGTAGTCTCCAATTATACTTAATACCATTGTCTCTCAAGACCTTTGTAATTGGTTTTAAAAAAATTCTCCATGCTCTTTCTTCTCTAGATATGTCTGGAAAAACTTGAATTTCTTTCCCCTCAAATTTTGGGACTCCTCCCAGGTCCCTTATTTTTGCCATAACCTCTAGTTTATCTCCAAGGTTTGCAAATCTCACTAGAACATTTCTATTAGCTGCGTTTTGTCTCTTATAGCCAACTCTAAAAACACTTACTAGGTCTGCTGCAATTGATGCATCAAGTTCATTCAGCCATTTTAACATTCTTTGCTTCAGATTATCCACCTTATCCTCCTGAATTCCACGAATAACAACATTATATTTTCTTGCATCTTCTTCCAAAAGACTAATTCTCCTGTCTTGTTGCTGATTTTTAAAAAAGATCCCCTCAATCTTACGATCAGTCTGCGCCTCATGTACATGAATCTGTTCAATTTCATCCTTCATAAGTTTAATCTCGATGTTCTGCTTTGCGAAATTAATATTCATTTCGCTTATTTCCTATTTGTTTTTTTGGATTTCCAATGTCATGTTCTCCATACGGTCAGTTAGACCAGTTAATTTTCCCCCAATTGTATTTAATGCCACGATGATTCATTTGAGTTCAGAAGGCTGTTGAGTCGTCATGTCGAATCAATAGTCTTTTTTTTTAAAGAAAAGAGTTAAACCTCTCTGCCAAGAGGGTCTTTATTGAAGAATAAGGGCAATATCCCAAGTAAAATAAAGCTGAGACGGCGTTTAATGCACCAAAGAAGCCAAAAAAAAAGGAAAGAGGGCTATAATCCTCAATTTATAAAAATGCAGTGTATCTTGCAGCCCCTCAAACATCCATTTTTAGGCGTTGCCCAGGAAACTTACTCGCTACATCCAGCTTAAACACTCCACTTAAAAGGTTCAAAAGTTCAAAGGACTTGCCATCCACGTGCCATCAGCTAATCTTCCACTGTTTACTTAACTTTCAAGCCTGTGCTTATGCCTCGTAGCTAGTAAAAGAACATGCAAATCGCGGTATTTATCAAGACAAAGGACAACTTCCCTCCTATCTCGGCCGCCTTTCGGTCAATCCTCTGCCTTCCCACGAAGAAACGAAACTTTGAAATTCAAGCAGTCCGGGTTGACCTATTGCTCTAAAAATCAATCTGCTGGCTCCTCAGCCTTTCCAAGTCCGTTGTAAACAATTTTGGCTTCTAACGGTGCATTTTAACCTCTTTAATCCGCATTTTCGTTGAAAAAAAAACCCCTACGAAATGGAGGAAACGTCATCACCTCTACTCGATCATAGCCACGCCCCGGCAAAACGTATTTCTTCCAGTACTGGGCAACCAGCAATCTAGCTGCTGTCACCACATACAAAATCAATTTTGTTTCCCCCAATGTAAAATCCCTAACTATACCCAATAAAAACAGTTGTGGAGTAAATTGTATTTTTTTCTTCAAGACATTTTGCATAACCCACCAAATTTTTATCCAAAAAGCCTTAACTTTCTTGCAGGTCCACCATATATGATAATATGTAGCATCTAAACACATCTCCAACATTTTGGTTGAACATTAGGGTACATACATGATAATTTCTTAGGATCTAAATGCCATCTGTAAAACATTTTATAAAAATTATCCCGCAAATTCTGTGACTGTGTAAATTTAACATTCTGAACCCATATTTTTTCCCACGTATCCATCATAACTGGTTCAGTAAAATTCTGGGCCCATTTAATCATACAATCTTTAACCAATTCAGTTTCTGAATCCCTTTCTAGCAAGACATTATAAACTCTCTTAATATGCATTGGGCCTGTCTCTTTTATCTGTCTGAAGAGATCTACTTCATGCTCCATTAAACCAGTTTTTTTATCTTCTTTCCATCTCATCTGTAATTGATTATACTGTAGCCAAGTTAAGTTAATCCCTTGTCCCAACAGTGTGTCCAAAGTCTTCAGCTGCCATCTACCCCTTTCAGCAAAAAGCACATATTTATATAAAAAAAAACCGAGTGACTTAATATTTGTATTCCACATGGTATCAGCAAGATCCAGCCAAAGCGGAATCTTACAATCCCAATTAGATCGGTGCTTCTTCCAGATTCTCATCAAGGCACTTCTAAGTATATGACTATTAAACACTTTATCCACTTTATGTTCATAGAATAAGTATGCATGCCATCCCAAATCGAGATCGTGGCTTTCTATATTCAACAGTTCAGTTTTTGTTTTTCCAAACCAATCAGTTATTTGTGTCAATGTGGCTGCTTCGTAATACAATTGAAGGTTTGGAAGTTTAAGCCCACCTCTTTCACGAGTATCTTGCATAATTTTCAATTTCACTCTCGGTTTTTTCTCATTCCAAACGAATTTATTCAACATTTTTTGCCATTCTAACAGTTGCTTGTCAGATTTAAGCACCGGTATCATTTGAAACAGAAAGATAAATCTAGGTAAAACATTCATTTTAATTGCTGATATTCTTCCAAGCAAAGATAACTGTAATTTTTTCCAGGTTTGCAAATCTTTTTGTATCTTTTGCCACAGCACCTCGTAGTTATTTTGGAATAGTTTAATATTTGAGTCTGCGACTTGTATTCCTAAATATTTAACCTTTGACACTATTTCAAAAACTGCCACCCTTTCAAGTTTCTTTTTTTGAATCTCTGTCAGGTTTTTAACAATCATTTTAGTCTTTTTGTGATTCAGTCTGAATCTGGATACCAAACCATATTCCTCTATAATCTCTTTCATCTGGATTATTGATTTCATCGGTCGTGTTAGAGTAACAACCAGATCATCTGCAAATGCCCTAGTTCTGGATTCCTCTTGCCTTATAGCTATTCCATTCAAGAAATTCGAGTCCCGTATTGTATTCAACAAGCCTTCTAAAGTTAAGATAAATAACAATGGGGATAATGGACAACCCTGTCTTGTACCTTTGTGTATATTAAAGTTCTTTGACAAGCTTCCATTAATAATAAGTTGTGCAGATTGTTCTTGATATATTGCTCCAATCGCCTGTATAAACTGAACCCCCAAATCCATTTTTTCCAAAGTCTTTATTATAAAATTCCAATTCACTTGATCAAAGGCCTTTTCCGCATCCAAAAAAACCAGCACTGCAGGGTTCTGTTTATTCTTTTTTTAAAAAAAGTTTTATTGGGTTTTATAATTTTTTACAAATAGGGTAAAGGGTAGGGTGTGTAAAAGATATTGTGAGAACTTTCACGTCGAAGTCGTTGACCCCTTCCGAGGCTTCATAACAAAATATAGATAATACATTAAATTTTCATTTGTACTACAAAGTGGAAAGAAATGCAAATATAACATCATAAAATCTATGCTGGCAATCATGTATAAACATCCAAACAGAACTTATATTATACTAAAATAAAGTCACTTTTGAGATCTAAGTCTTTTGGCAATTGTATCTTTTTCTCCCTGGCCCCCAGTGGGCGGGGCCGCGGCACCCTCTGCTCCCCCATTTTCCTCCTCCAGGATTGAGGAATGTTTTTTAAGAAAGGTTTCTGCCTCTGCAACTGTTTTAATTCGTACTCTACCTCCCTCCCAGAATACATTCCCTCTGGCATCACCCATTTGAACCAGACACCCTGTTTAAATAATCTTTTGGATAAGAAGGAATATTTCCGTCTTATCTCTCTAATCTTCTTCGGGACCTGCTTCAAAATGGCAACCTCTTTCTGTTGATAAGTTAAAGGACTGTCTCTTTGCGCCCTCAAGATCCTTTCCCTTGTCGACCTTCTTACAAATTTAATATGTATCTCTCTGGGTACTTCATTTATCCTGGCATATGCTGAATTTATTCTATATATCAAGTCAATGTCCCCCCTAATCTCATCCTTAGGCTTGTGTACATAATCTGCTAAAATTGTGCACATTAAATCAGTTAAATCTTCACCACTCTCCTCAGGAACGTTCTGAAATCTTAAAAAATATGACATCCTTTCAAAATCCATCCTAGACATATGACCAGTTAAATCCTCTATTTCATTATTAATACTTTTAAGATCCCTCCTTGTCCCAGCCAACCCCACCTCCAGCCCATCAATCTTTTGTGTATTTTCCATTAATTTCTTCTGCATCTCCAAAAGTTCTAATTTAGAACTGACATGGTCCTTCCTCATTTCTTTGATTTCTTTCACCAAGGTCTGAAGAGTTTCTTTCATAGCTGTTAATCTAGCATCCGTATCAGGTTTTTCGGGTAACATCGAGATGATTTTAGGTTGATGTGTCTGCTTTTTTGAAGCCATGGTGAAAGATTTAAGTCTGTGTCAGTAAAATGGTGTCTGCTGAAGAGGAGTTAGTGAGACAGGGTGTGAGCAAATTCCAATAAACAAAGTCACAATTTGGTCTAATTTGAGTCCAGAGAGAAACCAATTTCTTCAAGCAATCAAATAAAAAAAAAAGAAGGAAGCACTTCAGGGAAAGGGCCAATTAATCATTTAGATGCAATCATTAATAAAGAGAGAAAGGAACACCATCTTCCCCCGCCCATCTGAAAGCCACCGGGAATCAGCAAGTAAAAATTGTTACTTTGTTGCCAGACTTCGATTCTAAGTATCCAATAATCATTCCGGAAAGACTTTCACTATCTTTTAAAGAAGTTCGGATGGTGATTTCTCCGCTTCCTCAAGCCTGAGGAGCATTTTTAAAAACGCCGCTTTTTTCCGTTCCGAGGGGGGGTTTCACCAACTCCCCCCTCCATCTTCTTTGAAAGCAAAGTTGCAAGCAATAAAAGAAGTTCACTCAAAATCCACTCTATAGCCTAGAGTCTCGGCATTGCCTCCAACTCCAGCGATTCAGCCCTCTCGAGAACAATCAGATGTTCCCGTCCTCCATTGGCAAAGGGAACCAAGCCCCCAGCAGCATGTTCTTCTACTCCTGGGTCAAGGAAAAGGACCCCCCCGACTGCCGTCGGGATAGGGAAATCCCAGCGAGCCGATCGTACGGCGGGAGTCCTTTAAAAGGAACTCCCTGCCCCGTTAGGGGCCGTAAAAGAAACAAAACGGTGGACAAGTCCCAGGACTCGACCGTCGCCTCCGGGAAACCGGAAGGAAGTGTTTATTCTTATCTAGATACTCCAGTAAATCTATAATTTGCCTGACATTCTCCTTCATATATCTTCCTTCGATAAATCCTGCTTGGTTGTGATGAATTACCTCTTGGATAACTGGCATCAATTTGTTGGCTAAAACTTTTGCAAAAATTTTATAATCCGTGTTTAGAAGAGATATTGGTCTTTAATTTTCTGGTTTCTTAGAGCCTGCTTCTTCTTTCGGTATCAGTGATACAAAAGCCGCTTTCCATGAGGAAGGTATTTTGCCACCTTGCTGTATATTACAAAATAAATCCTTAAGATGTTCAATCATTTCTGCTTGTAAAGTTTTATAATAAACTGCAGTTAAACCATCGGTCCCTGGAGCTTTAGCTGGTTTCAATTGCTTTATAGCAAAGCTAATCTCCTCGATGGTTATTAATTGATCCAGGTTTGCCTTTTGGACCAAGGAGACTTTTGTAAGCCTTTTTCCTTCTAAATATTTATCTATAAGATTATTTTGTATGTTGTCCTTAGCATATAACTTAGTATAATAATCCAAAAAAGCCTTTTTAATTAATTCTTGTTGATGAACTTCCTTCTCACCATGCTGAATACTATCAATAGTTCTTGTATTCAATTGTTTTCTCAATGTGTAAGCCAACCATCTGCCTGGCTTGTTGGCATTAGCAAAAGTATTATGTTTTGCAAATTGTAAGTTGGTTGCTGTTTGTTCCGCTATAAGCATTTGAAATTGATCCTTCAAAAGATTTATAACTGCTTGTAACTTCCTATCTGTTGGATTTTTTATCAATAACTGTTCTTTCTTCTTTATCTCTTTTTCCAACTCTATTCTCTTTTTCTGTCTATTTTGTTTGTGTTTAAAATTCATTTGTATCTAGACCCCTCGCATTTATGCTTTACCTGCGTCCCAAACTATTTCAATAGGGGTACCTTTATTTAGATTCATTTAAAAAAATTCCTTTATATGCTTTTTTGTTCGCTTACATTTTTTTCGTATCTAAATAAATTTTCAGTCTCCAGGATCTTCTTTCTCTCTTTCCCATCTCAATTTCCATCCATACCGGGCTATGATCAGTTAATGTCCTAGGAAATATCTTTGTTTTCTTTATTTTAGGAAGTAAGTCAACTGTTGTCAAAAAAAATCTATCCTCGAAAAAGATTTATGTCTATCTGAATAAAAAGTAAAGTCCAGGTCATTTGGATTGTGCACTCTCCAAATATCTTTCATTTCCAAATCCTCTTGCATTTCAAAAAAAGCTTGTGGTAACTTGCCACCTAATTTGGCCAAACTCTTTTTATCCTTTCTCGGTTGAATTACTCCATTCCAGTCTCCCATAATTAAAATACTTGAAAAATCCCATCCTAGAATTTTCGAATTGAGCATCTTATAAAAACTTTCTTGTTGCTGGTTTGGGGCATATATGCCTACCACCAAAGTGGGGCCATTCTCTGTATAAAGTTCAATTGCTATGTATCTTCCACAGACATCCGCTTCTATAATTTTAGCTGATAGCCTTTTATTTATATATATCACCACCCCATTCTTCTTTTCCGAATTTGAAGCCACAAATTGCATTCCCAATCTTGAATTTATCAGATATTTCTGATCTTGCACCTTAATATGAGTTTCTTGCAAACAAATAACATCATTATTAAATTGTTTCAAATAATGATATACTTTCTTCCTCTTTTGTGGAGAGTTCAGGCCATTCACATTCCAAGACAGAAATTTAAGCATCATTTGAACTAATCTGAAGTGTTGAAAGCAATTGCTGAAGATCCCGTTCTGGAGAAGTAATCTTCGGCTTTGCTCGTCCCATGCCTTCAGCTTGCTCCTTTCCCTTGACCTTCTTAGCTCGTTGTGGGTAATATCTCCCTTGTTGTTGTGCTTCCTGAATGTGTTTAGAGACGGATCTGGTTGTACGTTGCTCCTCCAGTTTACTTGTTCGCAATTCGAAATCCAACGCCTCTTCTGTAACCGTTTTTGATGTTTCATCCAAAAAAGAGACTGGCGATGACTCGAAAGGATCAACCACAATACCACCTACAGCTTCCTGGGCTGCCCTTTCTTTTTGCGTCTGTCTTATTTGTTCTTCAGTCTCCTGATCAGACTGCCTCTGTGCTTTCGCCTCCTTGTCTACTGGTGAAGATGTATGTGGAGATGTAGAACCCACTTTCAGAATATTGTAATAAAACTCTTCTGCTTTTGCTATAGTATTTAAGCAGTATCTCATTCCTTGAATCCTCAATATTATACCAGTTGGCGCATCCCATCGATATTGTATTTGCTGCTTTTGCAATTCTGCCACCAAAAATCCAAAATCTTTTCTATCCTTTAACATTTTGGGAGGCAACTCCTTATAGACGCCAATCTCAGTTCCATCAATTTGAACAGCAGAAAGAAATGACTTTTGCAAGATATCATTTCTTATTCTCCTATCAGTAAAACATATCACCACATCTCTAGATAGTTGCCTTTGTACTGCCACACGAGAATTGACTCTATAAACCTTGTCAATTTTATAAAAAATCTCATCAGAATCTTCAAATTTCAATAACACTGCCAAAGCATCAGCACAAATTTTTCTAAGGTCTTTCCTACTATTTTCTCTTATACCCCTGAGCCTAATAGCAAATTCCATAGATCTGAATTGCATCATTGTAATCTCATTATCCATTTTTTGAATTTTTCCATCGACCTCTGTAAATTTTAAATCAGATTCCTTAAATTTAATGTCCACATCTGAAGCGAGTTTGTTCACTTTTTTATCCACCTTCAAAATTACATCAGAGAGACCTTTCACCATTGTTTGGATATTCTTATTAACTAGTTCATATTTTTCTTTAATAATTCCTTTAATTTTTTGCTCAGATCTCTTGATCTCTCTGCCTATAAAGTCTTTTAAATCCTGGAAGCCTTCTGCCTTTGTCTGAGCATGCTGGGGTGTGTCTGCTTGCTTTGTTGACATCTTGTCCCGTGAGACTTTAAATAATAGTCTAACTTTTCTCAAAAGATTCTCCAAGTCAATTTTTTTCCCCTTTGAATCTCCAGCAGACTTTGTTACTTTATAGCGTATTAGAATAGACAAACCAAATTGCTTCCGTTTTCAGCTGGTTTAACCGAAAGCAAGCACCATATTTTTTTCTTTTCTTTTCTCACTTCAAAGTGATTCTAACTTCAACACTGCAACTACTTCAATTAGTCAACAGGGATTAGATACTTGCAGTTTGGTATTTGATGTTTAAAGTGTTGGCCACAATGTCTTGTTCTGCTAAAAGCAGAAATTCCCAGTCTCCCGTAGCTGCGGCAGCTTGTATGGGGAGTCACACCCTGTTAACTTCCCAGAGGCATAAATACCTTCTGGGGTCACACAGGGGACTCAACCGAAAGCTGCCCGCTCAGCTCACAAGTTCGACTTGGAGTTTTGCAAGACGTTTCTCATGTCCGAAACGCCTCTTTACAGGCGGCTGGGTTAGCGGTCTTCAAAGAGACCATCAGCGGCAGAGTGCGGCACAATCGGAAGTCCAGGTACGCTTTTTCATCAATGGTGGACTTGCCCAACTATTATTCATATCTGGAAAAAAATACAAATTTGGCTCCTGGAAATAATAGGTACCAACTTTCCCCTTAAACCTGAATTATATCTCCTAGACATTAAGCCAAACGAAATCCAAAAACAAGATTGGTACCTTTTCACTCACATAATAACAGCGACTAGGATGGCCATAGCGCAACATTGGAAAAATATCAACCCACCAACAGAGGGTTTAATTATATCAAAAATTTTCAATTGCGCAGAATCCGATAAGCTAACGTATATTCTAAAAGACAAGTCAAACTCAATTTATGCCCAATCCTGGGGAAAATGGTATATATGATACAATAAGAGAATAACGGATACCAAAGAAACTAATTAGATAAAACTATGGTGAAATATATACGAGGAACAAACAAGATAATGGTGAACCTGAGACAATTTTATAGATATATATGTAAACATCTAAATACAATTGTAAATAATAATTGATGTTAGACTGGGACAAACATATCTTTATAATTAGGGGAGTAGTTATACTCTTGGTATGTCCCTTCCCCCCTTGTTTTCTCTCTCGCTTCCTTTCCTTTTTCTTTTTTTCTCTCTACCTATGTATGTTTTTCCCACTAGCCCTATCCTATAATTGTTAAATGTTTGTTTTTTATATTGATATTAATAAAGACTATTTAAAAAAAAATTAAGGAGGGGGATGAATGGAAGACGGCATTTAACACACCTCTGGAATGCTATCAATTCAAAGTGCTAACATTTGGGTTACAAGGAGCCCCTGCAGTGTTTATGCAATTAATACACTAAGTGTTGCAGGAATATCTATATAAGGGCGGCATAGTCTATATTAATGACATTTTGCTTTACTCTGAGACCAAGGCAGAACATGTAAAACTTAATCCAGGGTTCTGAACAAACTTCGCTCTGCCAAACTTTATGCTAAACTCTCCAAATGTGAATTGCACAAAAATAAAATGGATTACTTAGGATACCGCATTTCACACCAGGGCATAGAAATGGACCCTTCAAAGGTTCAGGAAGTACTTGACTGGGACCCACCAAGAACATGTAAACAGTTACAAAGTTTCTTGGGATTTGCTAACTTTTACCGCCAGTTTATCCCCGCATTTGCCCAAATTGCTCTCCCCATCACCAAGCTCTTAAAAATGAGAAGCAGCCTTTGAACTAGACAATGGAATGTCAAGCTGCATTTGAAAAACTTTAACGGCTGTTTTCAGCAGAGCCAATTCTAAAGCACCCAGACACAGAGAAACCGTTCATCATACAAGCGGATGCTAGCGATGTGGCAATAGGAGTGGTCCTGCTTCAGAAAAATGAGCAGGACCAATTACAACCATGTGCTTATACATCAAAAAAGTTGAGTGAATCTGAGCAAACGTGGGCCATTTGGGAGAAAGAGGTTTATGCAGTTTGATGGGCTCTTTTAATCTGGAGGCATTTCCTACAGAGAAGCAAGATCCCTTTTGAAGTCTGGATGGATCATAAAAATTTAGAAGCCCTAAAGACCCCAAGGAAACTCTCCCCTAAACAAGTATGATGGGCTCAGTACTTCAAACGGTTTCAATTTATGCTCAAATACCTCCCGGGGGGGGGGAATTTCTGGCGGATGCATTATCCAGAAAACCGCAATACAACAGCATGAAGACAATGATAATCAAAACCTATGATACAAAACAGTCATTTAGCCGCTAAAATAATCACCAGATCCCAGGGGAAACAAGACAATTTGAAGGACAATGACACCACCCAAACTTTTAAACAAGCTTTAACCACCGATGAATGGTTTTCGAACCACAAAGACAGCTGTCTGATGAAAGATTACTTAGCTTGGGTGGGAAGGAAATTGTATGTTCCAGCTAGCCAAAGACTGTACTTAATGAAAAGGTGCCACAACTCCAGATTTGTGAGACATTTTGGTTTTGTAAAAACTTTACACCTAATTAAAAAACAATTTTGGTGGCCATCACTAAAAAAGGACATAGAGAGCTATGTAGCCAGCTGTCCAATTTGTGCAGCAGCTAAAAGACGTCAAGGCAAAATGCCAGGACTGCTACAGAAGGTAGCTGAACCTTCAGCACCCTGGAAGGAGATTGCTATGGACTTTATTGTCGAACTACCTGAAAGCACAGGGAATACTGTCAAAACAGACACACCTTACACCATGCCAAATGATACCAACTGCCAAAAGTTTAGCCAAGCTATTCCTGACACACGTTTATTACCTCATGGATCCCCGCAGAGGATCATCTCCGATAGAGTAGTTGAATTCACCTCAAAATTTGGGGAGGCATTTTTAAACTTACTTCGCACCACCCAAGGACTGAGCTCCAGTCACCATCCTTGCACCAGTGGTCAATCTGAAAATCGGAACATGGTTCTAGAACAATACCTAAGATATTTTATAAATTTTCAGTAGGATACCTGGGTTGATCTTTTACCTTTTGCAGAAGTAGCTTTCAATAATGCTGTACACTCAAGCACTGGTTTCACCCCTTTTCGAGTAGCAACAGGCCAGGATTTCAGCCCCATGCCTGAACTACCCACAGAAGAACCCACTATCCCCTCGCTTAAAGAGTGGGTAGACAACCTATGAAACATATTGCCAGTAGTTACATTAGCTTTACAGGAAGCTAGAGAGGTTTTTAAAATTCAAGCTGACAAAAAAAGAATAGACCCCAGACCTTTTCTTGTTGGAGATAGAGTATACTTATCTACAAAATACCTGAAGTCATTGCAGCCATCTAAGAAATTAGGACCAAAGTTCATCGGACCTTTCCCGATCACCAAAGTTATCAACCCAGTAACAGTAGAATTACTCCTTCCAAAGTCACTCAGACAAGTCCATCCTGTGTTTCACATTAGTTTACTCAAATGAGAAGTATCCTCTCAACTCAGACCTCACCTCAACCTTGCACCCACGCCTCCTGTTCCTATCATGATAGAAGGTGAACAGCATTTTGAACTTAAGGAAATCCTGGACTCTAGAACCCACAGGGGGGAAAACCCAATACTTAGTTGTTTGGAAGCATTTACATTCATCCCAAAATGAATGGGTAACAAAACACCATGTTAGGGTGCCTGCCCTATTGAAAAAATTTCAGTCCCAATACCCTGACAAACCTTGTTAAAATACAATGAGTGAATTTCTGTTTCTGTCTTTCCACAGGTGGATCTCTCCTTTTTCTAAAGAGCGGCAGCATGTCAGATCCCTTACGTGATACTGCCATTCAATTGGGAGGAGGGGGGCCTCGGAGTTAAATTAGTAGCAGCATGTACAATAACTGAGATTTACGACTGGTTTCCTGTCGCTGGAAAGATGGAGGTCCCAGCACCTCTCGAGGAATGTTTATAATAGCCATGTGGGATATCTTACTCTAATGTCAAACTAGAGATAGTCATGGGAATGTAGGGTTTATTCCACTCTCATGGCAGAAGAGCAAAGGAAACAGTTTCACACTTGTGTATTGGCCAGAATTTGCATTCTGACAAAAGGGAGGGGTGATTATCGGTACACTTGCATAGCCTAAAGGCTTTGCCTCTAATGGTTACCATCCTGCTTAATTAAAGGATCCTTTTGAAATAATCCGTTTCAAGAGTCTTTACTTTCTTAGGTTAGGAGAAGAACCATTACAGCCAGCTTCTGAAACCCAAAGTCAATCGGAAGTCAGCAGTAGGTCACAAATGACAATCATGACAAACAACCATGTGGGATTCGACTAATGACAGCAACTGGGATGATCATGTGGCACCATGCTTTACTACTATGTCACAGTAATGGAGTTTCCAGTTCCAATCACTATTGTTAAGGAAGAACCCCTATATGTGGTATTAATTTTAGCACTATTAAATAATTTAACAAATATTCACTAGTTTATTTGCTGAGCAAGTTTGTTTAATTAACTCTGGAATGACCTGCCCCCCGATATCCGTACCATCACGGACCTACGCCTCTTCCGTCGGATGTTAAAAGCACATTTCTTTCATCTAGCTGGCCTGACATAGACTAAGGGTATAATTTTAAATTTTGATATTTATTGGTTTAAATTTTTATATTATCCAAATTTTAGCACAGATTTAATCATTTGTCTTTTATATTTTGTGTGTGTTGTTGGGTTTTTATCTTTCTGTGCACCGCCCTGAGTCCCTCTAGAGAAAATAGGGCGGTATATAAAGCGAAATAATAAATAAATAAATAAATAAATAAATAAATAAATAAATAAATAAATAAATAAACAAACAAACAAACAAACAAACAAACTAGTTTAAGACCTGCTTCACAAGCCTCTAGTTTTTGATAGTTGTTTATAAATGCAGACTTTGAAAATTCATTAACTATGAGAAGTTATATTTTTAATTCTAAACAACCCATTTCATGACAAAATACAATTATTGCTGTAATACGTAGAAGCAAAGCTTTCCTATTTTGAAGATCAGATCATTCAGAAATTTACTCGGGATGACCCAACTGTAGGACAATTAAGTGAACACATAGAAGTAGACTTCCTTGGCTGTCCCAAATGGAATAAGAAAAGAATATTTATCAGTAAAATTATATGGATCCTTCAAATTATGAATAATATCATAATAATCCAAAAGCAGGATGTTCCACCTTTTCTATTTGGTACTATGATGTATCAAGAACTTAACAGGAATTTCCAATACAAATGTAACAACATAGTTAAGGGGTTACAATAGCGGTCATCTTAGTGAAGTAGCTAGAGAGCCATTATGAATTATTCCGTCTAAAATAGACTCAGGATGTTCCTGCTGTGCAGCGAGTGATATCAAAAAGGAACAGCATTGAGGTGTTGTATGTATCAAAGCTGTGAAGGGCAGAGTTATTCCTAGGGGAGCAAAAGCCAATTGAGCTTTGGTACTGGCAACACTAAATAATTCTTTGAATACAAGTGTTCTAATACAGTAGCATTACTTTTTACTCCGAAGTTAATTCAGCAAATGTCTCACAAGCATTTAAAAAATATTTGAGATAGAATTAGATTGCATTTTCTCCATTGTTATTTATTTTAACCTTGGAAGTCTTGTTGAATACAATTAGGGACTCAAACTCCTTAAATGGCATGGCTATTAGGCAAAAGGAATACAGAACTAGAGCATTTGCCAATGATCTGGTTGTTACCCTTTCACATCCTTTGAATTCAATAATTCAGATGAAAAATATCATAGCAGAATATGGCATGGTGTCTGGGTTTAGACTAAATCAAAATAAAACGAAAATGATGGTTAAAAACTTGATAGAGACTCAAAGAATGAGACCTGCAAGTTTGGCAGGTTTCGAAATAGTTTCTAAGGTCAAATATTTAGGAATACAAATTGCAGAATCAAATACAAAACTTTTTCCAAATAATTATGAAGTGTTGTGGCAAAAGATACAGAAAGATCTTCAAGTATGGAAAAAGTTACAACTATCTTTGCTTGGAAGGATTTCAGCAATTAAAATGAACATTCTACCTAGATTCATTTTTTTATTCCAGATGAGTAAAAAAGGGTGGGGGGGAGGGATAGTCAGGTGGGAGGGCGACAGATTATAGGGCCGGCTAGCGGAAGTAGGGAAACGGAGGAGGGGGAAGGGGGGGGTCGTTTCCACTGAGGTGTTTCCCATCAATCTAGTCTTGGGGAGGGGCAGGGGCGGTGGGAGACAGGAGGAACATCACCAGCTGGAGGACCGTGGCCGCTGGCTACGGGCGGTCACGCGTTCCAACCCCCCATACTCCCATCGCAGGCTAGGAGGGCAAGAACCACAGACCCGGGGCCCTAGGCTGATGCTATGCAACGCAGGTCCGTGGTGCAAAAAGCCCCCCTCATCCATGACCTTGTGTCAGAGGGGGACCCGGATCTGGTAGGTATTACAGAAACCTGGTTGGGTCACGAGGGAGGTCATCCCCTCGTAGAAATGTGCCCACCAGGCTACCGAGCCTTTCATCAGCCTAGGGCCCTAGGGAGGGGTGGGGGGGTGGCGATTATGGTTAGGGAAGGTCTTGAGCCAAAGGAGACCACGATCCCCCAGACGACCGGGTGCGAGTCCCTCCTCGTGAAATGGGGCCTAGGGAGGCAGTTGGGCGTGTTAGTTGTATACCTGGCTCCTCGCTATGCAACAACAACCCTGCCCGAGCTCCTAGAGGTGATAGCCGAGGCGGCGGTTGAGACCCCCAGACTTTTGGTCATGGGGGACTTTAACCTGCCGTCGGTAGGCGAAACCTCTGGTGCAGCTCGGGAGTTCATGGCTTCCATGGCAGCCATGGACCTGACCCAGGTAGTTTTGGGCCCTACCCACGAGGGAGGACACACCCTGGATCTCATCTTCGTCTCGGGACAGTGGAGTCGTGATCTGGGAATAGGGGATTTAGTCATCACACCCCTGTCATGGACAGATCACGCTCTCCTTCGGCTCGACTTTCCGATCGCTGCACCCCATCGCGGGGAGTCGGAACCGGATATTCCTATATGGTTCCGCCCCAGGCTTCTGATGGACCCGGTAAGGTTCCAAAGGGAGCTTGGGCCAATTCCTGTGGACTTGCCCCGCGACTCGACTGAGGACCTAGTGGCCGCATGGTTAAGTGCGGCCACGGGGGCCTTGGACCGAGTCGCGCCCGTGCGGCCTCTCTTGCGGCGACGATCCACCCGGGCTCCTTGGTTCACCGAGGAGCTTAGGGAGATGAAGCGCCACAAGAGACGCCTAGAGAGCAGATGGAGATCCTCTCGCTCCGAAGCCGACCGAACACTAGTGAGAACATACATTAGGACTTACCTGGTGGCGATAAGAGTGGCCAAACGTGAGTATTGTGCCACTCTTATTGCATCCGCAGATAACCGCCTTGCCGCCCTGTTTGTGGTAACCCGCTCCCTCCTTCAACAGAGGCCGCGGGAAGCCCCTCTACAGGGTCGAGCAGAGGAATTTGGGATTTATCTGCAGGAGAAAATCACTCGGATTCGGAGTGAGCTGCCCTCCATCGACAGTGGTCCAGCTGAGCGGTCCGAGGTTGCTCTTGAGACACCATCTTGGGAGGAGTTTGATTTTGTTACTACCGAGGATATGGACAAGTTGTCAAAGAGACTTAGGGCTACCACATGTTTATTGGACCTGTGTCCCTCCTGGCTTGTACTGGCATCCTGGGAGACGACACGAGGCTGGCTCCAGGGCAATGTCAATGCATCTTTGAGTGAGGGGTCCTTGCCTGCCGTCTTGAAAGAGGCGGTAGTAAGGCCCCTCCTCAAGAAGCCGTCCCTGGATCCAGCATTACTAGAGAACTATCGTCCCGTCTCCAACCTTCACTTTTTAGTGAAGGTTGTTGAGAGTGTGGTGGCCCAACAGTTTCCGCGACACTTGGAGGAAGTTGATTATCTAGACCCGCGCCAGTCCGGCTTCCGACCCGGGCATAGCACCGAGACGGCATTGGTCGCGTTGGTTGATGATCTCTGGAGGGCGCGGGATAGAGGATATTCCTCTATCCTAGTCCTATTAGACCTCTCAGCGGCTTTTGATACCATCGACCATGGTATCCTATTGCGCCGACTGGGGGGGTTGGGGCTGAGAGGCACCGTTCTACGGTGGTTCTCGTCTTACCTCTCTGATCGGTCGCAATATGTGTTGGCAGGGGGGCAGAGGTCGGCTTCGAGGCCCCTCGTATGTGGGGGACCTCAAGGATCGGTCCTCTCGCCCCTACTGTTCAACACATACATGAAGCCGCTGGGCGAGATCATCCGTGGTTTTGGGGTGGGATATCATCTGTACGCTGATGATACTCAGTTGTACATATCCACCCCAGACCACCCCAACGATGCCGTCGAGGTCATGTTCCGGTGTTTGGAGGCCGTACGGATCTGAATGGGTAGTAACAAACTCAGGCTCAACCCGTCCAAGACTGAGTGGCTGTGGCTTCCGGCACCCCGGTTCAGCCAGATTATTCCAACTCTGGCCATTGGGGGCGAAACACCGGCCCCCGTGGAGAGGGCGCGCAATTTGGGTGTCCTCCTGGATTCCCGGCTGTCCATGGAGGACCATGTGGCGGCCGTGGCCAGGGGGGCTTTCCATCAGGTACGCCTGATGCGCCAATTGCGGCCCTTACTGGACCGGGCTGCCCTTCGCACAGTCACTCAGGC
Organism: Rhabdophis nuchalis; assembly: GCA_039707465.1. Taxonomy (NCBI): domain Eukaryota; kingdom Metazoa; phylum Chordata; class Lepidosauria; order Squamata; family Natricidae; genus Rhabdophis; species Rhabdophis nuchalis. The sequence goes on from CM077647.1 coordinate 98,184,406, forward strand.
CCTCGTGACCTCTCGACTACTGTAATGCTCTCTACATGGGGCTTCCCTTGAGGTGCACTCGAAAGCTGCAGTTAGTCCAGAATGCAGCCGCGCGGGTGATTACGGGAGCGCCTAGACACTCTCACATAACACCTATCCTGCACGAGCTGCACTGGCTTCCTGTGGTCTTTCGGGTGCGCTTCAAGGTTCTGACGACCATCTTTAAAGCGCTCCATGGCTCGGGGCCTAGTTATATGCGAGACCGCCTCCTGCCCCATACATCCCTCAGACCAATACGCTCCCACAGAGAGGGCCTCCTCAGGGTGCCGTCGGCCGGACAATGCCGACTGGCGACACCCAGGGGGAGAGCCTTCTCTGTGGCAGGTCCAGCCCTTTGGAACGACTTACCCCCTGAACTTCGCACCATCTCTGACCTCCGCCTCTTCCGCAAGTGTCTTAAGACACATTTGTTCCATCTAGCCGGCCTAGCGTAGCCCCCTATACTGACTTTTAGATAGTTTTTAAATTTGGGGATTTTAATCTGGTTTTAGCACAGGTTCTATTGAATTAGTTTTTTAAATTTTATATGATGTTTTGTATGTATTTTAATTTTCCTGTGCGCCGCCCTGGGTCCGTTTGGAGAAGGGCGGGGTATAAATTGAATAAATATAAATATAAATATATGATACTGGTGCTTAAATCAGATAAAATCTTGTTAGAATGGCAAGCAACATTAAATAAATTTGTTTGGAAGGAGAAAAAAGTAGAGAGTAAAGATGAAGATTATGCAAGATACTCGTGAAAGAGGTGGCCTCAGACTCCCAAACCTTCGATTGTATTATGAAGCTGCGATATTGACGCATGTAGCAGATTGGTTTGGGAAAACAAAAACTGAACTGTTGAATATAGAAGGTCATGACCTTGTTCTGGGATGGCATGCATATCTTTTTTATGAAGATAGGGTGGATAAAGTGTTTAACAATCATGTTCTCCAAAGTGCCTTGATGAGAATATGGAAGAAGCACCGGCCTAATTGGGATTATAAAATACCGCTTTGGTTGGATCTTGCAGACACCATGTGGATTACAAATACTAAGTCACTCGGGGGGTGTTTATATAAAGACGTGCTTATTGCTGATGGGGACGAATGGCAGTTGAAAACTTTGGAACAATTGTTGGAAGAAGGAATTACTCTAAATTGGTTACATTATATACAGTTACAGAAGAGATGAAAAGAAGATTGCAGGGTTGGTTTTATGGATAAAGAAGTGGAACTGATCAAGCAGATAAAAGAGACTGGCCCAAAACATGTTAAAAGAATATATAATGTATTGTTAGAAAGGGACTCAGAAAGTGAATTGGTCAAGGATTGTATGATTAAATGGGCTCAGAATTTTGATGAATTGGTTATGTTGGATACGTGGGAAAAAATATGGGTTCAGAATGTTAAATTTACACAGTCACAGAATTTAAGGGAGAATTTTTATAAAATGTTTTACAGATGGTATTTAGATCCTAAGAAATTATCATGTATGTACCCAAATGTTCAACCAAAATGCTGGAGATGCGGGTGTTTAGATGCTACTTTTTTCATGTATGGTGGACTTGCAATAAGGTTAAAGCTTTTTGGATAAAAATATGGTGGGTTATGCAAAATGTATTTAAGAAAAGAATACAATTTATTCCGCAAATGTTTTTATTGGGTATAATTAAGGATTTTACTAAAGGGGAAACAAAATTGGTTTTGTATATGGTTACAGCAGCTAGGTTGTTGATTGCTCAACACTGGGAAAAAGATTTTTTTACCGACAATTGATCAATGGATTCAGAAAATGGCGGGGTTTGCGGAAATGGCAAAAATTTCAGCTTTCTTAAAAGATCAGAAGCAGGAGAATTATACACAGGAATGGGTAAAATGGATTGATTATATACAGAATAAATACCAGACTAGGAAGTACTATGTAGCCTTTAGGTAAGAATGTTTAGATTGACAGATGAACAGAGTAAATAATATATGGGATGTTTGGAATTTTATTAGAGTGGTGTATAGCGGAAGTCAGGGGGGTGGGTTTGAATGGGAGGTGGGGGAGAGTTAGGGTGGAGGGTGGGGAAATATATATGTATAATTAATTTAGAAGAGGGGATTAATGGGATACGGTTACTCTAAGAGAAATTTATATTATGATTTATATATGTTCAATTAATTTAGAAGATGGGGTTAATGGGATATTGTTACTTTAAGAGAAATTTATATTATGATTGTTGGGAGGTGAGGGGTACAATATCTGAATGAGAAATTTATTTTAAGACAGGGGGAGGGGAGGGGGTATAGTATTTGTATGTGATTTATATTAAATGTCGGGGGGGTAAAAAGGGGGGAAATTTGTTTGAATAAAACTTTTTCAATTAAAAAAAAAAGAATTAGATTGCATTTTCATGGCTAGAATAGTTAAAAAATGAAAAAGAAATATCCATTAGACATAAGAGCAAAAAATATAATAAAACATTTCTCCATTTCACCAGCATAATAAAAAAAATGAATTAATTCCTTTGGGGGATATCACTATATATCTGGAGAGAGGAGTAATAGTCCAACTAGACAACATTTCAGAACTTGTATCTAAGCAGATGTAAGCCACTTAGTATTCACATCACTGTTACTAACAAAAAAAAACAACAATTCTTATGTTGTTATGTTTTTAGAGTTCAACCAAACAGATGAGGTTCTGAAATCCAAGCCAATGTATGGCAAAGGTCATTAACTAAAACAAACAAAGGCCATCAATTTCCAGTTTCTTTTCATTTGTTTAGGAAGAAGGTGTTGATTATATTCACAATGATTAAATCAAATGTGTTGTGCTATTTGTAACATGGGCTGCATTCTAATAAATAGAGTGCTTTAGTTGGATCCCTTCTTGGAAAGCAAGTAAAAATGCAAGTAGAATATAGGAACCATCTTTGGTGCGAAGATAACAGCATTCCGTGCGCCTTTGGACTTCAGTCATGCCGGCCACATGACCACGGCCACATCTTCGGACAGCTTGGCACTTTGGCTTTGAAACAGAGATGAGCACCCATAAAGTTGGGAATGACTAGCACATATGTCTTTACCTATCTTTATCTATAGTTGGATCCATTAATGGTACTATAGATAGTCCTCAAATATGACTGTAACGGAGCCTGCCTGTTATGGTTTTAATTGATGACAGCTGTTAAGCAAGGTAGCCTCACATAATGACCCTCACCCCTGCTCTCCCTGATAAGGCTGTTAAAAGTGCATAGGCCATCAAGCAATACATGGGGTGCCTCAGGGTTGAAGAAGGCCCTGAGAGGACTAACACATATTCAGGGCCACCCGCATGAACATAAGTTCAGGGTAAATGTGCAGGGAGTTGAAGTGAGCCCAAACGGAAGGGCCCTGTACTGATAATGGACTCCCCCATAGGAAAATCTCAAAAACTTTCTATGGTCCTGGCTGATCAGAATATGAAAGTATGCTTCCGTAAGGTCCACCGAGGCCATAAAGTCCCCTGTCCTGATTCCTGCCAGAATGGTCTTCAATGAAGCCATCTTGAACCCCCTATATAGTGTGTGTGTTCAAAAGTTTTAGGTCCAAAATTGCTCTCCACCCGCACTCCAACCCCCACCCTGAACTTTTGGGAACTACGAATAAAATGGAGTAGAACCCAAGTCCCTCCTGGTCCTTAGGGACCGGTTCAATAGCCTGAATCCCAAGGAGGTGTTGAATCGCCACCGTCATGAGATTTTGCTTGACCAGAAGAGAAAACCCAAAATCTGTTCAGAGGGATGGAGAGAAATTTCAGACGAAGTCCAAATTTAATGGTATCGATGACCCACTGGTCGTTGGTAATGGATTCCCACCATTCCGCAAACAGTGAGAGGCAGCTGCTAATCAGTGGATTCGCTCCCGAATCACTTGCCTCTGCAGAAGGAATTACCACCTCCTCCACAAAAGAGCCTCCTATTCTGGGGCTGGTATTTGGGCCAGTCCAGAGGTAACGTCCTGTCGGGCTTGCCTATCCTGTTGTCTATCACTGTGGGATGGAAAATACCAGGATTGCTGGACTTCGTGGTCCTGTGGACGGAAAGAAGACTGGAGGTAGTGCAAAGCAGGCCTGTGGTGTGACCTCTTGGGTGCCATGGGCAAGACCTTCTTTTTATTCTTATCCTCAACAAGAATAGGTCTACAACTGACATTTGCAGGGCTTGTAAGAACCCTTCGAGGTTATCAAATAGTCTGTCATTGCCCCCCACAGTGGGAAAGGCCCCTGGCTTCTCCCATTGCTTTTTTTAGTATGTCAAGAAAAAGTTGAGGGGTGGGGATCTCCTCTTTTGCACCTAAAGGCTCATAAAAAACACTGCCACCCTTTTTCTATGGGGGCTAAGAGGGAGCAGTTTCAGCAGCACCGTCATCTAAATTCGCAGTGGCCTTGGCCTTACTCAAAAGGGACTTAAATAGTTGGGGAGAAAACAGCCCTGAAAAAGCAGGATGGTCTGGAACATTCTCCTAGATCTATGGATAGATAGATTTATGTCCAGGTGGAGACCTTCGCCTGCCACTGAGCCCTCACTGGCCACTGAGGGGGAAGCCAGTCTCTACTGCACTGGTTGTTGAGAATGGGGGTGGCCTAGACCATCTCGTGGGGTCCAACGAGCCTGCAACTTGGGGAAAGCCTTTTGCCTCTGCTGCAGGCTTGTAGCTATACCCTGTGTTATGGCTTGGGATATAAGATTTTGAATGCAATCAGGCAGCTCAGCTAGCATTGGAAAGCCTTCAGAGGAGGAACCCCCCAGGATGAGGTCCTGCAGTGCCAACTGCAGGACTGGTTGGAGCTGTGCGAGCAAAGGGATCCCCCCTCCCTCCTCTGAGGAAGAGACAAGTAGACATCATCTCCCATGCTACGGCCAGGAGACCTGTTGGAGGAGCCTGGTCAACTGGAGAATGTGATCTGGAGGGAGATGTGCTGATCCTATCCCTCTGGGAGAGCCTCTCAGCTCTTTCCACTTTTTCCCAGTGCCTTATATCTCCTTAGTTCGTCTTTCTCCTTGGAGGGACACTTGGCTGTGCTTTTCTTGCCCCTAGCCAAGGCAGTGGGCCTGGTTCTATTGCTACGAGGCCTCCTCTCCTGCAACAATGGCATCCGCCATTTTGTCTATTCCCTCTCATGCAACCAAAATTACACCTGGCTGACTTCACGATGTGACCTCTCCTTGCATAGTGGCCGGTTCTTCCACAGCCTCAGAGCTCAATATGGAGGCTGCTCTGACGTTCCGCTGTGATCCCCAGCCACTCGCAAACCCTTTCTAAAGCCACTCAAGCTCCAATGCTCCGCGTGGCTGGCTACAAAGCTCTCCAGCAGCTCCGCTGCTCCGACTCCCCACATGGCTGCCAGGCGAAGTTTGAAGCCGGTTGCTGCCGACAGCTCACCTTGAGCCATCACACAGGTCCCAGCCTCAGCTTGCAAGGAGTCACCCCTGAAGCTGCCAATGGCCCGACAATGTGCTGAGCCCCTGCAATGCTGAGCAGGCTCCACGCAGCTCTCTGGAAGCCAAAGCAGGGTACTCACCAGTGCCTTCGGTTTCAATCCAAATGGCCAAGATCAACTGCCACACTACCCAGGCAAATCAGGAGAGGTAAAAGGAGGGAAAGTAAAAGGGTTCAGGAAAAGGTACAAGTCCAATCTCAGGAGCCAACAGAAAAAAGTGTCTCTATTGGGACAGACTGAGTTGAAAGTGGAGCCAAGCATAGGAAGCAGATAGGCGTAGCTTTAAAATTAACTCAGTCTCTCGGCAGATTGGACATGAGAATAACCCAAACCTGGATGCTTTCCCAATCGCCTAAGGAGAATAGTAAAATGCCAAACAAATTGAAGGCATGAGATGAAAAAACAAAAACATAGAAAAAAATATAGAAAAAGAAAATTTAGATTTTCAAGGCCACCATCTTTACACATTTTTAACTTTCTAAAACAAACTTGATTAAACTACATCCTTGCACTATTTTATATTTTATTTTAGTTTTTTAAAATGCTCATTTCTTTCTTTTTCAGGATTTCATCAATTCTCTCCAAAACCTTTTCCTTACACGACTTACTTTTTTAAATTTCATTTTCCAATGAAATCTTCACTGATACTTATTCAACCATTTTATGACCAAATCGCCACTTTTTTGTACTGCTCATTCACTTCTATAATCAATCTGCATTCCATCAGTACCTATCTTATTTATGGCATGCACTTCTTTAGTACTCTGATGTCACTAGCATCTTTTAAAAACTTTTAAAATTGTTTCTCCTGATGAATCCCACTTCCATATTAAAAAGTGGACAGAAGCACATATATTTATCTCCATTTCTAGCAAAACCCCAAGGCTACCTATTATGTTCATTTGCATGTTAAACAATGTCTCCATCTTCATTTCCCCATCTTTAATTAACAGTCTAATATGGCACTTGTTACAGCATTTTTCCCATTTGTACTGTACAATTTTTCATTGTATTTTCTCCATCAAACATAACTTCTTAGTTCTTTGATGCATTCATGTTAGATCCAAAGACCTCACTGTATTGAACTATTTACTGCATTTTAATTTAATTTAATTTAATTTATTTAGACTTTTATACCGCTCCCTCTCCAGGCAGGACTCAGGGAGGTGCACAGCAAGTAAAATACAATAGTACATACATCTCAATAAATACATTCAACCACTAAAACCCGAATTAAATTAATAACTGTGCTAAAAAGTTTAAAACACTAGAACCCTCTAAAAAATAGTAAAGTCAAAGTCTGAAGTCTAAACCAGCATATCTTTCACACTCTCAGCTAGCAGCTCAGCATCATCTGTGTGCCAATGTGCTTGTATGCCTGAGCAAATGTAACCTCCAACCTAATCATTTTTTTTATGTCTATCCATAAATACTGTGAAGCATGCCTCCTTCAACAACCAAGAAATAAACCTTTCAACTCCATTGTTTGTGGAATTAAAAGTACTTTTACCGGTTATGAAAAGACAGCAGTAAAGGGGGGGAGGGGCTGATCCCGCAACGGCATGACGTGTGATCTTAGTGCTCCAAGATCGCAGTCAATATTTCTGCCGCTGGATGGTCCATTCTGACCTAAACCTATTTTTTAAACTTAATGGATTAATTTTTTTCTTCTTCTATTTTTTACTCTTGTTTATACCTACCTTCTTTTTTAACAATTCTGGATTGAATTGATTGGATTGTTTTTGATCTCCATTTAAAAGTTTTTCTTTCTTTCTTAAGTTTGGAATATAAAGAAGATATAAGAAGAAATACAAAGAGGGTTGTAACATCAGGAGACTAAAGGTTCTTTCCATTTCTTTACTGAGAGTGATAGTAGGAAGAGCACAAGTTGTTTATACAGGTGCTTTTTGGAGTTCTATCACTAGCTACTGGAGAGAAGACAATATCTTGACTTGAAAGACAATAATGAACTTGCTTGAAGTTTAATGAAGACTTGAATCCTATAGTGGCGGTGCTTGCAAAATTGGAAGAATGGAGCAACAGGAAAAATAAACTGTAACATTGCAAATGATTATGTTTGAAATTCAAAATTTATTGTGACAGAGAGAATTGAAAAGAGATTAGAGAATATGGAATACAAAACAGAAAAATTTGATGGAAAAACTGAGGATGTTTATCAAATGAAGAAAGTGGAGAACAGAGTTCAAAAAATGGAAGAAAAAAATGAGCAGAGAGATAAGAAAACTGTGGATACTGACAACAAAGTGAGTGTGGTTGGTAATGGCAAAAGAGGAATATGGAAAAGGGAGACAGATGGATTGAAACTCTACCCCAGACTTCAAAGCATAGAAAAAGAAAAGAAAAAAATTGATGGAGATGAGAGAAATCTTGACAGAAGCACCAGTGATAACCAGAGATATGCTAATGGAAAGAGCAGATGGTGGGTTTCGAGCTTTCATGAGATACGAAAGGAATAACGTTGCGAAGAGAAGTTCATACAAGATCTATCAAGAAAGTAACTAGAACATTAATGCTACAAATGGCAAGAGATATAAGATTGCACTATTACTGGAAAGATACAGGTTGACGCAATGAAAATGTATAATAAAAACTAAACTAAATTTAGTTTATTAGTAGTATGTATAAAATGAAGTGATAATACTTATAGTTAAATAATGATCAGAAATGATAATATATATAGATGTATTAGTTTGATATTATGAAATTTTATATAAACAACACATGGAGATAATGAGAGGTTTAAAAGCTTTAACTAGAATCATCCTAAAATTATCCAATCACAACACACATTATAAAGATGTGTATTTTGATTGGATGATTTTAGGATGATTTAATAGAATGCTATCATATAATCCTATTTTAGATTTTGAATATTATATAAAAGGATGTAAAAACAATTATAGTTAAAATAAAGTTGAGTTATAATAATCGTGATATACATAAATATATTTGAATTTAAAATATGTGATTTGATATGAAAAGCAGGTGATAACTATGGAAGAGATGCATAGAAATTTTGCATAGAAACTGACACACCTTCTATAATTTGTAATGGAAAATACAATATAGTACTATAGTAGAGTTGGCAGGGACCTTGGAGGTCTTATAGTCCAACCCCCTGCCTAGGCAAAAACCTTATACCATTTCAGACAAATGGCTATCCAACATCTTCTTAAAGACTTCCAGTATTGGGGCATTCACAACTTCTGGAGGCAAGCTGTTCCACTGATTAATTGTTCTAACTGTCAGGAAATTTCTCCTCAGTTCTAAGTTGCTTCTCTCCTTGATTAGTTTCCACCCATTGCTTCTTGTTCTACCCTCAGGTGCTTTGGAGAATAGTTTGGCTCCCTCTTCTTTGTGGCAACCCCTGAGATATTGGAACGCTGCTATCATGTCTCCCCTAATCCTTCTTTTCATTAAACTAGACTTACCCAGTTCCTGCAACCATTCTTCATATGTTTTAGTCTCCAGTCCCCTCATCATCTTTGTTGCTCTTCTCTGCACTCTTTCTAGAGTCTCCATGTATTTTATACATCGTGGCGACCAAAAAGTGAATGCAGTATTCCAAGTGTGGCCTTACCAAGGCGTTAAAAAGTGGTATTAACACTTCATATGATCTTGATTCTATCCCTCTGTTTATGCAGCCAAAACTGTGTTGGCTTTTTTGGCAGCTGCTGCACACTGCTGGCTCATATTTAAATGGTTGTCCACTGGGACTCCAACATCCCTTTCACAGTTGCTACTATTGAGCAAGGTACCACCTATACTGTACCTGTGCATTTTGTTTTTCTTGCCTAAAGGTAGAACCTTACTCTTTTCACCATTGAATTTCATTTTGTTAGATAGTACCCAATGTTCAAGTTTGTCAAGATCCTTCTGTATCTTAAGCCTATCTTCTGGAGTGTTGGCTATTCCTTCCAGCTTGGTGTCATCTGCAAATTTGATGAGTTCCCCATTTATTCCCTCATCCAAATCATAGATGAAGATGTTGAAGAGTATCTTCAGAGCTTTGGGGTACTCAACTGCATACTTCCCTCCATGTAGATGCAGTTCCATTGAGGACTACACATTGAGTGAGGTTGGTCAGCCAGTTACGAATCCATCTGTTGGTGGTGCTGTTTAACCCACATTCTTCTACTTTATGTACTAGTAGGTTACGGTCTACCTTATCAAATGCCTTACTGAAGTCCAAGTAAACTATAAAATGGTCTTTTTTATTTTTATGTTTGTTTTTGTTCAAAAATAAATAAAAATTGTTTTAAAAAAGATAGCAGCAAAGTAAAGTCTGAGGCAGAAACACGCGTAATCATACATATCAAACAGTTGCCCAACCCCCTCCCCCCAACAACCCCCATCCCATTGCCCAATTGTAAATCCCTTAGGTGTCATGTGGGTTGCATCTCCAAGAAGCATCATGCGGTTGGTATGCAGGATGGTTGGCCTTGACCAAGACCAAACATCGGTCATCAACATGCACAGAAGATGGTGAGAACAAAACTCCCTTTTCCTTACTATCCTCCTGTACCAATTATTCCCATCCCAAATTCCATGCCCCCCTCCCCTTTTCTATGGCAGCCGAAAGCAAGTAAACAAAGCAGAGGCTGACATCTACACTAAACAAGCTATCTTACATCCTTATTTTAGTCTCTGTTCAATATTTAAGCATTCTGATATATCATTTGTTTTCATCATATACCATTGTGACTACATTCAGTAAACAACTTCATGCTTTTACAAAGCAATCTATCATTCTTGCCTATTTACTTTATCACAAAATTTCTCTAAATCAGGGGTGTCCAAACTTTTTGCAAGGAGAGCAGATTTCGTGAGGTGAAAATGTGCAGGGCCGATCATTCAGCCTGACATTCTTTGACCATTAACATTAAATTCAAATGAACTATTCTATGAAAGACTAAACAAATAATTCTGGCAGGAAGAAGAGGCTGCGTGCCACTCAAAATTTGAAAATGGGCCAAAATTGGCCCCCAGGCTGGACTTTGGACATGCCTGCTCTAAATCAATACATGTCCAGTAAAGTTTAATTTATTTTATTTATTTTATTAAATTTATACCCCGCCCTTCTCCAAAACGGACCCAGGGCGGCGCACAGGAATATTAAAATACATACAAAATCACATAAAAAATTTAAAAAACTTATTTGATAAAGATCCTGCGCTAAAACCAAATTAAAATCCCCAAAATTTAAAACTGTCTAAAAGTCATTATGGAGGTTACCCTAGGCCGGCTAGATGGAACAAATGTGTCTTTAGGCACTTGTGGAAGAGGCGGAGGTCGGAGATGATGTGAAGTTCAGGGGGTAAGTCGTTCCAAAGGGCTGGGCCCGCCACAGAGAAGGCTCTTCCCCTGGGTGTCGCCAGTCGGCATTGTCCGGCCGACGGCACCCTGAGAAGGCACTCTCTGTGGGAGCGTATCAGTCTTAGGGATGTATGGGGCAGGAGATGGTCTCACATGTAACTAGGTCCCGAGCCATGGAGCGCTTTGAAGATGGTCGTCAAAACCTTGAAGCGCACCCAAAAGACCACAGGAAGCCAGTGCAGCTCGCGCAGGATCGGTGTTATATGGGAGTGTCTGGGCGCTCCCGTAATCACCCGCGTGGCTGCATTCTGGACTAACTGCAGCTTTTGAGTGCACCTCAAGGGAAGCCCCATGTAGAGAGCATTACAGTAGTCGAGTCGAGAGGTCACGAGTGCTTGAGTGATTGTGCGCAGGGCAGCCCGGTCCAGTAAGGGGCGCAATTGGCGCATCAGGCGTACCTGATGGAACGCCCCCCTGGCCACGGCCACCACATGGTCCTCCATGGATGGCCGGGAATCCAGGAGGACACCCAAATTGCGCGCCCTCTCCACAGGGGCTGGTGTTTCACCCCCAATGGCCAGAGTTGGAGGAATCTGGCTGAACCGGGGTGCCGGAAGCCACAGCCACTCAGTCTTGGACGGGTTGAGCCTGAGTTTGTTATTACCCATCCAGATCCGTACGGCCTCCAAACACCGGGACATCACCTCGGCGGCATCGTTGGGGTGGTCTGGGGTGGATATGTACAGCTGAGTATCATCAGCGTACAGATGATATCCCACCCCAAAACCACGGATGATCTCGCCCAGCGGCTTCATATATGTGTTGAATAGTAGGGGAGAGAGGACCAACCCCTGAGGAACCCCACATACAAGGGGTCTCGAGGCCGACCTCTGCCCCCCTGCCAACACATATTGCGACCGACCAGAGAGGTAGGACGAGAACCACCGTAGAACGGTGCCTCCCAGCCCCAACCCCCCCAGTCGGCGCAATAGGATACCATGGTTGATGGTATCAAAAGCCGCTGAGAGATCTAATAGGACTAGGATAGAGGAATATCCTCTATCCCGCGCCCTCCAGAGATCATCCACCAACGCGACCAATGCCGTCTCGGTGCTGTGACCGGGTCGGAAGCCGGACTGGCGCAGGTCTAGATAATCAACTTCCTCCAAGTGTCGCGGAAACTGTTGAGCTACCACACTCTCTACAACCTTCACTAAAAAGTGAAGGTTGGAGACCGGACAATAGTTCTCTAATAATGCTGGATCCAGGGACGGCTTCTTGAGGAGGGGCCTTACCACCGCCTCTTTCAAGATGGCAGGCAAGGACCCCTCACTCAAAGATGCGTTGACAATGCCCTGGAGCCGCCTCGTGTCGTCTCCCAGGATGCCAGTACAAGCCAGGAGGGACACGTGTCCAATAAACATGTGGTAGCCTTAAGTCTCTTTGACAACTTGTCCATATCCTCGGTAGTAACAAAGTCAAACTCCTCCCAAGATGGTGTCTCAAGAACAGCCTCGGACCGTCCGACTGGACCACTGTCGATGGAGGGTAGCTCATTCCAAATCCGAGTGATTTTCTCCTGCAGATAAATCCCAAATTCCTCTGCTCAACCCTGTAGAGGGGCTTCCCGCGGCCTCTGTTGAAGCAAGGAGCGGGTCACCCCAAACAGGGCGGCAGGGCGGTTATCTGCGGATGCAATAAGGGTGGCACAATACTCGCGTTTGGCCACCCTTATCGCCACTAAGTAAGTCCTAATATGGATTCTCACTAGTGTTCGGTCGGTTTCGGAGCGAGAAGATCTCCATCTGCTCTCTAGGCGTCTCTTGTGGCGTTTCATCTCCCTAAGCTCCTCGGTGAACCAAGAAGCCTGGGTGGTTCGTCGCCGCAAGAGAGGCCGCAAGGGTGCGACTCGGTCCAGGGCCCCCGTAGCCGCACTTAACCATGCGGCCACTAGGTCCTCAGTCGAGTTGCGGGGCAAGTCCACAGGAATTGGCCCAAGCTCCCTTTGGAACCTTACCCGGTCCATCAGGAGCCTGGGGCAGAACCATATAGGAATGTCAGGCTCCGCCTCCCCGCGATGAGGTGCGGTGATCGGAAAGTCCAGCCGAAGGAGAGCGTGATCTGTCCATGACAGGGGTGTGATGGCTAAATCCCCTATTCCCAGATCACGACTCCACTGTCCCGAGATGAAGATAAGGTCCAGGGTGTGTCCACCCTCGTGGGTAGGGCCTAAAACTACCTGGGTCAGGTCCATGGCTGTCATGGAAGCCATGAACTCCCGAGCTGCACCAGAGGTTTTGCCTACCAACGGCAGGTTGAAGTCCCCCATGACCAAAAGTCTGGGGGTCTCAACCGTCGCCTCGGCTATCACCTCTAGGAGCTCAGGCAGGGCTGTTGTTGCATAGCGAGGAGCCAGGTATACAACTAACACGCCCAACTGCCTCCCTAGGCCCCACTTCACGAGGAGGGACTCACACCCGGTCGTCTGAGGGACTGTGGTCTTCGGCTCAAGACCTTCCCTAACCATAATCGCCACCCCCCACCCTCCCTAGGGCCCTAGGCTAATGGAAGGCTCGGTAGCCTGGTGGGCACATTTCCACGAGGGGTAATCCTCCCTCGTGGCCCAACCAGGTTTCCGTGATACCCACCAGGTCCGGGTCCCCCTCTGACACAAGGTCATGGATGAGGGGGGCTTTTTGTATCACGGACCTGGCGTTGCATAACATCAGCCTAGGGCCCCGGGTCTGTGGTTCTTGCCCACCTAGTCTGCGATGGGAGCATGGGGGGGTTGGAGCGCGTGACTGCCCGTAACCAGCGGCCACGGTCCTCCAACCGGTAATGTCCATCCCGTCTCCCACCGCCCCTGCCCCTCCCCAAGACCGAACTGATGGGAAATACCTCAGTGGAAATGACCCCCCTTCCCCCTCCTCCGTTTCTCTACTTCCGCCGGCCGGCCTTATAATTTGACGTCCCCCCGCCTGACTATCCCCTCCCTCCTCCCTGGAACCCCCTAAAAGCCGAATTAAAAAGTTAAAAAGGAACCCCCTGAGTTTGCGCTTCGCCCACCTCTCAGGAACAATAAGTCCATCCTCGAGGTGGGCCCGTGTTAGACTAGAGGGCCAGGCCTGCGAGAGTGGAAGCTCTCGCAGGCAGAGGAGGTCTGGCCTCGAATACGATGGCATCCAGATGGCCTCACCGGCTCTAAAAGGAGAAACGCTAAGATGTTAATACCAGTAGGTCAGAGTGAAATGGTGGACAATAGAAATAGGCAAGCTATAAAGCGGATGGTTAAAAGAGATGTTAAGATGTCATGAGATAAAAGGGATCTATCCAGCCGGGGGGAGGGGGAAAGAAGGGAGGGAGTAGACATTGAAATATAGGACTCCAAAATAGCATGATCGAAACTAATTGTCCATGTGGAGGGAGAATAGTCCAAAAACCCTCCATCAAGATAGATCTGGCTCAGTCTCAGTCTCTTTGAACCCCCAAATAATCCGGAGTGAGCGTCTCTTTTTCAGCCGTAACAGGCATATGTATGTTTCTTTCCTGTATCCACTGTTTTCTCAATTACCTGCTGAAAAACAAAACTCTCATATATGCATTTTCCATCCAACATAAAACTTCACTGAATTTTACATATCACCACCTTTCCTTTTCTTTAAACCTGACATTTGAAAAATGCCTTCTCAGGCATACTTCACAAACTAATCCCATATAGGCTTTTATCATCACTTTTTCTACTTTTCTCTTCAAATTGGATAACAATCAGAGCATCCTTCCATTAATCAAGAATGTATGTAGTCCAGCCACTTGCTTAATGCAGGAATCCACTAAATTGTCCTGAAATGTCCTGGCCATTCAGCCCACTCACCCCCTTTTGATAACTCCAAAAGGATAGATTCCATTGAAGATAATTTAAAAGGCTGTACCATCAGAAAAATTATCTTACTATTCAGTTTCTTTTGATTTGAACCCTAAATTAAAGACACTTTTCATATTATTGGCTGCAAAGAAGAGCAAATTCGTTCCTTAGATATTTGTAGAATAACACCTCAAGGTATCTTTTCTGCCAGCTAGTTAATCCATTCCTATTTATTAAATGAATTAAGCAATTCTAGAGACTTAAATTTCTTTAAGTCAGTAAGGTAGTAAGTCTGTTTTGGGGCAGCCGCATTATTGTCTCCTGCCCAATGTGTGAAGAAGAGTTTTCTTTCTATTCTGAGGAAAGAATATACATAAATAAGTTGTTGAGTGGTCACTCTGCACACAGCTGCTCACAAACATGCCTTGATCCCTTTGCCTTGAAGGTCAGCCAAAAACTTCAACTGGTCCAGAATGCAGCAGTGCACACAGTAAATACATTTGATCATGTAACATCTTTATTCCACAAGCTGCACTGGTTTCAAGGTCTTGATACTCACCTTTAAAACTCAAAATGATGCAGGGCTTGATTATCTTTGGGACCACCATTCTCTAAGGATATCTATCCATTCTTCCAGGCCAGAAAGGATGGGCATCCTCCTAATCCCTTCCTCTAAATATTGCCATCTGCTATAAACTAGAAATTGTGCTTTTTCTGTGGCAGCCCGTCCTTAAGTTTGGCAGAGTTCTATACTCTCAGCCTTCCTAAAGTCTGAAGATCTGGTTTCCCCACCAAGTGTTGGGATAAGATTGGATAATTGCATATTAGCTGATTAACTGTGCCAGACATTTGTTGTTTTTAATGCTATAATCTGTTCAGTTTTATAATTGAAATATGATTTTATGTGTACTTTTAACATTTAATTGGAAGATGTTAGAAAATGAGTAGATGTACAAATGTCCAAATGAAATGAAATGAAATATAATAAAATTCGACTACCGTATTTTTCGGAGTATAAGATGCACTGGAGTATAAGACGCACCCAGGTTTTAAAGAGGCAATTTTTTTTAAAAAAAGTAGGTAGATAGATAGAGGGATAGAGAAGGAGAGAAAGAGAGAGAAATACAGTAGGTAGGTAGGGGGGAAAGAGAGGAGGTAGGTATATAGATAGATAAAGGGGAGAGAGAGAGAAATAAAGTAGGGAGCAAGGGAGGGAGGGAGGGAGGGAGGGAGGGAGGGAGGGAGGTAGGTAGGTAGGTAGGTAGGTAGGTTGGTAGGTAGATGTTTCCAGGTGTATTTACCCATGTACTGGAGAAGGAAATGACTGACAACCTGTAGCACTTTGTTTCTTCAGGCACAGCACTTGACCAATGTAATTCTCATCAGCCACTTTAGAGCAGCTTTCCAAAAGGAAAAAGAAAACCCTTTTTGCACTGTGCAAACCTCCCCAAAACGGCCCTTTTTTCACAAAAATGGGCCCGTTTTTTTCCCAAATAAAAGGCATGAATATGCTTGGGGGGCTTGCAGAGTGCTCCTGGGGGGGGGGGTTAAAATGAGAAAAAGTAGCCAGTTTTTTGTGAAAAAAGGCTGTTTTTTGGTCAAAAAAAATGCATGCATAGCCTTATGGAGGCTTATAGAGTTCTGCTGGGGGCTGGGGGGGGGCAAAAAACACCCTGTTTTATGCTCATTTCCCCAGCCCCCAGGAGCTCTCTGAAAGCCTCCATAAGGTTATGCACAGCCATTTTGGTGAAGGGGCAGGGTTTCAGGAGGTAAAAAATGCTGTATTCGATGTATAAGACGCACCCAGATTTTCAGCCTTTTTTTAGAGGGAAAAAAGGTGCGTCTTATATTCCGAAATATACGGTAGGTGACTATGGGCAAGTTATTTTCTCTTAGCCCAATCCACATCACAGGATTGCTTTTGTGGAAAACACAGGAGGAAGAGAATGCTGAATATGTCCGTTGCCTTGAGGTATTTGTAAAAATAATAAAGGTGGGATACAAATAAATAAATGTTATGCAACAGAAGGAGCATTGGTCTTACCTGACATGCTCCTTCTTGGTGTGCCAAGAGAGAAACCAAGGAATGGGTTAACTCTGCCTTTCTGCTCATTAGACTGAGTCTATCAATTTTTCATAGCCAAGACTCATGTATCTGCTTCCCAGATTTCGACAAAGACGTAATGATTGACTTCAATGTATTTCCTGGCTTGGTTTGAGCTTGGCCACTCTTGGATTCTGGACCAGACGGTCACCAGGGTGGGGTTGGATTCTCTCTCAACACACCAAGAAGGAGCATGTCAGCTAAGACCAATGCCCCTTCTCCAGTGTGCCGAGGAGAATCCAAGGAATGGGTCATACCAAAGCCAGCTCATCCTAGGTATGGGCAGCAGTCTGGTCCAGATTTCCCAAATCCATGTACACCTTCTGGAGAACTCATCTGCCAAAGACTGCTTCAGCCAAAGTGAATGCATCCAGCTTATAATACCCTATAAACGAGGATGGATAGGACCATATCGCTGCCCTGCATAGTTCCTCAATGGAGGCCTGTGTCAGCCTCGCTAGTTCTGCTTAGCTGCCATGGCAACGGGGAGGGTGGGGGGCGTTGGGATACAAATGTTCTGCTGGTGGACAATGTTGATGGCTGGTGTTATCTCTTGGCTAACGGTCCCGCATTCCAGGCTGGTGAAGACCTGCCCACCTGATGGTGGAGAAGAAAGTATATTGGACAATGCTAAGGGGGGGTTTGGGGATTGGGATGGGCTTATGCTTAATACTCTAGGTTCGCGCCTAAACTATTCACTCTCAGCTTTACTTGGTCTGTTAACTATCGTTACTTAGTAAAAGTAGCCTTATTCATTTCAAATAATGTCTAAGCGTGGTCTTTCTTAAGCAAACGAAGAAACAGGCCTGACAAAAAGCTGAGAGTCACAAAATCCGCACCTGATGTCGGACCCTGCACAAGAGGAGCTTCCGTTGATATGGGAACAGAGGCATCGCACCTTCCTGTTCAATCTGAAGATACCAGGTCAGTGATGGACTGTTTGGCTGGCCTAGATCTTAATCTGCCAGCCGAAGATTCAGTCAAACCAAAACGATGGTCCGAAGGGGTAGGAATGACTGGAGTAAACATCACCAGGCGTCGCCTTTCCCCCAAGACAGTCATTCCGGAACTCTTAAGAGAAGAAAGGGAGTTAAAAGAAATGGCCCAAGAATTGCTTCGCCAGGCAGACGAGAAGCGGGAGGCTCTGGATAAACTCTGGGGGAGGGAGCAGGAACGCAGACAGTTAAAAGAAACGCATTCAGCCGCTGCCAAACAAAGCAGGAGCTCAACACCATCCCCCCCTCCCTGAGCCAGCAGGGAATTGCGGAGAGAAGCCAATCCCAACTCCCCTCGCCGACTTGCAAAACTCCCCCCCTTGGGTGTTAAATACGACGGTAGTGCCGACAAACTGGCGTTTTTTCTAATTCACGTCGATAATTTCATGCAGTTTTACGCAGCTGATTTAGATGATGAAATCAAAATTAGAATTGTCTCTATGGCTCTGGAAGATCAAGCTTCCAGATGGCTGGTCTCCCTGCATAATTGCCGCTCACCCGCGTTGCGGGATTTCGATCGTTTTATGAATGCTCTTAGAAGGCGTTTTGAAGATCCCCGTGTTGAAAGGAAAGCTAAAATGAAAATGAAAACCTTACAACAGGGGAGTATGACGGTCCAGGCGTACACGCAGATTTTTCAGGAGTTATCGGTGTTTATGACTGGTTATAGTGACCAGGCCTTGATGGACCTCTATGTTGAAGGGCTTAATAAGGACATTTATCAAACATGTGTGAACAGATTTCGCCCCGAAACTTTAAATGAATGGATAGATCTCGCTGGAGATGTTGAACTGGATCAGGCCCACTTGCAGGATCCAGTCCGTCTTGAAAAAAAACCACAGAAAGGCAGCCCCAAATTTCGCTCCCCAGAGAAAGATTCCCACTTGCAAAGGGGGGGCCGGAAAACAACTCAACCTCGCTCGGGCAGTTGTTATCGCTGCGGAAAGGAGGGGCACTGGGCCGACAAATGCAGATCAAGGCAACCTCCACGCCCACATTCCTCTTCGGAACGAAAGCCTCCAAAGACTCCGAACGTGCGCAGTAGACCGGCCATGAGTGGGGTGGAGCCTCTGAACCTCTCTACTGACCGGCCCAGCACCCACCCTGATGATTGGGAGGCGTCTTCAAACTCTTCTGACGACAATTTGGTGAGTCACCGCTCCGGGCCCCTTTATATTAATTTAAAGCTTTTGGCTCCATCTACTGGACGTACTTGCAATGTGCAAGCCCTCATTGATTCTGGTTGTTCAAAATGTCTCATAAGCCAAGAATTAGTGTCTTCAATGGGCTTCCATTTAAAGACCCTAAAAACTCCCATAGCCTTTTGCCAAATGGATGGTTCTGTAGCAGGGGGAACCCCGGCATCTTTTATCACCGAACCAATTCATGTCTCTATTGGCACAGCTCATACTGAGACCATCAACTTCATCGTAACTGCCATTTCCGAAAATGCTGTAATTTTGGGGGTCAATTGGCTTCGTAAATGGAATCCTCTAATAAATTGGAGAGAGGGTTGGGTACGCATACCTTTATCATTACCTGAACATACCTCTTTACCATCAGAGGACAATCACTTCCCGCCCAGTAACTCACCTCTTATAACTGAACCCGCTGGGCCCTTATTGGATTTTCCTTCACCTGAAGTCATACCAGGCAAGGAGAAGATCCCCAAAGAATATTGGGACCTAAAGGAGGCTTTCAGTGAGAGATCTTGTGATTCCCTTCCTCCTCATAGGGCTACTGATTGTTCAATTGATTTCCTCCCTGGGGTTCAATTGCCAAAACCTTGCCTTTACTCCATGACCCCACGGGAGATGGAGGAATTGCGTAAGTTCATCAATAAAAATCTTCAAAGGGGTTTCATTGAGCCAGCTAGGCCACGTGTAGCTGCGCCTGTTATGTTTAGAGAAAAGAAAGATGGCACTCTTAGACTAGTACAAGACTACTCTTATCTAAACACCATTTGCGAACACAACGTCTACCCACTTCCACTTATGAAGGACATGCTTGCTCACCTGGCTACTGGTAAAATTTTTACTAAACTGGACTTACGTGAGGCCTATTATAGAGTCAGGATTAAAGAAGGGGACGAATGGAAAACCGCCTTTAACTGTCCCCTTGGATGTTTTCAATTTAAGGTCCTCCCCTTTGGTCTTCAAGGTGCTCCTTCTGTGTTTATGCAACTGATTAATGAGGTTCTCCACGAGCACCTTTACAAAGGAGTTTTAGTCTATATTGATGACATCGTTGTTTACTCACAAACACATGATGAGCATGTTAAATTGGTACGTTCTGTCCTTCAAAAACTACGTTCCGCTGAACTGTACGCCAAACTGTCCAAATGTGAATTTCACCAGGAAAAAATTGATTATTTGGGTTACCGCATTTCTTCTGAGGGAATTGAGATGGATCCTGCAAAGGTTAAAGCTGTGACGGAGTGGGCTCCTCCCCGAACTCGTAAACAACTGCAGAGCTTTTTGGGATTTGCTAACTTTTACCGCCAATTTATTCCGTCGTTCGCCGACATTGCCTTGCCCATTACGAACCTTCTTAAAACGAAAGGGGAGGGTAAACCTCGACCAGGGTCTCCCCTCAAATGGACCATGGAATGCCAAGCCGCTTTCGAAAAGCTTAAACGATTATTTGCGGCCGAGCCTGTCCTTAAACATCCCGATGTTGGTTCCCCGTTTGTAGTTCAGGCGGATGCCAGTGATGTCGCTGTGGGTGCAGTCTTATTACAACTCAACCACCGTGGCCAATTACAACCTTGTGCCTACACCTCTCGGAAACTATCTACAACCGAGCGTGGATGGGCCATTTGGGAGAAAGAAGCTTTTGCTGTTCGTTGGGCTCTCATGACTTGGCGTCATTTTCTTGAGGGTGCTCCCCATCCATTTGAGGTATGGACGGACCATAAGAATTTGGAAGCTCTTACCTCCTCTCGTAAATTGTCCCCGAGACAACTTCGTTGGGCTCACTACTTCCATCGCTTCAATTTCCATCTTAAATATATTCCAGGCGGCAAGAATTTCATGGCTGATGCTCTCTCCAGACTGCCACAATATGACGTTTCTAAACTTACTATTGTACAGCCCATCATGCCACTCACTTTACCGGCTTCTCCGGTTTCTACTAGAAGCCATTCCACAGTCCTAACTACTCCACCTGCTGACCTAATTGCTCGTATTAAGAATGAACTGCTTACTGACGAATGGTATTCCGCACATTCAGGTGACTGTACTATTAGGGACGATCTTCCCTGGATTGGCTCTAAGATTTATGTCTCTAGTACTATACGGCCTTTTGTTTTGCAACGCGCACACGACTCACGCTTGGCTGGCCATTTCGGGTTCGTTAAAACTGTACACCTTGTTAAACGACAGTTCTGGTGGCCCTCACTAAAGAAGGATGTTGAATCATATATTGCCAGTTGCCCTGTTTGTGCGGCTTCTAAACGTGCACCAGGAAAACCGCGTGGCCTCCTCCAGTCCGTGGCGACACCAGAGGTGCCTTGGAAGGAGATTTCAATGGACTTCATAGTTGACCTTCCGCCCAGTCAAGGCTATACCGTCATTTGGGTCGTTACCGATCTCTTCTCCAAACAAGTTCATTTTGTCCCCTGTTCGAAGATTCCTTCTTCCAAATCTTTGGCTCGATTATTTGTTACCCATATTTATCGTTTTCATGGAGTTCCACAGCGTATCATTTCTGATAGGGGCACTCAATTTACGTCTCTTTTTTGGAAGGAATTTTTGAGACTGATTGGCTCCGCCCAAGGCTTAAGCTCCGCCTACCATCCCCAGACGAATGGCTCTTGTGAGAGGGCCAATTCCGTTTTGGAACAATACTTGCGCTGTTTTATTAATTTTCAACAAGATGACTGGGCTGATCTCCTGATACATGCCGAGGTGGCCTATAATAACTCTGTTCACTCCAGTACAAATATGACCCCTTTTAAAATCATCTATGGACAGGACTTTGTACCCATCCCCGAATTGCCTCATGACTCGCCGACGGTTCCCTCTTTGGCCGATTGGTC
This sequence comes from Rhabdophis nuchalis, assembly GCA_039707465.1. Classification (NCBI taxonomy): domain Eukaryota; kingdom Metazoa; phylum Chordata; class Lepidosauria; order Squamata; family Natricidae; genus Rhabdophis; species Rhabdophis nuchalis. The sequence continues at coordinate 98,206,229 of CM077647.1, forward strand.
CTCTAGGTTGTCTTCGGTTTGGCCAATCATACGCAAGACTTTGAACGATGCTCATGATTCACATAAATTGTATGCTGACAGGAAACGAGCGGTTCCCCCGGCCTACAAAGTTGGTGATAGAGTTTATGTGTCTACGAAGCATTTAGATAGCCCGCAGAAATGCAGGAAACTAGGTCCCAAATTTGTTGGTCCTTTCACTATAACCAAAATCATCAGCTCTGTGTCAGTCCGTTTGGATCTCCCAAACACCTACCGGCGCCTGTACCCGGTGTTCCACGTTCACTTACTGAAACCTGAGCGCACCTCACATCTCCGCAAACCTTTGCCTGATACCCCTGCACCTACCATGGTGGACGGTCACCAGCATTATGAAGTTCGTGATATTTTGGATTCCAGAGTCCGTAGGAATAAAACTCAGTTCCTAGTCATATGGAAAGACTTTCCCCCTTCTCACAACGAATGGGTGGATAAAGAGCATCTCAAAGCTCCTAAACTGGTACGCCAGTTTTATGCCAAGTATCCACACAAACCTTAACCCTTTCCCTCTCTCCTATATGTCGTTTTGTCTTTTCTTGTCTGTTTTCCAGGTGTAGCCTCTCGTGTTCCGCAAGATGTCCGGGATTTCTCGCTGTTCTTGGAGGAGGTCCGGATGTCAGCCTCGCTAGTTCTGCTTAGCTGCCATGGCAACGGGGAGGGTGGGGGGCGTTGGGATACAAATGTTCTGCTGGTGGACAATGTTGATGGCTGGTGTTATCTCTTGGCTAACGGTCCCGCATTCCAGGCTGGTGAAGACCTGCCCACCTGATGGTGGAGAAGAAAGTATATTGGACAATGCTAAGGGGGGGTTTGGGGATTGGGATGGGCTTATGCTTAATACTCTAGGTTCGCGCCTAAACTATTCACTCTCAGCTTTACTTGGTCTGTTAACTATCGTTACTTAGTAAAAGTAGCCTTATTCATTTCAAATAATGTCTAAGCGTGGTCTTTCTTAAGCAAACGAAGAAACAGGCCTGACACGCTGCTGTTGTGGCTTCTAGTGCAGTTGGCTGTCACACGCCAAGGTAGCAGAAGAGCCTGAAGCTCATATGCTTTGGCAATGCATACCATATCTACCAGCCTATGATTGATATCGTGACCTTAGTACCCAATGTGGAGGGTTTTCAAGGATACAAAAAGAGACTTCAATTTCCAAAAGGAGGCTGTCCTCTTAATATAGATGCAGAGCGCCCTCCTAACATCCACGGTGTGCCATTTATTCTTTAGGGCATGGGTTAGACCAGGACAGGTCTGGTAAATTTAGCTCCTATGCCTATGAGACAAGGAATTGACCTTGGGAAGGAACAAAGGATCTAATCGCAGACCACCCTGCTTGGATGGGAAATGCACAGATCCTTCCTTATTGAGAGGGCCGCCAATTCAGAGAAACATCGCACCAAAGTGATGGTCATGAGAAATGACACCTTGGAGGTGATGAAATGAAGACTGGTGGATCTCAATAGCTTGAAAAGTGCTGAGGAGAGAGCCTGAAGAACCTTGGGTAATTCCCAGGTGGGATATCGGTGTACTGTCACCTCTAATAATAATAATAATAATAATAATAATAATAATAATAATAATAATAATAATAATAATAATAATAATAATAATAATAATAATAATAATAATAATAATAATAATAATAATAATAATAATAATAATAATAATAATAATTTTAATTTCTAGACCGCTCCCTCTCCCCAAGGGGACTCGGAGCGGTGCACAGGGAAGTTAAAACAATAAATATACATAAATATACAAAAACAATTAAAAGCAAATTAAACAGTAAAACCCTGCGCTAAAATTCCCGATGCCAATTCATTAAAACCCTATAACCCTATAATACTATAGTAGAGAGGCTACCCTAGGCCGGCCAAGCAGAAAAAGTGCGTTTTCAATTTCAGACGGAAGGAACGGAGGTCCGTGGTTGTTCTAATATCGGTGAATATCTCTGATGAAACTGCACACAATAGGGTATTACGCGAGAGATTCGAGCTTCCCACAAGATAATACGGATGACAAGGCAGCTACTTGTCTGTGTATCATATTGGGCGGCAGGCCCTTGTCCAGCCCATCCTGTAGAAATTCCAAGATTTGGGCCACTGACACCAATCAATTGAGGATTTGGAATTCCAGGCACCAAAGGTTTTCCACGTGAAATAGTAAATTCTGTCAGTAGAAGGCCTCCTAGAGGCTTGCATTGTCCATATCACCTGGCCAGAGAATTTGTCCACCTTCAGAGCTCTCTGCTCAAGTGCCAAATGGTTAGTTGGAGCCATTGTGGGTCTGGGTGGTGGAGGGCTCCCTGGCTGAGGGAAAGTCTGTCTGGTGGAATCCTCCAGGGCCTGGACACTGACAGGTTGACCAGGTCGGCGAACCATGGTCTTCTGGGCCACTGAGGAGTCAGGAGTAGGACTCTCCACTCTCTCTCAGTACTTTCCTGATTACCCTGGGAATAAGGGGAAGCGGAGGAAAAGCGTATAGTAGCCCTTGAGGCCATGTAATGCAGAGTGCATTGACCCCTTCCACCCCCAGTGTTGCAAACTAGGTATAAAACCTGGGTAGCTGGCTGTTTGACAGGGTGGCAAAAAGGTACAGAATCGGAGAACCGAAACTTTCAGACATTGCCTTGAATAGGCCAAAGTGCAGGCGCCACTCTGAGTGGTAGATGATGCCTCAGCTGAGCCAGTCCACATGTACATTTGCTGTCCCCAAAATATATTCCAGTTTCAGAGATAGAAGGGGCCGTTCCGTCCAGAGCCCCAAGCGTGCAGCCTCTTGCGTTTGAGTTTGAGTTTTATTTGATTTATATCCCACCCTTCTCCAAAAGGACCCAGGGCGGCGCACAGGAATTGAAAATAACATATAAATAATACAAAATACAAAATTTAAAAAGCTATTAAATATTCAAACCTGCCCTAAAACCAATTAAAATCCCCATTTTAAAACTATCTAATACTAGTCACAGCGGAGGCTATGTTAGGCCGGCTTGATGAAACAGGTGTGTTTTTAAACACTGGCGGAAGAGGCGGAGGTCGGTGATGGTACGGAGTTCAGGGGGTAGGTCGTTCCACAGGGCAGGGCCCGCCACAGAGAAGGCCCTTCCCCTTGGTGTTGCCAGTCGGCATTGTCCGGCCGATGGCACCCTGAGAAGGCCCTCTCTGTGGGAGCGGATCGGTCTAAGGGATGTATGGGACAGGAGACGGTCTCGCATGTAACTAGGTCCCGAGCCATGGAGCGCTTTGAAGATGGTCGTCAAGACCTTGAAGCGCACCCGAAAGACCACAGAAAGCCAGTGCAGCTCGCACAGGATCGGTGTTATATGGGAGTATCTAGAGGCTCCCGTAATCACCCGCGCGGCTGCATTCTGCACTAACTGTAGCTTTCGAGTGCACCTCAAGGGAAGCCCCATGTAGAGAGCATTGCAGTAGTCGAGTCGGGATGTCACGAGGGCCTGAGTGACTGTGCGAAGGGCAGCCCGGTCCAGTAAGGGGCGCAATTGGTGCATCAGGCGTACCTGATGAAACACCCCCCTGGCCACGGCCGCCACATGGTCTTCCATGGACAGCCGGGAATCCAGGAGGACACCCAAATTGCACGCCCTCTCCACGGGGCCGGAGTTTCGCCCCCAATGGCCAGAGTTGGAGTAATCTGGCTGAACCGGGGTGCCGGAAGCCACAGCCACTCAGTCTTGGACGGGTTGCATGAGGGACCTGGAGTGGGTGCCGCCTTGGTGATTGACATGGGCCTTGATGACTATGTTGTCCATTAATATAAGAACATGGTGACAGGAGATTGTGTTCTGGAACCATCTGAGGGCTAAAGGGCTGTTTTGAGCTCTAGCCAGTTGATATGGTTCAGTAACTCTTCCTGAGACCACTGCCCCTGTGTCATCTGAGTCTGCAAGTGGGCACCCTAGCCAAAGAAACTGGCATCCATGGTGATGGTGCGATGGTTTGGTTCCTTGAAGATGCATCCTTTGGCCATGGCCTGGGATGCCCACCAATGGAAGGATTGGAGTACTTCTAGTGGGACCTGGACTTTGGTGGTTGAATTGCTCCTGTCGGATCTCTGGTAAAGTAATAAGTACCACTGTAGGACCGGGCATGCAGGTGTGCCCAGGGAACGATGGATATTCAGAGCACCATCTTGCCCAGGAGTTGTGAAAGGGCGGCCAGGGGCACTGTTTGGTCTGCTCAGATTTGAGTCGCCAAAACTCAATGCTAGTCGCCTAGCATTCCTAGGACAGGGAGACTAAGCACAATGTGGTATCTATGTATGCTCTTAGGTGTAGTAGCCAATTTAGTAGTAGCAAGGTGGTCTTGGCATAGTGGATTGAGAATCTGTGATCCTAGAGGATCCAGATTGTAATTGTATTTGAATTTGTATACCGCCCTTTCTCCCTTACGGGACTCAGGCCGGTGAGCAGGCAATGATAAAAAACAATAATAAAAACATAAATATAAATACCTATGCTAAAAATAAATTAAATACTAAGCCTGCTCTAAAATGCACAATAAAAACCCCAATAAAACCAGATTAAAAGCTACACCAGGCCGGCCGTACGAAAAACATGGGTCTTCAGGGCTCGGCGGAACAGGTGCAGGTCCGTACCTGTGCGGAGATCAGGGGGCAGGTCGTTCCAGAGGGCAGGAGCTGCCACAGAGAAGGCTCTCCCCCTAGGGGTCACCAGCCGACATTGACTGGCTGACGGCACCCTGAGGAGGCCCTCTCTGTGGGTGCGGACTGGTTGAAGGGAGGACTGGTCGAATGGGAGGATCTTGTACTGGTTGTACTGGTTAGTGTAGAACAAGTATAGGAATCGTCGGTGAGCTGCCAAGATAGGTATGTGAAGTTATGCTTCCATTAGATCTACTGACATCAGGAAGTCGTCCTCCTGGATGCTCTCCAGTATGGACTGAAGGGATTGTATTTTGAATCTTCTGTACCCCAGGTGCTTGTTGAGTCTTTTTAGGTCCAGAATCACTCTCCACCTCCCCCACCCACCCCAAGCCTTTGGGACTACAAATACAATGGAGTAAAACCCATCTCTGTTGCTCCTCTGAAAATGGCTGGATGGCTCAAATGTCCAACAGGTGTTGGTTTGCAGCATTCATGAGGGCTCTTTTTGCATTGTTTTTTGAGACAGGGCAACGAACGAAGAACCAGAGGTGTGGAGAGAAAGAGTGAGATGTAGTCTTATCATGTTTAAGACACATTCATCTGTGGTGTTTCCTCCCATTGATTTGCGAAGAGACTTAGACAGCCACCAATGAGAGGGTTGTAATTGCAGTCATCTGGAGCGATGGAAGGGATGACTTCCGTTGCCTCAAAATGACCATTTGGACTGGAACTTCTATATCCTGTATCAATAACTGGTTTTGTCGGATTGGCAATCCTGATGTTGGAAATATGCCTTCTGTGGGTGTGAGAAGTCAGACATGGTTTCTGTTGGTCTGCATGACGACCTTCAAAATAAGGAAATTCTGTCTGTCTTTGCTCTTTAAATTTGAAAGTTGGAGCTAAGTTAGAAGCATCTTTTGAGCTGAAGACTGAATCAAAAACTGGGGACGCAGAAACGAGAGGTGTGGATATGAAAGCTTGACAGACTCAGTCTAATGAGCAGAAAGGCATAGTTAACCCATTCCTTGGATTCTCCTCAGGAAACTTGGAGAACACAATATGTCTCTAATGCTTCTTTTACTTCAAATGCACTTTTTAAAAAGTACTGATTTAAAATTACCTGATTTTAAATTTCCATCTTCAACTTCTCTGAGCACCTAATTTCATTCCTATTTCTTATACATCTTTTTGCTTTCAATTAAGCAATTATTCATCCATACAGACTTCACCCTTTTTCTATTTTACCTTGACAAGAGTAGACAATTTTTACTCCTTATGATAGTTCTTTTAATATTGCAAGCAAAAGAAATGTGATAAAACCAGTGTATATTTGTAAGTATTGCAAGGACTGGCAACACACCATTCCCACTTCAACAAAACATAAATTTACTGCTATAATCTACATGATATACTTAAAATATAATAGAATAGAATAACAGATTTGGAAGGGATCTTGGAGGTTTTTTAGTGCAACCCCCTGCTTAGGCAGGAAACCTTACACCACTTGAAACAAATATTTATCCAACATCTTCTTAAAACTTCCAGTGTTGGAGCATTCACAACTTCTGGAGACAAGTTCCACTGATTAATTATGGTTTTTTAAATTAATGAATTAATAAATTAATTTTATAAAGCAGTGACAAATTTGTGAGCATTTGCTTTTAAATTTGTTACTAGTGCCAATGTTCACTCTTTTTTCATGTTTCAGCCTGGAGCTGAATTTAATAGCCAAATAGCTGAAATTAAGATTCTGCTTAGTTTGTAGTTAGAAAATTACAATGCCAATATTGTATAACAACATAACATTGGCATACATAGATTTTCATTCATTCCTATGCATGAAAGTGTCATAGCTGTCATGCACCATTTACAAACATGTACTTCAAAACCAGCATGGTTTACTTCCAACATATTTATCTATAAAAATTTCTATTTTCCAGAAGCTACTATTTTGTAGTAGAAATTATTATTTGTGCAGTACAACTATACACTATTAAATATGTTTTTTTAATTAAATGTCCCTCAGTCACTCTGTGGGCTCATAAATTAATTGATTAAATTGAAGTAAATTTGGAAAATCAGTGTTTTATTAAAGAAACTCTACATTTTTTTGAATCAGATGAACCACATAACTTTAAACAATAATAAATAAAAGTTGGGCTCTTTGTTTAGAAAGTAAGGCAATCATTTCTTTGAAAATTAAGAAAATATTACTTATCCCACCATTCTAATTGTCTGTGATAATAAAAAAAAACTATAATTGGTTAGTTTAAACGGTTAACCGGCAATCTTCAGGAGGAATAACTTAGCACAGGAGTCCCCAACCTTTTTTTGCACCAGGGACTGGTTTCATTTTAAAGAAAATTCTGTGGACCGGCTGGCGTAGAGGAGGAGCGGGGGGGAGTGGGAACAGGCGGCGCATGCCGCACGCGGGGGGGGGGAGTCGGCTCACTCGGCCTCCAACAGGCCGGCCTGGCCTAACCTACCTTCCAGCCTTTTTAGTCTGAACATCTAAATTGTTTTAATTGGGTTTTTAAGGGGTTTAGTTTTTAGGATTTTAGGTTTTTTTAGCGCAGGGATAAATTGTTTAATTTGATTTTATATATTTATGATGTATCTACGTTTGTACGTTTTTAATTCCCCTGTGCACCGCCCCAAGTCCCTTCAGGGAGAGGGAGCGGTCTACAAATTAAATTTATTATTATTACTATTAGGGCAGTGGTCAGCAAACTCATTAGTCAAAAGAGCCAAATATCAACAATACAACGATTGAAATTCATTTTGAGAGCCAAAACTTTGTGGGAGTGGCTCAGGGGTCATGTGACCGGGTGGGCGTGGCCAACTTGGAAAATGTGGTGAAACTCACTTAACAATGGTCTTGCTTAGCAAACCAAAATTTTGGGCTCAATTGTGGTCATAAGTTCTCTTTCTTTCATCTCTCTCCCACTTTCTTTTTCTTTCTTTTCTTTCCTCCCTTCTTTCTCTTTCTCTCTTTTTCTGTTTCTCTCTGTCTCTCTGAGTCTGTCGGTCGGTCTGTCTCTCTCTCTCTCTCTCTGTGTGGCTCTTTATCTCTCCCTCCCCCCCTCTTTGTCTCTTTCTGTCATTCTCTCTCTGTCTGCCTCTCTGTATCTCTCTCTTCCCTCCCTCTTATCTCTGTGTCTCTCTCCCCTCCCTTCCTCTCTGTCTCTCTCTGTCATTCTCTCTGTGTGTCTGTCTGTCTCTCTCTCTGTGTCTCCCTTTCTCTGTCTCCCTCCCACCCTATCTGTCTCTCCCCTCCCTTCCTCTCTGTCTGTGTGCCTGTCTGTCTCTCACTCACTCACTCACTCACTCACTCTCTCTCTCTCTGTCTCTCCCTCCCTCTCTCTCCCTGTCTCTGTGTCTGTCAGTCTACGATTCCCTCCCTCCCTGTCTCTCTCTGTCTCTCCCTCCCTCCTTCCCCTCTTTCTCTCTCTGTGTCTGTCAGACTCTGATTCTCTCCCTCCCTCCGTCTCTCTCTCTCACTCTGTGCTTCTCTCTGTCTGTCTGTCACTGTCTCTGTCCACAAAATATTGCGTGGAGGAGCGCGGGCTCTGTGGTGACGGCAAGGCCATCTGTGGGGGGGGGGGGTTCCCCTTCCCGTTCCTCGTCTCCCCGGATGCCGTCCGGAACCATCAGCAGCCAGGCAGAGACTTGCCACTTTTCTCGCCATGGAAGATAGGCGCGTGCATGTCCCATGGAATTACAGCCCAAGTTCCCACTGTTACGAAGTCTCCGAGACTGTAATTGGGTGGGGCACGCGTGCGCCTATCTTTTCCATGGCTTTTCCACCTCAAAGCCACAGGACATGATATAGACTTTAAAAAGACCAGAACGATTGCCAAAATTGAACACTTTAACAACAGAATAATCAGAGAAGCTATTGAGATAGAAAAACGGCCACACAGCATGAATAAACGAGATGATACCTCCCGCCTACCAGCCATTTGGAAACCCGCCCTCACTGACAAACGAATCCCTAACACAAAGAATGATACCAGACCCACACTCATGAAAACCACACAGGATGTCGCTCACACATCCACACAAAAAACAAGCCCAAACCCACACCGATGATGACCACAAACCAGAAGCCCGACCACAAACCAGAAGCCAGACCACAGCTGCATTATTAGCCACTTTAAACCTCTCCAATTCATACATGAAGCAAACTGATGCCCACCACGGAGACGTGGCACGACCACAAACGCGAAGCCAAACAGTAACGCAGCTCACCAGCTCAAATCACCCTGCAACTCAGACTAACACGAGCACAACCAGGCCCCCACCCAAACAGAACACGCCCCCAGCCAATCAGAGCACAGCCAAACTCCCATCCAATCAGAGCACAGCCAAGCCCCCTACCAATCAGAACACACCTCCACCCAATCAGAATGCAGCCAAGCTCCAACCCAATCAGTTCACACCCCCACTGGCAGTTAAAAAGAGGAAACAGCTGAGATCTCACATTGCTCCTGGAAGCACCAAGCCGAAAGCACCAGCCTGAAGATGATGAATGAGACTTCATCGAAATGTCGTGAAGATACTTCCAATTCTACGCGGGAGAAAATCCAAACAACCAAAGAACTACATACAAACACCCGCGAAAACCTCAGAAAACATATATATATGTGTATGTATGTACGTATGTATGTATGTAGATTTCACGGGTATAGGTATGTAGGTTATGATTTATTCGGGTCTTTTCCTGAAAATTCTCCCCCATTTTGTTAAACATCATTCATCAACATTCCTACATGGTTAAATAAAAGTCTTATTATTTATGTCCAACCTCATACTCATGCATAACTAAACATACATAGATACATAAATATATATCATTAAACTATGGCATTATTGTTAGTTACTCTTATTGTAGATAATTATTTACTAACTAATAATCCTTCAATGATAATCTAAAACAATCTATAACATCTACTTATTAATCATCAAAGGATGGCAACTTTCATTCTCAGCCAGTGTCTTTCCAGTAGTGAGTTGGACTTATCTCTCTTGCCATTTGTGGCCCCAGTCTCTTTTTATTCTTCTTTCCATGTTTCTTATAAGCTTCTTTTCACATTTTCTTATCCAGTATAACTCTCAAATAATACTGCTGCCCAGTTTCTGTCTTTACACATTGTTTGTCTTTGAATATCAGACGTATTTCTGGAGAGATTTCTCCTCTTGCATTCCATCAATTCTTTCCCCCCCCCCCTCTTTTACTTGAAGACCAAAATGAGGCTCACATTCCTCAAAATCTCTTTTTAGAATTTCCTTCTTTTTACTTTCTACCACATTTGATCCATTAATAAAGTTCTCTGTTATCATATCTTTATCTTCAACTAAAATTAATATTTCTTTATCTTCAACACTTTCTTCTTTCTCTTTAGTTTTTAGAGCCTCCAATTGCTCATAGTTTGATGTGACAAACAAACGTTTATCCAATTTTTTTATCAATTCTTCTTCCATATTGTTTTAGAAAATTTAAGATTCCAGCCAAAGCCTTCTGATTTTCTAAAATATCCTCTTCTGTATATGGAACCATGTTGACAAATCCAAAAAGTGATGAAGTTTGGTTCTCACTGCCACCCTGGTCTCAGGCCTGAAATACAAATCCTGTTGTGTTGTGTTTTCCAAGAGAAAATATTATCAGTTATCAGTTATCAAAGACCACCTATTAAAAACAATTCATGCTCTGTGAGTTTCAATAAACAATTCCACAGCCTTCAGCCAGCTGCTTCAAGTAAGAAAAAATAGATTGTTTCATAAAGACCAGCCTCTGACCTCCCAGTGGCAGTGTTGCAGATTTCCCTTTTTAATATATCCTTCTTCTTTATTGTTAAAAAAAAGTAGAGTATAATTCTTGTTGGATTTTAAAAATAAGTCATAAGTCATAGGAGGGATTATAAAAGTAATCCCAAATTCAAGATTTTAAGTAGCAAAAAATAAAAGGAAAAGAAATAGTCCAATCACTTTCAAAGGAAAAAAAAAACCTTGTTACTAACACTTCAATCCACAATTGCAGAAAGAAAGGGGAAAAAAAGGAAACCTTCCGATTCAAAGCATATTAGATTGATTCCGCCGCTTATTTCTTGATTGAAAGCTTTAGTTTTACTAAGAAAAAAATTCTTTAAGCAAAATGTTTCAAAAGAAAAAAAAACCTTCCCGGTCTCACACTTTTCCTTTCAGCTTGCTTCGTTCCTTCCGGAGCTGCCCCGTCTTTGTCAGCCCGTAGGGGCTGTCTGTTTGTCACCTTGCAGAAGCTCTTCCCTTGGGTCAAACAGGGTTTTTGCGGTACCCCTGTGACCAACAAGGTTTGGTCTTCCTCATCACCATCCCTCCACGATGGTTTAGGTCCAAATGAACCAGGGGGTGGCAAAAGTATCAACGGAGGTCTCAAAGCGCTGACACCCCGTGTTGTATCAACACGGCGCGGCTCCGCCCTCTCCCGCATTACATTTTTTGATTCGCATAGACACGTACTTTGGGCACTCGGAACCAAAAAGGTTCGCCATTACTGTTCTATAGGCATTTATAGTTATTGACTTACCTCCTTCAAGCAAATAGCAAAAAGTCTGTTTCAGATTAGCCTGATTAGAAGAAGAAAAAAATCTGCCTTTCACTTTCAATTTTAGTTAAAGCACGGGCCTCCCAATTATCAGCTGTTTCAGGCTGCAGGGATTGCCATAGCCTACTTCCATCTCCGCAAGCCCCAGTTTCTCCATTTGCTGCAAGGAAGTTAATTGTTTATTTATTTTATTTATTTTATCAAATTTATACCCCGCCCTTCTCCTTGTTAGGACCCAGGGCGGCGCACAGGCATCATTAAAAACCATTACAAAACAATACAAACTCTAAAAAGCATATTAAATTAACCTAAAACCCGTGCTAAAACCCTTTAAAACCCTAAAAATTTAAAATTTATAAATATAGTCAGAAACAGGGGGCTATGCTAGGCCGGCTTGTTGGAATAGGTACGTCTTCAGGCGTTGGTGGAAGAGGCGGAGGTCCGAGATGGTGCGAAGGTCGGGGGGTAGGTCATTCCAGAGGCCCGGGCCCGCCACAGAGAAGCCCTTCCCCTGGGTGTCGCCAACCGGCATTGCCCGGCCGACGGCACCCTGAGAAGGCCCTCTCTGTGGGAGCGGATCGGACGAAGGGATGTATGGGGCAGAAGGCGGTCTCGTATATAGCTAGGCCCCGAGCCATGGAGCGATTTGAAGATGGTCGTCAACACCTTGAAGCACACTCGAAAGGCCACAGGCAGCCAGTGCAGCTCGCGCAGGAGAGGTGTTATGTGGGCATGCCTTGGGGCACCCATAATCACCCGCACGGCCGCGTTCTGGACTAGCTGTAGCTTTCGAGTGCACCTCAAGGGGAGCCCCATGTAGAGAGCGTTACAGTAATCCAGCCGAGAAGTCACAAGCGCTTGAGTGACTGTGCGAAGGTCCCCCCGGTCCAGTAAGGGGCGCAACTGGCGTATCAGGCGAACCTGATAAAACGCCCTCCTGGCCACAGCCGCCACATGATCCTCCATGGACAGCCAGGAATCCAGGAGGACGTCCAAGTTGCGCGCCCTCTCCACGGGGGCTAGTTGTTCGCCCCTGATGGCCAATGTTGGACTTATCTGGCTGAACCGGGGAGCCGGAAACCACAGCCACTCGGTCTTGGACGGGTTGAGCTTGAGTTTGTTACTACCCATCCAGATCCGTACGGCCTCCAAACACCGGGACAGCACCTCGACGGCATCGTTGGGGTGGTTTGGGGTGGATATGTACAACTGAGTGTCATCAGCATACAGATGGTATTCCACCCCAAAACCACGGATGATCTCGCCCAGCGGCTTCATATAGGTGTTGAACAGAAGGGGAGAGAGGACCGACCCCTGAGGAACCCCACATGTGAGGGGCCTCGGGGACGACCTCTGCCCTCCTGCCAACACCCATTGCGACCGACCAGAGAGGTAGGACGAGAACCACCGTAAAACGGTACCTCTCAGTCCCAACCCCCCCAATCGGTGAAATAAAATACCATAGTCGATGGTATCAAAAGCCGCTGAGAGGTCTAATAGGACTAGGATAGAGGAACAGCCTCTATCCCGCGCCCTCCAGAGATCATCAACCAACGCGACCAATGTCGTCTCGGTGCTGTGACCGGGTCGGAAGCCGGATTGGCGCGGGTCTAGATAATCAAGCTCCCACAGAGAGGGTCTTCTCCGGGTGCCGTTGGCTGGGCAATGCTGGTTGGCGACACCCAAGGGAAGGGCCTTCTCTGTGGCGGGCCCGGCTCTCTGGAACCACCTACCCCCCGACCTTCGCACTACCTCGGACCTCCGCCTCTTCTGCCAACGTCTTAAGACGCATTTATTCCAACAAGCTGGCCTAGGATAGCCCCCCGTTTCTGACTTTTTATACATAAATTAAAATTTGGTAGGGTTTTTAAATATGGGTTTTAGCACGGGTTTAAATAATTTAATATATTTTAATGATGTATATTGTATTTATTGTGGTTTTAAATAATGCCTGTGCGCCGCCCTGGGTCCTAACAAGGAGAAGGGCAGGGTATAAATTCGAATAAATAAAATAAAAATAAAATGACTAAACACTGAAGGTGCACGGACCTTCCCACCAAAGGAGGTTCTTATTTTTCTACTTGCATTTTTACATTTTTTCGAACTGCTAAGTTGGCAGAAGCTGGGTCAAGTAATGGGAGCTCACTCTGTTATGCGGCACTAGGAATTTGAATTGCTGAACTGCCAACCTTTTTGACTGACAAGCTCAGCTTGTTAGCCATTGAGTCACCATGTCCCTCTTATATAGGTGTATTATATATAGGTATAGAGCCAAATGCAGTGGCTCAATTTCCCTACCAGAGAAAGGGGTTAAATCTCTTTTTTGCATCAGTGTTTATTCCTCATTTCCACAATGGCCTATGTTAGGGCCATTGGCCAGAATTAAAACTAACATGCCAATTCAGGCAAAAAAACCCATATACATATATATATACATGCATACATACGTGCATACATACGTACGTACGTACATACACATATATATGATTTTTGTGTCACACACACACACACACACATATATATACATATACATACACATACATACTGCATAATGAAAAAATATATACTTTGACTAATAATTTATTTTTTGTTAATTTCATTATGAAAGTACTGTCTAATCAGCTCAGCTTATTTTCAACAATGCAATGGGCAGCATGTAAGTATAATAAAGAAATAATAATAAAAAATTTATATTCAAATCATCCAAACTTATGCACCAACAATATGCTATAGTCATTATGGGGTCAAAGATTTTTACAATAATGTGGTCTGCCTTTAAGAAAAAGAAAATGACCGTTGGCTTAACTGATGCACCCTTTCTCTGGGAAAGTGGAGGCAGCATCCATGTGTGGGTTATCCTCGTGTGTCATCCAATAAAATTGAGTCTGCAGAGTTTAGGTCCCGCCTCTTCCTGCTGCCATACCCAGTTTTTTGATGAACACTAACATGCAGAGAGATGTGTACATGCTGGAACGATCTCTCCGAATACACCGGCCAGACCAGGGGGTGGTGCTCATCTCTGTTTCAAAGCCGAAGAGCCAGAGCTGTCCAGACATCTCAGTGATCATGTGGCCTGCATGACTAAACACCGAAGGTGCATGGACCTTCCCACCAAAGGTGGTTCCTATTTTTCTAATTGCATTTTTACATTTTTTCGAATTGCTAGTTTAGCTGGATGTTGTCTCCACTTTCCCAAAGAAAGGGCGTATCAGGTAAGCCAACGCCCATTCTATGTCAGTGGCGACAGCATCCATGTGTGGGACATACAAGAGCTTGTCCACTTTTACAGGGACCCTGTGACTAACACTAACCTGCTATAAAACTCTCCTCTCAAAGGCTGCATCTGTCAATCTGGTACTGTCTAATAAATGAAGATGGTGACATCCACATAGCCGCCCTGCAAACTCATGTAGAGGAGCTTGCATGCCCCAAGTCGTTGAAGTGGCTATGGAAGAGGCTGAGCTTGTGAGGAATAAGCTTTCACAATCCAAGCCCTGATCCACCGCCCCAATAGAGAAGATGATATTTTGTGGCCCATATTGTCCGATTGAAATGCACCAGAAAGGTGATGTTATGCATAGGAAAATTCGTAGGGCCCTTTGAACATCTAGTGTGTGTCATCTACATTGCAGAAGGTGCACTGGATCCGGACAGAAATTGGATAATACTAATTTTTGGGTACAGTGGAGGAGGGATTTCACCTTAGGAATGAACATTGGGTCCACTCTTAGGACTACCCAGTCTGAATAAAAGATGCATAGATCTTGACGAATAGAAATCCAGCAAGGTGATGTTATAGCTACCAAAAAAATCACCTTTTGCAACAGGTAGAGAAGTGATGTGTCCTTCGCCGGTTCGAAGGGAGCGTGTGTAAATGCTTGAAGAACAAGGGGCAAGTCCCATGATGGATAGCAATGAATTGTTGGTGGATGTAAATTAGTGGCCCCTTTTAAGAATTGCTTGATCAGTGGTTTGTGTGCCAGGGACGTTGGATCCAGTACACAGCACAGATGAGAGGGATGGGTGACAGGCCTGCGGTCAGTCCCTCTTGTAGGGGACTGGAGAACATGACATGTCAGGGCATGTGGAGGGGCTACCTTCTTTGTTCGACATCATTCACAGAAGAATTTCCATGTGGCATCACAGTTTCTATTTGTTGAGGGTCTCCTGGCTGCTTGAATAGTGTTGATGACCACTGGGGACAGGTCTTCTGCAGTCATTGAGCACACTTAGCCTCTAGGCGGTCAACTTGATCCATTGCGGATCCGGATGACCTAGGGCTCCCTGAGTGAGTGGAGTTTTGAGTAGAGAGATCCGCCATGGGGGAGCGATTAACAGTGACAGGAGATCTGCAAACCACAAGTGGTGCAGCCAGTGAGGCACTAGGAGAATCAACTCTGCCTTTTCCTCCAACATTTTTCTGATGATCTGCTGGATCAGGGGAAATGGTGGAAACGCATATAGGAGGCCCAGAGGCTAGTGACAACAGAGGGCATCTGTCCCTTCCACACCCAGAGATGCGTACCTTGCAAAGAACCTGGAAACTTTTCTGTTGTTGCAGGTGGAGAAAAAGTTGATCACTGGCACTCCGAATCTCCTGGTCAGCACCTGAAAGTGAGGTGCATGGATCTCCTATTCTGCTTGATCCACTCAAGATCAGTGCAACCAATTGGCTGCGACATTGGCAGTTCCCATGATGTGCTCTGCTCATATGGAGAGGAGATGTGATTCTGCCCAGCTTTCCAGTTGTTGGGCCTCCATCATTAGCCATCTGGATCGGGTTCCGCCTTGTCTGTTGACAAGGGCTTTCGCCATCATGTTGTCTATGAGGATCAAGACGTGTTTTCCATTGACGGCCACTTGGAAGTGGAGGTGTCCCAGCCAAATTGTCCTCAGCTCCACAAAATTGATGGTCTGTTGTCATTCTGTGTGGGACCACTGGCCCTGTGCTACATCCATCTCTGAATGAACGCCCCAATCGTGCAGGCTGGCGTCGGTGGTTATTGTCACTCAATGGGGCTCCCAGAACAAGGACCCCTTCGCTATGGTCTGCGACATCCACCAGGTCAGAGAGTTGCTCACCTTCAGAGGCAAGTGGATCTTTGCTGATAAGCAGTTGCTGCCATTCTTCTTGAATGGTAGAAGCAGCCACTGAAGTGGCCTGCTGTGAAGTGTGGCCCAGGGTCCTATTGCAAAGCAAGAAACCATTTTGCCTAGCAGTTGAGACAGCAGAAGTTGGACTCGATGCTGTCTCTGTACCTGTAGGACTAACTCCCTGAGGCTCTTATGCTGCTCCCTGGGTAAAAAGACCCTGCCTTGTCTAGTGTCTATGAGGGCGCCAAGGTGGACAATGTGTGTGGTCGGTACCAGGTGGCTCTTTGATAGATTTATCAAAAACCATAGGTTTTGAGGATGCTTAGTGTTTCCGCCAAATCCCAGTGGGCCTGACTGAGGAACCTGAACAACAGGAGAATGTCATCCAGGTAACACATTATTCTGATGGGCATGTGCTGTGGGCTGCTATCGTGGCTACCAGCTTGGTAAATACCATGGGCGCTATGGAGAGGCAATATTAGTAATGGTTCCCCGATAGCAGACTCAAAGGAACCGTCGATGTCAAGATGGATTGGGACATGAAGGTAGGCCTCCGTCAGATCCACCGAGGTAAGGAAGACATCCCTTCGGATGCTCTTTAAGATGGTCATTAGAGAGTGCATCTTGAACCACCAGTAGACAATGCGGCAGTTCAAGGCTTTGAGATCGAGGATCACTCTCCAGCCCTCCCAAGGCCTTTGGGACGATGAACAGTAGGGAGTAGAAACCCTTGTCCCTTTTGCTTCTCTGGAACTGGCTGAATGGCCTAGAAGTGCTGAATGGCCTGGTCTACTAGGCGCCTCTTTTCTTGGTCCATGAAACAGGACAGAGGAGGAAACGCCTCAGCGGAAAAGAAAGAAACTTTAGGGAGAGGCCTAATTTCACCATCTCCCTCACCCAGGCGTCTGTTGATACATCCTCCCATCAGTTGGCAAAGAAAGCCAATCTAGCACCAATGGGAAGGTTCTCACCATGCAGTCACTTTTGTCTGCAGAAGGAATGGGAGTTTCCCGCACCTCTAAAGGATCTTCTAGGAGGACGGAAGTGTTTGTAACCCCTACCTGTTCTGTCCGGTTGTTGCGGTCCCTGTCTACCTGAATGTTGTCTGACCAGACAGGAGAAGCCATATCCCCCATCCGGGTTCCTAAAGGACAACCTGCAGTGATAGGGAGCAGACCTATTCTTAGCCCTGCGAAAGAGGGAAGGAAGAATCTTTCTCTTATCCTTTGATTCGATAAGCATGGGCTCCAAAGGGTCCCCAAACAATTTGTCCCGCGCGAATGGTTCTGAGGCTAGGCGCCATTTATTCTTGGTGTTAGCATGCCATGGGCAAAGCCAACGCAAATGCTTGGCCGCTATGGAGGACCCAACAGACTGAGCCATGAACCTGGCTGCATTAAGTGAGGCATCTGCCAAAAATTGAAGAGCCATCTTTAATTTGTTGAGGTCCTGATGGGACCTCGGGTCACTAACTGGAATTCAGTCTCGTAGCTCTTGAAGCCACAGGAGGGCAGTCCTATTAAAAAAGGCGTCCTAATCACCCAGGCGGTTGATTGGTGATCCTTAATGAGGACATGTTCTGACCTCTTCTCCTCCGCCTTTAAGGCATCCTCCAAATTACTTGGAACTACGTTGGGGAAGGACAGCGCTGCTATCAGAGCATCCACGGAGTGCACCTCCAATGCCTTGGCTAAATCTGACCCTATATTGTAGAAACGCTTGTTCTGGGCTGATGGAAAGGAACCCAACCTGAGGACTTCTATTGACATTGAACTATGTCCAGGAATAAAGGAGTAGAGGGGATCACCTCTTTCTGAATAGTAGACTCAGTGAAAATTAGACCCGCCAAATCCTTGGCCTTGGCTGAAGTGGATTTAGTTGTTTGGGCCGCTTCAAGATTAGCTATCTTTTGGGCTTTTAACAAAAGAGACCTGAACATAGTTGGTTTGAAAAGTCCGGCTAATGTCTGATCTAGATCTGAATCCTCGTCCTTGGAGAGTTTAAGAGTCCCTTTGGGGATCATCATCTTCCAAGGAAGAGGAGCTATCCGATGACTCTGTGGGTCACTCCTTGTGAACAGGAGGCTCCCTTGCTTGCTCTCTAGAACCTGGCTTCTTATTTCACTTCTTGATTCTTTTGGAACTAGAGGAAGGGTTTTGCTGCAGGCCTACTACAATTCCCTGCCTAATGGCCTCAAATATTATGGCCCTCATGTCAGGAAGTGAAGAACGTCTATGCAGGCCAGCAGTGACCCATGCCATGGGGGAGATGGCAGAACGTGCTGGGCCCAGATTGTCTGTCCCTTCTGGAATAGAGGGTTGAAGGGCCTCTTCCATGTCCTGGTCCCATCTCAGACTTTCATTGTCTAGTGATAGATCCCCTTCAAAGCTGGGGATCTCGGCCTGGGCAGGAATCTCAGAAGGAGAAGGATCTGCCACCACCTGGGCCAAGGCCACTGATCACCTCTCAGGCTCTTTTTGGGCTGTGGCAAATTGTTTGTCTTGGGTCTTTTGCATCCTAAGTTCTGCTCTCTGCATGGCCTTTGACTTTCCTTTGTTTTTTTTAAGGGGGGAGACTTCCTTCTGCTGATCAGGTGAAGGGTGAACAGCCCTTCAAGAGGGTCATCCAATAAAGGGGACGAGACCTCCTTGTCACCTCCTTCCATATTGGATGCCAGCTGTCAGCTCTGCAATTAAAATCCAGAGACAGCCACTGAGGGAAATATACTCTGGAGGTGGCTGACCGTATTAAAGGACAGGAATCTCGGCCTGGGCAGTACCCAGGTTCTGGGAAGTTGGAGAGTGTTTACCCCTTTAGACAAGCATGCCTGGCCCCATCTCTCAGCCTGCTACAGGCGATCCCACTGGGTCCCTGTGCTAAAAGCTCTTTGGTGGCAAAGGGAGGCTTGGGCTGGCCTGGCTCTCCCGATCACCTGAGGAGAATGCCCCTCTAGCACTCCCTGGGATTTCCTAACACTGATGGTCTAGAGCAGTGGTAGTCAACCTGGTCCCTACTGCCCACCAGTGGGCATTCTAGCTTTCTTGGTAGGCGGTAGGGGTTTTGTCCAATATTGAAACACTTTCCTTTTTTTAATTTGACTTCGGCTGCAGTCGACCTTTGGAGGGCAAAAAGCCCACTCCCTAGACTAGCTGTAGCTAGCCGACCCCATGCTGGACTCACTGGGGCAATCTGTGGTAGCAGATGCCCTCCAAACGCCGACTGCAGCTGATCGCTGTCAGAGCCAGTGCCGCATTGCTCCAAGAGGAGCCAAACACTTGAAGGGGATGGAAGGAAACTGAAAAGGAGTGGAAGGAAACCTACGGAGTGAAAGAAAAGAGGTTGAAGTAAAATAGCAGCTCAGAAGAAGAATGAAAAACCAATAATTATCTATTTTCCTAGGAGAGATCGTTTGCACATCTAGTTCAATAGGCAGCAGGAAGAGGCGGGACTTAAACTCTGCAGGTCTATTGGATGGCACATGAGGATAACCCACATATGGATGCTGTCTCCACTGACATAGGAGAAATGCTGATACAAATTACTCTATTGTAAGATTTGAAAGAGATGAACATTACAGACCAAAATGAACAAATAGTCAAAAACATCCTTGAGTGTGTTACATCCATTCCACTGCCAGAAAAACATTTTGCACAGTCAAAAATCTCTGATGAAACTATGATTTTTTGAAAAAGTGACAAAGAACACCAGACATTTCACTAATAAATTGGAGTATGTTGAACTTTGCAAGACCATAACCATTTTGTTAGATGTGCCATACTAAGAGTTTACAATAAATATAAAACAAGGCTCTCAACAAAGTTGCCCCTTTGGGTGTCACCACAGGAAGCCTTTTTCAGAAAAGAAATGGTGGCAAAGCCAGACTGGTTGGCGTACAGTAACATTTTATCTTTCGACGCTAGGTAACCCAAAATTTGGAACTCTGTTATTGACAGCAACAAGATTTTTGTATGCACAAAAATGAAAGGACACTTTGATTCCTACTATGGATGAATGGTAGCAGAAGTTGATGGAGTTGTCTGAAATGGCAAAACTGATCACTTTGATTAAAGAAAAGAATATAAGTGCTTTTGTTTCCACATGGAGACAGCTTCTGAACTTCCTGGAGTTTGTGGAGAAGAATGAAACTCTGTGTGTTACCAATTAGACAAATAGATCTTTATAGAAATGGTTTCTTCATATTATTATGAAAAAGCAAAAAGCTGTGATTTGATATTAATGCCTTATTTTACTAAAAGAGAGTCAAAAATCAATGCTTCTTTTTCTTTCTTATCTTTCCTCACTTCCTCAACCCCCCAGTTGCTTCCCCCCCTTCTCCCCATACTGCTTTTCTATTTACTTGGTATTTTGTATTTTATAAAACTTTATAAATCAATAAAAATGTTAATGGTGAACTTTACAAGATCATAAGAAAACTTATCCAAGAGGAAACATGTCAGTTTAACGTGAACTTTTGAAAAAGGCAATTGAAGAAAACAAAGGGATCCATAGAGCAAAATGCAATCTTATAAATACAAGAAAGGTTTTTGCCTTAAAATGTGAAGATGGCTCTGTGTGTAGAACAAGACAGAAAATGTTAGAAATAATTGGAAAATTGTATTCAGAGATATTCAAAGATCAAGATCTCTCAAAAGTAACAACACCCATGAAAGAGGAAATACCAGATACTCTAGTGGACGGATATCATGTGCTATAAAATCAATGAAAAATTCAAAGCTTCAGGAAATGACTGTTACAGTTAAAATACTGAAAGCTAGTGGTCACAGTTTACATATGATCCTAGCAAAATTATACTCATGATGCCTAAGAGAGAGAAAAAACCTGATTCATGGAAAAAGGCCGAAGTGATTTTTTTACACAAGGGACCCAAGATGATTTAAAGAACTATCACCCAATAAGCCTTCTTTGAGTCATCTGCAAGGTTCTCACCAACATAATAGCAAAATGAATATTGATAACATCAAATGATCGAATCGAATCGAATCGAATTTTATTTATAACCCGCTCTCTCTCTCCGAAGGGACTCGAGGCGGGGCACAGGGAATTAAAAACAGTTAAAAAGAATACAAAATTTAAAACAATAAACGTACATAAATACTAACTAAAAGGCATATTAAACAGAAAACCCTCCGCTAAAATTCCCAAGTATTTACTAAAAATCCCTAAACAATCAGAAGAGACTATCCTAGGCCGGCCAAGCGAAAAAGATGTGTTTTTAATTTCAGACGGAAGGAGCGGAGGTCCGTGGTAGTTCTAATATCGGGGGGAAGGTCGTTCCAGAGGGCTGGGCCCGCCACAGAGAAGGCCCTTCCCCTGGGCGTCGCCCGCTGACAAAGTCTAGTGGACGGCACCCGGAGAAGTCCCTCTCTGTGGGAGCGAATCGGCCGTGAGGATGTATGGGGCAGGATCCGATCCCGCAGGTAGCTAGGTCCCGAGCCATGGAGCGCTTTGAAGATGACAACTAACACCTTGAAGCGCACCCGGAAGACGACAGGCAGCCAGTGCAGCTCGCGCAAGAGCGGTGTTACATGGGTGGATCTAGAAGCACCCATAATTGCCCGCGCGGCTGCATTCTGGACTAACTGAAGTCTCCGGATGCACCTCAAGGGGAGCCCCATGTAGAGAGAGTTACAATAGTCCAGTCGGGATGTCACGAGAGCATGAGTGACTGTGCGAAGGGCGTCCCGATCCAATAGGGGGCGCAATTGGCGAACCAGGCGAACCTGGTAAAATGCCCTCCTGGCCACGGCTGTCACTTGATCTTCCATGGACAGCCGGGCATCCAGGAGGACACCCAAATTGCGCACCCCATCCACAGGGGCAAGATGTTCGCCCCCTATGGCCAGCGATGGAGTTAGCTGGTTGAATCGGGCAGCCGGAAACCACAGCCACTCGGTCTTGGTCGGGTTGAGTCTGAGTCCGTTACTTCCCATCCAGATCCGCACGGCTTCCAGGCACTGGCACATCACCGCTACGGCATCGTTGGGGTGGTTTGGGGTAGATATATACAGCTGAGTGTCATCAGCGTAAAGATGGTACTCTACCCCAAAACCACGGATGATCTCACCCAGCGGCTTCATACATGTGTTGAACAGGAGAGGCGAGAGGACCGACCCCTGAGGCACCCCACAAGTGAGGGGTCTCGAGGTCGACCTCTGCTCTCCTGCCAACACAAATTGCGATCGGCCAGAGAGGTAGGAGAACCACCGTAAAACGGTGCCTCCCACCCCCAACCCCCCCAGCCGATGCAATAGGATATCATGGCCGATGGTATCGAAAGCCGCCGAGAGGTCTAATAGGACCAGGATGGAGAAGCAACCCCCATCTCTGGCCCTCCAGAGATCATCCACCAACGCGACCAATGCCGTCTCGGTGCTATGCCCGGGCCGGAAGCCGGACTGGCGCGGGTCTAGATAATCAACTTCCTCCAGGTGACGGGGAAACTGTTGTGCCACCACACTCTCAACAACCTTCGCCAAAAAGGGAAGGTTGGAGACGGGACGATAGTTAGTTAAAAGAGCTGGATCCAAAGAGGGCTTCTTCAGGAGGGGCCTCACCATAGCCTCTTTTAGGGAAGCAGGCAAGGAACCCTCACTTAAGGATGCGTTGACAACCTCTTGGAGCCAGCCTCGTGTCACCTCCCAGGATGCCAGTACAAGCCAGGAGGGACACGGGTCCAATAAACATGTGGTGGCTCGCAGTCGCCCACGTAACCTGTCCATATCCTCGGAAGAAACGGAGTCAAACTCCTCCCAGACAAGATCTGCCTCGCGGCATCCCACTGGGCCATCAATGGGGGCTAGCTCGTTCTGTATCTGAGCGATTTTCTCCTGCAGAAAAGTCACAAATTCCTCTGCTCTACCCTGTAGCGGGGCTTCCCGCACCCTCTGTTGAAGGAGGGAGCGGGTCACCCTAAACAGGGCGGCAGGGCGGTTGTCTGCGGATGCTATGAGAGTAGCACAATGATGGCGTTTGGCCACTCTCAGCGCCACAATGTAAGTCCGTAAATGGGCTCTTACCTGTGTTCGGTCAGATTCAGATCGAGAAGACCTCCATCTTCTCTCTAGGCATCTCTTGCGGCGTTTCATCACCCTCGGCTCCTCGGTAAACCAAGGGGCCAGGGTGGTTCGCCGCTGCAAGAGAGGCCGCAAGGGCGCGACCCGATCCAAGGCTCCCGTGGCCGCAGTATTCCATGCGGCCACGAGGTCCTCCATCGGGGCGCGGGTCAGGGGTACAGGAAGTGGCCCAAGCGCCGTCTGGAACCCATCAGGGTCCATAAGGCGCCTGGGGCGGAACCTGGTTCCGCCTCCCCGCGGTGGGGAGTAGCGGTTGGAAAGTCGAGCCAGAGAAGTGAGTGGTCTGACCATGACAAGGGCGTGATGACTATATCCCCTATACCCAGATCACTCTTCCATTGGCCAGAGACAAAGATGAGATCCGGTGTATGTCCACCCTCGTGGGTGGGGCCTTGAATTACTTGGGTCAGGTCCATGGCCGTCATGGAAGCCATGAACTCCCGAGCTACCACGGATGATTCGCCCACCGATGGCAGATTAAAGTCCCCCATGACTAAAAGTCTGGGGGTCTCGACTGCCACCGTAGCGATCACCTCAAGGAGCTCGGGCAGGGCTGCTGCTACATAGCGGGGAGCCAGGTATACAACCAGCAAGCCCAACTGCCTCCCTAGGCCCCACTTCACGCAGAGGGACTCACAACCGGTGGTCTGTGGCACAATGGTCTCTCTCGGCTCAAGACCTTCCTTTACAATAACCGCTACCCCACCACCCCTGCCTAGGGCCCGGGGCTGATGAAAAGCGCGGTAGCCTGGTGGGCACATTTCAACGAGGGGGAGTCCACCCTCGTGGCCCAACCAGGTCTCTGCTATTCCTGCCAGGTCCGGCTCCCCCTCTGACACAAGGTCATGGATGAGGGGGGCTTTGTTGACAACGGACCTGGCGTTGCAAAACATCAGCCTCAGGCCCTGGCTCTGTATTCCCTGACCACCTAGCCTGCGGGGGTTGTGACACCTGACCGTTTGTAACCAAATGATGCACAGCCAAAGGAGCACACAGGATTTAGAAGTGACTATAGCACAATGGATCACATTCAGGTTGTTCAGCAAGTTATTGAAAGGCATAACGAATACATCATGCCTCTATGCATGGCTCTCCTTGACTACAAAAAGGCATTTGACTCAATATTGCAATAAGTAAGACATTGCTCAATCAAGGCATAGTCAATGCTTACATAAATGTATTACAATCAACATATGAAAAAACAATGGCAACAATTTGCTTTATTGATCTTAAAGTGGAAATCAACATAGAACGAGGTATATGATAATACAATACAATATCACCTATCCTTTTCTCATCATGCTTTAAAAGCCGAAGTGGCGCAGTTAGAATGCAATACTGTAGGCTACTTCAGCAGATTGCTAGCTGCAGTTCACCAGTTCAAATGTTACCATCTCAAGGTTGACTCAGCTTTCCATCCTTCCAAGGTGGATAAGGGTCTATTGCTGTGCCTTGAAGAAGTATTTTGCAAACTAGACTGGGCAAAAGATGGAATAAAAATCAATGGCATCTATTTAAATAAAATTTGTGGATGATGTTGTTTTTTTCTACAAGGCCCGATCTGGGTTCCTGAAGTATTCCCCCTTGAAGTCCGCTGGGGACCTCCACCATAATAGGGAATGGGATACTTCCGCTGTCAAGGTGATTTTGATCTGGGAACAGCTCATGAGCCTTCACTGAAATAGTAAAAGAAACCATTGAAGGTCTCTGGTGTAGAGACATGCCCAAAGGACGAAGCCAACTGCTGATAGCATGGTACCTAACAACTTGGCCAAAGTGGCAAAAGACACCCATGTCTCCCTGATGACCTGGGAACGTACTCCCTAAGATTTTGTTGTCTGTCAGGTGACAGAAAGACTGTGCCTAACATTGTGTCTATCAAGGCCCCTAGATGAATCAGCCCTGTAGATTGCAAATGGCTTTTGGCTATATTTATAGAAAAGCCATGGGCTCTTAAATTGGACATGGTGATGCCCAGGCCTCTCCTAGCACCCTCGACAGATGCAGATTGTAATAATATGTCATCTAAATAGCACTGGAGCCATATAGGTACCTTTCTCAGGTACGCTGCCAGTGCTACCAGAATTTTTGTAAACACCATAAGTGCCGATGACAATCTGAATGGTAACGCCTTGTACTGGAAGTGGTGTCCTATGTAACAAAATCTAAGATATTGCCTGTGTTCAGGTGTTATAGGTATGTGCAGGTAGGCCTCAGTAAGATCTATTGACGTGAGGAAATCCCCCTGCCTTGTAACCCGAAGAATAGAATGCAAGGAGTGCAATTTAAACCTCCGATAGCACACAAAGCAGTTTTGGCGCTTGACATCTAGAATAGCTCTCCAGCCACCCATTTTTGGGATGACAAAAAGAATGGAATAAAAACCCTAACCTATTGGTTTGGAGGCACCGGCTGGATAGCCCTAATATCCAATAGGTGTTGAATGGCTTCCTGCTTAAGCTGCCTCTGAGTCGGGTTATTTAAGACTGGACAAGAACGGAAAAACCTCGGAGGACTGGAGAGGAATTCCAGGGACAGCCCTGATCTAATAGTGGATTGGACCCACTCATCAAAGGAAGACAATTCCCAACAATCAGCAAAATAAGCCAAGTGGCCCTCGATGGATGGGGAGCTGGGCCTAGCCTTAGTTTCTACATAGGAGCGCCCACCGATGCCTCCCCCTCAAAAGGGGCATTTCGGCTGTCTGCCCTTCTGCTGCCAATCTGGCTGGTATTTCTGCCTAGGAGAATAGCCCGCCCCCCCTGATACTGTCCGAACCCTGAGTACCCAAACTCCACACCCCGAAATAAAGCCCCATAATCCTGACCCTGAAAGGAGGATCCGTAGTCTTGAGTACGAAAGGTACATTGCCGGGGATAAAGCGCAGCCCAGAATTGCCCTCCTTGGAGTGGTGGGAAACACTTCCTGCTTCTTTTTGTTTTCTAACAAGAAGGGATCAAGAGCAGAACCAAAAAGAGACACACACCCCCAAGCAAAGGGTGCTGATGCCAGATGCCATTTATAGAATATGTCCGTTTGCCATTGCCATAGGCATAGCAATCTGTGAGATGCTACAGAAGAAACAATTGCTCTGGAGGCAAACCTGGCTACAGCCAAAGTGGCATCTGAGGAGAATTGGATGGCTGCCGCCACCTTGTGGATCTCCTGGTGGGACCTGACATCTGCTATCAAGATTCGCTGTTGGAGATCCTGCAACCAAAGCAAAGAAGACCAGTTAAAGAAGGAAGCAGTCGTGACCGCTCTCACTGCCCAGGCCACCACCTGATGACCCCTCTGTAGAGTGAAGTCCGATTTTTTTGTCCTCGGGTTTGAAGGCATCGGCCAGTGTCCCAGGCATATTTACAGAGGTATGCAAAAGTCACAGGCGCATCAATAGTAGGTTGCGATAGCACCTAAACCATGTCTTTGTCCACATTAAAGAATGTCTTGTCATTTGAAGTAGGCCTAGGGCCCGAAGTGGGGGACGCCCAATGTCGCTTGACCAGGTCAAGGAAGATCGTAGGAGTGGGCACCGTGTCCGCCTTGATAGCTTACTCTGCAAAGATTGTCTCAGCAGATATTCCCTGAGATTGCACCAATGACTCTGATGATTTGTCTCTGAATTTTGCAGAGGCCTTTGCCTTGAATAACAAGGACTTGAACAAAGATGGCTGAAACAGGCCAGAAAGGTAGGTTTGGAGGAGGCATGCGTTCATTATCAGAAAGGTTTTCCTCTCTAACTTTGCCCTCCTCCTAAGCAGAGTCCTGATCCTGTTGTGATTGATCAGGAGAGACTGGAGGGTTCTCCTACTGCATATATCCTCTACCTCTGGAGCTCTAGAGAATGATTCTCTGTGAGTCTGAATTTGAGGTTGCTGAAAGACAGCTGCCATACACTGCTGGAAGGCTTTGAACATCATGTCCTGGAAGTTAGGGACACACATGGGGGGCATTTGATCAAGATGTACCCCTGCAGATATAGAAGGGGCGGACTGGTCAACCATCTCAATGGCTGGGTGAGGCACAGCAGGTGCTGAGCGAGGGGGCGACTGCCATACCTGATTAGAGCCCCAAAAGCCCGAGGTGTCAATAGGGATTCTTAAATTGAGAGAGGGATCCCCCTCTGCCACTCTTCCAGGTGATGGCAGTTGGCCCAGAGAAAGCCTCTTATCAGGGACTGGGATAGAAGAAACCTTCTTATTGCTGGCCTTTGTATATATGCATTCCAGTGCCCTATGTTTCCGGCGCTCAAACTTAGAAGTGGGCTTGGGGATTTTTTTTTGCCCTGAGGAGAACTGGAGAGATGCTCGGGTTTTTTGGTGACCTTACAGCCCCCTTCCCTTGGGGGAACATCCAGCAAAGAGCCAGATGCTGCTGTGGGGAACTCCGGTGTGATGGTAGGACTGGTGGTCACAATTGGGAGGCCCTGACACCCCTCACTGTTCACATTGTGATTGGTGGCCACCATTTTGACAGGCAGCTTGCGAGCAGTTCAAAATGGCGATTCACACCAAAAGAAACCAAGAAACCAACAGTGACAGCACTCTCTCCGAAATCTGAGGCTAAGTGGCTTGGGCTTCTAAGAGCTGCCGCACGCTTTCCCGCCAACTTAAAACATCCAAAATCGCTGGGTGAAAACCTCCCCCAGGCGATTAGCAACCTCCGCTGTGCTCGATGCTCATTAACAAGCCACGTGGGAGATCCATGGCTGATTTCAAAGCTGTGTCGCCGCTCAACTCAAAGAGGAGCGGCGGAGTGCTTCAGCGCTGTTAGAAGCCTCCAGCAGTCAAATTCACTAAGAGTAAAGTTAAGCTGACAGCAAAGTCTCAGTCAAAGGCAGAATGCGAATGGGAAGCAATCTTAATTAGCCACATGGCAAGTACTGTCAGAGGACAGATAGCGATCTCAATAAGCCTCCAGGCAAGCCCTGTCAATGGACAGTTAGGCTGAGGGCCCCAAGCAACCCCAGCTGCCACCCCTGAGGGGCTAAAACAGAACTGTCACAATCTCCAACTGTGGATTACACACCTTTTCAGACTAACCACAATTCTAGAACATCAAAGATGCACTTAAAAATAAATTCTGAAATCTCTGAATAGCTCAATAACACATCCGTCCACTTTGAGGGACTGAGTCAGAAGCTGGGTCTGTCTGGCAACAGGAGTATGGCTTAACTGTCTTGTCAGACTCAGTCCAATCAATGAGTGGATGAAGTCAGCCTGGATGCTACTACCCCCACTATGGAGAAAAAGCCAGGTTATCTTTAACAAATTCACCAAATAAGGAACAAATATATATATGGAGAAGAACTAGACCTAGTAGACCACTACCTCTAACTGGGCCAACAGATCTTAATGGAAAGTAATACAATAAAGACAATTGAATAATGTGCTGAATGTGGTTGGTAAATATTCGGCCAGCTTAGCCTAATTTTCAAGAATAACATTCCCCCTACACCTGAAGAAAAGTTTTCAATCAGTGTGTGCTACCTGCTCTACTATATGCCAGTGAAAATGAGCACTAATGTCACAATCAATACAAAAATTAAGAGTAACCCAAGGACTCATGGAAAGATACATGATCAACATTACTAGGTAAGAGAAAAATCTGCATATGAATTAGAGAACAAACAAAAGTATATATTATCATCAAGAGAGTAAAAGAATTAAAATGTAAATGGGCTGGTGACGCAACAAGAACTGATGGCAGGTGGACCAAGGCAGTCATAGAATGGATCCTACTTGATAAAAAGCATCCATGAAAGAGACCTAAAACAAGATGGATGATGTCAGCAAGTATTGCAGGCCCAAGTGGCAAAACAAAGCTCAGGGCCGTATTGGTTGAAAACATGTAGAGAGGATTTCTTCTTGTAGAAGGTGGACAATGGCTAAAATGATGGTGGTATTTTTATACTCTACTTGCCTGCAAATTCTGATTCACAAAAATATGTTAAAAATAATAATCCTCAAGTTGCTATATAACTCTATGATTTATGGTGCCCAATAGTGCAGAGATATACTTGAATGAATGATGTGCTAAAATTTTGGGAAGTAGTAAATTATTTTCTGGCACTACAGCCAATTATTCAGTATTAATAGCAATCTTTGATTTGTTATCAGAAAAAATAGCCAAGGCTTAGTGCAAAATATTGATAAACAATAGAGAAACTTATAAATTTCCTGAATTGCACCTACCAGACTGCATCCAGCAGTCTGCCATCCATAGGTAGCTCTGCAGGTATCAATCAGATATAATTCAGAAAGTTGTAATTCAACACATTTAGAAGAAATTAGGTTAATCCATCTTTAAATTAAGTAAACCTTTACATTAAGCTCACCAATTCTATTCATATTTTAAAGTTAACAATATAGTTACTATTCTATTGTAACAAATAATTAAGAGACCTGAATCGCTATGAGTATATAAATAATAAATTTATATAATGAATATATAACCATTATATTCAACTGTGTCATTGTCAATGACCACTGTACAATCTGTGAATAGCTGATTTACTAAAGCTCATTTATGTTCTATGCATAAAAACATTTTTGCAGTAAACTAAATCACCAACATGAGAACATACAGTATATTAACTTATAAATATACTATAATACCACAATATTAATGCCTTTCTAAAAATATCACACTTATTAAAACATAACCAATCTTTTTCCAGATTAATTGTAGAGACTATATTTAGTATGCATATTATTTTATTTTTGTTAAAATCGAGAATGGTTGGAAAAACAAAAATATTGATTCATGGTTATGAATTGCAATAATATTAATATTAAATAAAGTGATTATGTATAATGTTTCTCAAGAAGCCGTCCCTGGATCCAGCATTATTAGAGAACTATCGTCCCGTCTCCAACCTCCACTTTTTAGTGAAGGTTGTTGAGAGTGTGGTGGCCCAACAGTTTCCGCGACACTTGGAGGAAGTTGATTATCTAGACCCGCGCCAGTCCGGCTTCCGACCCGGGCACAGCACCGAGACGGCATTGGTCGCGTTGGTTGATGATCTCTGGAGGGCGCGGGATAGAGGATATTCCTCTATCCTAGTCCTATTAGACCTCTCAGCGGCTTTTGATACCATCGACCATGGTATCCTATTGCACCGACTGGGGAGGTTGGGGTTGGGAGGCACCGTTCTGCGGTGGTTCTCATCCTACCTCTCTGGTCGGTCGCAATATGTGTTGGCAGGGGGGCAGAGGTCGGCCTCGAGGTCCCTCATATGTGGGGTTCCTCAGGGGTCGGTCCTCTCGCCCTTATTGTTCAACACATATATGAAGCCGCTGGGTGAGATCATCCGTGGTTTTGGGGTGGGATACCATCTGTACGCTGATGATACTCAGTTGTACATATCCACCCCAGACCACCCCAACGATGCTGCCGAGGTTATGTCCCGGTGTTTGGAGGCCGTACGGATCTGGATGGGTGGTAACAAACTCAGGCTCAACCCATCCAAGACTGAGTGGCTGTGGCTTCCGGCGCCCCGGTTCAGCCAGATTATTCCAACTCTGGCCATTGGGGGCGAAACACCGGCCCCCGTGGAGAGGGCGCGCAATTTGGGTGTCCTCCTGGATTCCCGGCTGTCTATGGATGATCATGTGGCAGCCGTGGCCAGGGGGGCATTCCATCAGGTACGCCTGATGCGCCAATTGCGCCCCTTACTGGACCGGGGTGCCTTACGCACAGTCACTCAAGCACTCGTCACCTCTCGACTTGACTACTGTAATGCTCTCTACATGGGGCTCCCCTTGAGGTGCACCCGAAAGCTGCAGCTAGTCCAGAACGCAGCCGCGCGGGTGATTACGGGAGCACCTAGACACTCCCACATAACACCTATCCTGCGCGAGCTGCACTGGCTCCCTGTGGTCTTTCGGGTGCGCTTCAAGGTTTTAACGACCATCTTTAAAGCGCTCCATGGCTCGGGGCCTAGTTATATGCGAGACCGCCTCCTGCCCCATACATCCCTCAGACCGATACGCTCCCACAGAGAGGGCCTCCTCAGGGTGCCGTCGGCTGGACAATGCCGACTGGCGACACCCAGGGGAAGAGCCTTCTCTGTGGCGGGCCCTGCCCTTTGGAACGACCTACCCCCTGAACTCCGCACCATCTCTGACCTCCGCCTCTTCCGCAAGTGTCTGAAGACACACCTATTCCATCTAGCCGGCCTAGCATAACCCCCATTACTGACTCTTAGATAGTTTTAAATTTGGGTTTTTAAAATTCGGTTTTTAGCGCAGGGTCTATTAGAATAAGTTTTTTAAAATTTTATATGTTTTATATGTGTTTTAACATCCCTGTGCGCCGCCCTGGGTCCGTTTGGAGAAGGGCGGGGTATAAATTTAATAAAATAAATAAAATAATTAGGTAGAGATAATCAATTACACAAAAATACAGAAACTATCATGTTAAAATGATCTCTAAGATAAAACTTAATCATGCTTTAGTCTGAATGAAATCATAGAATCATTATTATAACATCCCATTAATTTAAATAGAACAAAATGTGTTTCAAACACTGCTTAATTTAATCTAATTAGGTTGCTAAAAATTCTGGACTTGAATCAAGATATAGTAATTAACACTGAAATTTGGCAGCAATCTACCTTTTCTAAAACGAAACGTAACACTTCCAAAACATGAAATTTCAGAAAGCATTAAGTATTAATTGATTCCCAGCAAAATGAAAAGGACAACCATACCACTGAAAAATTTTGTTAGTACATTGATACTACTGTTGATATCCTGTGGTAGACAAATATCAAACAGCAACAGGGGGAGAGATGCATTTCAGCACTCCCTGAATTGCTCTGTTTGTTGAGACAATATCCTAGGGCGGGGGGGGGGGTGTCAAACATCTGCGGGCTGGATCCGGCTCATGGGATGTTTAGATACAGCCCACGAGGCCGATGTAGAAATAGCAAAGGAACGTGATAGCAGCCCATTTTTTGCCTGGACAGCCTCATTCAGCACTCTGCCAGCCAAAACAGGCTGCAGGGGCTCCGGAGGCCTCCCCCAGCCTGGTACAGGCTGAAATGGAGCCTCCATGAGCTTTATCTGGTCCTCTCCATCCTATTTCCTATGGCTTTGCTATACTTACTTATCAAAGAGCTCCAGAAGAGCTTACACACATGGCAGAAAAGCTGAAGTCTTTTATTTAGAAGCCTGTAAAGCTGTAAGTATGTGAGATGTAAGGAAAACAGCTTTGCCCATCAGAATAAAAGACCGGCTTCCATGAGAACCTGCAGGCTTAGTTTGGGCCTAGTCTGGCCAGTGAGGCACAGCCTCCTGCTTGCTGCTGACTAGCTAGTTTGAATGAGCAGCTTCAGGGATTGGGGCATGGTAGCCAATCAACAAGGGGCTTGCAGTTTAGCCTGGTGAGACAAGAGAAGCAAGTTCCTCGTTAACTGGCTGCTTCTGCTGCTGCCTCAATTCCTGAAGCCTTTCTACCACATGGCCTTTTCTACCACTACCAGAGACCTCCTGGTCACATGGCTCTGGCTTAGCCAAAGTCTTTTACTCAGAAGCTGACAAAAACTTTTTTCTTAGATTTCATGTTCTTACAGCTTTGCCATCATCTGAATAAAACACTTTCGCTTTTCTGTCAGTGGGTCAGCCTCTTCTGGAGCTCTGGAGATCTTCAAAAAGTAATCCATGAGAAATGGGGTGAGGAGGACTAAGTGGAATCTGGGATGCTAGCAAAGCAGATCCAATCTGTGGGGACCCAGCGGGGCAGGAAGGGAGGAAAGAATGAGTATATCAGTGGACTGGGGGATGCCTTGAAGGATCTGTTTCAGCACTAGTTCCCACATGCTCTTCCCCACTCTGATATACCTCATGTGTATTTAATGACCTGTGCATTTGATTAACAAATGCCTTGGGGAAAGCAGGTAGTGATCATGTTCATTTAATGTGATTCAATCAAACAAATTCTCAGGTTACAAATGTAATTGGCAGGCTCTATGACATTCATATCTCAAGGATTACCTGTATAATGAGAGTGTGGGAGGGTCTCAGGGAAGTCCTGCCTTAGTATTTGTGGTGACAGGCGCCTCCTCACATAAGTCCCATACCATGCTCACCATGGCCATGCCCATTCTGGCCACGACCACCATGACCACACCACCAGGCATGCCCTACCTGAATAGCTGACAGACCAGGAGATCGAATACAACCCTGATGCAGCCCTCAATGAAATCAAGTTTGACACTCCTGTCCTAGGGCCACAAAAGGTAGGGACTTTTTTTTCCAAAACTGAAGTAAGGTCTTCCTAAGCAATTGTTCCGAGGCAGAGATAAAGAGATAAATATATTGGATCTAAAAACCTTCAATAACATTTCACAATCATTCCAAATTCCTATAACCATTAGGACCAATATATTTAGACAATACATAGCTTAAACGAATTTAATCCATTTAATATAATAGAAATCCCTTCCTTTGAAAGGGGGGGGGAATCTTGGAGTTGAATTAATTTTCATTTTATGCTGGTTATTATAAAGCAGTAAGACCAAGTAAGAAGAAAAAGAAAAAATAATTTAAAAAAACCAGATTCATCACTTGATAGATTATGAAAGAAATTCAAGTTGAAAGAAGGAAATCAAGGTTAGTAAATCTAGCACTTTCTGATATTTTACACTGTAGATCCCATAATCTCTTCTATTAATCATTCTGCCTGGGGTTTACCTTATAGTACTGTAAAATAGTCCAAAACAATTTATGTAAATTACATATTCACATTTCTAAAACTGAGCATGTTTTCTTTGAAACATAATTGTTTTGTATTCCGCAATTAAAGCAATTCAAGACATGCAGATTTGGTGGAGAGGGCATTTATAATGGATGAGAATTTTTTTTTTTCAAAGAAGATGAAAACCTCTTATTAATTTTTGACAGGGCTTCTGTTGTCTCTTTTATATTAAATAATTATCTAACCAGGATAAGTAATTTCCATAGTAAAATACCAAGTATTTTATATTCTTTCCCACTATGATTATTTTCAAAAGTACCACAATAGGAATTTTCCATAATACTATTAATCACTTAACTGATTAATTTGGAAGAAAAACTTATAAACTGATTCCAGAACAGGTCTCATTCTGGTAAACTGATTTTCCCATTTCTTCCCTCCCTCCCCCATCAGTCTAATTCCTAAAATCCTTGATTATTAACTTTAGTTTTATTTGAAAACAAGAACTGAATCCAAGTCAAATAACTCAATTCGCATGAAATGCATCTAGAAAATTTCTACTGTTACTTACCATTAGATGTTGTGCTGGATGCCACAGCTTTCTCACTGACCTCTGTTCGAGTGGGGTATTTTACTATGGGACTTTCAACCTTTTTCTTCTCACTTGTGGCAGAGCTATGGGATTGAGCTTCCATGATGACTTCTCATTACTCAGTCTTCTTCACACAAATATCTGCATTAACAAACACAGCTGTAAGATTTCCTTCAAAATGCAGGAAAAGGTTAGGAAAAAACCCTGCCATGTTTCTCTTTCAAAAGAGATGTTGCTTATTGGCCCTTAAAACACAGAAACCAACTCATAAATTCCATCAAATCAATTTTAACTTATTATCTTTATAACCTTATCCTGAAGTTTTACAAGAGCTATAAATTAGGCAGAAAAGGATGAAATCAGCACAGAGAGCTTAATGTATATCACTTGTATTATCCACTTCAAGATACTGAGTTTGTCAACTGAATAGCTGACAGACCAGGTTTGAGACCCAAGCACTGCACAACAGAGTTATCTCCATTATGCTGCCGCCCACCCAGCAGTTTGAAATCATGCAAATGGGTGTATACAAATAGGTACCACTTCAGTGGGAAGATTCCATACACCTCAGCGTATAGTCATGCTGGCCAAATGATCACGGAAGTATCTTTGGACAACCCTAGGCCTCTCGGCTAAGAAACAAAAATGAGCTGCATCTCCTAAAGCTGGACATGACTGGACAGGGGAAACCTTAACCTTTACTGATTTTTTATTTCTTTACATTCATGTCATGTCATGTCATGTCATGTCATTGACTTAACATTTATATTTTTGTAAATAATATATAACAAATATTGTAGATCTTTAACATACAGTATTTGCATAAGAATATTTTGAAAAGTTATCTTTCTTGCTCTGTCCCAAGATTCCAAACATAGCAACTAAGGACCAATATTTTAAGCATATAAGATTAGGCATAAGTTGAAATATTAGTATATTGTCCATGCTTTCAGTTGTTAAAAACTGCAGGTCTTCCCAATACCATCTTTTAGTTTACTGCTTTCACAATTATATTTGTATATGATTATCACTTTCACATGGGGACAATCCACTACTTCCCTTGCTGGAAGTCTACCATAAATTCTCAAAAATCTTGGGAATATTTATGTCCATGGTATCATCTCCATTTTCTACATATTCTGAAAACCTTCAAGTTGAATATGCCTCTTCTGGGGAATGTACAACTTTAATAAGTCTATCAACCTGCTTAACTCTTCTTTTCCTGTTTCTTTCACTCCTTTCCCATTCTAGCTTATCTTTACTTTCTGTCTCCTTCTGCTCTTCTTCCTCTTAATTTTTGAGTATAAGACACACTGGAGTATAAGATGCACCAAGGTTTTGAAGAGGCAAATTTTAAAAAGTAGATAGGTAGATAGAGGGTTAGACAGGGAGAGAAAGAGAGAGAAATACAGTAGGTAGGTAGGGAGAGAGAGAAGGTGTAGGTAGGTAGAGGGATAGAGGGGGAGAAATGGAGAGAGAGGGAGGGGGAGAGAGAGAGAGAGGGAGGGAGAGATACAGTAGATAGGGAGGGAGAGAGAGTAGGTAGGTACATAGTTAAATAGAGGGGAGAGAGAGAGAGAGAGAGAGAGAGAGAGAGAGAGAGAGAGAGAGAGAGAGAGAGAGAGAGAGAAATTCAGTAGATAGGTAGGGAGAGAGAGAGTGAGTAGGTTAGCAGGGTTGGATTTCAGACAGTATGCCCCGGTACGGGTGTATTAGAGCCACTGGATACCATCCCGGTACGTTGCTCACCCATCTGCCCTCGCTCCTTACTTTTAAATCTTCAGCGCTTCCGCGTGCGCGTGCAGCACATACCGCACCTGTGCGACACTCCGGTAAGCATCTGGAGTATTGCGGAGGGTTACGGAAGCATCGCAAGTAAGTATGATGCATGCATGCACCACACATGTCCATGTGGGTGACGCCAGGGCCGATCAGGAACCCACGAGTGGTAGGTAGGTAGGTAGGTAGGTAGATAGAAGGATAGAGAAAGAGAGAGGGAAATATAGTAGGTAGGGGGAGAGAGAGAGAGAGAGTAGGTAGGTAGGTAGATGTTTTCAGGTGTATTTATCCATGTGCTGGAGAAGGAAATCACTGACAATCTGCAGCACATAAGTCCTAAGACTCATAAGTCTCATCAATCCATTAAAGAGCTTTCCAAAAGGGAAAAAAAAATTGCATTCTGCAAACCTTCCAAAAACGGCCCATTTTTCATGAAAACGGCCCCATTTTATTTTAAAGACATGAATAGCCTTAGAGGGGCTGGCAAAGTGCTTCTGAGGGTTGGGGGGGCAAAAATGAGCAAAACAGGCCCATTTTTCGCCAAAACGGGCGCATTTTTTGTCAAAAAAATAGCATGCTTAGCCTTATGGAGGCTTATAAAGCGCTGCTGGGGGGCACAAAACAGCCCATTTTTTGCTCATTTCTACCCTCCCCAGCCCCCAGGAATTGTCTGAAAACCTCTATTAAGGTATGCACAGCCATTTTGGTGAAAGGGGAGGGTCTTCAGGAGGCAAAAAATGCTGTATTCGATATATAAGATGCACCCAGATTTTCAGCCTCTTTTTTGAGGAAAAAAGGTGCATTTTATACTCTGAAAAATACGGTAGTCAACACCTTTCATCTTGATGATATTTTAACATCCCCATAATAATATTGGCATAGCTGGGCCTGTGCCCCATTTGTTTTTGTTTAACCACAGGTCGTAGGTGGATACTTGTCTCTACAAATCAGTAATTCTTCTAAGAGAAAATCTGTCTTTTCTGCCATTACCATGTCTATTAGTTTGGTATAGACTCTGGTAAGAAGTCTGGTTTCTATAGTCAATTCCATCAGATTCTTTAAAATACACTGAAGTTAGGATAGTACTCAAGGCTCACCACTATTCCACTGATCCACAGACTAGTACTCACTGCTACTACATCTATTCACTCTAGAAGAGTTCAAATCACCAGGTCTAGATGGATTACATCCCAGGGTTCTGAAGGACCTAGTATTCATGATCTTAGAACAATTCTTTTTTTCCCCAAAAGAATTCTATTGGTTTTACAAATTATAATAAGGGAAAAGGTATATAGGGTATAATTTATACATTTTAGAGCTTCCATGTCAGAAAAGGTGGTTACATCCGGGTCTTCATACATCATATTGTTAGGTAAATAGTGGCAAGAGATACATGTATATCACATTTTAAAATTCATACATTCAATCTTTTTGCAATAACATCCGTTACAGGAATTACAGTGATTCAAAATTAATTATTTTTGAGATCTGAGTCTCTTTGCTATTATATCTTCCCTCCCCCCAGTGGACAGCGCCATGGCTCCTCCCGTTCCTTCTTCTTCATCTCCCAGGATCGAGGAATATTTTTTAAGAAAGGCATCTGCCTCTTCTGTTGTTTTAATTCTAATCCTGCCTCCATCCCAGAATACCAATATTCCTTCAGGCAGGCATTAACCATTTGAACCAGACTCCGTTTTTATATAATTTTTTTGACAAGAAGGAATATTTCCTTCTCGCTTCTCTTATTTTTTTGGGAATCTGCTTCAATATGAAAATGTCTTTTTGTTCATATTTCAAAGGCCTCTCTCGCTGCACCCTCAGTATCTCGTCTCTTGTGGACCTTCTTAAAAATTTAATATGAATCTCTCTGGGTACTTCATTTATTCTAGCATATGCTAAGTTAATTCTGTAAATTAAATCTATCTCCCCCCAAAGGTATTCTTTATTTTTTTTAATATAATCTGCTAAAATCTCACTCATCAAATCTCTAAGATTTTCCCCTTCTCTCTCAAGGATGTTCTGAAACCTAAGGAAGAAAGACATTCTTTCAAATTCAAATTTAGACATATGTCCAGAAAATTCTGCTGATTACTTTTGAAGTTCCTTTATCTCTCCTTTTATCTCGGCTGCCCCCTCCTTCAACTCTCCAATTTTTTGGTCATGGGTTGTTATAGATCTCTGTGTCCCCAGCAATTCTATTCTTATGTTCATAAGGTCTTTCCGCATTTCTTGTATTTCTTTCATTATATCATGTAGCGTTGGTTCTTGAATCTCCTCTCCAGCAGCCTCTTTTTGCAACATTGTTGTGATTTTCCCTTGCTGTAAAACCGGGTTGGGTCTGGCAGACGATGGAGCAGAAAAAGACTTTGCAGCTGGTGGCTTTTTTGGAGGCATTTGTAATTTGTAGTTTTAAAGTTTTGCAATAAAAATGGCATCAAGGAGCAAGCAGTCGGTAAAATCCGAGATATCGGAAATAAACTTAGTCAGTTTTTTAGTCTTGTTCTTTTGTAATATCCAGAGAGTTAATTGTCCTGTAAATCCGTAATAAAAAAAAGAAGAGTCCACGTATTGGGAAGGACACCAAGGGCTTCTTGAGGAGGCTTAGAAATAAATTTTCCCTTGATTTTTAACTAGTTGGAGGAATGCAGTCATAAGTCAGTAAAAGTTTTCCGCTAGGAACAAAGAAAACGCCATTTTGCCGCCTCAGCACAGGAAAGGAGAAGAAAGTAAAAGTTTCCGTTTTTTAACGAGATTCAGATACAAGGTTGCTAGCTGTAAATTCACTAGTTGAAACAAAGTTTCATTCAGATGGTTATAAACGGAAAGTATTAATCCTCAGCCTCCAAGGTCTGGAGAACATTTTAAGCAGCCGCTTTTTACAAGGGGGGGGGGGGGTTCCTGCAATTAAACTCCCCCCTCTATTTTTCTTTCTATAGAAGATTGAATGAAAATAGTCTCAAAACTCACAATCCACATTTTTTTGAAAGGTAATCCCCGGTGTATTCCTCCAAGTCCGGCATTTCAGCCCAACTCTTTTATTTCTGTGTTTCCCAGCTGGCGATGGCGAGGGGGAACTCCCCCCCCCACTTTCAGCTCTCCAGCTCCTAGAGCAAAGTGGGAAAAGGCACCCCGCCGATCGCCATCGATACGGGGGCCCCCACAGCCGCTTATGCGGCAGACAGTTAACACAAACTCTCTGAGCCCCCCCAGGGGGGGGCTAGCCAAAGAAGCAAGCGGCAGACGCACCCAAAAATGCGTCTGTCGCCGTCAGAAGCCAGAAGTCAAGTCAATCTTAGAACAATTCAACCATCCCTTTCAAAGATCGTGGAGCATCAGAAAATTACCAGAGGACAGGAAAAAAGACAGGATGGTTTCCATCTTCAAAAAAGAAAAAACAGAAAAAAATAAGGTAGTCAGCAGGGGGTAGAATATGAAGGGAATGAATAACATATATTGTGTTTGGAATTACTAGGGTTGCATATAGCGGACGTCACAGGGTTGGGGGGGAGGTTAGGGAGGATATGAGAGGGAATTATACTGGTACTTGATTTATGTATTCCAGGTTGAAAGGGGGGGGGAAGGGTATAATATCTGGTCCTGATTTATGTAGTTTATGTTGGGGGAGGGGGGTAAAGTGATATAATATTTGTACCTGATTTATGTTTTTTTTTATGTTGGGGGAAGGGGGGGCAAAAAAGAAGGGGGGGAAATTTGTTGGTGAAAAACTTTTTCAATAAAAAAGAAAAAAAAAGAAAAGAAAAAACATGGATCTAGGAAACTACAGACATATCAGCATGAAATCAATACCTGGGAAGATCGCAGAAAAGATAATCAACAACAAATTGTCAAAAACAAACCATGCCAAATAATTTTTATTGCATTCTTTTTCAAAGTGACTAAATTAGTGGACCTGTGAAATGTTGTGGACATAATTTACTTGGGCTTCAATAGGCCTTTGATAAAGTAGACAACTACTTCTATATGATATGTTAGAAAAATGAGAATTAGACTGCATCACCACCAGATGGATTAATAACTGGCTGGGGATCTTGACAATTTTGAGCATTGGGCCCTAAGTAACAAAATGATATTCAATAGTGAAAAAGACTGTTGGCTTACCTGAATGATCATTCTCTGGACATTACGAGAGTGTCCAAGCATGGGTTAACTTCATCTTGCTGCCCAAGGACTGAGTTCAAACTTTGTGTAGCCACGCCTCCTCCAGCTCCGTTTGGAGGCTGTTTAAAAAACGAACGTAGTACACCAGAAAAGACGCTGAAAAATAATAAGTCTATGCCCATGGAGGTGATAAGTCACACAATCCGCAGCGACCCAAGGGTGGGGTTGGACACTCCCGCAGCGCCCAGAGAATGACCATTCAGGTAAGCCAACGGTCATTCTCCTAGGCACTGCTTGGAATTGTCTGGGATGCGGACAGAAATCATGGAGGATGACCTCCTAGGAATAAGTGGAATAAGGTGTTGATTTTTGGGAGAAATGCTGGGTCCAATCGCAGGATGACTCTGTCCGAATGTATAATGCAGAGATTCTTCCTAACCAAGAATGCTGCCAGCTCAGAAATTCTATATGCTGACATGATGGCTATGAGAAAGGCAGTTTTGAATGACAAGTGATGCAGGCTAATAGAGTGGATAGGCTCAAATGGCGGTGATGTTGAAGTCTACAGGAGAAATGAGAGATCCCAAGTTGGGTAACGGTGTACCGTCGGGGGGCGGAGATTGGTAGCCCCCTTCAGGAAACTGCGGACCCTTGGGTGTCTGCTGAGCGGTTGAGAAGTGTCTCTGGACAAAACAGTGGCGAGGGCAGCCACCTGCCTCCGGAATGTATTGGAGGTGGAGCCTTTGTCCAACTCCTCCTGGAGAAAATCCAGGATTTGTGGAATTGTAGCTGCTGTAGCGTCGATGTGATGGGACTGACATCAAGAGGAAAAGATATTCCATGTTGCGTTGTATATCCGCACCGTGGAAGGTCATCTGGATGCCTGCATAGTGCGGATGACCTTGTCAGAATAGTTGTCCTGCCTCAGGAAGTCATCCTCAAGTGCCAAATGGCTAATTGGAGCCATTGTGGATCCGGGTGCTGAATGACCCCTTGGCTGAGGGAGATCTTCTCCTGAGGTATGCGCCAGGGCTTGGCCACTGACAGGCTGACTAGGTCAGCAAACCAGGATCTTCTTGGCCAGTGCATGGCAATGAGTAGCACCTCCCCACCCTCAAACAGGATCTTTCTGATCACCTGAGGTATCAGGGGGAGGGGAGGGAATGCTTATAATAGGCCCGGAGGGCAGCAGAATCGAAAAGCATCCATCCCTTCCATGCCATAACACTGGAACCAGGAGAAGAACAAGGGGAGTTGAGTGATCTCCGGGCTGGCGAACAGGTCTATTCTCGGACAACCGAATCTCTGTATCAGCTGGTGAAACAGAGACGGATGAAGTTGCCATTCTGAGTTGTTGGTGGTCGTTCTGCTCAGCCAGTCGGCTGTCACATTCTCCTCTCCAGATATGTGGTCCACTCGTAAGGACTCAAAGTGGCACTCCGCCCATTGCCCTAGAGCAGTGGTTCCCAAACTTTATTAGTCCACCGCCCCCTTGGTGCTACAAACTGATACTCAGTGCCCCTCTCCACCCCCACCCCCCCATGGTGGAATGCAATATTTTTTACGATCAGTTCTGTGGGCGTGGTTTGGTGGGCGTGGCTGATGGGGGTCATGTGACTGGGCGGTTTGCATGATGGAAGAAAGTTAGTAACAGTAAAATTCAAAACTGTAACAATTAATTGCACATTTATTCAAAATCCAATTTAAAAACCTTTTTAGTTAATATTAATTCAACAAAATTGTTGAACATGATCCAGTGTTACCAGGTTTTCAAAGTCTGATACTCATTTATCAAGAACCTTAGTGACTAATAACTTAGTAAACTCCATAAAACTTAGTAACTACTTCACTGTTCAGTATATTCTTAAACCTCATTTCCTTGCAACTGCAAATTTACTTCATTGAACTTTGCAAATAGTGATAAATAAACAATATCATGCCTGATCTCTGGAGTTCACTACTGAGCAAAGCATTTCGTCTTCAAAACACTCCAGAACAGTGTCAAAAAGATCGTAAAAGCATCTCACACAGTTGGCTTTTGATAGCCAACAAACGTCTGTATGAAGCGGCAAATGATCAAAATCTGCATCATTGAAAAGGAATTGAAAAAGTGACTTATGACCATTTTTGACAGTTATGACCATTGTAGCATCCCCATGGTCGTAAGATCAAAATTTGGATGCTTGGCAACTGACTCATACTGTATTTACAATGGTTGCAGTGTCTCGAGGTCATATAATAATCTTTTGCAACCTTTTGACAAGGCAAAGTCAATGGAGAAGCCAGATTCACTTAACAACGTTAGTAACAAGTGCAGTGATTCATTTAACAAGTGGCAAAAAAGATAATAA
Source organism: Rhabdophis nuchalis (assembly GCA_039707465.1). Classification (NCBI taxonomy): domain Eukaryota; kingdom Metazoa; phylum Chordata; class Lepidosauria; order Squamata; family Natricidae; genus Rhabdophis; species Rhabdophis nuchalis. Next base: position 98,249,202 of record CM077647.1, read on the forward strand.
AATAGGGCAAAATTCACTTAACAACTTTTCACTTAACAACAGAAATGTTGGTCTCAATTGTGGTCATAAGTTCTTTCTTATTTTCTTCCTTTCTTTCTCTTTCTCTGTTTTTCTTTCTGTCTCCGTCTGTCTCTCCCTCCCTCTGTCTGTCTCCGATTCAATCCCTCCCTCTGTCATTCTCTCTCTGTGCCTCTCTCCCCCTCCCTTCCTCATCATCTCTGTCTCTCTCTGTGTGTATTCTGTGTGTGTGTCTGTCAGTCTCTCTCTGATTCACTCCCTCCGTCTCTCTCTCTCTCTCTCTGTCTATCTCTAACCCCCCCCCCCCCCCCGAGCCTCTTCAGTCCCTGGGAAACAGATGAGTGGTCGGCATGTCCCAGAGACAAAAGCTCTGAAAGAGCAGCCAAAGGCAATCCAGGAGTCACTAAAGCCATCTCCAAGCAAGGACAGAAAAGAAACTCAAATTTAATTGGATTTCTGAGCATTTGGATCCTTGCCTGTGCAAAGCCAGGAGTGTGCAACTTATTGTAAATCTATTGCCTGTACATTCTGTAAATATTTTCTCTTTTACATTCTGGGGATATTTTGTCCCCGTCCTATGTGTGGCTTCTGCCTATCAGGCTCACCGGTCACCAGTTCCTTCCCCCCACCCGCATTGCCTCTTCAACCCCTGGGAAGCGCTTCAGCTGTCCCAAGGCGAAAGAGGCAGCCGTAGGCTCCCCAGCCAGCATGCCGGCCACTCGTCTGCTTCCCATGGGCTGAAGGGGATCTGTGGAGGGAGGGAGGGAACTGGCGACCGGTAGTGAGCAAGCGAGGCAGGCAGGCCCTGCGGCAGTGCCCAGCAACATTCCCTGCCCGCCCGCCCTGGCCACTCGTCTGCTTGGGTGAGCCAGGGGGCGGGTGGGCAGGGAATATTGCTGGGCGCCACTGCAGCTCCCGCCTACTTCGCTCGCTCACTGCCTCCTTGGCTGAAGGAATGGGACGCGTTAATGATTGTTGGGAAAGTGTTCGTCAGCGCCGTTGGCAGAAGCGGAGGAGCTGGAGGCGCATTCGGAAAAGCGAGCTGGGACGCCCGGCACGTGCTCTTCAGGCCACTTTTGCAAGCAAGCGCAGCGGGCCGACATTTCGGAATAGCTCCTTGGGCCAAACAAATCAGTGGTGGCATGGGGAGTTGGAGAAAGCGTGCGGGAAGGACTGGCGACCCTCTGGAAGCTGCCTGTTGAATGAAGGAGCTGCAGTAAACCCAGAGGGGGAAAGGTGTAGGGGGAAGAGGATTTTGTGGCACCTCGCTCGCTCACTACCGGCAGCCAGTTCCCTCCCTCCCCCCGTGGAGCCACTTCAGCCCATGGAAAGCTGACGAGTGGCCGGCATGCTGGCTGGGGAGGCTACAGCTGCCTCTTTCACCTTGGGACAGCCGGAGCACGTCCCCAGCGCCCAAGGAGTCCCGCGGTTTGCCCACCACTGAGCTAAGGGGAAGCTACCACGATGTCCCCATCCACCAACCATTTTTTTTTAAACCTTTTCACAAGCCAAGCCGGTCAGGGATGGGAGATTGAAGAAGTGCGTGCGAGCGCCTCTTTTGGGAGGAAGGCGGTGATTGGAGGGGAGGATGGTGACGTTGCTTAAAGGGAAACCCGCAGCTATTTCCAGGTTTGTTTGGGCGATGTTGTCCTTCTGCCCGCGCCGATAGGCTTTAACAGTCCATCGTCCACTCGGCAAGTTTCTTCCTCACCCTCAGCGCCCCGTTACCTCCTAGCGCCTCCCTGCAGCCGCTTTGCCTCCTAGCGCCCCCTTAAGGCGTGCCACCTACTTTGGGAACTACTGCCATAGAGCTTCTGCCTCTGACATCAGAGCCTTCAATTGTGTTCCGCCATGGGGGTTTACATAAGCCTTGGTGGCAATGTTGTCCATCAGAATTAGGATGAGGGATTCTTCGATGGAAAAAAAAATGCCGCAGGGCCAACCTGGTGGCCTGGAGTTCCTGCCAGTTTATGTTGTGGGTGAGCTCCACTTGCGACCACCTGCCCTGCATCTATTGTTATGATCTGGCCCTCCAGTTCCTTGAAAAGGGACCCCTTTTTCAGAGCCGCAGACTGCCACCACCGGAGTGACCAGAGAACCTTTGAGGGAACGCTTACCACCTTCATGGAGTTGCTGACCTTGCGTTGCTGGATCGGGAGAAGGAACCACTGAAGATCCTGTGCATACAGCTGAGCCCAGGGGACTATTGCTATGTATGATATTAGTTTCCCCAGCAGCTGGGACAGAGTCATGAGAGATGCTGACCTGGACCTCTTGATCTGACATACCAGAGACACGATGCTGTCTACTCATTCCTGCATGAGGAACACTCGGCTAGATCTGGAGTTGATGACCATGCCCAAATGCTGAATTCTGAAGGTCGGGTCCAGGTGGTTTTTGTCCAGGTTGACAGAGAAACCGTGATGTTCTAACATGCAGATGGTGACGGCTAGATCCCGGCACACCTGCTCCCTGGATGATGACATCAGTAGAATGTCGTCTAAATTACAGACTAGTAATGTCAGGAAGAAGAATTAAAAAACAGTCCAGTCCGGTCATGTGTGTCGAAGCAGTCCTGGAATAATGTCTAACAGAGAAGGCAGTCGTGCCGCGGCTGAGGACCTAGTGGCAGCATGGTATAGTGCGGCCGCGGGGGCCTTAGACCGCGTCGCGCCTTTGCGGCCTCTCACGTGGCGGCGTCTCACCCAGGCTCCTTGGTTTTCCGAGGAGTTGAGGGAGATGAAACGCCGCAAGAGACGCCTAGAGAGTAGGTGGAGATCCTCTCGATTCGAATCTGATCAAACACTGGTAAGAGCCCATTTAAGGACTTATTTAGTGGCAATGAGGGTGGCCAAAAGCAAGTCTTGTGCCTCCCTCATCGCATCCGCAGAGAACCGCCCGGCGGCCCTGTTTGGGGTGACCCGCTCCCTCCTTCAACAGAGGCCGCGGGAGTCCTCCTTGCAGGGCCGAGCTGAGGAATTTGGAGAATATCTGCAGGATAAAATCACTCAGATTCGGAGCGAGTTGCCCTCCACAGATAGTGGTCCGGAGGAAATATCCGATGCAGGCCTTGAGACAATTTTATGGGAAGACTTTGACTTTGTTACCGCCAAGGACATGGACAGGTTGGCGAGGAGACTAAAGGCCACCACATGTTTATTAGACCTTGTCCTTCCTGGCTTGTACTGGCATCCTAGGAGGAGACACGAGGCTGGCTCCAGGCCATTGTGAACGCTTCTTTGGGTGAGGGGTTCTTACCTACTGTCTTGAAAGAGGCGGTGGTGAGGCCCCTCCTCAAGAAGCCTTCCCTGGACCCAACATTATTGGCTAATTACCGCCCAGTCTCCAACCTTCACTTTCTAGCGGAGATTGTAGAGAGTGTGGTTGCACAGCAGTTTCCTCGTCACCTGGAGGAAACTGATTATCTAGACCCACGCCAGTCCGGCTTTTGGCCCAGTCATAGCATCAAGACGGCATTGGTCGCGTTGGTAGATGATCTCTGGAGGGCCCGGGATAGGGGTTGTTCCTCTATCCTGGTCTTATTAGATCTCTCAGCGGCTTTTGATACCATCAACCATAGTATTCTTTTACACCAACTGGAAGGGGTTGGGGGTGGGAGGCACCGTTTTGCGGTGGTTCTCTTTCCTCTCCGGTCAGTCACAATACGTGTTGACAGGGGGGCAGAGGTCGACTTCTAGGCCCCTCTCATACGGGGTGCCGCAGGGGTCGGTCCTCTCGCCGCTCCGGCAGCCCTGTATATGAAGCCGCTGGGTGAGATCATCCATGGTTTAGGGGTAGAATACCATCTGTACGCTGATGATACCCAGCTGTACATCTCTACCCCAGACCACCCCAACGATGCCGTTGAGGTGATGTCCCGGTGTTTAGAGGCCGTACGGATCTGGATGGGCAGTAACAAACTCAAACTCAACCCATCCAAAACCGAGTGGCTGTGGTTCCCGGCTTCCTGGTTTAGCCATCACTGGCCATGGTGGATGAAAGTTTGGCCCCTGTGGATAGAGTGCGCAATTTAGGAATCCTCCTGGATTCCCGGTTGTCCCTGGAGGACCATGTGGCGGCCCTGGCCAGGGGGGCGTTTTACCAGGTCCGCCTGGTCCGCCAATTGCGCCCCTTACTGGACCGGGAAGCCCTTCGCACAGTCACTCAAGCACTCGTGACTTCTCGTCTGGACTACTGTAACGCTCTCTACATTGAGATGCACTCGGAGGTTGCAGTTGGTTCAGAATGCAGCCGCGCGGGTGATCATGGGAACCTCAAGACATTCCCACATAACACCACTCCTGCGTGAGCTGCACTGGCTACCTGTGACCTACCGGGTGCGTTACAAGGTTTTGATGACCATCTTCAAGGTGCTCCGTGGCACGGGGCCTAGCTACTTACGAGACCGTCTACTGCTCCATACATCCCTACGACCGACTCGCTCCCAGGGAGAGGGTCTTCTCCAGGTGCCGTCGACCGGGCAATGCAGGTTGGCGGCTCCCAGGAGAAGAGCCTTCTCTGTGGTGGGCCCAACCCTCTGGAACGGCCTACCTCCCGATCTCCGTACCATCTCAGACCTCCGCTTGTTCCGCCAGCACTTAAAAACTTACTATTTTCATTTGGCCGGCCTAGCATGATCTACTCCGCACCCTACTGTCTTATAATCAAATAAAAGTTTAATTTATGGGTTTTTAAATTTTATTTTAAGCAGGGTATTGATTTAATTTAGTAATAATAATAATAATAATAATAATAATAATAATAATAATAATAATAATAATAATAATAATAATAATAATAATAATAATAATAATAATAATAATAATAATAATAATAATAATAATAATAGTCATGCAAAGAATTCTTGTAATGTGAATCCTTCCCAATCATATAATGAGAGGCTAGATGCTGCCTCCACCCTATGAGAATAGGAGTCTCAGGTAAGAACCAACGCTCTTTCTACATGGTGGTGGAGGCAGCATCTAGATTGGGACGTACCAAAGTTTAGCTTTAGTTTAGTTTTTATTCAATTTATATACCACCCTTCCACCTTTCGGGACTCAGGGTGGTGCACAGCCACAATAAAAATGGGTAATACAAAAGCTAAAATAGTGTGTTAAATTGAATTAAATGTAATTGGCCTACGTTTAAAAACTCCATACTAAAATCACTTTAAAACTATGACAGGCCGGCAGCACGAAATAAGTGTGTCTTCAGGGCCTGACGGAAGAGATGTAGGTCCATGATCGTCCGTAGTTCAGGGGGTAGGTCATTCCAGAGGGTAGGAGCTGCCACAGAGAAGGCTCTCCCCCTGGGGGCCGCCAGCCGACATTGTCTGGCTGATGGCACCGAGAAGGCCCTCTCTGTGGGAGCGAACTGGTCGGTGGGAGGTATTTGGCAGCAGGAGGCGGTCTTGCAAGTAACCAGGTCCCTTGCCATGGAGCGCTTTAAAGGTGGTCACTAATACCTTGAAGTGCACCTGGAAAGTCACAGGCAGCCAGTGCACCTTACGCAGGAGAGGTGTCATGTGGGAGCATCTGGAGGTTCCAAGAATCCCCTGCACGGCCGCATTCTGAACTGAGCCTCCGGGTGCACTTCAAGGTAAGCCCCATGTAAAGAGTGTTACAATAGTCCAGGCGGGAGGTGACGAGGGCTTGAGTGAACGTGCGTAAGGCGTCACGATCCAGAAAGGGGCACAACTGGCGTATCAGGCGAACCTAATAGAAAGCCCCCATGGCCACGGCCGTCACGTGATCTTCTAAAGACAGCTGAGAGGCCAGGAGGATGCCCAGGTTATGAGCCCTCTCTGTGGGGGCCAATGATTCGCCCCCAATAGCCAGAGATGGCATCAGCTGGCTCTATCGTAGCGCCGGAAGCCACAGCCACTCAGTCTTGGATGGGTTGAGTCAGAGCCTGTTCCTCCCCATCCAAACTTGCACGGCCTCCAGACACCGGGACATCACTTCGACGGCATCGTTGGGGTGGTCCAGGGTAGAGATGTACAGCTGAGTATCATCAGCGTACTGATGGAACTCTACCCCAAAACCATGGATGATCTCACCCAACGGCTTCACATAAATGTTGAACAGGAGGGGCGAGAGGACCGACCCCTGGGGGACCCCACAAGAGAGGCACCTTGACGTCAACCTCTGCCCCCCTGCTAACACAAACTGCGACTGGTCAGAGAGATAGAACCACCGTAAAACGGTACCCCCACCCCCAACCCCAACCAGCGCAACATGATACCATGTTCAATGGTATCAAAAGCCGCTGAGAGATCTAACAGGACCAGGATAGAGGAACAACCCCTATCCCGAGCCCTCCAGAGATCATTGACCAACACAACCAATGCCATCTCCGTGCTGTGCCCAGGCCAAAAGCCGGACTGGCGCAAGTCCAGATAGACAGCTTCATCCAGGTGCTGAGGGAGCTGTCGCGCCACCACACTCTCAACAACCTTCGCAATGAATCGAAGGTTGGAGACCGGACAATAGTTGGCCAAAACAGCCGGATAAAGAGAGGGCTTCTTGAAGAAGGGATTAACCACCGCATCTTTCAAGGGGGCCGACAGAAACCCCTCACTCAAAGAAGCATTAATAATTCCCTGGAGCCAGCCTGGTGTAACCTCCCGGGAGGCCAGTACCAGCCAGGAGGGACACGGGTTCAATAAGCATGTGGTGGCATTCAGCCGCCCCAGTATCCTGTCCATGTCCTCAGGAGTCACAGGATCGAACTCCTCCCAGATAACACTCTCAGGACCTGCCTCAATCAGCCCGCCTGAACTAGTCCAGTCGGAGGCCAACCCGTCCTGAATCTGATCGATTTTTTCATGCAGATAATGCCCAAACTCCTCCGCTCGACCCTGTAGGGGAGCATCCCACGCCCTCAAATGAAGAACAGAGCGGGTCACCCTAAAAAGGGCAACTGGTCAGTTATCTGCAGATGCGACAAGAGCGGAGAAATAATTGTGTTTTGCCGCTCTTATCACCACTAGGTAGGTCTTTAAATAAGACCTTATCAGTGTCCGGTCAGACCCTCCAACTGCTCTCTAGGCATCTCTTCCGACGCTTCATCACCCTCAGCTCCTCGGAGAACCAAGGAGCCAAGGTGGTTCGACGCCGGGTGAGAGGCTGCAAAAGCACAAGCCAGTCCAGGGCCCCCGCGGCCACACTGTTCCAAGTGGCCACTAGGTCCTCAGTCAAGTCGTAGGTCAGGGCCTCTATTGGCCCAAGCTCCATCTGGAACCTCTCAGGGTCCATCAGGTGACTGGGGTGGAACCATCTCACCGATTCCGGTTCTGCCTCCCCGTGGTAGGGTGCAGCGGTTGGAAAGTTAAACCGAAGGAGAGTGATCTGACCATGACAGGGGTTCGATGGTTATTTCCCCTAAACCAAGATCACTCAACCACTGGCTAGAGACAAAAGCTAGATCCAGTGTGTGTCCTTCAGTGTGGGTGGGGTCATGAATTAACTGAATCAGGTCCATGGCCGTCATGGAGGCCATGAACTCCTGTGCCATCTCAGATGTCTCACCTACCGATGGCAGGTTGAAATCCCCCATGACTAACAGTCTGGGGTGCCAACCGCTACCTCGGCTATCACATTGAGAAGCTCGGGTAGGGCTGCTGATACGTAGCGGGGAGCCAGGTACACAATCAGCAGGCCCAACTGCCTCCCACGACCCCACTTCACAGAGAGAGACTCACATCCGGCTATCTGAGGCACAGTGGTCTCCCTCGGATCCAGACTCTTCTTTATAACAACCGTGACCCCCCCACCCCAACCCTGGGCTCTTGGCTGGTGAAATGCATGGTAACCTGGTGGGCACATTATCATGAGGGGCACCACCCCTTGGCCCAACCAGGTCTCCGTAATACCCGCCAGGACTGTACGCCCCTCCAAAACTAGATCATGAATGAGGGGGGCTTTATTGACCACGAACCTGGCGTTACATAACACCAGCCTAACACCCAGGCCCTGAGATCCTAAACCCCCTGAGTTGCAAGAGGAGCCATGAGGGCCGGAGCGCGTCACCACTCGAACACAGCGAGTGCGCCCTCCCCTTACACGATAGTGTCCCCTGGGAGGAAAGTGTTCCCCGAGAGGGAATTATGACTGGTGAGATGGTATATCAGCTCTTACGACCAATTGGAGAACCCTGTGGCCAAAAGCCGCATCCGCAGAAACAAAATGAAGCGCAGACTTAGGGGATTTTTATTAAATTATGTTATTCGGCTTTTAGGGGGTTCCAGGGTGGAGGGAGGGATTAGTCAGTCTAAGGCTAGGAATATGGTCAAGCCGGTTGACGGAGTGGATATGGAAGCGGATGGGCCCAATAAGGCGGGGGGAATACGGGTTGATTTCACAAAGGGTTTTCCGATCAGAAAGGCGATGGGGGACAGGAATTCCACCATCGGGAGGGGGATCGTGGCCACTGGTTACAAGCGGTCGCATGCCCCAACCCCGAGCTCCCCCCGTGATCTAGGAGGTCAGGGTGCACAGTGCCAGGGCCCTAGGTTAATGTTATGTAACGCCAGGTCCGTGGCCAACAAAGCCCTTCTCATCAACGACCTTGTGTCGGAGGGGGATCCGGACCTGGTGGGGATTACGGAGACCTGGTTGGGCCACGAGGGGGGGTCTACCTCTTGTGTAAATGTGCCCACCAGGATACCACGCATTTCATCAACCGCGGGCCCTAGGCAGGGGTTGGGGGTTGGCAGTTGTTATTAAGGAAGGTCTGGAGCCGAGAGAGACCACTGTGCCACAGACCACCGGCTGTGAGTCCCTCTACATGAGATGGGGCCCTGGGAGGCAGTTGGGCTTCCTGCTTGTGTACCTGGCTCCCCGCTACGTATCAGCAGCCCTGCCTGAGCTCCTCGAGGTGATCGCCGAGGTGGCAGTTGAGACCCCCAGACTTGTAGTCTTGGGGGACTTTAACCTGCCATCAGTCGGTGAATCAACCGAGGTAGCCCGGGAGTTCATGGCCTCCATGACGGCCATGGACTTGACCCAGGTAATTGAGGGTCCCACACACGAGGGAGGACACACGCTGGATTTGATTTTCGTCTCTGGCCAGTGGATGAGTGATCTTGGTGTAGGGGAGTTAGCCATCATACCCCTGTCATGGTCGGATCACTCACTTCTCCGGCTTGACTTTCTAACCGCTACACCCCACCGCGGGGAGGCGGAACCAGAAATTCCTAGGTGGTTCCGCCCCAGACGCCTGATGGACCCTGAGAGGTTCCAGACGGAGCTTGGGCCATTACCTGTGACCCTGACCCGCGCCCCGATGGAGGACCTAGTGGCTGCATGGAGTACCGCGAACACGGGGGCCTTGAATCGGGTCGTGCCTTTGCGGCCTCTCTTGTGGTGGAGAGCCACCCAGGCTCCTTGGTTCACCGAGGAGCTCAGGGTGATGAAACGGCGCAAGAGACGCCTAGACAGGAAGTGGAGATCCACACGGTCTGAATCTGACCGAACACAGGTAAGATCCCACTTGAGGACTTACCTTGTGGCGATGAGTGGCCAAGCGCCATCATTGTGCCAGTCTTATCGCATCAGCAGAGAACCACCCTGCTGCCCTGTTTGGGGTGACCCGCTCTCTCCTTCAACACAGGCCGCGGGAAGCCCCTCTCCAGGGCAGAGCAGAGGAATTTGGAAAGTATCTGCAGGATAAAATCGCTCAGATTCGGAGCGAGTTGGTCTCCACCGAAAGTGTTCTGGAGGGACTGTCGGAGGCAGGTCTTGAGACACCTTCTTGGGAGGAGTTTGACTCTTTTACTTCCGAAGATATGGACAGGTTACGTGGGCGACTGAGAACCACCACATTGGACCCGTGTCCTTCCTGGCATCCTGGGAGGTTACACGAGGCTGGCTCCAGGAAGTAGTGAACGCTTCTTTGAGTGAGGCGTTCTTGCCTACCATCTTGAAAGAGGCGGTGGTGAGACCTCTCCTCAAGAAGCCTTCCCTGGATCCAGCATTGTTAATAAATTATTCTCCAGTCTCCAACCTTCACTTTTTGGCAAAGGTTGTAGAGAGTTTCCCTGTCACCTGGAGGAAATTGATTATCTGGACCCGCGCCAGTACGGCTTCAGGCACGGGCACAGCATTGAGACGGCATTGGTCGTGTTGGTGGATGATCTGTGGAGGGCCAGAGATGGGGGTTGTTTCTCCATCCTGGTCCTATTAGACCTCTCAGCGGCTTTCGATACCATCAACCATGGTATCCTATTGCATCGACTGGAGAGGTTGGGGGTGAGGGGCACCGTTTTACGGTGGTTCTCCTCCTACCTCTCTGGCCGATCGCAATTTGTGTTGGCAGGAGGGCAGAGGTCGACGTCGAGACCCCTCACATGTGGGGTGCCTCAGGGGTTGGTCCTCTTGCCGCTCCTGTTCAACACATATATGAAGCCACTGGGTGAGATCATCCGTGGTTTTGGGCACAGTACCATCTGTAAGCTGATGATAGACAGCTGTACATTTCTACCCCAAACCACCCCAACGATGCCGTCGAAGTGATGTCCCGGTGTCTGGAAGCCGTGCGGGTCTGGATGTGAAGGAACAGACTCAGACTCAACCCATCCAAGACCGAGTGGCTGTGGTTTCCGGCGTCCCGGTACAACCAGTTGACTCCATCACTGGCCATAGGGGGTGAACATCTAGCCCCCGTGGATCAGGCACACAACTTAGGCGTCCTCCTGGATACCTGGCTGTCTATGCAAGACCATATGACGGCCGTGGCCAGGGGGGCGTTCCACCAGGTTCACCTGGTCCACCAGTTGCGTCCCCTACTGGACCGGGACGCCCTTCGCACAATCACTCATGCGCTTGTGACATCCCGGCTAGACTACTGCAATGCTCTCTACATGGGGCTCCCCTTGGGGTGCACCCGAAGACTACAGCTAGTCCAGAATGCGGCCGCGCGGGTAATCTTGGGAGCCTCTAGGTACTCCCATGTAACACCGCTCCTGAGCGAGCTGCACTGGCTACCTGTGGCCTTTCGGGTGCACTTCAAGGTGTTGATTACCACCTTTAAAGCACTCCATGGCACGGGACCTAGTTATCTGCGGGATCGCATCCTACCCCATACATCTCTTCGGCCGATTCGCTCCCACAGAGAGGGACTTCTCCGGGTGCTGTCCACTAGGCAATGCCAGCGGGCGACGCCCAGGGGAAGGGCCTTCTCTGTGGTGGGTCCAATCCTCTGGAACGACCTAACCCCCGATCTTAGAAGAACTACGGACCTCCGCTCCTTCCGCCAGAAACTAAAGACCTATTTTTTCCATCAGTCCGGTCTGGCCTAATCCATTTCACTTAGCCTATAGTCTGAAGTTCAAATTGTTTTAATTGGGTTTTAAACGGGGTAGTAGTTTTAATGATTTTAAAATTTTAGCACAGGGAATAATTATTAAATTCAGTTTTAATTATTCATAATTGTTATGTTTATATGTTTTTAACTTCCTGTGCACCGCCCCGAGTCCCTTTGGGGAAAGGGAGCGGTCTATAAATCCAAATATTTAAAAAAATATTTTAAAAAAGCATCCAGCTTATAGTTTTGTATGAATGGCGATGGGTTAACCTAAGTGGCTGCCCTACAGATTTCTTGGAGTGAAGCTTGCGCTGCCCAGGCAGCCAAAGTAGCAGCACTTCGGATAGAATGTGCAGATTCCATCAGAATGTGCAGATTCTATCAGATCTAGATTGGTAAACCAGAGCGATGCATGCCCTTAGCCAGCGACCTATAGTAACGGAGGACACTTTCTGTCCCTGGGACAAAGGCTGGAAGGACATAGAGTGATTCAGATGTTCTAAAAGGTAATGTCCTCTTTAAATAAATTCTGAGAGCCCTCCTCATGTCCAAGGTGTGCCACTTACACTCTAAAGGATGACTAGGGTGAGGGCAGAAATTTGTTAAAACAAGTTCCTGAGCTCAGTGGAAACAGGAACACACCTTGGGTATGAAGGAGGGGTCTAATCGCAAAACGACACGATCCTGTTGGAAGACACAGAGGTCCTCTCTCAGACAGTGCCTGCAGCTCTGAAATCCTCTGAGCAGAGGTGATGACAACCAGGAACAAGACCTTTACAGTAAGAAACCTCAGAGAAACCTCCCGTAGTGGTTCAAAGGGAGGGAGTCAAGTACCTTGGGCAAGTCCCAGCAGGGATATTGGTGCACCATCGGTGGGTTAAGATTGGATGCAACCTTAAGGAAGCGACACACCATGGGCACCTGAGACAATGAAAGAGAGCCCCCACAGGTCAAAACAGATGAGATAGCCACCAATTGCCTCCAGATGGTGTTGGAAGCCAATCCCTTGTCCAAACCGTCCTGAATGAAATCAAGGACCTGAGGAATCATGGCCTTGGTGGGACTTGTCTTACCAGTACACCAGGTTCAGAAAGATCACTAGGTGGACTTGTAGATGCGTTCGGTGGATGGCCAGCTGGAGGCCTGAATCATCTGTATGACCCTGGAGGAATAGCTGCCCTCCCATAGGACGCTCCGCTCAAGCGCCAGGTGGTCAACTGGAACCACTGTGGATCTGGATGTTGCAGTGACCCCTGGCTCACGGAGATCCTGTCCCGAGGGATCCTCCAGGGTCTGGCCACCAAAACGGCCCGCAAGTCCACAAACTAAGGTGTGCGCGGCCAGTGGCGGGCTACCAATATGACCTCTGCCCTCTCCGCAATGATCTTCTGTGTGACTTGACGCAGAAGAGGAAGTGGAGGGAAGGCGTAGAGGAGGTCAGACCGGCAAATGCACCGTAAGGCATCCACCCCATCAACTGTTGTGCTGGAAACCAGGAGAAAAACTGCAGGAGCTGGGTGTTGTGAGGGTTGGCGATCGATCATCGGCATGCTGAAATGGCCCACAATCAATTGGTACATGCGCCACTCAGCATTGTCCACCACCTCGTGGCTGAGCCAGTCCACCTGCATGTTCGCCACCCCCGAGATATGCTCTGCGGTCAGAGAAAGCAAGTTCCTCTTGGCCCAGAGCCCCAGCCTCATGGCTTCGTCCATGAGGGAATGAGACCTGCCCCCCCCTGGCGGTTCACATGTGTCTTGGTTGACACTGTCCGTTAATGCAAGGACATGTTTGACCGTCAGTGAGGGAAGAAACTGGCGGAGGGCCAGGTAGACCACCCATAACTCCAGCCAATTGATATTGTGAGTCAGGTCCACCTGGTCCCATTGGCATTGCACTAGTTACTCCTGCAAATGTCCCCCCAACCAAATAGGCTGGTGTACGTGGTGACAGTCAGCATGTCCTGTTCCTTGAATAGCCGACCGTTGGTGACAGCCTGGGACATTCACCACCGAAGGGAACGGGATACTTCCGACGGGAACAGCTTAAGAGTGAGTCTCCTCTGAAATGGCAAGAGAAACCATTGGAAATCTCTGCAGTGCAATCTAGCCCAAGGAACAATCCCAATGGTGGAAACCATGGTACCCAATAATTTGGAAAGAGTCACCAGATAAATTCTGCTTTCCCTGGCCACCTGTGTCACTAATGCCCTGATGGTGTCCGGTTGTTCTTGGGACAAGAAAACCTTACAATCAATATCGGTCAGCGCTCCAAGATGCACCAACCTGGTGGTTGAGTGAAGGTGGCTTTTAGGAATGTTGATGGAAAATCCATGAGCCTGAAGAGCCTGCATGGTGGTGGCAAGATCCCTTCGTGCCTGCTCTGATGATGAGGATTGAATAAGAATGTCATCTAAATAGGCTTGCAATCTGATGGGCACATCCCGAAGCTCAACTATCAAGGCTGCTAATACTTTAGTAAATACCCTAGGAACTGAGGAGAGTCCAAAGGGTAAGGCTGTATATTGGAAGTGATGGTCAAGGTAGGAAAAACAAAGGAACTGGTTATGGAGAGGCAAAATGGGAATGTGGAGGTAAGCCTCCATTAAATTGATTGACGTTAAGAAGCCGCCACATCGAATACCAACTAAAATAGATTGCAAAGAATGCATCTTGAAACATTTGTAACCGGTTTAATTTCTTAAGGTCAAGTATGGTTCTCCAGCCCCCCGAGGCCTTGGGAATATCAAAGATTATAGAATAGAAATCCTGGCAGTGTTGGTCCGCCGGTACGAGCTCCACTGCCTGTATGTCCAGGAGATGTTGTCTCGCCTCCTGCATGAGGCGCCGGCCTGCCAGGTTGGACGACACTGGACAAGTCATAAAGAACCTAGGTGGGTTGGAGATGAACTCTAGTGTGAGACCTGTCCTAAAAGTGGACCTAACCCATGCATCGGAGGTGGTTCTATCCCATTGGTCAGCAAAATAGGCCAACCTACCTCCGATGGGATAACTGGTGACCGAATTTATTTATTTATTTTATTTTATTCAATTTATATCCCGCCCTTCTCCAAAAGGACCCAGGGTTAATTCCGGTAGTAGAAACAACCCCCCCCCCCCCCATGAAAGAGGCGCTTGGAGGATTTACGGCATTGGTAATGGTCGGATTGGCCCCTCTGCCTGGGGGTATAACCACCCTGTTATCTATACCCCTGGATCCCATAGTCCGCCCCCCGAAAGGACGAACCGTAATCCTGGGTTCGAAAGGATAACCCAAAGTCCTGCCCACGAAAAAAAGACGTCTTGGGTAAGGAGCAGGGCAGTTAAACCCTTTCTTGGGGGCTGTAGGGAGGACCTTCCTCTTCTCATTCTCCACCAGGAAAGGTTCAAGGGCGTCCCCAAATAGAGAGCTGCCCTTAAAGGGTGCGGAGGCCAAACACCATTTGTGGTGCGCATCGGCCTACCATTGCCTGAGCCACAACAACCTACAGGACGCCACCAAAGATGCCATGGCTCAAGAAGCGAATCTGGCAGATGAAAGTGTTGCATCAGACGTAAACTGGACAGCCGCCACCAATTTGGCTATGTCCTGGTGTGCTCTCAGATCCGCAATGGGGATGCACTGCAGCAGATCTTGGAGCCAGATGAGACAGGAGCAGGTGAAGAATAAGGCTGTGGTGGAGGCACGGACCGCCCAAGCTGCAGCCTGGTGGCCCTGTTGTAATGTAAGGTCCGCCTTTTTCTCTTCAGGCTTCAACCGATCCTCTGGAGCCCCTGGCATATTGGCCGATGTGTAGAGGCCAATATGCCGGGGCATCGACATATGGGACAGATAGAAATTTGGCTAGTTCATTGTCCACGTTAAAGTACATTTTATCGAAAGCCAAAGGGCTCGGACCAGAAGTGGGGCCCTCCCACTGGTGTTGAATAAGATCAATGAATATTCTGGGCATTGGTATGGCTTCAGATGGCTTTGCCTGTTCAGCAAATAAGGTTTCGGCCGAAACCATAATCAGGCGTGATATGGTAGCAGCAGCAGCAGCAGCAGATGTCAGAGGTCCAATCTTAGAAGCAGCTCTCACCTTGTAAAGCAAAGATGGGAATAGGGATGGAGGGAAGAGGCCCCATGAAACCTTCTGCTCCGGTTCCCTGCCTTCATCATCAGACAGGCCCGCTTCTTTTATTTGGCCCTCCTCTGATTCCGAGGACTGGTCTTGGTCGTCCTTCACCTTGGTGGCCAGGGCAGCTGCCATGGAGATTGGCATCAGTGGCACAGACGACACGCCCTCTGGTTGGTTTGGGGCCTGGACGCTCTGTTGCTGTAACCCCGCTGCAATCCCCTGTGATATAGCGCTGGCAATGATATCCTGTATATTAGTCATGCACAGTGCTTGCTGGACAGGGTGAATTGCAGTTGAAGTAGATGGGATAGTTTCCAGGCGTTGTACAGAAGGAGGAAGCACATCTTCTCTGGGGGGTGGAAAGGCCAGAGAAACCTGAGATGAGCCCCATATGCCAGAGACATCAATGGGGGATAAGGGGTTAAGACTCCTTACCCTGCCTATCCCCGGGTGACATCATCAGGGATAATTGGGCCTGGGGCTGTTTCAGAAGTTGAGAGGAGGCCACTTTTTTCCTGCCACTTTCTTATGGATACACTCTAAAGCCTTGTCTTTCTGCTTGGATTGGGACGTCCTTCGCACAGTCACCCATGCGCTCGTGACATCCCGTTTAGACTACTACAATGCTCTCTACATGGGGCTCCCCTTGAGGTGCACCCGAAGACTACAGCTAGTCCAGAATGCAGCAGCGCGAGCAATTATGGGAGCCTCTAGGTGCTCCCATGTAACACCACTCTTGCGTGAACTGCACTGGCTGCCTGTGGCCTTTCGGGTGCGCTTCAAGGTGTTGATTATCATCTTTAAAGCGCTCCATGGCACGGGACCTAGTTATCTACGGGATCGCATCCTACCCCATACATCCCTGCGGCCGATTCGCTCCCACAGAGAGGGACTTCTCTGGGTGCCGTCCACTAGGCAATGCCAGCGGGCGATGCCCAGGGGAAGGGCCTTCTCTGTGGTGAGCCCAACCCTCTGGAACGACCTACCCCCCAAACTTAGAACGACCACGGACCTCCGTTCTTTCCGCCAAAAATTCAAGATGTATTTTTTCCAACAGGCCGGCCTGGCCTAACTTTACCTAGCCTTTAGCCTGACATCAAATTGTTTTAATTGGTTTTTAAGGGTAATAGTTTAATTTATTGTAAATTTTAGCACAGGGTTAATAATTTGATTTGATTTCAAATTTTGCATATTGTCATGTTTATACATGCTTTTTTGATTTCCTGTGCACCGCCCCGAGTCCCTTTTTAGGAAAGGGAGTGGTATATAAGTTTAATAAATGAATGAAATGAATGAATGAATGCTTCTCATAGCGAGAGGTAGAAGTGGCAGACCTGTTAGACTTGAGAGGCTTGAGAGATTTAGAAGACTTTTTATGGGCCTTGCCAGTGCCAGCCATGGCTGAAGTAGAGGGGTGCAGTGAAGATTGTGGAACAAAGGCCACCTCACTTTGCTGGGGCTAATGCCCCCTTCAGCACGCTCTGCAGAGGTTTGGGGCATCTTGGGTGTTATGGTGGCTGCCATTTTATGACCAGCAGAGAGGCGAGGAGGCAAAAAGGTGATTCGCACCTTGTGCACACAAAAATGGCAATTTGCGCTTGCTGCAACAGCTGTGGAGCCCGCTTAACGAAGGCAGCTTGTTAGAAGGGAACGGTGCTGTTCCTAGCCCTCCGAGCTTGTTCGGGTCGCTCTGTGGCTGCTGGAAGGTCTGATGAATTGAAAAATGTCCATGCAGCTGCGGTTCACCGCTCAACCATTGCGGGAGCAGCAGATTGTTTGCCCAAACGGAGGGTTTTGGCGAGCAAATGCAGGGGCGGGCAGCAGCACTGTAAGGAAGCCACAGAGCTCCGTATTTAGTCAGCCCTCAGCCCGGAGCACGGTTTGAATCTGTGGAAGGGGAAAACGACAGTCCCTGCCTCCAAAAGCCTCCACGAGCCTTTATGCTCTGACAGGGCTTACAGGCTTCGACCCGCTGGAATTGCTATCCCTGTGGGGGATTCAGCCAGACCGGGTCGCAGGTGAACAGAGATCACAATCAAATCCAGATGGGCCCAATTTACTCCCAAAGCAAGTATGACTGGAGAGAGAAAGACGCATCCGTCCTCATTGAGGGACTGAGTCTGAAAACTGGGTCTGCCTAGTGACAAGGGCGTGGTTTAACAATTTGTTCCAGACTCAGTCTTCCAATGAGTGGATGAAGGTTAACCCAGTCTAGATGCTGCCTCCACCACTATGGAGAATAGATAGTACCTGGCTCAACAACAATAATTGCAAGATGTATCTAAGAATCCTAATGGACAGCCACTTTAAATATGAGCCAGCAGTCTGCTACAGCTATCAAAAAAGTCAATGCTGTCTTAGGCTATATTAAAAGAGGGATAAAATCAAGATCATATGAAGCATTAATTCCATTTGTTAATGCCTTGGTAAAACTACACCAAACTCTCTCACCATAGCTTTGTTTTGCATATTATAAAGAGGACTTAAAAGGGGCAGGATAACACAAGCAAAGATGTAGGCCAGTTTCTAGGCAAACTGCCCTCTCCCATATGGATATAAAGATATCCAATTTCTTGAGTTACCATCTTTAATACTATATGTAAAAGATATTTAAATCAAAAGGAGTTGTTTCCAAATGGTGTAGAAGAAATTAAAACTTACAAAAGAAGCTTTATATGTACACACATTCCCACCACCCAAAAGCCATCTGTGAATAATTGCTAAGGGATTGGGCAGAAAGCCAACTCGTTCCTTCTATTTTCTGTAAAGCTGAAGCTAAACTGATCATCCATTTGACTCTCAATCCAAATATTTGAACTTTGACATTTAGATCAGTCTAACCAAACCACAATGAATTGTATCTTTAAGGATGATCATGTAAACTGTTCATTTTGTTTGTTTTAGAAATGTAAAACTAAAAAGGATTATTGAAGTATGATACCTGTAGAAGAAAAATAGAGAGGAAAGAGACAATGAGGAGACTGATCGCCATTTAACTGTAAAACCATTCAACAGCCATACAATGTAATATATGGTACAGCAATATATTGCTATCCTAGCTTGAATCTTCTGTTTTTTGGATCTTTCAATAGTTCCAGATGTGGTTGGTATATAAATTAACAACCAGTTCGCCCAGCACTGAAAATGTGTGTGAGAAAGCACACATTTTGCTCGCATGGCATCCGCACATGCATGTGTCCTTCCGCAATGTGCTTCACACACACATGTGCCTTCAACACATTCGTGCAGATTCAAAAACACAGCTAAATAGTACAGCATAGCACCGGGGCAGGTGGGCTGGCCACCTTCAGGTCGAAACTACCGGTTCACTCAAAACGGTCCGAACCAGCAGCAGTCCACCACTGAATAGGTCTGTTATTCACATAATCCACTAGTTTCCAAGAAAACTAACACGATTTACACATCTGTGTGATGGCAGCGTGGATTATACAAAAATAATCCAGTAAAGAATACAGGTTTTCTGGACTGCAATTTTGTCTAACAGCTGACAATAGGTGCTAGCAGGTTTTGTGTTTTGTAATCAAGAATTATTTTCTATTCATCTAAGAACAAATATAAGAATGAGTAGCTACAGTATATTCACTTTAGCTATTTAACTACTGGGGGTGTGGGGAGGACACTAGCAGCCCACAGTTCTTACAAAATGAAACAGGTCAGTGCTAGAAGTACTCTCCAATACATTAGGGGATCTACAAGTCTTTATCAATATTTGTTATCAATAAATCAATTTAATATACAAATGTTAAATGCTTTGGAGATAATTTAAAAAGTGTTGTTTTCACATTCAAAACGCATAAGAAGCTGTCACACTACAAGGATTTACAGCATTTTATTTTATTTGCTAAATGCAATTTCTCCCCCAAAAAATTCTAAATTACTTGTTCAGAACTGATTTGATTTTTTAATACTTTCAGTATTTCTACATTAGATAAATATCTTACAGCTGATTTTTTTTACAAATTGAAAGGCAGACAACAGCATACTCATTGAATGACAAAATTGTATCCTACTAATCCCCCTATAGACTACAATCACAGTTATCTGGAAATCTTTATAAGTGACTTATCATTAATCTCCTTAAAAGAAAATTAAGACAGATATGGAAAATTTCAAATTCTACACTATCTATTGTTGCCTAAAACACAATAAAATTTATTGTAAACTGTATTTAAGAAGAGCGAACCTTAGTTCTCATTAAGGTGGGTGTATTTTTGCAGTGTCCAACAGAGTAATTTTGCATCCAATGTGTATTATGCAACTTTTGCTATGCATTATTTTGAGAGGTTGCTTTCTATGCAATGTGAAAAAATCTATATTCATCTTAAATGAAGATGTTTTACATAACTCTATGTACCTTTTGCTATGTTTTCACTTGGAGTCATTGTTTGTTCACCATCTTAAAAACAGCTATTATTATGTGGCAGTTTTAGAGATTATTCACAAATTAATGTTATAGGAATACTTTTCCACCATTGAAACATTTCATATACTGTATCTGGAAACTTAAATTAATTAGTTATGCTATAAAAAGAAAAATAGTAAAATAGTAAAAAATAAAACTATTTTAAATTTATTGGATTTTTTTTCTACCAGTAAGATTACATTGGAATGAATGTATTTACAATAATAATACAATAGCAGAGTTGGAAGGGACCTTGTAGGTCTTCTAGTCCAACCCCCTGCATGGGCAGGAACCTTATACCATTTCAGACAAATGGCTGTCTAACATCTTTTTAAAGACTTCCAGGGTTGGGGCATTCACAACTGCTGGAGGCAAGCTGTTCCAGAGGTTAATTGTTCTTACTGTCAGGAAATTTCTCCTTAATTCTAAGTTGCTTCTCTACTTGGTTAGTTTCCACCCATTGCTTCTTGTCCTGCCCCCAGGTGCCTTGGAGAAAAGTTTGACTCCCTCTTCTTTGTGGCACCCTCTGAGATATCGGAACACTGCTATCATGTCTCCCCTGGTCCTTCTCTTCATCAAACTAGACATACCCAGCTCCTGCAGCCGTTCTTCATATGTCTTAGTCTCCAGTCCCCTAATCATCTTGGTTGCCCTTCTCTGCACTCTTTCCAGAGTCTCCACGTCTTTTCTACATCGTGGCGACCAAAACTGTATGCAGTATTCCAAGTGTGGCCTTACCAAGGCACTATATAGTGGCATTAACACTTCACGTGATCTAGATTCTATCCCTCTGTTGATGCAGCCTAGAACTGTGTTGGCTTTTTTGGCAGCTGCTGCACACTGCTGGCTCATATTTAAATGGTTGTCCACTAGGATTCCAAGATCCCTCTCACAGTTGCTACTATTGAGCAAGGTACCACCTATACTGTACTTGTGCATTTGGTTTTTCTTGCCTATATGTAGGACCTTACTTTTTTCACAATTGAATTTCATTTTATTAGACAGTGCCCAATGTTCAAGTTTGTCTAGATCCTTCTGTATCTTAAGCCTATCTTCTGGAGTGTTGGCTATTCCTGCCAGTTTGGTGTCGTCTGCGAATTTGATGAGTTCCCCATTTATCCCCTCATCCAAATCATTGATGAAGATGTTAAAGAGTACTGGGCCTAAAACAGAGCCTTGGGGGACTCCACTGCATACTTCCTTCCATGTAGATGCAGTTCCATTGAGGACTACACGTTGAGTGCGGTTGGTCAGCCAGTTGCAAATCCATTTGGTGGTGCTGCTGTCTAACCCACAATTTTCTACTTTATCTAATAGTAGGTTATGGTCTACTTTATCAAATGCCTTACTGAAGTCCAGGTAAATTATATCAACAGCATTCCTCTGGTCCACTGATTTTGTCACTTTGTCAAAGAATTCAATTAGATTCGTCTGGCATGATCTGTTTTTGACAAACCCATGTTGGCTTTTGGCTATTACTTTGTTTGCTTCTAGGTGTTCACTTATTTGTTGTTTAATTATCTTTTCCAGAATCTTTCCTGGTATTGAGGTCAGGCTGATGGGTCTATAGTTTCCTGGATCTGTTTTTTTTCCCTTTTTTGAAGATGGGAACCACATCTGCTCTTTTCCAGTCTTCTGGCAGTTCCCCGGTGCTCCAGGATCTCTGAAAGATATAGTTCAGTGGTTCTGAGATCTCGTCTGCCAGTTCCTTCAGGACCCTGGGGTGTAATCCATCCGGTCCTGGTGATTTGAACTCGTCCAGGGCAGACAGGTTTAAGCATCTGTATTTTAAGCATCTGTATTTTTATTTTAAAGTAACTTCGAAGTAACTTTAACTTCAATACAAAAAAATCATTACTAAAATTATTTTGAAAATTAAAAAAAAGCCTTAGCACATTAGATTATCTGTATAGTATGAATATTTTTCATCTTTTATCTTAATTTGTAGCTTACTTAGGTGTCAGCACTATGCAGTTCAAAGATGTCAGCATTATGTGGTTCAAAGTAAGAGTATTAAAGGGTGGGATTTCCATGGTTCTACTACCTGAATTATAAGTCTTATTTATATGGCTATCCATTTCTCCTTGTTGGTTCTGGTCACACATTTAAGTGTGAGTGTGTGTGTGTGTGTGTGTGTGTGTGTCTGTGCAGTTATGTGTTTCTGTATATGTGTGCCTGTGGCTGTGTGTTCCTATATCTTTGTGATGATTGCATGTATTGCTGCTTTATAATTTCAAATAAAAGGAAATACCAACTAAGATCACTAGTATATATTACTTGGGTGGGGGACGGAGATGAGGTCCCCACTTGGCATCCTTGTGTCCAGATAATATTTGAATAACAACTTTGTCCAAATTTATTATTGAAAAGTAGCAAAAAAGTACTTGCTTTGCAATTATCACATAATTTTGTTATTTCAATGAATATAAAATATTTGAATAACAATAAAGATGAAGATAAGAAATGGCTAGAGAACAGAAAGTTTTATGTGGCCATTTTTATTTTTCCGGTATACAAGAACTTTTCAAAGTGTCCAAAAGTGTCTGTAATAGAAAGTATAGAACAATTTTACTGTTGACAACTTTTAAGATGCTGGCTAGGGAATTCTGGGAGTTGAAGTTCCCAAGATTGTGAAATGAATGTATGATGAATTAGTCCAGATACTAGAAAAATATTTTATGTATTTCTTCTACAAGCATAGAAAGAAAAAATAAACTCCTGATTACAGAGAGTTCATCCATGGCTAGAGAGCAAATCATATCACAACACTATCCAAAGACTACCTGAAGTGAAATAAAATAAATTTTGGGCATAAAGCCCTCTTATTTTAGTTTTCTTCTTCTTCTTTTTAGGATATTTAAGAATATATTTATATTCTTAAGGATATCACCAAGCTCTTCGTGAAGAAATTCTACAGATTTAAAAAATGGAACATATTTAGTTTATTTTTTAGTATTGTTTACTTTATCAAAATAAGACTACTACTTCTTAGGGTTTAACTATTTCTGTCTAAACATAGTTTCCATTGTTTACTACTAAATTTGTGGTTTCTATTTTTAATCTTTCTTCTGTTTTCCAAATAGCAAAAGCTAAGATATACACACATAGTAATGCAAAGTACAGCAATTTGCCTCTGGTCTTTTTTGATTATCAAGTATACTTGAAGGAAACGTTTACAATTATATAAAACAATTATTATTAACTACCTTAAATAAAATTCACTTTGAAACAACAGCACCTAAGTTTCATATTTTGAAGTACTTATTTTTCACTGTAAAGATTTTAGGTTTTTCTCATTTTGTTGCAATTTTCAACCTTTTCCAACATGGAAAAGATGCCTTCTTAAGTTACTACCCCTGCCACAATGATGATTGCAGTGCAGAGAGAAAACAGTTTATAGGATAAAAAAAGAGGGATAAACATTCCTCCATGAAAGCAAACACTCATGGTTTTTTTTTCCATTCAACCATGCCTGATTCTTTTGCAATTTTCCCGCAGGCTTGAGCCCATTCAACAAATTAATCTGAGACCCAGTTTTAAGCTTTCCCAGACCAACGGCCTGCTTGCAGATGCGCTTTTGGTTTTCAAAATGTTAATATACAAGCCCGAAATTTATATTTTATAGTTGAAATTCTACAACAAATTACTGACATATGATCGTTCAAGAAACAGAAATAATGCATTTGAATGAAAATGTATTCTATATTCAGATATATTCTGGCAAACTAAAACAAAGAAAGTTCAACTCTTTTCCAAATCCAGGAAAGAGTAACCTTTCGTAGTCAATTTTAAAAAGGACCAACATGCAGTAATCAGACAAACACAATTGTGAACACTTTTACATGCCATTTAATTTGGGGGTGAAGCGGCACAGATACAAATTTACTTTTTCTTGCATTAGCAGAAAATGTTCATCTGAATTCTAACAGTTGGTACTAGATTTTAGACACTTGAACTAAAGAGATCTATATGAACAAATACCAGAAGGAAAAGACGGAGACTCCATGCATGGTTATAACTTCTGCCTATTAGCCCAGAGACTGAGTTTGAATTGTTTGGACACGCCTCCTTGGCTTGAGTGGATCCCATCCAGATCCATACAGCCTCCAAACACCGGGACAACACCTCGGCGGCATCGTTGGGGTGGTCTAGGGTGGATATGTACAACTGAGTGTCATCAGCATACAGATGATATCCCACCCCAAAACCACAGATGATCTCGCCCAGCGGCTTCATATATGTGTTGAACAGGAGGGGCGAGAGGACGTTATAACTATGCATGGAGTCTCCAAGCAGCGCACAGAAGAACAAAGAAATTACTAACAATAAAGGAGAATATTTGTAGCTCAGAGTTAAATGAGGATTCCTTGATACTCTCTGAGCTTGGTTGTTTTCTTGTAAACTAGATAACATCATCAATGCTACTAAGAATTGGGATTTACTCTCAGTTTATATTTCTAGTGGCTTGCCCTGGAGTGGTCTTGGAGGTTCTTTGGCTTCCTTGGCAGATCCTTGTGATATTGTTGGTCTGAAGTTAATCTTTGGGTCAATGTGGGTTAATCTGGATGCCGATTGATGGTGGGGAGATGTTTTGGTCTTTTTGTTACGTTTTTGGCTTGTTGATAAATCTTTTTTGCATATATAGATATTGTTTCTATTTGTCTATATATAGCTAATTTTTCAGAATGCCAGGCTTCTGGAAATCTCCTGAAGTCTTTGGATTTGGCTTGATCCAGGATGGTCACAGTTTTTCAAACTGAAACTATAAATAGGTCTGTCCATATGTTGTGAAATTAAAGGGTTTTCATCATGCCTTCTGATTTCTAGTTGGGTGTTCATTGATGTGTTCTTCCAGTTTTACAACTCTTTGTCCTACACAGTAACTGATGCAGTTATTAAACTGTATGTTGTAGATTACTCTTATTTTTATTTCTGAGACAGCTGGTTCTTTGGTTTACTTGTGATGTTTTGAAGGCTGTTTTAATTGGCTTGTGTGCTACTCTGATTCCATGCGGTTATAGTAGACTGTTAATGGTTTATGAGATGCTCTTGATGTATGGTAGTGTTATTATTTTTAGAGCTTATGTTGGTTGTGCTGAATTGGATTTCAATCTTTTTGTAATTGGCTAAATCAGGTGTGCTGTGGAGAATACACAACATATGGCAAGAAAACAACAAAAAAACCTTTCAATGTGTAAGTAGCAATAGAAAATGTCAAGGAAATGGTTGGCCCACTAGTCAGAAAAGATGGACATTCCACGAGGACTGCAGCTACGTCAGTGGCCTCGGCTACGCAAGCCTCTATGACTGAGATTTGTAGGGCTGCTATGTTGTGTATTTTAGCTCACTCTGAATCTTCATTTTCATTTCATTTTATTCAATTTGTATAACCGCACCTATCTCCCCAGGGGCATTCAGTGCGGTGCACAGGAATTAAAACCAGAATACAAAAATATAAATCATACCAAAACTGTAATAAATAAGACTACCTATTAAAAACATATTAAATTCATCATACCCTGCGCTAAAAAATAACCTAAAACCTACTAACCCATTAAAATCCAATTTAAAACAATTTAAAAATCAGACTCCCAGTGGTGACGGGGGACTAGGCCAGACCGGCTAAATGAAAGAGATATGTCTTCAGGTGTTTGCGGAAGAAGCGGAGGTCCGTGATGGTCCTAGGTTTGGGGGGTAAGTCGTTCCAGAGGGCTGGGCCGGCCACAGAGAAGGCCCTTCCCCTAGGATTCACCAGCTGGCATTGTCCGGCGGACAGCACCCGGAGAAAACCCTCTCTGTGGGAGCAAATCAGCCGAAGGGATGTATGAGGCAGATAACTAGGCCCCGTGCCATGGAGCGTTTTAAAGATGGTTATCAACACCTTGAAGCGCACCCGAAAGGCCACAGGCAGCCAGTGCACCTCGCGCAGGAGAGGTGTTACATGGGAATGCCGAGAGGCTCCCAAGATCCCCCGCGCGGCCGCATTCTGCACTAACTGTAGTCTCCGGGTGCACCTCAAGGGGAGCTCCATGTAGAGAGCATTACAGTAGTCTAGACGGGATGTCACGAGTACTTGAGTGACTGTGCGCAAGGTGTCCCCGGTACAGTAGGGGGCGCAACTGGCGTATCAGGCGAGCCTGATAAAATGCCCCCCTGGCCATGGCCGTCACATGATGCTCCATGGACAGCCGAGAGTCCAGGAGGACGATAAGTTGCGTGCCCTTTCCACGGGGGCTAATATTTCACCCCCGATGACCAGTGTTGGTGTCAACTGGTTGTATTGGGACGTGGGGAACCACAGCCACTCGGTCTTGGACGGGTTGAGTCTGAGTTTGTTACTCCCCATCCAGACCCATACGGCCTCCAGACACCGGGACATTACTTCAACGGCATCATTGGGGTGATTTGGGGTAGATATGTACAGCTGTGTATCATCAGCGTACTGATGGTATTCTACCCCAAAACCACGGATGATCTCACCCAGCGGCTTCATGTAGGTGTTGAACAGGAGTGGCGAGAGGACCGACCACTGAGGTACCCCGCAGATGAGGGGCCTCGACGTCGACCTCTGCCCCCCTGCCAACACAAATTGCGACCGACAGGAGAGGTAGGAGGAGAACCACCGCAAAACAGTGCCTCTCACCCCCAACCCCTCCAATCAACGCAATAGAATACCATGGTCGATGGTATCAAAAGCCGCTGAGAGGGGGGGACTTCCGGTTGCAGTTGCTGTCGGTAGGCTTTTTTCAAGCCTGCCATCCCACTCGTCTCTAGAGGCGTTTTTTATAAGATCAAATGCCTCGGAAACCCCAAGCTCTATTATGAGCTTGTGGGAGAGTTTTTGCTGCCAGGGAAGAGTCCCCTTGCGAAGCCCTCAGAGGGTTAGTTTTCCTCTGAGGGGCGAGTAAGGAGAGACCCTCCCCTCTTTAGGCAGCGATCTTCTCCGGACGGGTGTGGAGACCGTGTTAATTGGCTAATTAACACGGCAAAGCAAACTGCTTTTAACTTCTAATCTACATTCCAAGGCAACTTTATACTTCAAAGGGAACTTCTTGGCTACTCATCGTAAACGCAAGTAATTAAAGTTTGTGATTTTGCCAGAATATAGTGGATCTTAGACACAGCCTTTAGAACGAAGGAATCAAGATGGCGTTAATTACCAGATGAGACGAAATGAAAGTTAGTTGTTTTGGCTTGTACCCAATCCTGATCGACATGCAATCCATCAAGAAGGACTATATTTCAAGCCTTCGTACTTCAAAGGAAACTAAACGCAAGTAATTAAAGTTTGTGACTTGTTTTAAAGAACAAAGGATTCAAGATGGCGTTAACTACCAGATGAATGAAATGAAACTTAGTTGCCTTGTCTAATTATTGATTTGTGGATTTTGGTCTCTGCTTAACCCCTGGCTGATAGCGGACAGCTGTAGGCGGAAAGGGGGAGCAAGCTATAAAGCCAAATGCACTATCTGATTTATTGAGCGTTAAGCTAAACGTATTACTTATTACTGACTTATTTTGATATTTTGAAGAGGGTTTTTTTTTTTTTTTCTCTTCCTGAAAACTTGGAAAGCTTAAAAGCAAGGCAATGGAACAAACTCGTGTAGTAACTCCCCAGGACTTTAAAGATTTGATGAACTTTATAGTTAATGAAAGCAGAGACCTCAAAAGAATGATCCAGGAGAAATATGAACAATTGGAAAAAAAAATGCTTGCAATGGCCAAGAGTCTGTCTGAAGTTATCATTAAAATTGATGGGAAAATCGAAAAGCTGTCTTCAGAGGTGGAAGTCAAAGCAAAGGAAACGGATTTGAAATTGGTGGAAATGGAGGGGAATATGCACAAATTGGACAAACAGGTTATTATGTTACAATTTTTGTTAATGCAAAACGCCATTAGACTGAGGGGATTATCAGAAAATCCTAGAGAAGACTTAAGAAAAGTTTCTGCTGATGCTTTGGCTATATTAGTAAAAATGGATCCTGGTGAAATTTATGCTAAGATTGATAAAATTTACAGAGCAAACTCACGTATAGCATTACAAAGGCAACTACCGAGAGATGTTGTGATATATTTTACTGAGAGAAACCTCAGAAATGATATTCTGCAGAAGTCTTTTCACTCCTCTCTCCACATAGCTGGAAAACGGATTGGTGTCTTTAAGGAACTTCCATCAACTATCCTGAAGCTCAGACGGGATTTTGGTTTTTTGGTGGAGGATCTGAAGAAAAGAGGGATACAGTACAGGTGGGATGCTCCAATGGGTGTTATATTCAGATATGAAGGGGCGCGATATTGTTTGAATACTATAGACAAGGCAAGAGATTTTTATTATGAAATACTGAAGAAAAGTGCAACGCCCCCACGTATATCTATACCAACACTAGTAGATCTGGATGGTTCAGAGCAAGATATTGAGATGGAGCAGAAACAATTTGGAAAAGAGATGGAAGAACATACTCAGTTGGATTCCCCTGGGCTTTTTTTAAGCCCTACTCTGGAGGAAATGTCGAAGACTGCTATAGGGGGATCTGTTGGAATGCCAATACGTAAATCAGATGAGCAATGTGAAGCCAGGTCTAGCACCAGACAAATTGAGAAACCGCAGAAGCAGAGGAGGTCTCAATCTCGGCGAGTTAAGAAAGACAAAAGGATTAAAGGACGAAGCAATTAATCAATCTAGATAAAAATATACAGATCTCTGCAATGCTGGTTCTCTTGGATGTGGAAACTTTTTCAGGGTTGAAAATTGGAACCGGAGCATTTGCAGTGGATCTGGTTGTTACCCTATCACGATCTTGGAACTTTATAATCCTGATGGAAAGTCACTCGGGGGTTACCTATGTAAAGGGTTGGTTTTTTTTTGTTATTTATGGGGGCAGCTGCTTAAATTGGTATTACAAACAGCTATGGATGGAATGGAAGGAGACCTGAAGAGTTGGACTTATGAACATTGACGCGGAAAGGACTAATATTATGTTAGTGTTCTGGGAAAAAACTTGGGTCGAATTTTGAAATTTTCTTGCAATTTACTGTATCCTTCATGTGATAGGATCTGAAATTTTCCTATATTATTTCTGTTTCCTTTGTGAAGAGAGAAGTAACTTTGCTTTTTTCAAATATTAGAGTAATCTTTACATTTTTTGTGTTGTTAAGTGGGCAATTAAGCAAATGGAGAGGGGAAAAATAGTAAACCTTTTGAATCAGGAAGGATGTAAATTTAAGCTAGGATATATGGTTTAAGTTTTATAAGTGTTAGGTTATATGATATGGTATTTAGATCTTAAGAATTATCTTCTATGTATTTTAATGTTCAACTAAAAGGGGGTGTTTATGTTGAGTTTGTTATAAGGTTTCTAATGGATTGATTATATACAGAATAAATATCAGATTAGGAAGTATTATGTAGCTTTTAGGTAAGAATGCTTTGATTGATAGGTGAATAGAGTAAATAATATTTGGGATGCTTGGAATTATTAGAGTGGTGTATAGCGGAAGTCAGGGGGGTGGGTTTGAATGGGAGGTGGGGGAGGGTTAGGGTGGAGGGCGGGGTAATATATATGTATGATTAATCTAGAGAGGGGAATAATGGGATATGCCTTTTTTTTTTTCTTAAAGAGAAATTTATATTATGTTTTTTATATCTTTAATTAACTTAGAAGATGGTGTTAATGGGATATTAATATACTAAGAGAAACTTATATTGTGTCTGCTGGGAGGCGAGGGGGTATAATATCTGAATGAGAAACTTATTTTAAGATGGGGTGAGGGGGGGGTATAGTATTTGTATGTGATTTATATTACATGTCGGGGGGGGGTAAAAAGGGGGAAAATTTGTGTGAATAAAACTTTTTCAATAAAAAAAATAAAATAAAATAAAAAAAAGCCGCTGAGAGGTCTAATAGGACCAGAACGGAGGAACAACCCCCATCCCTGGCCCTCCAGAGATCATCCACCAACGCGACCAATGCCGTCTCGGTGCTGTACCCGGGTCGGAAGCCGGACTGGCATGGGTCCAGATAATCAATTTCCTCCAGGTGACGGGGGAACTGCTGTGCCACTACACTCTCTACAACCTTCGCCAGAAAGTGAAAGTTGGAGTCCGGACGGTAGTTTACTAACAATGCTGGGTCCAGGGAAGGCTTCTTGAGGAGGGGCCTCACCACCGCCTCTTTGAAGGAGGCCGGCAAGAACCCCTCACTCAAAGAAGCATTGACTACTTCCTGGAGCCAGCCTCGTGTGACCTTCCAGGATGCCAGTACAAGCCAGGAGGGACACGGGTCCAATAAACATGTGGTGGCCCTTAGTCGCCTCAGTAACCTGTCCATATCATCGAGAGTAACAAAGTCAAACTCATCCCAGGGACCTAGTTATCTTTGGGATCGCATCCTTCCCCATACATCCCTTCGGCCAATTCGTTCCAACAGAGAGTGACTTCTCCAGGTGCTGTCCACTAGGCAATGCCAGCGGGCGATGCCCAGGGGAAGGGCCTTCTCTGTGGAGGGCCCAACTCTCTGGAACATCTTACCCCCCGAACTGAGAACGATCATGGACTTCCGCTCCTTCCGCCAGAACCTTAAAACTTATTTTTTCCAACAGGCCGGCCTGGCCTAACTTACATCACCTAGCCCACAGTCTGCAGTTAAATTGTTTTAAATTGTTTAGATTGTTTTAAGTTGGTTTTAGGGATATTGTTTTAACATATTTAAATTTTTTAGCACAGGGATATTAATTTAATTTGGTTTTATATTTTGTATATTGTTATGTTTATATATGTTTTTAAATTGCCTGTGCACCGCCCCGAGTCCCTTTTGGGAAAGGGTGCAGTATATAAATTTAATAAACCATAATAAACCATAAACCAAACCATAAAACTGTCTCAAGACCTGCCCCGGATGATCCCTCCAGACTACTCCCAATGGAGGTCATCTCACTCCGGATCTAAGCAATTTTATCCTGCAGATACTCCCCAAATTTCTCTGCTCTGCCCTGCAAAGGGGCTTCCCGCGGCCTCTATTGCAAGAGGGAGCAGGTCACCCCAAACAGGGGGCAGGGCGGTTATCTGCGGATGCGATAAGGGCGGCGCAATAATTATGTTTGGCCACCCTTATCACCACTAGCTAAGTCCTCAAATGGGATCTTACCTGTGTTCGATCAGATTCGGACTGAGTGGCTCTCCCATTTGCTCTCTAGGCGTCTCTTACGACATTTCATCACCCTCAGCTCCTCGGAGAACCAAGGAGCCTGGGTGGGTCAGCGCCACATGAGGCCGCAAGGGCGCGACCCAGTCCAAGGCCCCCGTGGCCGCATTGTTCCATGCGGCCACTAGGTCCTCAGTCGAGCTGCGGGTCAAGGTCACAGGTAGTGGCCCAAGCTCCCTCTGGAACCTATCTGGGTCCATCAGGCGCCTGGGGAGGAACAATCTAGGAATCTCTGGCTCCGCCTCCCCGTGTTGGGGTGTAGCGGTAGGAAAGTCGAGCCGGAGGAGTGATCCGACCATGACAGGGGTATAATGGCTAAATTCCCTACTCCTAGATCACTCATCTACTGACCAGAGACGAAAATTCAATGGTGTGTGTGTCCTCCATCGTGAGTAGGGCCCTGAATTACTTGGGTCAGGTCCATGGCTGTCATGGAGGCCATGAACTTCCGAGCTACCTCGGATGTCTCGCCTACCGATGGCAGGTTGAAGTCCCCCATGGCTAGCAGTCTGGGGGTATAAACTGCCATCTCAACAACCGGTGGTCTGCGGCACAATGGTCTCTCTTGGCTCAAGACTTTCCCTAACAATGACCGCTACCCCTCCACCCCTGCCTAGGGCCCGGGGCTGATGAAAAGCGCGGTAACCTGGTGGGCACATTTCAACGAGGGGGAGTCCACCCTCGTGGCCCAACCAGGTCTCCGCAATTCCTACCAGGTCCGGCTCCCCCTCTGACACAAGGTCATGTATGAGGGGGGCTTTGTTGACCACGGACCTGGCATTGCAAAACATCAGCCGCAGGCCCTTGCTCTGTACTCCCTGACCACCTAGACTGCAGGGCCCCACTTCACACAGAGGGACTCACCACCGGTGGTCTGTGGCACAGTGGTCTCTCTTGGCTCAAGACCTTCCCTAATGATCACCACC
This sequence comes from Rhabdophis nuchalis, assembly GCA_039707465.1. Taxonomy (NCBI): domain Eukaryota; kingdom Metazoa; phylum Chordata; class Lepidosauria; order Squamata; family Natricidae; genus Rhabdophis; species Rhabdophis nuchalis. The sequence continues at coordinate 98,281,197 of CM077647.1, forward strand.
ACCACCCCACCCCTGCCAAGGGCCCGTGGCTGATGAAATGCTCGGTAACCTGGTGGGCACATTTCCACGAGGGGAAGTCCTCCCTCCTGGCCCAACCAGGTCTCCGTAATACCCACCAGGTCCGGCTCCCCCTCCGACACAAGGTCGTAAATGAGGGGGGCTTTCTTGACCACGGACCTGGCGTTGCACAACCTCCTAGATTGCGGGGGGAGCCCAGGGAGTTGGGGCGTGTGACCGCTTGTAACCAGCGGCCACGTACCCCCAACGGATGGTATGGTCCCTGTCTCCCACCACTCCTACTCCTCCCCAGGACCGTTCTGATGGGAAAGCCCTCCGTAGGATCGACCCCTATTCCCCCCCCCCTTATCGGACCTACTCGCTTCCCTATTAGTTTAATCTTAAGCTTCCTGACTCCATCCTTTCAGTTTTAGGCTATTTGCTGGATCAAGACAACTCTCAGGAATACCAAATTACCAAAAAGGAACAGTAGCAGATGAGAAGCAGTAGACCCATCCTTCCATGTGTCTATAGATGTCCTAAAATACACAGGTCTGGCATACCTTTTTGTCCAATTACATCATTTTGTATGTATGGATACCTGCATACAACATACCTGCATACTACATGAATTAACAAAAAGTTTGGATACAAACTCAAAATGATGCAGTTGCAGGGCCTTCAAGCTATCAGAGATGTACTGTAACTATAGATGAGGATGAAATCATGTCACAGAACTGTTCTGTCCATAGATCCAGAATTAGCTGAAGAATCAATGACATTTCTCCACAGGATTTTTTAAGGAGAACCCTTCCTATCCGGAGCTTATTCTGCTTCCTGACCTGTTCATGGATGTTGTGCAGCTCCAATGGGTGTACCCAGGGACATTGGTCAACCCTAGGGGGGGAATTTATATTCCTTGGAAACTAAGATGGAGGACCTCTTGAAGCTGCCAGAGGTGGATGCCCCAGTGGCCTCTTTGGTTTCCAACTCGGCCCTGCTGGCAGACCTCTTAGACGGTCTCAAGGCAGAGGACAAAAGAGCGGAAACAGCCTGCCATAAGATACACCAGGTGGCCACCTGGGCCATTAAGGCATTGACTTCTGCATCTCTTTTCATGAGGGCACCCTTACTCTGGTTACATCAATTGAGATCTAAGCCTCCCTTGGAGGGATCTCGGAGGGATCTTGGTGGCGTCATGATCTCAATAAGATCATTACAGCTGTGGAATACTCCGCAGACATATCCTTAATACAATAATACAATAGCAGAGTTGGAAGGGACCTTGGAGGTCTTCTAGTCCAACCTCCTGCCTAGGCAGGAGCCCTATGCCATTTCAGACAAATGGCTATCCAACATCTTCTTAAAGACTTCCAATGTTGGGGCACTCACAACTTCTGGAGGCAAGCTATTCTACTGATTAATTGTCCTAACTGTCAGGAAATTTCTCCTCAGTTCTAAGTTGCTTCTCTCCTTGATTAGTTTCCACCCATTGCTTCTTGTTCTACCCTCAGGTGCTTTGGAGAATAGTTTGACTCCCTCTTCTTTGTGGCAACCTCTGAGATATCGGAACACTGCTATCATGTCTCCCCTAGTCCTTCTTTTCATTAAACTAGACATACCCAGTCCCAGATTCTTTTTGCATTACCTCTTGCCCCAGATGGAGGGAACAGATGCGCTGAGGTGTAGGTCGCCTTCAGGCCTACTTTACGCATTTCCACCTTTTGTGCTCATTCCGCAGGTAGTCACCAAGTTCCTAGTGGAGGAGACGGAAATTCTCCTTTTGGCCCTGTATTGGCCCAGGAGATCCTGGTACGCTGATCTGGTCAGTTTCTCCCTCCAGAAACCGTGGAGGATTCCTCAGGAGCATATCTCCCTCAGCCAGGGAGCCATCAGTCACCCGGACCCTCAGTGGCTCCAGTTAGTCATCTGACACTTGGGAGGAGCTCCTGAGGAAGTAAAATCTTTCTGACAAAGTCATCCAGACCATTCAAGGATCTAGAAGTCCATCCACAACACGCATATACGATGCGACCTGGGTCGCCTTCTCCACCTGGTGCAAGGAACATGGTACGTTGACGTATCAGCATCCATACCTCAACTCCTGGACTTCCTTCAGGAGGGGTTGGACAAGGGATTGGCGCCTAACACTCTTCATCACCAGGTTGCAGCCTTGTCCACCATCTTGGCAAGAGACACTCATCAGTCCCTGAGTCAACATCCTCAGGTGAAGAGTTTCCTGAAGGGCGCATCCAACATCTGCACTCAGGCTATATACAGATATCCTTCCTGGAAATTACCTTTTGTCCTGTGAGCCATGACAAACTCTCTGGCCAGGTCTGAGGAAGGGGAAACCCCAAAGGGATCGATCACCAATCTTAATTGACAGGGAATCTCAATTTGGTTCTCCTGATGCTTCCCTGGGGTAGCCAGGTTCTTCCAGTTCTTCCATAAGGGAGGAGTTGGAGCCTTTTCATGCTTCAATCCGGACCTCCGGTCATGTATGCATGTGTGCAGCGGGGTGTTGCACGCTCATAGCATTATGGGTGTGGGCACGCCTGGGCATGATCCCCCTGCCCTCCCCCCGCTTTTGGCACATGATCCGAAAAAGGTTAGCCATCATGGGACTAGATCATTGAACCCTATTTAATAAGATGCAGTTCAGTCTAGAGAAGTTACGTTTCCACATTAGGTAGGAAAGTCCAGGTATAAGAAAAGCAGTACCTAATTCAACTTAGTGCCCATAAGAGGGATCTAGGTGTCTTAGTGGGCCAATGCCTAAGTATAAATCAGCAGCATGCTGCAGCTGCCAAAAAATATCAACAGTCTTTGACTGCATCAACAGATGGAGACCATTAAGATCAAGTTGATTGCTCTACTGCACTGATGAAGCCATATCTGGAATACTGCATCCAGTTCTGGTCACAATATAAAAAAACAGAGACCTTTTTAAAAATGGCAAGAAGAGCACCAAAGATAATAAGGGGTCTGCAAGCTAAATCCTATGAAGAACAGCTAAGGAACTAGGTATATTTAGCTTAACAAAGAGAAGATCGAGGGGAGACATGACACCAGTCTTCCAATACTTAAAAAGCTGCTACAGGAAAGAGGAAGTAAATTTATTTTTCATAGCACCTGAGAGCAGAAAAAGAAGCAATGAATGGAACATCTCAGAAAGAGATCCAACTTAGAAATAAGGAAGAATTTCCTGATAGTAAGAACTATTAAGCAATAGAACCTACTGTTACTGCGAGAGTCCCCGCTCTCGCAGGTTTGGCCCTCCGCTTTAACGAGGGCCCGTCTTGATGAGGGATTTATTAATCCGGAGAGGTGGGTGAAGCGTGGTCTCAGGGGGTTTTTAGTTTATAAATTATTGTCTGTTTTAGGGGGTACCAGGGAGGGGGGAGGGTATAGACAGGTAGAGACGGGTGGAAAAGGAGAGGGCCAGGCCAGCAGTCGACGGAGGGAAGCGGAAGGATCCGTCAAGGGAGGGGAAACACGAGTCGTTCCGATGAAGGGCATCTCCATCCAAAGGGTCGTGGGGAGAGGCAGGTCCGAGGGGAGACAAGTTCTATCCTCCCGGTTGGGGGCACGGAACCGTTGGTTGCAAACGATCAAGTGCCACAACCCCTGCAGTCTAGGTGGTCAGGGAGTACAGAGCCAGGGCCTGCGGCTGATGTTTTGCAATGCCAGGTCCGTGGTCAACAAAGCCCCCCTCATACATGACCTTGTGTCAGAGGGGGAGCCGGACCTGGTAGGAATTGCGGAGACCTGGTTGGGCCACGAGGGTGGACTCCCCCTCGTTGAAATGTGCCCACCAGGTTACCGCGCTTTTCATCAGCCCCGGGCCCTAGGCAGGGGTGGAGGGGTAGCGGTCATTGTTAGGGAAAGTCTTGAGCCAAGAGAGACCATTGTACCGCAGACCACCGGTTGTGAGTCCCTCTGTGTGAAGTGGGGCCTAGGGAGGCAGTTGGGCTTGCTGGTTGTATACCTGGCTCCCCGCTATGTAGCAGCAGCCCTGCCCGAGCTCCTCGAGGTGATCGCTACGATGGCAGTTGAGACCCCCAGACTCTTAGTCATGGGGGACTTTAATCTGCCATCAGCGGGCGAATCATCCACGGTAGCTCGGGAGTTCATGGCTTCCATGACGGCCATGGACCTGACCCAATTAATTCAAGGCCCCACCCACGAGGGTGGACATACACCGGACCTCATCTTTGTCTCAGGCCAATGGAAGAGTGACCTGGGTATAGGGGATATAGTCATCACGCCCTTGTCATGGTCAGACCACTCACTTCTCCGGCTCGACTTTCCAACCGCTACTCCCCACCGCGGGGAGGCGGAACCTGAGTCACCTATTTGGTTCCGCCCCAGGCGCCTGATGGACCCCGATGGGTTCCAGGCAGCACTTGGGCCACTTCCTGTACCCCTGACCTGCGCCCCGATGGAGGACCTCGTGGCCGCATGGAATACTGCGGCCACGGAAGCCTTGGATCGGGTCGCGCCCTTGCGGCCTCTCTTGCGGCGGCGAGCCACCCTGGCTCCTTGGTTTACCGAGGAGCTAAGGGTGATGAAACGCCACAAGAGATGCCTAGAGAGAAGATGGAGGTCTACCCGCTCTGAATCTGACCGGACACAGGTAAGAGCCCATTTACGGACTTACATTGTGGCGCTGAGAGTGGCCAAACGCCATCATTGTGCCACTCTCATAGCATCCGCAGATAACCGCCCTGCTGCCCTGTTTAGGGTGACCCGTTCCCTTCTTCAACAGAGGGTGCGGGAAGCCCCATTACAGGGTAGAGCAGAGGAATTTGTGATTTATCTGCAGGAGAAAATCGCTCAGATCCAGAACGAGTTAGTCTCCATTGATGGCCCAGTGGGATTGCACGAGGCGGATCTTGGTTGGGAGGAGTTTGACTCTGTTACTTCCAAGGATATGGACAGGTTACGTGGGCGACTGCGAGCCACCACATGTTTATTGGACCCGTGTCCTTCCTGGCTTGTATTGGCATCCTGGGAGGTGACACGAGGCTAGCTCCAAGAGGTTGTCAACGCTTCCTTAAGTGAGGGTTTCTTGCCTGCCTCCCTTAAAGAGGCCATGGTGAGGCCCCTCCTGAAGAAGCCCTCTTTGGACCCAGCTTTATTAGCCAACTATCGTCCCGTCTCCAACCTTCCCTTTTTGGCGAAGGTTGTAGAGAGTGTGGTGGCACAACAGTTTCCCCGTCACCTGGAGGAAGTTGATTATCTAGACCCGCGCCAGTCCAGCTTTCGGCCCAGGCATAGCACCGAGACGGCATTGGTCGCGTTGGTAGATGATCTCTGGAGGGCCAGAGATGGGGGTTGTTCCTCCATCCTGGTCCTATTAGACCTCTCAGCGGCTTTCGATACCATCGACCATGGTATCCTATTGCATCGACTGGGGGGGCTGGGGGTGAGAGGCACCGTTTTATGGTGGTTCTCCTCCTACCTCTCTGGTCGATCGCAATTTGTGTTGACAGGAGAGCAGAGGTCGACCTCGAGACCCCTCACATGTGAGGTGCCTCAGGGGTCGGTCCTCTCGCCTCTCCTGTTCAACACATATATGAAGCCGCTGGGTGAGATCATCCGTGGTTTTGGGGTATCATCACCTCTACGCTGATGATACGCAGTTGTATATATCTACCCCAAACCACCCCAACGATGCTGTAGCGGTGATGTGCCAGTGCCTGGAAGCCGTGCGGATCTGGATGGGAAGTAACAGACTCAGGCTCAACCCGACCAAGACCGAGTGGCTGTGGTTTCCGGCCGCCCGATTCAATCAGCTGACTCCATCGCTGACCATAGGGGGCGAACATCTTGCCCCTGTGGATGGGGCGCGCAACTTGGGTGTCCTCCTGGATACCCGGCTGTCCATGGAAGATCAAGTGACAGCCGTGGCCAGGAGGGCGTTTTACCAGGTTCGCCTGGTACGCCAGTTGCGCCCCCTATTGGATCGGGATGCCCTTTGCACAGTCACTCATGCCCTTGTGACATCCCGACTGGACTATTGCAACTCTCTCTACATGGGGCTCCCCTTGAGGTGCACCCGAAGACTTCAGCTTGTCCAGAATGCAGCCGCGCGAGCTATAATGGGGACCGGAAGGTATACCCACATAACACCTCTCTTGCATGAGCTGCACTGGCTGCCTGTCGTCTTTCGGATGCGCTTCAAGGTGCTAGTTGTCATCTTTAAAGCGCTCCATGGCTCGGGACCTAGCTATCTGCGGGATCGGATCCTGCCCCATACATCCTCACGGCCGATTCGCTCCCACAGAGAGGGACTTCTCCGGGTGCCGTCCACTAGACTTTGTCAGCGGGTGACGCCCAGGGGAAGGGCCTTCTCTGTGGCGGGCCCAGCCCTCTGGAACGACCTTCCCCCAACATTAGAACAACCACGGACCTCCGCTCCTTCCGTCAAAAATTAAAAACACACTTTTTCTGCTTGGCCGGCCTAGGGTAGTCTGTTCCTTGGGGTTTTTTAGGGTTGTTAGTTTTAATGGGTATTTTAGCGCAGGGATAAGTAGTTTAATTGATTTTTATCTTTTGTATTTATTGATGTATATATTTTATGTGTTTTAGTTTTCCCTGTGCACTGCTCCGAGTCCCCTAGGAGAGAGGATGCGGTATATAAAATTAAACGATAAAAAATAATAATAACAATTTACCTACTGGAGTGGTAGATATCTGGAGGTTTGCAAAATAAGACTGTAAAGCCATTTATCCACATCGAATCAGCACTTCTAGCATGGGCTGTGGGTTGGACTAGAAAACCTCCAAAGTATCTTCTACATACAACTCACATGAACTCCCTTTTTATTCTGTGAATAGCCTAGTAAATTGATGGCACTGATTTCAAAAAGCTGAACAACAACAGGATTTGCATGGGAATCCCAAACTGTATAATGGTGTCTCAGCTCAGGGCTCAGATATTGATTCTGAGGGTGAAGAACCTGGTCTAGCAAAACCTGTGGAATGTCAGTCTTATAAAATACAAAGTCAAGAACTACTTGAGACTCATCATTTCTACTAGAGAAACTTCTTCACCTTCAGAATCAGTATTAAATTTCAGGACCACGACAACTAGACTCAAGTCAACAAAAGGCTACAAAGAAAGCTACATGGATGTTCCATGAAGCCACTCAAAATCATATCCAATTTTTTATTTTTTATCTTTCTACAGAATACTGTAAGTTACAATAATTTTGCACAACACTTTTGTTTAGAAAGGTCTGTTAAATTCAATATATGTGGGATATTATTTTTGATGATCTCTCAAAAAAGCTGCCATCCTTTGATGATATTTAGACTCTTCTCTGTAAATATATAGTTATCCTGCTGAAGAGTTATCTTGTAAGACTGCTTTGGAACCTATTTATATTATCCTGGATAAAAGCATTTTAAGATGTGTCTGAAAGCATTTTTGCTCAAACAGGAAAATCAGCTATAATCCTTCTGGAAGAAATAGATGTGGTTTCTGTTAGAGTTATAAATTCTTATTTGAACACTAAAATATAGTCCAGTGTCGGCTGTTTTAGATAATATTTGTGAACGACCATATTTTTCAGAGTACAGTGATCCCTCGTTTTTCGCGGTTAATGGGGACCGGAACCTTCCGCGAAAACTGAAAAACCGCGAAGTAGGATTCGCACCGGAAACTTGAGTTGGTGGACATCGTTTAAAGCAAGCACTAGGGGGCGCTTGCCTCCTATCAATGCATTTTTTTTCTATTCTGTATTTTTGAAAAACCCGCGAAGCACTGAAGCCGCGAAACATGAAGCCGCGAAAAACGAGGGATCACTGTATAAGATGCACCTTTTTTCCTCTAAGAGGCTGAAAATCTGGGTGTATCTTAAACACTAAATACAGCATTTTTTGCCTCTTGAAGCCCCGCCCGCTTCACCAAAATGGCCATGCATAGCTTTATGGAGGCTTTCAGACAGTTCCTGGGGGCTGGGGAGGGCAGAAATGAGCAAAAAATGAGCCGTTCCTTTCGCACCCCCCCCCCAACCTCAGGAGCACTCTATAAGCCTCCATAAGGCTATGCATGCAATTTTTTTACCAAAAAACAGCCCATTTTAATGAACAGGCTGTTTTTTGCTCATTTCCCCCACCCCCTCAGGAGCACTCTGCAAACACCCCAAGGCTATTCGTGCCTTTTGTTTGGAAAAAAATGGGCCCATTTCATGGAAAACAGGCTGTTTTGGGGAGGTTTGCAGAGTGCAAAAACTTTTTTTTTCCCTTTCGGAAAGCTGTTTGATTAGAGTGGTTGATGAGAATTACATTGATCAAGTGCTGTGCCAGCAGAAACAAAGTTTTAGGTGCTACAGCGATTTTCTTCTCCAGCACATGGGTAAATACACCTGGAAATATCTACCTACCTACTTACTCCCTCTCTCTCCTTACCTACCTACTGTATTTCTCTCGCTCGCTCCCTCTCCCCCTCTACCTATATATCTACCTACCTTCTCTCCCTCCCCCTACCTATCTACTGTATTTCTCTCTATTTTTCTCTCTCTATCCCTCTACTTACCAACCTATCTACTCTCTCTCCCCCCACCTATCTACTATTTCTCTATCTATCTCTCTTTTCTCTCTCTCTCTATCCCTCCACCTACTTACCTATCTATACTCTCTCTCTCCCTAGCTACCTAGCTACTGTATTTCTCTCTCTCTCTCTCCTTCTCTATCCCTCTATCTTTCTACCTACTTTTTTTTTAAAAATTGCCTCTTCAAAACCTGGGTGCGTTTTATAATCCGGTACGTCTTATACTCCAAAAAATACAGTAGGTAATGTACTCTCAAAAAGAAGATATTTGATTTACATTATTCTGATGACCTACACATTGAATCCAAAATATTTTGGAGCAGTTAAAAATCCTGACAATCAGCTTTAGACCCTGATAAAATATGCTGATGATACTCAAATTTACATCTCCACATCTGCTAACCTGAGTAATTTGTAATTGGGTTTTTAGGGGGTTTCGCGTTTTAGGTTTTTTAGGTTTTAGTGCAGGATTATTGTAATTTAATCTAATTTTAGATATTTATATTGTTGTATGTTTTTATGTTTTATATTCCCTGTGCACCGCCCCGAGTCCCTTCGGGGAGAGGGAGCAGTATACAAATAAACATTCAATTCAATTCAATTCAAAATTCAATGCTGTAACTACCCCTCATAATGCCTGAAACTTGCAGGGACCTAGATGGGGTACAATGAGCAACTCCAAGTGGCTTAGGGTGCATGGGGCTTCAAGATCCTAGTCTTTTAACATCTTTAGTTCTGGGCAAGGTCGCACTGCCCATTCAGACCAGTTCACAACTTAAAGTCCTCCTGGACTCACAACTCCTGTTTGAAGAGCAGATGGCAGTCATGGCTTTGCACTTTAGTTTGTGCATCAGATGTGGCTTTTCTGGATCAGGACTCACTGTCCTAATAATTTCTGTTCTAGATTACTACAATGTGCTTTACATGGGACTAACATTGAAATGCATTTGGAAACTTCAACTAGTACAAAGTGTGGTAGCACAAACAGCCTTTGGGGCTTGTAGAAGGAGTCATGCTACAGCACTGCTTCATGAAGGATGCTGGCTGTTAATTTGCTTCTAGGTACAGTTCATGGTGTTAGTTAAGACCCTTAAAGCCCTCCATAGCATTACTTGATGAGCTGTCTTGTCCCACTAAGACAAGCTATTCATGCCAAAGAGGAGGCCTGCTGCAGACCCTGTTACTCAAGGAACTCTAACTGCTGGAATCCAGAATAAAAGCCTTGGCTGCTTTGGCACCAGTCCTGTAAAACTTCTTGCCCGCTAGGGCAAGATCTACCCCACCCACCTATCCTTCCACAAATGCCTGAAGACCTGGCTCTGCCAGCAGGGTCTGGGAACCCAATAGGAAAGTACCATACTGGAAGTGGCTTCTGGGCTAATTAACTGATCCACTTCCACCCTGCACTTCCTGGTCCCCTTCCATCCATCTTTTAATTCATATGATTGTACATCCATTCTTTATTTTTATTGTTTCATTGCTTTGCTATGTTTATATTTTTTAATCATTTTTTTTTCTGCTTCACTATTGTAAGCCACCCAGAGTAGCCCCATAGCAGGATATGCAGCAAATAAATTAAACAGATAAACAAATAAATATTGCATCTATATAATATCATCCACCCATTTTAACCATGAGACAGGAATTCCATCCCATCATTTTTCCATCACTTTGATGGAATTTTTTAAAACAAAAATAAGCATACAAATATGACTATCAAATGCAGTGATAATCATTTAGGCCATATTAGTCCACATTTATGATATATTTTTCACTTGTGCATAATGCCGTGATAGGACCAGACTACTAGCAGTATAGCATACTATTTGTGCTTAGATTCAACAGGTTTGCCCATAATCTGTATTTCTATTGTATCAGTCTAGAAAATATAACATGCTGGCTGCCTTCTATATTTACAAAAAAAAGCCCCTATAAATTTATGATATTTAAGACAGCAGCAGCAAATGTTTGAAATGCCAAACCTTTTTCAGGAGATAAAAACATTCCACATAAAAAAATTCACCATGACTGAAAGTTTTACTGACTAATAGGTCATCCAGACAATGTTTCTGATGATGTACAACTCAAGCAGAATAAAAGAGCACAATTCATGGAGCAGCTAACAACTACTTGAGACAGACTGAATGGATAGGGAAAATGAGCAGCGAAGACTGTGGAGAATGTGAATAAATTTGGCTTAAAGCAACAGTGTTCAAAACCTAGAAATTTCAGAAACAATAAGTTCCAGAATATTTTATTTCCAGAACTGCACATTTGCATTTTCCATGTTTGAAGTCTTCTGGCATATGGGTTTCAGGAGTGCAGAAAAAAGTGAATAAGCAGCATGATCTCTAAAGCTATAAATATAAATCTAATTCCTTTATTGAAATTCAGTGAGCTTTCAATATTTAAAATTCTAAGCATTTTGCTCAAACTAAAATATTTTGCTGCATTGGGAGCCATATTGTTTTTCCTTTTTTAACTGAATACAGTCATTCAAATTTCTATCCATCTTTCTATTTGATGTTGCCTAAATTGTATTCTATTCATTAATAAGTGGCTTGCGTCCACTGAGAAGAGCTGTCTGAAATAACAATGCCACAGCATTCATCATCATTACATCAGCAGTAGGGAAAGTTTATGCTGATTACTATCAGCATCCAGAGTGCCCTGATCAGTGTGCAAGCAAACATAGGACACTTATTTTTTTCAGAAATGGCTCTAGGTATTTGAGGTGTTCATATGCACCACTTTGATCTGCGCTACTGGAAACACTCTTCGGGGAGACGCCTCAACAAAATAAGAGCAGGGGATAAAAACACAAGGGTTAGCATGTAGAACAATCAGAAAATTACAATTTCTTTCAAGCATAAAAAGCTCTTTGTCAGCTGTATTAGAATTTGATACTTTATTCCTTGGGAATACTGAAGAATAAAAAAGCTGGGTATCTCAGTCAAATCCACTCAATATATACACAGGATAATATAAAACAGAAAAAGTATTATACTTAGATTTATTAAAGTTTACACATATTATGCTTAACATCGAATGCTCTTGGAAATGTTTAACAATGATTTGTACAAAACAGTAGCCACACAATTTGGGACAGAACTAAAGATGTGATCCAATACTTGATATTTCCTCTTTAGTGTTTAAACTTAATGTTCTAATGAAAATCTTCCCCCTTCCTGCAAAGAATATCGTATTTTCCCACACTGAATATATGCAAATATACATATAATACATAGACAATACAGTAGTTTCATTTATCAGTTCTGCACATGAATAACAGACAGAATAAAATAATGCATTACTTGTTGCCATTTTTTTTAAAAACGAAAATGTACTATGCTGAATTTGCTCAGAAAAAAATGCTCTTCTGTAGGTAATCTTTGTTTAGCGGCGTGAATTGGGACTAACAATCAAGTTGTTAAATGAAGCAATAGTTAAGTGAAACTGTGCCTGTGTTATTTACTTTCTTCAGCATTCTTTTGATTTACAGACCTGAAAAGATCATAAATGCAAGGAATGATTGCAAAATTTTAATCACTGTTATAACTACAAACAATTAGGTGAATCAGTTGCTAAATACAGTTCCTGTACTGCTCCGTAGGCAAACCAATTTAACAAATGTATATACAGATACAAAGAAACTAAAGTCACTGGAAGGAGCAACATTGGACAACAGGTTTGGCCACAGAAAAAACTGAATACAAAACGTCACCTTTTACTCTTTTGATTCACTATTTAGAATGCCTCTGTTATTGTACTCATGCTAAATAAATTTTGGGTCATGTTCCTGGCCCCAGTCAGCTGCCCCACATGTTTTATTTTGAAGGGAAGCTTATTGCATTATTTTGCAAGGTGGCAATGTCATTGCTTTACACAACACATGCCGGCAGCTCTGTTCTCATCAGGAAAAAGGAATCATGGTGTTAGGTCCAATTTTAGTATGTGTGCTGCCGAAGCGAGCATAAGGAAGCATGATTGAATAGTAGCAAAGAAAATGCAAGTCCACTTTCAAAATGCAAGTCCAATTTAGGCAAAACGTTCTCTCAAGTCAGTCCCAAGAATGATTAAAGAAAAGGAAGTAGACCAAAATGTAAAAGAAACCAAAGACATGTAAAGAAAACCTGACATAGAGCATAGTCAGAAAGGAGTAATACAAAAACCATCGTGAATAACCCTTTATTCTAGAGGAGCAAACAAATATGAGATACCTAACAAACTATTGATCTTCTGGGCCAATATCATCTATTACATATGATTGTGACTTCCCAAATTTCAGGAAGAGCCCTCTTACCTGAGAATTGATAGTCAACTAGGAACAGAAAAAATCCTTGTAGTAAATAAATGAATAAATCTAAATACATGTTGTCACTGGGCTGTGAACTAAAGTACATTAAAAACCATGACAATTTCTCATCTTTCAGTTTCATAGGGTGTCATAATTTAAAGAATCTTGTGATGATTAAAGGTAGAATTCCATTCTAATATTTCATACGCTAGATCTTCCTCTCGTGGTATTCTTTATATGTATTCCTTGATGGAACACATTTCAAATCCATAAAAATAAAACACAGGGATCTACTTCACACAAATACCTGATACGCTCATTTTCTGAAGAAGTGGAGACACATCATCCCTGTGTGGGTTATTCTCATGTACCATCCAATAGAACTGAGTCTGCAAAGTTTAAGTCCCGCCTCTTTCTGCTGAGATCCCCAGCTTTTTTGACGAAAACTAATATGCAGATAGACATGCATGAACAGAAACTATATCTCCATGAATAACAGCCTGGACCTGGCTGGATGCTGTCTCCACTTCTTCAGAAAATGGGTGTATCAGGTAAGCAAACACTCCATTTTCCTGACTCAGTGGAGACGGCATCCCTGTGTGGGACATACCAAAACTTGTCCAGCATTACAGGTGGGAAACTGTCTAGGACGAATCCCTCTGCCTAACCCTGACCTGTTGTAAGACTCTCCTCCCAAAGGTTGCATCAACCGATGCGTACTTGTCAATCCTGTAGTGTCTAATAAATGTGGACGGAGACAACCATGTGGCCACCCTGCACAACTCATGCAATGTTGCCCATAGCAGCCCCAGGTGGCCGTAGCAGCCGCACTACGAGGGAGCAGTAATGTATTTTGGAATGGGCTGAGCCTAAGAGGAATATGCCTTTGCAATACATGCCCTGATTCATCTTCCAAATCTTCCCTTCCAAAGGAAAAGGAAGCTTTGAGGCCCATAGAGTCCGGTTGAAAAGATGTTATATTCCAGGTGATGGACTGGCTTGGGGAGAACCAATTCCTGTATGCGATGAAAAATGGAATTCACTTTGAAGATGAACGCTGGGTCCACCCTGAGAACCACCCTGTCCGTATAGAAGGTGCACAGATCCTGTCGCATGTAAAGAGCCGCTAGCTCCGAAATCCGGCGAGCAGATGTGATGGTCACTAGAAATAGTACCTTTTGCGACATGTAGAGAAGAATTGTGTCTTGCAATGGCTCAAACGGAGCCTGGGTGAGTGCTTGAAGGGCAAATGGTAGGTCCCATGATGGGTATCAATGCACTGTTGGAGGGTATAAATTGGTGGCACCCTTCAGGAATTGTCAAATGAGCGGATAGTTGTTTAGCGACCTGTTGAGTCCAGAGCAGAGGATGTTGGATAGGACTGTGACTTTGCACCGAAGGGTGTTGGGCACCAAAACCTTCCATCCTGTAAAATGTCGAGGATGTGACACATCCATGCTCGGAGAGGGGCCACCATGTGTAGAAGGCCTTCCAAGTGGAGTCATAGATTTGAATGGTGGCGGGTCTCCTGGCCACTTGAATTGTCCGAATGACTGCTGGCAAAAGGCCTTCAGCTGTCATCAAGCGCCGCTCAGCTTCAATGCGGTCAACTTGGCTCACTGCGGATCTGGATGTGTTATGGTCCCCTGGAAGAGTGAAGTCTTGAAGGGAGGGATCCTGAAGTGGGTTGCATGGAGTTCCCATTCCGCCTGATCCACCTGTGATCGGCTCAGCCAATCTGCTGTGACATTGTCGGTGCCTGCAATGTGCTTGGCCCATATGGAGAGGAGGTGCAACTCCGCCCAGGTTAGCAGCTGTTGGGCCTCCTTCATCAGCCATTTGGATCAAGTTCCATCCTGTCTGTTGACATGGGCCTTCGCTGTCCTCTTGTCCGTCAGGATCAACACGTGTTTTCCCTCCACTGACGACTGTAAGTAAAGAAGCCCCAGACAGATCACCCTCAGTTCCAGGAGGTTGATAGTCTGTTGCTGTTCCGTGTGGGCCCATTGGTCCTGTGCCACATCTGTTTTGGAATGGGCCCCCCCATCCCAGCAGGCTGGTGTCAGTTGTTATTGTCACCCGGCGTGGCTCCTGGAACAAGCAATCCTTCTTTATGCCCTGAGAAGACCACCAGGACAGAGAGCTGTGGACCTTGGGGGGCAGCATGATTTGCATTGTTGAGCAGCTGCTGTTGTCCTTCGGGAGTGGCAGAAGCAATCACTGGAGTGGCCTGTTGCGAAGCCTGGACCAGGGCACTATTGCAAAGCATGAGACCATCTTGCCTAGCAGCTGGGACAGCTGGAGGAGCTGTAGCTGGCGCTGCCTCCTTTCTAACAATACTAACTCCCAGAGACTCTGCTGACATTCTCCTGACAGGAATACCCGACCCAGAAGGGTGTTTTTGAGGGCGTCCAGATATATTATCCGTTTGGGCAGAACCAGGAGGCTCTTTGAGAGGTTTATTGAGAAGTCATGGGTTTCTAGAACATTTAAGGTATCCCACAGATCCCTACGGGCTTCTTTAGGGAACCCGGACAACAGGAGAATGTCATCCAGGTAGCACATTATCATTATGGGACAAGCCCCTAGTTGGGCTGCCAAGACTACCAGCAGTTTGATGAATACCCTGGGCACCGACGAGAGGCTGAGTAGGAGAGCCTGATACTGGTGGTGGTGCCCCCGGTAGTAAAACCGCAGAAATCATTGGGTGTTTGAGACAGATTGGGACATGGAGGTAGGCGTCCATCAGATCTATCGAGGTGAGGAAGTCATCCCTCCGGATGCCCTCTAAGATGGTCATTAATGAAAGCATCTTGAACCGCCGGTAAACAATATGGCGGTTCAAGGTCTTGAGGTTGAGGATTGCTTTCCAGCTCCCCGAAGCCTTTCCGACAATAAACATTAGGCAGTAAAATCCTAGTCCCTGTTGTTCCTCCGGCACCGGCCATATGGCCTCAATGTCCAAGAGGTGCCAAATGGTCTGGTCTACCAGGCGTCTCTTTTCTCAGTCCCAGGATATGGGGCAGAGGAGGAAAGGCTTCAGGGGATAGGAGAGAAACTCTAGGGAGTGGCCTGTTTTCACCGTCACCCTGACCCAGGAGTCCGTTGTTACCTCCTCCATTGGTTGGCAAAGAAGGCCAAACGATGGGAAGCAGCAGTCACTTTTGCCTACAGAAGAGATGGAAGTTTCTTGTACCTCGCTAAGATTTCCTGGAAGGGGGGAATCGTTGGTAACCCATACCCATTCTGCCCTGTTGTTGCTGGGGACCCTGACGTCCTGAATACTGGCTGGCTGGATGGGAGAACCCATATCCCCCATCTGGGTTCCAAAAGAACAACTTGCAACAATAAGGAGCGGCCTGGGTCTCAGTCCTTCAAAACATAGAAAGGAGAATTTTCTTCTTATTCTTAGACTTGATAAGCCTGGCTTCAAGGGGGGGGCAAACAGTTTATCCTCCTTGAATGGTTCAGAGACCAGACGGCACTTATTCTTGGCATCAGGCTGCCAATAGTAGGCATAACCATAGTAGGCACCAGGCCACTATAGCAGACCCCACTAATTTAGCCTGGCTGTGTTAAGGGAGGTGTCTGCCGAAAATTGAAGGGCTGCCTTCAGCATGTTGAGGTCCTGATGGGACCTCGAATCCGAGACAGGGATCCTATCTCTCAACTGCTGGAACCACAGGAGTTCAATCCTGTTAAAGAAGGATGTGGCCGTGGCTGCCCCGATAACCCAGCCGGCCTATTGGTGGCCCTTAATGAGGACATGTTCTGCCCTCCTATCCTCCACTTTCAAGGCATCCTCCAGATTGGGCGTTGGTTCTTACCTGATATGTTCATTCTCTCTTGAAGTGGAGACAGTGGCCAGACTGGGCTTGTTCGGTCCAGTAACCAAATGGACTGAGTCTACAATTATGATGTCATTGAGCTCTTGGTGGCTCCTCCCCCAGTTTAAGACGAAGAAAAACTGTAGACTCAAGTGAGAATTATGAAACAAAAATTATACAGGTACAAAGTCCTCTCTCTCTCTCTCTCTCTCTCTCTCTCTCTCTCTCTCTCTCTCTCTCTCCTCCGCACAAAGAAAAGTCCATATTAGAGTGGCATACCCTAGGATGGGGCTAGCCGCTGTCTTCACTTCAAGAGAGAATGAGCGCATCAGGTAAGAATGAATGCCCATTCTCCACTGATCGTAGAGACAGTGGCCAGACTTGGACATACCAAAGAATGACCATTGTCTTACCTGAAGGGTCCTTCTAGGTGCACAGCGATGAGTGTCCATGCAAGGATTAACTCAGCTCCGCTGCCCATTGGACTGAATTAATTTACTGAAGTCACGCCTTCCTTTCCCATGATCCTTCAATTTTTTATTGAAGTTCCGCTCTCTCGAGACCGTGTTCGCCACACGATCCATCCCCTGTGAGTACATCTAACAACAACTGGAGATATTAGGGGGGGAATGGACACTCATCGCTGTGCACCTAGAAGGACCCTTCAGGTAAGACAATGGTCATTCTCAGGTGCACAGCTCTGAGTGTCCATGCAAGGGACATTCCCAAGCAAAATGTCACTAGGGGGGGTTGCCCGAATGGGCTCAGCGTGACATATCGACTTGAGCAACTACGCTTGCAAGACCCGATGGCCGAAGGCAGCATCAGCGGAAGCGTATTTGTCCAGCCTGTCTGGCGAACAAGAGGGAAGATGACGCTCACGTGGCTGCTCTGCATATCTCCTCGATGGAACCTGGGTGGCCCAGGGCGCTGTGGTAGCCGCACTCCTGGTCGAGTGGGCGTGAGCCCCGGGCTTGGCCCTGCCTTGATGCTCGTAGGCGAGGGAGATGCAAGCCTTCAGCCCGCGGGCGACGGTAGACGCCAGTTGGAACGAGAGGGACAGGGTCTCCGATCGCCGAAAAGAAGACGTGCGCTTGATGTAGTGTTTGAGCATTCGACGGATGTCTAGGGTGTGCCACCGACCCTCCCTGAGGTGGGAGGGTTTGGGGCAAAGGTTCGGAAGACAATTTCTTGTGTTCTGTGGAACAGGGGCTTTCCAGGTCGCTCCGTAGATCCTGGTGGAGGAGGGTCGGTGGGCCGCCTGAATGATGCGGATGACTGAGTCCGAGAAGCGGCCCCGAGCTAGCAGATCCCCCTCAAGTGCCGAGCCGTTAGATAGAGCCCCTGGGCTCGGGGTGCTGGGCGGCCCCCTGGCAGAGAGGAACCGAGGCTGGCGGGATCCTCTGCTGTGGGTCTGGTGCCGTTCTGGCGGTTGGTGTGTGCCATCCTCGCCAGTCGGATCATGGGCCTGAGGCTGCCAGTGCGATCCGGTGGAAGGGAGACAAGGCCCGTGGGCGCGTTGCTCACCGCTCCCAGATGTGAAACCTCCGTCGCAGGAGTCAGATGGCTCTTGTCGGTGTTGCTGGTGAGCCCGTGGTCCTGCAAAGTGGATATGGTAGTGCGTAGGTCCCGTAGGGCCTGCTGTCGCAACGTTGGTTGTGCGATAGCCTTCCCCATGCCCCCTGGCCGGAGGCAACTCAGGATGGACTGGGGAGGCTGTGTCTTGAACCCTTTGTAGGCGATGTGGTAGTTGAGCGCCTTCAAATCCAAGATGGCTCTGACTCCTCCTATGCTCTTGGGGACCAAGAAGAGGATTGAGTGATACCCCCCCTCCCCTGGCCTTGGGAATTACCTCTATGGCCCTGATGTCTAATAGGTGGCGGATCCCCGCCTCCCTGAGATTCCTTTGTTGGGACACATGGGGGTGGAACACCGGATAACACAATGGGGAGGGGACGAACGAACTTTAGGGAGAGGCCGAGATGAACTGTTTGCCAGATCCACGCCTCTGACGTGGTCGCCTCCCAGCGATCGGCAAACAGCTGGAGACAGCCCCCTATGGGGGGGAGGGTGATGGTCACTTACTGTGGTGGAAAGGCCTGTTGGCCTGACCCCCACGAAAAGGCCTCCTGGCGTAGGGTTGGTAGCGGTTCCTGTCCCGGAAGGGCTGTCTACCCTGGGGACTATCGTTACCCTGGGGATAGTTACGTTGGAAGGACGTGGACGGAGTGGCGGAGGACTGAGTCTCCGATGCCCTGTAATTCTCTCTAACGAAAGGACGAGGGCCCTCTATCATTCTTACGGTGCACAAAGGGCAAGACCTTCCTTTTGTCCTTATCTTCTACGAGGACAGAATCTAGGGTTTCCCCAAACAGCTTTTGTCCCTTGAAGGGGGCAGACGCTAGCTTCCACTTGGAGCGCATGTCAGCGTTCCAATGGCGCAACCACAAGATGCGGCGCGAAGTGATATTAGCTGCCATGGCACGGGAAGCGAATTTCGTTGCGTTAAGCAAAGCGTCCGCTGGGTATTCTACTGCCAGCATGATCTTATTGACATCATGGCGGAGTCTGGTATCTCCCTGGGGGAGGCGCTTGAGAAGTTGGCGCAACTAGGCAATGGAGGCCCTGCTGAAGAACAAAGCCGAGGTAGAAGCCTTAATGGCCCAGGCCGCAGCCTGGTGTGTCTTATGACATGCACGTTCGGTCCGTTTATCCTCTGCCTTAAGACCCTCTAGTAAGTCTGGAGGTAGAACTGAGAGATGTCAGAGCAGCGACCGGAGGGTCGACCTCTGGGAGCTTCAGTAGCTCTTCCATGCTGGGATCTACGGAATAGAGTTTCTTGTCATTAGTACCAGGGGCGGCCCACTCCGCGGGTTGCAGGCACTGGCGCTGAACCACGTCCCTAAACAGTTTGGCTGCGGGGATCAAATCCTGGGGAGTGACTGGCTCCTCAAAGAGACCTCCAGTGGGGTCCTCAGGATCCGTAGGGGCCTGGGGATCTGAGGCTGCCTGAGGAGTGGCGGGTGTGACCGTCATGTGTGTTATGGTCCTTGCCTTGTGAAGCATGGACTTAAAATAGGACAGCTGGAACAGACCCGAAAAGGCGGGCTTGTCCGCGGTCACCCCCTCATTCTCTGAGAGCTCAGGTTCCGCCAGGTCATCTGCCTCAGCGATGGATTCGGCACTAATCACCGAGGAGTGGGGCGAGGAGGCCCTGGCATAGCGTGGCCTACCTCTGGGGCCTTGGGGTTGTGCCTCTGCATGGTCCTTGAGCCCCTGCGCAATGCCCTGGGAAATGGCTGCATTGATCACCTGCCTCATCTCAGCCGAGAGAGACGGGCCTTGATCCTCTATGGGGCGCCCCCCCCCACCCCTTCTGGAATCGATGCAGAAGGTTCCTGTATTACAGGCTGGATAGGGTTGGCTATCCCCTCATCCATCTTCCTGTAGCAGTTGAATAGATCAGTCCCACCCCCCCTGGAGGGGGATGGAGATTGGGAAACCAGGGAAGAATGATCCAGGGATAAATCCCGGAATTCACTCTCATAGGACGGGTTGGCCCCTGCCTGGGCCTCGGTCCTCCCTTCAGGGGGCTCGGGGGAGGCCTCCCTGAAGACCTGTGCTGTTGCAATGGATTGTCTTTGGGCCCTATCAAACTGGCGGTCTAGGGCCCTATGGTGCCTGGCCTCCGCCCTGACCTGGGCCGCTTCATCCCTTTTGGCGTAAGGGCCCCTGCTAAGATCCCTAATGGTCTCTCTGGCCGCCCTACCCGCCTTCCTAGTGAGGGGCCTCTCCTCCCAGGTGGCTACTCCCTGTTCAGACCCCTCAACTAAAATCTGCTCCTCCATGGCAAGATCTGGTGCCTGGGAGATGGAAGGGGCGGATGGGGGGCCGAGGGATACGACCTGTTTAAGTTGCTGCAGAGCGCGCTGGGAGCCGGTGCCGGCGTCGGATCCTCTGCTGTCCTCGGAGCTGGCTGTGGCCGAGGCTGAGGAGGGCAGTCACGCTTGGCCAAAAACGCCGCTGTGTTGCTGCTGCTGCTGCTGCTGCCACATGCTCTCCTCAGTTGAAATGAGGCGAAGCGGCAAGGCGCAGTTTAAAATGGGGCCGGTTGGAGACTGCTGCTCCCTGATTGGTCCCCCGGCGATTCCAAGATGGCTGCGCCCAGTCCCCTACAGGTGGGACGCGGCACGGAGCTTCCCGGCGCTCTGGAGGCTGCGGCTGCCTTGGCAAGGCTCCCGGATGCCGGACAGGCCGCCGGAGGTCCCGCCAGTGAAGAGCAGGGGGGAGGCGACGCTGAGAAGTTGCTCCGGAGGCTCCACTACCCCCCCCACGGGAGGATGAGAAGCGCGCCACTCGGTTGAGCATTCTGGCTTCCTCAGCTAGGCGATGGCTCCTGACAGCTCTGTGTGTTGCTCTGATGGGAAAGGAAGGACTGTGCTAAACTAAGGTAAAAAAATATAAGACTTCCATATCAATTCTAGACACATGCCCATTTATTTCCACAACCTCATTAGTAACATTTTTAATCTCTCCCTTAGCCCCCACCAGCCCCCCTTCCAACTCTTCATTCTTCTGTGTGTTCTCCAGCATTTGTTTCCGTGTGTCCAATAGCTCCTTTTTAAAGTTGATATTTTCTTCTCTGTGGGCCTTGATTTCTTGTACCAAAGTTAGTATAACAGATTCAAGAGAAGCCATCCTTAATTCCAAGCTTGCCAGTGCTGATTCTTGTGCCATGATTAGCTGTTAAAGTCAATGCCACTAAAATGGCGTTTTTTGGGTGGGGCTGTTGAGGCAAATCAGGAGCCAAAAGTTCAAATCAGGATTGTAAAGTTCAGGAACCAAGAGAGAAACAGTTTTCCAGATCAATAATTATAATAACGAAGGCACTCCAGAAAAGAGATCACAAATCCAAAAAAAAAAAATTCTTCTTTAGTAACAAGAGGAAGTCCAAATCACAAAGAGACGCTGGGAATTTTTCATAAGTAAAATAGTCATTCAGGGACAAAGAGAAGCCACCTTCCACCGCCCAAGCTCAAAGCCAGAAGGAGAGAGTGGTAAAAAAAATTGTTTCAAGCCAGCCAGACCTAGAAACTTTGTTGCAAGGCAAACCGCAGATCACTTTCCCTTGTTGCAAACAATCCGGATTGAAGATATCCGCTTCCTCGCAGCGAGGAGCCATTTTCAGGTGCTGCTTTAAATCCGAGGGGGGGTTTAACAAGCAAGCACCCCCCTCCAAGTTCTTTCAGCCAGGCTGACAGCAAAGAAAAAAAAAGTTTTAAATCACTCACTCTCCCCCTCGCAGCCGAAGCCCCGGGAAGCCTTCCGACTCAGCCGATCAGCTCTCTCCATGTTCGTGAACGATGCCGTCTTCCTTTGGCGAAGGGAAAACCCCCCGCAGCATGTCCTCCTCCACCTGAGCCGAAGACAAGGGTCGCTTCCCCACTGCCGTGGGGGGGAGCAACCCAGGCAAGCCGGCCCTACGGGAGACCCCCAAAAATGGGGCGTCTCGCCCCCGTGGGGGGGCAGGAAAAGAAACAAAGCGGCGAGCGAGCCCTAGGCTCGCTCGTCGCCACTGGAGCCGGAACCGGAAGTCAGTGAAAGCGTCTATTGACCTGCGGTATGAATGTCAGGTCCAGTCTCGGTCTGGATGGAACACGCACAAGTCATGTCTCACTGAATGAGCAGCCATATCAGAAATGCATCTAGAAGACGTTATTGTCACACACACAAAAATCTTAAAGAACAGCAGTTTCAAAGATGCAATCTCAGTGGTTCAAAGGGCAAGGAAGTGAGGGCCTCCAGGACCCGAGGCAAATCCCAAGTCAGGTATCTATGGAGGACTGGAGGCCAGAGGTTGGAATCTCCGTATCAATGGATGGGTGGATAGATGTTCGGAAGAAGACACCCCATCTAAGACAGAAGCCAAAGCAGCCACCTGTCGGCGTAACGTATATGGGGAAAGGCCCTGATTGAGACCCTCTGTAAGAAGTCCAGCACCTGAGGCATGGATGCTTTAAGTCGGTCAATAGTCATGTTGGAACACCAGAGTGCAAAGGCCCGCCATGTGACATCGTAAATGCGGTTCGTAGAATCCCTGTATGATGCTTGAATTGCGGCAATGACGTTGAGGGAGATGTTATCGGCTGTTAAGGCTTGTCGCTCAATCGTCATGTGGTTAATTGCAGCCACTGGGATCCAGGTCATAAACTGACCCTTGGTTTAGAGACATGAGAGATTGTGGAATGTGCCATGGAGTGGAGATCGACAGAATCATTAGATCAGCATACCATGGCTGATGTAGCTAATTGGGCGCCAGCAGTAGGCGCTCTGCCTTTTGCTCCAACATCGTCCAAATCACCCTCTGGATGAGAGGAAGGGGGGAAACCCGTACAAGAGACCTGTGAGCCACTGGCATATGAGGGCGTCTACTCCTTCTGCCATGGGATCCATGAATTGAGAATAATATCTGGGTACCTGGTTGTTCTCCACTATCGTAAACAGGTCTAGGACCGGTAGGCCGAATCGAAGCATCAGTTGATGGAAGAGGTTTGGATGGATGCTCCACTCCGCCTGATCCAGTCTGGTTTGGCTCAGCCAGTCTGCCTGGACGTTGAAGACTCTTGATATGTGCTCTGCCCTGAGAGATGGCAGGTGAGATTCCGCCCACCGGCACAACAGGTTGGACTCCTGCATTAGGGGCCAGGAACGTGTTCCCTCCACCTGTTTATATGGTCCTTGGTCCTGGTGTTGACTGTAAGGGCTAGGATGTGGTTGTCCTGGACAGTGTGATGGAATTGAATGAGGGCAAGACAAACTGCCCATAATTCCAGCCAATTTATACTGTTTTGGCTTTCTTGGAGAGACCACTGACCTTCGGCCATGAATTCTAGCATGTATGCCCCCCACCCCATCAGACTTGCATCCGTCGTAAGGGTGGGATGGTACAGATCTCTGAACAAGATCCCCTGTAAGATTGCTGGGGACTGCCACCATTTGAGGGACAGTAAGATCTGTCTGGAAATGCTGACCCTGTAAGAGGAGCAACTCCTGTCAGCCTTCTGATGAGGAAGCATGAACCATTGAAGGGTCCTGCTGTGGTATCTGCCCCACAGGACTACCCCAAAGCAAGATACCATCTTGCCCAGAAGTTGGGAGAAAAGAAGGCCCTGCAGAGGCGCAGGACTCTCCTGACAATTTCCTTCAGACTGTGAATGTAGTCGTCAGACAGAAAAACGCTCTCCACTACAGTGTCTATTAAGACCCCGAGGTGAAGGATGCAAGTCCCGGGTATGAGGTGACTCTTCTTGAGGTTCACCCCAAATCCGTGATTTCACAGGGTCTGGATGAGGAGGAGGAGGTCCCTTTCTGCTTGTGACAGCGATCTGGACAACAGGAAGATGTTGTACAGGTAGCAGAGAATCCGAATTGGAGATGACCTGATGTGAGCAGCTAAGGCTGCCAGAACCTTTGTGAATAACCTGGGGGCTGACGACAGGCCGAAGTCGGGCATAGTACAAAGTGTTCCTGGGGGGTGGAGAGGAATTCCAGCATAAGGCTGAATTTGACCATTTTTAATACCCAATTGTCTGTTGTGGTCTCCTCCCAGTGGTGGGCAAAGAAGGCCAGACGACCTCCAATTGGAAGAGAGTCCAGATAGTCATTTCC
Organism: Rhabdophis nuchalis; assembly: GCA_039707465.1. Taxonomy (NCBI): domain Eukaryota; kingdom Metazoa; phylum Chordata; class Lepidosauria; order Squamata; family Natricidae; genus Rhabdophis; species Rhabdophis nuchalis. The sequence continues at coordinate 98,305,549 of CM077647.1, forward strand.
ATCGAGAAAATTGGCGGTTACCTCCTCCCCAGTAAGACTTTTTAGGGGGGAAGTGCTGGGCATTTCTATTACATCTGTCCTGGTTAGATCCCTGTCTGGGAGTGAAGGACTGTCGTTGTGGATGGGATCCCCCGTCCACAAGCCAAAAGGTAGAGGGGCAGCTGTCCTGTTTTTTATAGATAGATGAAAGGACTTTGAGCTTGTCTTTGGACTCTGTGAAGTACAGATCCAAAGAAGTACCAAATAATTGGGTGCCACTGAAAGGGGAGGCCGCGAGGCACCACTTGGTTTGGACATCCACCTGCGGCAAAGCAGGTGTCTGGCCATAACCGAAGAGGCCATATCTTTAGAAGTAAACCTGCCAGCATTGAGAGAAGAATCTGCCGCATACTCGACAGCTGCCCTAATCTTGTTGCAATTGCTATGTGATCTAGTGTCAGTGGGAGCGATGCACTCCTGTAATTGTTGAATCCAAACTAGGGCTGCCCTAGAGAAGAAGGAGGTAGCTGTAGAGGCCCTAACAGCCCAAGCTCCTGCCTGATAGGATTTGACTAAGATTTGGTCTGATCTTTTCTTCTCAGGCTTGAGGACTTTTTCAGAGACTCCAGAGGCAACTGTAGGTGAAGACAGGGCTGCCACCGGTGCATGCACTGGAGGAGTAATGAGGAATTTGGTGAGTTCCAGAGTGACGTTATAGAGATGCGTGTCGAAGTTGGTTGGCTGTGGACCCATGCCAGGGTACTCCCACTGCTTCTGGATCACATTCATGAAGATCTTGGGGGTCGGAATCACTTCCTTTTCCACTGTAGGTTCGGTGAATGGAGTGCTGGGATGCTCAGTGGAAGCCGGTTCTGTCGCCTTAGCCAGTGAAGTAGAAGCAGAAGCAGAAGATGGTAAGTTAGCAGCTTCAATGGCTTTAAGTAAGAGAGACTTAAAACAATCGGATTTGAATAATCCGGCAAATGCAGGGGCATCCGGGGTGATCACCTCATTGTCAGACAGATCTGAATCCCGGATGTTGTCTTGCTCCCCAAAGATGGAGGCCTGAGAAGCCGAAGCAGAGGGAGCAGCTTATTGGGCAGTTCCAGCAGAGCTACGCCTGTGACTGCATGATGGAGCAGGCTGCGGACATTGTTGCAGTCCAGCGGCAATGCCCTGCTTAATGGCTTCTGAGATTATGGATGCCATATCTGCAGGTGAGGAGAACGAAGCCTGGGGAATCCCAGGACTCTGAGCAACAGGAAAGGAAGCCTGTTCAAAGGTGTGATCCTTATTGAGAGTGAAATCAAAGAAATTGCCTCTCTTATCAGGTACAATGGAAGAGGAAGACTCTGAAGAAAATAATTCCCCATCCGAATCAGCCACTGTTGGGCAAAAACCCATGGGAGGTAGGACAGGAGGATCTGGGGAAGTCACAGTATTCCCTTCAGGAGGAGGGGGAGAAGCCTGCGCAGTTTGAATTTGCTGGTGCTTTTGGGCCCTCTGAAATTCTTTTTCTAGAGCCTTCTGCCTGCACTCTTTAGCCCTGATAGTAGATTTAGAGGTTTTGGGGATTACCCCCGAGGAAGGAGCATCTTTGGCTGATCTCTTCCTGATGCTCTTTACTCCTGATGGCCCTGCCTCCTCTATTCCTTTATCTGCTGCCATAGATTGGTCAGCCATACTGCCTAAGATAAAGCAAGAGTGATAATAAGATAGGCAACAGTCTCACCTGTTTTGTGGACAAGCACTCCTTATCTGGCAGTCCTAGGGTAATCCTGGGTTGCTGGGCACTTGGAACTGCTGCTGCTGTCTTTGTGCCTTTTTTACGAGGTACAAATGCTGTTTCAAATGCATCAAAAAGGCCACCTCTTGACTCTGAAGGAGCTGGTCTGTTGCCTCCAATTCCGTGTCTGCCTTTGCTGCCTGAAGGGGTTAAGCCAGCTAAGGGAATAATAATGATCCTCCCTGTCATTAGAAGCAAGCCTGGCTGCCTAGAGCGAATCCCCTGGAGCAGTGGTGGGCAAACTCATTGGTCAACAGAGCCAAATATCAACAATACAATGATTGAAATTTCTTTTGAGAGCCAGAAGGAGGTGTGGTCTATTTTGTGGGAGTGGCTCAGCAGTCATGTGACCATGTGGGTGTGGCCAACTTGGAAAATGTGGTGAAACTCACTTAACGAGGCTCTTGCTTAGCAACCAAAATTTTGGGCTCAATTGTGGTTATCAGTTCTCTTTCTTTCATTTCTCTCTCCCACTTTCTTTTTCTTTCTTCCTTTCTTTCTCTTTCTCTTTCTGTCTCTCTCTGTCTCTTTCTCTCTGTGTCTGCCTGCCTGTCTCTCTCTGTGGCTCTTTATTTCTCTTTCCCTCCCTCCCTGTCTCTCTCTGTCATTCTCTCTGTGTCTGTTTCTCTGTATATCTATGTCTCTCTCTCCTCCCTCCCTCTCTATCTCTGTGTCTCTCTCTCCTCCCTTCCTGTCTCTTTCTGTCATTCTCTGTCTGTCTGTCTGTCTCTCTCTGTCGCCTTCCCTCCTTCCCTCTCTGTCTCTCTCTCACTTCCCTTCCTGTCTGTCACTCTGAGTGTGCGTGTCTGTCTATCTGTCTGTCTCTCACTCACTCTGTGTGCACGTGTCTCTTTCTCTCTGTGTGTCTCTGTCTGTGTGTCTCTCCCTCCCAACCCGCGGATGGGCTCCGGACCAGCAGAGCCTCATCGTTTTTTTTAACCAGGAGATTTTTCCTAAGACAAAAAAAAAAAGAACCTTAATTGCAGGCTCAACAAAAGAAACTGGAAAGAGATACTGAAGTCAGGAAGATGAAACCAGGAAGTGAGAACAACCTTTTCTGTCCCCTTATCAGCCGATCCAGGAAGACAAGGAATGCAAGGGGGATCCCCTCCCCCCGCAGAGGGACTTTTTAACCAGGCGGCTATCAGAGAGAAGAAGGCAGCGCGTGCCTGAGGGCTTGTGCAGCAGCCGAAGATCGCCTGGTTAAAGATCACCTGGCTAAAAAGAAGGATGAGGATTCACGGGGGGGGGGATCCCCCTCGCATTCCTCTTCCCGGAAAACATAGGCACGTACACACAATAATACAATTGCAGCCTCGGAGACTGCAGACGCTTCCTTCCAAAGCCCTCTGAGCAAGGAAGAGCCAGTTGGGAGAGGGGCTTTGGTCCTGCTCCAGGCTGTAATTGCACTGTGTGCCTATATTTTCCACGGAGTGGGGCTGCTGCCGGAAGACAAGGAATGTGATGGGGCGCAGCAGAAGAGGGGGCCAAAGAGCCGCATGTGGCTCGCGAGCCGCGGTTTGCCGACCACTGCCCTGGAGGGCTGGTCTGTGGCTCCAGAGGAGAAAGGCCTCCCAAAATGGCAACCACCACTGAATGAGTGGGTAAAATGGCAGCCACAGGCTTTTCACACCAAAACCGACACTCAAAATGGCGCCCGCAACCCTTTTCAGTGCTAAAAAGCGCTCCGGAGGCTTCAAACTACAAGGAGAATGCCACTCCCAGCTCCCCACACTCCTATACGGCTCCAAACTCTTCTGACGAGGAACAAGCTGCCTCTCCCAACTGCCGCGCTGCCCAGGCCTGCTGTAACAACTTACTGGGGCATCTGCAGCAGCAGATGCCCTCCTACGATTGGCAGCCACCTGCGCTTTCCAATCACACTTGGCCATTAAAGAATTCTATTAGTTTTTCAAGGGTTGCTCTCTCTTCTACATTAAGCAATTTTTGTGTAATTCTGAATTGTGGTATTGGTGTCTGCCTTGTGTTTTCTTGAGTCTCTGTTGTTTTAAATGCTGTTTTCAGAATTTTATTCTGAATTATAATTGACAATCAACATCTAAGTTGTAGTTGAGGCCTTTCTGTAAGATAGTCTGTTCTGCTGTGGATAATGGGCAACTTGACATGGTGATAAGCCATTCAGGTTCAGTTGTCTCTTTGCTTCTAGGATTTAGCTTGAGTAGTTTGGTTTAAAGTTTTATTTTCTTTTTTCCAACTTGTCTTGAGACTGTGATCTTGATACTCAACGCAGATTAAATAAATGCCAGCACACATAAATAACCTCAAGGAGCAAATGAAACAAATAACATCCCAGAACATACAAAAATGCTGACAGCTACCATCAAGACTACAGTTTAAACTGGGAAAATCACAACTTCAAATACAAAGCTTTATAAGAATAACTACGCTCCAATGTGGCAAATGATGCAGAAGGATATGAAAAACTGGGAGAAATTACAGTTATCTCTACTGGGTAGGATATCGGCGGTTAAAATGAATATATTGCCAAAAAATTTATTTTTGTTCCAAATGTTACCTATTTTAAAAAAAGAGGCAAACTTGATAGAGTGGCAGAAAGAAAGAAATAGATTTATATGGGCGGGGGAAAAGCCTAGGGTGAAACTGAAGATCATTCAGGACGTACGAGAAAGAGGTGGTTTGAAGATGCCCAATTTGAATATATATTATGAGGCAGTAGTGCTTACTGCACTCAGTGACTGGATTAACATGGTGAAGGAAAGAACTTTGAATATAGAGGGGCATGATTTAATATACGGATGGCACGCCTATTTGGTCTATGATAGGAAGGTGGATACGATATTTAAAACTCATATATTAAGAGATGCCTTTATAAGGGTCTGGAAGAAATATCAATATAAATTAAATCAAAAAATCCCTAGTTGGACAATACCGAGGCATATGATAGGGAATGTAAGCGCGCAAAAGAAACATGATTCAATCACTTATAAGCAACTGATAGATTGGGATGATAGGGTCTGTAGACTTAAACCTTTAGATGTATTGAAACAAGAGGGAATAGTACGGTCTTGGTTCGAGTATGGACAGTTACAATCTAGGTTAAAAGAAGATTGTAAAATGGGCATATCAACAGTGGACGAAGAATTAATTGAACAAATTAGAGATACGGGGCAGTACCATATAAAACGGTTATATAACTTATTGATAGAAATTGATTCTGCCCCGGAGTTAGTCAAAGATTGTATGATAAAGTGGGCACAAAATATTAATCAACCAATAATGCTGGAAACTTGGGAGAAGATCTGGGTAAGAAATGTAAAATTTACACAAATTGTACTGTTGTTGAAACAAGGTTAATATTGAACTTAATAACTGCTGCAAGATTGCTTGTAGCACAGTATTGGAAAAAGGAGGATCTAGGTACGGTAGAGGATTGGATTTCTAAGGTTTCAAATCTGGCAGAGATGGCTAAGATCTCTGCGTATTTAAAGGATCAATCACATGACAAATATTTGTTGGAATGGAGGAACTGGATTAGTTTTATACAAAACAGATATGGATCAGATAAACTTGTTATAGCTTACTAGGGAAAAGGTTTATTATTAATGTTCATAGATAGAGATTGTTTAAGTACTGTGTTTGTTTCGGAGGGAAAATATTAATATAGCAATGTTTTTTTTTCTGTTTTTCTTTCCTCTTCTTTTTCTCCTTTTCTTTTAGAATACTTGTTTGTAATAGGCAATTTTAAATAAGCAGATTTGAAAGTCTGATACCCTGTACCCAACTCTGGGAAGCTCCGGGGAGGGGGGAGGAGGGTGGGATTAGTGGGGGGGATAGGGGGTAGGGGGGGGATATTGTATTGAAAAATTGTATTTGAAAAACTTTTACAATTTAAAAAAAAAAAACCTCAAGGAGCAAATGAAACAAATAACATCCCAGAACATACAAAAATGCTGACAGCTACCATCAAGACTACAGTTTAAACTGGGAAACTGGGCATTCTAAACCGAACAAAAATTCAAAAATGTTAGTGAATTCCTTTGAGCTTGGCACTCAGAGAAATCAGCCATCAGCAGGCACAAACAGATAAACAATATTTACACATCATTCTAAAGTGACAATATAAAAGCGCAACAGGAAACCAAAAGTCCAGACAACTTCTTGCCAGCAATGAACACCCTGATAAGCAGGGATTAACACTAGACAATAATCAAACAGTAAATGATACTATAATCACGGAACTACCACCTAAGACAAATAATAAAGCAGTAAATAGCAGTCTAATTAATAAACTGCGAAGGAAAAAAACATTCCCACCATAAGAGCAAATACTATATATAAACAGAGAACAAACCACACTCCCTTCTATTGCTAAAGATATTATGTTATGTTGTCAACTAATGAAACACCTGCAAACAAACACACAATCAATCTAAAAGGGTACCAAGGACTTCATTGTTAGATCCTGAGTTCCATATATTCTCTTCTGATGACGAGATAGTGAAACTATTTTTACTTGTCATGAGGGTAGGAAGTCACATTCTAGTTTTTTATTTATTTTCTTTTACTATTATTTCTTTTTTACTTCTTTGAACCTCTCTTTCTAATAATAATAATAATAATAATAATAATAATTATTATTATTATTATTATTATTATTATTATTATTATTATTATTATTATTATTATTATTATTATTATTATTATTATTATTATTTTAATTTATAAACCGCTCTCTCTCCCCAAAGGGACTCGAGGCGGTGCACAGGGAATTTAAAAATACATGTATAAAACCACAAGCATAATACAATATTAAAATAAATTAAACTAAAACCCTGCGCTAAAATCCCAAACTAAAACTAAACCCTTAAAAACCCTAAAAAACAGTTCAATTACCCCAGGCCGGCCAAGCAGAAGAAATGTGTTTTTAATTTTTGACGGAAGGAGCGGAGGTCCATAGTTGTTCTAATTTCGGGGGGGAGGTCGTTCAAGAGGGTCGGGCCTGCCACAGAGAGGGCCCTTCCCCTGGGCGTCGCCCGCTGGCATAGCCTAGGGGACGGCACCCGGAGAACTCCCTCTCTGAGGGAGCAAATCGGCCGCAGGGATGTATGGGGCAGGATGCAATCCCGCAGATAGCTAGGTCCCGGTGCCATGGAGTGCTTTGAAGATGATGACCAACACCTTGAAGCGCACCCGAAAGACGACAGGCAGCCAATGCAGCTCGCGCAGGAGTGGTGTTACATGGGAGAACCTGGAGGTTCCCATAACTGCCCGCGCGGCTGCATTCTGGACAAGCTGCAGTCTTCAGGTGCACCTCAAAGGGAGCCCCATGTAGAGAGCGTTACAGTAGTCCAGTCGGGATGTCACGAGTGCATGAGTGACTGTGCAAAGGGCAACCGGTCCAATAGGGGACGCAACTGGCGGACCAGGCGAACCTGGTAAAACGCCCTCCTGGCTACGGCTGTCACTTGATCTTCCATGGACAGCCGGGCATCAAGGAGGACACCCAAGTTGCGTGCCCCATCCACAGGGGTTAGATGTCCGTCCCCTATGGCCAGTGATGGAGTCAACTGGTTGTACTGGGCTGCCAGAAACCACAGCCACTCGGTCTTGGACAGGTTGAGTCTGAGTTTGTTCCTTCCAATCCAGGCCCGCACGGCTTCCAGGCACTGGCACATCACCTCTACGGCATCGTTGGGGTGGTTTGGGGTAGATATATACAGCTGCGTGTCGTCAGCGTAGAAGTGGTACTCTACCCCGAAACCACGGATGATCTCGCCCAGCGGCTTCATATATGTGTTGAACAGGAGAGGCGAGAGGACCGACCCCTGAGGCACCCCACAAGTGAGGGGTCTTGAGGTCGACCTCTGCCCTCCTGCCAACACAAATTGCGATCGACCGGAGAGGTAGGAGGAGAACCACCGTAACACGGTGCCCCTCACCCCCAACCCCTCCAGCCGATGAAATAGGATACCATGGTCGATGGTATCAAAAGCCGCTGAGAGGTCTAATAGGACCAGGATGGAGGAACAACCCCCATCTCTGGCCCTCCAGAGATCATCCACCAACGCGACCAATGCCGTCTCGGTGCTGTGCCCTGGCCGGAAGCCGGACTGGCGCGGGTCTAGATAATCAATTTCTCCAGATGACGGGGGAACTGTTGTGCCACCACACTCTCTACAACCTTCGCCAAAAAGTGAAGGTTGGAGACCGGACGGTAATTTACCAACAATGCTGGGTCCAGAGAGGGCTTCTTGAGAAGGGGTCTCACCACCGCCTCTTTCAAGACAGTAGGCAAAAACCCCTCACCCAAGGAAGCATTCACTACCTCCTGGAGCCAGCCTCGTGTAACCTCCCAGGATGCCAGTACAAGCCAGGAGGGACACGGGTCCAATAAACATGTGGTAGCTCGCAGTCGCCCACGTAACCTGTCCATATCTTCGGACGTAACAGAGTCAAACTCTTCCCACAAAACTGTCTCAAGATCTGCCTCGGAGCATCCCACTGGGCCATTTTCGATGGAGGCCAACTCGCTCCGAATCTGAGTGATTTTATCCTGCAGATATTCCCCAAATTCCTCTGCTCTACCCTGCAAAAGGGCTTCCCGCGTCCTCTGTTGAAGGAGGGAGCGGGTCACCCTAAACAGGGCGGCAGGGCGGTTATCTGCGGATGCGATGAGAGTGGCACAATGATGACGTTTGGCCACTCTCAGCGCCACAAGGTAAGTCGGTAAATGGGCTCTCACCTGTGTTCGGTCAGATACAGACCGTGTGGATCTCCATCTCCTCTCTAGGAGTCTCTTGTGGCGTTTCATCACCCTCAGCTCCTCAGTAAACCAAGGAGCCTGGGTGGCTCGTCGCCACAGGAGAGGCCACAAGGGCGCGACCCGGTCCAAGGCCCCCGGGGCCGCGGCCACCAGGTCCTCCGTCGGAGCGCAGGTCAAGGACACAGGTAGTGGCCCAAGCACCGTCTGGAACCTATCCGGGTCCATCAGGCGCCTGGGGCGGAATCATATAGGCGAGTCCGGTTCCGCCTCCCCGCGGTGGGGTGTAGCGATTGGAAAGTCGAGCCCGAGAAGTGAGTGGTCTGACCATGACAGGGGTATGATGGGGCTACGTCCCCTATACCCAGATCACTCTTCCACTGACCAGAGACAAAAATTAAGTCCAGCGTATGTCCTCCCTTGTGCGTGGGGCCCCGAATTACTTAGGTCACGTCCATGGCCATCATGGAGGCCATGAACTCCCGAGCTGCATCTGATGATTCGCCCACCGATGGCAGGTTGAAGTCCCCCATGACAACCAGTCTGGGGGTCTCAACCGCCATCTCGGCGATCACCTCAAGGAGCTCGGGCAGGGCTGCTGTTACATAGCGGGGAGCCAGGTATACAATCAGCACACCCAACTACCTCCCTAGGCCCCACTTCACGCAGAGGGACTCACAGCCCATGGTCTGTGGTACAGTGGTCTCTCTCGGCTCAAGATTTTCCCTAACAATAACCGCTACCCCTCCACCACTGCCTAGGGCCCGTGGCTGATGAAACGCGCGGTAACCTGGTGGGCACATTGCTACGAGGGGAAGTCCTCCCTCGTGGCCCAGCCAGGTCTCCGCAATTCCCACCAGGTCCGGCTCCCTCTCCGACACAAGGTCGTGGATGAGGGGGGCTTTGTTAACCACAGACCTGGCGTTGCAAAACATCAGCCTCGGGCCCTGGCTCTGTAATCCCTGACCACCTAGCCTGCGGGGGTTGTGGCACCTGACCGTTTGCAATCATCGGCTTTGTGCCCCCAACCGGGAAAGAAAAACCTGTCTCCCATCGCACCTACCCCTCCCTACGACCTTAACCTGTCTACACCCTCCCTCCTCCCTGGTACCCCCTAAAATACGTAACATATATTTCACTAAAAAAAAACAAGACCACGCTTCGCCCACCTCTCCGGATTGATTAATCCTCATCAAGGTGGGCCCTAGTTAGAGCGGAGGGCCAGGCCTGCGAGAGAGGGGCCTCTCGCAGTAATAAAAGGTCTGCCTTTGAGTACATATCAATATATATAAATAAAAATAATTATGTATAAATATGAATATAGATATAAATATAAATGGGTCATATAGTTAATTATAGAAGACATCGTTGGCTGACATATAATATTTAAAATAGGTATATAAATAGATGTTATAAATAGATGTTAAAAACATAAATAGTTCATAGATCATATAAATTTCATGTGAACCAATGAGGAATAGTCCGGCTATTGCAGTTCTATAGATCTTACAGTTCTTAGATTCTCACCATCGTAGCTGATAAAAAGTCTGTCCGGATAGATGTATTGGAGTATAAACCGAGGGGGAAGGCACGGCCCTCATTTTTCAGTCTGAGTCCACAGGCCATAGATGTTACCCAATTGAGGCCTGTCCAGAACTTATTTGGACTCTCAGGGCTCTTCAGGTCTCTTGTTTTGTTAAAAGGCCCTAAATGGTCCGGGCTGTACACTCTTCCACCTTTTGGCCTGGCCCGGCACGGATGAAAGGCGCCGGTAGCCAGGATGATGACTCTCGGCCTCTCAGGCCTCTTAATCCTCCCAGGGGCCCGAAAAGGTCCGAAAGGCCCAAAGCCGGCCGCACTTCCTCCGCCTGGCCCGGCCCAACCCAGCCGAAGGCACCCTCCTCTTCGGCCTCGGGCCTGTTCTTGTTAGGCCTCTCCCAGCCGTCCGATCTCACCACCACCTAACGTCTTGGGCCGGCCACACTACCACCTACCGGCCCAGCAGTCTCTTCTCGCCCTCCACCCCCTCGGCTCGATCTTACTCTTCCTCTCCCAGCCGGAACTCAGCTCGCTGACCGCTCCTCCGTTCTGGCTCAGGCCATCCCCCTGGGCCCCGGCTCAGAATGGCGTTGGCCTCAGCGTCCTCCAGGCCAGTCAACACCCCGGCCGGCATCCACAGCAAATGTGAGGATGCCAACCACCGTCCTGGCACTCTCACCGTAGTCTCCGCCATAACCTCACCCTGGGAGGCCATTCCGGTCTCAATTGGCAACCAGGGTGGGCAGCTCACTGATCCCGGCCCTCAAAAAGGTAAATAGTGGGCCGGGGCACAAGAAATAAGCCAACGAGCTCCATGACCCATACAGAGCTCAAAGCTAGACCGCCATCTTCGCGCATGCGCAGTCTTCTAGATTTTTCTTTTTAGTTTGCAATATCTTTTATTATTCTACCACAGTTCTAAGAAACTCAGTTCTAAGAAAAATGATTAATTACCTAGAAAATAATCCTGAAATCATAAAACACTATGGAACACTGCTGAACCTGTAGTTTTAGCTGTGCGTTTAAAGTAACTGTAACTATAGCACTGATCCATAGTTGGGAATATATACAGCCAAAACAGAAGCCATTTTAATACATAATTTCTTAATTTTATCAAGTCCTAAAAATCTTCAGAACTTCAGAAGGGGGTTTATATTCTACTCTTACTGCTCATATATTAGGAACATAGTTTTGTTTTCATAAATATATATATATTGAGCCCTTTTCATTAATGTTTTTTTCTGTTTTAAATTGTTTATAATTTTAGAAAAGTAAATATTTTAGTACGTTTAACAAACTTGTTAGGGGTAAAAAACACCCCTGTTGAAAAATAAAGGCGGGATAGTGCAATATACCGGACAGCAAGAGATACATTGCTTAAAAACACACAATAACTATCAAACACTGATAGTAAAAAAAATAAAAAGTCTTTACTTTTGTAGTAACTAAATTACTTCTTCCAAACAGTGACACTAACTCCTCTAACAATAAACAGTCCTTCACCAAAACACAGTTTCTTACAGTAAGTCAAATCAATGATACTCTTCTTCCTTCTTCAGATTCAGCTACTCCCTCAGTGACATTCAGGAAGCAAAGGAAAGCAAAAGGGATGAACTGTGTTTCCAGCTGCCTTTTTTTGATTGAGATGGGAAGCACAGCCAATCAGATTCCTTAAAGTTACATATACTCCTTAAGAATCCTGGCTTATATATATTGTCAACCCAACATCAGGATAAATATCCTAACAAAACTAATTCTATAAGAGAGAACATAGGAATTCAAAGGACTCTTTGAAATTCCTAAGATTTTGAAGATCACATTAATTAGAATTAAATTCCTGGATCTTTCACTGAATCAAATACAGATCAGATTTACATTATGTGCCATTTAATTATAACTACAAGCAAGTAGGAATTATATGGAGAAAAGCTTAAATAAGAGTTAAATAAATACTTGAATAAGTATTAAGAAGTTATCAGCAAAAAACAGTATAGCAATGACAACTTTTTTGTTTCTTTCACAATACTATATAGACAAATATAATAACAATAACAATAATAAATAAATAAACAAACAAACAAATAAATAAATAGCGGGCAAGGTCATAGAAGATGATGGAATAGAATTTGAGACTGAAGAAATGATAAAGGGAGTAAAACCAGAAGAAGGCTACAAGTACTTGGGGATTTTAGACTTAATGCATAATAAAGTCAAGGAATTAACTTCAGCCAAGTACATTCGATGAATTCGCAAGATATTAATTAAAGTCCAAACTGAGTGGAGGAAACATCAAAAAAGCCATAAATACTTGGGCTATACCTGTGATTCGATACCCCACAGGAATAATTGACTGGACCCAGATGGAGTTGGACAATTTGGACAGAAAAACAAGGAAGCTTATGACAATGAATCATGCTTTGCACCCTAAATGTAATGTTGACCGATTATATCTACCAAGAGCAGAGGGTGGTCAAGGACTCCTACAAGTAAAGCAGACTGTGGAAGAAGAAAGACACAGCTTGAATGAGTACATGCAGAAAAGTGAAGAACCAATGATTAAGGAAGTAAATAAAGGAGGCCTTTTAAAGACAACTTACTCAAAAGCTGAATATAAGAAATAAGTAATTGAGAAGCAAGCTAAAAATTGGAAAAGCAAAGCTATGCATGGCCAATACTTGAAAAGTATTAAAGGCAAAGCTGAACAAAAACTAACTTGGAACTGGTTAAGATCAGTAGTACTGAAAAAAGAAACAGAAGGCTTTATTTTGGCAGCTTAAGAACAACCTTAGCCACAAACTGCATGAAGGGATGAAACCCACAAATGGAACATACAGCTAGAAGGATTTAAATTATTTAAAAGAAATAGACCAAATAAAAGAGGAGGTGGAGTTGCACTATATATAAGAAATAATTACATCTCTACAGAAATAGAGCACAACAATGATGAGAACTATCTTGAATGTATTTGGGTCAATATTAAAGGTTGGGGGGGGAATGATATTGTCATAGGTCTATACTACAGGCCACCCAACCAAGCAGAGGAAGTGGATGTACTTTTTGCTAACCAGCTAACTAAGGTATGTAGGAAGCACACTGCAATAGTAATGGGAGATTTTAACTACCCTGACATCAATTGGGAAACAAACTCTGCACCAAGTGGAAGATCCAACAGGTTCCTAACAAACCTAGCAGACAACTTTGCTTCCCAAAAGGTAGAGAAGGGAACAAGGGGATCAGCAATATTGGACTTAATTCTCACTAACAGAGAGGAAATGATAGAAGGTGTAGAAGCTACAGGAACTTTGGGGGCAAGCGATCATGAAATACTGGAATTCAACATTATGCAAACAAAAGTAGTTGAACAAAGTCAAACTAGAGTCTTAGACTTCAAGAGAGCTAATTTCAACAAACTCAGAGAGAGCTTGGGAAGGATTCCATGGATGAGAATCCTCAAGGGGAAAACAACTCAAGAAGCTTGGGAAATTTTGAAAAATGAGATTATAAAAGCCCAGTCCAGCGCAATACCAATGAAGAAGAAAAATAACAGTTCCCAAAAGAAACCAGCATGGCTGCATAAAGAACTCTCTGACAAATTGAAAGACAAAAAGGATAAATATAAAAAGTGGAAAAAGGGGGACATAACCAAGGCAAAATATCAGCAAATAGCCCGAGCCTGTAAAGATGAAGTGAGGAAAGCTAAGGCTCACAATGAAGAAAGGCTTGCCAAAAAAGTAAAAAATAACAAAAAAAGCTTCTTCCAACATGTTAAAAATAAGAAAAAAGTTAAGGAAACAATTGGTCCACTGCTGGGAGAAAATGGCAAGAAGATGATAAGCAACAGGGAGAAAGCAGAACTATTTAACTCTTTCTTTGCATCTGTCTTTACACAAAGGGATAAAACAGTCCAATCAATCAAAAACAGCACCACAAATATCAGATTAGGAACACAAGTTGAAATAGAGAAGAAAATGGTAAGTGAGCACCTGTCTGCCCTGGACGAGTTCAAATCACCAGGACCGGATGGATTACACCCCAGGGTTCTGAAGGAACTGGCAGACGAGATCTCAGAACCACTGAACTATATCTTTCAGAGATCCTGGAGCACCGGGGAACTGCCAGAAGACTGGAAAAGAGCAGATGTGGTTCCCATCTTCAAAAAAGGAAAAAAAACAGATCCAGGAAACTATAGACCCATCAGCCTGACCTCAATACCAGGAAAGATTCTGGAAAAGATAATTAAACAACAAATAAGTGAACACCTAGAAGCAAACAAAGTAATAGCCAAAAGCCAACATGGGTTTGTCAAAAACAGATCATGCCAGACGAATCTAATTGCATTCTTTGACAAAGTAACAAAATCAGTGGACCAGAGGAATGCTGTTGATATAATTTACCTGGACTTCAGTAAGGCATTTGATAAAGTAGACCATAACCTACTATTAGATAAAGTAGAAAATTGTGGGTTAGACAGCACCACCACCAAATGGATTCGCAACTGGCTGACCAACCGCACTCAACGTGTAGTCCTCAATGGAACTGCATCTACATGGAAGGAAGTATGCAGTGGAGTCCCCCAAGGCTCTGTTTTAGGCCCAGTACTCTTTAACATCTTCATCAACGATTTGGATGAGGGGATAAATGGGGAACTCATCAAATTCGCAGACGACACCAAGCTGGCAGGAATAGCCAACACTCCAGAAGATAGGCTTAAGATACAGAAGGATCTAGACAAACTTGAACATTGGGCACTGTCTAATAAAATGAAATTCAATTGTGAAAAAAGTAAGGTCCTACATATAGGCAAGAAAAACCAAATGCACAAGTACAGTATAGGTGGTACCTTGCTCAATAGTAGCAACTGTGAGAGGGATCTCGGAATCCTAGTGGACAACCATTTAAATATGAGCCAGCAGTGTGCAGCAGCTGCCAAAAAAGCCAACACAGTTCTAGGCTGCATCAACAGAGGGATAGAATCTAGATCGCGTGAAGTGTTAATGCCACTGTATAGTGCCTTGGTAAGGCCACACTTGGAATACTGCATACAGTTTTGGTCGCCACGATGTAGAAAAGACGTGGAGACTCTGGAAAGAGTGCAAAGAAGAGCAACCAAGATGATTAGAGGACTGGAGACTAAGACATATGAAGAACGGCTGCAGGAACTGGGTATGTCTAGTTTGATGAAGAGAAGGACCAGGGGAGACATGATAGCAGTGTTCCGATATCTCAGAGGGTGCCACAAAGAAGAGGGAGTCAAACTTTTCTCCAAGACACCTGGGGGCAGGACAAGGAGCAATGGGTGGAAACTAACCAAGGAGAGAAGCAACTTAGAACTAAGGAGAAATTTCCTAACAGTAAGAACAATTAACCTCTGGAACAGCTTGCCTCCAGCAGTTGTGAATGCCCCAACCCTGGAAGTCTTTAAAAAGATGTTAGACAGCCATTTGTCTGAAATGGTATAAGATTCCTGCCCATGCAGGGGGTTGGACTAGAAGACCTACAAGGTCCCTTCCAACTCTGCTATTGTATTGTATTAAGGCAAAAATTCAACATGTTACCCCCAACAGCAAATGTCGCCTCTCTATGAGAAAGATGAGACAGTCGACCACCTGATCAGTGGGTGCAACAAAATTTCACAAACTGATTACCTACAACACAATGACTGCATTGCTAAGATCATTCATTGGCAATTGTGCCAAAAGTTTGGATTTGAGTACAGCAAAAAACACTGGGAACATTAGGTTGAGGAGGTTTTAGAGAATGAAAAAGTCAAGATATTGTGGGACTTCAGAATTCAGACTGACAGGCACTTGGCCTACAACACACCTGATATAACAATACTTGAAAAGAAAAAAATATGGTTCATTGACATTGCAATACCTGGTGATGCACGAATTGAAAATAAGGAGCAAGAAAAAAATCACAAAGTACCAGGACTTGCAAATTGAAGTTGAGCGACTATGGAAAAAGAAATCGAGTGTTGTCCCAATTGTAATTGGAGCCCTTGGAGCAATACCTAAAGGGTTACCTCGTTATTTAAAAATTCTAAATTTACTGGGCTTGAACATAGTGACTCTACAAAAAACCACCCTACTTGGAACAGCTTATATCCTCCGACGTTACCTTAACAGCTCCTACATCCTTGGTTAGGATTCGTGTGTTGAGGTACCAAATAGCCCCAAAGGCTGTGAATCTTACCAAAAATTAACCAAATAATGATAATGATAATGATAATACAGAAACAAAGGCAGAAAATAAGGAAAAACAGCTGGATGACAGATTAAATAGATGGAAGACCAAGGCTTTGCATGGACAGCACTTGAAAAACATTGAAGGAAAATGTGATGACAACCTGACATGGACATGGCTTAATATGGGAACTATCAAGAAAGAAACGGAAGGTTTAATACTGGCCGCTCAAGAACAAGCACTACAAACTAATGCCATGAAAGCGAAGATTCAAAAATCCACTGACAAACCAAACTGCCGACTTTGCAATAACAAAGTTGAAACTGTTTCACATTTAATATGAGAATGCAGCAAAATCGCACAAACTGATTACAAAGCTAGACATGACCGAGTTGCTAAATTAATCCACTGGTCATTATGTAAAAAATATGGTTTACCTGTATCCAGAAAGTCATGGGAACACAAAGTAGAAAAGGTTATCGAGAATGAGAGGGTGAAGATCTTGTGGGACTTTCGAATACAAACAGACCGTCATTTGGAGCACAGCACACCAGATATCACGGTTGTAGAGGGCCGAAGTGTACAGTTCATTGATA
The DNA here is from genome assembly GCA_039707465.1 of Rhabdophis nuchalis. Classification (NCBI taxonomy): domain Eukaryota; kingdom Metazoa; phylum Chordata; class Lepidosauria; order Squamata; family Natricidae; genus Rhabdophis; species Rhabdophis nuchalis. The sequence goes on from CM077647.1 coordinate 98,322,377, forward strand.
TCGCTGTTCCTGGAGATGCCAGAGTCAAAGAAAAAGAACTAGAAAAAATCATGAAATATTGCGACCTGGCCATTGAAACCACATGGCTATGGATGAAGCATGTCACAGTGACACCCATTGTCATTGGGGCACTTGGCACCATGTCCAAAAATTTTAATAAATATCTCAGCAAATTGCAGCTTCCTGCAATAACACCAGCGGAACTGCAAAAAATGGCGCTATTTGGCATATGTTATATTCTATGAAGCTACTTGATTGATACTTAGGATGCTGGCAGCAAACTGTCCAACTGTCAACAATTAGCACCAGTCAATAGTATTTGTAATATGCATTTTTAAATGTTCAGTTGGCTGAGTTTCATGTTTTATGAATAAAGTAAATAATAATACAGCTTGAAGAAAATGGGCAACTGAAATGTTTAAAGATAAATTATATATGATTATTTAGCAAAATAAACAGTAAAACATTAAAAGAATTTATTTACAATTAAATTTAATTTTAACAATGTAACAGAGTGGTTATAAAAAGCCAAATAAAAACAAAAAATATAAATACCATTCCTATTTATCTTCTAGATAGGTAGACTTCATATGTAGCTAAAATAAATGAAAGTGAACAAAGGGCAAGCTGGAATATAACCTCATAGCCAGGTTTACCTGCTACAGCCTGTATTCTTCCCTACCCTCCTTTTTTCATGTTTTATGAATAAAGTAAATAACTTTTTTGAGTTTTCCTTAAACAGAACTTTCCATTTTTCCATTTTGCACACAATGATTAATGTCTAAAATCCCAATGACAACTGCACAAGCAGTAGATTAAACAGACTGAGCTAGCCTTACATTAACTGAATTTTGGGGTGTATTAAACATAATATGTTATCAATTTATAATTCACACTAAATTAAGTACCATGCCACTTAACTTCTAGTGATCAAACCTACCTGTATTAGAATTCAGGGACATGAATGAAAATGACTGGCATGAAGAAATAAATATTTCTTCATAAAAGACATCTTTGGTATATTTGAGGAAATGAACAAATTTTAAAAAGCAGAACCATCAATGACTACCAGATCATAGTACGAAAAAGCTTCTTGGCCTTTTGGCTAAGATCAAGTGTGTGTCTGTTTGTAGTACGAAAAAGCAGCGCTCATATAAAAAGGCAATGTATGAGGCAATGCCAAGTTTGCTAGAAAGCCTATCATCTACTCTCATTCTATTTCTTAAATAGCCAAAGGCATTCAGTAAACCAGTAAGCCAATACTGACGAAATTGTATTTCAATTCAATCCACATGGCTACTTAACTGCCATGTGACTCAGGGTACAGCATACTCCAATAAATTAAATATATTTAAACCATGCTGTAGTCAATCTAAACAACCAAAATAATAGACCTGGGCTCATAGCACCACTTGATCCAATGTCTTCCAGAAAACAGGTGGGATTGAAGCTATCTGGATCTTGGGGGAAATGCTGCTCTAGCAGCTGCTTAATAAATAGGACATTGTTTCTGAAATGGTTTATATATGTCCTATCAATTTGTTATTTGCTGATGTTTTTATACAAACTATAAAATATAATGTATTATATATACTGAGATTAGAGGGAGGGAGGGAGGGAGGGAGGGAGGGAAGGAAGGAAGGAAGGAAGGAAGGAAGGAAGGAAGGAAGGAAGGAAGGAAGGAAGGAAGGAAGGAAGGAAGGAAGGAAGGAAAAGATTTCAATAAAGATTTGACCAGTGGGGAGCCTGCCACTTCATAACTGGCTGAACTAAACAGATTGTGTTCATTTTCCAAACTTGCTATATGTGCATATTGTATATAATATTCAAATAACTGTTATGAAAATAATAGTAAATAAATTTAAAGACTTTTCCTGTCTAAAATTGCTTAAGTCTTATCTGATTTTATAGCCCACTGTAAAAATAGATGTACTCTCTTTTTACTAAACTGAATATTTACTATAAATGCTGCCCTACTATTTCAAAACTCTATTCTAAATAAGATTTGTAACTACAAATTTGCAAAGGTTTTAGACTTATAGACCTTTTACACGTTAGGATTAATAAATGAACATACAGGGTTTACCATAAAATCAAACCACCATAGGCAAATCACATTATGTTTTGATTTTGTTTTTTTCCAAAGAAAAATGTTAGTATACTTAACAATGTTCAAAGGTGATGTGTTCAAATTAGTAAAGAAGTGTTTCAACCCGATTCTACTTCAAATAGGGATTGTAGGATCAAAAAAAGAAAAAATGTATTTTAATGGAATTTTAAATTATGAATTATATCATTAGGACATTTTTAGAGAAAGCATTTTTTTAAAGCAAGTTCTTATTAATTTGTTTTAAAGCCTTCATTAATCATACCATTTCAGATAAAGCAAAAAAGGCAGAGGTTTTTTTCAAGAATGATGATTAACATATTCCAGGTATTTGGTCTTCCATTCATCTAAAGCTGATTTAGGTGAAACATTGACTACCATTAACTAACTAATCTAGGTATTAAATAGCACATCTATAAATATTTCCTTTTTCCCTCAACTTTAATCAGTATTTTTGTTAAACATAGATATACCTTTCAATAAACTAACATTTTATCCTCACAGTGAGAAAAGAAGGGGGAGGGTTTCATGTTTTTTAAGCACAGAAAATCTCAAACATTAGAAAGCCTTTAAAACTATTATTTCCAAATGTCTGAAAAATTACAACTAATTGTATGTTTTATTGAAATCAGTAGGGACTTAGTAGCCTGCATGTCTGCTTATGATTAGGAAGTATGGCTATAATTTTAAAGTCTGAAGAAGTGTCATGTCCCATAAAATTGCTAGTGAATATTGAGCAGGAAGATCAGAGTCTTATCAATTTCATGCTTAATGAGAATAAGGCATCATTTGGCCCTCTTCCAAATCCTACTTCTATTGCAATTTCTTTTTAAATTACACTGAACTAAAGGAATGTTCAAAACAATCACCAATGAACTCCTGTGCTTTCTAACCAAAATAGAAGGAATAGTCCCATTTCTGATAAAGTATCTAATTTTTAATTTATAAAATTTATAGCATTATAATTTTTTCAGAAACTTTTTGCCATCTAAATCCTCACCTGCCAAATCTCAATTTCCCCTTATGAAACAAAAATGTGCCAGAAATGCAGAAGTCTCTTTATGATCAACAGTATGTCCTGGCTGTAACAGAGTTTGTATAATTATGGTTATTGAAAAATATAAGAATAAACTCTAGAAGGGAACAGTCAGCATCACTGTGCCCATAGCAAGCCTTAAAACATCTAATATAACTATTAATGGAGATGGATAGAATTCCCCAGAATTGGGGGCTGAAAAGATGTAATAGTATCTAATAGGTCCAGCATGCTCTCATATCTCTCTCATTTCAGTAATACAAATAAACTACAAATGCTAGGAATAATTTGGTTCCTACTCTGCTTTTATTTATTCTCCCCCAAATAAGCCATAAACAGTAACAGACATATTTTCACTCTTGCAGCACAAGAAATCTTTCATGAGTGTGTGTGTGTGTGTGTGTGTGTGTGTGTGTGTGTGTGTGTATGACATAATACTTTATAGCATTGGTCCTATTATACTAAAATGTAAATGTATTTCTGGTAGGAAAAATAATTCATTGAAGATTAAAATTCAGTGCAGCAGTATCTGATATGCACTGCAATTTTTTCTATAGACTACCGGTAGTCTCCCCATGGTATATATAAATGCAGATTTCTGCATATACTTTTCTAAAAAAAGATTTGTTAAGCAAAGAAGTTTTGGAAAGGCACATTGGTTTTAACCTGTTCCATGCAATTTGTAGGATTCTTTCTGCCTTGCCAACTTAATGTATTCTGATTAAGAATAGGAAAATGGTTTCATTTTCTAAGCAAAGCCAAATGTTTTTAACTTTTCTGCTAAAGAACATGTTAGACTAAGAATGTCAATTGTAGAAATATATGCTTCCAGTTTTTAAACTTCAAGCTTTATACTTTATTGTAAATCACAGGTATCAAATCATTTTAAAGATTTAATTTTTCCCTCTCTAATCCAATGCTAGAGTAGATAGGACAAAACAAGATTTTTTTCAAATTCAAATTGTACAATAATTTTACAAAATTCTTTTTTCCCATCTAAGAATAAAAGAGAGACTCTTAAAAATTGCATAACATGCTGCCAAACTATCCCAAACCATGCAGCCAAGTTAATTACTAAGTAAGTTCATGTACAGGATTGCAGATTAAATCAACACCTTATTTTGAATTAAGCCATACAGATTTCAATAGGACTTACTTCCAGGCAACTGCACAGATGGACTGACTGCAGCCTTAAGCATATCTATCAGCAAGTTCCAAAAAGCTGAGACTTACACTGAAGTAAATCCACACAGAAATAACAACAGATTTAAATCCAAGAGGTAAATGCTAATATTATTTTAACACTAAAACTTAATTTTAAGTGCGTACAGAAATGCTAAACATCTTAAGTATTCATGAATCTCTATGGGGTAGAGGGGAGCAGCATAATGTATCTTATTGGTACGATTGTATATTGCTCAACTCCTCCTCCTCCTCCTCTTCTCTCTCTCTCTCTGCAGAGACAGAGACAGAGACAGAGAGAGAGAGAGAGAGAGAGAGAGAGAGAGAGAGAGAGAGAGAGAGAGAGAGAGAGAGAAATACTTCACCAAAACTCTATAGAAAGAAGACTTTGAAAAATAGCAGAGAAAGAACTTACCTCAAAGCCTAATAAGGGAAGTAGTGCAGTAACTGTACACATAGGTAAAGTACACTTTTAGAGTACAATGGTATGAAGATGCAATACTGGGCAGCAGTGCCTGAAGGCATCACTAATATATGATGACTAATGACTGGTCCAAGAAGACAATGAATTTGGGGGCTAAAAACTAAGAGAAATCCTGCAGTATTTTGACAAATGGGCTTTCACTATTTAATTTATTCCATAACCTTTAAGCATAAATTGGCTTAACTTCACTGGGGAATAACTTGACACATGTTGTTGAACAATTTTCATTCTTTAATAAACCACTGTTATGTTACATACATAAATATAATTTTAAAGATTTAACCTTAGGAATTAAACTGTTCATCAGCTATTAAGAAGCAAGCATTAAAAAACAAAAAGATTGAGAAAATTGTTTTCTTTACTTACAAATTGCAAAAATATTGATTTTAAATTGTTTGAAAAATTATTTTATTTGGCTTGTAGTAATGGCAAAGTCATTTTGGCAAGGTGGTAAAACAGCATGATTTCAGAATCATTGAGGAATAATATATTGATTTTGCTTACCTGCTGAAATTTGAACAAAAGTTTCATTTTTAATCAACATTATCTAATCTAGCTCTATGTAAAACTTCACAATGCTCTGTCCATCCTATCAAAGCTGAGGACACCATCTTCCTTTAACAAAACACTTTTTTGTTGCAGCTGTTCTTTCAGTGTCAATACTCTTCTAATTTAAAAATAACAATTGTGTCTATTTTTACAGAAATATATCCCATCTGTATCTAAATTAAAAAGAGCCACTCAGTCCAGACAACATTGCCTTGTAGCAGCTCCTAAAAACTTCAGAAAAAAAAGAGATCTTAAAACAGGAAGCTTAGTAAACTCATAAAACTGCTGTTGGAGCCAGGAAACATATAGCATATTTAATCTGCAAACTGTGGGAGAGTCTACAATGATTTCAACAAGATCTGAGGCATGCCCTCAAGGTTTGCTGGGATGTGGGATTAGGGAGTTGATAAAAACCTCAACTGCCCATGGACATGTTTTTCTTCTGCAGTTAAACACAAATGTTGAGAGACGTTTGACTGCTGCTTGGCATTACTACTCAGTTATATAAAAGCTTTGCAGCTCCTTTTGCTGTCAATATATCAAAGTTGAAAAAAATCATCAAAGTGTAAAATTTCATTTAAAGTCTTTGCCAGTCTACAGCTCTATTGTACAGACCTATCAAATAAAAGGAAAGATGAGGAAAACACAGACAGAACTTTAAAAAGTTTTGCAGTGTCCCATTTTTTGTTTGTTTATTCCATTGTCCTCTATTTTGCTTTTAACAAATCATTTGTTACAAATATGAACAGAACAGAAAGTGTAAAGAAGGAAAAGTGGGGGTATATAAAATATTTAGAAATATTTTAATTAAATAGATGTTTGAAGTTATTTACAACAGTGGTATTTCTTGTAAAAACCGTCACAACAATCCCTGAGTTATTGTAACATCTTAATTCCTCACTGCAAGTCAATCAGGCTAAGTATGTATTGCTATCTTCAAAACAAACCAAATAAACTGCACAATATGGGGGCCAATGATAGTAAAGCCTTCATCAAAGTATTGTTTCAACTCAGAGGATTTAACTACAATTGCATATAGTAGAGGAAACTGACTTGAGATAATTTACTATAGTCTAAAATCATTAGCATTCCATTATTAAGATCTTCCTAAAGATTTCATGACTCATTGATTTACTCTTGCTTGCAGTCTACCACTTACTTACCGTTTCCTCACTACGGAATACATGCAACAATAGCTATTCAACTATTTCCTTTCATAATTTGTTGGTCCTGTCCTCATTAAAACTTATTATTTCTAGCAAATGCTTTGTTCAAAGAGTAAATAGAAAAATTTATTCATAACATAAACACGCCTGCAAGCTGCAATGCATGCAAATAATTATCAGTAGCAGCAAATCAGAGGGCTTTTTTAAATATAACAATAGTGATTTACTTTAAAAATACTATCAGTATATAAGTAAAAGAAAATATAATCTACTTTATCAATAAAAAAACTTGATATTACAGAAGAAAGTCAAATCATTTTCAGAGATTGAAGCAAATGCTCTGATTGTTCTATTTACAACAAAAGCTGAGACTGAGTAACTTGCACAGGGAAAATGCTGTTTCTTTACAAGTAGGTTTGATTGACAAGTAACATTTCTTAAGAAATTAATAGAAAATGCCTAAAAATACTATTTTCAACAAGTTAAATATATACATGCAGACTTTAGATTGTTTACTAGTATACAACATAAATGTCACCACTTGAAATAGTTTTTTAATTTGATAGATTTTTCTGTTCAAAATCATATACACTGGAATCCCATAGTTTGATTCTAGTCATAAATTTAAAAACTTTACAATAAATCATAACCCAATGATTTGATATTTTTTCCTTGGTAAACATTTCTTAAGAAGTTAATTCTCTCTATATTTTTTCTTGGTTGGTAATAATTTTCATTCATCTCAATAGGATTTTTTCTTCTGAGTAAATAAACACTATGCAAGAATATAACTTTAAAAAATGCCTATAATCAAATCAATCCTATCTAAAAAAAAAATCACATTACGCTGAAAAATAATGTATTTAAAAGTTATCAATCAATGTGTTGCAAGTAGTATTTCACAAATATATTTTTGAAAAAGTTTATATTCTACATTGCTAGAGCTATCAGTGGTTTTAATTTTTACAGGGAGCTGTGACTCTACCAAGCCTTAAGGCAATATTTCATAGAGTAATTATTTATTTTAAAACATTATAATTTTTTCTTCTCCAATATTGTGCTTAAGATTTGCAATTAATACCAAATTCAATTAATTTTTAATAAAGAGCCTAAAGAAAACAACTATAAGTATCAATCATCAAGACACCTTTCTAAATTAAAATTATAACCACATAAAATACTCCAAACTGCTAAGGCTACTTAGCTGATTTCAAGCTCAGGGATATAATTCATTCTTTATTTAATTTTATAAATATGTACAATCATTCCTTTGTTTTATAAGTATCCAAATGGGTTCTTGTTAGTACTTTAGCATGTTGTGAACACAAAAAGAGGCACTAAAATCATTCCTCTTAAAACCAAATGGCAATTTAATGAACCATGTATTTCAAAAGGTTTGGAATGTGCTAAGCTTTTCTATGACCCATTCAAATGAAATTAAAATTGCAATCTGTAGCATCAAAACTGAAGTCTTTAAAAAAAAAGCTTTAATGCCAATAAGAAGACAACAACTCATAATATATACTTAACTAGTTTAATAATGAGTTGTTTAATTTTAGCTTCTCCAAATGGACTGTCACCTATATTTTAAGTTTTAAAAGGGTTAAATTGAGAAGCAAACAGCCCAAAGTGGCAGCTGGAAAATGTGGAACAACTGGCAATGAGCATCGAGAAAGGGTTTTATATAAATATCTGTACAAATAAAGTAACTGAAGACCACAAATACCAGATTCAAGGTATGCGCTCAACACAATATACTAGAGGATTCAAATAATTGGGGGGGAGGGGGGAGTTAGAGTTAGTTACCTTTTTTTCTCCCCACGTGGTGCTTGCAAGACAATACCCTACTATTTCTCTTATGAACAACCCAAAGTTGAATGGTAAAAGAAGCATAAGAACTCATCTTCCTGGACTTTTTAATATTCTTTTGCTACCTATCTAATCCTCATTATTTTGATTGTAACTATTTACCCTGTTCTTTTCATTAAAGTCTTTAGAGCGCAATTTATTTAGCTGTGCAGTCTGCAGCTTCCCTTACTGATAGAATAAGTTTGAAAGATAGAACCAAAAATTCAGAGAAAGTAAGTAGTGCAATCCATGCTTTCTGTCTGCATTTGAATAGTATATAATGGAAATTTTAGTATCTGATTAAAGTGGATTTCTGCCCACAAAAGCTTAACTCACCAACCTCTCAGAAATGATAATACTGAAGGTAGAACTTTTAGTACTCTCTATTCCCTTAGACCATACCCTTTCTTAAACTTTTTCAAATAAAACATTCCAAGTAAGAAATGGGGCAAATTGAAAGGGCATCCTTCTTAGCACTACAAATAATAGCTGGAACTTGTGTACAATACCACATCCGATCACTTGCTTTCAACCTTCCAGATGTGGCAAACTTCCAGCCACCACAGAAACTGCTGGCAAGAAAATAAATGCTATTTCCCGTCTTTTCCTCTCCCCCACTTAGAAAAGGCCAAGCAGCTGCGGCAAGCCTACAAAATGTGCAATTCAACAGAACTGTGGGAAATTAAGCCTCCACTTCGCACTGGAATGAAACAGATTTGACAAGTCAAGACAGAAGAGGGTAAATATGCCCGGTTTTGCCTTCTATAGCAAGGTTTGTCCCTGTTTATCCAAAGTTACTCACATAGGACAGAACTTCAACTAAGTTTTATGGCAGGGGACCTGCTCCCAAGTCAGCGTGCATCGAATCGCAACCTTAGAGACCCTTCCCAGCAACCCTCGAGCCACTTGAAATCCTTAATTCTTCAACTTCCCATCCTGTACACTGTACACTGAAGTAAACACAAATGAAGATATGAAATATGGAATGAGAAAGGCGGGTCTCCCTCCCTCTCTTCTGCAAAAAACAAAAAAAAATCTATTCTGGTCCTTTTCTGAAGATCTGGTGTTGTTGCAAGTTAAACAAAGAACTTTTTAGAAAGAGAGAGACCTCTAGACGACGTACCTGCAGCCTCTGCTGCTGCTGCTGCTGCTGCTGCTGCTGCTGCCGCCGCCGCCGCCGCTTCTGCTGAGGTCAAGAGGCGACCCAAACTTCCCATAGGAAAAGACCGGGGCCCTCACTACCGCTCGCCTCTTGCTTCACACAATGTGAGCGCTTCCTCCGCCGCGGCTAACTCTTAACAACACTGATCCCCAAGGATGAAAGAGGGCATTTTGCTTCTGTTTTGGAGGGAGAATGAAAAGGAGGAGGGAGCAAAGGAGGGAAGGGTGGCCGGGGAGGGGGGATGTACCTTGTTTTATATTTCTGCCTTTCTTACAGAGAGCGTGCACTCGCTCGCCCTCTTGTTGTGTCTGTGTACCGCGAATCCTCTTTTCTCCAAGATTTTACATCAGTTCCAGGGATCCTGTAATCCGATCTCTTCTGACTCACTAGTTCTGAGTGACATTTCTTTGATTCGCCTTCACAGCAAACTGAGGAAGCAAGGGGGCGGAGAAGAAGAAATCTTGGCAGCTCTTTCCTAAATCTAACTCCCATTTTACGACCCTATCTTGTCCAGAATCAAAATATTTTTGGCACGGCTGGATCCTGAGAAGCGATTTTGTCCTTTTTACTCTCTCCCCACCTTTTTTTATCCCATAGAAAACATTCAGCGCGCTACTCACGTGGTGGAAAAGTTGTTGGTTCCGTTGCTTTCCTGACCAACGCTTCTTCCTCCTCCCACCCAACTTTTACAGATGTTGTCGGACTGTCCTGCTTACTGCCCTCACCACTATCTCCTCCTTCGTGATTTTGCGAAGAACGAGAAGAGGCGGTAAGGCGCCCCTTATCAGCTCGCTCAACTTTTTTGCGCGCGTCTCCACGTGGAGGGGGGGAAGCAACAGTGGATTTCTCCCCTAGATACTGGACTGCCCGCTTAACATCCTCGGCGCTTTCGTTTAAAAAGCCAAAAGGGCGGGAGGGGGAGATAACGGAAGGGCGGGAACCCGAGAGTATGCCTGCTTAGGCCCAGGTGTCTTGCGGGGAAGGCCAGAAGATTAGAACACGAGGCCACGAGCGCCTTCTCCTTGGTTTTCTTCTTTTCTTACCGTTTCGGCATTCCCCTCAAAGCGCCTCACTTCCTTAAGTCTGGCACGAACAGTTCCTAGTTCCCGGTCTTTATTTGTCTCCTTCGCCTTCTTTCTCCTCTCACCAGACTTAGGTAAATCCCTCGTCTCTTCTGCTATACTTGGTTCCAAGCCCGCCAGACATATAAATTAAGCCCACCACTGAAACAAGCGAATCCTAATCTCAGATTGATAACAAGATCTGTTATTTCTGTGTTTTGCCTTCTTGCTTGCCTTTAAGTGCTTTTTCAAACACCTCCTTATTAGGTGATTGAATCAAATGCCATGCTCACCTAGCTGGAGACAGCTATTTGCCATATTTTTAAAAGGAACTACTAAGTACACTGTTCACTACAAAATTCTCAGGCTTGCACTTACTATGTTCATACTGTGTTTCTGAGCAAATTAAAAATATGGACTGAAATCATGGCTGCAATTAATTTTGTCAACTCAACTGTTGTGATTATCTTTATACACACCCTTAACAGAAGTTGTTGGATGTGATAGAATTTGTTATAAGTACAGTAGAGAATAATGTGAGGGGTGGGCACAAAGTGAACAGCCAATGGAACACGGGGGTGGGCGGGGATGGAGCAGCCTGATGAAATGTACAGATTACCTGGTATCTTGTCCAAAACCAAACAAATATAATATGTCCAGCTCTATCAAATGCAGCAGTGCACTTCATAAGCATGTAAAAGAACTGGTACACTGGTAGATCTAAATAAACTTGGCGTTTCAAGTCTGCTTTAATTTAAAAGCCTTACAAGCCAAACTGATTTTCAGCTCCAGTAGCATTATTTGTTGGGAAGGTCTGCTCCACTCTGGTTGCTGGGATGACTTTCTTGTGGATGGTTGAATCCAAACACAATTTCCTGTCTAAAATGTATGGAAAGTCTCCTCTAGAGGCAACATCTAGGTTGGAAGCAGCTCTGCTTCTGTTCAGGGCTGAAAACCTTGAGAAACAGGGAGGCCTGTTCCCTTTGTGGGTGATCTTCCCAGAAAAGGCATTGTTGGAGGATAAGAATTGGAGCGGTAGAGTGGGGGTGGGTAGATAGTTGCTGGCAGAGTTGGGGGGGGGGGATGACACATCAGTACTACATTTATTAAACATAATGGGGATAACAAAATGGGGGGGGAGCTGGATTCACATGCTTCAGGAAAAGGATGGACAGATATAACCATTTAAATACATAACAGTAAATGCAAGAATGAAAAACTTTCCTTTTGTTCCCTGAAACTGACTTCCTTGGCATTATCATTAGGGCCTGTAAAATATCTGGCAAATGTCAAGACCTGTGAGCCTTGCCATTTGAACTCTTATCCATCTACAATCTATGGGCATAGAACTTATCCCAGAATGAAGCTGTAAAGAACTATAAAACTGACACCTTTGATTTGTCCCCCCCATCCTGCCTGAGAACACCTTTGATCTGTGCCCTTCACCACAGGGGGCCAAATGGCCAATCCTCTGAACAGATGAAAGAGATAATACTGAGTAAAAGCCAGGATGTTATTCTAAAATGTTTGTAATTCTATAAAAAGCAGCTACACCTTCTCTGAAAAGGAGTTCTTCCTTCATATCCTTGGGGTATGTTGGGAACAGCTGACCATCATGTCTTTAAACTTTGATCAAAGATTAAATGCTGATTGTTATTCAAGCCTCTGTTTAAGTCTCATGTTTGGCTCATTGTGACAGATGTTTTCTCAAACTTCTATGGTCTCAATGTATTCTCAAACCTTACATTGTAAAGGAATTTAAGACATTCCATTATAACCTTAGGCTGTCCTTAAGGTACAGAGAGGGAAGTAAACTACACCCTGTTCTGCTGGCCAGGCAAGCTCAGGGTGAAGGCATTTCTATTGCTTAATTCAACATTATTTCTAAAAAATTAATTATTTGTTTCTCCTAGAGAAAATTTAACAGTTGCAATTACCTCGAGCGCACACAAACACTTGCACACACACATACATGCTAAGATAAGAGAAAGAAAATAGAATTCTCAGGTTTACCATCATCTCAGTTAAATTAGGGAAGGCGTAAATCTTAACAAACATCACGTGGTTGCATGAAGATGAGACAAAGAAAAAGAAACACAAACAAACAAAAAACAACCTTCCTATTTATATATTTCCCTTAAGTACCTTTCTTTCAGCAAATTGGTTTTCCAGCTTCATCCCTGAGCAAAGTACTCTTTACACAACCTTTTTGCTCACATCTTCTTACCAGCGAGGACAAGTATCTGCCGTTCATCCCAAGCCTCAAGCAAATCTTCGGGGGGGGGGGGGGGCGGGGGGGAGTCCTGTCACAACACTCGAGCTATAGCTTCCCATGTTTGCTTTCAGATGTGGGGTTCACTTTGGCTTAGATAGGTCAGAGCCTGAAACAGCCTATCAGTTTTTGGACAAAAAGAAAAAGTGCCTGGGAAGACTGGCTCCCTTACAGAGTACAGTTACCTCCTTTATAAGCAACACAGTCTATTAGTTTAAAGACCAAAAAGAAAAAGTGATCCTGAAGGACATGCTGGCCCCTACACAGATGAGTACTAAGTACTAATTAAGTACTAAGTACTAAGCAAATGAATATGGGCACCTCCTAACACTGGGTTAGTGATCCCAGCTCATTCACTTTTCCATTCCTTTTTCACACACACTCTTCCTTTTTCTAACAAAATAACTAGCCAAAGATCCTATGTTCTGGCAAATCCCCCAATGCTCTCCAGACTCTGTTGGTCTTTCTGTAATTAGGAAATGCACAGAGGAAGCAAGATCCAGCTGTGATTGGGAGAAGGGTCCTCTCACTCACACACACAAGCATACACATATTTCCCTCACTTTTCTGGGCTTTAAAAGTTAAAATTTAGAGGTACTCATCTTCTTTCCAAGGAGCCTTTGAGCTCAACACTCAATACCCCTTTAAAAACCCTGTTCCAGATAACCAAGGCCTAGGAAAAATTCACCCACAGATTCAATTGATCCATGCTGGCAAGGGAGGCTTACCCAGGTCCATTGGTCAGGTTAGTTTGGAGTCCCAGCTTTGGTTGCCAAATTGTTGGAAGGAATGTCCATCTGGTTCAGTTACAAGTGGGGAGAAAGACAGAAAAATTCCTTCCAATCAAGAGAGTGTATGTCCATTCAGTCTCTTTATGTCATTTGCAACTTTTCAAATGTGTTGACATCTCAATGCACACACTTATGAGCCATCATGTTACAGATCAGAAAAAAATCACCTGATAGAAATTCAATTTATGTTATACTTCTTGAATACAATTACTGTTCATAGGCAATTTTAGAGGCAGAAAACAAAGGTCTATTTAAAAAGATCTTAAACACAAAAGCTATGTAGCAATTTGGACACCTAACAAGCATTCAGGTTTAAGATGCAACAGACAGCCTTAAATCCTTTCACAGAGAAACAGGCTGGGAAAATTATAAGAACGATGTATTCCATTGCTTCAACGCTTATCTAATAGTTGCATCTAGGCTGCCCAAATAGGAATTACTCTTAGATGGCAATTAAGAAATACAGAAAACTGCAACTCTTTGCTGCCATTTATTGGTTAGCTTACATTTGGAAGAAAAATAGCATGCAAAATTATTGGATTGAATGCAGAACACATTCAAGAACCACTCAAATATGTTTGTGACAGTATTCCCCATGGTTGGTAATATAGGGTAGGATTGAAACATTAGCTGAAGTGGGGGAGGGCGGAACCAGCAATCATTTCTTTTAGAATGATGTGCTATGGAGTTGGATATACAATCACCTAGTCTCCACGTGGACATGAAAGACGTACTGTGGGGACATCACAATTTGTGCTGACGCGATTTTCTCCAGACTTCAAGACAGGAGGGATACATACCAAGCAGCATTTGCTTTGAGAACTCAAAGACTCTCTGCTAAGATATTAAAATGCTCCAGTCAGTTAGAGGCAAGTACTACTTAAGACAGTAACTTAGTCGTTTCTGGTAGCCACATTATAGCTTAGATTTCAAAATTGCTTGCCTAATAGTCCAGCATGTTGTTATCTCCTTAATTAGTTTCATTATTCATTGGTAGCAATTGATTATCTTTTTTTTTAATCAAAAAAAGGTTTATTGGTTTTTACAAAAAAAATTTGTAGGAAAAGGATATAAGACATTTTTTTTTTATTGCAAAAGTTTTATTCAGACAAATTTTCCCCCCTTTTACCCCCCCGACATATAATATAAAATCACATACAAAAAGTATACCCCTCACCTCCCCCCGTCTTAAAATAAAGTTCTCATTCAAATATTGAGTATTATACCCCCAACCAACATGATATAAATTTAATATAAAATACATCAATCTCTCCCTGACACCCTTTCTAAATTAATTCAGCATCATAACATAACCATATCTCATTATACCCATCTCTATATTGCTTATCCACTTATATTTCCCCACCCTCCACCCTAACCCACCCCCACCTCCCAGTCAATCCCACCCCCCTGAGTTCCGCTGTACACCACTTTAAACATTCCAAACATCCCAGATATTGTTTAATCTATTCACCTATCAATCCAAACATTCCTACCTAAAAGCTACATGATATTTCCCAGTCTGATATTTATTCTGTATATAATTAATCCATTTTGCCCATTCCTGTGTGTAGCTCTCCTGCTTCTGGTCTTTTAGGAAAGCTGAACGTTTTGCCATTTCCGCAAACCCCGCCACTTTTTGAATCCATTGAGCAATTGTCGGTATATAATCTTTCTTCCAATGTTGAGCAATCAACAACCTAGCTGCTGTAACCATATACAAAAACAATTTTGTTTCCCCTTTACGAAAATCCTTAGTTATGCCCAATAGAAACATTTGCGGCGTAAATTCTAATCTTTTCTTAAATACGTTTTGCATAACCCACCATATTTTAATCCAAAAAGCTTTGACCTTATTGCAAGTCCACCATACATGAAAGAAAGTAGCATCTAAACACCCGCATCTCCAGCATTTAGGTTGAAAATTAGGATACATACATGATAATTTCTTAGGATCCAAATACCATCTATAAAACATTTTATAAAAATTCTCCCTTAAACTTTGTGACTGTGTAAATTTAATATTTTGAACCCATATTTTTTCCCACGTATCCAACATAACGGGTTCATCAAAATTCTGAGCCCATTTAATCATACAATCCTTGACCAACTCACTTTCTGAATCCCTTTCTAACAGTACATTATATATTCTTTTAACATGTTTTGGGCCAATCTCTTTTATCTGCTTGATCAACTCCACTTCTTTCTCCATAAAACCAATCCTGCGATCTTCTTTCCATCTCTTCTGTAACTGTGTGTAGTGTAACCAATTTAAAGTAATTCCTGCCTCCAACAGTTGTTCCAAAGTTTTCATCTGCCATTCGCCCCTATCAAAAGTAAGCACATCTTTATATAAACACCCCCCGAGTGACTTAGTATTTGTAATCCACATGGTGTCTGCAAGATCCAACCAAAGCGGTATTTTATAATCCCAGTTAGGCCGGTGCTTCCTCCAAATTCTCATCAGGGCACTTCGGAGAACATGATTGTTAAATACTTTATCCACCTTTTCTTCATAAAACAGATATGCATGCCAACCCCACACAAGATCATGACCTTCTATATTCAATAGTTCAGATTTTGTTTTCCCAAACCAATCTGCCACGCACGTCAATGCCGCCGCTTCATAATACAATCGGAGGTTTGGGAGTCTAAGGCCACCTCTTTCACGAGTATCCTGCATAATCTTCATCTTTACTCTCGGCTTTTTCTCCTTCCAAACAAATTTATTTAATGTTGCTTGCCAATCTGACAAGATTTTATCTGATTTAAGCACCGGTATCATCTGAAATAAAAAAATGAATCTAGGTAGAATATTCATTTTAATTGCTGAAATCCTTCCAAGCAGAGATAGTTGTAGCTTATTCCAAGCTTGAAGATCCTTCTGTATCTGTTGCCACAACACTTCATAATTATTTGAAAAAAGTTTTGTATTTATTTCTGCAATTTGTATTCCTAAATATTTAACTTTAGAAACTATTTCAAAACCTACCAACCTTTCAAGTGACTTCCTCTGAGTCTCTGACATATTTTTAACCATCATTTTCGTTTTGCCTTGATTCAGTTTAAACCCAGACACCACGCCAAATTCTACTATGATATTTTTCATCTGAATTACTGAGTTCATAGGATGTGAGAGGGTAACAACCAGATCATCAGCAAATGCCCTAGTTCTGTATTCTTTTTGCCTAATAATTATACCACTTAAAGTGTTAGAGTCCCGAATTATATTCAACAAGACTTCCAGGGTTAAGATAAATAACAATGGAGATAATGGGCACCCTTGTCTTGTACCTTTTTGTATTTCAAAAGTTGTAGTCAAACTTCCATTAATAATAAGTTGTGCATATTGCTGCTGATAAATTGCACCAATCGCTTGTCTCATTCGTGGTCCCATATCCATCTTTTCCAAAGTCTTGGTTAGAAAGTTCCAGTTCACTCGATCGAAGGCCTTCTCCGCGTCCAAAAAGACCAGCACTGCAGAGATCTGCTTATTCTTATCAAGATAGTCAATTAAATCTATAATTTGTCTTACATTCTCCTTCATATGTCTCCCTTCAATAAATCCTGCTTGGTCATAGTGAATAACCTCTTGGATAACTGGCATCAATCTGTTGGCAAGTACTTTAGCATATATTTTATAATCCGTATTTAGAAGAGATATCGGTCTGTAATCCTCTGGTTTCTTAGAGCCGTCTTTGTCCTTAGGTATCAATGATATAAAAGCCGCTTCCCATGAAGAAGGTATTTTACCCCCTTGCTGTATATTACAAAATAACTGTGTAAGATATTCAATCATTTCCAATTGTAAAGTTTTATAGTAGACTGCGGTCAATCCATCAGTCCCTGGAGCCTTGGCTAGTTTAAGTTGATTTATAGCTAAAGCAATCTCCTCTGCAGTTATCAAACATTCCAGATTTGCCTTTTGGAGCACATTTATTTTGGTCACCCTTTTTCCTTCCAGAAAATCATCTATTGAGTTATTCTGTATATTATCCTGTAAATATAACTTAGTGTAATAATCCACAAATGATTTTTTAATCGAGTCCTGTTGATATACCGTTTTCCCTCCATATTCAATTCTGTCAATAATTCTATTATTCGTATTTTTTCTCAAGGTGTAGGCCAACCACCTACCAGGTTTATTCGCATTAGCAAAGGTGTTATGTTTAGCAAATTGTAAGTTGGTTGCTGTTTGTTCTGATACAAGCATTTGAAATTGATCTTTCAACAACTTTATCGCCATCTGGAGTGATTCATCTTTTGGATTTACTATAAGTAGCTGCTCCTTTTTCTTGATTTCATTTTCCATTTCCATTCTTTTTTTCTGCCTGCTTTGTTTATGTTTAAAATTCATATGTATCAAAACCCCCCGCATATAAGCTTTACTCGCATCCCATACTATTTCAATAGAGGTACCTTTATTCATGTTAAAACTGAAAAATTCCTTCATGTGTTTTTTAAGTTCTTCAACATTTTTTTCATATCTAAATAAGTTTTCATTTACTCTCCATGACCTTCTTAACCTCTTCCCTAGATCAATCTCTAACCACACCGGGCTATGATCAGTTAATGTCCTGGGGAATATCTTAGTTTTCTTAGCTTTAGGAAGTAAATCCGGTGTTAACAAAAAAAAATCAATCCTTGAAAAAGATTTGTGCCTATCCGAGTAAAAAGAAAAGTCCATCTCTTTTGGGTGTTGAATCCTCCAAACATCTTTTAACTCCAAATCATTTTTAAAATCAAAAAAACCCCGTGGTAATTGGGTGGAGACTTTAGTCATTGTTCTCTTATCTATCCTTGGAGAGATCACACCATTCCAATCTCCCATAATTAAAACACTCTTAAAATTCCAATCCAAAATTTTCAAGTGAAGCATCCTGTAAAAGCTTTCTTGTTGTTGGTTAGGTGCATATATTCCTACCAACAAGATAGGACCAAAATCTGTATCAAGTTCAATTGCTATAAATCTACCACTGTCATCCGCCTCTATAATTTTAGCTGAAAATCTTTTGTTAATATATATTACCACACCATTTTTCTTTACTAAACTGGAGGCTGCATAAAATGTTCCCAATCTTGGACTCATTAAATACTTCTGATCTTGCAGCCTGATATGAGTTTCTTGAAGGCAGACCACATCATTATTAAATTGCTTCAAATAATTAAATATTTTTCTCCTTTTTTGTGGAGAGTTCAATCCATTCACATTCCAGGATAATAGTTTAAACATCTTTAGGCCTAGTCTGAAACATTGAGAGCATTTGCTGAAGATCTCTCTCCACCAGACTAGTCTTCGGCTCTGCTCCTCCCACAGCTTCAGTTTCCTTCTTGTCTTTGCCTTGGTTCCTCTTGGTACCTTGTCCTTGTGGCTGCCCCTGCTTCTGAGAATCCAGCAATTGTCTAGTCGTAGATCTAGTAACACGTTGTTCCACAGGCTCAGGTAATGGCATTTCAATAAATGTCTTAGACGGTTCCTCCAAAGAGGAACTTAAAGGGAGCCGAGAAGAATCCAATTGAGATCCACCTGTAGCACCCTGGGCTTCTCTCTCTTTTTGCGTCTGCAATATCTGTTCTTCTGTCTCTTTCTCAAATAACCTCTGCTCCAAAGCTTCCAGGTCTGCTGGTGTAGGTGTAGATGTACGTGGGGGCGCTGCAGTTGCCATCAGTATTCCATGGTAAAATTCTCTTGCCTTGTCTATAGTATTCAAACGATACCTCACCCCTTCATATCTGAATATAACACCCATTGGTGCGTCCCACCTAAACGGTATCTCTCTTTTCTTCAACTCCACTACCAAAAATCCAAAATCCCTTCTGAATTTTAACATTGCCGGAGGCAACTCCTTGAAGACACTAATCCGATGTTCGTCTACGTGAATAGAGGAGTAGTAAGACTTCTGTACAATATCATTTCTGTAATTTCTCTCAGTAAAATATATCACAACATCTCTTGGCAATTGTCTTTGTAAAGCTATACGTGAGTTTACTCTGTAGATTTTATCCATCTTATCAGAAATTTCATCAGGAGCAACTCTTAATAATTTAGCTAAAGCATCGGCACAGGCTTTTCTTAAATCTTCTTTAGGTTTTTCTCTGAGGCCCCTCAGCCTAATAGCACACTCCATGGAACGAAATTGTATCATAATAATCTCGTTATCAATCCTGCGCATGTTCCCTTCCATCTCCACAAATTTCAGGTCCGTTTCCTTTGCTTTGGCTTCCACACCTAGGGCCAGGTCTTCAATTTTGTTGTCAATTTTAATCATAATTTCAGACAGACCCTTAACCACAGCTTGCATATTTTTATCTGATTGTTCAAATTTATCCTGAACCATTCTCTTAATCTCTTTATTCTCATTAGCCAAAAAGCTCATTAATTCTTTAAAATCCTGAGGAGTTACTGCACCAGCTTGTTCCGTTGCCATGTTGTTAAACTTTCCCAAAGAGAGTTCTCTTCAAAATGTCAAAATTAGACAATAAATCATGTAATGCGTTTAACTTTATAGCTCTGCTCCCCCTTCGCCTCGAACTCCAGAGGTTACACAGAGACTACAATCCACAAGTCAGTAAACAGTTAATAGTTTAGCTTTCGTTTCGTCTCATCTGATAATTAACGCCATCTTGGTTCCTTCATTCTAAAAGCTGTGTCTGAAATCTACTGTTTTCTGGTGAAATCACCAAGTTTAATTACTTGCGTTTGCGATGAGATGCCAAGAAATTTCCTTTGAAGTACGAAGTATCTTGGAATGTAGATATAAAGGTAAAAGCAGTTTGCTTTGTCGTGCTAATTAGCACGAGCTCCTCACCCTCCTGGAGAAAATCGCAGCCTATGAAGGGTGGGGCCTCTCCTTACTCGCCCCTCAGAGGAAATTAACCCTCTGGGGGCTTCGCAAGTGGGCCCCTCCCTGGCAGCAAAAACTCCCTCGCAAATTCCTTGAGAACTTGGAGTTCCGAGACGCTTTGATGGTATAAAAAAACGCCTCCACGGGGGGGTGGGATGGCAGGCTTGAAAAAAACCTGCCGGCAGCAACTGCAACCGGAAAGAGGATATAAGACATTTTGAGGACATCCATGTCGGAGGTGTCGGCCCCCTCTGAGGCTTCATACAAAAAAAAAAAACCCAATACAATAATTTTTCCATTTCTCTACAAAGTGGAGTGAGATACATACATGTATCATTTCCCAACTTCATGCAATCAATCATTTATTTCTATAAACATCCAGATAAGAGTTACTATATAATAGAAAGTCATTTGTGAGATCTGAGTCTTTTAGCTATTGTATCCTCTTCTCCCCTGCTGCCAGTGGGCGGAGTCCTGGCCCCTCCCGCTCCCCCATTTTCACCCTCCAGGATTGAGGAATGTTTTTTAAGAAAGGCTTCCACCTCTGCAATTGTTTTAATTCTTACTCTCCCCCCCCTCCCAGAACACTAACATTCCTTCAGGCATCGACCACCTGAACCACACCCCTTTTTTATATAATCTTTTTGATAAGAAGGAATACTTCCTTCTTATCTCTCGAATCTTTTTTGGGATCTGTTTCAGAATGGCAACTTCGCTCTGTTGATATATCAAGGGATCGTCTCGCTGTGCTCTCAGGATCTCATCCCTTGTCGACCTTCTTACAAATTTAATATGTATCTCTCTGGGTACTTCATTTATTCTGGCATATGCTGAATTAATTCTATAAATCAAATCAATGTCCCCCCAAATATCTTCTTTGCTCCTTTTAGTATAGTCTGCTAACATTGATTATCTTATATGATATAGCAGAACACACACTCAGAGAGGTCTGCTGTATCTGGTCGTATAGTCATTCAACAATTTTTATACAGCTGACCGTGACATCTGAAATGGAGCTGGTTAGTCTTGTAATGTATGGATCAGAAGCTTGAAAGTAAGACTGCATAGTCAGAATGTCCGTGTGGGTTATGACACTTTGAGAGCTAGCTATAAATATGAACCATAATTAGTCTGGATTATCAGGAGCAGAAAATTTTCTCTTAAGGCAGTGATTCAGTCTCTACTGAAAATTATCCAAAACCAACAAGATAGATCATTTCACTCTGAACACAGCAGTGTGAATTGGGAAGAGGTGTTTTATTTAACTGTTTAAATACTTTAAACAGTTAGGAGTAGACTCCTAGAGTTGGGTAGACAATATATAATACCATAATGACAAATGGTCATTGTGGCTTTAAGGATGTTGGAATGTTAGAGTGCAATTAGGAAGTGCAATTATCAATAACTAAAGAGGAAGCCAGCAGAGCTCATATCTCTCTCTCTCTGCTGGATTTGCTGTTTGATAACTGAATTGCTCATGTGCTGTGACAAACTGTGGATTACTGAAGAAGGAAGAAGGAGGAAGATTGTGTTTGCTGACTGTAAGCAATTTGGTATTTGTTGAGACTGTTTTTGAATTGCTTTAACATCACTGCTTGTTAAGCAGTAGTTTAGTAGTTTTTACAACTTCAGTAAAAACTATTTTATTTTACTTAACAGTGTCTGGTCTACTAATTGTGTGTACACTAGCAACATTTTTCTAGTTGCATACTCCGCTGCACACTCTTTGCTATCTCCCAACGGAGATATCACCTAATACTTGGGTTAAATAATATTGAAAATATAACATTTTAACTAGTTTTTCTTTATTATGTAGCATTGCGCTTGTCATTTATGTCCATTTGCATCACTTGGCAAAAGATGGAGCCATCACTGACTTTGAGCCCAGTCCTTGGGCTCATTCTCTGTCAATAAATCACTTTGAGTCCCATTAAGGGAGATTGGGGAATGGAGAAAAATCACTACTACATGAAAGAAGGAGTCAAAATGTGTGGCAGAGTGGAAATCTTTCCTTAACAATTTGGGTAATGTACATTCAGTAAGAAAAAACACATGGAAGGAATTGCAATCTAGTGATTTCATTATGTCTACTGTGCTTTTAAACAGTTATGTTATAAACTGCCTAGCAATACAGACAGTGTTCCTTATAGTTCTATTATTCACTTACTATATACAAGGTAACGAGGTTTGGAAAAATATGGGAGTTTTTCTGCACCAGGGAGGTTGGAGCATCTAAAGTATTGTACAGAATCACTTTGCTGGTAGGTCTATCAGAAATGTTATTAGTATATGCACATACATGTGCGAATATCTGGAAAAAACTTTAAAGCTGCCATGCTGGCCCTTCTAGAGAACACAACTGATTTAAACACTTTAAGAAAAGGTCTTTTATGCATGCCCACTTCACTCTCCAATTTTATTCTTTTAATGTTACCTTACTAGGAAATCAGTTACAGGAGGAGAATAATTGACCTTAAATCAAATAAAATTTGCAAAGTTAAAACTGAAACTCTGAAAAAGAATTGGGGGGGGAAAGTGCAACAAACAGCAAAACAGTGGTGAAATACAAGTAGTCCTTAACGTATAACAGTTCAAATATTAGTGATTGTTCAACGTTACAACACTGAAAAAAGTTATTTATGAACATTTTTCACACTTACAACAGTTGCAGCATCCCCATGGTTATGTGATTAAAATTCAGACACTTGGCAACCAACTCATATTTATGACAGTCACATGTGACGACATCACATAATTTCTTTTGCAATCTTCTGACAAACAAAATCCAGCGGAAAACCAGATTGATTTAACAATTGTGTTACTAATTAACAATTGCAGTGATTCATTTCACAAATGTGGTAAGAAAAGTCGTAAAATGGGGCAAGGCTCACTTTAAAAAATTCTCATTTAGCAAGATAAATTGTGGTCGTAATTGTAATCATATTACACATATAATATACATATCCTCACTTAGTGGCCACAATTGAGGTCTGCAACTCTGTTGCTAAGCGCTTTCCAACCACTGGAAAAATCATGATTGTGACAAATTTACAAACTCAGTTGATAAGAAAAGTTTGGTATTTCACATAACCACATTTACTTCGCTCTTCCTTATTATCTCTACTTGTTGCAAGCCAGCAGAAAAGCATACAAATAACATTCACATGGCCACAGGACACTGCAGTGATCATAAATATGCCCTGGTTGTGAAGTACTCGAACAAGCAATCATGCCCAAGGGATGATTGTAAATGCAAAGGCCTGATCACCAAACCTTTTTTCTCCCCTTACACTTTTGTAACTTCAAATAATTACTAAATTGGTGAACAAAAATTATCTGTAACTTAAATTTCCAATAATTTCCAGTCTTTGCAGTATTTCATATTAGAAAATATACCAGCATAAATAGCTGTTAAAATGTGATCTTTATCTACTATGATTATAGATGGTACATCTGCCTAAAGTGATAAAAGGAAATAGGGTAAATAATAATCTCTAAACATCTTCTGAAACTGGCCATCCAAATTAGAACTTCAGGGAGGATTTCCTGATTATGCAAGCTGTCAGCAAGAAGAACAGGCTGTCACACAAAGCAGTGAGTTTGTTTTGTTCATAGTTTTCAGGGCAATCTAGGGGATACTATACTGAGAAAGTAGTTGGATTAACTGACATTTTATGTTCCTTACAACTCTTCAGTGATTCTGAGATAACAGAGAAGTTTGCAGCTAATGGTTTATTTTCATAACTGTCTTTAACAATCTAGTGATCAATTCCTAAAGATGTGCAGTATTCAGATTCAAATATGATTGAATTCATAATAGGCGTGCTTGCTATATTTGTTGTCTGTTTCATAATGAAGCCATACCTTTTCTTAGGATCATACCATAGTAATGTGGGTGTCATATATGTAAGGTAATCTTCATTTTTTAACAAAACAACCTTTAATTTTAAAGATTTTCTTTAAAAAAATAAAAGTATAAGCTAAAAATACAAACTAAGAAAAAGAAATCTATCTTATTGTATACTTATCAATGGCCATTGGTTAATCGATGAATTTATTACTATAAGATGTGATACAAGGTATTATTGTAAGGTGTCACAGAATCTCTTCCATAGTAATACTATTAGTGTACGCTTTTATTTGTATTGCTTTTTCCAAAAAGATAAATCACACTTTTAGGACATATGCATTTTAGTTGAAAGAGACATTGAAGAGATAGTGAAGAGTTTCTAGTACAGTCTCAAGTCTTTGACACAAATGTTTACACCATTTATTTCAACATCATTCTTTGATTAACATCACAATTTTATTGATGCTGTTATACATGTGGTGCTTCAAACATTTTGGGATTGCATCCAAGGCACCTTTTACTATTAGTGCTATCTTTATTTTCTTTTGCCACAATCATTCTATTTATATTTGCAGGTATTTATATTTTGTTACCTCTCCAGTTCTTTCTCTTCTAATCTGTTGTGTACAGATACTACCATGTACACCATCCATTAAAATGATGGATGATGATGATTTTGATGCATAAATCATTTTCTTATATGTATGTTTTTTCACCTATAGTGTCTTTCTTAGTTATTATATCATTAACACCGCTCTTGCGCGAGCTTCACTGGCTACCTGTCGTCTTTCGGGTGTGCTTCAAGGTGTTAGTTATCATCTTTAAAACGCTCCATGGCACGGGACCTAGTTATCTGCGGGATCGGATTCTGCCCCATACATCCCTGCGGCGGATCCGCTCCCACAGAGAGGGACTACTCTGGGTGCCGTCCACTAGGCTATGCCAGCGGGCCACGCCCAGGGGAAGGGCCTTCTCTGTGGCGGGCCCAACCCTCTGGAACGACCTTCCCCCCGAAATTAGAACAACTACGGACCTCCGCTCCTTCCGTCAAAAACTCAAAACACACTTTTTCTGCTTGGCCGGCCTAGGTTAGGCTCCCGTCTTTTTATAGGGTTTTAGGGGTTTTAGTGTAATTTAATTTAGGGGATTTTAGCGCAGGGACAATTGTTTAATTCGTTTCTTAACTATTTATTTTTTCTATGTATTTTATATTGGTTTTTATTCCCTGTGCACCGCTCCGAGTCCCTTCGGGGAGAGGAGGCGGTATATAAATAAATTTATTATTATTATTATTAAGCATCCTTATAACTTCACACACTACTATGTCACTCTGTAACATAATTTTACTGTCTCTGTTCCAGGAAGCTTTGACTAATACTTTCCATTCATTATTTTGGGATATTAGATCATTTTATAACATATTTATAAAGGGGGCTTGTACTTTGTTTTTCTTTTACTTGTTCTATATTCCCTCTACCTTCTACCTTTTGTTTGTTTATTTTTTTCTTATGATGTATTTTTGATATTATTGGGAGCCACCTAGAATTGCTTAAAAGATGAGCAACTATTTACATGTAATAAATAAGCAAACATATTTAGCATAAATAAATGCTATATATTTTTCTATGCTGAACTTTATAAGCAACATAAGCACCACAATAATATTTCAATGGATTGATTCTCCATTTGTATGTATGAATATACTTATCTATATAAATAAAAATGTAAAATAGTTTGTACAAATCCACTAATCTCAAAAACTACTGCACCGATTTACACCAAACTTTCACACAATGTTCACAAGGACTCCCGATAATAGAATACGTACTCATTTTGTGCCTAGCACACACGTGTCATGTACAAGGTACACAAATGTAAAATGTACCCACTGATCAGGTTTTCACCTCCTTGTAACTCCTCCCATCTGGCATTTCCAACAGTCATTTCCTCAAGAACACTGTACGGAGGCCTAAAAGGGCCAAGACAAGCCACAGAGGATAGCAAACTCCCAGGTGGCCCATAGAGAGAGAGAGAGGAAGAAATACAGTTTAAGAAATACAGTCAAGTGCCACAACCCCCGCAGGCTAGGTGGCCAGGGAGTACAGAGCCAGGGCCTACGGCTGATGTTTTGCAACACCAGGTCCGTGGTCAACAAAGCCCCCCTCATTCATGACCTTGTGTCAGAGGGGGAGCCGGACCTGGAGGAATTGCGGAGATCTGGTTGGGCCATGAGGGAGGACTCCCCCTCGTTGAAATGTGCCCACCAGGTTACCGCGCTTTTCATCAGCCCCGGGCCCTAGGCAGGGGTGGTGGGGTAGCGGTTATTATTAGGGAAGGTCTGGAGCTGAGAGAGACCATTGTGCCACAGACTACCGGTTGTGAGTCCCTCTGTGTGAAGTGGGGCCTAGGGAGGCAGTTGGGTTTGCTGGTTGTATACCTGGCTCCCCTGTTGCAACATGGCACTCATAAGTCCCTGTTTACGGAACAAAGGATAAGATAAGTTTCCATCTCTCCGAATGCTAAGTCCTGTTTACGGAACAAAGGATAAGATAAGTTTCCATTTCTCCGAATGCTAACACCCAAAGAGATGTGTGACTCACCCAAAGGATATAACCATATAAGGCATCAGGAAGGATATAACCATATAAGGCATCAGGAAGGATATAACCATATAAGATATTAGGATGTAGCCATATAAGGTAATAGGATGTAACCATGTATATGATTGGTCCACGTAGTTGCTCCTTTGTATGAGCCTAATAAAAGAGTTTGCAGGGCAGTGTTCGAGGCTTCTAAGGTTCCACGCTGACCACAGAGCTTGCTCTGCCTTGGATCTCATGCTTAATCCAATCTGTGTCGTTGCCTTCTTCCTTGGACCCCGCTTAGCCCATGGCTGAGCGCACCCCGGTCCAGGGGCCCCGCAGACCAGCACACTCACCACAATAAGATCTGGTGACCTCTCACGACGTGGATCTTGTCTAGGATTACGTTGCCTTGACTCCCAACTTATACACCTCGGCAAAGGCTTTTTCGTAAGTATGGGCTCTTCACTTTCTCGAGTTTCGTCAGTACAGTGGGATGAACTCCTCTCTTTAGTCAAGATGGCTAATTGTCTGCAAAAAGTTAACGGCACGACTATGTATCCTCTCTCTAAGAAAGACCTTTCTGCCTTTCTCAAATATGCTTCCTCACACTGTCCTGCCTATCCTTTAGAAGGTTCTCTTCGCCTTACTATCCTTTCTCCTTCAACACCTTCACCATCCGACACCTCTGATGATAAATCTCTTTCCCCTATTACTTCTGAACCCCCTCTTAAACCTAATCCTCCACCTTATGCCCCTCCACCTTCTACGCCTTCCGTTTCTCCTCCCTTACCTTCTGAACCTTTAGATAATCCCCCTCCTCTTCTCAATTCCTTTCAACACGCTCTCATGGACTATGTTTTAATTGGGACTTTAAAAGACAAAACCTAACAAGATCTATTGTTTAGGAACACTATACTGTAAGATTGTTTTAATATATGCCAGCAATTTATTGTGTCCCTCCTGTGATAAGATTTGAAATTTTTAACTCTCTGCTACTTTAACACCAGAGCAATCTTAAAACTCTTCACACTCCTTTATATTACTAAGTGGGCAATTAAGCTAACAAAGAAGGGAAAAGCTAACAGACTTTTTGAGTTAGGAAGGATGCAGATTGAGTTAGGATACATGATTTAAGTTTTACCATATGTTAGGTTATATGATTTAAGGTTTAACTTGAAGTTTAGAATAATTTAGACTAGTTTGAGTAATTAGTATGCAAAGAATAAAGGCTTTTTATGGCCTTGTATGAATGTTTTAAATTGTGTTTTGACTGAGATTAGTTAGAAAGAATTGCATTGTGTCTGTTGGAATAAATGTGAAATTTTTAATTATATGATAGTGGTCAGAGTTTGCCAAAATGGTGGCTCTGGTCGTTGCGTTGCGAAAAATTCACTGGCCATTTTAGAGATCAGTGCCCTCCCCCAGGTGGGGGTGATCTTTCGAGTCTTTCCACCCCACATTGCAACAAACTTTAAAATGAGCAGAAAAACTGCAGGAGGATATTTCTCCCTCCTTTTCATTCACACACACATTCTTTTGCCCACTTTCCCCCCCCTCTTGCCTGCCTCTCTCTGAGTGCGGAGGGAGGCAGGGGGAAAGAGGGAGGGGGGTGAAATCACACAGGCCAAACACACACACACACACACACACACACTCACTCACATCTTAAAGGGGACTGCAAGAAAGAAAATAGTACGTGAGAGAGAGAGAGAGAGAAGGTAGAAAAGAGAGAAAGACAAAGAAAGTAAGAGAAAGAAAAGAAAATAGAGGGAGAGAGACAGAGGCAAGAAAGAGAAAGTAATAAAGAGAAAGTTAGACAGAGAGAAAGAGAGGGAAAGAGAATAAGAGATAGAAGAAGAAAGCAGAAAGAAAGGGATTTTTAAGAAGCAGAAAGAAAGGGATTTTTAAGTGAGTTTCACAACACACCCACATTTATCTACAAATAATCACATTTTACATTTCACTTTTCACTTTTCCTTCATGAAATTCAATTAGTATAACCATTTTAAGGAACTGTATAATACTTATTTTTCAGTTTTGCCAACAATCTTGGATTTTCTTTTGAACATTTTTTGAGTTTTATTTTTATCCATACGCAGGAATGATTTTCTGCTATTTTGCCTGCATTTTAAATTTTTTTCACATACTTAATGAGTTACCTAGCTTCCATAACAATGAAGCTGGTTTTTCCCACATTTCGTTTTTTGATGTCAGATTTGTTTGTTTCTGACATCTGCCTTTGGAAAATTTCCTTCCATCTAAATTGTTTTTTGAATTTTTGGGTGTTGATTCCAAGTTTTTTGAATTTTGTACCGTTATTTTTTGCTTTGCCTGTCATAATTTTTCCACATTTAGATTTTACTTCTAGAGGAGTATTGGCTTTACTTCTGATTTTGCTCCCAGAAGCCTATTCACCTCACACCCCACGGTGGATTTTTACAACCAAAGGGTCTTCGCTAAAAGGTGAATCTATTGATTTCTCAAAAATATGACATGATATAAAAGATTGTTTTTTCTCCATTCCTTTGTATCCAAAGGGTCTTGTCCTGCTTGTAGTAAACAGGCACATTCTATTCCCATGGGAGTCAATCCCAGAGGAACAGAATGTAATCAAATTTGGCAAATGGATGTTACCCAATATGCTTCCTTTTCCCCATGGGAGTACATTCATGTATCCATTGATACCTACTCTGGGTTCATCATCGCCACCCCTCAAAGGGGTGAGGCTATAAAGTATGTCATCAATCATTGTATTTGCTCTTTTGCTTCGTTGGGATGCCCAAATGATTAAAAACGGACAACGGGCCCGCTTAGCCAAGCATTTTCGGCCTTTTGTCAGAATTGGGGAATAATCAGATATTCAGATACCAGGGGAAAAGGACCCTCCAGCCTCCCAGCGGTGCAAAACACATTAAACTTTTGTCTTTATGTCTTAAACTTTCTTAACCTCACCGGAAACCCCCCCACGTCCACCACTTGTCACTTTTCTTCTTCCCACTTTGCTGAACATCAGCGACCGCTTGTCTATTACCGGCGCCTACCTGACCTGACCTGGCGAGGACCAGCAGAGTTCATCACGTGATAAAGTGGTTACGCCGCCATATTTGCAGACAACACCACTGTCTGGGTCCTGGTCGTCACGTGCGTCCCTGTCACCTGAAACCATCCCAAGCTGTTCCTGCTCCTGTTCCTGCTCCAACCCTCGCATCAACTCCTTGAATCCAGACCCTTGTTCCAGTCTCTCCAGAAAGGAGCCATAGCTGTCATCAGATGCAAGGATCCGGAATAAATTTATTGTCCTTTTGCCTTTCTACACAGAGGTAAACATGTCAGCCCACACACAGGACATTACATGATATACTCACATCACCCCTGCACAATGTCATTGACATTTACAGTCTCTGAAGCCACCATCGGACTGTACACCTGCCAAAGCTTTAATGGAAAACACCTTGTGACCAAAGCAAAAGAGGTGGTTTTGCTGAACTTGGCTGCACATCCACCAGCACCTGACCATTTGACATGAGGGAAAAAGGACATCTTTCCCAACAGCTGCCGATCCCGATCCCATCGTTCGGTGCTTAACCAGGTCCAGCCCGAACAAAGATGGACACATCAACCATTTCTTCAGACATGGCAGATAAAATAAATTCAGCATTTAACAAGACGCAATTATACACATGGCTCCCTAATAGAACATGGTTAAAGAACTTTGTAAATACAATAATTGGTATTGTTGCTATGCTTATTATGCTATGTTGCTGTATTCAATGCTTGCTTTTAATGATTTTCAAAGGTTTTACTCCAAAGGTGCCATGAGGTGGAGTCGGATGACCCAACCCAGAAGGAGAGCTCTATTTCTCACCTATAACAATTTCTGACATCCCTATGTTTAATTTTTCTCCTTGGCTTACTACACTGTTATCCGCTATGTTAGGACCAATTATTATGATATTATTGTTATGTACCCTTGGCCCATGTGTTGGAACAAAATTGTTGCGCTTTTTGCAATCACGCTTAAACTCCTTGGGAGATGACCTGACGGAAACGAAGGAACAGGTAATGCTATTAAACTCACATATCAGACCTAGTGAAAAAATGCCATTGATGCACTTCTCGGACTTAGACATAAATTCGGCCTCGGATAACGAAGGTATGTACCCAGCGGATAGAGGGCATCCGAAGGGAGGCCCTACATCCAATGGAAGCATGACCTCAGTTATCAGCTCTGAATAACCACAAGGTTTAGGAGCGTTCCAAAAAACAAAAACAGAGGAGATGTTGCAACATGGCACTCATAAGTCCCTGTTTACGGAACAAAGGATAAGATAAGTTTCCATCTCTCCGAATGCTAAGTCCCTGTTTACGGAACAAAGGATAAGATAAGTTTCCATCTCTCCGAATGCTAAGTCCTGTTTACGGAACAAAGGATAAGATAAATTTCCATTTCTCCGAATGCTAACACCCAAAGAGATGTGTGACTCACCCAAAGGATATAACCATATAAGGCATCAGGAAGGATATAACCATATAAGGCATCAGGAAGGATATAACCATATAAGGTATTAGGATGTAGCCATATAAGGTAATAGGATGTAACCATGTATATGATTGGTCCACGTAGTTGCTCCTTTGTATGAGCCTAATAAAAGAGTTTGCAGGGCAGTGTTCGAGGCTTCTAAGGTTCCACGCTGACCACAGAGCTTGCTCTGCCTTGGATCTCATGCTTAATCCAATCTGTGTCATTGCCTTCTTCCTTGGAGCCCACTTAGCCCATGGCTGAGCGCACCCCGGTCCAGGGGCCCCGCAGACCAGCACACTCACCACAATTACATTCCCCGCTATGTAACAGCAGCCTTGCCCGAGCTCCTCAAGGTGATCGCTACGATGGCAGTCGAGACCCCCAGACTTTTAGTCATGGGGGACTTCAATCTGCCATCGGTGGGTGAATCATCCGGGGTAGCTCGGGAGTTCATGGCTTCCATGATGGCCATGGACCTGACCCAATTAATTCAAGGCCCCACCCACGAGGGTGGACATACACCGGATCTCATCTTTGTCTCAGGCCAATGGAAGAGTGATCTGGGTATAGGGGATTTAGTCATCACGCCCTTGTCATGGACAGACCACTCACTTCTCCGGCTCGACTTTCCAACCGCTGCCCCTCACCGCGGGGAGGCGGAACCTGAGTCACCCATTTGGTTCCGCCCCAAGCGCCTGATGGAACCCGATGGGTTCCAGGCGACGCTTGGGCCACTTCCTGTACCCCTGACCCGCGCCCCGATGGAGGACCTCGTGGCCGCATGGAACACTGCGACCACGGGAGCCTTGGATCGGGTCGCACCCTTGCGGCCTCTCTTACGGCGGCGAGCCACCCTGGCTCCTTGGTTCATCGAGGAGCTAAGGGTGATGAAGCACCACAAGAGATGCCTAGAGAGAAGATGGAGGTCTACTCGATCTGAATCTGACCGAACACAGGTAAGAGCCCATTTACGGACTTACATTGTGGCGCTGAGAGTGACCAAACGCCATCATTGTGCCACTCTCATAGCATCCGCAGATAACCGCCCTGCCGCCCTGTTTAGGGTGACCCGTTCCCTCCTTCAACAGAGGGTGCGGGAAGCCCCATTGCAGGGTAGAGCAGAGGAATTTGTGATTTATCTGCAGGAGAAAATCGCTCAGATCCAGAATGAGTTAGTCTCCATTGATGGTCCAGTGGAAGGCCACGAGGCGGATCTTGGTTGGGAGGAGTTTGACTCTGTTACTTCCGAGGATATGGACAGGTTACGTGGGCAACTGCGAGCCACCACATGTTTATTGGACCCGTGTCCCTCCTGGCTTGTACTGGCATCCTGGGAGGTGACACGAGGCTGGCTCCAAGAGGTTGTCAACGCTTCTCTAAGTGAGGGTTTCTTGCCTGCCTCCCTTAAAGAGGCCATGGTGAGGCCCCTCCTGAAGAAGCCCTCTTTGGACCCAGCTTTATTAGTCAACTATCGTCCCGTCTCCAACCTTCCCTTTTTGGCGAAGGTTGTTGAGAGTGTAGTGGCACAACAGTTTCCCCGTCACCTGGAGGAAGTTGATTATCTAGACCCGCGCCAGTCCGGCTTTCGGCCCGGGCATAGCACCGAGACGGCATTGGTCGCGTTGGTAGATGATCTCTGGAGGGCCAGAGATGGGGGTTGTTCCTCCATCCTGGTCCTATTAGACCTCTCAGCAGCTTTTGATACCATCGACCATGGTATCCTATTGCATCGGCTGGGGGGGTTGGGGTGGGAGGCACCGTTTTACGGTGGTTCTCCTCCTACCTCTCCGGTCGATCGCAATTTGTGTTGGCAGGAGAGCAGAGGTCGACCTCGAGACCCCTCACATGTGGGGTGCCTCAGGGGTCGGTCCTCTCGCCTCTCCTGTTTAACACATATATGAAGCCGCTGGGTGACATCATCCGTGGTTTTGGGGTAGAGTATCACCTCTACGCTGATGATACACAGCTGTATATATCTACCCCAAATCACCCCAACGATGCCGTAGAGGTGATGTGCCAGTGCCTGGAAGCCGTGCGGATCTGGATGGGAAGTAAGAGACTCAGGCTCAACCCGGCCAAGACCGAGTGGCTGTGGTTTCCGGCCGCCCGATTCAACCAGTTGACTCCATCACTGGCCATAGGGGGCGAACACCTTGCCCCTGTGGATGGGGCGCGCAACTTGGGTGTCCTCCTGGATACCCAGTTGTCCATGGAAGATCAAGTGACAGCCGTGGCCAGGAGGGCGATTTACCAGGTTCGCCTGGTACGCCAGTTGCGCCCCCTATTGGATCGGGATGCCCTTTGCACGGTCACTCATGCCCTCGTGACATCCCGACTGGACTATTGTAACTCTCTCTACATGGGGCTCCCCTTGAGGTGCACCCGAAGACTTCAGCTGGTCCAGAATGCAGCCGCGTGAGCAATAATGGGTACCGCAAGGTATACCCATGTAACACCACTCTTGCGCGAGCTGCACTGGCTACCTGTCGTCTTTCGGGTGCGCTTCAAGGTGCTAGTTCTCATCTTTAAAGCGCTCCATGGCTCGGGACCTAGCTATCTGCGGGATCGGATCCTGCCACATACATCCTCCCAGCCGATTCGCTCCCACAGAGAGGGACTTCTCCGGGTGCCGTCCACTAGACTTTGTCAGCGGGCGACGCCCAGGGGAAGGGCCTTCTCTGTGGCAGGCCCAGCCCTCTGGAACGACCTTCCCCCCGACATTAGAACAACTACGGACCTCCGCTCCTTCCGTCAGAAATTAAAAACACACTTTTTCTGCTTGGCCGGCCTAGGTTAGTCTCTACCTTAGGGGTTAGGGAATGTTAATTTTAAAAATGGGGATTTTAGTGCAGGGACAATTAGATTTAATCTGTTTTTACTGTATTTATTTATGTACATATTTTATGTTGTTTTAATTTTTCCCTGTGCACCGCTCCGAGTCCCCCTGGGGAGAGGACGCGGTATAGAAAAATAAAATTATTATTATTATTATTATTATTAATAAAAGAGGGACTAGGGGAGACAGGATAGCAGCCTTCCAATATCTCAGGGGTTGCCACAAAGAAGAGGAAGTCAAGCTATTCTCCAAAACACCTGAGGGCAGAACAAGAAGCAATGGGTGGAAACTAATCAAGGAGAGAAGCAACTTAGAACTGAGGAGAAATTTCCTGACAGTTAGAACAATTAACCAGTGGAACAGCTTGCCTCCAGAAGTTGTGAATGCCCCAACACTGCAAGTCTTTAAGAAGATGTTGGATAGCCATTTGTCTGAAATTGTATAGGGCTTCCTGCCTAGGCAGGGAGTTGGACTAGATGACCTCCAAGGTCCCTTCCAACTCTGCTATCGTATTATTGTATTACAGTATGTAGGTAGATAGGGGAATAGAGAGAGAAGGAGAAATACAGTTTAATAAAAGAGGGACTAGGGGAGACAGGATAGCAGCCTTCCAATATCTCAGGGGTTGCCACAAAGAAGAGGGAGTCAAACTATTCTCCAAAGCACCTGAGGGCAGAACAAGAAGCAATGGGTAGAAACTAATCAAGGAGAGAAGCAACTTAGAACTGAGGAGAAATTTCCTGACAGTGAGAACAATTAACCAGTGGAACAGTTTGCCTCCAGAAGTTGTGAATGCCCCAACACTGCAAGTCTTCAAGAAGATGTTGGATAGCCATTTGTCTGAAATGGTATAGGGCAGTGATGGCTAACCTTTTTTGGCTTGTGTGCCAAAAGCAGGGGGAGTGCAGGGGCGATGTGCACAGGTGTGCCACATCCATAATGCTATGTGCATGACCCCCTGCATTTGGCATGCTTTTTACATCCTCCCCAGGCTCCAGAGGCTTTATTGGAGCCAGGGAGGGTGAAAACAGCCTTCCCCTACTTCCAGAGGGCAAAAAATGGCCTCAAAAGAAGGCCTAAATCAGCTGGCCAGAGCACACATACACACTGAAGCTGACAGGGCAATGCCTCGCGTGGCCTAAGAAATGGTTCCGTGTGCCACCTGTGGCACCCATGCCATAGGTTCGCCATCATGGGTATAGGGCTTCCTGCCTAGGCAGGGAGTTGGACTAGATGACCTCCAAGGTCCCTTCCAACTCTGCTATTGTATTGTATTACATTAGGTAGGTAGATAGAGGGATAGATAGAGAGGGAGAAATAAGGTAGGTAGGTATGTAAGTAGGTAGGTGGATAGATAGATAGATAGATAGATAGATAGATAGATAGATAGATAGATAGATAG
The DNA here is from genome assembly GCA_039707465.1 of Rhabdophis nuchalis. NCBI lineage: Eukaryota > Metazoa > Chordata > Lepidosauria > Squamata > Natricidae > Rhabdophis > Rhabdophis nuchalis. The sequence goes on from CM077647.1 coordinate 98,358,075, forward strand.
ATAGATAGATAGATAGGAAGAAACACAGTAGGTAGGTAGGTAGGTAGGTAGAGGGAGAAAGGAAGAAATATAGTAGGTAGGTAGGTGAGTAGGTAGAAATACAATAGGTTGGTAGGTAGGTAGGTAGGTAGGTAGGTAGGTAGGTAGGTAGAGGGAGAAAGGAAGAAATATGGTAGGTAGGTAGGTAGGGGGATAGATAGATAGGGAGAAATACAATAGGTAGGTAGAGGGATAGATAGGGAGAAATACAGTAGGTAGGTAGGTAGGTAGGTAGAGGGAGAAGGCAAGAAATACAGTAGGTAGATAAGTAGAGGGATAGACAGAGAGGGAGAAATACCGTAGGTAGGTAGGTAGGTAGGTAGGTAGGTAGGTAGGTAGGTGTATAGATAGATAGCGAGAAATACAGTAGGTAGGTAGAGGAATAGAGAGAGGTCGGTAGGTAGGTAGAGGAATAGAGAGAGAGGGAAAAATACAGTAGGTAGGTAGACGGATAGAGAGGGGGAAATACACTAGGTAGGTAGGTTGGGGGTTATATGGTGGTTGTGTGTATGTGTGCAGGTGTAGATCTACACACAGATTGGTTGGCCATTTAACCAGACTGGGCCACAGCAACGCGTGGCCGGGTATAGCTAGTTTTTAAAATAAATAGAACTTACTCTAAGCAGGCACTCCTAACTATTCTCAATAGTTCTTGGGCGTCTGAATTGCATAATTGCTTTTTCTACATTGTGTATTTTAATAATACTTTTTGCACAAATGTTAAATTTGGATTGGAACAAAGAGCTACTGTTTTCAGGGAGACGCGTTTCCGGTTTTGGAGGCGACGGTCGTGTTTCCTACACGTCCGCCGCTGGGCTTTCTTGACAGGCACCTTCGGGGGCAGGGTGTGTGTGAAGAGCCCCCCCTCCATAAGGGCGGTTGCGGTGAGGCCCCCACTTCAATGGCAGTTGGGGGGCCGTCCCGCTGCGCCCTAGGAGCCAAGAAACGAAGTGCGGGGGGAATGTTTTCCTCTTCGCTGAAGGAGCCGGAACAAATGGAGGATTTCGTATAGGAGCAGAAATACCGGGGTTGAATGGCTGCGCCGAGACTCCAGATTAGTTGCATATGGAATGTGAGTTATTTATCCTGATTTCCTACATTCAACTTTTTGAAAAGAAGAAATAGCGGGGGGAGTTAGAGAAATGCCCCCCTTGGAAATAAAAGCGGCATTTGAAAATCACCCTCGGGATCGGGAGAGAGTGAAAGTGACATCCGATTGATTGTTAGTAAAAGGAAATGTATCATTAAGCAAGGAATTGCTGTAAAAACATTCCATCTGAGTCTTGCTACAGTTACAAGGAACTTGTTACAAACTTTCACTCCTTTCACTGCTGCCAGTAAGGTGGAAAGATGGTGCTTCTTTGTTCCCAGAAGAGAAAGTTTTTTGATTATAAACATTCCTCCAGCCTAACAAGATAAGCAAGAATAACGTAAAATATATATTAAAAAGCCTATTCTAGTGACTTTCAGTGTTCTCTCCTATTGTGAAACCTTCTGGTTTTTTTTCTTTTGGACAATACAACTTAATTTCTTCTCTGGACTTGCTAAAAACAATTTGAACTTTAACAAGGCTTTGTCTTTGTCTCGGACTTCACGGACTGTCTGCCCACCAACGCCATTTTTTAAAATTTCTTTCCATAAAGACTTAAAACTTTAATTATGGCAACAAGAAAGCCTCCACCTGGCAAATCATTTTCAGCACCATCGTCTACAAAACCTAATCCTACTTTACAGACAAAAATCACTACAATGTTGCAGAAGGAAACAGAAGCAGAGGAACCTAAATCAACATCAGTAGATGAGATGTTTCAGAAAATAATGAATGAAATACAACAAATTCGGAAAGACAACTTAAGTACAAGGCTGGAATTGTTGGAGGCACAAAGAGAAATAACAAATAATAAGCAAAAGATTGAGGGGTTGGAGGGAGGGGCAGTTGGGATGAAAGAAGAGATAAAAGATTTTAAAAAGCAATATTGAAACAAATCCCGAAAAAAATCCGAGATATAAGAAGAAAATATTCCTTCTTATCTAAAAAATTACATAACAAGGGGGTTTGGTTCAAATGGCTGATGCCTGAAGGAATGTTGGTGTTCTGGGAGGGAGGAAGAGTTAGAATGAAAACAGTAGAAGAGGCAGATGCCTTTCTTAAAAAGCACTCCTCAATCCTAGATGACGAAGATACGGGAATGGGAGGGGCCGCGGCTCTGCCTGCTGATAGGGTGAAAGAAGAAGAAACAATAGCAAAGAGACTCAGATCACAAAAATGGTTTTTTTTCTGTGTTTTTTTTATGTACAATAATTCCTGTAAGGATGTTAATAGAAACAAAATAACTGAATGTATGAAATTTCTGCTTATGAAACGTGTGACTTGAAATGTATGTACCCCTTCCTATTTCTTTTATTTTCCAATGAATTTAATTTCGAAAAAAGACTTGGAGGCGGTCATCAACCCTGATATTGAAGCTCTAAAATATTGTTAAAATACCCTATTTTCCCCTTTCCTTTTATAAAATTGTAAAATTAATAAAAATTACTTTTAAAAAAAAGAGTTACTGTTTTCTATTGTGTCCTGCAAGTAGTAACAAGTAACAAGCTCAGACATTTATTCCTTTTTTTAAAAAAAAATAGTTTTTATTAAACATTTTAATCTTTAAAAACAGAAAGAAAAACACAAGAAAAAACAAAAAACAAAACATACATAACAATATAAAGAAATAATACAGCTTTCTATATCGGTTTTCATGTTTATCCTTCATAGTTCTCCATTCTGCATTGCCTTCCTATTGATTTTACCTTGTCCAATAATATAATAACAGTACTACTAACACTTATAATAACATTAATCATTTATATCACCATTATATTTACATTCTCTATTTTCTGTTTTGGCTTCTGTTTTCTAGCCATTTATAGATACTATTCCATATTTTATAGAAATCCGATTCTTCTCTTTCTTTTAGTTCTATTGCCATTTTGCCCATCTTTGCACATTCAAGTAATTTTCTAATTATTGTTTCATCTGCAGGTATATTGATTTTTTTCCATTTTTGTGTGAAAGCAACCCTAGCTGCATTGATCATGTGTATTATTATGTATTGAAATTGTTTATCCATTTTTTGGTATAATAGTCCTAATAAGAATGCTTTTGGTTTCATTTGTATTTTTTGCTCCGTAATTTCTTCCTACCATTTCCGAATTTTGCACCAGTATTTCTTTGTGATGGGGCATGTCCGCCACATATGGTAGAATGTTCCAGATTTGTGGCTACATCTCTAACATTTGGGGGATAAATTTGGGTACATTTTGACCAATCTCACGTGGGGCAAATGCCATCTATAAAATATTTTATAGAGGTTTTCTTTGTAAGCTACTGCCATCGTAAATTTATAATTTCTTTCCCATAATTTATCCCATTTTTCTAACACTATATTATGGCCAAAATTTCTTCCCCACCTAATCATTGTCTCCTTTACCACCACTTCCTCCATTTTATATCTTAAAATAAAATTATATTATTTGGTAATCATTTTTCCTTCAATTTCTAATAATATTTTATCTAATTCCATTTGTTTCTCATATATTCCGTATTGTTCCCGGTCTTTTTTAAAGCTCAGACATTTATTCCATTCACAATTACATGCATTTGGAGGGAGGAGACCCAGCAAATATCACATTTCTATTTGCCCTTCTTAGACACACACACAAATACACCATATACATACACTTTTAAATTTTTAGCTATCATTTTTTTCAAATAATATCCAATGAGAACTTTGTTTATATCAATGTTCAGATTTCTTTCTTTCTCCTGTTCAGAACTCTTTCATCTTTAATTCCTTCCTCCAATATTCACAGGCAAGCTGCTAAGGTTCTATGTGCTGTTCACTTCAATAAATTCTATCCCTCCTTGTCCTTTTGTTTCCCCAGAGATAAAAACATGCTAAAACTTGTAAGGGATATATGTGCCTAAATTAGCTAGACACCCATTTGTTTAGCTGGCAGCCATCCAAAGGCATTGATTGATTGATTGATTGATTGATTGATTGATTGATTGATTGATTTGGATTGGTCTAAGGTAGAATGACTGGCCCAAGGTCACTCAGCCGGCTTTAATGGCCAAGGCAGGATTGGAATTCACTATCTTCCAGCTTCTACCCTGGTACCTTAACCAGCAGTCCAAACATTTCCATTCGCCACAAAACAAAGATATTTATTTATGTATTTTTATGTGTATAATTTTGTATTTATTTTTGAACAAACACAGATAAAACAGACATATTTGAAAAAACGTAAAAAGCCATCTTCCATTACAGATTACAAATCATAAAAATTGTGCCAGTTAATCACAAAGTTCCATGCATTTATTCCTTAGTCATCATTTGTCTTTCATGTCGACTTTTATCTCAACCTCAATTTAATTGATTGTCTTTACATCCTTTTGTATATAAAACAAAAGTATACAATGGCATTCCACCAACAAGATAAACAAAGAAAAGAAAAGAACAAAATTAAAAATAAAGATAAAAAGGAAAAGTCATCACTCTACATTTTATATTCAAAACAAAGATATTTAACTGTACCTCATGTTGTTTTAGAGACAACACCTTTTTAACCTAGTAGCCCAGATGCGAGCATGAATCTTCAGGCTAGATGCAGTCATTAGGCATCCCAGTGACTTGCATGGTTGAAAATTTTCAACAACTGAAATGTAAATGTAAACCATACCATTTTTTTAAAAACCCAAACTTTTCCAAACATGAATAAGTTCCCATTTTGAGCTCCCTCTCAGGTGTTTTAGACTATGTTATCATATACGGCTGCTGAACTATATGCCTTGAGGGGGTCCCCCCTCAAGATTGGCCATCCGGACTATCCACGAACTTCCTTGATGATGGATTTTGGAATCCCAAGAGTGGCATCGAACGCGGAGGAACATTTGGGTTTTTTTAAAGGGATTTTTAAGTAGATTTTTAAGGGGTAGTAGGGAGAGTGTTATCTATACGAACCGGATGGGTTTGGGGGGAAATCCACCAGGGTCGGAGCTGGGCCCGGCTGTGGGCTGCGGCATTGGAGGTGCAGGGCTAGAGGTCAGGGAGGAGGCTAAGTTCCAGATTAGTAAAGGTTGCTCTATCAGTACTGTGGATGGGAGGGGCAGGTATGGTGGTAGCAGGGAGCCATATCATGTTCGGGGAGCGCGCGTCCGCTGTCTTCAAGCGGTTGCGCGTTCCGGCACGCAATGTTCCCCTCATCCCCCAGGTTGTCCAGATCCTCAGGGCCTGGGCCTGCGTCTGATGTTGTGCAACGCCAGGTCTGTAGTAAAGAAAGCCCCCCTCATTTGTGATCTTGTGCAGGAGGGGGGTGGACCTGGCAGGTATTACTGAGACCTGGTTGGGCCAGGAGGGGGGGTTCTCCTCATGGAATTGTGCCTACCAGGCTTCCACGTGCCTAGGGCTCAGGGTAGGGGTGGGGGGTTGGCGGTTGTTATAAAGGAGGATCTGTGCCCGAGGGAGGCCACTGTACCTCAGACAGTAGGATGTGAGTCCCTCCTTGTGAAGTGGGGTCGTGGGGTACAGATGAGCTTGCTGACCACGTACCTGGCTCCTGGCTGCGTGACAGCAGCCCTGCCTGAGCTGCTCAACGTGATTGCCAGGGTGGCGGTTAGTACCCCCAGTCTTATAATCATGGGGGATTTCAACCTGCAATCTGTCGACAAAGCGTTAGAGGCAGCTCAGGAGTTCATGGCCTCCATGACAGCCATGGACCTGACCCAATTAGTTCAAGGCCACACACACATCGGGGGGGACACTCTGGATTTGATTTTTGTCTCTGGTCAGTGGTTGAAGGATCTGGGAAGAGGGGATATAGCTATTGAACCCTTGTCATGGTCAGATCACTCGCTCCTTCAGGTGGACTTCCAATCCGCTACCACCACCACCACCCTGCAGGGAGGCAGAACCGACTAGGTTTTTCCACCCCAGGCGCCTGATGGACCCTGATAGGTTCCTGACGGAGCTGGGCCATTCCCTGAGGCTGTAGCTCACATCTCGGCTGGAGAACTGGTGGCCGCATGGGACAGGGTGGCTGCTGGGGCTCTGGACTGTGTTGTGCCTTTGCGGCCTCTGATCTGGTGCCGAACCCAGTTGGCTCCTTGGTTTTCTGAGGAGCTGAGGGAGATGAAGTGCTTGTAAAGACGCCTAGAGAGCAGTTGGAGGGCCAGCTGTTCTGAATCTGATTTGACACTGGTGAGGTCTTATTGCGTCTGCAGATAATCACCCAGCCGCCCTGTTTAGGGTGACCCACTCCCTCTTACATATGGAAGCTCGGGAGGACCCCTTGCAGGGTAAAGCTGAGAACTTTGTACAATACCTGCAAGACAAACTCACTCAGATTCAGGAAGGGGTGGACTCTGACTGGGTAGGGCTAGATGGGGTGATGGAGGCGGGTCTTGAGAATGTTATCTGGGAGGAGTTTGACCGTTTGACTCCCAAGGACGTAGACAGGATTTTGGGTAGGCTTAGTTCTGCCACATGTTTATTGGACCCGTGTCCCTCCTGGTTGGTGCTGGCCACCCGGGAGGTTACATGAGGCTGGCTCCAGGGTATCATCAACGCTTCTTTCATAGAGGGATTCTTCCCCACCGCTTTGAAAGAGATGGTGGTAAGGCCTCTCCTCAAGAAGCCTTTCCTGGACCTGGCACTTTTGGCTAATTATCGTCCAGTCTCCAACCTTCACTTTGTGGCAAAGGTTGTTGAGAGTGTGGTGGCACAACAGCTTCCCAAGTACCTGGATGAAGCTGTCTATCTTGATCCGTACCAGTCGGGTTTCAAGCCTGGGTACAGCACGGAAATGGCATTGGTCGCATTGGTTGATGATCTCTGGAGGGCTTCAGACAGGGGTTGTTCCTCTGTCCTGGTCCTATTAGACCTCTCAGCAGGTTGGCGGTGGGGTGCACTGTACTTTGGTGGTTCTCCTCCTTCCTCTCTGACTATTCGCAGTTTGTGTTGGCGGGGGGGCAGAGGTCGTCCTCAAGGTGCCTCACTTGTGGAGTACCCCAGGGGTCGGTCCTCTTGCCCCTGCTGTTCAACATTTATGTGAAGCCGCTGGGTGAGATCATCCAGGGTTTGGGGGTAAAGTTCCATCAGAACGCTGATGATACACAGCTGTACGTTTTGTCCCCAGACCACCCCAATGTTGCCCTTGATGTGATGTCCCAGTGCCTGGAGGCCGTGCAGATCTGGATGGGGAGGAACAGGCTCAGGCTCAACCCCTCCAAGACCAAATGGCTGTGGTTCCCAGCATCCCATTACAGTCAGCTGGTTCCATCACTAGCTATGGGGGGTGAGACCTTAGCCCCCATAGGAAGGGTTCGCAACTTGGATGTCCTCCTGGATGCACAGCTGTCCTTGGAAGATCATATGACGGCTGTCGCCAGGGGGGCTTTTTATCAGGTTTGCCTTTATTTTTTTTAATTTTATTTTCAAATTTATATACCACCCTATTCTCCATGATAGGACTCAGGGGAGTGCACAGAAAAAGTAAAAACCACAACAGATACATATAATATAAAATGGAATTAAATAGTAAAATCTGTGCTAAGAAAAATTAAGACCACAGTCTGCAGTTAAATTGTTTTAAATTGGTTTTAGGGATATTGTTTTAACATATTTAAACATATTTAAATTTTTTAGCACAGGGATATTAATTTAATTTGGTTTTATATTTTGTATATTGTTATGTTTATATATGTTTTTAAATTGCCTGTGCACCGCCCCGAGTCCCTTTTGTGAAAGGGTGGGGTATATAAATTTAATAAACCATAAACCATAAACCAAACCACTAAAATATTAACTTTAAAATTAAACCCTTAATCTATCCCAGGCTGGCCAGATGGAAAAAATGTGCTTTAAGCATCCGACGGAAGAGGACGCTCATCTGCGGGAGCAGTTTGTGTTAGGAATATAATCCTAGTGTGGGGTTGGCATGATTGAAATTGGTATCTGTAACTTTAAATGCTACAGTGAAATGTACTTGGCTGCCCGAATCATTGTTAAATTGCTGATCTTTTGAATGGAGACTCTATGTCGGGGTTAGATCAGCGAAAAACAAAGAAGCAAGAAGAATCGTGGATTGAGCAACTGTAAGCCCACTGTTTGAGTTATAGACTGTATTTTGATTCAAGACTAACTATCACTTGTTTGTGAAGAAGTAGTTTACTTTATTTTTTCCACTGCAAGTAAAAGTCTACTTGTTTTTACCATCAGTGTCTGTGACTAATATTATGAATATCTAGCAACATATCTCTTGCTGCAATTCCATTGCACATCTCTCGGTCTCCCAACAGAGATATCCTCAACACCGGTTATGGGCCCAGTGTGCCAGGTGCAGCAATAGGGGAGTTGAGTTGCTATACCTGCTACAGTATGCTTAATTAATATTCTGGAGAAGATGGCACATGACCAAGCTCCGAGTTTGTCATTGGTCACCCGGCTGGATGGCACAAACTACGTATCCTGGTTCATGAAGTGCAGTCTGCTATTGCGTAGAGAATGGCTATGGGATGTTGTGCAGAACCCACCAGATATAACTTCCTGGGATGCAGAAAATGAAGATGATGCCCAGAAGATAGCAGAGTTTCAGAGGAGCAATGAATGAGCGTTGTGTATCATTGGTCTAACACTGGCTGACCAACAACTGGTTCATATCCATGGTGGAGTTTCTGCTGCAAAGTGTTGAAGAAACTTGAAGAAGATGTATGTATGTGACACTGTGGGTTCACACATGAATATTACACCAAAACTGTTTAGAACACAACTCCTCAAAGGCAGAGACATGTTAGCTCATTTGAACTTTATGAAAAGAGTTTTTCAGGAGCTACATGAAAAGGAGTTGATTTTTTCTGAGTAGCACCAGGTCTACATAATTCTTTCGTCTCTGGATGAAAGTTATGATTACTTTGTAACTTCTCTTGAGGTTCTAGACCAACATGAACTCACATTAACTAACATATCTTCATGACTATTGGAAGAGTCAATCATCATCATCATCATCATCATCATCATCATCATCTTTATTGTCATTGTAATAATATTGTAATAAAATTACAATGAAATTGGTTTTGAACGCCGTGCCAACACCTGCACCAGGTGGAATACAGACAGCAGTGACAGCCACAACAGGAATCTCTCCAGGCAAACAAAAAGGCCGACAAATGACAGTTGAAACAAAATGGCTGACAATTGACAGTTGAAAAGGATCAATTGTACTTTGTCTTTTATTATCCATTTCTTCAAATCTGTTTGGCATTTTAGGAGTTGGTGGAAGAGGAGCACGTCTCTTTTCCTTTTTTATTTCTTGTTGCAATGAACTTTGAGGAATCGCACTTAGCATTTTTTCTTCTCTCTCAGCTTTCCCAACAGAAAAGGATGGAATTACTGGTAGGGGTGGTGCTCTCCGCTTCTTCATTTCCATTCTTGCAGTTGCCCCTTGTATATTCCCAAGAGATAATGATGGTGCCACCGTTACAGAACATAAACTTCGTGAAGAATCTGCGATCATTGTTTCATCAAGGCTTTGTTTATGATACAACATGGGTTTTAAAAATTCTTCACTACCCAGATCTAGGCTTCTTCTTGAGGATTTCTCTGCCTGAAACTTGTTTTTCTTGCTTGTCCTAAAAAATCCGAGTAATCCTTTTTTTTTTCTTTAACTGATGTGTCACAATCAGTTGATATGTTTGTTTCTCTATAATTCACAGTAGGTTCAGAGCGAGTTTTTGATGGAAAGGTCTGCTGTGACACCAGGAGCTCAAAGCTGCTGCGCCAAGAAGGGCGGAAAGAGAACAATTGAAAGAGAAACAACCAGATAATGTGGATTTAGCTTCATCTGCATATACTATTAAACGTTGTTTTGCTTGTGGTACTAGGGGTCACATAGCTAAATTCTGTCGGAATGCAAAACCATAGAAAATGGTAAATTCTAGAAAAAATAATCTTAATTTACCCTGAATAGACATGAGTTCACCCTCTGTATTCAATAACTCAGCATATCTAACTGTTTGTACCTTTTTGTATATTATTGCATATGAAAAAGCTTCAATAGTTGATATCCAGACTGGAATTTTTAAATAATGCAACCTCTTAACTTTCTCCCAGTTTAAAAACAGAGCCTCTCTTATGTAATGTCTTCTAAAGTAACCATGTACTTCAGTTCCCTTGTATAATAAAAAGCATGCCATCCCAACAATAAATCGTGACCTTCTAAGTTCAAGAGCCTAGCATTTCTTAATGTTATCCACTCTTTAATCCACATCAAACTTGTTGCCTGGTAGTATAGCTCCCGGTCAGGTAACCCCATCCCTCCTCTTATTTTAGCATCTTGTAACACTTGAAGCTTTATTCTTGCCTTTTTCTCTTGCCATACAAATTTCAAAACCATTTTATTTAAGTCTTCAAAGTAGTCCTTCCCCAATCTAATTGGGATTGTCTGGAACAGGTATAAGATTCTTGGCAAAATGTTCATTTTAATTGTGGAAATTCTCCCAATCAATGACAGTTGTAGATTTTCCCATTTCGTCAGGTCCATTGCGATTTGTTGCTTCAATCTAAGGTAATTATCATCTTTGAGAGTAATACATCTAGCTGTTAGGTCAATCCCCAAGTATTTAATCTTATTCGTGACTTGAATCTCCAGAGTTTCTGCCAGTTTTTGTTTTTTTCTTGATGATAGGTTCTTTGTCAAGATCTTTGTTTTATCTTTATTTTCAAACCTGCTACTTTTCCATACTCTTCAATTTTTCTTATCAGTTTTGATGCAGTTTCAAACAGCTCTTCAAGAATAAAAACTAGATCATCTGTAAACGCTTGGAGTTTATATTCTTCTGTTTTAATTGTCATTCCCTTTAATTCTTCCTCTTCTCTGATCTTTCTATTTAAAACTTCTAGTGTTAAGACGAAAAGTAATGGTGATAGTTGGCAGCCTTGTCTTGTCTCTCTCTTTATTTCAGTAGGATCAGTAAATTCCCCATTTATCATTATCATAGCTGTTTGTTTATGATATATAGTTTGTATGGCTTGGATAAAGTTCTTACCAAAGTTCATTTGTTCCATTTGTTGTATCGTAAATCGCCAACTCCCATTATTAAAGGCCTTCTGTGGGTCAAGAAACATCAAGGCCATTTGCTTTTCAGGATGGGCCTCATAGTATTCCAGGGTATCCAAAATTATTCTTATGTTATCCTTAATTTGTCTCTTTGGTAAGAAACCATTTTGATCTAAATGAATAAACCCATTTAAGTATTTCTTAAGTCTTTCTGCCAATATAGATGCAAATAACTTATAGTCTGAGTTTAGCAAGATTGGTCTATAATTCTTAATTTGCATAAAATCTGCATCCTCTTTGGGTAACAATGTGATATATGCTTCTAGCCATGAATTAGGTATTTTAGTTTCAGCCATTACTTCAGTCATAACTTCTAAGAGAGGAAGAGACAAGGAGTTCTCTAATGTTATATAAAATTCCACTGGTAGACCATCTGGTCCCGGCACCTTCCCTTTATTTTGTCTTTTAAGAGCTTCAGTTATGACTATTTTACTTATGGAAAATTTCCAGCGTCTCTTTGTGATTTGGACTTCCTCTGGTTACTAAAGAAGATTTTTTTTTTTTTGATTTGTGATTTCTTTTCTGGAGTGCCTTCGTTATTATACTTATTGATTTGGAAAATTGTTTCTCTCTTGGTTCCTGAACTTTACAACCCTGAACTGAACTTTTGGCTCCTGACTTGCCTCAACAGCCCCACCCAAAAAACGCCATTTTAGTGGCACGGATTTTAACAGCTAATCATGGCACAAGAATCAGCACTGGCAAGCTTAGAACTAAGGATGGCCTCTCTTGAATCTGTTATACAAACTTTGGTACAAGAAATCAAGGCCCAGAGGGCAGAAAATATCAACTTTAAAAAGGAATTATTGGACACACGGAAACAAGTGCTGGAGAACACACAGAAGAATGAAGAACTGGAAGGGGGGCTGGCGGGGGCTAAGGGAGAGATTAAAAATGTTACTAATGAGGTTGTGGAAATAAATGGGCATGTGTCTAGGATTGATATGGAAAGGATGACATATTTTTTGAGATTTCAGAATGTTTCTGAGGAATCTGGTGAATGTCTCCCTGAACTCATGAGCACAATTATAGCAGACTATTTACATAAACCTAAGGATGAGATCAGGGGGGACATTGACCTAGCCTACAGAATAAACTCTGCATATGCCAGGATAAATGAAGTACCCAGAGAGATACATGTTAAATTTGTTAGAAGGTCAATCAGAGAGGAAATCTTGAAAGTGCAAAGAGGAGGTCCGTTAATTTACCAACAAAAGGAGGTTGCCATCCTGAAGCAGATCCCAAGAAAGATTAGAGAAGCAAGAAGGAAATTTTCCTTCTTGTCCAAAAAATTGTTTGACCACAGGATCTGGTTCAGGTGGGTGACGCCCGAAGGGATGCTGGTGTTCTGGGAAGGAAGAAGAGTGAGGATTAAAACAGTTGCTGAGGCGGAAGCCTTTCTTAAAAAACACTCCTCTGTCCTGGGGGAAGATCCAGGGGAGGCAGGGGGGGCCACGGTCCCGCCGGCTGGGGGCCTGGAAGGAGAGATAGAAGATACAATTGCCAAGAGACTTAGATCTAAAAAATAACTTTGCCTTGATTTTTTGAATAATATTGTATAACATGTGCATCTGGATTTTTGTAAATGACTGACAGCATAGAACTGAGAATTTAGAAATATGTACTTGCTTTCACTTTGTAGTGTACGGAAAATGTTTTTTGTTAATGATCTATTTTGATGTCCCGGTAGGGCCGACGACTTTGACGTGAATGCTCTCAAAATTTCTTTGTATCCCTTACCCTACCCTATTAAAAAATTGTAAAACCAATAAAACTTTTTCAATATATAAAAAAAAAAGAGCTTCAGTCAACTCCATCATTGTAATTTTGCCTTCTAGTATAGTTCTGATGTCCTCTGGTATCTGGGGGAGATTAGCATTCTGTAAATACTGCTTAACTCCTCTCTCTTCTATATTCTTTTCTTCATACAATTTGGCATAGTAGTCTTGTATGATTTTCTTCTTTTCAGCATTTCCATAGTACATTTGTCCTTGTACATCTTTTAATTGTTGTATTTTCTTTACCTCCCTCTCCTTTCTCAGTTTATATGCCAACCATCTGCCTGGCTTATTTGCATTTTCAAAATAATTCTGTATAGCGCTTCTTATTTTTTGCGCCAATTCCTCCTTTTCCAGTAGGTCCATTTTGTGTTTAACTATGTCCACTTTTATTTTAATATCCTTTTTTGTGGAGATTTCTGTAACTCTTTTTCTAGTGTCTTATAGTTTTTTTCTAAGTCTTTACATATTTGTCATTTCTTTAAGTTTCTCCTTCTTGTGTAGTCTATTATCAGACCTCTAGCAAAGGCCTTCATTGTGTCCCAAAGGTTTTGCAGAGATGTATCTTCTTTTTTATTTTCTTTAAAAAAGAGAGCCAATTCTTTTTCCATTTTCTGTACAAAATCTTTCTCTTTCAATATCGTATTGTTTAAAGTCCATTTAGATCTTGTTCTTTAACCTCTCCATTTAATCATGACTAGATTGTGATCCGCCCAAGTACTTATTTAATTTCTACTTCTTGTACGTTATCAATTAAATCCATTGATATCCAAATCATATCGATTCTGGAAAATGATAAGGGCCTATTTGAATAGAAAGTATATTGTTTTTTGGTAGAATTTCTTTCTCGCCAAGCATCTTTTAAGTTTATTTCATCCATCATCCTGAAGAAGGACTTCGGGAGTATTTTCCTATTTGATTTTATTGTTTTATGTGTTTTATAATTCATGTTCTGATTCGTAATGCCATTAAAGTCTCCCATCATACAAATGTCAACATAGTCTAAGTCAGTAATTTTCTTGTGAAGTCTCTTATAGAATTCATCTTGTTTTTCATTGGGTGCATAAATTGCAATTAAGAATATTTTCCTGGTGTTATGATTTCCACCATCAAAATTCTTCCATCCTCATCTGTATAGATTTGTTTTGCTAGGATTTTGTCTTTAATATAGAAAATCACTCCTCTCTTCTTACAGTCCGCCAATGAGATAAAAAAATTTCAGAGTTTTGGTTGTTTTAGTAAGTAACCATATTTTTGATGAATATATACTTCTTGTAAACAAATTATATCTAATTTTAGGTTTTCTAATTTGTGAAATATTTTCCTTCTTTTACCTACCAAATTAAGTCCATTTATGTTAATTGAGAACATTTTTTCTTCCATTGTTATATTTTATATGTATTGATTGATAGCTCTAGTTGATCTTGGTTCCCTTTGTCCTCTAGTTTCAACTCTCCCTACCGCTCCTTCTCCGATGTCAGATCCACCTACAGCGCCCAGCAAGTTCTCAGTTTCAGTCATGGGTATATCTAAAATTTGTCCCAATAGTTCTTTTCCGGTCTTCTAAGCTTTTCCTCTCAGGTGTTTTGCATAAAAGATTTCTGCTTTTTCAATTGTGTCAATTCTATAACTTTGTCCTTTCCATTGAAATATTAAGCCTTCCGGTATCAGCCATCTATAGTTGACTCCTATCCTAAGAAAAATTGATATTTTCTTCTCTTCTCTCTGACTCTTCTTGGTATTTGCTTTAAGACTACAATCTCCTTATCTTTATATTCCAACTTTTTATCTCTTATTTTCTGCAGTATTTGTAATTTCAATGTTTTTTTGGTGAATCTCACATGAACTTCCCTTGGGAGAGCATTTCTTGTTGCAAATCTTGTATTTACCCAAAATGCCTCATCTATGTCATCCATCAACTTCTCTTGGGGTATCTCTAACACATATGTCAAGATTTCAGATATTATTTGTTGTAAATTCTCTCCTTTTTCTTCTATTATATTTTGAAACCTTAAGAAGTATTCAGAGTGCTCTATTTCCAATCCTAGTATTACTCCATCTACTATCAAGTTCTTCATCCTTTTTCTCTCATTGTTGTTCTCTTTCATCTATTTTCTGCATTTTATCCTCTTGTTTTATCATCCAATGTTGAATATTTTCTATTTTTTCCTCTGTTTTTCCTGTTTTCTGCTCTATATTCTCAATTCTCTTTTCCATAGTTTTAGACTTCTTTACAAGTGTCACGTTTTTCATCAGTGCTTGCTTGTAGGTTTTGTATTGCTAACATAATTGCATCTAAGGTTATGGCCTTCTCTTTTTCCTTCTTTTTCTCCTGCTGAAATCATCATCTGTATAGATCTTTGTCCTTCTGCCAGAGAGAGAATAGGGGTCATTGTTATAGAACCCACTGGAGTTGTCTTTCTACTCATCTTCCCAGTTTTATTTTCTCTCTTTCTTTCTATAATTTAATCCA
This sequence comes from Rhabdophis nuchalis, assembly GCA_039707465.1. Lineage (NCBI taxonomy): Eukaryota > Metazoa > Chordata > Lepidosauria > Squamata > Natricidae > Rhabdophis > Rhabdophis nuchalis. The sequence continues at coordinate 98,373,525 of CM077647.1, forward strand.
AATAGATTCACCTGTAAAAAGGCAAAAAGAGGAAAGGAAAGAGGAAGAAAAAAAGAGAGGAAAAGGAGCAAGAGAAGCAGAAAAAAGGGGTGTCCCAAATAACTACTAGTATGTTCCAAGGATCATAAAATAAAAATAAAAAGATGTATAAAAAGGAAGGGAAGAGTTGATCAAGGGGATAAAAAGGATAGGATAAAAAATAATATAAGTAATGTAAAAAATAAAAAGAAGAGAAAGGAGGAGAAAAAAGAAGATCAAGGAGACAATAAAACTCTTGGTCACCCTATCTGATTAGTATCAGATTGGTTCCCAATCATAAATTCCAATTTAAAAAGAAAAAGAAAGGAGGAAGAAAGGGGGAGAATAAAAAATCAGAATATTGTAAAAATTGTAGGAGGGCAAAAAAGAAAAGAAAAAGAATAGTGTAGTTTGCAGCTTCCCTTGATTTAGTCCATTTGAGAGAGAAAGAAAACAACCATCCAAATATCTTGTATGTCTTAAAAATCTCAGAAAGAAGAGGGGGGGGGGAGGAAAAATGATATTCCTCCCTTCAAAAAAATCCAAGCTTCAAATAAAAAGAAATCATCACAGCCCAGACTAATTAATGTAAACACTGCCAACAGTAAAAAAGAAAATAGAAAACTCAGCATCTTTTCTTTTGATATAGAAGCCTTTCCAAGGTCACTCCAATTTACCCCTAGATGTTTCTATCATCTTCCAGGGTAGGTTTCCAAAGTGTAAACAATTGCCTCTTATCTTGCCTTGGCCTTGCTTTGAAAGTGTGTATGTGTGTGTGTGTATCTCTATCTCTATCTCTATCTCTATCTCTATCTCTATCTCTATCTCTATCTCTATCTCTATCTCTATCTCTATCTATCTATCTATCTATCTATCTATCTATCTATCTATCTATCTATCTATCTATCTATCTATCTATCTATCTATCTATCTATCTATCTATCTATCTATCTATCTATCTATCTATCTATCTATCTATAATTCCAACAATGAAAGTTAGCAATTTTGTTTCAGAGTCCACTGGGTGGCAGTGTTAGAAGGTGTCAATCCAATCTCCTGTGACTGAATCCTTAAGAAAAGGAGGTAAGAGAAAATCCAAAATCCAACCCAAAATATTGGGTTGACAATATATGTGAGCCTATGTTCTTAAGGAGTTATGTAGCTTTAAGAACTGTGTTAAATTCTAATTGGCTGTGCTTCTCAGCTCTACCATATAAGCAAGCTCAGAATCACAGTTCATTCCCTTTTCAATTCCATTTGATTCCTGTCATTTTTCCTGTGCTTACTGTTTACCACTGAGGAAGAAGCTGAAGTCTGAAGAAGTATTGTTTTGCATCACTGTAAAATAACTCTGTGTTTGGTGAAGGACTATTATTGTTTGAGAAGTTAGAATCTCTGGTTGGAAGAAGCATTTTAGTTGCTACAAAGTAAAAACTATTTATTTTCTTACTATCACTGTTTTAGAGTTTATTTGTGGTTAAAGCAATGTATCTCTTTACTGTCGGGTGTATTACACTATTCCACATTTATTTCTAAACACTGGTTATGGGACCAGAGTTGTAACACTGGTTCTGAACCCAGAGTTGCTAACAGTTTCAAAAGGTAATAAAAAGGTAATAAAAGGGAATAAAAGAGAGGAAAGGGGAAATGGTTTAAAAAAAAATTTAATAAAAGAATTATAGGTCTATTTAATTCACTCCAAAAGCTGAGAAACAGGAGGTAATAGGGGGAAAAAACTCCAACAAGTCCACCTTAAATTGTAGTGAAAGTCCAGTCTGATTTTCAACCGTAAAGGGAAAGCAAAACAGAAAGTTTCAATTAGCCGTGTTTAAATCTGCCACTGAGTCTCTGGTTATCCTCTATTTTATTTTACCAAAGTCACCAAAATTTGGGGTGTTTTTTTAAAAGTAAGAAAACATTAAAATGCGCAAAAACGACATGCTTCTCTCTTCTGTGCTTAGATTCAGGAGCTGTCTGCAGCTTCAGCAACCTGGGGGCTGTCTCTTAATCACCAGCAAAAGGGGCTTCTTCCCAGGTCTCCAGAGACTTTGCAGATGTCTCTGGGACCACCAGAAATTTCCCTTCTTTCCCCCGTCTCTTCAGGATGCTTCAGGTCCAGAACCAGACAGTGCAGATGATCAGAAACCATGGCTTATCCAGAGAGACTTGAAAGCCATGTTATTGCAGCAATGTGTAGCTCCTCCTCCAATCAGGCAGCGATCAGGACATCATCAAAGTAGGAACAACGCCAGGGAACTCATGGAGCAAACGCTCCATGAGGCTCTGGAAGATCCCCAGGGCAACGAAAACGCCAAATTGCAAGCGGCGGCAGTGGAAAGCCCCTTGGTGGATGATGATGGTATGGGCAGCAGCGGCCTCATCATCTGCTGACAGCTACTGGTAGGCTCATGGCATATCCAGTTTCACAAAGATGCAGCCCTGCCCCAAAGAATGGAGCAGGTGCTGCACCACCAGAACTAGATAAGGGTTTGCCTGGAGGCCCTTGTGGAATCTTCTTAGCATCCGCCAATGCCTGACCGAGGCTGTGGGAAGGTCTGGCTTCCACTGAATGACAAAGAAGTCATCCCTGGCTGATTGAGGGTGGCATGGCTAGCGAGCCCCGCTGAAACAATAGTCAGAGGGGGCTGGTGGTGGCAGGGTGGCATGACAGATGTGGGCAAGTTGCCCCTTTTTATTGCAGTGGCGGCAAATCACTGCTTTAAAACGGGCGGACTGTGCAAGCATGGCTGCCACCACAGTCTAAGCATTATCCAGGAGGTTGCCTACCAGGAGTTGGTGCAGTCACCTCTTTTGGCTGTGCCTGAAGGCAATCGACATGGTTCTCCTCGAGGTCATCCAGAGGGGCCAGTTCATCGATGAGGCAAGTGAACGGCTGAGGGGTGACCAGCTGCTGGCACCTTTGTATTTTGGCAGTGGACCGTTTAGAGAGTTCTGATGCCCTGTCTTCCTCCATGCCATCTGCAAAGTGATATGGAATGGGCCAGCAACCTCCACTTGAGGCAGATGTCTCGGACCCCGCAAACAAATTGCTCCACAAGCAAGTTGTCCAAATCATGGAACTCGCATTCTATGGCCATCGTTTGAAGTGATTGCAGGAATTGGCTGACCGTCTCTCATTCTTTTTGTACGCATTGGCAAAATGCATAGCGGCAGTCTATGCGCAATGGGGTTGGAGTGTAGTGGTTTTAGGTCTAGCAATCAGATTGTCCCACAATAATGTGTGGACTGGTAGAGGTGAAGTGATGGCTCTTGTGGTATTAAATATACCACAAGAAATCAGAAGAAAAGCTCGCTTCCAGCCTGGTACATCTCAACCAATAGGTGCAAGCCTTTGGTTGCCGAGCTGACAGCCGGGCTGTTATTCATAAGTCGAGGACTTGCGGCCAGTCGTAAGTTGAGGACCAACAACCGGCTGCAAGTCAAGTACATAACATGGAAAAGGGCTTGGGCCATCCAGAGCAGAGATACGTGGGTCTGCACCAAGCCACCCACAGCCTCCCTCATTCCAAGATACCCAAAGTTCTTAAACACTGCATCAAGGAGAGTAGCAATGGAGGTTGCTCAGCAAGGCAATCACATGGCTCTATTATGTTTGTAACTTAAGGACTAATTGTATAGATAAACAGATTTTAAATAATATTGTGAAAGTGGAATAAGTTCTTCAGGGTAAGAGTGAAACTAATTTATATGTGAATTTTAAAATAACATTTGGTGTTTACACATGTTGTATGTCTAATTAACAGTCTTGCTGGACTTTATGCTCTATGTTGATTTTTAACCATGTTATTGTATGTTTGATACTGATGAGTGACTATGAAATGCTTGCATCTACCACCCTTTGAACTGCTTTGTTCAAACAAATTATAAGTTTAATCAGCCATTGTTCTTATCTTTATTTCTCCTCTGCCTGTTCCCAATGCTCTTATTCATCATAACAATTGTTAGTGAACTGGATATTAGATGATCTTGAAGAGTCTACAAAATAAATGTTATATAAATTTACGGGTTTTTTGTTTTTGGCAACATAGGCATATGGTTAGAAAAATTTCACTTGTTTTTTACTGTATGTCATTTGCATGTTTAAAGACAAAGCTAGATCAGTAAAAATCCTTAAATGTCTGACTGATATTATGAAAAGCCCTCCTATAAGATATGAGCTTTACAATTGGTTCAATGTATTTTAGCTGTTTCATTTCCACTATGCAACTCTGATGCTGCCTTCTAACAGAAAAAACATACAACTGCAGCAGATGAGTAATGCATTTTTTTATTGATAATAAAATTTGAAAATCATGAATCTATCTAACCATTGGAGGTTATTTTTTCATTGGAGCAGAATTTCAAACCTCAAAATAGATATCTAATTCTTTTATTAAAGCATTGTTTTTCTAGCATTTGTATGCAGTTAAATTTTAATCACACTTTCCATCAAAAAGTTAATGCATTGCTCAAAAATCTGTAGTATGTAAAACAAAGAACCCATTAAGGTAAAGTTTATTTTGCACATATGTGCTAGTCATTCCCAACTCTAGGGGGCGGTACTCATCTCAGTTTCAAAGCCGAAGAGCCAGTGCTGTCCTAAGATGTCTCCATGGTCATGTGGCCAGCATGACTAAAGGCTGAAGATGCACAAAACGCTGTTACCTTCCCACCAAGGTGGTCCCTATTTTTCTACTTGCATTTTTACATGCTTTCGAACTGCTAGGTTGGCAGAAGCTGGGATAAGTAATGGGAGCTCACTTCATTACACAGCACTAGGGATTTGAACCACTGAATTGCCAACCTTTCTGATCGACAAGTTCAGTGTCTTATCCACTGAGCCACTGTATCCCTTTATTTAAGAATATCAAGAGTTATTTTGGAATGTGCTTTTGTACAGGCCACAGACACTGTAAACTTTATCCACATTCAGCAAGGCCTCACACTGCTTGCTCATATTTGAGTGATCGTTCACTAGGAGACCCCTCTTACTGTTAGATAGGTACGGCCTCTAAGAGTATTGTTTGAAAAAATATTGATTCCCCAAAGTAACCAATTTAAGTGTTGATGGAATTATTAAGCGATTGGGCATGCATTTTTTCTTAGCCATGGCTCAAATATCAAAAGGAGATTCCAGTAATAAATAAACTACTAGGATAAAATACTGTACCTTGTTTTCTTAGAAGAAAATATCAAACGGCACTGCAGTTGAAATGTCTGTATTCTGGTTTGAATTAGCTTGAATTTATATTATGATATTTCCCCAGTCACTTTGCCCCATACCAGACTCGTATAATTCATTTCTCTTCTTTTACCATATTCAGAATTCTGTTCTTTCCTCTTTGATTCACAACTCTTAACTGTATTAATTTTACCAAAGTATGATAGAAGAGAAATTGCAAAAAGCACACCGTGCACACACACCAAAAGTCATCAACTTTATAAATTATTATGAAAAGGATTTCTTCCGCCTTTGGATTAAAAAGAAGAAATGTGTTAAATCTTTCAAAACCCAGATTAATCAATTATGTATGCCAACAAAGGCCTAGAATTAACAGTGAAAAGCAGAAGCAAATTTCATAAGTACAATATATACCTCTGGGATCCTTCAGACTCATATTTGTCAGAAGGATATAGTCTGCCTTGTTGTATGTCTATAAATTCCATGAATGTCAAAAGGACACTGTTAAATTATAGCCAATCCAAAACTTGGCCTTGATTATTAAAAAAATGAAAGAAAGGAAAAAGTGAAAAAGAAGAATGGTTTTTGGAAAATCCTAAATGTAACAGCAGTTTTCTTTTATCATTTTGAATATTGAAAGGGCCCTCTATGTGGCTGAAAGCCCAGCTGTATTGTACTGCTTGATAAAAGCATGAAGAAAATTATTAATGTCTGTGGCATTAATATCATATCAACTGATTCACAAATGTACAAATTTTGATGTTCTTGCAGGCACACTCACCAGCCAAAAACTCCTCTTTGCTGAACGTGATTTATCACGGTTGAAGGCTTTGTCTTTTATTTTTCCACCCCTTCCCTTAAAATGCCCTGGTGGGTGCCATGTACCAGATGAAAGGAAAAAGAGTGATTTTAACAAGAATACTAAGAGTTTTAGCTACATTGCATACTATCAATCATAGAAACTTGCCAAAAAGGAACTAGCAAACACTGTTCTTCATTTTTTGGGGTGTGTTTCAGAAGGTGATAATGTGGCAGCACATCTATGGTCATTCATCTGTGGGATGTCCAAGGATCCATTTTGTCTCCCATATCTTAAAAATGTTGAAGTGAATGTTCAGAGCACATATAATGTAGTCAAAAGTCCAACATTATTTAGTTGATTTCAACTTTTGAAGCCTTATAGGGCTTTGGGCATAGCTATCTGAGAAACTATCCAGTTATGAACATGCCTAGATATTGAGAACTGCTGAAGAGATTCTTTAAAGATCCCTTCATTTCTGGAAAACTACTTAATGGACTTCTAAAAAGGATTTCCTCCTTTGTTAGTGTTTGAGCTTTATTATTGTTAGGATATTCAGCCTTATATTGGGTTGACAATATATATGAGCCTATGTTCTTAAGGAGTTATGTAGCTTTAAGAATTGTGTTTGAATTCTGACTGGCTGAGCTCTACCATAAAGGAAGCTCAGGATCACAGCTCATTCCCTTTTCGATTCCCTGTGCTGAGGAGCTGAAACTGTGAAGAAGGAGGAGTATTTGTTTTGTATCACTGTAAGATACTGTATCTGTGTTGGGTGAAGGACTGTTATTTGTTTGAGAAGTTAGTTGGAAGAAGCATTTTAGTTGCTACAAAGTAAAGACTATTTATTTTCTTACTATCACTGTTTTAGAGTTTGTTTGTGATTACAGCAACGTATCTCTTTACTGTCCGGTAAATTACACTATTCTGCATTTATTTGCTAACACTGGTTAAGGGACCAGAGTTGTAACACTGGTTCTGAACCCAGAGTTGCTAACAATTATATTATTGAATTTGATGTTCATGATTAGTAGAAGAGCTATCATTTTTACCTATTTATTTTCCTATTTTTATAGCACCATATAGAACGGTGGTTGCCAAACTTTCCATCTTGGCAGCCCAGCAGGAGGGGGAGAGGGGAACTGGCCTATGCAATTGATTGGCTAGCATATACACATGGAATAACAACAAATAGAAAAATATGGATTTTGGTTAGAAACAATACCGTTTTTCTTTCCCATAGAGAATACTGAATTCTCTCTTTAGACATTACTGGCATTAATAAGAATATTTAATCAATAATCTTCTACTAAACCTGGGTTCTTTCAAAATAGACTCTTTGAAGTGGTTAAGGCACCAGATTGAAAAGTGAATAAGTGAATTCTAATCCTGTCCTAGCTATGAAAAAAAAACTTGGTGATCTTAGCCTAGTGATTCTCATTCAGCCCAATTCACCTGACAGGTTGCTGTTATGGAGAACCAAACAGTAAAATGGACCTCTCAAGCATTATTAAGTAGTGTGAGGAACAAAATAATAAGATAGAATCTGGCAGGATAATTGATAATTCTATGGATGCTTGGACAGAGGAGCAAATTCTGCAGACAGTGAAGGTCCTTCTTCCAGAAAGAACAGAGGTTATCCATGGTGGGCATGAATGTGGACCCAGACAGTTCCCACTCCCATATAGAGTGGCAGAAGAGGGTTCCAGCTTGCTTTGCGGATGAGAACATTCAGCTAATAGAAGACGCAAGGGTGCAGGTGATTCACCCAAACTCTCAGGATAGTGGACCAGGGAGCAGAAACATAGCCACACTTGTCCTCAGGCCCAAAGAAAAGGTACTCGTCCCTGTCACACAGAGACTCAGGAGGGCAGGACTCCTCCCGGCTTGGAAAGGCACACTCCAACAGACAGCAACCCTTTGGGGGCCAGGTATAGGAAACTGCATGTCTTTTTAGGAACAACTTGTGGCCTTGGAGGAAAAGGAGTAAGAAGCCTGGATGGAACAAGCCATACAGGCAGAAAAGAAATTGCACACAAAAGAAGCTGAGGATTGCAGAGAGTCCAGCTGTGGAAGCGGTGAGGATTCTAAAACTTAGCAGAGGTTCTATGGTGAGTCTCTAGCAAGCGCCAAGTAGAGGCCAGAAGATAAGACATCACAACAAGTATCAGCAATAGCCTTTCTGAGTCCAGGAGGGTGCCCAAACAAAAACTGTCAGTCCAAGCATCTTGTACTGACAAGGTTCCCAATCAATTAATAGGACCCTGTCTCATAGTTAGGTAGGGGTAGAGGGCATTTACATGAGGGCCCTACTGGACAGGACATAGGTCCCCAAGTGACTCTATTGTACAGGGATTTATATGACAGACATTTAAAGCACCTCTTCTACAAAAGTTGGACAACCTGGAATTCTGCGGTATTGGAATTGAGAATTTTCTCTATGGTGGTTACCTATCTCTCCAGATGATGTTTGACTCCCCATTATGAGACACTCTGAAATGGCTGATACTGGTGCTGGTCATTATATGTGTGCCCCCCCTCCCAACCTGGGGATATATAGAGTTCTCTGATTGTGGAGATGTTCGCCCCACTAATCCCAGCAAATGGCTCAGGGTTTAGAGGACATTTATCTGGCACTGCAGGCAATGTACCAGTGCCTGGTGAAATTAGAACTAGGCTTCCACATAGTGGGTGGGGAAGTTGTGGAAGTTGGACCAAGCAAAAAAGGTGTTGCAATCAGGGGAGGTGGCATGCTTGCAGGCATTCATCAGAATAAACTGGAAATGGCTTGTGCCCTAAGAGAATAGACATTTAGAATAGAATAGAATAACAGAGTTGGAAGGGACCTTGGAGGTCTTCTAGTCCAACCCCCTGCCTAGGCAGGAAACCCTATACCATTTCAGACAAATGGTTATCCAACGTCTTCTTATAAACTTCCAGTGTTGGAGCATTCACCACTTTCTGGAGACAAGTTGTTCCACTGATTAATTGTTCTAACTGTCAGGAAATTTCTCTGCAGTTCTAAGTTGCTTCTCTCCTTCATTAGTTTCCACCCATTGCTTCTTGTCCTGCCCTCAGGTGCTTTGGAGAATAGTTTGATTCCCTCTTCTTTGTGGCAACCCCTGAGATATTAGAACACTGCTATCATAAGATAAGATAAGATAATTTATTATTTCTAGACCGCCCCCTCTCCCCTTGGGGACTCGGGGCGGTGCACAGGTAGCATAAAAGCAATATATAACAACAACAATAAATATAACAACAGAATTTAAAAACCAATTAAATAAACCCTGTGCTAAAATCCCAATTAAGCTAAAACCTATACTATAAAATCCCAAGGCAAGGAGGCTATCCCAGGCCGGCCAGACGGAAAAAGTAAGTTTTTAATTTAAGACGGAAGGAGCGGAGGTCCGTAGTTGTCCTAATGTCGGGGGGAAGGTCGTTCCAGAGGGCCGGGCCCGCCACAGAGAGCGCCCTTCCCCTGGGTGTCGCCCGCTGACACAGTCTAGTGGACGGCACCCGGAGAAGCCCCTCTCTGTGGGAGCGAATCGGCCGTGAGGACGTATGAGGCAGGATCCGATCCTGCAGATAGCTAGGTCCCGAGCCATGGAGCGCTTTAAAGATGATGATTAGCACCTTGAAGCGCACCCGGAAGACAACAGGCAGCCAGTGCAGCTCGCGCAAGAGCGGTGTTACATGGGTAGACCTTGCGGTCCCCATAATTGCTCGCGCGGCTGCATTCTGGACTAGCTGAAGCCTCCGGGTGCACCTCAGGGGCAGCCCCATGTAGAGAGAGTTACAATAGTCCAGTCGGGATGTCACGAGAGCATGAGTGACTGTGCGAAGGGCGTCCCGATCCAATAGGGGGCGCAATTGGCGAACCAGGCGAACCTGGTAAAACGCCCTCCTGGCCACGGCTGTCACCTGATCTTCCATGGACAGCCGGGCATCCAGGAGGACACCCAAATTGCGCACCCCATCCACAGGGGCAAGATGTTCGCCCCCTATGGCCAGCGATGGAATAAGCTGGTTGAATCGGGCAGCCGGAAACCACAGCCACTCGGTCTTGGTCGGGTTGAGCCTGAGTCCGTTACTTCCCATCCAGATCCGTACAGCTTCCAGGCACTGGCACATCACCGCTACGGCATCGTTGGGGTGGTTTGGGGTAGAAATGTACAGCTGGGTGTCATCAGCGTACAGATGGTATTCTACCCCAAAACCACGGATGATCTCACCCAGCGGCTTCATGTATGTGTTGAACAGGAGGGGCGAGAGGACCGACCCCTGAGGCACCCCACATGTGAGGGGTCTCGCGGTCGACCTCTGCCCCCCTGTCAACACAAATTGCGATCGGCCAGAGAGGTAGGAGGAGAACCACCGTAAAACGGTGCCTCCCACCCCCAACCCCCCCAGCCGATGCAATAGGATACCATGGTCGATGGTATCGAAAGCCGCCGAGAGGTCTAATAGGACCAGGATGGAGGAACAACCCCCATCTCTGGCCCTCCAGAGATCATCAACCAACGCGACCAATGCCGTCTCGGTGCTATGCCCGGGCCGGAAGCCGGACTGGCGCGGATCTAGATAGTCTACTTCCTCCAGGTGACGGGGAAACTGTTGTGCCACCACACTCTCAACAACCTTCGCCAAAAAGGGAAGGTTGGAGACGGGACGGTAGTTGTTCAAAGAAGCTGGATCCAAGGAGGGCTTCTTAAGGAGGGGCCTCACCATCGCTTCTTTTAGGGAAGCAGGCAAGGCACCCTCACTCAAGGAAGCGTTGACCACCTCCTGGAGCCAGCCTCGTGTCACCTCCCAGGATGCCAGTACAAGCCAGGAGGGACACGGGTCCAATAAACATGTGGTGGCTCGCAGTCGCCCACGTAACCTGTCCATATCCTCGGAAGTAACGGAGTCAAATTCCTCCCAAACAAGATCTCTCTCGTGGCATCCCACTGGGCCATGAATGGGGGCTAACTCGTTCTGTATCTGAGCGATTTTCTCCTGCAGAAAAGTCACAAATTCCTCTGCTCTACCCTGTAGCGGGGCTTCCCGCACCCTCTGTTGAAGGAGGGAGCGGGTCACCCTAAACAGGGCGGCAGGGCGGTTTTCTGCGGATGCTATGAGAGTAGCGCAATGATGACGTTTGGCTACTCTCAGCGCCACAATGTAAGTCCGTAAATGGGCTCTTACCTGTGTCCGGTCAGATTCAGAACGAGAAGACCTCCATCTACTCTCTAGGCATCTCTTGCGGCGTTTCATCACCCCCAGCTCCTCGGTAAACCAAGGAGCCAGGGTGTTCCGCCGCCGTAAGAGAGGCCGCAAGGGCGCGACCCGATCCAAGGCTCCCGTGGTCGCACTATTCCATGCGGCCACGAGGTCCTCCATTGGGGCGCGGGTCAGGGGTACAGGAACTGGCCCAAGCGCCGTTTGGAACCCATCCGGGTCCATCAGGCGCCTGGGGCGGAACCAGATTGGTAACTCAGGTCCCGCCTCCCCGCGGAGGGGAGCAGCGGTCGGAAAGTCGAGCCGGAGAAGTGAGTGGTCTGTCCATGACAAGGGTGTAATGACTATGTCCCCTATACCCAGATCACTCGTCCATTGGCCTGAGACGAAGATGAGATCCGGTGTATGTCCACCCTCGTGAGTGGGGCCTTGAATTAGTTGGGTCAGGTCCATGGCCGTCATGGAAGCCATGAACTCCCGAGCTACCTCGGATGATTCGCCCAACGATGGCAGATTAAAGTCCCCCATGACTAAAAGTCTGGGGGTCTCCACTGCCACCGTAGCGATCACCTCGAGGAGCTCGGGCAGGGCCGCTGCTACATAGCGGGGAGCCAGGTATACAACCAGCAAGCCCAACTGCCTCCCTAGGCCCCACTTCACACAAAGGGACTCACAACCGGTAGTCTGTGGCACAATGGTCTCTCTCGGCTCAAGACCTTCCTTTACAATGACCGCTACCCCACCGCTACCCCACCACCCCTACCCAGGGCCCGAGGCTGATGAAAAGCGTGGTAACCTGGCGGGCACATTTCAACGAGGGGGAGTCATGTCTCCCCTAGTCCTTCTTTTCATTAAACTAGACATATCCAGTTCCTGCAACCCTTTTTCATATGTTTTAGCCTCCAGTCCCCTAAATATCTTTGTTGCTCTTTTCTGCACTCTTTCTAGAGTCTCCATATCTTTTTTACATCTTGGCAACCAAAACTGAATGCAGTATTCCAAGTGGGGCCTTACCAAGGCATTATATAAATAGGTATTAAAACTTCACATGGGTGAAAGTGATTCACGAAGTGCTCCCCACAAGGGCATTGCAACAAATGCAAGGGGAAATCTTGATAGGAGTTAGAAGGTTAAATGACCATATGTTGTTAGGACAAATAAGTTCAGTCATTCCATCACAAAGGCAGATTCAGGGAAGGAAGTTGAGGGTGAGATCCCAGTGGATGCCCCATCCAAAGGATGCCCCAATCACTCTGGAGTGGAAGGAGAGGGTCAGAGATCAACTTTTGAGGTGTAACTGTTAGGATATTCAGCCTTATATTGGGTTAACGAGCCTATGTTCTTAAAGAGTACATGTAGCTTTAAGAACTGTGTGGAATTCTAATTGGCTGTGTTGCTCAGCTCTACCATATAAGCAAGCTCAGAATCACAGTTCATTCCCTTTTCGATTCCTTTTGATTCCCGTGTTTACTGTTTGCCGTTGTAGCTGAAGATTGAAGACTGAAGAAGTATTTGTTTTGCATCACTGTAAGATAACTCTGTGTTTTGGTGAAAGACTGTTATTGTTTGAGAAGTTAGTCGGAAGAAGTATTTTAGTTGCTACAAAGTAAAGACTATTTATTTTCTTCCTATCAGAGTTTGTGTGTGGTTAAAGCAACGTATCTCTTTACTGTCCGGTGTATTATACTATTCCGCGTTTATTTTCAAATGGGGGTGTTTGTTACCCCCCTAACACTGGTTACGGGACCAGAGTTGTAACACTGGTTCTGAACCCAGAGTTGCTAACAATGGTTATGGGCCCAGTCTGCACAGTGTAAATACCGGTTACAGTTATAGAGGAGTTGCTGAACACAACAAACCACTCTGGTGAAGATGGCACAAGTCCAGGGTCTAAATTTATTAGTTATTAGTCAGCTGGATGGCACCAACTATGTTTCCTGGTCCACCAAGTGCAGTCTGCTGTTGTGCAGAGTGGGGCTATGGGATGCTGTGGCGAATCCACCAGACGTGACTGCCTGGAGGGAGGACGATGACAAAGATGCCAGAAAACTTGCAGAGTTTAAGCAAAACAACGAAAGGCTTAACGCTTGATGATTCCCAGCTAGTGAATATTCGGGGTGAACTTTCTGCTGCAAGATGCTGGGAGAATTTAAGGAGACTGTATGTTCGTGACACTGTGGGAGCACACATACATTTAACCCAAAAACTGTTTAGGAAAAAGCTTAGCAAGGAAGGAGTCATGTTAGTCCATATTAACTGCATGAAGGACATGTTTCAAGAGTTGCAAGAAAAGGGACTGAATTTTACAGAACAGCACCAGGTGTAGATACTACTATCATCGCTGGATGAAAGCTACGATGCTGTAGTAACATCATTTGAAGTGCTGCCTCAACAAGACCTTACATTAGCCAACGTCTCTTCGCGTCTGTTAGAAGAATCAAGATGGCGAGTGGAAAGGCAACAACTTAGAACTGAGCCAGAAACTGTGGATGTAAATGTAAATGTAAATAACCATGTGTATACTGTAAAATGTTATAATTGTGGGGAAAAGGGCCATATAGCTAAGTTTTGTAAAAGAGGTAAACCACAAAATATGGTTAGAGAGAGAAAACACAAATGCAATGTAACTACCACTAGTAAGGCATCAGTGAACCACGATTTGTGGGTTATTGACAGTGGAGCTTCACTATGTATCACTAGAGATAGAGGGAATTTTAGAAAAATGTATTCATCAAGTCACAAGGTTTCTTTAGCCAATGGATGGAAGTTAAAAGCAGTTGGGGAAGGAATGGCTAAATGTAAATATGTACACGAGGAATTGCATATGCTGTATGTTCTTAAGTTAAAGTTTAATTTACTGTCTGTTAGAGTGCTGGTTAAGTTAGGATATACAGTAACATTCAAGAAGAGTGTTGGGTAGAGAAGGGTGGAACCAAGGTTACTGGAAAATTGAAAGATGGTTTATATGTGTTATTTGATACTCATGTAGTAAATGCTGTATGCTTAAACGTAAGGCCACATGATGAGTGTGTTCACCTTCTACACAGACGTATGCGGCACATTAGTTTTCAAAAGTTGAAACAGACATCAAAACTGGTTAATGGGTTGAGGTTGAAACCATGTGACAAATATCTGAATTGTAATGTGTGTAACAAGGAGAAGAGCAAACAAACCCCTGCAAACAGGTTAGATGGGTTCAAAATGAAGAAGCCACTGGAAGTAGTGTTTGCTGATCTTATAGGCCCAATGAAGGCTAGTTTAGGGGAAGCTTGCTATGTACTTAGTATGGTTGATCATTATTCCAGGTACGGGTTTTGCTATTTGCTTAAAAACAAGACTGAAACATTTGAGAAGTTTAGGAACTGGATACGGTTTGCTGAGAGAAAAACAAAGGGAAAAATTGTAACCATAGTCACAGATAATGGAACAAAGTTTGTGAATAACAAGGTTAAAACCATGTTAGATACAATGGGGATCACACACAAATGTTCTGCTCCATATCGGCCAACTCACAATGCACACGTGGAGAGGAGAGGTCAAACTCTGCTAGCCATGGTAAGAACCATGTTAGCTGATGCCGGTTTAACGATAGCTTTGTGGGGGGAGGCAATGTTATGTGTTAATAGTTTGCTAAACAACGTTGTGAATTCTACTACAGGAAAAATTCCATTCACATTATGGCATGGTAGAAAGCCTGATCTGAATTATATTCACACATTTGGGTCACCTGCATGGGTGCATATACCATCACAGTTAAGACAAAAGGAGCAAAGTAGAGCACAACAGTTGATCTTTGTTGGTTACAATGCAAACCATAAGTCATACAGGTTTTGGCAAAAGGGCACACCAAGGGTGGTTCACAGTGCTAACGCAAAGTTCATGGAACATTTAAACTGGGATAAACTGGAGAATGGAAAAGAAATAAATTTTGAGTCAAAAACTGGAAATACACATGTAGAGATGGAAAAAGCAGTAGAGACTAATCAAGAGGAGGTAGGAGAGCAGGAACATGTAAAGGTGGAGAGTCCATCCACAAGTCCTGAACTGCCGAGGTGGTCAAAAAGAGAAACCAGGCCACCTGATCATTATCAGGTGACTATGGTCTATCAGACAACAAAGGTTCCTGCAACATACACTGAATTAACGACATACCCAAAGGACGATCAGAAGGTGTGGAGAGCTGCAATGGAGAAGGAGTTGAAATCATTGAAGAATCTGGGAGTTTATGAGACAGTTGCAATACCACAGGAGAAAAACATAATAGGTGGATATATAAAAGGAAGACAGGAATATCAGGAGGGGTTACATATAAAGCAAGATAGATGGCACAGGGATTTAATCAGTCTGTAACTGATTATGACCAAGTGTATGCAACACGTTTAAAGGCAACTACTCTCAGGGCAGCATTAGTGTGAGCAGCTAGACACAAGTATGTAATCAATCACTTGGACGTGGATACAGCATATCTGCATGCACCGTTAAAGTATACGAAATATATGCAAAGGCCAATGGGTTATGGAGAAGATAAACAACATCACTGTTAGTTGTTAAAGAAGAGTCTATATGGGTTGAGACTATCTGGTTCTGAAGTGTAAAGCAGTTATTGCTAGAGTTAGGTATTTGAATGTAAGAGAGTGTATAAAGGATGAAATGGTACAGCTTGTTTACTGTATGTCAGAGAATAATGTAGCTGACCTATTATGAAGGCTCAAGGAGCAATAAAGCACAAGGAGTGTTGTAATGCTTATGGTTTAAGGATGTGAATATATATTGATCAACCCAAGGGGGAGTATGTTAGGATATTCAACCTTATGTTGGGTTGACAATATATATGAGCCTATGTTCTTAAAGAGTACATGCAGCTTTAAGAACTGTGTTGAATTCTAATTGGTTGTGTTGCTCAGCTCTACCATATAAGCAAGCTCAGAATCACAATTCATTTCCTTTTGATTCCTGTGTTTACTGTTTGCCATTGAAACTTAATAATAATAATAATAATAATAATAATAATAATAATAATAATAATAATAATAATAATAATAATAATAATAATTTATTACATTTATAAACCGCCCCGAAGGGACTCGGGGCGGTGTACAGGAAAATTAAAAAACCATCTAAAAAACATACAATACATAACAAGATTAAAAACGAATTAAATTACCCTGTACTAAAATTTTAAGAACATTAAAATTGCAACCCATTAAAACCAAATAACAATTTGAAAATACAGACTGGGGTGAGAAGCATAAAATTAGGCCAAGCCGGCCTGATGGAACAAATAAGTTTTTACTTTTTGGCGGAAAGCACGGAGGTCTGTGGTCGTTCTAATATCCGGGGGTAGGTCGTTCCAGAGGATCGGGCCCATCACAGAGAAGGCCCTTCCCCTGGGCGTCGCCCGCTGGCATTGCCTGGTGGACGGCACCCGGAGAAGTCCCTCTCTGTGTGAGCGAATCGGCCGAAGGGATGTATGGGGCAGGATACGATCCCGCAAATAACTAGGTCCTGTGCCATGGAGCGCTTTAAAGATGATAGTCAACACTTTGAAATGCACCCAAAAGGCCACAGGCAGCCAGTGCAGCTCGCGCAGGAGTGGTGTAACATGGGAGTATCTAGTAACTCCATGCGGCTACGTTCTGGACCAGTTGTAGCCTTCGAGTGCATCTCAAGGGGAGCCCCATGTAGAGAGCATTGCAATAGCCCAGACGAGATGTCACAAGCGCATGAGTGACCGTGCGAAGGGCGTCCCGGTCCAATAGGGGACGCAACTGGTGCACCAGGCGAATCTGGTAAAATGCCCCCCTGGCCACGGCTGTCACATGGTCTTATATTGACAGCCGAGAGTCCAGGAGGACGGCTAAGTTGCGTGCCTGCTCCACGGGGGCTAGGTGTTCGCCCCCTATGGCCAGTGATGGCGTCAACTGGTTGAACCGGGGCACCGGTAGCCACAGCCACTCAGTCTTGGACGGGTTGTGCTTGAGTCTGTTCCTTCCCATCCAGATCCGCACGGCTTCCAGACACCGGGACATCACATCGACGGCATCGTTGGGGTGGTTTGGGGTAGAGATGTACAGCTGGGTGTCATCCGCGTACAGATGGTAATCTACCCGAAACCCACGTATGATCTCGCCCAGTGGCTTCATATATGTATTGAACAAGAGGGGCGAGAGGACCGACCCCTGAGGCACCCCACAAGTGAGAGGTCTCGAAGTCGACCTCTGCCCCCCTGCCAATACAAATTGCGACCGACCGGAGAGGTAGGGAGAGAACCACCATAAAACGGTGCCCCTCATCCCCAACCCCTCCAGTCGATGCAATAGGATACCATGGTCGATGGTATCAAAAGCCGCTGAGAGGTCTAATAGGACCAGGATGGAGGAACAACCCCCATCTCTGGCCCTCCAGAGATCATCCACCAACGCAACCAATGCCATCTCGGTGCTGTGACCGGGCCGGAAGCCGGACTGGCGCGGGTCCAGATAATCAATTTCCTCCAGATGACGTGGAAACTGTTGTGCCACCACACTCTCTACAACCTTCGCCAAAAAGTGAAGGTTGGAGACCGGACGGTAATTTACTAACAATGCTGGGTCCAGGGAAGGCTTCTTGAGGAGAGGCCTCACCACCGTCTCTTTCAAGATGGTAGGCAAGAACCCCTCACTCAAAGAAGCATTCACTATTTCCTGGAGCCAGCCTCGTGTCACCTCCCAGGATGCCAGTACAAGCCAGGAGGGACACGGGTCCAATAAACATGTGGTGGCCCTCAGTCTCCTACGCAACCTGTCCATATCATCGGAAGTAACAGAGTCAAACTCCTCCCAGAATGGTACCTCAAGACCCGCTTCCGACGCCTCATCCGGACCACTTTCAGTGGAGACCAACTCGCTCCGAATCTGAGTGATTTTGTCCTGCAGATACTCTCCAAATTCCTCTGCTCTGCCCTGTAAAGAGGCTTCCCACGGCCTCTGGTGAAGGAGGGAGCGGGTCACCCCAAACAGGGCGGCAGGGTGGTTATCTGCGGACGCGATAAGAGTGGCACAATATTGACACTTGCCACTCTTATCGCCACAATGTAAGTCCTCAAATGAGCTCTTACCTGTGTTCGGTCCGATTCAGAGCGTGTGGATCTCCATCTCCTCTCTAGGTGTCTCTTGCGGCGCTTCATCGCCCTCAGCTACTCGGAAAACCAGGGAGCTAGGGTGGTTCGCTGCCGCAAGAGAGGCTGCAAAGGCGCAACCCGATCCAAGGCCCCAGTGGCCGCACTATTCCATGCAGCCACTAGGTCCTCCATCTGGGCGTGGGTCAGGGCTACAGGTATTGGCCCAAGCTCCGTCTGGAACCTTTCGGGTTCCATCAGGCGCCTGGGGTGGAACCATCTTGGATATTCTAATTCCGCCACCCCACAGTGGGGTGTAGCGGTGGGAAAGTCGAGCCGGAGAAGTGAGTGATCTGACCATGACAGGGGTGTGATGACTAAATCCCCAACTCCCAGATCAATCATCCATTGGCCAGAGACAAAAATGAGATCCAGTGTGTGTCCACCCTCGTGTGTGGGGTCCTGAATTACTTGGGTGAGGTCCATGGCCGTCATGGAGGCCATGAACACACTAGAAACACACTAGAAACACACTAGACCTGATCTTTGCCTCTGGCCAGTGGTTGAGTGATCTAGGAGTAGGGGAATTAGTCATCGAACACCTGTCATGGTCAGATCACTCTCTCCTTCGGCTGGACTTTCCGACCGCTACACCCCACCGCGGGGAGGTGGAGCCTGAGATTCCTAGATGGTTCTGCCCCAGGCGCCTGATGGATCCAGAGAGGTTCCAGACGGAGCTTGGGCCTATACCTGTAACCCTCACCCACGACTCGACCGAGGGCTTAGTGGCCGCATGGAATAGTGCGGCTGCGGGGGCCTTGAACCGGTTCGTGCCATTGCGGCCTCTCACGTGGCGCCGATCCACCCTGGCCCCTTGGTTCTCTGAGGAGTTAAGGGTGATGAAGCACCACAAGAGACGCCTAGAGAGCAGGTGGAAGTCCACTCGTTCCGAATCCGACCGAACACTAGTGAGGTCCTACACAAGGACGTACCTAGTGGCAATAAGAGTGGCAAAACGTAGCCATCTTGCCACCCTTATTGCGTCCGCAGATAACCGCCCTGCCCCCCTGTTTATAGTGACCCGCTCCCTTCTCCATCAGGGGCCGCGGGAAGCTCCCTTGCAGGATAGAGCAGAGGAGTTTGGAGGTTATCTGCAGGATAAAATCATTCGGATCCGGGACGACTTGGCCTCCATCCTGATAGATCTGGGTAGACCGTCCAAGGCAGGTCTTGAGACCGTATTATTGGACAAGTTTGACTTTGTTATTTCCGAAGACATGGACAGGTTGCCGAGGCGACTGAATGCCACTGTTGTAGGAAAGCCAAGACACACAGACAAGCTCTTCAAAGCAGCAAAGAGTTTATTGTGCACAGATTCAGAGATGGGCCCGCAGCCCATACAAACATGTCTGAAGCCCCAAATATTGACAAGGATTGTCTCTTATACCCTCGGTGACGTAGACATTCCTGTTCTCCTACATCTGCCCAAATATGGAGTTGGGGGACTCAAAAACCTACCGGTTGACACAGTTTGCTTAGGTCGACAAGATACATGCATTCAGAGGCTATTTGTGGCTAGCAAGGAGATAAATGGGGAAGTTGCTGGGAAAAGATCGTGGGAGCAACCCAGCAAACAGGATGCTGTCTGGGGCAGGACCTTTTTGCAAGTACAGCAGTATATTGAGCATAGCTTGCAATCTTCTTGACCAAATTTTACTTGACCAATGTTTCAGGCCTAGGCCAGCCCTAGACCTCTGTATCGTCCGTTGTTACCTCATTTCCCCCCTGTGTGGCTCCTCTGACTTCCAGAAGAGCCACATATTCATCCTCCTCCCTAGTCTCAGGTCGTAGCTCCCCACATAGCCATTACCTGGGCGGTAGCCTTTCTTTCTGCTAGCATGGATAAGCTATTTGTAATAGTATGAATAAAAATAGGGAGTATGCAGGGCAAGATAACACATCCGGCAGCTATAAGGCCCACCAATGCTACTACTGCTTGCAAGCCAGCGGGAGGGGGGTTTGGGAACCAGGTACCAAACAGTTGTCCAAGGTCCAGTCCAAGGTCCATTTTTGGACAGGAACGTGGGCAATCCGTTCTATTCTCCTTGCACTGTTTTCAATGATGTCCCCTATATCATCGAACCCAAGGCAACAGTTTGAAAAGTTGAATTTAGCACACACTCCCCCTTCTGTTGCTAAGAGGTAGTCGAGGGCCAAGCGGTTTTGATAGATTGCATCTTGGAACTTTTTGTTCTGTTTGGCTAGAACTCTCAGGGATGAGCTGTTTCGTTGGCAATAAGTTCAACTCCAGCTTGAAGTCTTATGATTCTATTTAGCATGTAAACTGGGGTTCGATATCCATAGCTTCCATCTTGAGCCCAGGTAGCGGGATCATAGTGATGAATGATTCGTTCAGGGGACCAGTCCTCATCTTTCCAATTACCTATTTTAAAGGAGGATTTCAGGTGCCTGCCACTCCATTGGTCTGCATCCACTACCTGAGGTTGTTCAAGCGGCAGCATAAGGAATGACTCCCAATGTGCATGCCCCTCTCCAACCAAAAGGAAGGACGCCATTCCACAAATCCAATGTACTCCCGTGGGTGCCATTTGCAGTTCTATACACATCTCAGAACCTATGGCATATGAACGGGTAATGTAGGGTCTGTTTTGTGGCTTGCTCCATTGTCCTAAGTTTCTAATACATATAACATTTCCTAGCACACTAAAGGTTAGTATAAGCAAAGGTACCACTTTTTCCATTGCTTCTTCACCCGTGCGTAGAAAGTCAGCTTCCGGGGTGACTTAGCAGGGGCTGCTTCACTGCTGTGCGTCGAGAAATCTATTGCCGGTAAGATTTCAGCAGAGCAGCCTGCAGTTAGGAGGGTTATATTAGGCTCATAGAAAGCATATATATATAAGGTTGTATATATATACGCTTAGCATACTAATGTGAATTCATTTACACCGTAAACGCAATTTCATTGGAGTCGTGGGACTAGTAACCACCTGCCAGTTAGTATCTGCAGCTGCTTTGATTCTAGTCCAATAAATCCAAGATTTGGACTCAGCGATCCTGACTGACCAGTGGTGAAACCATTATGACTCCAAAAGGTCCTTTCCACCTGCCCTCTAATTGTTCCTTTTTCCCATGCTTTACTCACACCATATCTCCAGGTTTCAAATGATGACATTTGGTGATCGCTTTTGGAGGGGTGCGCAATCACTCAACTTGTTGACTCAGAGCCTGTCCCATAACCATGGTTCAAATACCCCCCTTTTAACCCAAATCCAGTGTACACATCAACCGTCACCAACATTGCCTTATATAAACCACACCCAGGCATGTCCATAAAATCCACCATCAAATAATCCATAGGGTAATAGGATTGCAATGCATGTGGGGTGTGAACTGGTATTGGGCTTGAAAAAGTAAACATTTGGCGGTCTTGTACCAATTGCAGCAATTGCTAGTATTTTTAGATAATGAGGCCACCCCCCTTTTTACTCCATCCAATTGCTTGGAAAGGTAAGCTACTGGGCGTTGCCACTGTCCGAGCTTCTGCGTTAGCACCCCCAATGCAGAATTCCTATTAGTGTCCACCTATAAGTTAAATGGCTTTACCAGATTAAGCAAGGCTCAGGCAGGTGCTGTAGTCAGTGCTTGATTAATGTTTCTAAAAGCATTTCTTTCTTTGTTCCCCCATCCAACAGAAAAGATCTGCATAGCTCCTTTGGTGGCCGCATAGAGCGGAGCAACCATCAAAGCAAAATAGCATGTTTCCTTCCTGTCCTTGCTCAATATCATACCCCAAATACCGCACTCTTTGTCTTACTAACTGAGCCTTTCGTCTTGACACTCTATATCCATATTCCATCAACAATATCAACAAAGCTTTAGTATTATCCCAACACATCTCCTCCAATTGTTCTGTCACCGAAACATCATCCACATCCCCCCTCTGGAGAAGCACTGCTAACCTTTCACTGAAGCGGTACCAAAAGGATAGGTGACTTTTTAAATCCTTGAGGCAGACGGGTCCATGCGAACTGCATTTCTGTCCCTGTCTAGGGATTCTCCCATGCAAATGCAAAAAGCCATTGAATTATTGGATGTATGGAGATGGTGAAGAAAACAACCTTCAAATCAGTTACAGACAACCACTTTGCACATGGGGGGCAGAAGACCTATGAACAGGTGATGCCGTGAGCTTCAATTCCACAATCAGAGAGGGGTGATGTGATGCAATATATAGAAATTCATGTTGAACCTCTGGCCCTTTAAAAACACAAGTTACAGGTTTCAATACCTGTCACCCACAAATCTGTCCAGACATCCCCTGGACCTGTATCTTATGCAGTCCAGGGGCAGCAATTCTGCTATTCACCACCAATCGTCTAGCTCTAGCTCATATATATATTATATATATTGGTTATATTCATAGTAACCAATGGCTCGGGTGGGGCCTCTTCCAAGCCCAGTCCCCTTCAGTCCGTCCATCAAATATCTACCTTTCCAATCTCTTCCACCTTTTCCTCTCTCCACCTTTGCCAGCCACTCTCACCACGCTCTCTCATGCCACATCCTCTCATTCCTCTACCAGGGAATCGGGTTGGGGTTCCAGTGTCCCTACCGAACCCCTGCCATCCACCAAATCCCCTACCCTGAACTGCCCTCTTCGGACACTCTCTCTGCCAATGACCTTCTCCCTTACAATATGCACACTGGTTGCGTCTAGCAACGCCTCTGCCAACAACTTTGTTTTCTTATGCATCCACATATCCTTCCTTTTTCCCACCTTATCCCTATCCACATACACTTTCCTTGCCACTTCCAACAACTCACTTGTATTCGTTCCCAATGCTCCTTCCCACCTCTATAGCTTTCTCCAAATACACCCATAACTCTATAAACCTACAAACCTTTTATTTAACATCCTCACATTATCAACATGCCGAGTATCTACCCCATAGCTTCAATCAGCCTTTGCAAAAAGCTTTCTGGACCTTCATCAGCTCTCTGAGTCACCAAAGACGGCTTAGGTATAGTCACCGGAGTATAGTCATAAGTATAGTCATAGTCATAAGTACGGTAGGATCCTGCCAGGTAGGATTGTGCGTTCACATGACGGGTCGGAATACGTCCATCTCAGTCACATATTGAAACATAGCCATGAATCCTGTCTGACCCTGTGATTAATTACCTGCTGATCCATTTGTCACAAGGGGCTACAACCCGCCCCCCTGCTGCTGTCTCCCGAGCAGCTGCCGAATGGGTCCATATGCCCACAGCCTCCTCGCCCCCCACAGCACCAAGTCCTCCCCCTCCTCCTTGGATTCCCAGCAATCCCAGATGGGCCAGCCACTCCATCTCCACCCCTCTGTCCTTGAGGCGGTGAAGAGGGTGGCTGCATTGGGGATGGACGCGGAACATATGGTGGGGGTCATAAAACTTCTTCAGCTTCCTCCTCAACCCCCCTTGTTGTCCCCTGCTTCCCCTATTTCTGTCTAAGAGGTTCAGCGAGGAAAAATGTGTTTCCTTTTGAGGTTCCTTTTTCTCTGGTGCCTTTCCTGGCCCCCCTTCTTGTCTTCTGTAACTTTTGCCCTACTGTCATCTGCAGTGGCCAATAAAGATCATATTGTCCATTCTCTTATTTTTCTCCAACCTCAGGATCTAATTTGGTCTTTTCATCCTGTTTCTGTTGAATTTGACAGGACAAAAAGGACATGTATCCCATCTGGATGTTCTCTATAATTAGGAGTTTGATTTTTCCAATTATATAAATCAGCCAGTGAGAATGGAGCATACATTCACATTTTAAGCCGCTCCCCCTCAGCCCCTGGCATTCACGCTGCGCACTTCTCCTGCCCTGTGGTCTTGCCACACCCAATCTAATCATTTCTACCTGACATTGCAACAAACCATCAGTCTTCTCATTTAGTGCCAGCTCATGTATGGTTACCGATTTGGATGTTTCATCTTGGCTGCCATCTCTTTCCAGAGATCATCTATAAGCTCTTTATTGAACACCCCTTGAGGGGACCATCTTCTCTCCTTATTACTCTTCAGATATTGGGTGTTACATTTAGTTCAACAGTAACATTCATCAAACCCCTACAACATGCACTCCAGCGGTGTGCTGGCAGTGCTCTGCTTCCCACCCATTCTGGCACAAGTTACTGACCCGCCGTCCCGGACTTTCAACAGTCACGGATGGGAACTGTAGCAACCAAACCTCCCACACAGCCTAACAGGGCTACTTTAGGGATGACGCCCCGAGCCCAGGAGAGTGATCAGGCCCCCTCTTCTGCCTCCAAATTTGGCAGGTACTCAACTCTTAACATATACTCGCCTGAGGCGTCTTCTCTCTCGTCCTGGCCAGGAGATGGTTCAGACAACCTTTCCTACGATGAAGGGTTCTTGGACTAGCTATCAGCACCGTCGGCCTCGTGGAGAGGTCGCTGCTGTCTCCCGGAGGTCAAGCCCCCGTGGCGCCTGGAGAATGTTCAGGAACGGCCTCTCAATGGATCCGAGGGGTGAAGCTGCCCTCAGTGAAACATTGCCTCATCTGTATTCCTGGCCAATGCACCATTTGTTGTAGGAAAGCCAAGACACACAGACAAGCTCTTCAAAGCAGCAAAGAGTTTATTGTGCACAGATTCAGAGATGGGCCCGCAGCCCATACAAACATGTCTGAAGCCCCAAATATTGACAAGGATTGTCTCTTATACCCTCGGTGACGTAGACATTCCTGTTCTCCTACATCTGCCCAAATATGGAGTTGGGGGACTCAAAAACCTACCGGTTGACACAGTTTGCTTAGGTCGACAAGATACATGCATTCAGAGGCTATTTGTGGCTAGCAAGGAGATAAATGAGGAAGTTGCTGGGAAAAGATCGTGGGAGCAACCCAGCAAACAGGATGCTGTCTGGGGCAGGACCTTTTTGCAAGTACAGCAGTATATTGAGCATAGCTTGCAATCTTACTTCTTGACCAAAGTTTACTTGACCAATGTTTCAGGCCTAGGCCAGCCCTAGACCTCTGTATCGTCCGTTGCTACCTCACCACCACATGTTTATTGGACCCGTGTCCCTCCTGGCTGGTACTGGCCTCCTGGGAGGTGACACGAGGCTGGCTCCAGGGAATTGTGAACGCTTCTCTGAGTGAGAGGCTCTTGCCGGCCTCCCTTAAAGAGGCAATGGTGAGACCCCTCCTCAAGAAGCCCTCCCTGGACCCAGCATTGTTAACTAACTACCATCCAGTCTCCAACCTTCACTTTTTGGTGAAGGTTGTAGAGAGTGTGGTGGCACAGCAGTTCTCTCGGCACCTGGAGGAAACTGCTTATCTAGACCTGCGCCAGCCCAGCTTTCGGCCTGGGCACAGCACCGAGACGGCATTGGTCGCGTTGGTGGATGATCTCTGGAGGGTCAGAGATAGGAGTTTTTCCTCTATCCTGGTCCTGTTAGATCTCTCAGCGGCTTTTGATACCATCGACCATGGTATACTATTGCACCGACTGGAGGGGCTGGGGCTGGGGGGCACTGTTTTACAGTGGTTCTCCTCCTACCTCTCTGGTCGGTCGCAATTTGTACTGACAGGAGGGCAGAGGTCGACCTCGAGACCACTCATTTATGGGGTGCCTCAGGGGTCGGTCCTCTCGCCCCTCCTGTTTAACATCTACATGAAGCCGCTGGGTGAGATCATCCGTGGTTGCGGGGTAGAGTACCATCTGTACGCTGATGATACTCAGCTGTACATATCTACCCCCAACCACCCCAACAATGCCATCGAAGTGATGTCCGGGTGTTTGGAAGCCGTGCAGCTCTGGATGGGAAGTAACAAACTTCAGCTCAACCTGTCCAAGACCGAGTGGCTGTGGTTTCTGGTGTCTTGGCATAGCCAGCTCACTCCATCGCTGGTTATCGGGGGCGAGTCATTGGCCCCCGTGGAAAGGGCTCGCAACTTAGGCGTCCTCCTGGATTCGCGGCTGTCCCTGGACGACCAT
Source organism: Rhabdophis nuchalis (assembly GCA_039707465.1). NCBI lineage: Eukaryota > Metazoa > Chordata > Lepidosauria > Squamata > Natricidae > Rhabdophis > Rhabdophis nuchalis. The sequence continues at coordinate 98,399,849 of CM077647.1, forward strand.
GTGACAGCTGTGACCAGGGGGGCATTCTACCCCAGACCACCCCAATGATGCCGTAGAAGTGATGTCCTGATGTCTGGATGCTGTGCGAGTCTGGATGGGGAGGAACAGGCTCTGACTCAACCCATTCAAGACCGAGTGGCTGTGGCTTCCAGCATCACGGTATAGTCAGCTGATGCCATCTCTGACTATTGGGAGCGAGACATTGGCTCCCGCAGAGAGGGCTCACAGCTTGGGTGTCCTCCTGAACTCTCAGCTGTCCCTAAAAGACCACATGACAGCCGTGGCCAGGGGGGCTTTTTATCAGGTTCGCCTTGCATCCCTTTCTTGACCGAGACGCCCTCCGCACTGTCACTCTAGCACTCGTGACATCTCGCTTGGACTATTGTAAAGCTCTCTACATGGGGCTCCCTTTGAGGTGCACCCGGAGGCTCCAGTTGTTCAGAATGCGGCCGCGTGGGGGATTCTGGGAGTTTCCCGTTACTCCCACGTAGCACCTCTCCTGCGCGAGCTGCACTGGCTACCGGTAGCCTTCTGGGTGCGCGTCAAGGTGCTTGTCACCATCTTCAAATCGCTCCATGGCTCGGGGCCTAGCTATTTGCGGGACCGTCTCTTGCCACATACCTCCCTGCGTGCGATACGCTCCCACAGAGAGGGCCTACTGAGGGTGCCAACCACCGATCAATGCCAGCTAGCGGTGCCCAGGGGTAGGGTATTCTCCGTGGCAGGGCCGGCCCTCTGGAACGACCTTCCCCCCGAACTTCGCACTATCACTGACCTTACCCTCTTTTGCCGTTCACCTAAAACATACTTTTTTCAACAAGCTGGTCTTGCATAATCATTAGATTTTATTGTATATAGCTTCTGCCAAATTCGTAAATGGACGTGGGTTTTTTAGGGGGAATTTTTTAGGAGGAGCCAGGTATACAACTAACATGCCCAACTGCCTCCCCAGGCCCCACCTCACGAGGAGGGACTTACACCCAGTCATCTGAGGGGTCGTGGTCTCCTTCGGCTCAAGACCTTCCCTAACCATAATCGCCACCCCCCCACCCCTCCCTAGGGCCCTAGGCTGATGGAAGGCTCGGTAGCCTGGTGGACACATTTCCACGAGGGGTAACCCTCCCTCGTGGCCCAATCATGTTTCCGTGATACCCACCAGGTCCGGATCCCCCTCTGACACAAGGTCATGGATGAGGGGGGGCTTTTTGTACCACGGACCTGATGTTGCATAACATCAGCCTAGGTCTGTGGTTCTTGCCCACCTAGTCTGCGATGGGAGCATGGGGGGTAAGCAAGAGCGTTGTTAAATGAGTTTCACCACATTTTAAAAGGTGGCCACTCCCACCCTGTCACATGATGCCAAGCCACGCCCACAAAATAGGCCACACCTACAGAGTAGGTTCTAAAAAAATTTGAAACCCGCCACTGAAATACACCATCCAGTTTTGGTTGCCACGATGTAAAAAAGATGTGGAGACTCTAGAAAGAGTGCAGAGAAGAGCCAACAAAGATGATTAGGGAACTGGAGGTTAAAACATATGGGGAATGGTTGCAGGAACTGGATATATCTAGTTTAAAGAAAAGAAGGACTAGGGGAGAAATGATAGCAGTGTTCTAATATCTCAGGGGTTGCCATAAAGAAGAGGGAGTCAAACTACTCTCCAACGCACCTGAGGGCAGAAGAAGAAGCAATGGGTGGAAACTAATCAACAAGAGAAGCAACTTAGAACTGAGGAGAAATTTCCTGACAGTTGGAACAATTAATCAGTGGAACAGCTTGCCTCCAGAAGTTGTGAATGCCCCAACACTGGAAGTCTTTAAGAAGAAGATAGCCATTTGTCTGAAATGGTATAGGTTTCCTGCCTAGGCAGGGGGTTGGACAAGAAGACCTCCAAGGTCCCTTCCAACTCTGCTATTTTATTGTATTGAATAATCTTGTTACATACGTATGACATCTGAGAAGGAAGCATTAACAAGATGAGGAAAGCCATATGATGGATGTTTTATAGATATGCTTCATGGAAATTGTTTTGACGTATTGACTCATAATCACTTCATTTGGTTTGTTGAAGTTCTATTGTTTAGCTTTGATTAGTTAATAAATTTTAATTTTAATTTGGACTTTTTTGAAGATTGCATAGTCATTGTGTAATCTATTTTGGGAACAATCTCTTGATTTAAACAGCCTATAAGCATTCTTAAATAAAACAAAATAAACATGTATAAAAAAATATTTACTCCTGAACAAATTTACTCCCAAGCAAGTTGCAGTATTCCCAATTTCCCAAGATAGAAAAAAAAGTCCACCACAAATTTACCTTGTTTATAAGTGTTTTTATTTTTCAAATATCTGGGAACCACTCTAAGAGCTTGAAATGAACAACTTCAGTTACCTGCTGTTCTGTTGAAAATGGAGAACTGGCTCTAGTTCTCATCCTCTGAAGAAACAAAACACACAAACATAAGACAGTGAGGCCTTTTTGCCAAAGCTTCTGGGTGCTTTGATAGTTTAAGAGGGTCAAACTCAGCAATAATTCTTAGATTTCCAGTACAAATTCCTGCAAATGAAAGTCTCTTCCACAGAGAATTCACAATCTGCTATTTAAGCCAGCTGGTTCGTCTGATAAAATTAAAAAGAAATATTATCCACAAGGGTTATGGAGTGCAGTTGAAGCATTCACACATTTATATTTTAAATACACATATGTGGAAAATTCTGTGCTGTTTTCATTGGAAAGGTGACTCTGCCCCTTCCAATTTAGGCTATAGGCTTGGGACAAGCTGCAGAAAAGTAATAACCAAGCAAAAAGATTTACATATTTATATGTATAAATCAGATTGCTGTTGCCTTTTCCAGAAACTCAACTTTTGGAAAACACAAAACACTCTGCTTTTAACAAGTTTGCTTCAGTTTGTTTTAAAACTTCAAAGCTCATAGGAAAGAAAAATGTGAGAAAAGCATAATTGAGAGAACTACTTCTATTTAAAGTATAAAATTCCTGTTTACTTATTTCTGTGTACAAAATAAATAACCATGCTCTAATTGTCACTAAAATGATAAATCTTTGCTGGCTATACCATTTCAGAAATTGTCTTCCATATTAAAAAGAAATCTAATGCCTAGCTAATCTAAGTTCATGCATCTCAGGAACATGGACAAACATAACACATGCTCTTGTATAGTATGTAGCCAGCTAAGTATTAGGCTTTGCCTATCATTGCAATGTATTTGCTATAAATACATTTTATTTCTTTTAAAACCTGCTTCACATTATTTCCATCTTTAGGATGTTCCCACACAAAGAACAGTTCAACCTCCAAGACTAGAGACTTTAAAATTTAAAATTAGTCCCATTTCAAAATCTTTGGTAGCCTCTCTGAATCTTGATCCCACCTCCAGATATCTTGTCTTAGCAATTGCCTTCATTCCATCATAACACTAAGTGGCTATTTGAACTCAGGCTCTAGATTAAATATTTGATGGACTGATCTAATGGGCTAAGAACAGAAAAGAAAGAACTAATAAAAAATAACTGTTTTTTGTAACCAAATTAATAAGTTAATAATATATTGAAATAAAAACTGAGCTGCAATGGCAAAGAGTGCCTTTTTCACTCGTTCGATCGGGTGGAGAATGAAAGGAGGTGCACTTAGCCGAGGGCAAAGGAGTCTGCTGCTTGCTTCTTTCACACTTTTGGGTAGTGGGGGTGCTTTCTTGCATGTCTTCAGAGAAAGAAAGAAGGCGTGCGAGAAAGCACCCCAACTGCCTGAATGTATGAAAGAAGCAGCAAGCAGCAGCCTCCTTTGCCCTTGGCTACGGGAACCTCCTTTCATTCTCTGCCTGCCCGGATGAGTGAAGAAGGCAGGTGGAGAATGAAAGGAGGTTCGCGTAATGGAAGGCAAAGGAGCCTGCCATTTGCTTCCTTCACACGTTCAGGCAGTGGGGGTGCTCTCTCGCATGCCGCCTTCACTGCTGCCCCACATTCATAGCAGGCCGCCTCCTATCTCCCTACAAGGGCGATCTGAAAGAGGAGGGAAGGTGTCTCCCAAGAGACCTTCCCTTACTTCGCGACACAATTCCTTCCTATATTTGGTTGAAAAAAGGTAAGATCAGGAATAGGGGGGTGATGTAGCCTACCTTCCTGTTTGGAGGTAGGAAGGCAGGATCAGGAATAGAGAAGGGAGAAGTCAACCTCCTGTTTGATGGTAGGAAGGCAGGATCAAGAATGGGGGGGGGGGAGGAAAGTAGTCTACTTTCCTGTTCGGTAGTAGGAAGGCAAAATCAGGAATGGGGAGGAGGAAAGTGGCTTACCTTCCCGTTTGATGGTAGGAAGGCAGGTCTTGAGCCGAAGGAGACCACAGTCCCTCAGACAACCGGATGTGAATCTCTCTGCGTGAGATGGGGCCTAGGGAGGCAGTTGGGTGTGTTAGTTGTATACCTGGCTTCTCGCTATACAACAACAGCCCTGCCCGAGCTCCTAGAGGTGATAGCCGAGGCGGCAGTTTAGACCCCCAGACTGGTAGTCATGGGAGACTTTAACTTGCCGTCAGCGGGCGAAGCCTCTGGAGCAGCTCGGGAGTTCATGGCCTCCATGACGGCCATGGACCTGACCCAGGTAGTTTTAGGCCCCACTCACGAGGGGGGAAACACGCTGGATATGATCTTTGTCTCGGGACAGTGGAGTTGTGATCTGGGAATAGGGGATTTAGTCATCACTCCCTTGTCATGGACAGATCACGCTCTCCTCCGGCTGGACTTTCCAATCACTTCACCTCACCGCGGGGAGGCGGAACCGGATACTCCTATATGGTTCCGCCCCAGGCTTCTAATGGACCCGGAAAGGTTCCAGAGGGAGCTTGGGCCACTTCCTGTGACCCTGCCTCGCGACTCGACTGAGGACCTAGTGGCCGCATGGTTAAGTGCGGCCGCGGGGGCCTTGGACCGAGTCGCGCCCTTGCGGCCTCTCTTGCGGCGATGACTGACCCAGGCTCCTTGGTTTACTGAGGAGCTCCCGGGGATGAAACGTCACAAGAGAGAGCAGATGGAGATCCTCTCGCTCCGAAGCCGACCGAACACTAGTGAGAACCCATATTAGGGCTTACTTAGTGGCGATAAAGGTGGCCAAACGTGAGTATTGTGCCACCCTAATTGCATCCGCAGATAACCGCCCTGCCGCCCTGTTTGGGGTGACCCGCTCCCTCCTTCACCAGAGGCCGCGGGAAGCCCCTCTACAAGGGCGAGCAGAGGAATTTGGGATTTATCTGCAGGAGAAAATCACTCGGATTCGGAATGAGCTACCCTCCATCGACAGTGGTCCTGTGGGACTGTCCGAGACTAGTCTTGAGGTTCCATCTTGGGAGGAGTTTGACTTTGTTACCACCGAGGATATGGACAGGTTGTCAAGGAAACTTAGGGCGACCACATGTTTATTGGACCCGTGTCCCTCCTGGCTTGTACTGGCATCCTGGGAGACGACACGAGGCTGGCTCCAGGGCATTGTCAACGCATCTTTGAGTGAGGGGTCCTTACCTTCCATCTTGAAAGAGGCGGTGGTGAGGCCCCTCCTCAAGAAGCCGTCCCTGGACCCAGCTTTATTAGAGAACTATCGTCCGGTCTCCAACCTTCACTTTCTGGTGAAGATTGTTGAGAGTGTGGTAGCCCAACAGTTTCCGCGACACCTGGAGGAAGTTGATTATCTAGCCCCGCGCCAGTCCGGCTTCTGACCCGGTCATAGTACCGAGACGGCATTGGTCGTGTTGGTTGATGATCTCTGGAGGGCGCGGGATAGAGGTTATTCCTCTATCCTAGTCCTGTTAGACCTCTCAGCGGCTTTTGATACCATCGACCATGGTATCCTATTGCACCGACTGGGGGGGTTGGGGCTGGGAGGCACCGTTTTGCGGTGGTTCTCATCCTACCTCTCTGGTCGGTCGCAATATGTGTTGACGGGAGGGCAGAGGTCGACCTCGAGGCCCCTCCTATGTGGGGTTCCTCAGGGGTCGGTCCTCTCGCCCCTCCTTTTCAACACATATATGAAGCCGCTGGGTGAGATCATCCATGGTTTTGGGGTGGAGTACCATCTGTACGCTGATGACACTCAGTTGTACATATCCACCTCAGACTACCCCAACGATGCCGTTGAAGTGCTGTCCCGGTGTTTGGAGGCCGTACGGATCTGGATGGGTGGTAACAAACTCAAGCTCAACCCTGCCAAGACTGAGTGGCTGTGGTTTCCGGCACCCCAGTTCAGCCAGATTACTCCAACTTTGGCCATTGGGGGCGAAACATTGGCCCCCGTGGAGAGGGCGCGCAATTTGGGTGTCCTCCTGGATTCCCGGCTGTCTTTGGAGGACCATGTGGCAGCCGTGGCCAGGGGGGCGTTTCATCAGGTACGCCTGATGCGCCAATTGCGCCCCTTACTGGACCGGGCTGCCCTTCGCACAGTCACTCAAGCTCTTGTGACGTCCCGTCTCGACTACTGTAATGCTCTCTACATGGGGCTTCCCTTGAGGTGCACTCGAAAGCTACAGCTAGTCCAAAACACAGCCGCGCGGGTAATTACGGGAGCTACCAGAAGCTCCCATATAACACCAATCCTGCGCGAGCTGCATTGGCTTCCTGTGGTCTTTCGGGTGCGCTTCAAGGTCTTGACGACCATCTTTAAAGCGCTCCATGGCTCGGGGCCTAGTTATATGCGAGACCGTCTCGTGCCCCATACATCCCTTAGACCAATACGCTCCCACAGAGAGGGCCTTCTCAGAGTGCCGTCGGCCGGACAATGCCGACTGGCGACACCCAGGGGAAGAGCCTTCTCTGTGGCGGGCCCTGCCCTTTGGAACGACCTACCCCCTGAACTCCGGACCATCACCGACCTCCGCCTCTTCCGCCAATGTCTAAAGACATACTTTTTTCATCAAGCCGGCCTAGCCTAACCTCCCATGGGGACTTTTAGAAAAGTTTTAAATTGGGTTTTAATTAATAATTGGTTTTAGCACAGGTTTGGGATCTAATATATATTTTAAATTATTTATCTATGTTCTATTTTTGTATGTTTTTTAAATCTCCTGTGCGCCGCCCTGGGTCCTCTACGGAGAAGGGTGGGATATAAATGTAATAAAATGAAAAAATGAAAAATGAAATGAATCAGGAATGGGGGGTAGGAAAGCAGCCTACCTTCCTGTTTGGTGGCAGGAAGGCAAGATCAGGAATGGGGGGTGATGTGCCCTACTTTACTGTTTGAAGATAGGAAGGCTCAGGAATGGGGGAGCTACCTATAAAGTTCCCAAAAGATGAACTAATTAATTTACGAGCCTTGAGACAAAGTTCAAAACAAACCATTCAGGAGGAGGAGTCTACGTCGCCACGGTACAGACTTTTCGGGGGGCTCAAAATAGATCTATACTAGTCTCTCTTATTTATTTATTAATCAGCTCATAAAACTAACATATATATAATTGTTTCTACAACACCCTGTTAGGGCCCCAATTAAGGGAGGAAGCATACTGCTTTTCCTTTTCTGCCTATCTATCCTGGTCTCCCTGACTTATTTATTGATCAGCTCAAAAATGTAACACACACACACACACACACAAATATGGGAGGAAGGGAGCTTACTGCTACCCATTTTGCCTTTCAGCTCCAGCTAATTAATTAATTATATATATATATATATATATATATATATATATATATATATATATATATATATATATATATATATATATATATATATATATATATATATATATATATATATATATATATATATATATATATATATATATATGAAGTGGATATATTGTTACAGCTTCCTGTTAGGCCTATTCAAGGGAGGAGACAAACTTGTCATCCTTCTCTGTCCTTCGACTCAACCTAGAGACCATCCAGACAGAGACCTATTAAATTGCTGCTGTCTTTTTAGATATGTGTTAAATTTCTTTAAGGGATGATTAATAATAATTAATTAAGAGACCAGGATGGATCCATTTCGGGCTCCTTAGCCCTCGTCAGCTGGGCATACTTCCCTACAGGGATTTGAACTCCCTTGAATAGGCCTAACAGGAAGCTGTAACAATATATCCACTTCATCAATAAAGTCCTGTAGAAAGGATGATGTAATCAGGGAAACTAGTTAGCTCAAGGCATAGAGAAGCCTGCTTCGAATGCTGGAGAGCACCAGTTCAAATCCCTGTAGGGAAGTATGGCCAGCTGACGAGGGCTAAGGAGCCCGAAATGGATCCATCCTGGTCTCTTAATTAATTATTATTAATCATCCCTTAAAGAAATTTTATATATATATATATATATATATATATATATATATATATATATATATATATATATATATATATATATATATATATATATATATATATATATATATATATATATATGTTTTCTGAGGTTTTCGCGGGTGTTTGTATGTAGGTCTTTGGTTGTTCGGGTTTTCTCCCGCGTAGAATTGGAAGTATCTTCACGACGTTTCGATGAAATCTCATTCATCATCTTCAGGCTGGTGCTTCCGGCTTGGTGCTTCCAGGAGCAATGTGAGATCTCAGCCGGTTCCTCTTTTTAACTGCCAGTGGGGGTGTGACCTGCCCAATCAGGTCACACCCCCACTGGCAGTTAAAAAGAGGAACCGGCTGAGATCTCACATTGCTCCTGGAAGCACCAAGCCGGAAGCACCAGCCTGAAGATGATGAATGAGATTTCATTGAAACGTCGTGAAGATATTTCCAATTCTACGCGGGAGAAAACCCGAACAACCAAAGACCTACATATATATATATATATATATATATATATATATATATATATATATATATATATATATATATATATATATATATATATATATATATATATATATATATATGCTGGCATAGCTGGCTTCGGGGATTTTCCCGTGTATAAGGCATAGAAAAGTTGTTGCAACGTTTCGACAAGATTGTCGAAACGTTGCAACAACTTTTCTATGCCTTATACATGGGAAAATCCCCGAAGCCAGCTATGCCAGCATACCTACACTCGTGAAAATCTACGAAAACATATATATATATATACACACACACACACACATACTCTTTTTGTTTACTTTTCACTTTGGCTTGGGCATCATTGCTTATATTTACTAATTACCTATTTAAACCTTTTTTTTATTTTTCATCTTCCTTTTGAATTAGGTTTTTGTGTTACCCAGTGGATAACTGGGATATTTTCTTTGTTGTCTTCTTTCTCTATCTTTCCCCCTCCCCCTTTTTATATTTTCAATTTTATACTAGATTAAACCACAGTGGGAAAGAGAAAGAATAAAACCCCGAAGATGAGTAGAAAGACAATGCCAGTTGGTTCTGCAACAACGACCCCTGCAGGCTCACTGGCAGGAGGACAAAGAACAATACAGGCCAATGATCCAACAAGAAAAACAAGAAAAAGAGAAGGGCATAACACTTGAGGCAATTATGTAAGCAATACAAGCAGTAAAGAAGCGGGGGGATAGTAGTGACGAAAAGTTGGATACTCTAGTAAGAAGGTCTGAAAACATGGGAAAAAAGATGAATGTGATGGAACAAAGAATAGAGTACAAAAAACGACCCAGACAGAGGGAAAAATAGAAATGATTCAACAATGGTTGATGAATCAGGAAGCTAGGATGCGAAAAATGGAGGAAAGAGGTGAAGAGAGGGAGAAGAAAACTGAATATTTTCACAGCAGAGTGAGTGACATGGAGAAAGAAAGCAGTGGAACATTAGGATTGGAGATGGATCAATTGGAATATTTCTTAAGATTTCAAAATATAATAGAAGAAAATGGAAAGAAACTGCTTCTAATAATACCCAAAATTCTGGCAGAGACGTTAGAGATGCCTCAAGACAAGGTGATGGATGGTATAGACGACGCATTCTGAGTAAACACAAGATATGCAACGAGAAATGCACTCCCAAGAGAAGTACACATAAGATTCACCAAAAAAGCACTTAAGTTTCAAATATTGCAGAAAATAAGAGACAGAAAATTGGAACATAAAGGAAGGGAAATTTTGGTTTTAAAGCAAATCCCCAGAAGCGTGAGAGAGAAGAGAAGAAGATATCAATTCTTGACCACAATTTTGTTTAAGAAAGGAGTCCAGTACAGATGGCTCATACCAGAAGGTCTAATATTCTCACGGGAAGGACAAAGGTACAGAAATGACACAATAGAAAAAGCAGAAGCTTTCTACAAAGAACATCTGAGAGGGAAAGCAGAGAAGGCTGGCAAAGAAGACCTATCATCACTACTACCAGATACACCAGTGCACGAGATGGAGAAATTGGAGGGTGCGGTAGGTGGAATTGCTATTGAAGAAGGTGCTGGAAGGGGGGTGGAACCCAGAGAACAACAGGAACCAAAATCAACTAGAGCTGCAAATCCTCCATATAAAGTATAATCATGGAAGAAAAAAAATGTTTACAGTTAACATAAATGGACTCAATTCAGCAATTAAAAGAAAGAAATTTTTTCATAAATTGGAAAAGTTAAAATCAGATATAATTTGTTTGCAAGAAGTACATATCCAAAGAAGATATGGACATTTATTAATGCAGCCAAAACTTAGGAAAATCTTTACTTCATTGGCAGACTGTAAAAAAAGAGGAGTGGTTTTCTATATTAAAGATAAAACCCCAGCGAAACAAGTTTACGCATATGAAGTTGGAAGAATTCTGATGGTAGAAATTATGGACAATACCAAAAAAAAACACTTTTAATCGCAGTTTATGCACCTAATGAAAAACAAGAGGAATTTTATAAAAAAACTCCACAAGAAAATTGCAGATTTGAAATATGTTGATATTTGTATGATGGGAGACTTCAATGGAATTACTAACCAAAATATAGATTATAAAACATATAAAACTACAAAACTAAACAGAAAACACTTCCAAAATCCTTTTTTAGGATGATAGAGGAAATGAACTTAAAAGATGTCTGGAGAGAAAGAAACCCTACAAAAAAAACAATATACATTCTATTCAAATAGGCATCTTTCACTCTCAAGAATTGATATGATTTGGGCCTCATCGGATCTAAATAGTTATGTACAAGAAGTGGAAATTGAAACCAGCACTTGGGTGGATCACAATCCGATCACAATTAAATAGAGAGGGCAAAGAACTAGATCCAGATGGACACTAAACAATACAATATTGAAAGATTTATATGATCTGAAGAGAAACCAGAGTATATTCTATTCTATTCAATATTGAAAGAGAAAGACTTTGTACTGAAAATGAAAAAAGAGCTGACTTACTTTTTCAAAGAAAACAAAAAAGAAGATACATCCATGCAGAATTTCTGGGATGCAATGAAGGGAGTGACCAGAGGTCTGATAATAGACTATACAAGAAGGAGAAACACAAAGAAAAGACAAATAGGTAAAAATGTAGAGAATGAGTATAAGATACTGGAAAAAGAGTTACAGAAATCTCCACAAAGAAAAGACACTAAAATAAAAATGGATACAATTAAACAAAAAATGGATTTACTGGAAAAAGAGGAATTGGCACAAAAAATTAGAGACATGAAACAGAACTATTTTGAAAATGCAAACAAGCCAGGTAGATGGCTGGCTTATGGATTGAGAAAGGAGAGAGAAATGAAGAAGATTCAACAACTAAAAGATGAACAAGGACAAATACACTACGGAAATAAAGAGAAGAAGAAAATTATTCAAGATTATTATGCCAAGTTGTATGAATGAGAGAACATAGAAGAGCGAGATGTTAAGCAATATTTACAGAAGGCCAACATCCCTATCATACCAGATGACATCAGAGCCACATTAGATGCCAAAATAACGATGATGGAACTAACCGAAGCCCTCAAAAGACAAAATAATGGGAAGGTCCCAGGTCCAGATGGGTTATCAGTGGAATTCTATAAAACGCTAGAGGAATCTATCTCTCCCATTACTTGAAGTTATGAATGAAGTAATGGTTGAAAGCCAAATGCCAAATTTGTGTTCAGAAGCATATATTTCATTGTTACCCAAAGAAAAAGCATATCTTACCCAAATTAAGAATTACATACCAATCTCTTTGTTAAATTCTGAATATAAGTTATTTGCATCAATATTGGCAGAAAGAATTAAAAAATACCTAAATGGGTTTATGCATTCGGATCAAAATGGTTTCTTAACAAAGAGACAAATTAAAGATAATATAAGAATAATCCTGGATACTTTGGAATACTATGAAGCCCATTCTGAAAAACAAATGGCGTTATTATTTCTGGATGCACAGAAAACCTTTGATAATGTGAATTGGCAATTTATGTTTCAACAATTGGAACAAATAAACTTTGGTAAGAACTTTATACATGCCATACATACCATATACCATATACAAACCGCCAAAATAATGATGAATGGAGAACTTACTGATCCTATCGAAATAAAAAGAGGTACAAGACAAAGCTGCCCATTATCACCCTTACTTTTTGTTTTAACATTAGAGGTTCTAAACAGAAATATTAGAGATGATGAAGAAATAAAGGGAATTAAAATTAAATCAGAAGAATATAAATTACAAGCATTTGCAGATGATCTAGTTTTTATTTTGGAGGAACTGATTGGAACTGTACCTAAACTGATTTAAAAAAATGAAGATTATGGAAAAATAGCAGGCTTGAAAAGGAATAAAGACAAAACAAAGATCTTGACAAAGAACATACCTTCCAAACAAAAAGAAGAACTGGTGGAATGCTTGGAGATTCAAGTTACAAATAAAATTAAATACTTGGGGTTTCACTTGACAGCTAGATGCAGTACCCTTAAAGATAAGTATTTCAAATTGAAACAACAAATCGCAGCGGACTTGATGAAATGGGAGAATCTACAACTATCATTGATTGGGAGAATATCTACAATAAGAATGAATATTTTGCCAAAAATGCTATACTTGTTCCAGACAATCCCAATTAGATTGGAGAAGGACTTTTTTGAAGACTTGAATAAAATGGTCTCAAAATTTATATGGCAGGGGGAAAAGGCAAGAATAAAGCTTAAAGTGTTACAAGATGCCAAAACAAGAGGAGGTATGGGCTTACCTGATTGGGAGCTATATTATCAGACAGCAAATTTGGATTAAGGAGTGGATAACTTTAAGAAACACTAGGCTTTTGAATCTAGAGGGGCATGATTTACTGTTGGGATGGCATGCATTTCTATGGTATAAAGGAACTAAAGCACATGGTTATTTTAGAAGACGTTATATAAGAGAGGCTCTGTTTTTAAACTGGGAAAAGATTAAGAGGCCATATTATTTAAAAATTCCAGTCTGGATATCAACCAGTGAAGCCTTTTCATATGCAATAATATATAAAAAGGAACAAAAGTCAGATATGCTGAGTTATTAAATACAGAGGGTGAACTCAAGTCTATCCAGGACTTGAAACAAGAAGGAATGGAAATGAACTGGTATGCATACATGCAAATACATTCTAGATATAAAGAAGATCAAAAAGGGGAGGGCTTTTATTATAAAATGACAGAACTAGATAAAATTTTAACTGGTGCTGATGAAAAAGTAATTTAAAAACTTTATGGTTACTCACTAGAGGCTAAGTTGCAGGAAGAACAAGTTAAAGAAACTATGATAGCTTGGGGAAAAAACTTTGGGCATGGGATTGAACTAGATAAATGGCAAAAACTGTGGACACAAAGTTTTTATCAATGGTTAGACAAAAAAACCTGGAGATGAAATCATTTATTTAGTTACATCTAGAAAAAGGATAGTTAATGGGGGGGGGGGATTCCTTTGTTATGAAATCAAGTTTTTGGATATATGATATATAAAGGATGGAAATAAACCTAAGGTATAAAAGTCAGATGTGATGAATACTTGATATTATAGTAAGTAGAGATTATGTTACCTTAGAAAGATATTTTGTATATTAAATAGATCAATAATGATGGAAAGAATGATCGAGATATATATGAAATGAAACTTGGTAAGTTTTTGGTTTTATATAGGGAAAATATTATTGGAGTTTGAATATGTGATACACAGTATAAGTATTGTACTCTCTAATAATAATTGAATGAATGTTGTAAAACGTGAATTCGGGGAAACCCTTTCTTCCCTATTCCTTAAATATATAACAGAAAAAGATGAGTGATTTCATAAAGATTTATTGTTATTAAACAGACAATTAAGTATTTAAGAAAATAAGGTGGTTTGAAATGAAGGAACACTAATTTTTTTTTTATATTGAAAAAGTTTTATTGGTTTTACATTTTTTCTATAGGGTAGGGTAAGGGATACAAAGAAATTTTGAGAGCATTCACGTCAGAGTCGTCGGCCCTTCCGAGACCTCAAAATACACAATAAAAAAATAACAAAAAAAAGCATTTTTCATAACACTACAAGGTAAAAGCAAGTACATATACCTAAATTCTCAATTCCATGCTGTCAGACATTTACGAAAAATCCAGAACAAATATTATGCAAAATTGTTCAGAAAAATCAAGGCAAAGTTATTTTTTCGATCTAAGTCTCTTGGCTATTGTATCTTCTTTTTCTCCTCCCTGACCCCCAGCGGGCGGGGCTGCGGCCCCCTCCATCCCCCCTGGATCTTCCCCCAGGATAGAGGAATGTTTTTTAAGAAAGGCTTCCGCCTCAACAACTGTTTTAATCCTCACTCTTCCTCCTTCCCAGAACACCAGCATCCCTTCGGGTGTCACCCACTTGAACCAAATCCCATGATCAAATAAAATTTTTGACAAGAAGGAAAATTCCCTCCTTGCTTCTCGAATCTTTCTAGGGATCTGCTTCAAGATAGCAACCTCTTTTTGTTGGTAGATTAATAGACTACCTCTCTGCACTTTCAGGATTTCCTCTCTGAATGACCTTCTAACAAATTTCACATGTATCTCTCTAGGCACTTCATTTATCCTGGCATATGCTGAGTTAATTCTGTAGGCTAGGTCAATGTCCCCCCTGATCTCATCTTTAGGTTTTTGTAAATAGTCTGCTAAAATTGTGCTCATAAGATCAGGGAGGCATTCACCAGATTCCTCAAGAACGTTCTGAAATCTCAAAAAATATGTCATTCTTTCCATATCTATCCTAGACACATGCCCATTTGTTTCCCCAACCTCTTTAATAACATTTTTAATCTCTCCCTTAACCTCCACCAACCCCCCTTCCAATTCTTCAGTCTTCTGTGTGTTTTCCAGCACTTGCTTCCGTGTATCCAATAGCTCCTTCTTGAAATTGATGTTTTCTGCCCTCTGGGCCTGAATTTCTTTTACCAAAGTTTGTATAACAGTTTCAAGAGAAGCCATCCATTGTTCTAAACTTGCCAGTGCTGTTTCTTGAGCCATGATTAACTGTTAAAGTCAATGCCACCAAAATGGCGTTTTCAGGGTGGGGTTGGTGAGACTAACCGGGAGCCAAAAGTTCTGATCAAGGTTGAAACGTTGTAAAATTCAGGAACCAAGAGAGAGACAATTTTCCAACTCAATAGTTATAATAGCGAAGGTACTCCGGAAAGGAAATCACAAATCCAGCAAGAAAAAAATTCTTCATCAATATCCAGAGAGAGTCCCAATTGTAAAGAGACGCTGGGAATTTTCCATAGTTAAAATAATCAGGCAGGGACAAAGAAAAGCCACCTTCCACCGCCCATCTCAGAGCCCAGAGGAGAGAGTAGAAAAATAAATTTTTTTTATCCAGCCAGACCTAGAAACAATGTTGCAAGTAGCCGCATACCACTTTCCCTTGTTAGAGACAGTCCGGATTTAAGATTTCCGCTTTCTCTTCCAGAGAAGCCATTTTAAAGTGCCGCTTAAGTCCGAGGGTTTTTTTTTTTAAAACAAACACCCCCCTCCCAGTCCGTTCAGCCTGGCTGGCAGCAAGGAAAAAAAAGTCTTTTTTAAACTCACTCTCCCTCGCAGCTGAAGCCTCGGCAGACCTTCCGAACTCTCCGCTCAGCCCTCTGCATTGAAGTGAATGGCGCCGACAGCCGTTGGCGAAGGGAGAACCCCCCGCAGCATGTTCCTCCTCACCTAGGTCGCGGAGGGGAGCGCTCTCCCCACCGCCGTGAGGAAGAACTTCCCCTCCGAGCCGACCCTACGGGAGACCTCCGGTAACCGGAGCGTCTCGCCCCCGTGGGGGGGCAGAAAAGGCAACAAAGCGGCGAGCGAGCGCTAGGCTCGCCCGTCGCCGCTGGAGCCGGAACCGGAAGTCTCGGAACACTAATTTTTAATTTAACATTTAGAAGCTCAATAATGATGATATATTTAGTTATGTTTGATGAACAATTAGTAATTATACTTGTAACTGTAAGAATTGATGCACAAAAACCTGTGACCAAACAACATGCTACACAAAATTGAATAATAATAATAATAATAATAATAATAATAATTATTATTATTATTATTATTATTATTGTTATTGTTGTTGTTGTTGTTATTATTATTATTATTATTATTATTATTATTATTATTATTATTATTATTATTATTATTATTATTATTATTATTATTATTATTATTATTATTATTTATAAAACCGCACTCTCTCTCCGAAGGGACTCGAGGCGGTGCACAGGGAATTTAAAAATACATACATAAAACCAACAAGCATAAATACAATTAAAATAAATTAAACTAGACCCTGCGCTAAAATCCCAAACTGACTAAAACTAGACCCCAAAAAGTCCCTAAAAACAATTCAATTACCCCAAGCCGGCCAGGCAGAAGAAATGAGTTTTTAGTTTTTGACGGAAGGAGCAGAGGTCCGTGGTTGTTCTAATTTTGGGGGGAAGGTCGTTCCAGAGGGTCAGGCCCGCCACAGAGAAGGCCCTTCCCCTGGGTGTGGCCCGCTGGCATAGCCTAGTGAATGGCACCCGGAGAAGTCCCTCTCTGTGGGAGCGAATCGGCCGCAGGGATGTATGGGGCAGGATGTGATCCCGCAGATACCTAGGTCCCGTGCCATGGAGTGCTTTGAAGATGATAACCAACACCTTAAAGCGCACCCGAAAGACGACAGGCAGCCAATGCAGCTCTCGCAGGAGCGGTGTTACATGGGAAAACCTGGAGGTTCCCATAACTGCCCGCGCGGCTGCATTCTGGACAAGCTGCAGTCTTCGGGTGCATCTGAAGGGGAGCCCCATGTAGAGAGCATTGCAGTAGTCCAGTTGGGATGTCACGAGTGCATGAGTGACTGTGCAGAGGGCATCCCGGTCCAATAGCGGACGCAACTGGCGGACCAGGCGGACCTGGTAAAATGCCCTCTTGGCTATGGCCGTCACTTGATCTTCCATGGACAGCCATGCATCAAGGAGGACGCCCAAGTTGCGAACCCATCCACAGGGGTTAAATGTTCGTCCCCTACGGCCAGTGATGGAGTCAACTGGTTGTACCGGGCTGCCGGAAACCACAGCAACTCGGTCTTGGACGGGTTGAGTCTGAGTCTGTTACTTCCCATCCAGGTCTGCACAGCTTCCAGGCACTGGCACATCACCTCTACGGCATCGTTGGGGTGGTTTGGGGTAGATATATACAGCTGCGTATCGTCAGTGTAGAGGTGGTACTCCACCCCAAAACCACGGATGATCTCGCCCAGCGGCTTCACATATGTGTTGAACAGGAGTGGCGAGAGGACCGACCCCTGAGGCACCCCACAAGTGAGGGGTCTCGAGGTCGACCTCTGCCCTCCTGCCAACACAAATTGCGATCGACTGGAGAGGTAGGAGGAGAACCACCATAACACGGTGCCCCTCACCCCCAACCCCTCCAGCCGATGCAATAGGATACCATGGTCGATGGTATCAAAAGCTGCTGAGAGGTCTAATAGGACCAGGATGGAGGAACAATCCCCATCTCTGGCCCTCCAGAGATCATCCACCAACGTGACCAATGCTGTCTCAGTGCTGTGCCCGGGCCAGAAGCCGGACTGGCGCGGGTCCAGATAATCAATTTCCTCCAGATGACGGGGGAACTGTTGTGCCACCACACTCTCTACAACCTTCGCCAGAAAGTGAAGGTTGGAGACCGGACGGTAATTTACTAACAATGCTGGGTCCAGAGAGGGCTTCTTGAGGAGGGGTCTCACCACCGCCTCTTTCAAGACGGTGGGCAAGAACCCCTCACTCAAAGAAGCGTTGACCACCTCCTGGAGCCAGCCTCGTGTAACCTCCCAGGATGCCAGTACAAGCCAGGAGGGACACGGGTCCAATAAACATGTGGTAGCTTGCAGTCGCCCACGTAACCTGTCCATATCTTCAGAAGTAACAGAGTCAAACTCTCCCCACAAAACTGTCTCGAGACCCGCCCCGGGGCATCCCACTGGGCCACTTTCGATGGAGGCTAACTCACTCCGAATCGGGGTGCCCTCTGCACAGTCACTCCTGCAGATAATCCCCCAATTCCTCTGCTCTTCCCTGTAAAGGGGCTTCCCGCACCCTCTGTTGAAGGAGGGAACGGGTCACCCTAAACAGGGCAGCAGAACGGTTATCTGCGGATGCGATGAGAGTGGCACAATGATGACGTTTAGCCACTCTCAACGCCACAAGGTAAGTCCGTAAATGGGCTCTCACCTGTGTTTGGTCAGATTCAGACCGTGTGGATCTCCATCTCCTCTCTAGGCGTCTCTTGTGGCGTTTCATCACCCTCAGCTCCTTGGTAAACCAAGGAGCCTGGGTGGCTCATCGCCGCAGGAGAGGCCGCAAGGGCGCGACCCGATCCAAGGCCCCCGTGGCCGCGGTATTCCATGCGGCTAACAGGTCCTTCGTCGGGGCGCGGGTCAAGGACACAGGTAGTGGCCCAAGCTCTGTCTGGAACCTATCCGGGTCCATCAGGCGCCTGGGGTGGAACCATATAGGCGAATCAGGTTCTGCCTCCCCGCGGTGGGGTGTAGCGATTGGAAAGTCGAGCCGGAGAAGTGAGTGGTCTGACCATGACAGGGGTATGATGGCTACGTCCCCTATACCCAGATCACTCTTCCACTGACCAGAGACAAAAATCAAATCCAGTTTGTGTCCTCCATTGTGCGTGGGGCCCTGAATTACTTGGGTCAGGTCCATGGCCATCATGGAGGCCATGAACTCCCGAGCTGCCTCTGATGATTCGCCCGCCGATGGCAGGTTGAAGTCCCCCATGACAACCAGTCTGGGGGTCTCAACCACCATCTCAGCGATCACCTCAAGGAGCTCGGGCAGGGCTTCTGTTACATAGCGGGGAGCCAGGTATACAATCAGCACGCCCAGCTGCCTCCCTAGGCCCCACTTCATGCAGAGGGACTCACAGCCGGTAGTCTGTGGTACAATGGTCTCTCTCGGCTCAAGACTTTCCCTAACAATAACTGCTACCCCTCCACCCCTGCCTAGGGCCCGTGGCTGATGAAATGCGCGGTAACCTGGTGGGCACATTTCTATGAGGGGAAGTCCTCCTTCGTGGCCCAGCCAGGTCTCCGTAATTCCCACCAGGTCCGGCTCCCCCTCCGACACAAGGTCGTGGACGAGGCGGACTTTGTTGACCATGGACCTGGCGTTGCAAAACATCAGCCTCGGGCCCTGGCTCTCTAATCCCTGACCACCTAGCCTGCGGGGGTTGTGGCACCTGACCGTTTGTAAGCATCGGCCTTGTGCCCCCAACCGGGAAGTAAAAACCTGTCTCCCATCGCACCTACCCCTCCCTATGACCGTCTTGATGGGTAGACCCTCAATGGAAACGACTTGTGTATCCCCCCCTCTTAATGGACCCTTCTGCTTCCTTCCTCACTCTGCTGGTTCCGGCCGTTTCCTTCTTGTCTCCCTTAACCCGGCTAAGCCCTCCCTCCTCCCTGGTACCCCCTAAAATACGTGTCATAAATTTAACTAAAAACCCCTAAGACCACTCTTCGCCCACCTCTCCGGATTGATTAATCCCTCATTAAGGTGGGCCCTCGTTAGAGCGGAGGGCCAGGCCTGCGAGAGAGGGGACTCTCGCAGTAATAAAAGGTCTGCCCTTGAGTACATGTTAATATATAGATAGTTAAATAATTAGGTATAAATATACATATACATATACATATACATGGGTCAAATAGTTGATTATAGAAGACATCGTTGGCTACATATAATATTTAAAATAGATGTATAAAATAGATGTTAAAAACATAAATAGTTCCTAGATGAAATAAATTTCATGTGTACCAGTGAGGAATAGTCCGGCTATTGCAATTTTATAGATCTTACAGTTCTTAAATTCTCGCCATTGTAGCTGATAAAAAAGTCTGTCCGGATAGGTGTATTGGAGTATAAACCGAGGGGGAAGGCACGGCCCTTATTTTTTCCAGTCTGAGTCCGCAGGCCTTGGATGTTACCCAGTCGAGGACTGTCCAGAACTTATTTGGACTCTCAGGGCTCTTCAGGCCTCTTCAGACCTCACGTTCTATTAAAAGGCCCTAAACGGCCCAGGCTGTCCACTCTTCCGCCTTCTGGCCCGGCCCGGCCCGGACGAAAAGCGCCGGCAGCCAGGATGATGACTCTCAGCCTCTTAGGCCTCTCAATCTTCCCAGGGGCCCAAAAGGTCCGAAAGGCCCGGCGCTGGCCGCACTTCCACCTCCCGGCCCGGCCCGGCCCGACCCAGCCAAAGGCCCCATCCTCTTTGGCCTCGGGCCTGTTCTTGTTAGGTCTCTCCCAGCCGCCCGATCTCATCGCCGCCTAAGGTCTAAGGTCTCGGGCCGGCTATACTACCACCTACCGGCCCGGCAGTCTCTCCTCGCCCTCCATGCCCTCGGCTCGCTCTCGCTCTCCCCGCCGCAGCTCAGCCTGCTGACCATTCCTCCGTTCTGGCTCAGGGCATCCATATCCTCTTGGCCCCCGGCTCAGAAACGGCATCGGCGTCGGCATCCTCCGGCGTCCTCCAGCGTTCTTCGGTGTCCTCCAAGCCAGTCGACGCCCCAGCCAGCATCCACAGCAAACATGAGGACGCCGACCTCCGTCCTCGGCGTTCTCAGCAAATCTCCGCCGCAACCACACCCTGGGAAGCCATCCCGGTCTCAATCGGCTTCCAGGGTGGGTAGCTCACTGGTCCCGGCTCTTAAAAAGGTAAACAGCAGGCCGGGCCACAAGAAATAAGGCCATGACCCAGACGGAGCTCAAAGGTAAACCGCCATCTCGCGCATGCGTAGTCTGTTTTGTTGAAACTGGATGTATGTTTTATTTGTTTTTATACTAAAAAAAAAATTTAAAAAAAGAACCATTCATTTATTAGGATCAACATTTTGGCATGTTATTCTGTGGAGTCGAAACTGATTTCCACTTAATGGCATATGAACTTTACTCCTGTGTCCCCTCCCCTCTGTCTGTGTCATAAATCACATTCACCAATAAGGTGCTATGGCAGGTTATGGACATGTGCACTTCAGATGCCAGCTGCAAGAATATGAGACCTGATTCTGGCCAAAGGTATGAATGGAATTCTCCTCCCTTCTCTATGTCAATAGTAGTCATGGAAATGCTTTACAAGTTGACATCTGGCTCCCCTCAGTTCCCAAAAGCGACCTGTGTAAACCAAAGCAATTTGAGTGCAGGTGTATAACTTAGAAATGTGTCCTTCCCCCAGGCTTGCTTGGATTTTCTGTATGGAATTTTGCTATAAGTTGATCAACCTGGATATTTCTACTTTTCCCTCAAGATGCCTCTAATAAGGGGTAACCCTTCCACTTGATTAAGTACTGGAGATGTCGCCTGTGCCACCTTGAATCAAGGATTTGTTGAATTCATAATGGGTTTGCCCTCCTATGACCACAGGGCCCGAAGACTCCCAGGGTAGTGGTCTCAGAGTGGATCCGATCACGGGTTTTAAGAGGCTACTATGAAACGCTGGTTGTATCTTCCCCAGCAATCAAGGCAGTTTCAATTGCACTGTGAATGGGTTGATGATCTTTACTGTGGGTAATGGTGCCATACATTTTGGCCCCAGTTTCTTGCAAGGCAGTTTTAATCTTAAATATTTTGTGGAGAGGTAAACCTCTCCCACCCAGAATGGCCGTTGCAGAGCCCGGTGTTTATCTGCCTGTTTCTTATAGGTTTCTGCCGCTTTAGCCAGTGCTTTTTTGACATCCAATTAGTCAAGCTGACTGAGGGGGTGTGTCCCTTGGATACTCAGGCATTGGGACGAAGTCCATGCCATTCACTACTTTGAATGGTGTGAGTCCTGTGCTACTTTGAACAGCATTATTGTATGCAACCTCAGCAAAAGATAAAAGGTCTGCCCAATTGGACTGCTGATAGTTCACATAGCACCTCAGGTAGTGCTCGACCATGGTGTTCAGTCTCTCTGCTGCCCCATTGGTGCTCGGATGAAAGCTGAACTAAGACCCTGAGATGATCCAGTGGACCACAGGAACTCCCTCAAGAACTTAGCCATGAGTTGGACTCCTCTGTGTGAGATGATTCTTCGAGGTACTCTGTGTAGTCGATAGATATGCTTCACAAACTGTTTAGTCAGCTTGTGAGCCGAGGATAGTCCGCTACAGAATATGAAGTGTGCCTGTATGGAGAACAGGTCTATTACAGTCCAAATCACTGTGTTTCCCCCACTTTTTGGCAACTCTACTATAAAGTCCATTGCGATCTGCCACTGTTTGCAGGATTCCGGGGGGTGGGGGGGAGAGGATTCCCGATCATCTCTTCACTGTGGCGCAAAAACTTTCCACGTAACTATCCACATTTTTCTTTATACCAGGCCACCAGAATTGCCTCTGGGCTAAGTATAAAGTTTCTATCCAACCCTTGTTATGTTCTGATTGTTTCCTTATTAGGCTCGACTTCCAGACTGTTGCCCCTCACCGCAGGATCCTTCCTTACCAAGGAACTGGGAAAGACCCCTTGTAGGGTTGGGCTGAAGAATTTGTTCAGTATCTGCAGGATAAAATCACTCAGATTTGGACAGGCTTGGTCTCAGACTGGGTAGATTTGGGCAAGTTGATGGGAATTAATCTTGTGGAGACTATCTGGGATGAGTTTGATCCTGTGACCCCCGAGGGCATGGACAGGATTATGGAGAGACTTAGTGCTGCCATTTGTGTGCTGGACCTGTGTCCCTCTTAGTTAATTTGGGCTTCCCGAGAGGTGACACAAGGCTGGCTCCAGGTGATTACCAATGCTTCATTGAGAGAGGGGTTCTTTCCTACCGCCCTAAAGGAGGCAGTGGTGAGACCCATCCTTAAGAAGCCTTCCCTGGATCCAGCTTCTTTAGCCAACTATTGTCCGGTCTCCAACCTTCACTTTGTAGTGAAGGTTGTTGAGAGTGTGGTAGCACGTCAGCTCCCCCAGTACCTTGATGAAGCTGCCTAACTGGATCCATTTCAGTCGGGTTTCAGGCCCGCGTACAGCATGGAGACTGCATTGGTCATGTTGGTAGATGATCTCTGGCGGGTCCGGGACGGGCTGCTCCTCTGTCCTGGTCCTATTAGACCTCTCGGTGGCTTTTGATACCATCAACCATGGTATCCTACTGTGATGACTCAGGGGGTTGGGAGTGGGGGCATCATTTTGGGGTGGTTCTCCTCCTACCTGTTGGATCGATCGCAGTTCGTGTTGACAGGAGGACAGGGATTGACCCCTGGGGCACTTGTGGGGTGCCCCAGGGGTTGGCTCTCTTGCCCCTCCTGTTCAACATATATATGAAACTGCTGGGCGAGATCATCCATGGTTTCGGAGTATGGTATCATCAATACGCTGATAATACCCAACTTTTCATCTCTACCCCAAACCACCCAAACAATGCCCTCAACGTGATGTCCCAATATCTGGAGGCTGTGCGGATCTGGATGGGGATGAACAGCCTCAGGCTCAATCCTTCTAAGATTGAGTGGCTGTGGTTGCTGTCATCCCGATTTGTCCACCTTGTTCCATCTTTGGTGATAGGGGGAGAAACTTTAGCCCCCTCAGAGAGGGCTCCAATCTGGGAGTCCTCCTGAATACGTGGCTTAGCTTAGAAGAACATCTGAAGGCCGTGACCAGCGGGGCCTTTTACCAGGTTCGCCTGGTACATTAGTTGCACCCCTTCCTGGATCAGGATGCCCTGAGCACAGTCACTCATGCCCTTGTTCTTTCTCGCCTGGACTACTGTAAGGCTCTCTACATGGGGCTGCCCTTGAAGAGCACCCAGAGGCTTCAGCTGATCCAGAATGTGGCCGTGCGGGTTATCATGAGGGTACCTAGGTGCTCCCATGTTACACCCCTTTTAAGCGGCCTGCACTGGTTGCCAGTTGTTTTCCAGGTGTGATTCAAGATACTAATTATGACCTTTAAAGCACTCCATGGCTTAGGCCCAGATTACTTACGAGACTACCTACTGCCACCGGTAGCCTCCCACCATCCAGTACAATCTCACAGAGTTGGCCTCCTCAGGGTGCCATCAGCCAGACAGTGTTGGCTGGTGACCCCCAGGGGAGAGCCTTTTATGTGAGAGCGCCTTCCCTTTGGAATCAGCTGCCCCCGGAGCTTCACATAATTCCTGACCTCCCATCCTTCCGGCGTGCTCTAAAAAGCTGGCTTTTTTCAGCAAGCTGGCATGGCCTGAACAAAATAACTTATTAATTTTAATTGCTAATTTAATTTATTTTAAATCTAATGTGTAAATTGTTAATTTATTGCTTATTGGATTCTTTATTTAATCTTTTTTAACTTTTGTATTATGTGTTTCTTATGTTATACGCTGCCCTGAGTCCGTTGGGAGAAGGGCAGCATATAAATCCAATAAACTGAACTGAACTGAACTGAAGTCTTTAGGAACCCAAAGTGGCCTGCTGATTTGGAGTCATGGCTCCTCTGGAGAATTAGGGTACATAGTAATTCTGGGACATAGAGTTTTGTCCCCTTCTATGCAAGATCATCTCTTTTTGTCAAGATGTGTTGGTTGTTTCGGAACCAGGGGTCTGCTAGCAGTTTGGTTTTGAGTCTCGTGGTTAGGTCGCTTGTGAGTTGGTCTCTCCAGTCAAGGTGTTGCCGCCTGGTGGTCACTTGGGCAGCTGTTTGAGTAGAGGGAATGATGGCATCCATTATGTGCTCCCATTCACATTTGTACTGAGGCATGCAGGAGAGGGAGTTAGCTAGAAAGTTCCTCCCCCCTGGAATGTGTTTTAAAACAAAATAAAAAAGGTTGAAGTATTGAGCCCATTGGACTTGTTTGGGTGATAGTTTCCATGGGGTCCTAAGCATCTCCAGATTTTTGTGGTCAGTCCAGACTTTAAACGGTTTCTGGCTTCCTTCCAACAGGTGTCTCCAGGTTTAGCAATGCCCATCTCACTGCGAAAGCCTCCTTTTCCCATGGAGTTTATTGTCTCTCTGTGTCTGTGCGCTTGTGGGAGATGTAGGCACAGGGTTGTAAGTTTCCTTGGTTGTTTCTTTGGAGTAGCACCGCTCCCACTTCCATGTCACTGGCATCTGTCTGGATCACAAAGGGTTACTCGGGGTCAGGATGCTTCAGCACCAGCTCCTTTGCAAACATCTCTTTTAGTGTTTCGAATGCCTCTTGGCAGGTTAGGTCCCACTGTAGGGGTTGTCCCAGATGAGGTTTTGTTCCTGGGCTCCATTTATTTAGGAGGTCTGTCAGGGGTTTGACAATTTTCGCAAAGGAAAGGATGAATTGCCTGTAGAAGTTTGTGAACCCTAGAAAACTTTGTAGCTGTCTGTGGGTGCAGGGGGGTTGCCATCCTAGGACGGCTTGTACTTTGGCTGGATCCATCTCTATTTCCTCATTTGACACGCGGTAACCCAGGTAGTCTGACTGTGCATGGTGGAATTCGCATTTTATTACCTTGACGTTCAGGTTGGCTGCCAGAAGTTTTTTCAGTACTTGGGAAACCCAGGATATTTTGATGTCCGTGATCTCAGTGTAGATGAGGATGTCATCTAGGTAGACGAGGAGCCCCTTGTACAGGTCCTTGTGCAGCACCTCATTTATTAACTGCATGAATACCGCTGGGGGTCCCTGCAGTCCGAAGGGCATCACTTTGAATTGGAAGCTCCTTAGGGGGCAGTTGAACACTGTTTCCCACTCATCTCCCTCTCTGATATGTACTCGGTAGTATGCTTCTCTGAGGTCTAGTTTGGTGAAGACTTTTCCCTTGGCCAAGTGAGATAGCATATCTTTCATGAGGGGGAGGGGATATAGGTTGTGTATGTACACCCCATTTATCCCTCGAAAGTCCACACATAATCTCATAGTTCCATCTTTTTTTTCTTTGGAGAGGAGTGGTGCCGTGACCTGTGCCTTGGCTGGCTCAATGAACCCCTTGCTAGGTTTTTGTCTATATATTTGCGCATCTCTTGAATTTCCTAGGGTGTCATGGCATATAGTTTGGGCTTGGGTAGTTTTGTCCCAGGGATGATTTTGATGGCGCAGTCTGCCTCACAGTGAGGAGGCAGAACACTGCACTTGGCCTCGCTGAATACTTCTGCGAGGTCCTGATATTCCATCGGAATCAGTTCGGCCTCTGGGGTTTTGTCGGATGTGGTTGCCAGTTGTTCTTGTCAGCTCTTTTGGGGGGTTTCCAGCATGGGTGGTGTTTCTGCTTGCTGGTATGGAAGGGGTTGGGCTGCCCTTGATATCCTAAGTCTGCAGGCATTCCCTTTCCACCAGATGGTTGGTCCCCGCTTGTCTAGCCAGGAGAGTCCCAGTATGACTGTGTCTGTCTTTTTGGGGCCTATTATAAATCAAATTACTTCCCAGTGATCTGCCAGCTCTTGCCTTCGGTCAGGTGGGTAGCATAGGCTTCCACCATTAGAGACCTGTTGACCTGTTCGAACCGGATTTGGTGGGCCAGTCTTTTTGCTCTGATCCCCAGTTTCAGGACTGTAGTTAAGTTGATCAAGCACCTAGTGCAGCCTGAGTCTATTAGGGCTTGAAAATCCCCCTGGTTTCCTGTTTTTGAAGCGTATTGGAAAAAGGAAAGGGTGAATTGGCTCACTCACCATTGGGTCATTTTCTTTCTCATCCTCGCTGTCATAGGATTCAGCTGACTGGTCGTCATTGCTTTGGGTTCCACTGCTTTCGCCTGAGGGGGAAGGAGCCTCTGCAGCCTGAAGGGCTTTCCTGGACATGTTGATGGTCCGTTTGGGCCCTTGTTCTGATTGTGCCCTGGGTGGTGGGTCTGGCCTTGGTTTCAGGGCTGGGATTGGGCACCCAATCGTGGGATGCCACGTGGCCCATCCCCCTGAATTTTTAGCATTTGTGGACTTCAAGGGACGGCTGGTCTCATGGCCCGCTGTGGTGCTGTGGTTTCCTGTTCGGCAGGGTAGTTTCAGATCAGGTTGACCTCGCTCTTTTGTATCTGGTTGCTTTCTCGTGTTGTTGGTGTATAGCCCACTGTCAACTTTTGTTGCTACTCAGAACCACTCAGGGAGTCGATTTGAGATGGTGTGTTATGCGCTTACCTGGGCA
Source organism: Rhabdophis nuchalis (assembly GCA_039707465.1). NCBI lineage: Eukaryota > Metazoa > Chordata > Lepidosauria > Squamata > Natricidae > Rhabdophis > Rhabdophis nuchalis. The sequence goes on from CM077647.1 coordinate 98,427,271, forward strand.
ATTTGCTTGTTTAGGCTTGTTCCGAAAAAATTCACCAGCAGCCGCTCTGTTAAAGGGGGTAGCCTTCCAATGACCCTCTTAAATTCACAGGTGTGCTCTTTGATGGGGCGCCCCCCTGCTTTAGGTTGCTGAGTTCCTCTTCCGCATATGGGCCCTCCCCCCTCAAACCTGGCCTCTAGCAGTTGCAGAAAGTCATCTATGTCTTGCAGATGGAGGGCTCTCCTCTTGTGGAGGGCTGCTAGCCATTCCTTTGCTTCTCCCTCTAGACCCTCTGCGATTGCATTCCCTATGGTTATGGGGGATGGATAGAGGTGCCCATAGCATTCTAGGTGGATATCAGCTTAATCAAGGAATAGAGCTAGCTGATCTGAGCCCACATCAAACTTTCCCCTGAATTGGGGTGGGTAATTCAGCCCTACTCCTTCAACCTCCTGTCGGCCTCTGTATGCTTGTGCCTGATATGGCTGGTCATCTTCACCTCTAGTTCAGACAGAGGGAAAGGGTTGCCTGCTCTTGGCAGCCTGCCGGATGCTTAGGAGAGGCACTGGTTGCTGTTTTGGGCTTCTTCTCCTTCTATTGGGTGGGGGAGGTGGATTGTGCTCCAGTCTACGTCTCGAGCCCACGACCTTGGGAATCTCACAGAGAACCGGAAGAAGAATATGTTCCTCAGCTACTGTGGCTGAGAAGTGCTGGCCTGACAAAGGACTCGTGTGAGCTCCTGGGTCTACTAGCGGGTGACCGACCTACTCCAGCTTCCCTATCGCCACAGATGATGAGATGGACTGTATTCCTGGCAGCATACAGCTACAAACTCATCCACAGACCAGGGACCACGTTAGGGCATGCAGACACCCTGAACCATTGCCCCCTTCTGGACATTGTAGAGGACCCCACGGCAGACACCCCAGTGCTTCTGATAGACTGTGTGGGCACTGGCCCAGTCTCATCACACGAGGTAGTTCGCCACATGGCTAAAGACAATGTATTAAAGCAAGTGATGAGCTGGGTGTGGAGGGGGTGGCCGAAGGGAGCGAGGGAACTGAATTTTAAAACATTTGAGAACAAACCGGATGTACTGTTGGTTATGTGGGGATGTTTGTTGTGGGGAGATAGAGTTGTAGTGCCAGCCAAATTGTGCAGCAGGGTGCTAGAGGTGTTGCATGAGGGCCACCCGGGTATTGTACGTATGAAGGCATTGGCCAGGAGCTACGTGTGGTGGCCCAATATGGACAAGGAAATAGAAGAATGGGTAGCTACCTGCACACCCTGCCAAGCGTCGAGACTGCCCCCCCCCAGAAGCACCGGTAAGAGAATGGGAGCGCCCGCAATCACCATGGGCTAGGATACACATAGACTTTGCAGGCCCATTCCAAGGCCAAACATTCATGGTAGTGGTCAATGCATATTCAAAGTGGTTGGAAATAATACTCATGAAGACCACTACGGCTGAAGCGGTTATTAAAACCCTCCGGAAACTGTTTGCCACACATGGGCTACCTGACATGCTGGTATCAGACAACGGGCCTCAATTCACGGCCTTACAGTTTGAGACATACCTAGCGAATTTAAGGATCAGACACGCCCTCATCACCCCTTTCCATCGGGTGGGAAATGGCCAAGCCGAACACTTAGTAACATCGGCTAAGGAAGTATTAGCCAAGCTGACCACAGGTGATTGGCAAACACGAATAGACCACTACCTATTCTACCAACACATCACGCCCAGCGCCATGATGGGGAGAAGTCCTGCAGAGCTCCTCATGGGCCGCAGACTAATGTCCCCTCTGGACCGGCTACACCCAAACTACTCCACACACAGACCACCAGATTCCACCAGCAAGATGAGACACTTCACAATAGGAGATAAGGTGTACACTCACAACTATGCTGGGGGCACCCTCTGTATACTGGCCAAAATAACCGGCATCATGGGGCCCTGCTCCTACACAGTTACTTTAGAGGACTGCAGAGTTTGGCGGAGACACATTGACTAACTCCGTGGATGCCTCGCACACTCACAGCTCAGGGAGACTGAGCAACAACCTAGCCCACAACTGACATCAGCACCCCACCTCCCAGAAACCCCAGACATGGAATGGTACTCATCTGGGGAAGCTGCTAGTCTGCAGCGAGCTCCAAGCGGGGGTGCTCCAGAAGCTCCAGCCATGTCTGCTGAAAGCTTCCAGCAAGTTCCAGCAGGGGGAGATGCAGCAGCAACAGGTCCGCCTGACCTGACCAAAGTTCAGCAGCCAACTGAACTGCGCAGGTCAGCCCGCACCACTTGTAGCCCCACCTACCTCAGTGACCACGTCACGAAATGCATTAACCCATCCAGAACGGGAGGGGTGCTGTGTCCTTACAATAGAAGTTTCCATTCCAGTCCACAGGGCCGGCTGTGATTGATCAATTCATACCGGTGGCTACCTTTAAAAAGGGGCTGCTTCCGGCTGTTTGTTACTTGAGTTATACCTTGCCAATAAAGAGCTGAATTCACTCCTAGTGTGTTCTTCCTTTACCTGATCTAACAGCTACCTTCCTGTTTGGTGGTAGGAAGGCAGGATTAAGAATGAGGGGGGGGAATGCTTATCTCTTGTTTGGTGATTGGAAGACAGGATCAGGAATGGAGGGAGAAAAGCAGTCTACCTTCCTGTTTGGTGGTAAGAAGGCAGGATTAAGAATGAGGGGAAGGAAAGGCTTACCACCTGGTCTACCTTCCAGTTTGGTGCTAGGAAGGTAGGATCAGCTATGGGGGGAGAAGGAAAGGCTTAACTTCCTGTTTTGTTCTGAAAGGCTGGTTCATTTCATTTCATTTCATTTATTCGATTTCTATACCGCCCTATCTCCCAAGATGGGACTCAGGGCAGTGCACAGGAACTATAAAATATAAAATACAAATAAATACAAACAGTCACGATGGTTAAAATGAGAATTAAATAAAATTTGGCCCGTGCTAAGAACATTAATTAAAACCCAACTAAAATAATAAAATAGCTATACCAGCTATGCCAGGCCAGCCATATAAAAGAAGTATGTTTTTAGTGCCTGACAGAAGAGGCGAAGGTCTGGGATTGTACGGAGGTCTGGGGACAGGTCGTTCTAGAGGGCGGGGCCTGTCACAGAGACGGCTCTTCCTCTGGGAGTCACCAGCCGGCATTGTCCAGCAGACAGCACCCTAAGTAACCCGGCCCGATGCCATGGAGCGCTTTAAAGATGGTCACTAAGACCATGAAAGGCACCTGGAAGGCCACAGGCAGCCAGTGTAGCTCACGCAGGAGAGGTGTTATATGGGAGTATTTTGAAACTCCTAAGATCCCCTGTGCGGCTGCATTCTGCACTAACTGGAGCCTCCGGGTGCATCTCAAGGGAAGCCCCATGTAGAGAGCGTTGCAGTAGTCCAGGCGAGAGATGACAAGAGCTTGAGTGACCATGTGTAGGGCGTCACGATCCAGAAAGGGGCGCAACTGGCATATCAGGTAGACCTGATAAAAGGCCCCCCTGGCTACAGCCGTCAGATGGTCATCCAAGGACAGCCAAGAGTCCAGGAGGACACCCAAGTTGCGAGCCCTTTCTGCGGGGGCTAATGACTCGCCCCCGATAGCCAGAGATGGAACTAACTGGCTATGTCGTGGCGCTGGAAACCACAGCCACTCGGTCTTGGACGGGTTGAGTCGGAGCCCGTTCCTCCCCATCCAGACTCGCACGGCCTCCAAACACTGGGACATCACGTCGGCGGCATTGTTGGGGTGGTTAGGGGTAGAGATGTACAGCTGGATGTCATCAGCGTACAGATGGAACTCTACCCCAAAACCACGGATGATCTCACCCAGCGGCTTCATGTAGATGAAATTATGAAATTTATTATTTCTAGACCGCCCCCTCTCCCCATGGGGACTCGGGGCGGTGCACAGGTAGCATAAAAGCAATAAATAACAAACAACAATAAATATACCAACAAAATTTAAGAACCAATTAAATAAACCCTGTGCTAAAATCCCAATTAAACTAAAACCTATTCTATAAAATCCCAAGGCAAGGAGGCTATCCCAGGCCGGCCAGACGGAAAAAGTAAGTTTTTAATTTAATTTAAGACGGAAGGAGCGGAGGTCCGTAGTTGTCCTGATGTCGGGGGGAAGATGTTGAACAGGAGGGGCGAGAGGACCGACCCTTGAGGCACCCCACATATAAGGGGCCTCGACGTCGACCTCTGCCCCCCCTGCCAACACAAATTGCGACTGGTCAGAGAGGTAGGAGGAGAACCACCGTAGTACGGTGCCTTCCATCCCCAACCCCTCCAGCCGGTGCAATAAGATACCATGGTCGATGGTATCAAAAGCCGCTGAGAGGTCTAACAGGACCAGGATAGAGGAACAACCTCTATCCTGGGCCCTCCAGAGATCATCGACCAATGCAGTCTCCGTGCTGTACCCAGGTTGGAAGCCGGACTGGCGCGAGTCTAGATAGGCAGTTTCCTCCAGGTGCTGGGGGAACTGTCGTGCCACCACACTCTCAACAACCTTCACCAAAATGTGAAGGTTGGAGACCGGATGCCCCGGATCTGAGCGATTTTATCCTGCAGATAGCATCCAAATTCCTCTGCAACACCCTGTAAGCTTCCCGCGGCCTCTGCTGAAGGAGGGAGTGGGTCTCTCTAAACAGGGCGGCAGTGCAGTTATCTGCCGATACGATGAGAACAGCGAGATGATCCCGCTTCGCCGCTCTCATCGCCACAAGGTAGGTTCGTAAATATGACCTCACCCGTGTCCGGTCAGATTCGGTGCGAGTGGACCTCCAGATGCTCTCTAGGCATCTCTTCCGGCGTTTCATTTCCCTCAGCTCCTTGGAAAACCAAGGAGCCAGGGTAGATCAACGCCGAGTGAGAGGCCGCAACGGTGCGATCTGGTCCAGGGTACCTGTGGCCGCATTATTCCAGGCGGTCACTAAGTCCTCAGTCGGGTTGCGGGTCAGCGATTCAGGTATTGGCCCAAGCTCCATCTGGAACTCTCTGGGTCCATCAGGCGCCTGGGGCAGAACCATCTTAGCACTTCTGGTTCCGTCTCCCCACGTTGGGGTGAAGCAGTTGGAAAGTTGAGCTGAAGGAGACAGTGATCTGACCATGACAGGGGTTCGATGGCTAATTCCCCTAATCCAAGAACAGTCATCCACTGGCCGGAGGCAAAAACTAGGTCCAGTGTGTGTGTCCCGGTGTGTGTGGGGCCATGAATTACTTGGGTCAGGTCAATGGCCATCATGGAGGCCATGAACTCCCAAGCCGCCTCAGATGTCTCGCCTACCGATGGCAGGTTGAAATCCCCCATGACTAAAAGCCTGGGGGTATCAACCGCCACCTTGGTGATCACATCAAGGAGCTCAGGTAGGGCTGTTGATACATAGCGGGGAGCCAGGTACACTATCAGCAAACCCAACTGCCTCCCATGACCCACTTCACACAGAAGGACTCACAACCGGCTGTCTGCAGCACAGTGGTCTCCCTCAGTTCAAGACTTTCCTTAATAACAACCGCCACCCCCCCACCCTGACCTTAGGCCCGTGGCTGATGAAATGCCCTGTAACCTGGCAGGCACATTTCCACAAGGGGAACTCCCCCCTCATGGCCCAGCCAGGTCTCTGTGATACCCACCAGGTCTGGTTCCCCCTCCGACACCAAGTCGTGGATGAGGGGTCTTTGTTGACCACGGACCTTGCATTGCATAACATCAGCCTAGGGCCCTGGCTCTCAAATCCCTGACCTCCTGGATTGCAGGAGGAGCCATGGAGATCGGAGTGTGCAACCACTTGTAAACAGCGGGTGCGCCCTCCCGGAACATGATGTGGTCTCCAGCTCCCACCATATCTACCCCTCCCCCCGACCGTCCTGATAGTGTAGCCCTCTGTAAAATGAACCCTAGCCTCCCCCCCGATATCCGACCCTGCAGCCTCCCCGTCGAGACCATAGGCCGGCCTGGAGATATTTCTTAGTGTGTTGTTTCCCTCACCCACAACCCTTATCCCAAGTAACCCTCCCCCCTCCCTGCATCCCCTTAAAAGCCGAATTTAAAAAAACCCTAAAAAAACCCCTAAGCTTCCGTTTGTGCCAGCTCTCTGGATTCAGTAATCCGTCATTGAGGTGGGTCCTTGTTAGGACCGGGGGCCAAACCTGCAAGAGAGGGGACTCTCGTAGGGCAAGGAGGTCTGCTGCCGAATACATAGCTGGTCTGCACACATTGGGCCGGGGAGGGACAATTGCCTAGATGTAAAAAGTGTCCCTGGAGTCCGTAGGTAGGTTTCACAATAGTCCTAGATGGTAACAGTGTCAGTAAGGCTGAGAAATAGATGGAAGGTTGCCAGTTTGGTTTCTCAGTCATTTCTTCTTCGATTAGGGGTCGGCGGGATGGTAAAAAATAATAATGGGAGGCAGGGTGGCCAGGCGGCAAGGCTGTGAGGGGGGGGAAAGGGCAACGGATGACAAGCGAATGGGGAACAGAGGGCGAGGCAGCGAGGAAAAGGGGATAAAAATCAGACAAGGGAAAGCAACACAGTCATTTTTGGGATGATGAAAATAAGGCAGACGATAAGAGCAAAGCAGATGATACAGATAACAACAGCCGCATGGCGAGATGCGGTGAGTAAAAATGGTGGCACAGCACCGTAACATAATACAACGGATGGAGCAGGGCGGCAACAAACAGCAAAATCGCAGGACAACGGAGCAGGATCAGGCCGATCGACAAAGCAGACAAAGACGAAGCACAGCAAGGCAGACGAACAGGCACGGCATCAGCAACATGATGAAGAAAACGATGCCGAGCAGGACAGACAACGAGGGCAGTGGCGGACAAGCAGGAGCGGCGGACAAGCAGGACAAGGTGAGATGAAACAGGACGAAGTAGAAAGCAGGATGATGAAAGCAACAGCGGCCGCATGGTGGTGAAGAGGGCGGACAAAGCCAGCCAACAGGAACAGCAGCTCAACCGAAGCAATGGAGGCAAGCCAGAGCGAAGTGACGAAGTAGCAGGAGAGGTAATGGTGACAACAGCAGGAAGCAGGGAAAAATGCTGAGAGACACAGCCGCGGCGATGGAAATATCGTGGCGGCACTGACAGCCGCCGCACAAGCCGCTCTTAGGCTGTGATAGAAGCCGCGATGGAGCACCATGCCTCGATCATGGTGGCAGTGGCAACCGGCCTCCACAACAACCGGCCTCCACAGCCACCCCCTACATCTGGGGCTTTAGGATTTGTTCTCAAACTGTTCAGCTTGGCCCCCCCAAACAAAGTCCAGGGGCAGACCGTGGGGCCTGATGGCAAAGTCCGGGGGCAGACCGCGGGGCCTGGTTCAGGAATGGGAGGGAGGAAAGGCTTACCTTCCTATTTGATGGTAGGAAGGCAGGATCAGGAATGTTGGGGAGGAAAGTGGTGTACCTTCGTGTTTGGTGGTAGGAAGGTAGTATCAGGAATGGGGGCGTGGGCGGCAAAGAAATCAATATACCTTCCTGTTCAGTGGTAGGAAGGCAGGTTCAGGAGTGGCAGGGAGGAAAGTGGTCTACCATCCTGTTTGGTGGCAGGAAGGCAAGGTAAGGAATGGGGTGGCGATGTGGCCTACAGTCTCTTGCGCATGCGCGAAAAGATGGCGGCGTGCCGCTGAGCTCCGTGCGGGCCGCGGAGGCCCGCTGGTGGAAAGGAGGTGCTACCCGACCCCATTTCCAGCTTTGGGGGTCGGGACTGGTAGGAGGACCACCTGGGCTTGCGATCGTGCCCTAGTTGGGGCCGCCCGGGTGGTTTTTTTCGGCGCTGCGAGTCCGGCCGAGTGAGCCCGGTTGAGGAGAAGACGCCGGGCGGAAGGAGGGCGGAAGAGAACGCCGAGGAGGCTGAGGCCCGAGCCTGGACGCCGAGCCGATGAGAGCTACGGGGAGCCGGGCGTCAGAGGCTGAAGATTGGAGTATGGAGGACGCCTGGGAGCCCGGAGGACCCCCCGGATGGCCGGAGGAGCCCCTGAGGTGAACGGGAGGAGCGGAGGCCGGTCATTCGGGAGTGGGTCGAGGAACGGATGCCGGGCGAGGGCGGCATGGAGAAACGGGGGCCGAGCGGAACCCTGGAGGGAGCCCTGACGTATGTGGCTGAATGGCTGAATGTTAACCGAGGCCTGAGGGTGGCTGGAAGATCAGAGGCCTGGCGGAGGCAGAGCAGAGGCCATGTAGAAGACCGTAGGAGGTGAGGCCAAAGCGCAGGCCGAGTAGAGGCGAGGAGGGGTCGAAATGCCTGACTGGAGGCCGGAGCCAGGCTGGAGAAGCAGAGTTGGGACGAGCATGGACCCCCTGGGACCTCACCGTGGGGCTTCACCAGGGATATTATTCGTCGGGCTGGAGGATTTTGGACTCTGGACTTTATACGTCTATACCATCTACATTATTTATTTCATCTACATCATCTCCCGTTTATATTGCACATGGCCCGAATTTTATCTGACTTTCGAATTTGAATTCTGCCGAATTACCCTACTGGACTATTTTATATATTTAATATTCATATGTTTATATATTTATATATTTATATATGTATATTTATCTATTTATTACCATCTTTTGCACCTTATTTAATATCTTAACCTTTTATCCAGCGTGGTCTCTGTATTACCTAGCATGTACTCAAGGGCCTGCCTTCTCTTGCTGCGAGAGTCCCCCCTCTCGCAGGTATGGCCCGCTGTGTTATCAAGGGCACACTTTGATGAGGGACTAGTAAGTCAGGAGAAGTGGCGAAAGCGCAGGTGTAGGGTTTTTTTAGTAAAAAAGCTGTTGTCTGTTTTAGGGGGTACCAGGGAGGAGGGAGGGTTTAGACAGGTTGAGACTAGCCAGAAGGGAACGGGCCGAGCCAGCGGACGACGGAGGGAGGCGGATGGTTCCGTTAAGAGGGGGGAAACACAAGTCATTCCGGTGGAGGGCTTCCCCATCCAGAGGGTCGTGGGGAGGGGCAGGGCCGAGGGGAGACAAGTTCCTTCCTCCCGGTTGGAGGCACATAGCCGTTGGTTACAAACGGTTGGGTGCCACAACCCCCGCAGGCTAGGTGGCCAGGGAATACAGAGCCAGGGTCTGCGGCTGATGTTTTGCAACGCCAGGTCCGTTGTCAACAAAGCCCCCCTCATTAGTGACCTTGTGTCAGAGGGGGAGCCGGACCTGGTAGGAATTGCGGAGACCTGGTTGGGCCACGAGGGAGGACATCCCCTCGTTGAAATGTGCCCACCAGGCTACCGCGCATTTCATCAGCCGCGGGCCCTAGGCAGGGGTGGTGGGGTAGCGGTCATTATTAAGGAAGGCCTTGAGCCGAAAGAGACCATTGTGCCTCAGACTTCCGGCTGTGAGTCCCTCTGCGTGAAGTGGGGCCTAGGGAGGCAGTTGGGCTTGCTGGTTGTATACCTGGCTCCCCGCTATGTAGCAGCAGCCCTGCCCGAGCTCCTGGAGGTGATCGCTACGGTGGCAGTGGAGACCCCCAGACTTATAGTCATGGGGGACTTTAACCTGCCATCGTTGGGCGAATCATCCGTGGTAGCTCGGGAGTTCATGGCTTCCATGATGGCCATGGACCTGACCCAAGTAATTCAGGGCCCCACCCACGAGGGTGGACATACGCCGGACCTCATCTTCGTCTCGGGCCAATGGAAAAGTGATCTGGGTACAGGGGATATAGTCATCACACCCTTGTCATGGTCAGACCACTCACTTCTCCGGCTCGACTTTCCGACCGCTGCTCCCCTCCGCGGGGAGGCGGAACCAGAGTCACCAATCTGGTACCGCCCCAGGCGCTTGATGGACCCGGATGGGTTCCAGACAGCGCTTGGACCATTTCCTGTATCCCTGACCCGCGCCCCGATGGAGGACCTCACGGCCGCATGGAATAGTGCGGCCGTGGGAGCCTTAGATCGGGTCGCGCCCTTGCGGCCTCTCTCGCGGCGGCGAACCACCCTGGCTCCTTGGTTCACTGAGGAGCTGCGGGTGATGAAACGCCGCAAGAGATGCCTAGAGAGAAGATGGAGGGCTAGCCGCTCTGAATCTGACCGGACACAGGTAAGAGCCCATTTACGGACTTACATTGTGGCGCTGAGGGTGGCCAAACGTCATCATTGTGCCACTCTCATAGCATCCGCAGAAAACCGCCCTGCCGCCCTGTTTAGGGTGACCCGCTCCCTCCTTCAACAGAGGGAACGGGAAGCCCCGCTACAGGGTAGAGCAGAGGAATTTGTGATTTTTCTGCAGGAGAAAACCGCCCAGATACAGAGTGAGCTAACCCCCATTCATGGCCCAGTGGGATGCCACGAGAGAGATCTTGTTTGGGAGGAGTTTGACTCCGTTACTTCCGAGGATATGGACAGGCTACGTGGGCGACTGCGAGCCACCACATGTTTATTGGACCCGTGCCCCTCCTGGCTTGTACTGGCATCCTGGGAGGTGACACGAGGCTGGCTCCAAGAGGTTGTCAACGCATCCTTGAGTGAGGGTTCCTTGCCTGCCTCCCTAAAAGAGGCCATGGTGAGGCCCCTCCTCAAGAAGCCCTCTTTGGACCCAGCTCTTTTGAACAACTACCGTCCAGTCTCCAACCTTCCCTTCTTGGCGAAGGTTGTTGAGAGTGTGGTGGCACAACAGTTTCCCCGTCACCTGGAGGAAGTTGACTATCTAGATCCGCGCCAGTCCGGCTTTCGGCCCGGGCATAGCACCGAGACGGCATTGGTCGCGTTGGTAGATGATCTCTGGAGGGCCAGAGATGGGGGATGTTCCTCCATCCTGGTCCTATTAGACCTCTCGGCGGCTTTCGATACCATCGACCATGGTATCCTATTGCATCGGCTGGGGGGGTTGGGGGTGGGAGGCACCGTTTTACGGTGGTTCTCCTCCTACCTCTCTGGCCGATCGCAATTTGTGCGGGCAGGAGAGCAGAGGTCGACCCCGAGACCCCTCACATGCGGGGTGCCTCAGGGGTCGGTCCTCTCGCCTCTCCTGTTTAACGCATACATGAAGCCGCTGGGCGAGATCATCCGTGGTTTTGGGGTAGAGTACCACCTGTACGCTGATGACACCCAGCTGTACATATCTACCCCAAACCACCCCAACGATGCCGTAGCGGTGATGTGCCAGTGCCTGGAAGCCGTGCGGATCTGGATGGGAAGTAACGGACTTAGGCTCAACCCGACCAAGACCGAGTGGCTGTGGTTTCCGGCTGCCCGATTCAACCAGCTCTCTCCAACGCTGGCCATAGGGGGCGAACATCTTGCCCCTGTGGTTGGGGCGCGCAACTTGGGTGTCCTCCTGGATACCCGGCTGTCCATGGAAGATCAAGTGACAGCCGTGGCCAGGAGGGCGTTTTACCAGGTTCGCCTGGTACGCCAGTTGCGCCCCCTATTGGATCGGGACGCCCTTCGCACAGTCACTCATGCTCTCGTGACATCCCGACTGGATTATTGCAACTCTCTCTACATGGGGCTCCCCTTGAGGTGTACCCGGAGGCTTCAGTTGGTCCAGAATGCAGCCGCGCGAGCAATTATGGGCACCTCTAGGTTTGCCCATGTAACACCGCTGTTGCGCGAGCTGCACTGGCTACCTGTCGTCTTCCGGGTGCGCTTCAAGGTGTTAATTACCATCTTCAAAGCGCTCCATGGCTCGGGACCTAGCTACCTGCGGGATCGGATCCTGCCCCATACATCCTCACGGCCGATTCGCTCCCACAGAGAGGGACTTCTCCGGGTGCCGTCCACTAGACTTTGTCAGCGGGCGACGCCCAGGGGAAGGGCCTTCTCTGTGGCGGGCCCAGCCCTCTGGAATGACCTTCCCCCCGATATCAGGACAACCACGGACCTCCGCTCCTTCCGCTTAAAATTAAAGACGCACTTTTTTCGTCTGGCCGGCCTTGGGTAGTCTCTTTTTAGGTTAGGGTTTTTTAGGGGTAATTTTTAGTTTAATTTATGGGTTTTAGCGCAGGATCTATTTAATCTATTTTTAACTCTGTATTTTGTATTTGCTTGTGCTTTATTTGTATTTTTAATTGCCTGTGCCCCGCCTCGAGTCCCCTTGGGGAGAGAGAGCGGGATATAAATTAAAATTATTATTATTATTTATTATTTATTATTATTATTATTATTATTATTATTATTATTATTATTATTATTATTATTATTATTATTATTATTATTATTATTATTATTATTATTATTATTATTATTATTATTATTATTATTATTATTATTATTATTATTATTATTATTATTATTATTATTATTATTATTATTATTATTATTATTATTATTATTATTATTCTGTTTGGTGATAGGAATTCAGATAGGAATGGGGGTGTCAGGAAAGTGGTCTACATTCCTGTTTAGTGGTAGGAAGGTAGGATCAGGAAAGTGGGGGAGGAAAGTGACCTACCTTCCTGCTGGGCTGCAGGAAGGCAAGATCAGGAAGGGGGGGAGGAGAAGACCACTAAGTGGCGTTGCCACAACACGGGGATTTTCTGGAGTTCCGGAATATCTCCGATCCTTGAGCTTTGGATCGGTCTAAAAATAGACCCAGCCACCCCATGGAGGTGGTGAGTCAGAGGGGAACCCCTGGAGATTCCAGAGACACCCACAATGTCTCTGGTGTCAAAGGAGAACCCCCTGCAGTCCATCGCTTAAGTGACTCCCCCCTTCCAAAGGGTGGAACAAGCAGCTGACTGCCTGAGAAAGTGAAACAAAGGATCGGCATGTCGTTCAGTGAGAGCTTTGTTTTCTTTTAAAATTATAACTTCTCAGAGAGATCGCCTTGTAGTGGATTTATATTGAAATAAAGTAAAACAGCCTGAATGAAGCAGCAGCTTTTTAAATTAGAAATATCCAGGAACCTGCGCTTCCTTTCCCGCCCTTTTTTTGCTATTTAAAAAACCGGACTGGACTTTCACTAGCAATTGTGGATTGGCAACGTGAAGCCCTCTCTCTCTATTTAGATGGAAGGTGTGGGTAGGAATAGAGTGGACAGTTGCTTAAATATTGGAAATTGATTTTTTTATATTTTACTAGTGGGAAAAAACGCTTAAATACATTCATTTCCACCCCCCTTGATGGTTGGTTTGTTCCAGAGAAATTTCACTATTTAAAGTCACAAGACTGTCTCTATTTACTCAAGCTCCCCCTAGTGCTTGGCAAAGCAATAAGGAGAGTGAATGAGAATTATCAAGCAGATGTAGGACTGACCTTAAACTGATTACACATTAAAGAAGAAAAGGAGTCCCTTTTTTACTTTTGCTTTCTGGCTTTCTGGGATATCTTGGTTGCTTTGCAGATTGCTATTTTAAAGAGACATTATTGCTTTTTTTTGTTTACGTCTTTCTATTCTCCTTTTTATATATATACAGCAATCTTGTTATCATTTTTTCTCTTTGTGTAGAGTGAAAGTTTTGAATTTTTGAATCATACATACAGCTATTTTTGCGGAATTATTTGATTTTTAATTTTTTTTAAAAAACAATCAATTTTTTAAAAATTTTCTTTAATTCTCTTGTCCCTCCTCTTTCTTTTTTAAAGAGAGTGAAGAGATTTTGTTTCCTTTTCCTATCTTCTTTTTGATTTCTACTTTTATTTTTCTGCCCACCTCTTGCCTTCCTCTCATTACTGTTTTGCTCTTTGCTTTTCTTTAGTTTGTTTTGGTTTTTGGCTTTCTTTTGTTTTTGTTTTTTTCTGTTTTTGATACCCCCTTAATCCCTAGTTCTTCAGCTTCCTTCCCCCTTTTTTTCTTTCCTTATTTCCCTTTCATTATTTTTACCCCATTTTATCCCTTTTTCCTCTTAATGCAAAGCTGTATTTATATACTAATTTTCTGATACTATATTTAAAGTTTACTAACTTTTTACTAATAAATTAAAGAGTGACTCAAAAAAGAAGGAGAAATAAATAAAATCTGAAACATGAGCAGGAAGACAACCCCAGCTGGTTCATCAACAGGGACCCCAATGCCCTCCTCAACAGGAGGACAAAAAACAATACAAATGACGCTCCAGCATGAAAAAGAAAAGCAAGAAAAGGAAAAGACTATAACACTTGAAGCACTTTTGCAAGAGATACGGATGGGAAGAGAAAGCATGGAGCGAAAAATGGAAAATACAGAACAGATATTAGAGAAATTAGAGACAAAATTAGAGACAAAATTAGAGGCACTGGATAAGAAAATAGAATTGAAGGTAAAACAGCATTGACAGAAGGGAAAATGGAAAAGATACAGCAATGGATGATGAAGCAAGAAGAGTCCATGGAAAAACAACAAGAATTCATAGGCGAGATTAAAGGGAAATTGGAGCAAAAAGATGAAGACTTTGATTCCAGATTGAGTGACTTGGAAAAAGAGAGCATGGGAATAGAATGGGAAATGGATAAATCTGAATACTTCCTAAGATTTCAAAATGTAATAGAAGAAAAAGGAGAGAACATGCTTATAATAATACCAGAACTGCTGGCAGAGATTTTAGAAATGCCCCAAGAACTAGTAAGAGATGGAATAGATTATGCCTTCCGAGTAAATACAAGGTACGCAACCAGAAATGCACTACCAAGAGAAATACATGTAAGATTCACCAAAAAAATGTTGCGGTTTCAAATATTACAGAAAACAAGAGATAAGAAACTTGAATATAGAGGAAAAGAAATCACAGTCCTAAAACAAATCCCAAGAAAAGTGAAAGAAAAGAGAAGAGGATACCAGTTCCTATCTACAACTTTGATAAGAAAAGGTATCCAATTCAGATGGCTCATACCGGAAGGTCTAATATTCACTTGGGAAGGACAGAGATACAGATTAGACACCTTAGAAAAAGCAGAAGACTTCTACAGAAAATATATTAATGGAACTATGGGGAAGAATGGTAAAGAGGATTCATTCTCAACAAGACCAGAAGAGCTACTAGAGGGTGCTGTTGGTGAAGTGGCCATAGAAAGAGAGGTTCTAACAGGATTAGAAATCAGAGGACAGAGAAAAATAAGATCAACCAGAGCTATAAAACCCTTATATAAAACATAAAAGATGGATGAAAATACAATATTTACAGTTAACATAAATGGACTTAACTCCCCAATTAAAAGAAGAAAAATATTCCACAAATTAGAAAAAATAAAAACACAAATTATTTGCTTACAAGAGGTACATATCCAAAAGAAAGATGCACATTTGTTAACCCAACCTAAACTTGGGAAAATTTTTACCTCATTGGCAGATTCTAAAAAAAGAGGTGTGGTCATTTATATCAAAGACAAAATACCAACTAAACAAATTTATGCAGATGAAGATGGAAGGATTTTGATGGTGGAAATTATGCACAACAATAAAAAAATACTTTTAATAGCACCTAACATTTTAATATGCACCTAATGAGAAACAGGATGAATTCTTTAAGAAATTACATGGAAAGATTCTGGACCTAGAATACACTGACATTTGTATGATAGGAGACTTCAATGGAATTCCAAATCAAATTAGAGATTACAAAACGACCAGGATGTCTAAAATCAATAGAAAAATATTACCGAAGTCTTTCTTTAAGATGGCAGAGGAAATGAATTTGAAAGATGTATGGAGAGAAAGAAATCCCAGTAAAGAACAATATATTTACTACTCTTATAGACATTTATCATTTTCAAGGGTAGATATGATCTGGCTCTCATCGGATTTAAGTGATTTAATTCAAGAAGTGGAAATAGAAACTAGTACATGGGCAGACCATAATCCAATGACAAGTGGAAAGGGCAAAAAATTAGATCTAGATGGACATTAAATAACACAATATTGAAAGAGAAGAATTTTATAAGAAGAGAGGAACCTGCCCCACTGTATATCGAGGGGGGCTGTGTGGAGAGGGTTTCCTCTTTTAAATTCTTAGGAGTGCTTATTAGCCAAGATCTCACCTGGAAAAACAACACGTCTCTGGTGATTGGAAAAGCTCAACAGAGACTTCATTTCCTTAGAGTCCTGCGGAAAAATCAGGTGGAACAACGGCTGATGACCTCTTTCTATTGGTCCATCATAGAAAGTGTCCTCACATATTGTATCACAGTGTGGTATGCTGGTTTAACAGTTGCGGAGAGGAAGGCACTACAGAGAGTGATCAATTCGGCACAAGAAACCATCGGTTGCCCTCTGACATCACTGGATAACATCGCCAGATCTCGCTGCTTTAGCAGAGCAAGGAAGATTCTCAAAGATGATTCACACCCTGGTTGGTATCTCTTTGCCCTTCTACCATCAGGCAGAAGATATCAAAGTATAGCCAGCCGAACGAACAGGTTTAAAGGTAGCTTCTAGTTCTCATCCAGTTCTCATTCCAATCCAAATCCAATATTTTAATCTTAAGGTCTTCCTCCCAATTCGAATCATGAGTCGAATCATGAGTACTTTGTCTATAAGGATTAAAGAGCATAATTTCAAGGTTGTTTGGAAATGGTATTGGACCCCATTAAGATTATCATTGATAGATAAAAAAATGAGCGATAAATGTTGGAGATGTAATATGGAAGTGGGAACTTATGAACATATGTGGTATAAATGTGTGAAAATTAAAAAGTTTTGACAGCAATTAGAAAAAACGATGGGTGAAATGATGAAAAGAATAATAATATTGAGATCAGAAAATATATTGTTATTGATAATTAATGAATCTGAGTTAACAAAACATGAGAAAGAATTGATTAGAATTATGATTATAATGGGTAGGATTGTAATAGCAAGATATTGGAAAATAGAGGTAAATATTAAAATAGAAGAATGGTTCTGTGAAATGTGGAAATTAGCCTTAAATGATAAAATGACGTGTGATATTAAATTCAGAGAGGGGGTTTATAAAAAAGATATCTTTTGGAAGACTTGGAAGCCATTTGTGGACTACGCACTTGGAACTTTGGATGCCTTGACGCCTGTACCTAGAGAACGTGGATTTTGGAGATCTTAAAGATAACAGAAGACACTTGAAACCAACTCTTCCTTTTGTCTTGTATAGCACTGGGTGAAATATTGTAAAATATTATAAAAACTTCAATAAAAAAATAAAAAATAAAATAAAATAAAGGTAGCTTCTATCCATGGGCTGTGAGACTTTTAAATTCAACCGCAATCACTCCATGCACATGCTAGTTTTTTCTTTTTTCTTTTCTCTCTTTTTTGTTTCTGTTATAATTTTGCACCAGTGAAGTTAAAACCAATTTCATTGTAATTTTTACAATGACAATAAAGATTATTATTATTATTATTATTATTATTATTATTATTATTATTATTATTATTATTATTATTATTATTATTATTATTATTATTATTATTATTATTATATGTAAAATGAAAAAAGAACTGACATGCTACTTTAAAGAAAACAAAAAAGAAGATACATCCATCCAAAACTTGTGGGATGCAATGAAGGCAGTTACTAGAGGTTTAATAATAGATTACACAAGAAAAAGAAACACAGAGAAACGATGTATAGGTAAAATATTAGCAAATGAATATAAAACACTGGAAAAAGAGTCACAGAAATTACCACAAAGAAAAGATATTAGAACGAAAATGGATTTAATTAAACATAAAATGAATATTTTAGAAAAGGAGGAATTCGCTCAAAAGATTAGATCTGCAAAGTAGAATTATTTTGAAAATGCAAATAAACCAGGCAGGTGGTTGGTGTATAAATTAAAAAAAGAAAGAGAAGCAAGGAAGATTCACAATTAAAAGATGAACAGGGACAAATACACTATCTAACCAAGGAGAAAAAGAAAATTATTCAAGAATACTATACAAAACTGTACGAAAAGGAAAACATATCAGAACAGGATATTAAACATTACTTACAAGAGACTAAGCTTCCTGTAATAGCGGATGACATTAGAAATACCTTAGATGCAAAGAAAACAATGATGGAACTAACTGAAGCTATCAAAAGACAAAGCAAAGGGAAGGCCCCAGGACCAGATGGCCTTCCAGCGGAGTATTACAAAACCCTGGAGGAAATACTATCACTCCCCCTATTAGAAGTAATGAATGAAATTATGTCCGGCAGTAAAATGCCAAACTCTTGGTCAGAAGTATATATTTCACTGATACCTAAAGAGGAAACTGATCCCCTTCAGATAAGACAGGGGTCCCCAATCTTTTTTGCACCACGGACCGGTTTCATTTCAAAGAAAATTCTGCGGACCGGCTGGCCTAGAGGAGAGGGGGAGGGGGAACAGGCGGCGCATGTGCACACGGGGAGGGTGTCGGCTCACTTGGCCCTCTAGGGCAGGGGTCCCCAACTCCCAGTCCGTGGACCGGTGCCAGTCCGTGGCTTCATAGGAACTGGGCTGGAGGGCCGGAGGGAAGGAGGAGGAGGGAGGAGGGGGAAGCCCCCTGGCCAGAGCACGCACCGAATGTGGCAGAGCGCAGGCGTGTCCATTCGAGCTGTTGGAGGTCCTAGAGCAGTAGTTGGCAAACCGTGGCTTGCAAGCCACAAGCGGCTCATTGGCCCCTCGAGTGCGGCTCTTCCTCCACCCAGCCATGGGCAGACTCCGTCTGTTTCATAGGCGGTTGCTGCTGCCCCCAAGTCCTGTGACATGCAGCTCCCACTGTCCAAGATCACCTGGCAGGCGTGTTGGACAGGATGGCTGAGTGCGCCTCACCAACTCCTTCCAACGGCCACCGCAGCACACTTTCCGGGGCTACCCGGAGGGGCCGGCATGTCAGCTGAGGAGGTTAAGGTTGCCTCATCCCGCAGTGAGCGAGCGGGTGGGTGGGCGGAGGACCCGAGCTGCGGCTACCTTAAGTGCTGCCAAGGCCATCCGGGCACTGCACCCCCACCTCCCTTCCAGCCCTGTGTGGCACCCGGACGGCCTCGGTGGCGCTTAAGGTAGTCACAGGCTCCGTCCTCCTCCCGCCCCCCCGCTCGCTTGCTGCAGGATGAAGCAGCCGTAACCTCCCCAGCCGACATGCCAGCCCCTCTGCTGCTTCCCAGGGGGGAGGGAGGGAGAGAATGACAGACACACAGATACAGACTTAGAGAGACAGAAATAGAGAGACGGAGGGAGAGAGGGAATCAAACACACACAGACACACACACAGAGTGACAGAGATGGGTGGAGGGAGGAGAGAGAGACAGATACACAGAGAGAGAGAGAAACAAAAAAGAAAAACAGAGAAAGAGAAAAAGAAAAATAGAAAAAGAAAGATGAATGGAGGGTGGGAGGGAGTGAAGGAAAGAAGGGGGAGGGAGGAGGAAGGGAGGGGTGAAAGAAGGAAGGAAGGAAAGGAAAGAAAGAAAGAAAGAAAAGAAAGAGGGATGGAGAGTAGGAGGGAGGGAAGGAAAGAACTGAGGAAGGGGGAGGGAGGCAATGGAAGGAAGGAAAGGAAAGGAAAGGAAGAAATCTATTTTCCTATTTCCTTCCACCTCAAGCTACCTGTTTGGTTTATAAGGTTAAAGATCGATTTTTCTCCCAGTGGTCATTTCAAAGGAATCACATCCTGTGAGTTATTTCCTGGATTCAAACCAGCATCCCAAAGAGTCATGGCCTGCCTGTCAAGCTCCCAATGAGAAACTTCAAATGATTCATGGCCTCACGTAAAAGTTCAAAGCAATGTCCATTTATTGAATATAACATCATGGCGAGCATCGGTTGCAGCCAGGTCTGGCAATAATTGGATGGCTTCTGCACTTTACCCCCTTATGCCCCCTCCCCTCTGCTTGTCATAAATTACGTTCTCCAATTAGCATTGAAAATAATTGCATGCATGCGCAGTCACAGGCTGCCTGAGATTCCTTTCCTGCCACAGGAATGTCAAGAATTTTCAGTTCGTTAAGGCAAAACAGATAAGATCCATGGCAACATCGGGATGTTGACATCCGGCTCCCCTTACTTCTCGAAAGCAACCTATGGGAAACAAAACAATCTGAATGCAGGTGTATGACTTAGGGATGCGTCCCCCTCCCCCCTGGCTTGCTTGGGTTTTCTGCATGGAATTTTGCTATAAGGCGGTCAGCTTGGATGTCTCTATGTTTCACCCACGATGCTTCCGATAGGGGATAACCCTTCCACTTGATTAGGTATTGGAGTTGCTTTCTGTGCCACCTCGAATCAAGAATTCATTGGACTTCATAATGGGTTTGGCCCCCTATGACCACAGGGCCTGGGGGCGCACGGGGCATTGGTCTCAGAGTGGAACCGATCACAGGTTTCAAAAGGCTACTATGAAACGATTGGTGTGTCTTCCCCAGCAATCGAGGCAGTTTCAATATCACTGTGACTGGGTTGATGATCTTTATTATGGGGAATGGCCCCACAAATTTTGGCCCCAGTTTTTTGCTGGGCAGTCTTAGTCTCAAGTATTTTGTGGAGAGGTAAACCTTCTCTCCCACCTGGAACGGCCGTTGCGGAGCCCGGTGTTTATCTGCCTGTTTCTTGTAGGTTTGTGTCACTTTGTCTAGAGCTTTCTTGACATTTTCCCAAACTGCTTTCAGCATCGACATCCAATCAGTCAAGCTGACTGAGGAGGGAAGGTCTCTTGGATACTCAGGCATTGGGACGAAATCCATGCCGCTCACTACTTTAAACGGCGTGAGTCCTGTGTTGCTGTGAACAGCATTATTGTATGCAACCTCAGCGAAAGATAAAAGGTCTGCCCAATTAGACTGCTGATAGTTCACGTAGCACCTCAGGTACTGCTCTATCATGGCATTCAGTCTTTCTGCTGCCCCATTAGTGCTCGGATGAAAAGCTGAACTAAGACCCTGAGATGATCCAAGGAACTCCCTCCAAAATTTAGCCGTGAACTGGACCCCTCTGTCTGAGATGATTCTTCGAGGTACTCCATGCAGTCGGTAGATATGCTTCACAAACAGTTTAGCCAGCTTGTGAGCCGAGGGTAGTCCGCTACAGGGAATGAAGTGTGCCTGCTTGGAGAACAGGTCTATTACAGTCCAAATCACTGTGTTTCCCCCACTTTTTGGCAACTCTACTATAAAGTCCATTGCAATCTCCTCCCATGGCCTCGTTGGTTCTGCCACTGTTTGCAGTAGTCCCGGGGGTTTTCCTGGTCGTATTTTCATTGTGGCACAGACTGTGCAACTTTTTACATAGCTATCCACATCTTTCTTCATTCCAGGCCACCAGAATTGCCTCCGGGCTAGGTGTAAAGTCTTTAGGAACCCAAAATGGCCTGCCAATTTGGCGTCGTGGCTCCTCTGGAGAACTAGGATACATAGAGATTCTGGAACGTAGAGTTTCGTCCCCTTCCAGGCGAGGTCATCCCTCTTTGTCAAGATGTGTTGGTTGTTTTGGAACCAAGGGTCTGTTAGCAGCTCAGTTTTGAGTCTTGTGGTTAGATCGCTTGTGGTTTGACCCCGTCGGTCACGGTGTTGGGCAGCTGGTTGAGCAGAAGGAATAATGGCGTCCACTACGTGCTCCCGTTCGCATTTGTACTGAGGCATGCGGGAGAGGGCATCAGCTAGAAAGTTCCTCTGCCCTGGAATGTGCTTTAGTACGAAGTTGAAACGGTTGAAGTATTGAGCCCACCTGACTTGTTTGGGTGATAGTTTCCGTGGGGTTATGAGAGCTTCCAGATTTTTGTGGTCGGTCCAAACTTCAAACGGTTTCTGGCTCCCTTCTAGCAGGTGTCTCCAGGTTAGTAGTGCCCATCGCACTGCAAAAGCCTCCTTTTCCCATGCGGCCCATCGTCTCTCCGTGTCTGTGAGTTTGCGGGAGGTATAGGCACAGGGTTGTAAATTTCCTTGGTTGTTTCTTTGGTGTAGTACTGCTCCTACGGCCATGTCGCTGGCGTCTGCCTGGATCACGAAAGGTTGCTCAGGGTCAGGATGCTTCAGTACTGGCTCCTTTGCAAACATTTCTTTCAGTGTTTCGAATGCCTCCTGGCAGGTTAGGTTCCACTGTAGGGGTTGTCCCGGACGAGGTTTCATTCCTGGGCTCCCTGTCTTCAGGAGGTCTGTCAGGGATTTGGCAATCTTCGCAAAGGAGGGAATGAACTGCCTGTAGAAGTTTGCCAACCCTAGGAAACTTTGTAGCTGTCTGCGAGTGCGAGGGGGTTGCCAGCTTAGGACGGCTTGCACTTTAGCTGGGTCCATCTCTATTCCCTCATTTGACACTCTGTAGCCTAGATAGTCTAGTCGCTCATGGTGGAATTCACATTTTGATAGTTTGACATACAGGTTGGCTGCCAGAAGTTTTTCCAGTACTTGGCGAACCAGGGGTATGTGGTCATCGACGGTCTCAGTGTAAATAAGGATGTCATCTAGAAAGACAAGGACCCCCTTGTAGAGGTGCTCATGCAGCACCTCGTTTATTAACTGCATGGACATTGCTGGGGCTCCCTGTAATAAAAAAGGCACCACTTTGAATTGGAAACTTCCTAAAGGGCAGTTGAATGCTGTTTTCCATTCATCTCCTTCCCTGATCCGTATTCGGTAGTATGCTTCTCTGAGGTCTAATTTGGTAAAGACTTTTCCCTTGGCCAAGTGAGATAGCATATCTTTCATGAGGGGAAGCGGGTATAGGTTGTGTACGCACACCCCATTTATCCCTCGAAAGTCTACGACCAGGCGCATAGTTCCATCTTTTTTCTCTTTGAAAAGGACTGGTGCCGCAATCCGTGGCTTGGCTGGTTCGATGAACCCTCGTACTAGGTTTTTGTCTATGTATTCACGCATTTCTTGCATCTCTCGAGGCGTCATGGCATACAGCTTGGGTTTGGGTAGTTTTGCCCCAGGGATGATTTCAATGGCACAATCTGTTTTGCGGTGGGGGGGCAGGATGTCGCATTCTGTCTCACTGAACACTTCTGCGAGGTCCTGGTATTCCACTGGAATCAGTTCAGCCTCTGGGGTTTTGTCAGATGTGGTTGCCAGTTGTTCTTGTGGTCTCCCTTGTGGGGCTCCCAATGTGAGTGGTATTTTTGCTTGCTCGTGAGGGAGGGGTTGAGGGCCAGGTGATATCCTAAGCCTGCAGGTGCCCCCTTACCACCAGATGGTCGGTCCCCACTTGTCTAGCCAGGAAAGTCCAAGTATGACTGCCTCTGTCATTTTGGGGGCTATTATGAATCGAATTATTTCCCAGTGATCTGCCAATTCTAGTCTCACTGGTTCAGTTAGGTGAGTAGCATAAGCTCCTCCCATTAGGGAACCGTCAACCTGCTCGAACCGAATCGGGTGGTTCAATCTTTTCGCTCTGATCCCCAGTTTCTGAACTGTGGTTAAGTTGATCAAGCACCTAGTGCAGCCTGAGTCTACAAGGGCTTGAAAATCCTCCTGTTTTCCTGTTTTCGGGGTTGTGAGGCGTATTGGAAAAAGGAAAGGGTAAATTGATTCGCTCACCATTGGGTCATTTTCTCCCTCGTCCTCGCTGTCATAAGGTTCAATTGACTGGTCATCGTTGCCTGGGGTTTCACTGCTTTTGCCTGGGAGGGAGGAGACCCCTGCAGCTTGAAGAGCCCTCCTGGATGTGTTGATGGCCCGTCGGGGCCCTCGTTCTTGTCGGGCCCTGGGTGGTAGGTCCAGCCTTGGTTTCGGGACTGGGGTTGGGCATGCAGCTACCATGTGGCCCATTCCCCTGCATCTGTAACACCTCACGGAACTTGGAGGGAGGGCTGGTCTCAGGTCTCACTGTGGTGCCATTTCTTTCTTTTGGCGGGATGGTTTCAGATTAGGTTGACCCCTCTCCTTTGTGTCTGGTTCCTTCCTTGTGTCATTGGCACATAGCCCACTGTCGACTTTTGTTGCCACTCGGAACCACTCAGAGAGTTGGTTTGGGATGTCACGATATGCAGTTACTTGGGCAATACGTTTATCCAGCCTTATTCTGAAAAAATGCACCAGCAACCGTTCTGGTAGGGGGGGTAGTCTTCCAACTATCCTCCTGAATTCACGGATGTGCTCTTTGATGGGGCAGCCTCTTTGCTTTAGGTTATAATAATAATAATAATAATTTATTGCTTATAAACCGCACCCTCTCCCCACAGGGACTCGGGGCGGTGCACAGGAGAAATAAGAACAATAGCTATATACATATTTCATTAAAAATAGATTAAATTAAGTAACCTGTGCTAAAATACCCATTAAAACTATCTAACTAAAAATCCCCGATAAACCCTAAAACAGAGGAGTAGCTATCCCAGGCCGGCAAGGCAGAAAAAGTGTGTTTTCAATTTAAGACGGAAGGAGCGGAGGTCCGTGGTGGTCCTAATATCGGGGGGGAGGTCGTTCCAGAGGGCTGGGCCCGCCACAGAGAGAGCCCTTCCCCTGGGTGTCGCCCGCTGACAAAGTCTAGTGGACGGCACCCGGAGAAGTCCCTCTCTGTGGGAGCGAATCGGTCGTGAGGATGTATGAGGCAGGATCCGATCCCGCAACTCAGGTTGCTGAGTTCCTCCTCTGCATATGGGTCCTCCTCCCCCTCTTCAAACCAGCCAGAAATGAAAGAAAGAAAGAAAGAAAGAAAGAACTTATGACCACAATTGAGCCCAAAATTTTGGTTGCTAAGCAAGACCTGCGGCTACCTTAAACGCCACCGAGGCCATCCGGGTGCCACACGGGGCTGGAAGGGAGGTGGGGGTGCAGCACCCAAATGGCCTCGGCGGCGCTTAAGGTGGCCGCAGCTCGGGTCCTCCGCCCGCCCACCCGCTCCCTCACTGCAGGATGAGGCAGCCGTAACCTCCTCAGCTGACATGCCGGCCCCTCCAGGTAGCCCCGGAAAGTGCGCTGCGGTGGCCGTCGGAAGGAGCTGGTGGAGGCGCGCTCGGCCATCCTGTCCGACACGTCTGCCGGGTGACCTCGGACAGCGGGAGCTGCGTGTCGCAGGGCTTGGGGGCAGCAGCAACCGCCTATGAAACAGACGGAGTCTGCCCATGGTTGGGTGGAGGAAGAGCCGCACTTGAGGGGCCAATGAGCCGCTCGTGGCTCGCGAGCCGCAGTTTGCTGACTTCTGCTCTAGGATCTCCAATGGCTCGAATGGCCGCGCCTGCGCTCTGTCGCATCCGGCGCGTGATCTGCCCAGGGGGCTGCTCCCTCCTCCCTCCTCCTGCTTCCCTCCGGCCCTGCGGCCCGGTTCCTATCAAGCCATGGACCCGCACCAGTCCGCGGACCGGGGGTTGGGGACCCCTGCCGTAAAGGGTATGAGCCAGCATTTTGGCTTTATAGATATGTAGGGCAGAAGGAATGGACTGGCTACCCTGAGTATAAAAGAATCTTAGAATCTGATGGTGATTACATGAGTCCGAATTCAGCACCTGGGTTCGATGTCTAGTCCAGGCACCGCTATTCTGGAATTGGATACCTAGATACTTAAAGTGGAAGATCTGTTTAACAGCATTACCACTGATATCCCAGTTATACAGTTTCCGGGCTCTAGTAAACACTAGTACTTTCGATTTATCATAATTGATAAACAAATGGTTTTCAGCACAGTAAGACCCAAATGCAGTAAGTAGTCTTTTCAGATCTGGTTTTGACAATGAGAGAAGGACTGCATCATCGGCATAGAGAAGAAGCGGGATCTTTATGGTTGTCAGCTTTGGGGCATGGGACTCAATATGCTCAATATAACCAGCCAGGTCAGATAAAAATATATTAAACAGAAGAGGAGTCAGAACACATCCCTGCCTTACTCCATTCTTAATCGAGATAGGATTAGAAAGTTCTCCCTGAAGACCGCACCTGACCTGGCTACAGGTCTGATTGTACAAGGCCCTAATTAAGAACAGCAAACGTCTGTCAATAGAGCTTTTAAGCAATTTTGCCCACAACAGTCCCCTAGGGACTGAGTCAAACACTGACTTTAGGTCAATGAAAGCAGTAAAGAGTTTGCCGCCTGGTATAGTAGAATATTTGAGGTCGACTGCACATATTTATACAAGTCATTTAGTGGGCTCCATCTCGCTATGGGTTTCCCAGGCCTGCTGGCTTTAAGCGCCTTCTGGAAGTGTGTTTAGATTTAGATTAGATTTATTGCATTTATATACCGCTCTATCTCCCTTTCGGGACTCAGGGCGGTGTACAGCCATGTGTTAGAATGGGGGCCAATCTAATCTCTTGTGGAATGATGTTCCAGAAAGAGGGATCCACTGCCAAGCAGGTCTTTTTTCTGGGTTTCACCAGATTTATCTCCCTAGGGAATGGGACTCACAACATTCCTTGCTTTACCACTTTAGTGGGTTAGATGTATGTGACTGGCAAGAGATGATCCTTCAGATAATGAAGGGTTTAAAAGTAGCAACCAGCATCTTGAATTGTAAGCAAATTGAATTGAAGCAAATTGACAACCAATGCAGTTCCCACAGGAGAGGTGAAACATTTGCATATCGAGGTCTGCACAAAACCATGTGGATCGCTCCATTTTGCACCAACTGAAGCTTCCATATGCTCTTCAGGGGGAGCCCCATGTAGAGCGCCTTGCAGTAGTCAAGAGGGGAAGTGACTAGGGCATGAACGATCATGAGAAGGGATTGTTGATCCAGAAAGGAGTGTAACTGGTGCACAATTGCCACTTGCTCTTCAAGCAAGAGTCATGAGTCGAGGAGATCCTCCAGATTTCACACACACAGTCTGTTTGGGGCAGTGCCACCCCATCCAAAACCAAAGATGGCAATTCTCCATGGGCCAAAGAACCACAAACCTTGAATACATACTCTACAGCAGCATGGAACCATATAAACTGGGATTAGTACCATACAAACAATGGAAACATAGAAAACAATGCCCTAATCAAAAAAGATCTAAAGAGAAAACCATACTGCAGACATACATCCAGCATTGGGAGGACAAGCTATTGTATATAAACATGAAGTAAGCTGCATATTTCTTAGTTCTGGTGATGTTACCTATTCAGGTAACAAAATGTCTTCAAGGAGGCAAACACATAGAGCACCAAGAACTCTATAGCTCAACTGTGAGCAATATTTATTCCCTTCTGTTAATTACTGAGCTGTGCCTAATGTGTTTTTTGTTTCAAACAGCATACATTATTTGGCCACATTAATTCCTATTTCAGAATACTGTGCAAGCCAAAAGGCATCCCAGAATTTCATAACAGGAATGACTGAAGCCCTGGAATATCAATATGGGAGGGGTAGGTATGGCGGGAGCAGAGGGCCATATCACATTAGGGGAGGGCGTACCCGCTGCTTGCAAGCGGTGGCGCGCTCCAGCCCTCATAGCTCCTCTTGCAACCTAGGAGGTTCTGGATCTCAGGGCCTGGGGCTTCGGCTGATGTTGTGCAACGCCAGGTCCGTGATAAATAAAGCCCCCCTCATTTATGATCTGGTTTTGGAAGGGGAGGCAGACCTGGCGGGTATTACGGAAACCTGGTTGGGCCAAAAGGGGGGAATGCCCCTCGTTGAAATGTGCCCGCCAGGTTACCGTGCATTTCACCAGCCGAGAGCCCAGGGTCGGGGTGGGGGGGTAGCGGTTATCATAAAGGAGGGCCTGGACCTGAGGGAGACCACTGTGCCGCAGACTGCTGGTTGTGAGTCCCTTTGTGTGAAGTGGGGTGATGGGAGGCAGCAGAGCGTGCTGATTGTGTACCTGGCTCCCCGCTACGAATCAGCAGCCCTACCCGAGCTTCTCAATGTGATAGCGAGATGGTGATTGAGACCCCCAGGCTGTTAGTCATGGGGGACTTCAATCTGCCATCGATAGGCGAAGCATCTGAGGCGGCTCGGGAGTTCATGGCCTCCATGACGGGGTGAGTTCGTGATAGTTCATTCATGGTTAGTTTGTGACAGTTAGTTCGTGACACCACCCACACCAGAGGACACACACTGGACTTAGTTTTTGCCTCCGGACAGTGGTTGAGTGATCTTGGTGTAGGGGAAATAGTCGTTGAGCCCCTGTCATGGCCAGATCACTCTCTCCTCTGGCTGGCCTGTCCAACCGCTACACCGCACAGCAGGGAAGCGGAACTGGAAGTGACAAGATGGTTCCGCCCCAGGCGCCTGATGGACCCTGAGAGGTTCCAGATGGAGCTTGGGCCAATACCTGAGAGCATGACCCGCGACTCGACTGAGGACCTAGTGGCTGCCTGGAACAGTGCGACCACGGGGACCATGGACCGGGTCGTGCCTTTGCAGCCTCTCACGTGATGCTGATCTACCTTGAATTCTTGGTTCTCCAAGGAGGTGAGGGTTATGAAGCATCGGAAGAAATGCCTAGAGGGCGTTTGGAGGACCGCCCGCTCCGAATCTGACCGGACACTTGTAAAGTCCCATTTAAGAACCTACCTAGTGGCGATAAAAGCGGCAAAATGGAACTATTTCTCCACTCTTACCGCATCTGCAGGTAAGAGGTCCTGTTAGATCTCTCAGCAGCTTTCGATACCATCGACCATGGTATCCTGTTGCGCCGACTAGAGGGGTTGGGACTGGGGGGCACCGTTTTACGGAGGTTCTCCTCCTACCTCTCTGACCGGTCGCAATTTGTGTTGGCAGGAGGGCTGAGGTCGATGCCGAGGTGCCTCACTTGTGGGGTGCCACAGGAGTCGGTCCTCTCGCCTCTCCTGTTCAACATCTATATGAAGCCGCTGGGTGAGATCATCCGTGGTTTCGGGGTGGAGTTTCATCTGTGGAATACGCAGATGACACCCAGCTGTACATCTCCACCCCGGACCACCCCAACGATGCCACGGAAGTGATGTCCCGGTGCCTGGAGGCCGTGCGAGTCTGGATGGGGAGGAACAGGCTTCGACTCAACCCGTCCAAGACCAAGTGGCTGTGGTTTCCAGCGTCACGACATAGCCGGTTGGTTCCATCTCTGGCTATCAGGGGCGAGTCATTAGCCCCCGCGGAGAGGGCCCGCAACTTGGCCGTCCTCCTGGATACTCGGCTGTGTTTAGACGATCATGTGACAGCCATGGCCAGGGGGGCTTTTTATCAGGTTCTCCTGATACACCAGTTGCGCCCCTTTCTGGATCATGACGCCCTACGCACAGTCACTCAAACTCTCGTCATCTCCCGCCTGGATTATTGCAACGCTCTCTACATGGGGATCCCCTTGAGGTGCACCCGGAGCATCCAGCTAGTTCAGAATGCGGCTGCGCGGGGGATTTTGGGAGCCTCTAGATGCTCCCATGTAACACCTCTCCTGCGTGAGCTGCACTGGCTGCCTGTGGCTTTCCGGGTTCGCTTCAAGGTGTTAGTAACCACCTTTAAAGCACTCCATGGCAATGGACCTGGGTATTTGCAAGACCGCCTCCTACCAAATACCTCCCTCCGACCAGTCTGCTCCTACAGAGAGGGCCTCCTCAGGGTGCTGTCAGCCAGTCAATGTCGGCTGGCGACCCCTAGGGGGAGAACCTTCTCTGTGGCAGCTTCTGCCCTCTGGAATGACCTACCCCCTGACTTATGCACAACCACAGGCCTGCGCCTTTTCCGCTGAGCCTTGAAAACTCATCTATTTCATGCGGCCGGCCTGGCGTAGTTTTTAATTTGCTTTTTATTAGGGGTTTTATAGAGTATTTTAGAGCAGGCTTTATGTTTAATCGATTTTTAATATATGTATTGTATTGGATGTTTTATTGTTGTTTTTATTACTGCCTGTTCACTGCCCTGAGTCCCGTAAGGGAAATAGGGCGGTATACAAATTTGAATAAAACCTAAATCTAAAAAAACTGCATTTAGTGAGAATTTATAACAGATACTTCTGCTTAAGTCTTTTCAAAATTGTCAGTGGTAGTCTCATTTCAAATTACAAGGTTTTCAGCAAATTCCTTTGCCTAACAGATAGCCACATGTGCTTAGGAGTTGAATTAAGTATGGGGATCTTAGATCTGTTGAAGAAAAAATAAGCCTAAGATTAAAAAAATACATAAAACCCTAGCATTCATAGAAACAGTCCTTTGGACTAAAATCTCAAACTTTATTTGTAAGAATCACATGAAACTTGATAACCATATATTAGAGAATTTCTTTAAGGAGACATTCTTAAACCATTTTAAATTCATATTTTCAATTATAATGGACTTTCTTAGAAACACCTCTAAAGTAGGATGCAAAGTGAGATTTGGACATTAAGCGAAACCTACTGGGTCAGGCTAGACAGCTATTGTAGCTTACAAAAGAGCAGGAGTGCCTAACCGCAGAGTTCAATAGTTCTCACAAAACCACAAGGTTCAGCTAAAGTTCATTTAGAGACATGTATGGCTCCACACAAAAGGAGAAGTAAAGACCCCAAATACTTATAAGGCTTGTTCCTTAAGGTAACCAATAGAAATGGGTTAAGTATTTCCGTGTTAAAAACTGCTTTTTGAAAGATATATAAGAACCTGCTTTTTCTATAGGTCTTTGTCCAGGTGTTAGCAAAACTTATTTCTGTCTGGACCTTTGGCCAAAATAAAAGCTTATCTTGATCTTGGTGTCCGTCTCCTGATTTCCTGCAACATTTATGGTGCGCCAGCCAGGAGATAAGGAGCAATATTTCTCTGAGGCCAGCATGGACTGACCAAGTGCCCAAATGGGACCCTCTAGTCATACCTTTTGGTGCAGACAGAGATTTCTCTATAAGGAGACTCACAACCCCTCCCTGGGCACTTGGAATAGCACCACCAGCCAAGAACCACGAGATCAAGATAAGCCCATCAATAACACTGGCTGAGACAAAAAGAAGACGCCTGCAGGCAAGTATTGTAGAAATTGTAGACCCACTCGGTTGAGAGTGGAAGAGGGGGCCCGATCACCCCCCTGAGCCCGGGATAGCATCTCTTTCTAATGGAACTGGAACTATCCTAATGAGGCTCTAGAATTGTGTGGGAGGTTAAGTCATCACAGTTCCTGAAGACGACTGTGGTACTCCGGCACCTCAGGTCGGTGACAGTGTCTTAGAAATAGAACATGGGTGGTGAAGGAAGCATTCCTCAAATGCCTCTTCAATACATGTTACTCTATACATCTGGACTTTTAAAAATACGCTAGCATTTGCTAGGAGATCCAAAAATATAGGTATAGAAAACTTTGGACCTTTAAAAATAGGCCAGCATTTGCTGGGAGGTTCAAAAAATTAATCAGAACAGAGAAGACACTGAACACCCCAGAAAAAAGAGTGTAAGGTGTGTAGTTCTGGGTGGACAGAATACAACACTCTTAGAAAAACCCTGAGATATAATCAGTTACCAGGATGAGTAACAAGCCTCCAGAAGAAAGAAAGAAAGAAAGAAAGAAAGAAAGAAAGAAAGAAAGAAAGAAAGAAAGAAAGAAAGAAAGAAAGAAAGAACAGTCTCAACAAGAACATTTCGTTTCTGTATTGTTTTAGCTTGCATGTTTGTCTTTGTTGATGTGTTTAAGTGTTTAAAAAGAGAAAGAGAGAGAGTATCAGTGCCCTCCACCTGTGTAACCTTGACATGAAGTGTTTGACACTGAAGGGATAGGAGACCCAGGGAGACAAAAGGTGGAATCAGATATTTGTTAAAAAGAACAAACAGTCCCATTATGTGGGGCCAGGAGGAAGGATACCAAAAATGGTTCCTGAAGGGACAGATCAAGTGGACCAAAAACCCAGTCTAAGGGAGCAGTTGAGACACAAACTCAAATTGCCCCTAAGAGAAATTTTATTGCCAGGAGCTGAGGGGGAGCAGTGTAAAATGTGAGTCTATGCTCCATTCTCAATGGCTGATTTATATAATTGGAAAAATCAAACTCCTAATTATAGAGAAAATCCAGATGAGATGCATGTCCTTTTTGCATCCATTTTTCTGAATTCACCAGTCTACTTGGGCAGACATAGAAAATCTGATGGAAATTTCATAAACCCCAGAGAAAAGAAGGCTGGTGAAGGGAACCATGAATAAGCCTTTACAGAAGGATCATGCAAAAGATCCGGACTGGACATGGTTACTGAAAGAAGCAGATTGGGAGCCTTAGTCCATTCACCTGCAAAACTATTGGACCTTACTTTTGTTAGGACTCAAACAAAAGTTAAGAACTTACAGAAGGTCTATCAAATTCAACAGAAACAGGATGAAAATCCAGGGGAGATCCTAAAATACATTTATCAAACCTTTAGGCCAAATACCAAATTAGATCCTGAGGTTGAAGAAAATAAGAGAATGGTCAATATGATCTTCATTGGTCACTCTGCAGATGACATTAGGGCAAAAATTACAGAACACAAGAAGGGGGGAAGGCAAGAAAGGCATCTCTGAATTTGTGGAACGAACATATAAACAGATTATGCCAGACTAATCTTAATGCATTCTTTGATAATGTGACAAAATTAGTGGACCAGAGGAATGCCGTCGATGTAGTTTACTAGGACTTCAGTAAGGCATTTGACAAGGTAGACCATAACCTACTACTAGATAAAGTAGAAGAATGTGGGTTAGACAGCATCGCCACCAGATGGATTCGTAACTGGCTGACCAACCACACTCAACGTGTAGTCCTCAATGGAACTGCATCTACATGGAAGGAAGTATGCAGTGGAGTCCCCCAAGGCTCTGTTTTAGGCCCTTCTTCAACATCTTCATCAATGATTTGGATGAGGGAATAAATGGGGAACTCATCAAATTTGCAGATGACACCAAGCTGGCAGGAATAGCCAACACTCCAGAAGATAGGCTTAAGATACAGAAGGATCTTACTTCACCTTACCCTACCCTACCTAAAAAATTTGTAAAACTCAATAAAACTTTTGCAATAAAAAAAAAAAGATACAGAAGGATCTTGACAAACTTGAACATTGGGCACTATCTAATAAAATGAAATTCAATGGCAAAAAGAGTAAGGTTCTACATTTAGGCAACAAAAATGAAATGCACAGGTACAGTATAGGTAGTACCTTGCTCAATAGCAGTAAGGGATCTTGGAGTCCTAGTAGACAACCATTTAAATATGAGCCAGCAGTGTGCAGCAGCTGCCAAAAAAGCCAACACAGTTCTAGGCTGCATAAACAGAGGGATAGAATCAAGATCACGTGAAGTGTTAATACCACTTTATAAGGCCTTGGTAAGGCCACACTTGGAATACTGCATTCAGTTTTGGTCACCACGATGTAGAAAATATGTGGAGACTCTAGAAAGAGTACAGAGAAGAGCAACCAAGATGATTAGGGGACTAAAACTTATGAAGAATGGTTGCAGGAACTGGGTATGTCTAGTTCAATAAAAAGAAGGATTAGGGAAGACATGATAGCAGTGTTCCAATATCTCAGGGGTTGCCACAAAGAAGAGGGAGTCAAACTATTCTCCAAAGCACCTAAGGGCAGAACAAGAAGCAATGGGTGGAAACTAATCAAGGAGAGAAGCAACTTAGAACTGAGGAGAAATTTCCTGACAGTTAGGACAATTAATCAGTGGAACAGCTTGTCTCCAGAAGTTGTGAATGCCCCAACATTGCAAGTCTTCAAGAAGATGTTGGATAGCCATTTGTCTGAAATGGTATAGGGTTTCCTGCCTAGGCAGGGAGTTGGACTAGATAACCTCCAAGGTCCCTTCCAACTCTGTTTTGTATTGGTTTTTTTTTAAATAGATATTTTTATTTTATTTTCGGTTTTCAAAGTAAATAACAACATATATACTGTTACTTAGCCAACATCATATTATATTATTAAATGTTTACATCATTCCATTTTACCATCATTTCATTTTACCATCAACACCCAGAAAACTCCCAGAGGGCTCTTCTGCTCTCCATACACCATATTTGTGCCTTACCCATCATTTTCTTTCCCCTCTCTCCTCCTCCTCCCTAACTCCTTTCTTCCCTCTGACGCCCTTCCCTTCTCTACTTCCCCTTCCTCTCTCCTTCTCCTCTCTCCCCTTTCCACTCCTCCTTTCTCTTCTCCTCTTCCCCCTCTTTGCCCTCTCTCCTTTCTCTCTCTTCTTCCCTTACCTTTCTACTCCACACTCTTCGTCTCATTTACTTGGTGTATTTCGGCCTCGGAGTCAGTTCTATTTTGTGTTGATGGTATTTATAATTTCAGATTTAAGGTTTATCGCTCAATTTTCATATCGATTATTACAATTCTTATGTCTCAGTCCCAAATCTTGCTAGTTGTTTTAATACCCTTTTAAGTAAAGCCTAATTGTATAATAATGTTCTATTTATAAAACCAAACAAAAAAGAACCAAAAACAGTATAAGTAGATTTAAATAAATTTAAATATAAGAAGGCCTAATCGGGTATCCATAAATTCTGTGCCTTCCAGGAGTGGTTATTATTCATGGATTATCTCATTTTATTAATTTTAAATCTAACAATTTATCCTGTGATTCAATATCAGTATCCACAAGTCTTATCAAGTATTCTAGCCTCAATCTATTTTTCTTTTAATAATATCTTTAAATCCTATTTACTATTAATATCCCTTATTTAATCCCCTCATATCTCTATAGATTCCATATAATTATCTAAAATTTTGTGTAGCTGTTAATTGATTGATCATTTACCAAGAGTGATAGTATTCTATAACCATCTTAATCGCATACTTCCCCATCTATAGATAAGCAAATATATATATCATTCACTAACACGTAATCTTTCTTTAACCATCTAAATAGCATAGTTCCCCATCGATAGATAAACAAATGTATATCATTAACAAAACCTTTACCAAGAGTATTCTGTAACCATCTTAGTAGCATAACTCCCCATCTATAGATAAGCAGATATATATCATTCATTGATACATCATTTTTCTATAACCATCTAAATAGCCCAATTCCCCATCTATAGATAAACTAATATATATCATTATCAAAAACCTAATCTTATTATAAGCATCTATAGTTATTACTAACAATCAATTATTTAATAATCCTTGATGGTAATTTAAACCCAGCCTAATTATTACTCATCAAGGGATAAAAGTTCCTCTTTTCAGCCGTTGTCTCTCCAAGGATGAATTAAATTTTCTCTTTTAAAGTCCACATTCT
The DNA here is from genome assembly GCA_039707465.1 of Rhabdophis nuchalis. Taxonomy (NCBI): domain Eukaryota; kingdom Metazoa; phylum Chordata; class Lepidosauria; order Squamata; family Natricidae; genus Rhabdophis; species Rhabdophis nuchalis. The sequence goes on from CM077647.1 coordinate 98,462,146, forward strand.
CCATCGGCTTTTTTTCCTCTTCTCAAGTTCTTTATAAACTTCCATTGGCACATTGTGATCCTGTATAGCTGTACAATCATAGTGCTGACCAATTCTTTTACTCAAATTTGATTTATTTTCAAATATCAAGTGTATCTCTGATGTGATTTCCTCTATCTTTTGTTCTCCTTTTCCTTCCTTTTGCCAGACAGGTTGAAATTCAAATTTCTGATGGGATCTTGGTCTTATCTCCTCTCCTGGATCTTCTCCCTTGTCTTCAGTTAAATCCAGTCCACAAACAGCCTCGTTTTCCTTTTCTTCTTTAATTTCTCTAATCTGTTCAATTTCTTCACTTGGTGTAATGTCGAGTATTGCACGAAATTCTCTCAATTCCCTCAAGATTTCAGCCAAAAGCTCCTGGTTTTCTGGAGTGTATATATCTATGTGCGTAGACATTTTGGCGAATCTGCAAACTAGGAAAAAGTAGCTCCAATTACCTTGTTAACACTTAGTTTATCTCTGTTAGTTTGTTTCTAGACAATATTTCCAGTAAATCTATTCATGTATGTCCGCCCACTGTTTTTCCAAGAGCGATACGATGTATGAAATAGTTTAAATAGTTTCAAAGTGTTTCAGTCCTTTTTTTATTTTATTTTATTGAAAAAGTTTTATTCACACAAATTTTCCCCCTTTTTACCCCCCCCGACATGTAATATAAATCACATACAAATACTATACCCCCCCTCACCCCATCTTAAAATAAGTTTCTCATTCAGATATTATACCCCCTCGCCTCCCAGCAGACACAATATAAGTTTCTCTTAGTATATTAATATCCCATTAACACCATCTTCTAAGTTAATTAAAGATATAAAAAACATAATATAAATTTCTCTTTAAGAAAAAAAAAAAAGGCATATCCCATTATTCCCCTCTCTAGATTAATCATACATATATATTACCCCGCCCTCCACCCTAGCCCTCCCCCACCTCCCATTCAAACCCACCCCCCTGACTTCCGCTATACACCACTCTAATAATTCCAAGCATCCCAAATATTATTTACTCTATTCACCTATCAATCAAAGCATTCTTACCTAAAAGCTACATAATACTTCCTAATCTGATATTTATTCTGTATATAATCAATCCATTAGAAACCTTATAACAAACTCAACATAAACACCCCCTTTTAGTTGAACATTAAAATACATAGAAGATAATTCTTAAGATCTAAATACCATATCATATAACCTAACACTTATAAAACTTAAACCATATATCCTAGCTTAAGTTTACATCCTTCCTGATTCAAAAGGTTTACTATTTTTCCCCTCTCCATTTGCTTAATTGCCCACTTAACAACACAAAAAAAATGTAAAGATTACTCTAATATTTGAAAAAAGCAAAGTTACTTCTCTCTTCACAAAGGAAACAGAAATAATATAGGAAAATTTCAGATCCTATCACATGAAGGATACAGTAAATTGCAAGAAAATTTCAAAGTTCGACCCAAGTTTTTTCCCAGAACACTAACATAATATTAGTCCTTTCCGCGTCAATGTTCATAAGTCCAACTCTTCAGGTCTCCTTCCATTCCATCCATAGCTGTTTGTAATACCAATTTAAGCAGCTGCCCCCATAAATAACAAAAAAAACCCAACCCTTTACATAGGTAACCCCCGAGTGACTTTTCATCAGGATTATAAAGTTCCAAGATCGTGATAGGGTAACAACCAGATCCACTGCAAATGCTCCGGTTCCAATTTTCAACCCTGAAAAAGTTTCCACATCCAAGAGAACCAGCATTGCAGAGATCTGTATATTTTTATCTAGATTGATTAATTGCTTCGTCCTTTAATCCTTTTGTCTTTCTTAACTCGCCGAGATTGAGACCTCCTCTGCTTCTGCGGTTTCTCAATTTGTCTGGTGCTAGACCTGGCTTCACATTGCTCATCTGATTTACGTATTGGCATTCCAACAGATCCCCCTATAGCAGTCTTCGACATTTCCTCCAGAGTAGGGCTTAAAAAAAGCCCAGGGGAATCCAACTGAGTATGTTCTTCCATCTCTTTTCCAAATTGTTTCTGCTCCATCTCAATATCTTGCTCTGAACCATCCAGATCTACTAATGTTGGTATAGATATACGTGGGGGCGTTGCACTTTTCTTCAGTATTTCATAATAAAAATCTCTTGCCTTGTCTATAGTATTCAAACAATATCGCGCCCCTTCATATCTGAATATAACACCCATTGGAGCATCCCACCTGTACTGTATCCCTCTTTTCTTCAGCTCCTCCACCAAAAAACCAAAATCCCTTCTGAGCTTCAGGATAGTTGATGGAAGTTCCTTAAAGACACCAATCCGTTTTCCAGCTATGTGGAGAGAGGAGTGAAAAGACTTCTGCAGAATATCATTTCTGAGGTTTCTCTCAGTAAAATATATCACAACATCTCTCGGTAGTTGCCTTTGTAATGCTATACGTGAGTTTGCTCTGTAAATTTTATCAATCTTAGCATAAATTTCACCAGGATCCATTTTTACTAATATAGCCAAAGCATCAGCAGAAACTTTTCTTAAGTCTTCTGTAGGATTTTCTGATAATCCCCTCAGTCTAATGGCGTTTTGCATTAACAAAAATTGTAACATAATAACCTGTTTGTCCAATTTGTGCATATTCCCCTCCATTTCCACCAATTTCAAATCCGTTTCCTTTGCTTTGACTTCCACCTCTGAAGACAGCTTTTCGATTTTCCCATCAATTTTAATGATAACTTCAGACAGACTCTTGGCCATTGCAAGCATTTTTTTTTCCAATTGTTCATATTTCTCCTGGATCATTCTTTTGAGGTCTCTGCTTTCATTAACTATAAAGTTCATCAAATCTTTAAAGTCCTGGGGAGTTACTACACGAGTTTGTTCCATTGCCTTGCTTTTAAGCTTTCCAAGTTTTCAGGAAGAGAGAAAAAAAAAACCCTCTTCAAAATATCAAAATAAGTCAGTAATAAGTAATACGTTTAGCTTAACGCTCAATAAATCAGATAGTGCATTTGGCTTTATAGCTTGCTCCCCCTTTCCGCCTACAGCTGTCCGCTATCAGCCAGGGGTTAAGCAGAGACCAAAATCCACAAATCAATAATTAGACAAGGCAACTAAGTTTCATTTCATTCATCTGGTAGTTAACGCCATCTTGAATCCTTTGTTCTTTAAAACAAGTCACAAACTTTAATTACTTGCGTTTAGTTTCCTTTGAAGTACGAAGGCTTGAAATATAGTCCTTCTTGATGGATTGCATGTCGATCAGGATTGGGTACAAGCCAAAACAACTAACTTTCATTTCGTCTCATCTGGTAATTAACGCCATCTTGATTCCTTCGTTCTAAAGGCTGTGTCTAAGATCCACTATATTCTGGCAAAATCACAAACTTTAATTACTTGCGTTTACGATGAGTAGCCAAGAAGTTCCCTTTGAAGTATAAAGTTGCCTTGAAATGTAGATTAGAAGTTAAAAGCAGTTTGCTTTGCCGTGTTAATTAGCCAATTAACACGGTCTCCACACCGTCAGTCCTTTTTGTTGGAAGGAGAACAGAGACAAAAAAAAGATAAGATATGGTCCTTATTTAAGTTTAAAGATGCGCAATAGAGTGTCCAAATAATTATAGGATTGTGGAAATGCTCCAAGTTTCAAAGTTTTGAGTGAAATAAATCAAAAAGACAGAAAAAAAGAATTAGAAAAGTCAGTCATAATCCAATCCTTTTCAGCGCAAATGTAAGTAACTATTATCAGTTCAGTCGGCCATTTCAAAACATTCTGTGAAGCTGAGGAATCTCACACTTCAATTTAAGTTCGCCGCTTATCTTTAACTTCAAAGCTTTGGTAAAAAAAAAGGTTTCTTAGCAGAGTGTTTCAAAGACCAAATAAAGTACCTTCCCGAAGTATTCCAGCAGATTTTTCCCTTTCTTGTTTCAAAGATTCTCCTTCGCCTATGGTCCACCCTCCAGAAAGGGGGGGGGATGCGATTCGTCTCCCTTCAGAGATTTTGCTTCGTGTCGGGCAGGGATCTTGCGTGGTCCCTGCACCCAGCGAAGATTTATCTCCTAATCACCACGTCTCCGGGGTGGCTTAGATTCCTTATGGAATCACGGGGGAGGCGAATTCCAGCCGGGTCCCTGCAGTTTAGGGAGCCCGGTTGTGTCGGCTCGGGAGGCTCCGCCTTCTTCCAAGCAGCATGTCCTCTGTTTTGTATTGTATTGTATTGTATTGTATTGTATTGTATTGTATTGTATTGTATTGTATTGATATATTAATTGGGCTCAAAAACTCAGAGAAGAAGGAACTTTGAAAGGAAACATATTTTTCCTCGCTGAAGCTCTTAGACAGAAAGGTGGGAGGCCAGGGGACCTGCCGGAATAAGTGTACAAGGAGGTTTTTATGCGGGGATCGGTAGTTAGAATCAGGATGCTGCAACCTGTCTCTGTTGTGATCAAACAATCCAAAGACAGGATGGAAACTTCCTTTGGGAATCCTTCTACAGGGCTGAGTGGTAAATCGATTTCCTCAAAATTTTCCCAGAAATTGGGATTTAGAGATCTCGTCGTTTTGTGTGTACTGAAAGACATTGTGCCAAGATTTGGGGTGCCTTTGTATATGGCCTCAGATTCTGGCCCATATTTCACAGATCAGGTGACACAAACTGTTTCCTAGGCTCTTGGAATTAAGTGGAAACTTCATGCTGTCTATTCCCCACAGAGTAGTGGTGTTGAAAAATTTAAAGATTTGATTTAATGAAAAAAACAACTAATAGGAGACAATTATGAGGGTTTTTGGTTGTAGCAGGGTATTGTAGAATATGGATACCGAATTTTGCCCTGCTAGCCATACCACTGTATGAATCCATAAAAGAGACAAGATAAAAGAAGAGAAAAGATGTAGGGACATAAATGTAGAGACATAAACATCAGTGAAGTAGAAATCTGCATGAACAAGTAGTCAAGTTTTCTACTACAAGCATTAAACTTTAGGAACATTTGTTAGCTTCAAAAAGTTATGCCATTAGCATACTGGGGTATTGATTTTAAAATGTCATGTTTTGTCTGTGGTATGTCTAGTTTAATAGAAAGAAGGACTAAGGGAGACATGATAGCAATGTTCCGATATCTCGAGTTGCCACAAAGAAAAGGGAGTCCAACTGTTCTCCAAAGCACCTGAGGGCAGAACAAGAAGCAATGGGTGGAAACTAATTAAGGAGAGAAGCAACTTAGAACTGAGGAGAAATTTCCTGACAGAACAATTAATCAGTGGAACAGCTTGCCTCCAGAAGTTGTGAAAGCCCCAACACTGCAAGTCTTTAAGAAGATGTTGGATAGCCACCTGTCTGGGCAGTGACCTCCAAGGTCACTTCCAACTCTGGTATTGTATTGTATTGTATTATCTTAACAAGAAGGAAAACTTCATAATTAGATGTCTAAAAATCTATAAATGTATGTGACATGGAGTGCAGATGCTTAAAAATAGATTATAGCATTGGTTAGCACATTGAACTAGCTGAGAGAGAAATTCCCCTTTAAAGAATTAATAATCATTTTAAGCAATTTATTGTTGATTGCCACGGTAGCAGCCAAAATAGAACAATCCTACCATAACTTTTTAAGTAATCTTCATCTATTAGTGGTTAAAAAGAAAAAGATCAGCAGAGGCATGCATTCCCACAAGCTGTGTGCCTGTGAATTTAATCCTAGTGTAACACCGTGAAAAAGAAAATCCATTTTCTTGGGTTCCGCCATTATTGTGTTTGTTTGTTTGTTTGTTTGTTTGTTTGTTTGTTTGTTTGTTTGTTTGTTTATTTATTTATTTATTTATTTATTTATTTATTTATTTATTTATTTATTTATTTATTTATTTATTTATTTATTTATTTATTTATTTATTGTTTGGATTTATATAACCGCACCCTCTCCCCAAAGGGACCTGGGGCAGTGCACAGGAAATTAAAAACCACATAGTACAAATATAAATAATTAAAACCGAATTAAATAAATTATCCCTGTGCTAAAAAATTTAAAGTATAAAACATTAACCCCATCTAAAACCCAATTAAAACAATTTAAGGTACAGACTGTAGGCTAGGTAAATAACTTAGGCCAAACCAGCCTGATGGAACAAGAGAGTCTTTAATTTCTGGCGAAAGGCGCGGAGGTCCGTAGTTGTTCTAAGGTCGGGGGGTAGGTCATTCCAGAGGGTTGGGCCCACCACAGAGAAGGCCCTTTCCCTGGGCGTCCCCCGCTGGCATTGCCTGGTGGATGGCACCCGGAGAAGTCCCTCTCTGTGGGAGCGAATCGGCCGAAGGGATGTATGGGGTAGGATGCGGTCTCGCAGATAACTAGGTCCCGTGCCATGGAGCACTTTAAAGATGGTGATCAACACCTTGAAGCACACCCGAAAGGCCACAGGCAGCCAGTGCAGCTCGCGCAGGAGTGGTGTTACATGGGAATACCTGGACGTTTCCAAGATCGCCCGCGCGGTCGCATTCTGGACTAGCTGTAGTCTTCGAGTGCACCCCAAGGGGAGCCTCATGTAGAGAGCATTGCAGTAGTCTAGCTGGGATGTCACAAGCACATGAGTGACTGTGCAAAGGGTGTCCCGACCCAATAGGGGACGCAACTGCCGCACCAGGCGTACCTGGTGGAATGCCCCCCTGGCCACGGCCATCACCTGGTCTTGCATAGACAGCCGGGTATCCAGGAGGACACCTAAGTTGCATGCCCGATCCACGGGGGCTAGATGTTCGCCCCCTATGGCCAGTGATGGAATCAACTGGTTGTACCGGGACACTGGAAACCACAGCCACTCAATACAATACAATACAATACAATAGCAGAGTTGGAAGGGACCTTGTAGGTCTTCTAGTCCAACCCCCTGCATGGGCAGGAATCTTATACCATTTCAGACAAATGGCTGTCTAACATCTTTTTAAAGACTTCCAGGGTTGGGGCATTCACAACTGCTGGAGGCAAGCTGTTCCAGAGGTTAATTGTTCTTACTGTTAGGAAATTTCTCCTTAGTTCTAAGTTGCTTCTCTCCTTGGTTAGTTTCCACCCATTGCTCCTTGTCCTGCCCCCAGGTGTCTTGGAGAAAAGTTTGACTCCCTCTTCTTTGTGGCACCCTCTGAGATATCGGAACACTGCTATCATGTCTCCCCTGGTCCTTCTCTTCATCAAACTAGACATACCCAGTTCCTGCAGCCGTTCTTCATATGTCTTAGTCTCCAGTCCTCTAATCATCTTGGTTGCTCTTCTTTGCACTCTTTCCAGAGTCTCCACGTCTTTTCTACATCGTGGCGACCAAAACTGTATGCAGTATTCCAAGTGTGGCCTTACCAAGGCACTATACAGTGGCATTAACACTTCACGCGATCTAGATTCTATCCCTCTGTTGATGCAGCCTAGAACTGTGTTGGCTTTTTTGGCAGCTGCTGCACACTGCTGGCTCATATTTAAATGGTTGTCCACTAGGATTCCGAGATCCCTCTCACAGTTGCTACTATTGAGCAAGGTACCACCTATACTGTACTTGTGCATTTGGTTTTTCTTGCCTATATGTAGGACCTTACTTTTTTCACAATTGAATTTCATTTTATTAGACAGTGCCCAATGTTCAAGTTTGTCTAGATCCTTCTGTATCTTAAGCCTATCTTCTGGAGTGTTGGCTATTCCTGCCAGCTTGGTGTCGTCTGCGAATTTGATGAGTTCCCCATTTATCCCCTCATCCAAATCGTTGATGAAGATGTTAAAGAGTACTGGGCCTAAAACAGAGCCTCGGGGGACTCCACTGCATACTTCCTTCCATGTAGATGCAGTTCCATTGAGGACTACACGTTGAGTGCGGTTGGTCAGCCAGTTACGAATCCATTTGGTGGTGGTGCTGTCTAACCCACAATTTTCTACTTTATCTAATAGTAGGTTATGGTCTACTTTATCAAATGCCTTACTGAAGTCCAGGTAAATTATATCAACAGCATTCCTCTGGTCCACTGATTTTGTTACTTTGTCAAAGAATGCAATTAGATTCGTCTGGCATGATCTGTTTTTGACAAACCCATGTTGGCTTTTGGCTATTACTTTGTTTGCTTCTAGGTGTTCACTTATTTGTTGTTTAATTATCTTTTCCAGAATCTTTCCTGGTATTGAGGTCAGGCTGATGGGTCTATAGTTTCCTGGATCTGTTTTTTTTCCTTTTTTGAAGATGGGAACCACATCTGCTCTTTTCCAGTCTTCTGGCAGTTCCCCGGTGCTCCAGGATCTCTGAAAGATATAGTTCAGTGGTTCTGAGATCTCGTCTGCCAGTTCCTTCAGAACCCTGGGGTGTAATCCATCCGGTCCTGGTGATTTGAACTCGTCCAGGGCAGACAGGTGCTCACTTACCATTTTCTTCTCTATTTCAACTTGTGTTCCTAATCTGATATTTGTGGTGCTGTTTTTGATTGATTGGACTGTTTTATCCCTTTGTGTAAAGACAGATGCAAAGAAAGAGTTAAATAGTTCTGCTTTCTCCCTGTTGCTTATCATCTTCTTGCCATTTTCTCCCAGCAGTGGACCAATTGTTTCCTTAACTTTTTTCTTATTTTTAACATGTTGGAAGAAGCTTTTTTTGTTATTTTTTACTTTTTTGGCAAGCCTTTCTTCATTGTGAGCCTTAGCTTTCCTCACTTCATCTTTACAGGCTCGGGCTATTTGCTGATATTTTGCCTTGGTTATGTCCCCCTTTTTCCACTTTTTATATTTATCCTTTTTGTCTTTCAATTTGTCAGAGAGTTCTTTATGCAGCCATGCTGGTTTCTTTTGGGAACTGTTATTTTTCTTCTTCATTGGTATTGCGCTGGACTGGGCTTTTATAATCTCATTTTTCAAAATTTCCCAAGCTTCTTGAGTTGTTTTCCCCTTGAGGATTCTCATCCATGGAATCCTTCCCAAGCTCTCTCTGAGTTTGTTGAAATTAGCTCTCTTGAAGTCTAAGACTCTAGTTTGACTTTGTTCAACTACTTTTGTTTGCATAATGTTGAATTCCAGTATTTCATGATCGCTTGCCCCCAAAGTTCCTGTAGCTTCTACACCTTCTATCATTTCCTCTCTGTTAGTGAGAATTAAGTCCAATATTGCTGATCCCCTTGTTCCCTTCTCTACCTTTTGGGAAACAAAGTTGTCTGCTAGGTTTGTTAGGAACCTGTTGGATCTTCCACTTGGTGCAGAGTTTGTTTCCCAATTGATGTCAGGGTAGTTAAAATCTCCCATTACTATTGCAGTGTGCTTCCTACATACCTTAGTTAGCTGGTTAGCAAAAAGTACATCCACTTCCTCTGCTTGGTTGGGTGGCCTGTAGTATAGACCTATGACAATATCATTCCCCCCCCAACCTTTAATATTGACCCAAATACATTCAAGACTCAGTCTTGGATGGGTTGAGTTTGAGTCTGTTACTTCCCATCCAGATCCGTACGGCTTCCAGACATCGGGACATCACTTCAACGGCATCGTTGGGGTGGTTTGGGGCAGAAAAGTACAGCTGCGTATCATCAGCATAGATATGATACTCTACCCCAAAATGATGATCCCACCCAGCGGCTTCATGTATGTGTTGAACAGGAGTGGCGAGAGGACCGACCCCTGAGGCACCCCACAAGTGAGGGGTCTCGAGGTCGACCACTGCCCTCCTGCCAACACAAATTGCGATCGGCCGGAGAGGTAGGAGGAGAACCACCGTAAGACGGTGCCCCTCATCCCCAACCCCTCCAGCCGATGCAATAGGATACCATGGTCGATGGTATCAAAAGCCGCCGAGAGATCTAACACGACCAGGATGGAGGAACAACCCCCATCTCTGGCCCTCCAGAGATCATCCACCAACGCGACCAATTGATTAGACCTGGAAGATACCAATGTTTTTAGACATTAAAACGTTGGACAGGAACTATAGGGGATAGGTGGTCCCTTAAATAACCAAGCCATATGCCTGGTAAAGAGCAACATGACCAGCAACTTGAATTTTACTGGAAGCCTATCAATAAACAGTGCAGTTCATAAAGCAGAGGTAATTCATGGGCATGCTATGAACTGCCCATAAGTATGCAATCCACAAAGGGTTTGTGTGTGAAAAAGAACCCTTTGTTTAGACACAGGAACAAAAACAGGTATTTGAAATTTTAAAGTAAGCATGGTCTCAACTTACCAATTTTAAGAAATCTTTCAATTTGTAAGCGGACTGAAAAGGCAATACAGCTCTGGAAGTCTGGACAAGAAAAGGGGAAGTGGCAACAACCCATAGCTTAGCAAAAGGGGGGGCACATTGGTTTAAAACCCTTGATGCAATTGCTCTTCTGATCAAGGAAGCTGATAAATTGAATTTTAGGCAGCCGATTACTATATTAACTAGTCATGCAATTTGTGGAGCATTAGAAATAAAGAGCATTAGTGTTCAAGTAGCAGAGCTGTGGGCTTTAATACGAGCACCAGAAAGGGCACAGAATGAAAGTATAAACAATTGGACTGATTCTAAATATGCAATCCTCACATTACATGTCCATGCTGAAAAAGGACTCTTAATAGCCTTCTCCTCTTTTTAAGGAAAAGCAACTCGTGTGCTTGCGCAGGGGAATTAAAGATTCCATATGAGGGAATCTGCACAATCTCTCCAAGCTGGATGGTCTGATGCAGCAGAAAAGGGAAGTTGTCAGCAACCCGAGATGATCAGAGCCACCCTGACATGACAGCTTATGCAGCATTGGAAATGCGAAGGGGACTGAGCCCCAGAGATTCTAAAGCAGGGGAACTCCAGGCAACTAGATTTGAAGTGTCTAGAATCCTACTCAAGGACAAAGTATGTCTTGAAACTCACCTTGAATGGGTGAATGCATTGCCACTGGCACTTTGGTCTGTGCAATGCACTCCATGAAACGGAATTAGGTGATCTCCTTTTGAAATGATGTTTGGGAAGCCACCAGTTATAAGTGCTAACTTGAAAAAATCATATATGGCACCTAGTAAAATAGAGATCTCATGCGTGAACCAAATGGCGAGAGAATTAAACAAGCAAATACAAGAAATTCAAAAATATTGTGTGTCCCTCAGTCCACCATTTCTGAGCACCTCTAGTCATAATATTCAGGTGGCAGACAGAGTATGGGTAAAACACTGAAAAGGGGACAATTTGAAACCTAGGTAGAAGGGCCCATATACTGTGGTCATGTGTTCTCCACTTGCATCCAAGTCTTGGATTCACTGGACTCGAGTTAAGCCAGCTGCTGATGAGTATTGGGAGGCAGACCAGGTTGAGGCCCAACATCTAGTGCTTGAAGAAGCACCCCCTATAACTGTCCTACCGGCAATGGGCAGGCTACATACGGGGCAGAAGAGGCCCTACTGAAATCACCCCTAGAAGCAGATTTCTCAATGTACGGCCTAAGATTTGGAGGAAGAAGACAACATTCCATTTATTAGATAAAAGATGTATTAGAAAGTTTGAACACCTGTTAGGGAATGGCAAGCCAAGTATTCGTAGTCATAACTGCACTATCTCTTGCTTTAGTGAATGTGCTTACCCTTATTTTAATTTGCTGTATTGGATATTTAATCTTTTGGAATCGCCCCCTCCCCAGAAAGACAGGTGCTATACCTCAAATCATTGATTGTGACAGAGAGCATTATGAAACCCCTGGAGACATGTTTGAGGAACCCTGGAGTGGACTCTATGTAGTGCTGTGTTCGCCCTAGGACTGTGGACATTGTATGTTACAAACAAGAGGTAGTTTTGTGGAATGCCTAAGACTGATATTGCCCTTCCTCAAATCATATATAATTCCCTTCTCCCTAACATGGTGATTCTCCCTAACGTGGTGATTCTGTAGGTTAAGAAAATTGTGTTTCGAGAAGTTCTGCTAAAGGACAATTATGAGCTTGTGGTGGCTTTGGCTGTTATTGGCAAAGGGCTTGCTATGTGATAACGTCCTGAATATTAGTTCCCAATGTTGTGAGAATGCCTGAGCAATGTTGTGAGAATGCCCCTGAAGGAAGATCTGGGGATGTTGATAACCCCAAGGAACAGGGCAGGATCAGGTCACAGGGTATGGACACTTTGTGACAGGTCCGCTCCCACCAAAGGTGCATCGTCTGTGCATGGGGACGGAACCATAGGCCAAACCCAAGACCTAAGATCAAGTATTTGACCATCCCTGTAACAATTGAGAAAAGGTATGGAGAACCAAAACAGCAGAAGACAAGTTGCATGGTGACTTTTATAATGCATTCAAAAGACTGGGGATGAGCCACCTTCCCATTGTTGACCCTATAGCTGTTGGTGTAGAAATCCTAGTGTCACTCTCCTTGTATGCAAAGCGATATCAGGAACAGAAGGACAATGTCCATCAGAAGTGTACTTTAGTCCTAGCAAGACACTTATGGATGTAAAACTAACCAGTGATCTATTTCCCCCTGGAAATACAAGCTCCCTTTATCTTTTTGAAGGTCGAGTCCTTCAAGATAAGCAAAAGGACCCTAGAACACTAGACATCTAGAACACTAGAAGTTCCATTGCAGCCGCTAACTGGCATGTCAGTGGCAGGAACTTTGGGGGTCTGGACTAATGAGATGAACCAAAGAACTCATGCCTTTTCCATGAATATAGTTGTGTGTCTAGGAGAAAATGGGGTATTTTTTCTAACATGGGGGAAACACCTCTTCCCCAAGATGGATGCTATTAGTGGGGAACAAACTCTCCCCATTCCTCTCATAGGGCATGATCAGAAAAGGGTGCCACTAGTAATCCCACTGTTAGTAATCCTGGGAATAGGAACATCAGTTGGAACAGGTGTAGCTGAGTTAGCACACTCTACAATACAGTTTAAGCAATTATCTGAGGAGTTTCAAGAAAGCCTAAATTAAATTGCTGGGACCTTGGTTGAAGTACAACAACAACAACAACAACAACAACAACAACAACAACAACAATAATTTATTATATTTATAAACCGCCCCCTCTCCCCAAAGGGACTCGGGGCGGTGTACAGGAAAATTAAAAACCATCTAAAAACATACAAATACACACAAGTTAAAAACGAATTAAACTACCCTGTACAAAATCTAAAAACCATTAAAATTACCACCCATTAAAACCCAATAAACAATTTGAGAAAACAAACTGGGGCGAGAAGCGTAGATTAGGCCAAGCCGGCCTGATGAAACAAATAGGTTTTTACTTTTTGGCGGAAGGCGCGGAGGTCCGTAGTCGTTCTGATATCTGGGGGTAGGTCATTCCAGAGGGTCGGGCCCATCACAGAGAAGGCCCTTCCCCTGGGCGTCGCCTGCTGGCACTGCCTGGTGGACGGCACCCGGAGAAGTCCCTCTCTGTGTGAGTGAATCGGCCGAAGGGATGTATGGGGCAGGATACGATCCCGCAAATAACTAGGTCCTGTGCCATGGAGCGCTTTAAAGATGATAATCAACACCTTGAAACGCACCCGAAAGACCACAGGCAGCCAGTGCAGCTCGCGCAGGAGTGGTGTTACATGGGAGTATCTAGTGACTCCCATAACTGCCCGCGCGGCCACGTTCTGGACCAGCTGTAGCCTCCGGGTGCATCTCAAGGGGAGCCCCATGTAGAGACCATTACAGTAGTCCAGACGAGACGTCACAAGTGCATGAGTGACCGTACGAAGGGCGTCCCGGTCCAATAGGGGATGCAACTGGCGCACCAGGCGAACCTGGTAAAATGCCCCCCTGGCCACAGCTGTCACATGGTCTTCTATAGACAGCCGGGAATCCAGGAGGACGCCTAAGTTGCGTGCCCGCTCCACGGGGGCTAGATGTTCGCCCCCTATGGCCAGTGATGGCGTCAACTGGTTGAACCGGGGAGCCGGTAGCCACAGCCACTCAGTTTTGGATGGGTTGAGCTTGAGTCTGTTCCTTCCCATCCAGATCCGCACGGCTTCCAGACACCGGGACATCACTTCGACGGCATCGTTGGGGTGGTTTGGGGTAGAGATGTACAGCTGGGTATCATCCGCGTACAGATGGTAATCTACCCCAAACCCACGTATGATCTCCCCCAGCGGCTTCATATATGTATTGAACAAGAGAGGTGAGAGGACCGACCCCTGAGGCACCCCACAAGTGAGAGGCCTCGAAGTCGACCTCTGCCCCCCTGTCAATACAAATTGCGACCGACCGGAGAGGTAGGAGGAGAACCACCGTAAAACGGTGCCTCTCACCCCCAACCCCTCCAGTCGGTGCAATAGGATACCATGGTCGATGGTATCAAAAGCCGCTGAGAGGTCTAATAGGACCAGGATGGAGGAACAACCCCCATCTCTGGCCCTCCAGAGATCATCCACCAACGCGACCAATGCAGTCTCAGTGCTGTGACCGGGCCGGAAGCTGGACTGGCGCGGGTCCAGATAATCAATTTCCTCCAGATGACGTGACCAGATAGATTCCTTGGCAGCAGTGGTTTTGCAAAGCCTGCATGCCATAGACCTCCTGACAGCTGAGAAAGGTGGTTTGTGTCTATTCCTGGGAGAAGACTGTTGCATTTACACGAATAAGTCAAATTGCCAGAGATTTGCAGGACAGGACATCCAAAATTGGACAGAGGTTACAAGTAATGGACATGTGGTTTTCTTGGTTACTTGGTACCAGTTTGATCAAACAGATGTTATTTCTGCTGATATGTGGACTTGCAGGCCTAGTCTTTTTCCCTTGTGAAATCCCCTTGCTCAGGCAGCTTGTTATGAGATCAGTAAAGGAGATAAGGGTTGAGAAGGAGTTGGTCCTGATGGAAAGCCTCATTGACCGTAAGATTGTCTCTAACCCCTTCGAAGAAGATGAAAATTCATATACAGGAACGTATGTACAACTTACACCCTGGGGACTAGAGAAGGTGCCTTAACAGATTTAAGTTTGATATATGCTGTATTTGTCTTTTTCTGCTTACTGAGATGTATCATTATCATAACCTGATTGTATTATGTGTTTGCATTATCTAATATGTACTCCTGAGATATTAACCTTGCCAAATGCAATGCCAAATGTCATGATAAGACACAATAAGAGGCTAGACTCAATTGTAGCTAAAAATAGAGTCTAGAAAGGGGGAATAAAGTAGGACACAAAGTGAGATTTTGATATTAAGCGTAAAACCTACTGGGTCAGGCTAGACAGCCTCTTAGGGACCCTTTTACTTCTATATTAAAAGGTGATATAGGCTGTTGTAGCTTATAAAAGAACGGGAAATGAGTGCCTAACCACAGAGTTCAATAGTTCTCACGAAACCACAAGGTTCAGCTAAAGTTCGCTTAGAGACATGTATGGCTCAACACAAAAGGAGAAGTAAAGACCCCAAATACTTATGAGGCTTGTTCCTCAAGGTAACCAATAGAACTGGGTTAAGTATTCCCGTGTTAAAAACTGCTTTTTGAAAGATATAAGAACCTGCTTTTTCTATAGGTCTTTGTCCAACTTATTTCTGCCCGGACCTTTGGCCAAAATAAAAGCTTATCTTGATCTTGGTGTCCGTCTCCTGATTTCCTGCAACACTTCAGTTATGAATATGTTAATTACACAGAACAATAGTGATTTTTCATTGGGTTAGGGTTAGGGTTAGTAACAATGTTTATACCATAGCCAGACTTTCAGTGTGAATTAATACCAAAATGAATTGGTATTAATACATTTATGGCTATTTATTTTTATTTATTTTGATTCATTTATATGGCTGCAAAACTAATCATTTTACTGATTCTGAGTGGCTAAGTTAAAACTTAAAAAGAAAAAAAACCCAACACATAATGGAAGCAGTAACTATATACAGTACATGTTATCCTGAGGATAACAACAGTCACAACACATTTCTCATTCTATCTTTCTCTGTCTGTCTCTCCTGCCTTCCTTGTTTCATTCCCCAAATAATGATCTGTGAGCAAAGCTGGTTATAATGAATTTCTGCATAGCATATGTGAGAAAAATGAAAATCATTTAAAAAGACATTATTTTGGAAATGCCTCTCTGATTTCATTCTGCACCTCAGACTCAGTCTGAACATTTTGATTATTTAGAAATAGTCTATTCAAAAATTAAATGACTTCATGTGGCTTATTGATTTCCGGAAACTGTGAAGTACCTGTCATTTGTAGATTTTTAATTAACTCAATGTTCTCTGATATTTAGAGCAATATTATATCTCTGAGTTAGCTTAAGACAATAAGGAAAGCTGTCTAATGTCTTCTAGACAATTAAAAAATCACAAGTGAATAGACAGAATACCTTAACTTTTACTTCAATGTGATGATGGGACAATGAAGTGCCCAATACTTCAGAACACCAAAAGCATTTTTGTACAATACAGTTTTTAATTCCCAATTTCTCAGCAATCAGTCTGAAAAAAATCCCTGCATTCCTCTCACTTCTATTGACTTTATTCTATAGAAAACATGCTGAAAACGCTAAGAGTTAGTGAATGCTTCTTCCAGTTCATCAATCAGAGAATGAAAAGAATGTTATTCTGGTACAGCCCTGCTAAGAACCACGGCCAGAATCACAAAAATTTGGAATAAACCATTAAGTCAAATGCCCTCTACCGAGGGGAATCCAAATTTAACTATCCCAAACAAATTGCAATCTAGTCACCATTTAGATTTTAGATTTAGATTTTATTAAATTTATATCCCGCACCTATCTCCAATAGAACCCAGGGCGGCGCACAGGCATTTAAAAACACAACATACAGTACAAAATATACAAACATCCTAAAACCTTATTAAATTAAATACTCCTGTGATAAAATATAGTTTAAAAACCCTCTAATTAAAAGTTTGTACAACTAACCCTCAGTCGTTTATCGGGTGGATTTACCCTAAGCCGGCTTGCTGAAACAGATGCGTTTTTAAACCATGTGAGCACATCTATTGAAAGGGAGTCCATCACTTCTATGGGCAAGGGTTCTATTTCATAAGAAGTAGTTCTTCTTCTTATGAAATAGTTGTTCCCATTCCATTCATGTTGGAAGCACAGATTAAGGGTCGGAAGGATTAGCCAGTAACATCACCTTTGTCAGCAAATGCCAGTGGGGGCTCCTTCCATGTGCCTGTCAAGGACCTGTATTGAATAATAATTCATTGAGATCATTAAACTAGGTGCCTATTAAAAAAAACATGGGAACACTATATGGCAGGTTGAGAATCCACTTTAATACTAGCAAGCTAAACAACTACATAAAAGGTACCTATATGAACAATTCAGGCAGAATGGGTATCCACATGCATTTATTACAAGATGCCTGCACAACACACAAGGGAGAGAAAGGAAGAAGTTACAAGACCACCTATATGGCACACTCAGCCATACATCAAAAACATTTCGGAAGCATAGAATGCAGGTTTTGGGATCTGCAAGTGGACATTGCGCACCACCCAAAGGCTACTTTATGAGGACAAATCATGGACTGCAAAGATTGCTTGGAGGTGGGAGACCCTTCTAATAAAATCTACTGGATCCCCTGCATGAATTGGCATTATGACCATGTTGAACAGATGGAAAGGAACTACCAGATTTCAAAAACACAAGCAAGTGATCAGAAGAAAAGACCCAAACTCATTGGTAGCCTCACACTGCAATGAACAAAGACATACATACTATTTCACAGCTACCAAAATTGTTGGTCATGCAGGTACAAAGATAGCCAGGGACTTGATGGAAACCTGGAAAATCAGTCAACAGAAGTGCTGATTTACCACCAGCTTATGATGTACTTAAGAGCTGGGGACTTGGCAGCACAAGGAAAAAACAGCTAATTGCCAGCCATCAATACACCTATTGGAATCTTCAATCAACCAAGTGGAAGGCACTACATTCTAGTAGAGAGACGTTACCAGAGGATGGACTCCAGCATGAATTCAAAAGGTCAGAACACTAAATTTCTGGTCCTGGTGATCAGACCAGATTGGATCGTGCAACATTATTCTGCGACATGTATATTTGCCTTCATTCATGAGGGAATGAAGTTCAAGGGAAAATTTAGCATTTTTCATTGACACTTATTCATAAAACATTCATAAAAATACAAATAAGGCAGAAGGAAACTCTTATACCTGGGACATCTGGGCTATTATAAAGTATTGAATATCTTTAAAACCTTAACAATAAACTGCTTCATATATATTCCACCCAGAGGCATCCTGTTCACCTGAGATGCTAGTAAATAGGCAAACTCCACTCTGGAAACTTTTCTAATTTGCTTCTTCATATCTGCTTGATCTATTGTTTATACACACACACACACACACACACACACACACAGAGTCATCATTATTTAAATATTGCCTTTTCCTTCTTTTCCTACTCAGTAAAATAGCAATAGCAATAGCACTTAGACTTATATTCTGCTTCAAAGTGCTTTACAGCTTTGTCTAAGCAGTCAGCATATTGCCCCCAACAATCTGGGTCCTCATTTTACTGATCTCAGAAGGATGGAAGTCTAAGTCAACTTTGAGCAGCTCACAATCAAAGTCCTGGCGTGAGCAGTGAGTTAGCCTTTGATAGTATATTACAACCATTGCACCATATGAAAAGTCCTACCTGACTATTTGAAAATACCAGATTAAATCACACCCATTAAGAAATATATCAAATAATAGCTGAAAGGGTGGTGCAGGGGAATAATGTAAACATGTTATCACTGTGATGATGCAAATCAACAGTTTTCATACTGTTTCTTCATTGTTTCTTCATTAGCAATCCATTAAGAAAAGATAATTCCTCAAGACAGTTTGATCAATCTTCAATTGCATCATATAATTTTAGGTTAATATTGAATGACATTATAGGCCACAATCACATATTGCAAAGTTACTCAATAGCTGATATGAAATATCGCAAACTTTATCTTACACATGAGGTTTTCCATAGATAGTAAGCATGGAAAGTTTTCCTTGAAGATATTAAAAAGGGTACTATATATTTTGACACTTTAAATAATAATAGAAATAAGATAATAAAATAGACATGTACAGTATGTATTCTTTCATAAAAACCACAGATGAGCCATAGCTTTCTGCAAGTTTTGTAGAATCTCAGTTTTAATCTCTGGCTTCTCTAAACTATATGCAGCAGCTTCCTATAACCCTGCTAATTTAAACAAGCGAAACCATAATTAAGTGCAGCTGATGGCGTCTGAACATATTTTCCCTATTAGCAATATAAAATAATTTTTTGCATATTATACTTTTTTTAAAAAAAAGAAGCAATTAAATACAATTCCTTTGTAAATGCTCATAATGTTTCTGACATTTTACATATGTGTGTGAGATGGATAAAGATACAATATTCCTAATGTCTCCTAATATTGTAACACAATACTAAGATTTGAATTTTATGGGGCCATTTCTGACAGAGAACAAGATCAGAGTACTTCTGTATGTTTTGTTTAAAAACACTAAATTGGGTTTTAGTGTATTTCTCAGTAATTTCCATTAAATTCTATGGGATAATGTGTGAGCTGCAAGTCAAGTGGGAAAGATATAGATTCTTTTTTTTTTGTAAAAACATTTTATTTTTTAACATAAAAACAAATAAAAAACATCTTGTGCTTTTTACAACATGTTGTTCCGGCAAGCATTTTGTGCATCAGTACTTAAGATTACAAACATAATTGTCAATTATCCTTTCATTACATATATATCACCTTATTTTCTATATAGTAGCATTATTATTTATCATATCAGTCTTTTTCTATAGTTATTCAATATATAATCCTTAAGTTTTTCTTTTTTCCAACCATTGGTAAAACATATTCCATATTTCATAAAAGTGTTCATTCTTCTGCTCTCTAATTTCAAATGTTAATCTACTCATTTCTGCGCATTCCATGATCTTACAAATAACTTCCTCTTGTGAAGGTAATTTGTCATTTCTCCATTTCTTTGCAAATACAATTCTAGCAGCTGTCAAAATGTTCACAACCAAATATTTCATGTTTTTATCAAGTACTTCTGATGTAATTCCAAGTAAGAAAAGTTCAGGTTTAAAGTCTATGTGCTTGTGTGTCATTTTCTCCAACCATATGTGAATCATAGTCCAATAGCTTTTAGCCTCCGAACAAGTCCACCACATATGGTAATAAGAGCCAGGCATCTGGTGACATTTCCAACATTTTTCGGATTTATTCTTGTTCATTCTTGCAATTCTCGCTGGTGATAAGTGCCACCTATAAAACATCTTATACAAGTTCTCTTTATAAGCAGTTGACATTGTCATTTTATAATTTTGTGTCCACAATTTTTGCCACTTATATAGATCCATCCCATGCCCAAAATTTCCCCACCAGGTTATCATAGTTTCTTTCACTTGCTCTTCCTGAAGTTTAAACTCTAATAAGTAGGCATAAAGTTTTTAAATTACTTTTTCATCAACGCCTGTTAAGATTTTATCTAATTCCGTTATTTTATCATAGACCCCTCCTTTTTTTGGATCCTCCTTATATCTAGAATGTATTTGCATATATGTATACCAATTCATATCCATTCCTTCTTGTTTTAATTCCTGGATGGTTTTGAGATCGCCCCTGAATTTAATAACTCGGAGTATCTAATTGTTTGTTCCTTTTTATATATTGTTGCATATGAAAATGCTCCAATAGTTGAAACCCAGACTGGTATTTTAAGATAATGTAATCTCTTAATCTTTTCCCAATTTAGAATCAAAGATTCTCTTATGTAATGCCTTCTAAAATAACCATGTTCCCTGGTATTTCTACACCATAGAAATGCGTGCCAGCCTGATAGTAAATCATGTCCTTCTAATTCTAAGAGCCTAGTTTTCCTTAATGTTATCCAATCATTTATCCACATTACGTTTGCGGCTTGGTAATATAGTTCCCAATCAGGTAATCCCATACCTCCCCTCATTTTAGCATCTTGTAAGATTTTTAGTTTTATTCTTGCTTTTCCCCCTGCCATATAAACTTTGAGACTATTTTGTTCACTTCTTCAAAAAAATCTTTACCCAGTCTGATTGGGATTGTCTGAAATAAGTATAATACTTTAGGTAAAACATTCATTTTTATTGTGGCTATTCTACCTATCAATGATAAATGTAAATTCTGCCATTTCGTTAAATCTACTATTTGTTGTATAAGTTTGGAATAATTGTCCTTTTTAAGCATGCTGCATCTTGGTGTCAAGTAGATTCCTAAATATTTAACCCTATTCGTGACTTGAATTTTCAAGCTTTCTGCTAGTTCTTCTTTCTGTCTTGCTAACATATTCTTTGTCAGTATTTCCATCTTATCTTTGTTTATTTTCAACCTTGCTACTTTTCCATATTCTTCATTTTTTTCTATTAATTTAGATGTAGTTTCGAGTGGTTCCTCAAGAATAAAGGCTAGATCATCTGCAAATGCTTGTAATTTATATTGTTCTTTCCTAATTGTCATTCCCTTTATTCTTTTCTCTTCTCTTCTCTTTCTATTCAACACTTCTAATGTCAATACAAAAAGTAAAGGTGATAATGGGCATCCTTGCCTTGTACCTCTTTTTATCTCAATGTTATCTGTAAATTCTCCATTTATTATTATCTTAGCAGTTTGGTTGTGGTATATGGTACTTATAACATGTATAAAGTTTTGACCAAATTTCATTTGTTCTAATTCAGGGATGTCCAAACTTGGGAACTTTAAGACTTGTGGACTTCAACTCCCAGAATTCCCCAGCCAGCTATGCTGGCTGGGGAATTCTGTGAGTTGAAGTCCACAAGTCTTAAAGTTCCCAAGTTTGGACACTCCTGTTCTAATTGCTGCAACATAAACTTCCAGCTCACATTATCGAAAGCTTTTTGTGCATCCAAAAACATCAGGGCCATTTGTTTTTCAGGATGTGCTTCATAATATTCCAAGGTATTCAAAATTATTCTTACTGTATATTATCTTTGATTTGTCTCTTTGGTAAAAATCCATTTTGATCTGAGTGTATAAAACTAAGTATTTTTTAAGCCTTTCTGCTAGTATTAATGCAAATAACTTATAATCTGAATTCAACAGTGAAATTGGTCGATAGTTTCTTATCTGAAGGAGATCAGTTTCCTCTTTGGGTATCAATGAAATATATGCTTCTGACCAAGAATTTGGCATTTTACTGCCAGACATAATTTCATTCATTACTTCTAGTAGAGGTAATGATAGTATCTCCTCCAGAGTTTTATAATATTCTGCTGGGAGGCCATCCAGTCCTGGGGCCTTCCCTTTGTTTTGTCTTTTAATAGCTTCAGTTAGTTCCATCATTGTTATCTTTGCATCTAAGGTATTTCTAATGTCATCCGCTATTACAGGAAGCGTAGTCTCTTGTAAGTAATGTTTAATATCCTGTTCTGATATGTTTTCTTTTTCGTACAATTTTGTATAGTATTCTTGAATAATTTTCTTTTTCTCCTTATTTAGATAGTGTATTTGTCCCTGTTCATCTTTTAATTGTTGAATCTTCCCTGCTTCTTTCTTTTTTTGATTTATACGCCAACCACCTGCCTGGTTTATTTGCATTTTCAAAATAATTCTGCTTTGCAGATCTAATATTTTGAGCTAATTCCTCCTATAGATTCTTTTGTAATTTTTTTTATTTTCAAACAAATACAAACACACAACACATATAACATAAAAATCTGTTCAACTACATACAGTGTGTCGATTGGTTACATGGTCTTTCTGCGTTCTTTCCATAGTCATCGCTTGAACTTTATCAATATTCACATATTGTCAATCAAATATCTTTGTATACATTGTTATTATGTTTCTTTGTTTGATCCTCAATATATCCAATAATAAAGAATTATTATTATTTTATATCCTGTTCTAAGTCATTCTATTATTTTAACATTGAAAACATCTCTATTAATTTTCAATTCCATGTTTTTCCCCATTATTAGTATCATCCACCTAATATACATGTATACAAATTGTTATAATTATTAAACATCCATTAAGCCTAACTATTAATACATCCTTTCAACAGAAACATATTGAATTTGAAGTAAATTTATATTATGGCATTTCATAGCATTATTCTGAAATCATCCAATGATATCACTTTATATTCTATTCTATGTAGAATTATTTATTCTCAATAAGGGTGGAGACAGCATCCATGTATGGGTTGAACCTATCCACACTCTGATTGGACTGAGTCAGATTACTAATTAATTAGTCTAGGTATATTACCCCTCAGGAGCTGTCATACTCAGTTTCCAACTCAGTCTGGCTCTGGGACTGTACGGTGTCCAACTCCTTGGTATTTGAGAATTGCAATTTGCGATATTCGTTTCTGTCAGGATTGTCAACTTTGTGGGTAGACAGGACCTCCCTCCACCCCATCAGCAGCCAGGACTCAGGGTTTCCTGTCGCATACAGCCATGGGCCTAAACCTCCGGCTGCTCCTGCCCATCTCTGCCCCTCTAGACTCCTGCCTGAGTCCTTTACCTGCCTGCACCCTGCTCTTCATCTCCTCGGGCTGCTGCTGTCCAATCTGGTGTGGGGGGACGATTTCGGGTACTCAGGAGGTGGGCCGATCCCACAGCCTCGGCTGTGATGCCTTTCAGGCGAAGATCCAGCGCAGGGGACCTGTCAGCGTTGTTTTTTCTCTTTGAGTCCTACAACGCATGCACAGCTAGTACCGGCCTGCTTATCGGCCCGATCGGCACATTTTCTCAGAGAGTGGATGGACGGCTCGGCTCCCTGATCCCCGCTGTGCTCTCTGCATGAATTTGGGCCCCGCAGGGCGGCCTCCTCTTGCGACAGCCAACATCGGAGGGCTGTAGGGGCCTCACCCTGCCCTGTGCCTTCGCGACCACCATTTTGGGTGTGTTCTTCGTGCCAATTTAGTAGCGGCTGCCATTTTGTGAATGTCAGACTCTGGCCTGGCTTCCCACATGGCCGACAGCCGTTCCTCTGACCGCCTGGGGCCTTCATGAGGGGGCGCTGAGACCGTTCAGTACATCATTGTATCTGGGGGTGCCCCTACCCCCCCCTGTGGACTGGAGTTCCTCCCTGACTAGGTCCAAGACCAAGGCAGGGCCCAAGGATGCCCCCCAGGCAGCCTCCAAGGGGGGTAAGTCTCGGCCTTCGTCAAAACTGACCACAAGGGCCTCTGGGGGAGAGGGTCAGGAGCAACAGCTGCCAGGAGAGTCTACACCAGCTGTGGGACCCCCTCCTCAGACCTTGACCCCCCCCTCCACCTGGACTTGGCCCCAGGCCCCTTTAAGCCCTATTTTGCCCATCGACACTCAGGGCTTTGGGGTGCCAGCGCTGCCAGACCCCCCATCCCACCCAGCGGAGGCCACTTTCATGCCCACTGCCGCGGGCCTATGTCTGGAGGGGACCTGGACCCCTGGGCCCCCTCCCCCAGCCTGGCAGGGGCTCGCATCAGCCCCTTCTGCACCTTCTGTGTAACATTTTATTGTGGACGCCATTTGCCAAGGCATTGCAGCTGGCCTTCAGGAACGGGCTCAGTGACCACAGCCAGTGGCCCTGCCCGGGCCTGACCCTCTCCTACCAGCACCTGCACCGGCACTGCACCTGTCACAAGTCGAGGCGGACCCTTGCTCATCCCCGACATCAGAGGAGGGCGAACTTCGTGAGGCAGAGCTGTCGGGAGATGAGGACCATGGGCCTGAGAAACCCACCAGCACGGGCCTATTCCCGCAGGCCTTGTTCAAGCCTCTCCTGGCCAAGGCCAAAGCCACGTCCAGCTTCAGCACAGAGCCCCCCCTGCACCCGCTGACTCCACCACGGCTCAGACCCTTAGATCTTGGTTCTCCGAACCTATGGTTGAGGCAGAGGCTATACCGATACCCCAGATTTTTGTAGATGCTATCCAGCTCCAGTGGGCCACTCTCACCTCGGGTTCGGGGCCTTCGGCTCTCGAAAAATGCTTCTACAATGTGGAGCCGCTTCTCGACACTGCTCTCACTTGGCCACAGGTGGACACGCCTATCGCCACGCTCTACTCGCCTACAACCCTACCTGGGGGCCAGGAAGACCTCCTCAAGCCCAAGGACAGGCGTGATGACCAGGTTCTCCACAGGGCCCACCAGGCCTTGGCCTGGGCTGTGAGGGCTTCGACGGCTGCCTCATTTTTTACCAGGTCCAGCTTATTGAGAAAGAGCGTTGGTACTTACCTGATACGTCTCTTCTAATAAGGGGGGAGATAGCTTCCGGCCCATCCCTTTCTCGTCAGCCCTGCCTATGTTCTTCTCCATGTTCTTGTTGGCATTGGAAGTGTTTTGTGTAGTTTTTTCACTAAAGGAGTTGGTTTCTACCGGTGAGTCTGTGTTCCTTTCTTCATCGTAAACTGGGTATGACAGCTCCTGAGGGGGTTATATACCTAGACTAATTAATTAGTAATCTGACACAGTCCAATCAGAGTGTGGATAGATTCAACCCATACATGGATGCTATCTCCCCCCTTATTAGAAGAGGCGTATCAGGTAAGTACCAACACTCTTCTTTTATAAAAAGGCTTTTCAACAACATCTCCCTAATCCTCACTTACAGTTTGTATAAAATTTCATATTTATCAATCTGGTATATATAAATGCTTTATTATCATTATTGATCATTTATTTGACTATCGCTATTATTACTTAGTACATAACACTCAAAATTTGACTACATTTAACTAAATTTTATTGTAACATTTCATCATCCTGTATCCTTCCAGAAATAGTGTAGTCTAATAGCTCTTGCCATTTGTAAAGTCTGTATTCTAAGTGTTTTCTTAATAAATCTTATATGGACTTCCCTTAAGAATTTGTTGTTCATTGCATGTCTTATAAGGATTTGAAACCGTTCATCTGTTCCTTTTATCAGCTTAACTTTTGTTATCATTAGTGCTTCTGCCAAGATTGCTCTCATTATTTCTGCCAAATTTTCTCTCCTTTCTTCATTTATGTCTTGACATCTGAAATGAAGTTCCATTTCACCGATCTCTCCTTTCCATATTTCACATTTGTCATTTCTCTCCATTCTCAGTTTGCTGTCAATGTCAACAATATTCTCATCACTTTCATATGTTTCTGTGGTTTTTTGGCTCTATCCTCAAACTTCATTATTGTCTCCATATTTTTTGTATTTTGATCTATAGTTTCAAGTCTCTTTTCAATTCTATCTGTGGTTATTAAAATTTCTTGAATTTTAAGAAATTTTTTCCCAAAGCTGGCTCCTTTTCTTCTTCATATTGTACAATTTTTCCAAATTATAAATACTGCCCAAACATCCAAGGCTTTACTAGGCTTCAAACAAGTTCAGTGAAATTTTTCAGCTCAAAGCTTTCTTGTTCCTTCAAAGGAACACCTGTATAAACAAAAGTGTGCCACTAGCCCTTTCAGTAAACAAAGCCTATAGCTTTATGATATCAGATGTTGCAAAGCCTCTAGCCACTAGATGGCAGTGTTAGATCTTTTCCTTCTATTTTTGCCTTTCTTTGCAAACTCTGAACTCCAGAAGAGAAGGGGAGGGAATGTTTAAAGATTACAATCTAAGCCTTACAAGGCAAAAAAACCCACCTTTTAATCCACGAATTCAAAAAATGAGAAAAGTATAGAGGAAGAAGGAGGAAAAATAGACCAGTCCAGTTTAAAAGTAAGAGGCATTTGTAAAAAGTCCATCCATAGAAACAAACACAATTAAAGTAGAAAAGATAACCCAATAATTTTAAACCAGTTTAGTTCACTGCTAACTTTCTTCTGTCTTCAATTTTATTTTAACTCCAAATCTTTTGGGTTTTCTCTTCTCTAATAATAATAAATATTCTCACCATTTTGACACACTGGCTCTCCTGTGCTGCTTCTGTTTCAAAGGCTTGTCCCGACCTTCTGCAGCCATTTTGACTGCTTCTCTTGTAGCTGGCAAAAAGAGCTTTCTCTTGGATCCATCAGGGACTTTGTGATTGATGTCCCTGAGATCAGCAGGACATGCTCTTGTCTATCACTATTCCTTCAGAATGGTTTTAGGTCCAAAAGGGACCATCCAGCAAACAAAGATATCAACAGCAATCCTGGAGCTCCAGGATTGCATGCTGTGTCATCACATCAACCCCCTCCCTCTCGGAAAGATTTTTTAATCTTCTTGTCTCTATGTGTCTTCAATATTAATAAATTGGAATTTAATTAATACAATTATAATCAAGAAATATTATTAATTACAGAATGCCCTTGAAAAGTTTGGAACAGAACAAAAAAGGAATTCTAATAAATTTTATTCCTCTAAATCAAATATTAGTTGAATAAGTTTCAATTGTTTTAAAAACAATTGTAACTGAAATGCAATTAAGCATTTTCTGCTTCATGCAGTACTATCATTAAATCCCTACTTATTGCTTAGACTGTCATGGGTTTAGAACAATTTTAAACTATTTTTTTCCTACCAGTTCCAGATGAATATCCTCATCAAATTCTGCTTTGAATTCTGTTTTAATAAATACACTTTAAATTGAAATCATCTTTGCATTTTGTCCTCCCATATGTATCATTCCCTCCAGCAATGATTAATACATATTTATTCCTGAAATAAAAATTTCTTACTGTAAGGTACCATCTCTACCTCTTCTCACTATCAATTTTAAGATTAAACCCTAGTTACAAGATAATCTTTTTATTTTATATAATTTCTGCTGATCTATAGAATCCCACATAAGTCATAAACTCTTATTTCCAATGTTTTATTTTAAATTGTAAATATTGCTAACATTGCAGAAATCAGTATATATTATAGCTTGAATTTGTGATCAACAATCTATAATAAGTCAGACTCCAGGAAGGAAATAGTTCTGGAAGAGGTGTTATTCTTGTTTCTCTGGTTAGAGAAAATATTATTCAAGATCTTTATTTAAATTTTGCTTTCCAACTCATAACCCCTCTTAATTTGGAATTACACATTATATCTGAAATGGAGCTGCTCTTCTCCATACTGCTTTTACCTGCCAGCTGTCTGCAATGTAGCAGTGATAGAAAGTTGATTAATCAAATTCTTCAAGACACATTTTTCTCTCTTATCTTAAAGAGAACAAAAGAAAATGAGTATGTCCAGACTCTTATACCAAGAAATGAGCCGATGACCCCAAGCAAGAGAAATTCAGTTCGTAATGTAACTGTTGCAAATAGATATACTAGAAAATCAGACAACCCCCTACTTATAAACATTTGAATTAATCAACTTTTGCCCATACAAACAAACTCTGGGTCCTGAAATTGGTGGAAAGTCAAAAAGGTTAGCTTGCTGAGTGCCACGTAGTTTGCAGGAGAGAAAATGGCAAACAGCATATGATTATGACATAAATCATTTCACAATTGGAGTGATCATTTTGAACAAAGAGAAAATTATAGAATATGTGAGTTCAGTGCCTCTGCAAGTGATGATAATAAGCAAGAGGACAGGAAAAGGAATTGAAAAAAACTGCTCAGCATGTGGATCAAAGAATGTTAAACCCTTATTCTATGACTTGCAACAGAAGGCTGGTGCTGCTGAAGATACAAGTCAGGGTAGTTCCTACATTTTAAGGCTTGTGTGAAGCTTAATAATGAAAAAATGAATAGTAAGACAGCGAGTGCAGCTGAGGATACAGTCAAGGAGTTTCTAGAAACCCTCAAGGAAATCACTGAGGAAAATATAGACTGTTGTACAACAGTCTTTTGGAATGCAACCTGTTTGTAAGTAGAGAACTATATGTAGTGGTGGGATTCAGCCAGTTCGGGCCGGTTCAAGTGAACCGGTTGTTAAACTTCTGGGTAACCCTACTCAATCTTATTTCCAGGATTACTGCCTGAGATATAAACTAAAAGAAGGAAAACCAGGAAGCTAGAGACTATCAAAGAATTTGAACACAATTACATTTTTATAAATGAACTTTTTTAGTTTGCTTAATCTCTCTCTTTCTCTCTCTCTTATCCATATCTATTTTTAAAATATGTCTTAAGTTTGTATTCAACCCTAATAAAAGTTGATCTGGTGATAGGCTCAGTTGATTGGAATTCTTTCCTCTGTAGGATCTTTTCCTGCATCTGAAAAGAAAAGGAGCGAATAAAGTCATCCTATGGAATTGTTACTTGTTTTTCACAATTGAAACAAGACACTGTTCTTTTTTAAAGTTTTTTTAATAAGCATAAAAATTCATGATCTACATATATAGTGTGTTGTTTGGATGGTTAATGTTGTATTTCAATGATAGTTACAATAATATTCATAATAGTAATAATCATATATTAACAATAAATGCCTATCCATTTTAGTGAACTTTCCTTATATAATTGATCTTTTCTTTTATACTATTGCATTTCTAACTTCTGCTTCTTCTGTTAGTGGAAATAATGACATAAACTCAAATATACCACCAAATATAATATTAAAGCATGCTGAGAACGAGGAATAAAAATAAATATCTGTTTTTGAAGAGAAGGACAATTTCCAGGAAATTGGAAAATAATTTTTGGCACAGTGTTAGCTGGGATACATTTTTAGAGTATTGAGGCACAGAAAAAGGAGCATCTGGGTCTTCAGTTTAAGCTGATGCCTCATTCGCTCTTAACAGGAAATTAATTCTGTGGTAAATGTTCTTCCTCAAAATCCAATGACTCTATCTGAATTTTATTATTATGTTCATATATGTTAAACTTAAAATACATTAGTATTGCATTTTGCTATAGACAGGTGTTCACTTGCCATTTCTTTCCTTTTTTAATTTTTTTTAATTTTTAAACATATAAAGACAAACAAAACATAGCATATGAAACCCTCCTCAGTTTCATATAGCATGTCGTTTGGTTATAAACATTTGTGCATCAATCTTTTCAATTACATAAACAATCACTAGTTATCCATCAAGTATAGCTAAATACATCACTATCATTGAGCCTTGTGTATTTAATTAATACATAAGTTAATATTCCTTCATTTTAGGCAAATCTTATTCCCTTGCATCCTTAATTACCTATTTGATAACAATAAGTCTTTATAAAATCACCTATCTTCTTTTGTTATTCTTACCAAAAGAAAGAATTTTCCAACAATTTATATTTGTATATCACTACTTTCAATTGTGCATAATATTACCAATCATCCATCAGATAAACATAGATTCATTATTATCCTTATGCATCAATGACATTTCTTTCCTATTTTAACTTGTGTTCCTAATCTGTTTTTTTGTGGTGTGTTTGGACTGTTTTTTTCCCTTTGTGTAAAAACAGTTGCAAAAAAAGAGTTAAGTAGTTCTGTTTTCTCCCTGTTGCTTGTCACCTTCTTGCCACTTTTTCTCAGCAATGGACTTTGCTTCCTTGCCTTTTTTCTTGTTTTCAACATGTTGGAAGAAGCTTTTTTGTTATTCTTTTTTCTTTTGTCACAAGCCTTTGTTCATTGTGAGCCTTAGCTTTCCTCACTTCATCTTTGCAGGCTCGGATTATTTGCTGATATTTTGCCTTAGTTATGTGCCCCTCTTTCCACTTTTTATACTTGTCCTTTTTGTCTTTTAATTTGTCAGAGAGTTCTTTATCCAGCCATGCTAGTTTCTTTTGAGAGCTGTTACTTTTTTTTTTCATTGTTATTGTGCTAGACTGGGCTTCTATAATCTCAGTTTTCAAAATTTCCCAAGCTTCATGAGTTGCTTTCTCCTTGAGGATTCTCATCCATGGAATTCCTCCCAAGCTCTCTCTAAGTTTATTGAAATTAGCTCTCATAAAGTCCAAGACTCTAGCTTGACTTTGTTCTACTACTTGTGTTTGCATAATGTTGAATTCCAATATTGCATGATCAATCACCCCAAGGTTCCTGTAGCTTCAACACCTTCTATCATTTCAACTCTGTTAGTGAGAATTAAGTCCAATATGGCTGATCCCCTTGTTCCCTTCTCTACCTTTTGGGAAACAAAGTTGTCTACTAGGTTTGTTAGGAATCTGTTGGATCTTCCATTTGATGCAGAGTTTGTCTTCCGTCAATACCATCTCTTATCAATGGCTGTTTAATTAAATATAATAGATTCAATCTCCAGAATAAATCTATCTTCCAATCAAGGCTGAAAGGGAACTGGTTAATAGTTAACTAATAAATCCATCCAGTCTCCCTCAATGTTCATAGAAGAAAGGAATTTTTCTCCTTTCAATCAAAATCTGGAGTTAAAAGTCTAAAGTTAGATTTTGGAGCAATAGGTGAAATCCACTTCATTAGTTCTCCAGCCATGAGGATGTCTTTTTGGCCTGAAACTTAATCAAAGTCCTTTTTTTGTATCGCTATTCAAAATTCCATGCCCTGACATATTTTGCAAAATTATCATCACCTCATCAAGTTTCTAAAGAGAAATACAGCTAGAGAAGCTGCATAATTCCCCTTTCTCCTTTCTTTGGTTTCAGTCAGTATTCAGCCATTTTAATCTGTGATGCTTGATCAGGGAACAAAGAACAAAAAAGAATGTTTTTGAATTATAACAAAAATTTAATAGAAATAAACTACAGATATTTTGCAAATTCAAAAAATACAAAGAGCCATTGGTGAGAGAACTCTTTATTTCTTGAATGCTACTGAGCTTCCATACAGAGGGTACAGAGGTTATTCAGAATAATATATGTCACAAAGAAAGAAAAAGAAAAAGGCAATTAGAGTCCAGAAGGGGGTTGAAATCAGCATTAAATCACTAGTTAACTTTTGAAGCAAAAAGCAAAATGAAACAATAATCCAAAAAGTGAAAGTTAAGACTCAGGCATGCTTAGAAAACAAAATTCCTGACAGGAATGTGTAGACACCCAGTGACTTTTCAATCACTTCCAGAGGAAATTGGAATGTTCAACAGCTCCCTTCCCAAATGGGACCATGATCATCCAAAAGTAATCTTAGGTCATTCCTAAGTGCTCCCATTCAAGAACAGGAAGCAGCACTGCGAAAGAACCAGCTTTGGCAGTAAGAGGGAAAAAAAGCTCTTATCATACAACAGCCATCTTACAAGGAAGTTGGCTTGCTGTTAAAACTGTATTTTGAAGCTTTTCTTTGCAAGACTTACTGTAAGATACTTTAAATCCTCCAATTTTATTTTAAAGAACAGAAGAATAAAAGACCATAAATCATCATTGGATATGCCTTTGTGATACTTAAAAACCAAAATAATATTGAAATGTGCAATGCTGATATTTAGAAAGATTGTGCCTTCCTAGTCTGGAATGTATTTCATCTTTGAAATAGTCTATCGAGAGTAGCAAGGGTTCAGTGCGGAAGCAACAAATTGAGAAATAGATATATTTTATCAAACTCTGGGCTCTAGAGCAGGGGTCCCCAACCCCCGGGCCACTGACCGGTGCCGGTCCATGGCTGGGTGGGAGCCGGGCCGCAGGGCCATAGAGGAGGAGGAGGGAGGAGGGGGCAGCCCCCTGGGCAAAGCGCGCGGGAGAACGCAGGCGGGGCTGTTCGCGCGCTTGAAGTGCACCTCTTCTTCCACCCTTGTCGACGGTGGGACTCCTGGGGGGGCAGGGAGAAAGGGACTCCGCAGCAGTCCTCCCTACCGGCCGCGGATTCCCTTCCTCCCTGCCCCCACAGAGCTTCCCCAACTGGCATGCCAGCTACTCGTCTTCTTCCAGAGGCTGCGGAGGTTCCTCCCCCTCCCCACGGAGCCTTCTCAGCTCCTGGAAGGAGCCTGACCGAGTGCACGAGCGACCAAGCGCAGCGGTGGCCGCCCGGGTGGGGTAGGCTAAGGCAAGTGAACGAGTCGAGCCGGGCTGAGGAGACTCCGCAGTGGGGGGGGGGGAACGGGATGGGACGACAACAGACCAACAGAGAGAGGCATAGACACAGAGAGAGACGGGGAGGGAGGGAATCAGAGAGAGTGACACACACACACACACACACACACACACACACAGAGACAGAGCGGGAGGGAGAGAAAGATAGACAGAGACACAGAATGAGTGATTAAGTGCCTGAATGCGAGACAGACAGACACACACACACACACACAGAGTGACAGAGATGGGCGGACGAAGGAGAGAGAGACAGAAAGAAAAAGAGAGAAAGGGAAAGAAAGAAAAAGAAAGTGGGAGAGAAAGAAAGACAGACAGAGAAAAAGAGAAAGAAAGAGACAAAGGAAAGAAAGAGAGAAAAAAAGAAAGAGAGAAAGAGAGGGAAAGAAAGAAAGAGACAGAAAGAGAGAGAGAAAGAAAGAGAGGGAGAGAGAAAGAGGGAAAGAAAGAAAAAATGAGAGAGAAAGAAATAGGGAAAGAAAGAGAAAGAGAGAAAGAGAGAAAGAGAAAGAAATAGAGAGAGAAAGAGAAAGAAAGAGGGAAGGAAAGAAAGAGACAGAGAAAGAGAGAGAAAGAGAGAAAGAAAGACAGAAGGAAAGAAAGAAAAACAAAGAGAGAGAGAGAACTTATGATCACAATTGAGCCCAAAAGTTTGGTTGCTAACCAAAACCGTTGTTAAGTGAGTTTCACATTTTCCAAATTGGCCACGCCCACCCAGTCACATGACTGCTGAGCCACTCAGCCGGTCCGCAGAGTTTTCTTTAAAATGAAACCGGTCCCTGGTGCAAAAAAGGTTGGGGACCCCTGCTCTAGAGGACATTGTTTTCTCACTTTTACTTTTACAGATTAGTTTCCTTTCCTTTTTACATCAGCTAGCAAAACCTTTGTCTTTTTAAATAACTTTTTAATTTGCATATTTAAATAAAATTCTGTTTATGGCAATAATCTTAGAGAGCTGCTCTAATCTACACAGGAAGTCATACTTGTTGGTTCAAAGTAATACAAGTCAATCCAGGATTATTTCTCAATGCTGAGAATTATGAGGCAAAAGTATTGTTATTTCTCTTTCTTTCATGACAGCTTTATTAAGTTCTGCAGCATTCAAAATGGTGTCTCTTGGACTTCCAAGGCTGATGTCGCTACAACACAACATGCAATCTTGGAGCTCCAGGATTGCTGTTGATATCTCTGTTTATGGATGATCCTTTTTGGACCTAAACCATCTCATAGAAATGGTGATAAAGAAGAGCACATCCTGCTGATCTCAGGGACATTGCAAAGTCCCTGATTGATCCAGGAGAAGTTTTTTTTTCCCCGGCTACAAGAGAAGCAGCCATTGAAGCTTCAGTAGATTGGGACAGCCCCCTGCAATGGAAGCAGAGCAGGAGAGAGAGTGTATTGAAATTCGTGAGATAAATTTTACTATTAGAGGAGAACACCCAAAAAGACTTAGAGTAAAATTAAAATTGAAGATAGAAGAGAGTAAGTGGTGAATAAAAACTATTGTGTTATCTTTTTTTCTTTAATTTCATTTCTTTTTTATGGATGGAATTTTCACAAATGCCTCTTACTTTTAAATTGGACTGGTCTTTTTTCCCCTTCTTCTATTTTTCTCCATTATTTGTATTTGTGGACTAAGAATCTCTTTCCTCTCAAGGCTCGGCTGGATCATAACTTTTAAGCATTTTTTTTCTGTTCCTAAATTCGGAGCTTAAAGAGAGAGGTAAAAGCAGAGGAAAAAGAAGTAACATTGCCCTCTAGAGACTGGAGGCTTGGTTACATCAGAAGCCCTCCCTGGACCCAGCTGTGTTGGCCAACTACCATCCTGTCTCCAACCTTCACTTTCTTGCGAAGGTTGTTGAGAGTGTGGTGGCGCGACAGTTCCCCCAGCACCTGGAGGAAACTGTCTATCTGGACTCGCGCCAGTCCGGTTTCCGGCCTGGGCACAGCACAGAGACGGCATTGGTCGCGTTGGTGGATGATCTCTGGAGGGCTCGGGATAGAAGTTGTTCCTCTATCCTGGTTCTATTAGATCTCTCAGCGGCTTTCAATACCATCAACCATGGTATCATGTTGCGTCGGCTGGAGGGGTTGGGGTTGGGGGACACCGTTATATGGTGGTTCTCCTCCTACCTCTCCAACTGGTCACAATTTGTGTTGGCAGGAGGGCAGGGGTCGACGTCGAGACCCCTCACGTGTGGGGTGCCTCAGGGGTCGGTCCTTTTACCCTTCCTGTTCAACATCTATATGAAGCCGCTGAGTGAGATCATCTGTGGTTTTGGGGTAGAGTTCCATCAGTACGCTGATGACACCCAGCTGTACATCTCTACCCCAGACTACCCCAACGATGCCGTCGAAGTGATGTCCTGGTGTCTGGAGGCCATGAGGGTCTGGATGGGGAGGAACAGGCTTCGACTCAACCAGTCCAAGACTGTGTGGCTATGGTTTCCGGCATCACGATATAGCCAGCTGGCTCCATCTCTGGCTATCGGGGGTGAGTCATTAGCCCCCGTGGATAGGGCTCACAACTTGGGTGTCCTCCTGGATTCTCGGCTGTCTTTGGATGACCATTTGACAGCTGTGACCAGGGGGGCTTTTTATCAGGTTTACCTGATACACCAGTTGCGCCCCTATCTAGCTTGTGATGCCCTATGCACGGTCACTCAAGCCCTCGTCATCTCCCGCCTTGACTACTGTAACGCTCTCTACATGGGGCTCCCCTTGAGGTGCACTCGGAGGCTCCAGCTAGTCCAGAATGCCGCTGCATGAGGGATTTGGGGAGTTTCACGATACTCCCATGTAACACTTCTCCTGCGCGAGCTGCACTGGCTGCCTGTGGCCTTCCGGGTGTGCTTCAAGGTGTTAGTAACCATCTTCAAAGCGCTCCATGGCACGGGACCTGGTTACTTGCGGGACCGCCTCCTATCACATACCTCCCTTCGACCTGTCCGCTCCCACAGAGTGGGCCTCCTCAGGGTGCCGTCTGCTGGACAATGCTGGTTGGCGGCCCCCAGGGAGAGAGCCTTCTCTGTGGCAGGCCCTGCCCTCTGGAACGACCTGCCCCCCGACCTTCGTACCATCTCGGACCTACATGAACAAAGTGACAAGAAAATTGTTGCATCTAACAGCAAACCGAGAGTGGGGGGAAATGATACATGTGGAATCCCGAAAGGAGAGGTAGACGAACTGGAACTCTATCTCATGCTTTAAAACATAGATGAAGAAAGGGGAGAAAATTTGGCAGAAACAATTAGAGTATTTTTGGCAGAAGCACCAGTGATAATCAAAGGCAAGCTGATGAAAGGAACAGATGGAGGGTCTCAAGTCTCAAAATATGCAATGAACAACAAGTTGCCAAGAGAAGTTCACATAAGACTTGTCAAGAAAACACTTAGAATACAGATTCTACAAATGGCAAGAGATACTGAGCTGCACTATTACTGGAAGGATACAGGATGATGAAATGAAATGTCACAATAAAATTAAGCTAAACTTAGTTAAACTTTGAGTATTATGTATAAGACAAAGTAATAATAGTTATAGTCAAATAAATGATTAATAATGATAATAATGTATTTATATATACTAGATTGATAATATGGAATTTTATACAAGCTGTAAATGAAGACCATGGAAATGATATGGAAAAGCCTTTTTTATATAAAAGATAAGCAATTCTATATAGAATAGAATATAAAGATGCAACACCATTGGATGAATCCAGGATGATGTAATAAAATGCCATAATTTAAACTTACTTTACATTTAGTATGCTTCACATAAAAAGGATGTAATAATAGCTACATTCAATGAATGTTTAATAATCATAATAATTGTATACATATATATTAGATTGATGATATGAGCAATGGAATGTGCTTAAATGAATAAGCTGACATATGAAATTAGAGAACAAGAAGATAAACAATTTTATAGAATATGGGATCTATTTTATCAGTGGTTAGATTAAAAAAAATATGGAATCAAAAATTATTAGAGAATATTACCAATACTAAAATAATAGAATGATTTAAAGTAGGATATTAAAAAAATACTTATTATTGGACATTTTGAAGATGATGTAATGAACTATTATAATATAAATGAACCCATATTTAGAATACCTCATTTAAAATGAAGAAATAATAGTGGCAATCAAACAAATGAAGTACTATAATAATAATGTATACAAATATTGTATACATTATGTGACTATACCACATGTGACTTTATAGAAAATTTAAGGGATGACTATGGAAAAGATGTACAAAAACCTTGTAACCAATTGACACACTGCATGGAATGAAAGATGTTTTTATGTTATGTGTTTTGTTTATGTTTGTTTAAAAAATAAAAAACTTTAAAAAAATAAAAAAAAATGATGTCTCTTAATAGGAATTTAGCAGAGGAGTACTACTACACTTGAGTACTATGAATCTTCTTCGTGTCAGGCACAAGAAACCAGGAACTGGGTAGAATTCCAAAAATAATATGAGTTTATTTCATGCTACCTATACACAAGAATCTGATTTACTAATAGCCAAAGCAAATGGTGCTAGATAAGATTTAACAGATTTTTTGTACAAGGGACAAGTTCCTTCAAGGTTGTTCCAAACATCTTGGAGAACTAACCACAGATCTTCTGTGGATTAGGCTGCCTGAAATCTTTCTGTTTCTTCCTTAATCTATATAAATAAAAATGTAAAATAGTTTGTACGAATCCACTAATCTCAAAAAGTACCAGACCGATTTAAACCAAACTTTCACACAATGTAGCGAAGCACTTCGGATAATAGAATACCAAATCATTTTGTGCCTAGCACACGTGTATCGTGTACAAGGCAGGCACAAATAAAAGTTACTCACTGAACACGGTTTAAGCTCCGTGTAACTCCTCCCATCCGGCTGTACGTCATGGACACGTAACGGCAGAAAACCGCCTTGAAGGAACGTTGCCAGGGGCAACGTGGAAAGCAACGCATGCGCCTCCCTGTCTGCCTGCAGCCGCTCTCTTCCACGCGCACGCACGCAGGGCCACAGGATCAGAAGCGTCCGAGCCCCATGTGGTAGTCGCCTGTCGGGCGGGGCAGCCGGCCGCGTCTCCACTAGCTCTCTCCGATGGCCACCGAGGTGCACTTTCCGGAGCCGTTGGAGAAAGCTGGTGGGGGCATGGCCGGCTGTCTTGCCCGCGGTGCGCCTGCCGGGCGGCGGGGGCTGCGTGTCGCGGGGCTCGGGGGCGGCGGCGGCGGCGCGGGGCTGGGCATGCGGTGCCCGGATGGCCACGCTCACTGTGGGAGAAGGCAGCCCTAGACTCCTCAGCCCGATATGCCAGCCTTTTCGCTGCTTGCGGAGGGGAGGGCGGAGACTGATACACAGAGAGACAGAGAGGGAGGGAGAGACGAACAGAGAGATAATGAATGAGAGAGATCAACAAGCACACACACAGTGACAGAGAGAAAGGGAGGGGAGAGAGACAGACACACACAGAGAATGAGTGAGGGAAAGATAGACAGGCAATCATACTCAAACAGAGTGACAGAGATGGGGGAGGAAGGAGAGAGAGAGAGAGAATGACAGAGAAAGACAGAGAAGGAGGGAGGAACAGAGGGACAAAGAGACTAATGACTTTGCCCACCACTGTGTTAGGCACAAGTGAGGGAGGAAGGGAGGCGGGGGGCTGGAGGGGGTTGACTGAGGGTGTGTGTGGGGGGGGAGGGGAGGGCTATTTATTTAGGTAGAGGAATATAGAGAGATGAAGAAATACAGTAGGTAGTTAGGTAAGTAGAGGGATAAACGAGAGGTATGAATACAGCAGGTAGGTAGATAGGTACAGGTATATAGAGATAAATATAATAGGTAGGTAGAGGGAGAGAGGGAAGAATACAGTAGGTAGGTAGGTAGGTAGGTGGATACAGAGGGGGAAATGTAGGTAGGTAGGAAGAGGGATAGAGGGGAGAAATACAGTAGGTAGGTAGGTAGAGAGATAGATAGTGGGAGAAATACAGTAGGTAGGTAGGTAAGTACAGGGATAGATAGAGAGGGAGAAATACAGTGGGTAGGTAGGTAGAGGGATAGATAGAGGGAGAAATACAGTAGGTAGGTAGGTAGAGGGATAGATAGTGGGATAAATACAGTAGGTAGGTAGGTAGGTAGGTAAGTAAGTACAGGGATAGATAGAGAGGGAGAAATACAGTAGGTAGGTAGGTAGTAGGTAGGTAAGTAAGTACAGGGATAGATAGAGAGGGAGAAATACAGTAGGTAGGTAGGTAGAGGGATAGATAGAGGGAGAAATACAGTAGGTAGGTAGATAAATAGAGGGATAGATAGAGAGTAAGAAATACAGTAGGTAGATAGGTAGGCAGGTACAGGGATAGATAGGGAGAAATACAATAGGTAGGTAGGGGGATGGATAGATAGATAGGGAGAAACACAGTAGGTAGGTAGGTAGATAGAGGGATAGATAGGGAGAAATACAATAGGTAGGTAGGTAGAGGGGTAGATAGGGAGAAATACAATAGGTAGGTAGGTAGATAGAGGGATAGATAGGGAGAAATAAAGTAGGTAGGTAGGTTGGGGGTTATACAGTGGTTGTGTGTATGTGTGCAGGTGTAGATATACAGACAGATTGGTTGGCCATTTAACCAGACTGGGCCACAGCAACGCGTGGCTGGGTATAGCTAGTCCCAAATATATTTGATGATGTAGAGATCAGGGCTCTGTAGGGGGACCAAACCATAACTTTCATGATTTCTTGTTCTTCTTTACTCTGAAGATAATTCGTAAGAATTTGGGGGCAATTACATCCCTTCCTGATGGTGTGACATAATGAATAAGTATCTACCATTTTTTAATTTTTTTAAAACATATAAAGACAGACAAAATATAAAACCATTCTCATATTCCATGTAACATGTCACTTGGTTACAAGCTTTTGTGCATCAATCTTTACAATTACATATATAATTATTGATTTTCCATCAAACATAACTAAGTCACTGTCATTGAGCATTTATGTGTTCAATTACAATTAATATTCCTTCATTTCAAACAAACCTTATTTTCTTAAATCCTTTTAATAACAATAAACCTTTATAAGAATCACCCATCTCTTTCTATTGTTCTTACAAAATAAAAGAATTTTCCATCAATTTTTGTTATGCATCATTACTTTCAATTATGGAGAATTATTACCCATCATCCGTAGAACATACAATACTTATATATCACATATTCAAGTGCGATTATTATATTCCCATTGTTAAATCAAATAGTTGCTAAGTGTTTAAATTCATA
Organism: Rhabdophis nuchalis; assembly: GCA_039707465.1. Classification (NCBI taxonomy): domain Eukaryota; kingdom Metazoa; phylum Chordata; class Lepidosauria; order Squamata; family Natricidae; genus Rhabdophis; species Rhabdophis nuchalis. The sequence continues at coordinate 98,502,210 of CM077647.1, forward strand.
TATGTATCAATCATTTGTTACATCATTAATCTGTATAACATACAAAATGTCTTTCTAATGTAAACATAATCACTACTTACTATTATACATAATGTTCGTATCATCCCACTCTTACCCATTTATTTCTCAGCTTTGAGGACATTGATTCTGACCAAATCTCCAATTCCATTTATGGAAATGTAGCCCCAAATGCGCAAGGAATCTCCACTATGCTTCACTATTGCCTGAAGACATTCATTAAAGTACCACTCTCCAGCTCTTTAGCAAACAACTGCTTCCTGCTTAGCCAAATATTTCAAATTTTGACTAATCAGGAGAACGCACCTACTGCTGTTTGTCTGTTCCTATGTTTTCATGCATAGTTGAGTTATTTAATCCTGTTTCTATGTTGGAATTATGGCTTTTGGCCACAGTTCTTTCATGAAAACAACTTCTGGCCAGACTTCCAAGACATGGGTGTGCCTGGATCCCTCTAGTTTCCCACAGTTTTGTGCTGACGGCATTGCTAGACATCTTCTGGTATTGAATGGATGTGTTTTTAATCTGCTGAATTAAGTTTCCTTGGCCAATCACAATGCCTGTGGTCCTCAACATTGCATATTTTGTTGTGCTTCTTCAAAAGAGCTTGAACAGCACACCTTGAAACCTCAGTCTGCTTTGAAATTTTGGCTTGGTAGAGACCTTGCTGATGTAATATAACCACCTTTTGTCTTGTTCATGTATTCAGTTTTGCCATGGTGTATGACTTGTGGCATGTAACTGTCTTTCACAATTTCACCTTAGTACCAGAGTTTGGCTGTTCCTCCTCCAGTTTTAAGCCTGTTTCTATTTCAGTTAATGACTGTGTTTCAATCTACATATGAAATTGATTATCATTAGCACCTGCTTGGAATAATTGGTTAATCATATACCTGACTTTAATCCTATAAAATCACTTGCAAGTATGAAGTGTAAGAATTGGTGCTGTTTTAAAGGCAAAAAGGGTGGACACACCATATATTGATTTAATTTGGATTTTTCTGCTCTTCTTTTACTTCCCATTTTGTTAATTGATAAAAATAAACTATTGTGTTTCCCTGAAAATAGAACCTACTCAGAAAGTAAGTCCTATCTTGATTTTGTGCCAATATAAGCCCTACTCCCAAAATAAACCACAATTAATTTCTGCAGCCAGTAAAAAGGCATCTGTAGTTAATAACAGATTGATCCAGAGTTCTGTTATCAGATAGAGAGGCCTTTAGGAAAGCCTTGCTGGCCTTGCCTGATGAAAAAGTTCCTGAAGGCCTCTAATAGTGAAAAGAGGCTGGGGGTGACACGGGCAAGTCAGTGGACGACCCCTCCCCCCCAAATAACACCTAGTGCCTTTTTTGGTGGCAAAAAATAATAAGATAGGGTCTTATTTTGGGGGAACCATGACATTAATACTTCTATTACTGAAAACTTCTTAATTCACAGCATTTTTGCACAACTGTCTAACACATTTGTACAGTACTGTAATTGTGTCTTCAGGGACATTTAACTGATTTCATGGTTTATCACTCAGTCTATATTAGAAAAGACATTATGCCATGAAATAATTGCTAATGTGATCTGAGAAATAAATCTTTTAGATCATTAAAAGATCCTAAGTTTGTTAATTTATACGTATAGCCACTCAGCTCTGATAGACTCTGGGCAGCATAAAAATACTAACATCCCATTAAAAATAATTAAGCATAAATAAATAAACATGATCTAAAAGTAACACAAATCAACAAAATAAAACAGCCCTCCCAACCCCACCACAATAATTTTAGAGCTCTCACTACTAAAAGTTCCCTTTTTATCAGCCACCAGTTGATTTGAGTGATACTAAGCAAAGTATCAACAGATTTGGGCCAAGCCCAAAATTATTAGATGTTCTAAAAATATTTAGGGGGGGAAAGATCTGAACAGGACCTTATATAAGTCAAATGAGATTAGTGTAAAACATTAATTGGGAAGTAAATAAAAGTGCAGACAACTTTCACATTGACTGATTGATTAATTTCCTAATTCAAGAACTATTGTAAAATAGTGCACAGGGGAAAAAATAGAATTACTTTGTCAACATAGACAAATTAAAACATTTCAATATGTTGGCACTCTGTCCTAACAAATAAGCTTCACAATGGAGGCTTTCTCCTTAAATATCAAAGGAGGATGGTTGGTTATGGAATGATAAAGAAAGAAAATAAAGAAAGAAAACAATATTAGGAGATGGGACATCTGACATGGAGCAAAGTGGAATGGAATGGTTCAGAACCTAATAGTTGGTAATTATTTTGCCCTACTTATTCCAAAATATTTTTAAAGTAAATATTTAGAGATATAAAGTTGAAATAAGACAGTGAAAATTTGTTTCAATCACAAGGACTTTGAATAGTTTTGTAATTAGCACAGGAGGAATACAGCTTACTTACTTACTTACTTTATTAGATTTCTATCCCGCCCTCTCTCCCAAAATGGGACTCAGGGCGGTGCACAGGAATTAAAAAATCTAAAAATACAAACAATACAAAATTCTACAAAAGTTAAAGCTAAAATTAAATAATTTAGCTAAAAGACCAATATTAATTTAAAACCCAACTCTGAAAATAGCATAGCTGTAGCAGCTATGCAGGCGGGCCATATGGAAGAAATATGTTTTCAGTGTCCGGCGGAAGAGGCGAAGGTCAGTGATAGTGCAAAGGTCAGGGGAGAGGTCATTCCAGAGGGCAGGGCCTGCCACAGAGAAGGCTCTTCCCCTGGGCGTCGCCAGCCGGCATTGTCCGGCGGACGGCACCCTAAGGAGGCCCTCCCTGTGGGAGCGGATGGGTCAAATGGAGGTATGTGGTAGTAGGTGGTCCTGCAAGTAACCAGCCTCGCTGCCATGGAGCGCTTTAAAGATGGTCACTAAAACCTTGAAATGCACCCGGAAGGCTACTGGTAGCCAGTGCAGCCAGAGGTGTTACATGGGAGTATTTTGAAACTCCCAAGATCCCCCGTGCGGCTGCATTCTGTACCAACTGGAGCCTCCGGGTGCATCTCAAGGGAAGCCCCATGTAGAGAGCATTGCAATAGTCCAGGCGACAAATGACAAGAGCTTGAGTGACTGTATGTTGGGTGCCACGATCTAGAAAGGGGCGCAACTGGCGTATCAGGTGAACCTGATAGAAGGCCCCCCTGGCCACGGCCAACAGATGGTCATCTAAGGACAGCCGGGAATCCAGGAGGACACCCAAGTTGCGTGCCCTTTCTGCGGGGGGTAGTAATTCCCCCCCCCCGATAGCCAGAGATGGAACTAACTGGCTATGTTGTGGCGCTGGAAACCAAAGCCACTCGGTCTTGGACGGTTTGAGTCGGAGCTCGTTCCTCCCCATCCAGACCCGCACAGTTTCCAAACACCGGGACATCACGTCGGCAGCATCGTTGGGGTGGTTAGGGGTAGAGATGTACAGCTGGGTGTCATCAGCATACAGATGGAATTCTACCCCAAAACCATGGATGATCTCGCCCAGCGGCATCATATAAATGTTGAACAGGAGGGGCGAGAGGACTGACCCCTGAGGCACCCCATAAGTAAGGGGCCTCGACGTTGACCTTTGCCTCCCTGCCAACACAAACTGCGACCGGTTGGAGAGGTAGGAGGAGAACCACCGTAATACGATGCCTCCCAATTCCAAACCCCCCAACCGGCACAGTAGGATACCATGGTCGATGGTATCAAAAGCCGCTGAGAGGTCTAACAGGACCAGGATAGAGGAATAACCCCTATCCCGGGCCCTCCAGAGATCATCTACCAACGTGACCAATGCTGTCTCCATGCTGTACCCAGGTCGGAAGCCGGACTGGTGCGAGTCTAGATAGGCAGTTTCCTCCAGGTGCTGGGGGAACTGTTGTGCCACCACACTCTCAACAAACTTCGCCACAAAGCGAAGGTTGGAGACCAGACGATAATTAGATAAAACATCTGGGTCAGGGAAGGCTTCTTTATATTGAAAAAGTTTTATTGAGTTTTACAATTTTTTACAAGTAGGGTGTAAAAAAGATATTTTGAGAACTTTCACGTCGAGATCGTTGGCCCCTTCCGAGGCTTCGTAACAAAATATAGATAATACATAATTTTCAATAGTACTACAAAGTGGAAAGAAGTGCATACATCATTGTAAAATCTGTGCTAGCAATCATATACAAACATCCAAACAAAAGTTATACTATATTAAAAAAGTCATTTTTGAGATCTAAGTCTCTTGGCAATTGTATCTTCTTGTCCTCCTCCCTGGCCCCCAGTGGGCAGGGCCGCGGCCCCCTCTGCTCTTCCATTTTCATCCTCCAGGATTGAGGAATGTTTTTTAAGAAAGGCTTCCGCCTCTGCAACTGTTTTAATCCTTACTCTCCCTCCTTCCCAGAACACCAACATCCCTTCTGGCATCACCCACTTAAACCAGATCCCCTGTTTAAATAATTTTTTAGATAAGAAGGAATATTTCCGTCTTATCTCTCTAATCTTTTTCGGGATCTGCTTCAAGATGGCAACCTCTTTCTGTTGGTAAATTAAAGGACCGTCTCTCTGCGCCCTCAAAATCCCCTCCCTAGTTGACCTTCTAACAAATTTAATATGTATCTCTCTGGGTACTTCATTTATCCTGGCATATGCTGAATTTATTCTATATACCAAATCAATGTCCCCCCTGATCTCCTCTTTGGATTTATGTAAGTAATCTGCTAACATTGTACTCATAAGATCAGTTAAATTTTCACCAGATTCTTCAGGAATATTCTGGAATCTTAAAAAATATGACATCCTTTCAAAATTCATCCTAGACATATGACCAGTTAAATCTCCAATTTCAGTATTAACACTTTTAAGCTCTCCCCTTGCCCCAGCCAATCTCACCGCCAGTTCTTCAGTCTTTTGTGTATTCTGCATCAATTTCTTCTGTGTCTCCAAAAGTTCTAACTTGGAACTGCAGTGATCTTTCCTCAATTCTTTGATTTCCATTACCAGGGTCTGTAATATTTCTTCCATAGCTGTTAATCTTGCATCCGTATCTGGTTTTTCTGTCTGCTTTTTTGAAGCCATGGTGAGTAATTTAAGTCAATGTCAATAAAATGGCGTTTGCTGGGGTGCGGTCAGTGAGGCAAGTCCAAGAGCAGGTTTCAGTAATCCAAAAACTTATAAAGTCCAGAGAAAGAACCAAATTTTACAGTCAGATATAAAAAAGAAGGCACTCCAGGGAAGGAATCAATTAATCAGTTAAATCAAATCAACCATTAAGAGAGAAAGGCAGTCCAAATCACAAAGGGATGTCGGAAATTTTCCATGAAAAATAAGTCTCCTAAGAACAAAGGAACGCCATCTTCCCCCACCCAATCTGGAGGCCACCGGGAGAGAGCAGCAAAGGAAATAGTTTCTTAGTTGCCAGACTTTGATACTAAGTATCTAGAATCAATCCACAAAGACTTTCACTCATTTAGCAAAGTTCGGATGTAAAATGTTTTGCATCCTCAAGCCTGAGGAGCCGTTTCCGATCGCCGCTTTCCTTCATTCCGAGGTTTTTTCCCGCAAACTCCCCCCTCCATCATTTTTTAAAAGTCAATGCTGCTAGCAAAAAAGAAACAAAGTCACTACGAACCACTCCGCAGCCAGAGTCCCGGCGTTGCCTTCCGACTTGACCGATTCAGCTCTCTCCGAATTGATTATTTGCTCCGGTCCTCCATTGACGAAGAGAACCAAGCTCCCCGCAGCATGTCCTCTCGCTCCTAGGTCAAAGACAAGGACCCCCCCAACCGCCGTCAGGACAGGAAAATTCCCAGCGTCTCTTTACAAGTGGGACTCTCTCTGGATATTAATGAAGAATTTTTTTTTTGGATTTGTGATTCCTTCCTGGATTACCTTCGTTATTATAATTATTGAGCTGGAAAATTGTTTCTCTCTTGGTTCCTGAATTTTACAACGTTTCAACCTTGATCTGAACTTTTGGCTCCTGGTTAGTCTCACCAACCCCACCCTGAAAACGCCATTTTGGCTGGCACTGACTTTAACAGTTAATCATGGATCAAGAAACAGCACTGGCAAGTTTAGAACAACGGATGGCTTCTCTTGAAACTGTCATACAAACTTTGGTAAATGAAATTCAGGCCCAGAGGGCTGAAAATATTAATTTCAAGAAGGAACTATTGGATACAAGGAAGCAGGTGCTGGAAAACACACAGAAGACTGAAGAACTGGAAGGGGGGTTGGTGGGGGTTAAGGGAGAGATTAAAAATGTTACTAAAGAGGTTGAGGAAACAAGTGGGCATGTGTCTAGGATTGATATGGAAAGAATGACATATTTTTTGAGATTTCAGAATGTTTTTGAGCAACCTGGTGAATGCCTCCCTGATCTTATGAGCACAATTTTAGCAGACTATTTACAAAAACCTAAGGATGAGATCAGGGGGGACATTGACCTAGTCTATAGATTTAACTCAGCATATGCCAGGATAAATGAAGTGCCTAGAGAGATACATGTGAAATTTGTTAGAAGGTCAACCAGAGAGGAAATCTTGAAGGCACAGAGAGGGAACCCTTTAATTTACCAACAAAAAACGGTCACTATCTTGAAGCAGATTCCTAGAAAGATTCGAGATGCAAGACGGAAATTTTCCTTCTTGTCTAAAACATTGTTTGATCATGGGATTTGGTTCAAGTGGGTGACACCCGAAGGGATGCTGGTGTTCTGGGAAGGAGGAAGAGTGAGGATTAAAACAGTTGCTGAGGCGGAAGCCTTTCTTAAAAAACATTCCTCTATCCTGGGGGAAGATCCAGGGGGGACGGAGGGGGCCACGGCCCCGCCCACTCGGGGCCAGGGAGGAGAAAAAGAAGATACAATTGCCAAGAGACTTAGATCGAAAAAATAACTTTGCCTTGATTTTTCTGAACAATTTTGCATAATATCTGTATCTGGATTTTTTGTAAATGTCTGACAGCATGGAATTGAGAATTTAGGTATATGTACTTGCTTTCACTTTGTAGTGTTATGGAAAATGTTTTTTTATTGTTATCAATGTATTTTGAAGTCCCGGAAGGGCCGACGACTTTGACGTGAATGCTCTCAAAATTTCTTTGCATCCCTTACCCCATCCTATGGAAAAATGTAAAACCAATAAAACTTTTTCAATATAAAGGACAGGAAAGGTCCCAGCAAGCCAACCTTACGGGGGGGCTCCTTTAAAAGAAGCACCCCGCCCCGTTTGGGGCTGCAAAAGCGACAAAACGGCGGACGAGTCCCAGGACTTGACCGTCGCCGCCGGCAGACCGGAAGGAAGTCCAGGGCCAGGGAAGGCTTCTTGAGGAGGGGTCTCACCACCGCCTCTTTCAAGATGGGTGGCACAAACCCCTCACTCAAGGAAGCGTTAACAATTCCCTGGAGCCAGCCTTGTGTAACCTCCTGGGAGGCCAGTACAAGCCAGGAGGGACACGGGTCCAATAAACATGTGGTGGTATTCAGCTGCTGCAGCAACCTGTCCATGCCATCGGTAGTCACGGGATCAAACTCAGCCCAAATAATGGGCTCAAGACCTGTCTCTGTCATCTCGCCTGGACTAACCCAATTGGAGGCTAGTTCACCCCAGATCTGAGCGATTTTATCCTGCAGATAACATCCAAATTCCTCTCCCCTACCCTGTAAAGGAGCTTCCCGCTGCCTCTGTTGAAGGAGGGAGTGGGTCACCCTAAACAGGGCTGCAGGGCGGTTATCTGTGGATGCGATGAGAGTGGCGAGATGATCCCTTTTCGCTACTCTGAATGCCACGAAGTAGGTCCACAAATGCGACCTCACCCGTGTCCGGTCAGATTCGGTGCGAGTAGACCTCCAAATGATTTCTAGGTGTCTCTTCTGGTGTTTCATTTCCCTCAGCCCCTCGGAGAACCAAGGGGCCAAGGTAGAGCAACGCTGAGTGAAAGGCCGCAGCAGCACGACTTGGTCCAAGGCCCCCATGGCCACAGGATTCCAGGTGGTCACTAGGTCCTCAGTCAGGTCGTGGGCCAGTGAGTCAGGTATTGGCCCAAGCTCTGTCTGGAACCTCTCTGGGTCCATCAGGCACCTGGGGCTGAACCATCTTGGAAGATCAGGTTCCACCTCCACGTGGTGGGGTGCAGCAGTTGGAAAGTCAAGCCAAAGGAGAGAGTGATCTGACCATGACAGGGGTTCGATGACTAATTCCCCTAATCCAAGATCACTCATCCACCGGCCGGAGACAAAAATTAGGTCCAGTGTGTGTCCTCCAGTGTGTGTTGGGCCACAAATTACTTGGGTCATGTCCATGGCCGTCATGGAGGCCATGAACTTCCGAGCCACCTCAGACAATCCGCCTACCGATGGCAGGTTGAAATCCCCCATGACTAAAAGTCTGGGGGTATCAACCGCCATCTCGGCGATCACATCCAGGAGCTCGGGTAGGGCTGCTGATACGTAGCGGGGAGCCAGGTACACTATCAGCAATCCCAACTGCCTCCCGTGACCCCACTTCACACAAAGGGACTCACAACCAGCTGTCTGCGGCACAGTGGTATCCCTCGGCTCAAGACTTTCCTTGATAACAACCGCCACCCCCCCACCCCGCCTCTGGGCCCGTGGCTGATGAAATGCCCGGTAGCCTGGCGGGCACATTTCCACAAGGGGAACTCTCCCCTCATGGCTCAGACAGGTCTCCGTAATGCCCACCAGGTCCGGCTCCCTCTCCGACACCAAGTCGTAAATGAGGGAGGCTTTGTTGACCACGGACCTGGCATTGCATAACATCAGCCTAGGGCCCTGGCTCTGAACACCCTGACCTCCTGGTTTGCAGGAGGAGCCGTGCAGGAGGAGCTGAAGAGAAGGAGAGAAAGGGGGGGGGGGAGAAAGAGAGAAAGGCATTTGCTGTTTTGAGACCTTGCAATAGTTTTTCAAGCTTTGTTCATGAAATAAATGTTCTCAACTAAATGAAAAGCTGCATTAAACTATGATATATACCAGCCCAAATACTACTTGTCAGGCAGGAATGCTAAAATCAAGTCACTAAATAAATATTTCTCTTGATTAGATAGTGGCTTTGTTGAAATGCCCTCAGCTTTAGTGAAACAGAAGTTAGCAATTTCACCCATATCAGATGATGCATCAATATTCAGTAAACAGACGTCGTTCAACCCACTTCCCAGAAAAAGTGTTTTTGCTGTGCTATTAGATAGAATCTCTCAGTTTGAGAAGAGATTCCATGAAATAAGATGTTTGTATACAAAATCTCTCAAATTTCCAATGGAAATGTAAAACAAATGTGTGTGTTCCCTAGGAGATGGCACCTATCTTGGATTAGATCGTCTCTGATGTTCTTGCATCATATTATCAATGGCTTCAGGGAAATTAAGCAGCAATTTTCTATCACAAGAACAAAGACTTCTATAGTTTTTAAAATGGTAATATATTCAAAGAACTTTTGTCTCTCTTTCTAAGGTTTTTTAGCAAGAAAAGAGCATTGTATTGTAATGTGGTTCCTTTAAATTTATGTGTATTCCTTAATTATGTGTATTCTTTTCTTCAAAAGTTAATCTTCATTTGCATAATAAGAGAAACCTGAAGGACTAAGAAAAAATCTTTCACTTAACAGAAACCAATCAAGGACATGGGTTGTCCACCCAGTTTTGTTTTTCTGTTAGTTTTCTTTTATTAGGAATTGATCTTTAAACAAAACTGAACATCATCAACAGATCCCACCTTCTGATTATTTTTGCATACCTTTAAAAGTTCTTAATTAAAGAATCAAGCACAGTTTCTTCCTGAATAACTAGTGAAAAGGTAGAGCTAAACATAAATGAGATAGCTGCCACACGTTGCAGATGAAAAAAAGTCCCAAGAATTTGATGCAAAAATTCTGTATACTTTTACATAATACTGTCTAAACTAGTCTTCAGTCTTCAAGAAAGGTGTCTAGTTCTATAATTACTTTAAAGAAATAACCAGTTGAATTACATTTGACTATCTTCTTTAGGACTATCACCATATTTCAGTTACAAAACCAACCACTAGATCATAGTGTCTCATTGTTGTAACATGACATATCACAACTTTTCCCCCCTTTGCTAAACTGGGGTTGGGGGTGGCGAGCACAGAGCGCTTCTGGCCCATGGGCTGTGAGTTTGACACACCTGCACTAGATAGTTATCCAGGCATTAGAAGTTTCTGCATTGTTGGCCCTCTATTGTGTTGTTTTGTTTCATTTTTTTGAGGTTATATACAATAATTGTAAACTTATTCTTTGTCTTGGGAATCAAAATGCTTTGAAGTAACCATCTAAAGCATTTAAGGATATGTAAATTGTCTTCTGGATCTCATCAATGATAGCACCTGCTTTTGAAAACAGGTTAAACCAGCTGAATTTTCCCAGAATGTTTATAATAATAAGCAATTATAATAACTAGCCTGTATAATGTTTTCCTACTATCTCATAGCAATAGATTCTTTTCTTGGAAAATGGAACTTCTGATTTTAAACATGGAATGTCCCTTACCATTGGCAAAAATCTCTATGTAGAAGCAGAATAATGCCATAAATTAATTTTCTGTTGCTATATTTCCCTCTGACAAAAACAGCCTCCAAAGATCTTATGGAAACATTTAATTTCTAGGCCTTCTAGAAATAGCATGTATTAAATCTCCAGAAGGTCCTGAAACTAGGATCTACGTTTGCCTTTTAGAACAACTTGTTTTAAAAGAGAAAGGATTCCACAGATAATTATGAGCCACTGCTATTACACTTGCCTATAGGTGAGAACCCTGAATAGACATTGTTTGTTTACTTAAACTGTCAAGGCAGAATGTTTTCTAGGAATACACACAGCTAGGAATGTACCAACGGATACATCAATCAACAGTGGATGAAGGTTCTCCTGCCCACCATTTCCATTTATTTTTCTAGAAGGAGTATCTCTTATTTATTGATATTTATTTTTATCTCACCTTCATTATTTTTTATAAATACACAGGTAAGTGAACAAAGCTAATACTTTTTGTCCTCTTATTTCCACACAACAATAACCCTGAGATGTGATTAAAAAAAAGGATTCCCAAGAATAGAAAATACTTTCTAGGATTGTTAGACAACATAACAAATTGAGATGAGATTGCTATAGAAAGACACAGTGTATATCAACTAGATTAACAATGAGGCACATAGATAATGGAAAATTTGGATAAACTCCTGGTCTTAGAAGGAGAAAACATTATGAGTATATATTTTATAATAGTAAAGTGACTCCTAGAAATAATTGAGGGTAATGTTATAAAACAGGAATCCATGGGGAAAAATTCTTTTTAACATCTTTATTATATATTGAATAACTATGGAAAAAGACTGATTTGATAAATAATAATGCCACTATATGGAAAATAAGGTGATATATATGTTACGAAAGGATAATTGATAAACATGTTTGTGATTTTAAGTATTGATGTACAAAATGTTTGTCAGAACGACATGTTGTACAAAACACAAGATGAATAATGTTTTCTATTTGTTTTTATGTTAAAAATAAAAGGTTTTTACCAAAAAAAACCAAAACCCTGAGATGTGGTTGGGCTAAGACAGAGTGACTGGCCTGAAGTCACCTAGCTGGCTTTAATGCTTATGGAGGAATCAAATTTATGATCTTCCAATTTCTACACTGATGTCTTACATACTGGATAAAACTGGCCTAGACCAAACTATCCGCAGGGGAGGACAATCCTACCAAAAGTCAAAGCTGGAATCATCTCAGAATTGATAGGGTTGTCAATTAATAGCCACACCTTCTTGCTTGGGTTGAATCTGAATCTGAATTTGTCTTGACCAACTTGCATCTCCATTAGACCCAGAAAAGAGATGATGCTACTTCATTCCAATTGATGGATTACCTCCACTATAGCTTCATTAGATGCTAAAATGAAAGAAAGGACCAAATTCCCCATTGTAGAGCATCTGTGGCTCCAAGATCTTCATTGTAACTATTTAGGAAGGAGCAGAACCAAAGATGCTAATGGTTGAAATCTCTAGGAGCACAAGAAGGCAGTCACTCCATATGCTGCTTATTGTGTCATCCATCGTAGCATTCCAAAGCAGATAGCAACCGGTTATTATATGCTTGACCTAACTCCTAGATGACTAGAGCTATATAATTTGCTTCTTTCAGGACCCTTTACAATTTTGTTCTTTGTTATGTAGAAATTTGCATTGATATGGTGCAGTATTTGTTTTAAAATGCTGGGTCCAAGACAAGCATCTTAAGAAGGGGCAAACTAATTCTTTCAAAGTTGTTGGCATTTTATTTTCCCACAATTATAAAGCCCAGATCCTTGCCTTATATTTGGCCCCCTTTAGCAGTCAGGACAAAAGTCAAACCTATCTTTAGCAGAATTATAAAATAAATAACCCTATCTACTTTTTCAAAATCTACAAAAAGCTCTAAGGTAAAATCACAAGATATTACCCTTGGAGAATATATTAGTATTTTTTATCTATAAAATGAATAGCCACTCATTTGACAGTGTATATGATGGATCTTGCAACTCATCTTTCTTAATAGTGTTTGGGTTATCTGAAACTTGGCCAAACAAAATTCATTCTTTCCTTTTCAACAGTCAAGTACTGGTGATACAATTTGAGTCCTTTGCTTTGAAGGAAATTGTTTCCATTAAACCTGCAAATGGTCTATTAAGAACATATCAAGGGCAATGGGTGTGGCCAGTGTCTCATTAACAGGACATGTTATCTGGGCTCTCTGAAGAACCATCAGAGTCCCTGCTGATTTTTTTTTTTAACCATAGCTGTCTCATAGAGACAGTGAAAAGAGGAGGCATGAGCGGGTGTGGTTGAGGAAACTGCAATTTCCTTACAATGCCCACAATTGCCTCCAGACCAAAGCTGGGAAGTCAGCCATTGTGATCTGCCACAGCTGAGCAGCTGCAACAAAGCAAGAAGAATAGCAAGGTGATTGTCTGGGTGAGATAACAAGATTGGCTTGAAGTACAATTTTCCTGTAATAAACTTTAACCTCCAGTTGAAAACTTTTAAAAGAAAGAGTGGCAGAAGACAGTGTGGGGCGGGCATTAGTAAGCTCCTCCACTCTCGGGCTAGGAGCAAGCAAAGGAAGCCATTAACAAAGAACAAAAGGAACAATAGATCTTGAGAACTGCTTAAGGGTTAGAAAGCAAATTGGAATCTTTTGACTTTTACTCTGTGCTTTTGATTCTTTCAATAACTTTAAGATTCACTTTTGATAATTTTGAGATTTGCGTTCGAAGCCAGGACTTAAAGGGTGAATATTGTGAATTAATTGTCTGTATTGCCATCTAGTGGTAACTGTTGGCTAGAATAAAGGAAGCTGGCTAAGGTTAAGACCTTGAACTGCTGCTGACAATACAGACTGAAGATAAAGTCCCTCTAAAATAAAGAAAAGAAGACCAGCTGTGTAAACACTGCTCTCTTTCTACATTATAAAGGCTGCTGAGAATGCCTTTCTTATAGTGCTTTTTTTTCTCTACTGGAAGAAACTTGAAAGACTAGATACACTAAAGAAAGCAGAATTATTTTATGAACAATATATAATATGAATATGAAGACATATGTATATTGGGAGACTTAAATGCAATTGTAAATAATGGAATAAACCATAATCCACAAAGATGAACAAGAAGCCAAGAAAAATCTTACCCGAAACATTTTTCACAATGGCGGAAGAATTAAATCTGCAAGATGTTTGGAGAATAAGGCACACGAAAGAAAGACAATATACATTCTTCTCAAACATACATTTGTCATGGTCAAGAATAGATATTATATGGATGTCAACAGAGTTAACACTCAAAACATTTAAGATAGACATAGACATGAACACACAGGCTGACCATAATCCAATAATAACGACTTGGAAGAGACAGAAGAAAAAGGTTAGATGGACTTTAAACCCAAGAATATTGAATGAAAAAAGTTTCCAGCAATATATGGAAAAAGAATTGACATATTTGTTCCAGGAAAATGGAAAGAAGACACATCATTACAGAACATATGGGACACTTGTAAAGCATACACCAGAGGCCTTGCAATGACATACTTAGGGAAAAAGAATAGACAGAACAGACAAACTCAAAAGAAGTTGGAATCAGAGTATAAAAGTCTGTATATGGAGCTGCAGAAAAATCCACAAAACAAAAAAGTAAAAAATATGATGGAACTGCAAAAATATAAATTGAACCTGATAGAAAATGAAGACTTGGCAAATAAAATAAAATCAGCAAAACAAAACTTTTTGGAAAATGCAAATAAACCAGGACGTTGCCTGGCTTATAAGATGAAAAAGGAAAGAGAAAAAAAGCTTATAAGCTAATTGGTGGATGAAGAAGGGAATCTGCAACATTCAAATGAAAAAAGAAAGAAATAACTGAGAACTATTACAATACGTTGCATCAACATGAGAGGGTTTCAGAAGGGAAAATAAGACAATTTTTAGAGAAAACTAGAACAACTAAAATCCCAGGAAAATTTAAGAAGGCACTAGAAGAAGGAATAACAATGATGGAGGCAATAGAAGGCATCAAAAGGAAAAAGAAGGGAAAAACACCAGGACCAGATGGCAGAACTGTACCAAACATTACAAGAAGTATTAAGTAATGTAATGTTGGAACTATTTAATGAGTTACTAAGGGAGGCAAAGATGCCAGAAACATGGATGGAGGTATATATATTACTCTTATACCAAAAGAAGAGTCAGATCTACAACAAGTAAAGAACTATAGACCTATTTCACTATTAAATGCAGATTATAAATTTTTTGCATCAATAATAGCAGAAAGAATGAACAGACTTTTAAATGAATTTATACACATAGACCAAAATCGCCCAGCCACCCTGTTTAGGGTGACCAGCTCCCTCTTACATATGGAAGCGTGGGAGGACCCCTTGCAGGATACAGCTGAGGATTTTGTATAATACCTGCAAGACAAAATCGCTCAGATTCGGGAAGGGCTGGACTCTGACTGTGTAGGGCTAGATGGGGTGATGGAGGCGGGTCTTGAGACTGTTATCTGGGAGGAGTTTGACCCTGTGACTCCCGAGGACATAGACAGGATTTTGGGTAGGCTTAGTGCTGCCACATGTTTATTGGACCTGTGTCCCTCCTGGTTGGTGCTGGCAAACCAGGAGGTTACACGAGGCTTGCTCCAGGCCTCTCCTCAAGAACCCTTCCATGGACTCGGCGCTTTTGGCAAACTATCATCCAGTCTCCAACCTTCGCTTTGTGGCAAAGGTTGTTGAGAGTGTAGTGGCGCAACAGCTTCCCAAATACCTGCATGAAGCTGTCTATCTTTACCCGTACCAGTCAGGTTTCAGGCCTGGGTACAGCACGGGAACGTCATTGGTTGCATTGGTCAATGATCTCTGGAGGGCTCGGGACAGGGGTTGTTCCTCTGTCTATTAGACCTCTCAACCGCTTTTGATACCATCGGCCATGGTATCATGCTGTGGCGGTTGGAGGGGTTAGGGGTAGGGGGCACTGTACTTTGGTGGTTCTCCTCCTTTCTCTCTGACTGTTCGCAGTTTGTGTTGACGGGGGGCAGAGGTCATCCTCAAGGTGCCTCACTTGCGGAGTAGCCCAGGGATCGGTCCTCTCGCCTCTGCTGTTCAACATTTATGTTAAGCCACTGGGCGAGATCATCTGGGGTTTGGGGGTAAAGTTCCATCAGTACGCTGATGATATGCAGCTGTACGTTTTGTCCCCAGACCACCCCAATGTTGCCCTTGACGTGATGTCCCAGTGCGTAGAGGCCGTGCAGATCTGGATGTGGAGGAACAGGCTCAACCCCTCCAACACCGAATGGCTGTGGTTCCCCGCGTCCCATTACAGTCAGCTGGTTCCATCGCTGGCTATGGGGGCTTTTTATCAGGTTCGCCTGATCTACCAGTTGTGTCCCTTCCTAGATCGGGATGCCCTGAGCAAAGTCACTCAGGCCCTTGTCTCTTCCCATCTGGACTACTGCAATGCTCTCTACATGGGGCTCCCCTTGAAGAACACCCGGAGGCTCCAACTGATCCAGAATGCCGCCGCATGGGTAATTATGGGAGCGACGTGATGCTCCCATGTAACACCTCTCCTGTGCAAGCTGCAATGGCTTCCGGTGGTTTTCCGGGTGTGATTCAAGGTGTTGGTTACTATCTTTAAAGTAGTCCATGGCTTAGGACCAGGGTACTTATGAGATCGCCTTCTGCCACCGAGAGCCTCCCACTGGCCAGTACGCTTCCATAGAGAGGGTCTCCTCATGGTGCCGTCAGCTAGACAATGTCAACTGGCAACACCCATGGGGAGAGCCTTCTCCGTGGGAGCACCTGTACTCTGGAACAAATTGCCCCTGGAATTAAGAACTATCCCTGACTTACGCACCTTCCGCTGTAGTCTCAAAATCTTTTTCTTCCAACAAGCCAGGCTGGCATAAAACATGATTTTTAAACTCAAATTTTTATTAATTTTAATCAAGGTAAGTTTGGGTTTTTTCCACGTTTTGGCCAAGGTTTAATATGTTTTTTAAAAGCTTTTTTAACTTTTGTATATTTGTTTTTATTCTGGCTGCACACCGCCCTGAGTCTTTCGGAAGTAGAGCGGTATAAAAAACCAATAAACTAAACTAAACTAAAAAGCATAACCCAAACACTGTTCTTAAGGAATTCCATAACAAATAAAATATGTTCTCCCTTTCACACAAATGTCCATTTTAAAATGATTTGTATGCAAGGAATCCAGAACTAAAGCCAATGTATTACTGTTCTACTGAGGTCCTTGAAATGCATTCCAAATGTTTTCCAACTTTATAACAATTTCCTAACTTGGTCACATGATGTCTGTGTGTGTGTTTTGGAATTCCAATTTTGCATTAGAAAATTATCACTTTCAGTTTATGTGAGAGGGATTTAATGAATCCAGAAGTCTATTTCTCCATTACACTGATGGGGAAACAACTTGCTATAGCAAAGATAAGAAAATATGCTCCCATTTCTTTTAATTTAGAATTTAAAATTGGATATATTTCTTCCTGATGGTCATGAAACCTTACTGCACCTAAGTAATCTGAATTTTTTTCCTTTGATTTTTCAGATGGCTCATACTTAAAGAGCTCTCTTCATTTTTCATCTCAACAGTCCCTGTACTGGCCTTTTCTCCTATTACTGAGAACTCCATTGGAGAATTTCACTGAAAGATATCACCTAGTAGCATTCGTGCACTATAACATGATCTAGGGCAGGGGTCCCCAACCCCCAGTCCGTGGACTGGTGCTGGTCCATGGCTTCATAGGAACCGGGTGGTAGGGGTGGAGGGAAGGAGGAGGAGGGAGGAGGGGGCAGCCCCCTGGGCAGAGCGTGCGGTGGATGCAGCAGAGCACAGGTGCGGCCATTCGAGCTGTTGGAGGTCCTAGAGCAGTAGTCGGCAAACCGCGGCTCACGAGCCACAAGTGGCTCATTGGCCCCTCGAGTGCTGCTTTTCCTCCACCCAGCCATGGGCAGACTCTGTCTGTTTCATAAGCGGTTGCTGCTGCCCCCAAGCCCTGCGACGCACAGCTCCCACTGTCCGATGTGGCCTGGCAGGCACATCGGACAGGATGGCTGAGCGCACCTCCACCAGCTCTTTCCGACAGCCACTGCGGCGTACTTTTCAGGGCTACCCGGAGGGGCCGGCATGTCAGCTGAGGAGGTTACGGCTGCCTCATCCCGCAGTGAGTGAGCGGGTGGGCGGGCAGAGGACCCGAGTTGCGGCTACCTTAAGCGCCACCAAGGCCATCCGGGCACCGCACACCCACCTCCCTTCCAGCCCTGTGTGGCGCCCGGATGGCCTCAGCGGCACTTAAGGTGGCCGCAGGCTCGGTCCTCCCCCCGCCCACCCGCTCGCTCGCTGCGGGATGAGGCAGCCTTAACCTCCCCAGCCAACATGCTGGCCCCTCTGCTGCTTCCTGGGGGGGTGGGGGAGGGAGAGAATGACAGACACACACACAGAGAGACAGACTTAGAGAGACAGAAATAGAGAGAGAGAGGGAGGGAGAGTGGGAATCAGACACACACACACACACAGAGTGACAAAGATGGGTGGAGGGAGGAGAGAGAGACAGATACAGAGAGAGAGAGAGAGAAAGAAAAACAGAGAAAGAGAAAGAAAGAAAAATAGAAAAAGAAAGATGAATGGAGGGTGGGAGGGAGTGGAAAGAAGGGGGAGGGAGGAGAAAGGGAGGGGTGAAAGAAGGAAGGAAGGAAAGGAAGGAAAGAAAGAAAGAAAGAAAGAAAGAAAAAGAAGAGGGATGGAGAGTAGGAGGGAGTGAAGGAAAGAAGGGAGGAAGGGGGAGGGAGGCAATGGAAGAAAGGAAAGGAAAGGGAAGGAAAGGAAGAAATCTATTTTCCTATTTCCTTCCACCTCAAGATACCTGTTTGGTTTACAAGGTTAAAGATCGATTTTTCTCCCAGTGGTCATTTCAAAGGAATCACATCCTCTGAGTCATTTCCTGGATTCAAACCAGCATCCCAAAGAGTCATGGGCTGCCTTTATATATAACGAGTGCCCATAAATCCATTTTTACCATCTTCAGAAGACCAAAGACCAGCCAGAAATGGAAGAAAGGAAGGAAGGAAGGAAGGAAGGAAGGAAGGAAGGAAGGAAGACAGGAAGGAAGGAAGGAAGGAAGAACTTATGACCACAATTGAGCACAAAATTTTGGTTGCTAAGCAAGACCGTTAAGTGAGTTTCACCACATTTCCCGTTGACCACGCCCACCGGGTCACATGACCACTGAGTCACTCCCACAAAACAGGCCACACCTTTTGGCTCTCAAAAGAAATTTCAGTAGTGGTACTGTTGATATTTGGCTCTATTGACTAATAAGTTTGCCCACCACTGCCCTAGAGGACCAAGTGACTTCCCCCCCCCCTGCATGCACATGCGCAGGTGCGGCCGTTCACGCCGTTGGAGGCCCTAGAGGGCCAAGTGACCGACTCCATCTCCCACGTGCGCATGCGCCGCCTGTTCCCCCTCCCCCCTCCTCTAGGCCAGCCAGTCCGCAGAATTTTCTTTAAAATGAAACCGGTCGCTGATGCAAAAAAGGTTGGGGACCCCTGATCTAGGGCTCATCACCATATATGAACTTTGGCAAATTACTCTTTGTACAGCTCTTTTAACCCAAAACTCCTGTTTTGATTTTGTATCTGTACTTGTTAAAATTCATGTTTTCCAATTGCAGTAAATAATTACATCAATTTACAATAGAATCTTGCTGCATCCATGCTACACTACAGTTTGTGCCTGATGCAGAAGCCGCTGAGCCCTGATTGGCTGAAGAGAAACCAATGCCAATATATAAGGAGCTGTCAAAAGTGCTGGTAGCCGCTGCTCCTGTTAGCCACCAGCCGTGCTAGCTGTCAAACTAGCGCTCGTGGTTAGCTTTACTTGTTAGAAATAAAACACTGTTAGCTTTTACAAATGTCTTGCCTCAGTCTGTAAGTCTCCTTGTACTGGGACATAACAGCTGATGACGAAGGTGGGCTCATGATCCCAACCTGAGGCGGAGACAAGAGCTGGCCAAATAAGTCACTATGCTGAGCTGAATGTCTCTCAGAGAGCTGAAGCTGCTGTCAGAGATGAAAAGTTGCCCAATGAATACAAAGCAACAAACTCTGTTCCCTATCTGTGGAGAATGGCAGCCTTGCCTGTTTTTGCCGCTTTTATGCCCACAGAACAGTCATGGGACACTTACTTAGAAATATTTCAATGCTTCCTAATGGCTAATGAATACGGAGGTATTTCAAATGATAGGAAAAAAGCCTATTTCCTATCATGTTGTGGGGATGAGGTGTTTGAAACTGCCAAGAATTTAATGGCTCCTCAGAAATTACATACTATTTTATTTATTCGATTTATATGCCGCCCTATTCTCCCTGTGGGACTCAGGGCGGTGCACAGAAAGATAAAAACCCACAACACATACAAAATATAAAATAGCATTAAATTATTAGATCTGTGCTAAAATGGTTAAAATAATTTGAAAGTTAAAACAATTAAATATCAAAAAATTAAAATTATACCCTTAGTCTATGTCAGGCCGGCCAGATGGAAAAAATGTGCTTTTAACATCTGACGGAAGAGGCATAGGTCCGCGATGGTATGGATATCAGGGGGCAGGTCATTCCAGAGGGCTGGGCCTGCCACAGAGAAGGCCCTTCCCCTAGGAGTCACCAGCCGGCATTGACCGGCTGACAGCACCCTGAGGAGGCCCACTCTGTGGGAGCAGACAGGTCGAAGGGAGGTATGTGGCAAGAGGCAGTCTCGCAAATAACCAGGACCCGTGCCATGGAGCGCTTTAAAGATGGTTACTAACACCTTGAAGTGCACCGGGAAGACCACAGGCAGCCAGTGCAGCTCGCGCAGGAGAGGTGTTACATGGGAGTACCATGAGACTCCCAAATTCCCCGCGTGGCCGCATTCTGCACCAGCTGGAGTTTCCGGGTGCACCTCAAGGGGAGCCCCATGTAGAGAGCATTACAGTAGTCCAGACGGGAGATAACAAGGGCTTGAGTGACCGTGCGTAGGGCATCCCGATCTAGAAACGGGCGCAACTGGCTTATCAGGTGAACCTGATAAAAAGCCCCCCTGGCCACGGCCATCACATGGTTGTCCAAGAACAGCCGTGAATCCAGGAGGACGCCCAAGTTGCGAGCCCTTTTTGCGGGGGCTAATGACTCGCCCCCGATAGCCAGCGATGGAGTTAACTGGCTATATCGAGATGCCGGAAACCACAGCCACTCGGTCTTGGACGGGTTGAGTCTGAGTTTGTTCCTCCCCATCCAGACCCGCATGGCCTCCAGACACCGAGACATCACTTCTACAGCATCGTTGGGGTGGCCAGGGGTAGAAATGTACAGCTGAGTATCATCAGCGTACTGATGGTATTCTACCCCAAAGCCACGGATGATCTCACCCAGCGGCTTCATATAGGAGGGGCGAGAGTACCGACCCCTGAGGTACCCCGCATACGAGGGGCCTCGAGGTCGATCTCTGCCCTCCTGTCAACACACATTGCGACCGGTCAGAGAGGTAGGAAGAGAACCACTGCAGTATAGTGCCTCCCAATCCCAACCCTCCAGCCGGTGCAATAGGATACCATGGTTGATGGTATCGAAAGCCGCTGAGAGGTCTAGTAGGACTAGGACAGAGGAACAGCCCCTGTCCCGGGCCCTCCAGAGATCATCTACCAACGCGACCATTGCCGTCTCCGTGCTGTGCCCAGGACGGAAGCCGGACTGACGCGGGTCTAGATAGACGGTTTCCTCCAGGTTTCGGGGGAACTGTTGAGCTACCACACTCTCTACAACCTTAGCAAGAAAGCTAAGGTTGGAGACCGGATGGTAATTAACCAACAATGCTGGGTCCAGGGAAGGCTTCTTGAGGAGGGGTCTCACCACTGCCTCTTTCAAGACAGCCAGAAGAAACCCCTCACTCAAAGAGGCATTCACTATTTCCTGGAACCAGCCTCGTGTGAACTCCTGGGAGGCCAGTACCAGCCAGGAGGGACACGGGTCCAATAAACATGTGGTAGCATTCAGTCGCCCCAACAACCTGTCCATGTCATCTGGAGTCACAAAGTAAAATTCCTCCCACCAAACGGTCTCAAGACCTGCCTCTGATTGCCCGCCCGGACTAACCTCGTTGGAGACCAACTCGCTCCGGAACTGAGCGACTTTATCCTGCAGATAGTATCCAAACTCCTCTGCACGACCCTGCAAAGGAGCTTCCTGCGGCCCCTGTTGGAGAAGGGAGCGGGTCACTCTAAACAGGACAGCAGGGTGGTTATCTGCGGATGCAATAAGAGCGGCGAGATAGTTGCGTTTTGCCGCTCTTATCACCACGAGGTAGGTCCTCAAGTGGGACCTAGTATGTGTTCGGTCTGATTCGGCGCGAGTGGATCTCCAAATGCTCTCCAGGCATCTCTTGTGGCGCTTCAATGCCCTCAGTTCCTCGGAGAACCAAGGAGCCAAGGTAGTTCGGCACCACATGAGAGGCCGCAAGGGCGCGACCCGGTCCAGGGCCCCAGTGGCCGCATTATTCCAGGCGGCCACCAGGTCCTCAGTCGAGTCGCGGGTCAGGGTCCCCGGTATTGGCCTAAGCTCCGTCTGGAACCTCTCTGGGTCCATCAGAAGCCTGGGGCGGAACCATACTGTGCCTTGGGAGGTACTTTTGGAGAACTTAAGGAACCACTATTCTTCTGTTCCTTCTGTGATAGTTAGAAGACATGCCTTCTATCACAGAAATCAAAAAGAGGGGGAAATGGTAAATCAGTATATTTCTTCCCCCAGAGCTGATGCTCTTTATTGTGAATTCGAAAATTTGGACAATGTGATGACTTAGCATAATATAAAGGCAGACAGCAAGGAGCTTGAATCAGAGGCTACTCTTTATTCAGTGGCAGCCATCTTACAACTAACTTCTGCCCAAGCTGACATCATTAATAGATTTTTTAAATTTATATGTTTTGTACTATTTTTGTATGTTGTTTTTAAATTCCTGTGCGCCGCCCTGGGTCCTTTTGGAGAAGTGCACTGTAGTCCTCAGTGTTCTCCCCATTAGCAGCTGAGCCAGTGAGCATAAACCCTCAACGGGTATTGCATGATAGTTCAACAGGTCTAAATGCACATCCTGCCTTGATGATTGTGCTTTCTGTATAATGGATTTGGCTATGCCAACATACTTCTCTGCTAGGGTGATAAGGGCTCTGTGGGTAATAAGGGCTTGTGGGTTTGTGCTTGACTACCCTATTCATGCAAGAAGCACTGGAATTCAGTACATGAGAATTGTGGCCGATTATCAGACACAAGTTCTTCACACACTCCATGTCTTGAAAGTATTGTCTTAAAAGCCCATATGACTGTTGACACTTTTAGACTTCCCAGCTGCACTAGTTCAAAGTATTTGCTGTGGTAGTCTACTATCATCAGGTAGTGGATGTCTTCAAAATGAAAAATATTTGTAGCCAGTCTCTGCCACGTCCGTGAAGGAACATTCCATGGTATAAGAGGTTCTTTGGCATTGTTTTTTTGAAATGTCTGGCAGGTGTCACATTTCTTTACTAGTGTTTCAATATCAGAATCCATATGCGGCCAATAGACCACCTCCTGTGCTCTGCGCTTACACAGAGTAATGCCCAAATGTCCCTGGTGAATTTGTTCCATTACTTCTGCCTGCTTGACTAAGGAATAAGAATACGGTCACCCATTAATATGATATCCCCATGAATGGATAGTTCATTTTTCACAGGCCAGAATTCCTGCAGCTCAGGACACAGCTTCTTGCATTTATCTGGACAGCCATTGCACATGACATGAGTTAGTTTCTCTAGTACTTTGTCCTGTTTGGTGTCTTGTCTTATTTTCTCCAGCTGTAAATCTGATATTGGCATGTTCACTAGTACTGTATGTATCTGCTTTTCCAACTCAGGTTCATCCCTGGCTTCATGTCCTTCTGGAAACACCCCTGACAGGCAATCTGCCATTGGAATTTCCTTCCCAGGCTTATACTTCACTGTGAGATCATACTGCTGTAATTTCATAATCATTTGCTGCAAGCGTGGAGGCATAGAAGCTAGCAGTTATTGTAGTATATACTCCAACAGCTTGTAGTCGGTTTCTACAACTACTGGGCAACCATATATGTACTGGTGAAATTTCTCACATCCATTCACAATGGCCAGCATCTCTTTCTCAATTTAGCATAATTGGCTTTTGTTGTGGTCAGTGCACATGAAGCATATGCCACAGGATGTCCTTGTTGAGTCAGTATAGCACCTAACCCAAACTGGGATGCATTCACTTGAAGCACAGTGTCAGCATTTGCGTCAAAGTATTTCAGTATTGGCCCTGGATGTTTAGTGATAAATTTCTTCACTTTGTTAACAGTCCTTTCCATGTTTGCATCCCAACACCAAATAGCATCTTTCTGAAGCAATGCATCTAACAGTGCTGTCCATTGAGCGAGGCCCTGAGAGAATTTACATAGATAATTGAAAATGCCCAATGATGTCTCCAGTTCCTTTCTGGAGGCTGGGGCCTTCTTGTTAAAAACTGCTGTAATCTTCTTCGGATCAAGCTTCAAGCCCTCTTTGGTTAGTAGATGTCCAAAATATGTCACTTCTTCTACCTCAATTTGCATTTTATTTGGATTGAGTTTAAGATTTTTCTCACGACATCGATTGAGCAAAGCAGTAAGGTTTCTGTCATGCTCTACTTGATCTTTCCCATAGACCAACAAATCATCAACTATTACTTTGACACCCTGTAGACCAGCAATCAGTTTGTGTGATTTCTTTTGCAATATTTCCTGTGCCGATGCTATGCCGAAGGCAGGGGTGGGTTACTAGGGGATCGGCCAGGATCGCGCGAGCCTGATCGTAAAATTTAGAGATCCTGGCCGATCCCGTTGGACGATGGACCCGGAAGTTACGTCCGGAACACGTGGCTCGCTCTGTCAAAACCTCTGTTTGAAGCTCTTTCTCTGTTGGGGCGGCTGGGGGGGGGGGTTCACGCAGGCTAGCGCGCCTGCCTTCCGCTGCCCCTAGCCTGCCAGGCTTCAAAACTAAAGGGCGGGGGCCGGGCCTTGAAGCTCTTTCGTTGTTAGCATGGCTAGGGGGGGCAGCGGAAGGCATGCTAGGTGCGCGAAGCCCCCCCCCCCCGCCCTCCCCAGCCGCGCCAACAGGGAAAGAGTTTCAAGGCCCGGCCTGGTCCCTTTAGTTTTGAAGCTGCCAGGGCCGGGCTGGGCCTTTCGCGCTTGGCAGAGGCTTGGGGGGGGCTTCGCGCAGCTATTCGCGGGATGCGTGAAGCCATCCCGACCCCCTGCAGCCACGCCGGCAGCTTTAAGGGCCGAGCCAGCCCTTTCACGCTTGGTGCGTATGCAGAGGCTTGGGGGGGCTTCGCGCAGCTATTCGCGGGCTGCGCGAAGCCATCCCGACCCCCTGCAGCCACGCCGGCAGCTTTAAGGGCTGGGCTGGGCCTTTCGCGCTTGGCGCGAACGCAGAGGCTTGGGGGGGCTTCGCGCCGAGCCGAGCCAAGCGCGCCCGGCTGGAGCGCACGAGCCACCCGCGAGCGCCATGGCGAGCCGGAGCGGGGCGCGGGGCGCGTTGCTGCTGTTGCTGCTCCTGCTGCTGCTGTGCGGGCCGGGGGCGCGGGGGTCCCGGGGCGCCGACAAGCAGAACAGCCTCCGCAGGGCGGCCAGCGGCGTCTACCAGGGCGCCAGCGGCCTCCTGGGTGAGGAGAACGTGTGCGCCCTGCAGAAGGTGAGCGGCGCCCGGAGGGTCCCGGGCAAAGGGGAGGGGGGGAAGGGGAAGAGGAGGAGTCTGGGGAGGGAGGGGGGTCTGGCCTTGTGGGGGGGGGAAGGGGTGCAGAAGGGGGTCCCCGACTTTGGCGTGGGCGCTTTGCTGAAATTTAGTTTCAGCAAATTTCTTTCAGGGGGAAAAAAAGAGAGATAGAGAAGGCAATTCAGATAAATGATGCTTACCCAAATGCAAGGGAGTGTTCCCCAATCCATCTCGCTGGTTTGGATCAGCACCATGGTCTAAAAGCAACTGCACTAAAACACAAAGAAAGATTCTGTCAAGTTCACTTTGAAAATCATATAGAAATATCCCAAATATTAGCCCAGGATCATATAGTTTACAGAATGCATTCTTTTACAGCAGCTCTTGGAGACAGACAGCCATCTCACCAATTTCAATCTCTTTTTCTAAGTACTTTAATGGAACAGGCCCCTATAATAAAATGCTTTTATGTCCCTTGAAACAGTCAAGCATGCATATGAAGCACTACTGAATGGACCTCTGGGCCCCATTCTTAAGTTCACACTATCCAAAATTGCCAGCAAAATAAACTGCCACAGCACAATGTGAGCCAATCTGCCACATTTGGGGGCTGTTCAAAAGTAATGGAAGGGCACTGGCTTCAAGATGATGGGCGTGATCAGGGGATTAAAGCGCAACTCTCCTTTAACCTGCATTGCATGCAACGTATACCCATAAAAAAGTCAAGGCTTTTCTTGCACAGTAGTACCTGCCATTTTGCAACACAAGCATCATTGCAGATGCCCCCCCTCCATATAGATAATTTGCCAGTGAGAATATTACCTCTCTCAGCTCCTTCTTATTCACACTGACTCTAAGAATAGGTCAATAAAGTTTAACTACATCTTATTGAATAATATCACAGATTTATTCATCGGCCTCCAGGCACTTTGGACAGAATGTAAAGTTAAGTGATGGACCCTCACATCTCAAACTGCGCATTTTTTAAACTAGACACCATCTTAGACTTTGCTCAACTCTTGGTAAGCAAAAATGACCAACGTGAGCTGATATTAGCTTAACTGAGTCTGTCCTCTATCCAATAACCAAGCCCCTTCAACCTAGAAGGTAATAGAAAAGTTTTAATTAAGGATGCTGGTGTCATTCCTAATTTGCAGGAGCAACCTATGTTGTTGGGTTTTTTCCTATTCTTATTTTTTTAACCAAACTTTTCAAGGAACACCCTGAAAGCTTGTTTATAAAACCACAGCACCTCTCAGAATTATTCTGGACAACAGGCAATCTCTGCAATATTGCATTTTAGAACAGAGTTTCTCAACCTGGGGAAGTTGAAAATGGATGGACTTCAACTCCCAGAATTCCCCTGTGAGCCACCAAGCTTAAAGTTGGATTTGCTGGCTGAGGAATTCTGGAAGTTGAAGCCCACCCACCTTAAAGTTGCCCAGGTTGAGAAACATGGTTTTAGGAAGTATACTTCATAATGGTATCTCCACTTCAAACTTCATTCTATCTTGTAGTGTGTCTCAACCTTAGCAAATTTATGATGCATCAATTTCAATTCCCAGAATTCTTCACCCAGCATAGCTGGCCTGGGAATTCTGGGAGTTGAAGTCCACAAGTCTTAAAGTTCCCAAGTTTGGACATCCCTGTCTTAGACTATTTAAAAAAAGATTCTATGAAAAACAAATTAATATAAACCATTTTTAAAAATTCTATACTCAGTACTTTATAATGTATTGAGTAGAGAATTTTTTTAAATGGTTCACTTCAATTTACAGTGTTAACTGGTTTCATTTTCAGTCTTTTGTAGGATTCTAGTTTTTGGTGTTTTCCTGGCACTGTCATAGTTTGCGTGGGTGTATTATGTCCTGCAGCAGTTGTACACATTAATAATGATCAAGTACTACTAATGTTTCCTTATACATTTTAGTGACCTTTCCTTACATAATTGGTGTTGTCTTTCATACTTTTGGATTTCTATTTTCTGTTTCTGTTACTTAGCAATTGCTAAAACAAATCCCACGTCAAAAAATATTCAAAGCCTTCTTGATCCGGCCTAGGATAGTCTCTCTGTCTTTGGGGTTTTATTGGGGTTTTATAATATAGCTTAGTTTTAATGGGAATTTTAGCGCAGGTTTAGATTTAATTTATTTTTAATGAAATGTTTGTATATATTTATTGTTTTACTGTGCCTGTGCACCACCCCGAGTCCCCGAGGGGAGAGGGTGCGGTTTAGAAATATTAAATTATTATTATTATTATTATTATTATTTAATTGTCACTTTATTTATTCCTGCACATTATAGTATTTATTCATTTTCATATCTGTTTTTCCACTGTTGTGCAAACATAATTCCAGCAGCTGCTAACATTCCCACCTGGTCACATGGCCAGAAAGCCACTCCCACCCGGTCACATGGCCAGAAAGCCACTCCCACCCGGTCACATGGCCAGAAAGCCACTCCCACCCGGTCACATGGCCAGAAAGCAACTCCCACCCGGTCACATGGCCGGCAAGCCACTCCCACCCGGTCACATGGCCGGCAAGCCACTCCCACAAAGCAGGCCACACCCACAGAACCTGTTCCAAAAATTTTGAAACCCACCCCTGGCTGAAGGGTACCCTTGTGAAGAGCCATTGACCCACAGGGGAGTTGAAAATAGTGAGGTAGCTGCTGGCTTCATCAAGACGCAATTGCCAGTAATCAGACTGGGCATCTAATACACTGAACACTGTTGCTCCTACTAGCTTGTGTGCTATGTCCTCCATGGTGGGGAGTTTGTAGTGTTCTCTCATTATTACTTTGTTCAAATCACGTGGGTCAAGGCATATGCGAATTGCACCTGTGTTGTTCTTCTCCACCACAGCCATAGAACTGACCCATTCCGATGGTTCAGTGACCTTCTTTACTACTCCCAACATCCTAGTGAATTCCTGCCTCACTTTATCCACAAGAGTTAGAGGTATTTTCCTTGGGGCATGAATGACAGACTGTGCACCCTCTTTTATACGTATGTGGCTTATACCTGGGAGACACCCCAGGCCCTTGAATAGATCACAGTACTCACGTTTAATGTCAGCTTCCAACAGACCTCTATGCCCACCATCCACAGTCATTATGATCTTCACAAGTTCAATCTTTTTACTTGTTTTGAGACCTAGTATGGTTGGGGCTTGTGTTTCTATCACAAACAATTGTAAAACCTTTTCAGATCCCTTGTAAGCACATTTTACATGACAGCGACCCAGTTTTTCACCACCATATCCCATTAATTCTGGTAAGTCCAGAATCTCTAAGGGGGATTCATTCCTGAGGTGTTCCAGATATATGTGGCTTGGCACACAATTTACTTGTGCTCCAGTATCTATTTTCAATGTAACTGGAGTTTTATTGGCCCCTATCTGTAATGTTACCTCGGCTCCATCTGCAGACTGATGTGCTTTCTGTATCGCTGCAAGATATATCAGGGAGCAGTCCAAGTCTGACCCTGCATTGTCATCATTGTCCTCTAGGGTGTGTATAGCCTGTGTTTGTGGCCTTCCAATTTGTGAAGACAGTTTACACACCCTGGCAAAGTGTCCTCTTTTCTTGCATTTGTTGCATATTTGCAGGACAGACACTGTTTTTGTGGTGCATGTTTCCACAATATCCACAAACTGCTTCTCTGTTGCTTGTTTCAGTGCCATGTGTGCCTTTTGTTCCTTTGTGTGCCCTTTCTTGACCATACCTACTGCTTTGAGTTTCTATAGCATTAATCTGGTGCTATATTCCTTCCAGTACCTGCATGTCCTTTCTTGATATTTCATATACTCTGGCAATCCTTACGGCTTTCCAGAGGCGTAGCGTGGGGGGTGCAGGGGGTGCCGGCCGCACCGGGCGCAACATCTGGGGGGGGCGCGCTCGGGCAGCCCCCTGCCCAATCCAAAAAGCCCCCTAGATGGCATCTCTTGGGCGGCATGAATAATACATTTAAACACTTCAAAACCCGCGTTTGATCCCCGGCGCGGCTCGACGGATGGCTCTGGGCTCGGAGCTGTCAGAGCTTCTTTTGCAACAGTTTTGGCTTGGGGGGGGGGGACGACAATGAAAGCAAAACGCAAAAAAATCCAAATTGTTGCAAGGAGCGCCTTTCCTTTCCTTCCCGACGCAGCGAGCACGCCAAAGCAATGGGAGAGTGGGGGGAAGGAGGGAGGGAAAAGAGGAGGAGGCGGCGGCACGGGGGGGGGGAGAGGAGGTGGGCGCCCGTTGGCAAAGAGAGAGAGAGAGAGAGAGAGAGAGAGAGAGAAGAAGAAAGAGAGGAAAGAAGAGATAAATTGGGGAGGGGGAGGCAGAAGGAAGTTTCTCCGCAGCAACCCCCGCTGGGCTCAGGAGAGGGACCAAAGAAATGCAAACCCCACTCTGGATCCAGACCAAAGTCCGCCGAGAGATCGAAAAATCCCACCACGGAGTTGAACAGGGTTTAATGCCAAGTTAGCTTGAGGAAAGGTTGGAGCCCCCGTTCTATATTTTCTTCCCAACAGCAGTTCTCCAGATGCGCTGAAAAGTTCACATGCAGGGCATGAACCTCATCTCCCTCCCGCCCCTGTCAGTGCTTGTTTCAAGGATCTGGGGATACTGTTGCTGTGCACTGAAGATCCGTCGGTGGACCTGCCATCTATTTCTTTGCGCTAAGACGGATCCGTCGGTGGTCCTCTGATTTATTTGCCTAGGCGCATTCTCCGTGTTCCCGACATACTTACTCCAAAATCCCAGCGAGATCAGATGGGACCTTCTCTGGCAAGTGGGCATTAAACTGCAGCTTGCTTCTTCAGGGGTTTTCTCCAACTTTAGTTCTGTGAGATTTGCTCTTGGGGAAGTGGTGCAAGGAAAGGATGTTTAAACCTTGGTGGATGTCAATGAATCTACTTTTAAAAAGTACCAGTGTTTTCCCCAACCTAATGCCCCCCCAGATGTTCTAAGCTAGAACACCTATCACCATTGGTCCTTGTAGTTGAGGATAATGGAAATCTACTCCAACATAGCTTGAAGATGTCCAGATGGAATCTATACTGTCCAGATACAATATATAAACTGTATCTATGAAGCTTATTTGTGAGTAGTGAAAGTGATCTCTATCCTGAGAGGCACGTGTTCCTATTGGAAGGGAGAGATGTAATTTGAGATAACAAGGGGGGGGGTGTCACAGTACAGAGTTGGAGCAGGAATCAGCCGAAGTTGAAAAATTCACTTTACAATCTTGTACAAACAATTCCCTTGGATTAAAACTAGAAATGTGAACATTCACCTTGACACAAAATCCTCTTTAGTCTTTTGGAAAGGTACCAGAAGAAACTGGCCCATGCCTCACATCAGGAGAAAGCCACCAGGCAAGGTATAGATCGGTTTTTAAAAGGAGCATGTGGATTGACCTGTTTTATTCAAGATGGTCAAAGTAATTGGTTAAAATGAAATCACCAAGCACACTCATTGATCTTGTCCTATAAAGCAGGGGTCTCCAACCTTTGCAACTTTAAGTCTGAACTTCAGACTGAGAAAGCTCTGCAGGTATGCAAAACCTATTGCATACCTACAGAGAGAAGAGTTGGAAGATGCAAGAAGATGGATGGTGAGAAGAGTTGCGATGCTGGCTTGACCTTAATACAGGAAACAAGCAGAGAACAACTGGAAGCAATTGATCTGCTTCAGGTAGAAATTAAAAAACGTACTACGCAGATGAATACGCTGCACCAGCGATTTGCTTTTTTGCAAATCCAAACATTGTTGGATACTAAAAAAGATGATTTTATTAAGAAACAAATTCAGCACACGTGTGCTCAGTACACGGAATTGAATGCTGCATCTATGCTCACCAAAATAACTCGACTTCGGCACCACATTATCTTGTATAAGGAGGTCAATCCTGATGAGCAGGTTGCAAACTGGTCAGCTTTAGATTTGCTTCGCTGGGTGTATAAGTGGAAGCTGCAAGAAAGTTTAACTAACTTTGTTGTCACAATAAGAATCTTTCTTACTATCACTGTTTCTACAGCGAGTTGTGAAAGAAGTTTCTCAAAACTTAAACTAATAAAACATATCAGAGATCTACAATGAGCCAAGAAAGACTGAGTAATCTAGCAATACTGTCCATTGAGAGAGACTTTAATGTAGATTTCAATTCTGTTGTTGAAAACTTTGAGCTAATTAAAAGCAGGCGAATTTAAATTAATCTGTATATTATATACAGATTGATATCTTGCACTTCTATTAAAGAATTACAATTAGAGGTACAGGATTGAGGAAGTTGGCTCCATCTAGCCCAGTCTTGGATCATCTCCAGGGTATGGTTCCATTTTGATGTTTAGTTTTTGTTCTTGATATTGATATCATCTTGATATGATGGTTGTGAGACGACATATAATAGCATGGCCCATGCTAGGTTACTACATTTGTAGATTTGTATTCATAGACCTGCTGAAAATGTGGAGAATGTGTAATGCATGTTCGCACTCAGTAAAGTGTGTGAAAATAAACTTGTATTTAGATGCATTTTACTTTAATTACATCAGTATTTTCATAACAAACAATACATGTGCTTAGGGGGTAAGGGTTTCTTTAACTAATCTAGTGGAAGAGACTCGAGTGCTAAAATCTACGGGTTAGAGGGCGCAAATTACTTGCCTTGCCCCGGGTGCTGACAACCCACGCTACGCCACTGCGGCTTTCTAAAGGTTTAAGTCTTCTTCCTGCAGCAGTTTTTCCTGAACTTCCTTAAACTTATTGCTCATCAGAAAACGGTCTTTAATCATATCTCCACCATCATAAAAAGCACAGTCTTTGGCAAGCAAGCGCAACCCATTCATCCACAGATTCACCTCCACACTGGTTCCTCTCATAAAACAGTTTTCCCTGCACTGCGGAGTTTTTTCTTGGGTTGCAGTAGGCTTCAAACTTTGCAAACAGCACCTCTGTTTTCCTTTTGTCCACTGCAGCGATCTCCCCAGTGGCTGACCAGGCTCTGCACACATCACATCCTTTCTGTCCCACATATATTAGAAAGTGTGCTGCTTTCTGCTGCTCAGTCCATTTGTCTGCATCAAGTCCTGCAAACACAAGCTCTATCAGCTCCCTCCACTTTGACCAGTTTTCAGATATGTTCCCTGACTCCAAATCCAGGGAAGGAATGTTCTTTGTGTTGCTGTTTGCTGCCATAACTCTTCTCACCCCACTCCTGGTACCATGCGATGACTTAGCATAATATAAAGGCAGACAGCAAGGAGCTTGAATCAAAGGCTACTCTTTATTCAGCAGCAGCCATCTTACAACTAACTTCTGCCCTAGATGACATCATTAAAAAAGTTAACTGCTTCCTTCTTAAAGAGCTAGGCATAACAACTAAACTTAAACTTCTTAAAAAGCTAGGCATAACAATTGAACTTTATATATAGCATAAACCATGCACATCATTACAGAGAATACCTTAAGAGATAGGCTTGTATGTGACATAAGAGACCTAAGCTTGCAATGCCACCTACTGACTAAAACTGTACTTCCCCTTCAATTGGCTCTTGATGAAGCTAGAGCAGCAGAATTATCTAACAAATCCTCCTCAGAAATTCAAATGACAAACACTTCAAATTTTCCCACCAAAACGGAGGCTGTCCATTCAGAAACAGCAGACACATTGGGGGACACAGAAGAATAAGAAAAAGAGGAGGAGCCTCAAATGGCCCAGCAACAGAAGAGACAACAAAGACAAGCAGACAATCCAGAATATATGCCTAAATTGGGTGGGGGGCGGAGAGGGGGACAACACCCGAGGGCTTCATGCAAGTTCTGGAATACTGACTACTTACGATGTTGACAGAAGGGCCATCTGGCTAAAGTGTGCAGAGCCCCACAGCCAAATTCAAGGCCAGTAGATAACAAAATTAAAAAAACCATTTTTCAAAAATGCAAACAAGGGAGAGGATTGCTATACTATTGCTATACTATTAACAACGATAGCTACCCTCCTGAAAAAGTAATTGGCAACACAATCAGTGATAAGAAAAATAAATTTTTTATCATTATCAAATTGGAGGGGTCTCCATGTGAAATGGAGATGGACACAGGTTCATCTATGCCCCTGATGTCTTGGCAAACCGTTAAGAAATTAGTTCCTAAATTGTCAAAAACCAAAATTCAACCTGCCCTCACCAAATTGAGAGAGTACCAAGGCAGGCTCATTCCCATTCTGGGTACCTGCCCATTCCATATTCAGTATGGAAAATTCTCAGGACCTCTTCCACTCATTATAGTGGAAGACCCACATCCTAGCCTTGTAGGCTTAGAATGGTTCAATTTACTGGGCCTTTCCATAGCCAGAATCCACCACATCCAAGAACCACTTCTGTCTGATCTCATCAAGAAGTTCGACATGGTCTTCACCTCAGGCCTGGGTAAGTACACAGGGCAACCCCTTTCCTTTAATTTAGATCCCCAGGTGCCTCCTATTAGAATTAAGCCCAGGCAAGTCCCTTTTACTCTTAAAATAAAAGTAGATGAATCCTTAGCTAAATTAATAGAACAGGGTATCCTTGAGGCGGTTGATCACGCCAAATGGGAAATGCCCATAGTCACTCCTGTAAAGTTTTACAGGTCTGATAGCATCTGTACTGATTACTGTATTACAATTAATAAAGCCCTCCAAAATTCTGCCTATCCTGTACCAGTAGTGCTGCATCTATTACATTCCCTAGGACAGGACACAATTTTTGCGAAGCTAGCCCTACCCAGGCCTATCAACAAATTCCTGTGGATGCTGATACAGCGGAGGCACAGACCATAGTTACCCATAGATGTGTAAGTGCCATAGACTCCAATTAGGAGTCATTGTGGTCCCTGGGATTTTCCAATGCTTAATGGAGAGATTACTACCAGGAATCTCAGGATTGTGCCATACTTCAATGACATACTCATATCAGCTGAAAATATCTTTCAACTAGTTGAACACCTTCGAGCAGTATTAAAGCAATTTTAAAAAGCAGGGCTTACATTAAAACAGGAAAAATGTAAATTGGCTGTTAGGGAAGTTGAATTCCTTGGTTATAGAATTGATGCATCAGACCTGCATCCAACCAAATCTAAAGTTGAAACCATTCAAGATGCTCCAGCTCCAAAATATAAAATGGAGCTGTAGGGTTTTTTGGGTCTCCTCAATTTTTATAGTTTATTTTTGCCACATAAGGCTTCATGGCAGAGATTTTACATAGGCTTCTGGATTCAAAAAGGCCTTGGCTGCTCTTGTTAGCTAAGCAGCTGCTTTAGCTGTCAAACTAGTGCTTGCAGTTAGCTTTAAACACTGTTAGCTTTTACAAATGTCTCACCTCATTCTGTAAGTCCCCTCATACTGGGGCATAACAAATCTGTTCCCTCAAAAGCTAATGCCAGGTATTATTTATTCATCACAGTGGTCCATGGAAACAATACATACATGTGTCCCTCCTATTCACAGCCTATTATTATCTCTACTTATGTTCCAGATCTCTTACTTATAATTCCGGACTGTAAGGAAATTAATGCTCAAATATATATTTTATATGTACAAATTCCTATGAAACAAATTGCTACCTCAGAATTACAGGGTTCTATCTGACACTTTCATTGAAAATGAGTTAAGAGTGTGACAAGGTTCCATATAACATGACTTAATTTGTAACAGCTTATTTTGTAAAATTTCTAAATAAATCCGCCACAAATAGCAAAATTACAAGGTTCTATCTGCACTATTGCGCAAAAACGCAGAAATACAGGGTTCTATTTGCAGCAGCCGATTGACATACTTGGGTGCTCCCATATGACTGAGCAAGGATGGAGCCTGCAGCACCTAGTGTTGCCTCTGTTTCTGGATATGTGAATACTAAAATAATGTCTCTTTCCCGTCATATGGAAGCAAGTTCAGACTTATAAGAACCAAGTGGATCCGAGTATGTTCTAGAAACCAAGATGACCTATCGGATATGGAACTTTTAATTGAAAATGAGTGAATATTCTGTGCTTTAAGTCTATACCATTCACTAACGCTATTGCAATGCAGGCCTGGAACCCTGCACTTTGATCCTAGTAATAATTATGGCTGAGTCATGCCCGAATATACATGTTTCAAGGCACTACAGTTAGAACTGTGATATATATATATATATATATAAATCTTGGTGGGGGAAGTGGAGTGCTGACTATTGTTGTGAGTGGGTTGATTGGCTGTGCAGTTGCATCGTGACTGGTAGATTGATGCTGATTGGTCTCATTTGTATGTGTATTAATGGGGCCCTAACAGGAAGTTGTGAAAACAATTATCTATACTAAATACTCCTGTCTTAGCTGATGCAATGAGTAGAGCCTGGTTAGGCTGTAGTGCTAGGCTTCTGCCTTGGATGCATTGCAGCCCCAGTTCGAATCTCAGTGGGGTGTGGCCAACTGATGAGAGCTAATAAGCTCGAAATAGATCTATCTTGGTCTCTCAAATTTAAATTTATTGATCAGCTCATAAAACTAACACACATATCTAAAAAAAATTAGAGCCCAATTAAGGGAGGAAGCATACTGCTCTCCTTTTCTGCCTTTGGGCTCATCATCAGAGACCAGCTGATGAGAGCTAAAAAGCTCGAAATAGATCTATACTAGTCTCCCTGACTTATTCATTGCTCAGCTCAAAAACGTAACACACATATAAAAAAAATTACACAACGGAACTCATAGCTTTCTGTCTAGATGGTCTCTGGTGATGAGCCGAAAGGCAGAAAAGGAGAGCAGTATGCTTCCTCTCTTAATTGGGGCTTAACAGGGTGTTGTGACACAAGTATGTGTGTGTGTGTGTGTGTTACGTTTTTGAGCTGATCAATAAATAAGGCAGGGAGACTAGGATAGATCTATTTCGAGCTTTTTAGCTCTCCTCAGCTAGTCATACCATTACCTGGATTTGAACTGGGGCTGTATTACAGGTGAGGCAAAGCCTTAGCCACTTAAGCCACCAGGTTCCTTAGCCACTAAGCCCCAATTGAGGGAGGAAGCAGTATGCTTCCTTCCTTAATTGGGGCCTAACAGGGTGTTCTGACACAAATATATATATATAATTGTTCCACAACACTAACATACACACACACACACACACGCACATGTTAGTTTTATGAGCTGATCAATAAATTAAATTAGAGAGACAAGGATAGATCTATTTCAAGTTTATTAGCTCTCATCAGCTGGCCATACCCTTTACTGGGATTCGAATATATATATATATATATATATATATATATATATATATATATATATATATATATATATATATATATATATATATATATATATATATATATATATATTACACTTTCTCACAAACACATTAATATCCAATGGATTCCAAAGAAAAACAATTACTAACCTAATCCAAAAAGACATCCCCCAAGAGCCAAGACGCAGAACAGGAAAATGGCATTGTCCTCCTCCCTTACATCAAAGGCACCACAGTCAAAATCAGCAAAATTCTCCACAAGCCCATCATCAAAACATCCTTCAACACTGACCATAAAATAACCAACATCCTAAGAAATCCCAAAGACAAGGTCCAGCTACAAAATGAAGGTGTCATGACTGTTTCCATCATAAATCAAGAAAGAACACACTTGACTTCATTTAGAAGGTTCAAGGCTACTTTTACTGATAATGATGAGGCTTCAGCCAAAGTCAAGCAAGGAATGAAACATTTAGGCGTGCAACATACGTAACAAAGCATAACCCAACCTTCCCCCTTTGACCCCAGCATATTGTCCAATGCAAAGCCGGCCACGATATCAGGTGCAGTTCCTTCCCAGGGTCATCATCAGAATGGAATGCAGTCCATTAGCTGATGTGATAACAACTGTATCTCTCTCTCTCCCTCCTGCCCCCTTAGTAGCTTAGAAACCCCAGCCCTCCCCCCGTTTCAACATGTCAGGCTATGCAGGCAAAAGCAGAGCAAAAGCAGCGGCTGATAGAAGGAGTCTACAGAATTCCATGTAAAATCTGCCCTGCAACTTACATAGGACAAACTAATAGAAGAATAAATGCACGCATTGCTGAACATAAAAATGCAGTAAAAAAACCATCTTAAAACCTCATATCTCTATCAACATTTCAAAGCTACAGGACATGATATTGACTTTGAAGGAACTAAATTGATCTCCAAGGCTGAACAGCTCAACAGGAGAATAATCAGAGAAGCCATCGAAATAGAAAAACAACCCAACAATATGAACAAACGTGATGACACCTCCCACCTAGATGGTCTCTGGTGATGAGCCGAAAGGCAGAAAAGGAAAAGCAGTGTGCTTCCTCCCTTAATTGGGGCCTTAACAGGGTGTTGTGGAAACAATTATATATAACTATCCTCCTGTCTCAGCTGACAAGAACAGAACCTAGCTGGCTTAATGGCAAGGCTCTCGCCTGGCATGTAATACAACCCTGGTTCAAATCCCAGTAAGGGTATGGCTAGCTAATGAAAGCTAAAAAGCTTGAAATATATCTATACTAGTCTCTCTGATTTATTTATTGATCAGCTCATAAAACACACACACACACACACACACACACATATATAATTATTACAGGAAACGATTCCTATTAGACCAAACCAATAAAGATCTATTTACTCTTCACCTCAAACTCAGCAACAAAATCCACCCAGCACTCTGGGACAAATTCAAACAACTAGCCTTCTGGAGAGCCGAAACAAAAACCTCCCACAAAACAGAAACACACACCAACAAACTCCACAGACTAGAAAAATGCCAGAAACCCAACCTCCCTCCAAAACAATTCATTAAACAAACAGTACATAATATATCAAACAGGACCCTCACCATAGCAGAAACCAAGGTCCTTTCCAAAGGATTTAACTTTGCAGTTGCCCCCAAACACATCCCCACAGAAAACATCATATGTGGAGTTGAAGCTTTCCTCACCAAAATCAACCCAGACGAAGCCAATAAAATCAGACTTGAAGTCACCAATGTCCTATGCTCCAGTAATCCACCCAAAAGCAACTTAGAGAAAGAAGAACAAAAAGCACTCACCAACTTGAGGAAAGACAACAACATAATTGTTCTCCCAGCAGACAAAGGCAATGCCACTGTGGTAATGAACACATCTGACTACCAAGCTATCCAACCTACTCCAAGACCCTGCTTACAAACTTCTAAACACAGATCCCACCACCTACCTGGAAAAAACCAAATCCAAAATAAAAGCCTCTCCCATCAGTAAAGAGATCCAGCAAAAAATCATCCCCAGAGAAAAATCATCCAGATGCCCCAAGCTCTATGGCCTCCCCAAGATACACAAAGAAGGAACACCACTCAGGCCCATAGTCAGCTCCATAGGCTCACCTCTACAGAATCTTGCCAAGTTCCTCGCAAAAAAATTACAACCCTATGCAGAATCCATCAAATCACATATACAAAACTCATTCCACTTCATAGAAACAATAAAAAAACAAAATCTACAACCCAGCGATCTACTCGTGAGTTTTGATGTCATATCCCTCTTCACCCAAGTGCCTATAAAAGAAGCCTTGACAGCTATCCAGAACAAATACAACCCCCCCCCCCAAATACATCCTGGATCTGACCAAACACTGTCTAACTAACATATACTTCATTCACAATGGACAAAGATACAAACAGATAGAAGGAGCACCTAGGGGGTCACCACTCTCACCAGTCATCGCAAACCTTTTCATGGAACACTTTGAAACGAATGCCCTAGATAAATCGGAACACAAACCCAAACTCTGGCTTAGATATGTAGATGACAATTTTGTAATTTGGCCACACGGAAAAGAAAAACTAGACAACTTCCTCACACATCTCAACAGCCTACACCCCAAAATACAATTCACTATGGAAATAGAAGATAACAACCAACTTCCCTTTCTGGATGTCCTAATCTACAAAAAACCCAATGGCTCCCTAGGACACACCATCTACCGGAAAAAAACACACACCAACCGCTACTTAAACGCACAATCCCATCACCACCCTGCACAGATCAACTCCGTAGCCAAGACCCTCATCTCCAGAACCAAAAGCCTAGCTGACAAAGACCACCTGAAAACTGAATTACATACCCTCACAAAGGTATTAATCTCCAATGGATTCCAAAGAAACACAATTACCAACCTAATCCAAAGGGAGACACCCCCCAAGATCCAAGACACAGAACAAGACAATGGCATCGCCCTCCTCCCTTACATCAAAGGCACCACAGATAAAATCAGAAAAATTCTCCACAAACACAATATCAAGACATCCTTCGACACTAACCAAAAAATAGCCAACATCTTAAGAAACCCCAAAGACAAAATCCAGCTAGAAAACCAAGGAGTCTATGAAATACCATGCAAAATCTGCCCAGCCACATACATTGGGCAAACTAATAGGATAATTAGTGCACTTATTGCAGAACATAGGAATGCTGTTAAAAAAAACCATAATACTTCCTCCCTCTTCCAGCACCTCAAAGCAACAGGACATGAAATTGATTTTGAAAAAATTACCAAATTACTCTCCAAAACTGAACACTCCAACAAGAGAATAATTATGGAAGCTGTTGAAATAGAGAAACATCCCCACAACATGAATAAACGTGATGATGCCTCCCGGCTGCCAGACATCTGGAAACTAGCTCTGGCCATTAAACGAGACCCAGCCACAAACACTAACACCATCATCAATCATTCTCAACTAACATCAACTTCATCTACCAATCATGATGTGACAAATCAGCCAACCAATCCGTTTAAAGCAGCAGAGCCAACATTCCAACCCCACCCACCTCTACTTATAGAGAAACTGCCACTTCGATCACAGTGTACTCACAAGAAAACAAAGGCTCCAGCCTGATGATGATGAGTGTGATCCCATTGAAACGTTGCAAAAACACTCTTAATTTTACATGGGAAAAGACCCGAATAAACCAAAACCTAATATATATATATTTGCTTTCGTAGATTTTCACGGGTGTAGGTATGCTGGCATTGCTTGCTTCGGGTATTTTCCCGTGTATAAGGCATGGAAATGTTATTGCAATGTTTCGACAAGATCTCACTTGTCATCGTCAGGCTTTGGTCTGTGACTGTGACTGTGACTGTGAAGGCATGGCCCTTTTTAAAATCTTGGTGGGGTTGGGGTGGAGTGCTGACTATTGTGAGTGTGTTGATTGGCTGTGCAGCTGCATCATGACTGGTATATTGATGCTGATTGGTCTCATTTGTATGTTTCTCCTTATTTTGAATTTCAACGGCTTGGGTGGAGGGTGGGGCTCGTCTGCTGGTCAGTGCTGGTTTCCAGATGTCTGGTAGGCGGGAGGTGTCATCACGTTTGTTCATACTGTTAGATTGCTTCTCTATTTCAATGGCTTCTCTGATTATTCTCCTGTTCAGTTGTTCAGCCTTGGAGATCATTTTAGTTCCTTGAAAGTCAATGTCATGTCCTGTAGTTTTGAAATGCTGATAAAGAGATGAGGTATTAAGTTGATTTTTTAATGCATTTTTATGCTCTGCGATACGTGCACTTATCCTTCTGTTGGTTTGTCCTATATAAGTGGCAGGGCAGATTTTACATGGAATTTTGTAGACCCCTTGGCTTTCTAGCTGGACCTTGTTCCTTAGGACATTGGTTATTTTTTGGTCGGTGTTGAAGGCTGTCTTTATGTTGTGCTTGTGGAGAATTTTGCTGATTTTGTCTGTGGTACCTTTAACCCTCATCCCATACATTAAAGGTACCACAGACAAAATCAGCAAAATACGTAACATATATATATATCCACACAAACACATACACACACACATCCCTATATGAATGGCTGTGTGTATGTATATGTACAGTTCAAGCATATTAGCTTAAGCAGGCATAAGCGTTTAGTGAGGAAGGTCACCCAATCACCCAAACATTGAAAGCATTGAAATGAAGCTTTCTGTGGCAGGCCACTATTGAATTCAAGAAGTGAATAATATGCATAGCAGAATTGAATGTGCTATGCTACCAGCAGAATTCTTTTCATCAGTTTCTTCCCTAAGGTTGTTGAAAAAAGCCAAGCGACGCCAGCCAATCATCCAGATGAAGCTTGAACATTTTAAAAATTACTCCATGTGTTTCAGTACAGTAATGTGCCACATGCTACAGTATCACAACTAAAATTCACCCAGATCCATTCAACAGTAAGGTTCAAGACAACCTTCAATGTGAAAGATTGGAATACAGTCACCATCCGTGCCTTTGAAAAGAAGACAAGGATTGTTTGCGAGAAACCTGCTTCACCAACACTGCCTGCTGCATCTGTTACATTGCCTGTGCCTAAGACAGAGTTACAGGTCTTAGGCACAGGCAATGACAGAGTTACAGGTCTTCCATCGCTGGTTATCGGGGGCGAGTCATTGGCCCCCGTGGAAAGAGCTCGCAACTTAGGCATCCTCCTGGATTCGCGGCTGTCCCTGGATGACCATGTGATGGCCGTGACCAGGGGGGCATTCTACCAGGTTCGCCTGGTACGCCAGGTTCGCCTGGTACGCCCTCCGCACTGTCAATCAAGCACTCGTGACGTCTCGCTTGGACTATTGTAACGCTCTCTACATGGGGCTCCCCTTGAGGTGCACCCGGAGGCTCCGGTTGGTTCAGAATGCAGCCGCGCGGGGGATTCTGGAAGCTTCTCGTTACTCCCACGTAACACCTCTCCTGCGTGAGCTGCACTGGCTACCGGTAGCCTTCCAGGTGCGCTTCAAGGTGCTTGTTACCATCTTCAAATCGCTCCATGGCTCGGGGCCTAGCTACTTGCGGGACCGTCTCCTGCCACATACCTCCCTGCATCCAATACGCTCCCACAGAGAGTGCCTACTGAGGGTACCAACCGCCGGTCAATGCCGGCTAGCGGTGCCCAAGGGTAGGGCCTTCTCTGTGGCAGGGCCGGCCCTCTGGAACGACCTACCCCCCGAACTTCGCACTATCACGGACCTTCCCCTCTTTCGCCGTTCACTTAAAACATACTTTTTTCAGCAAGCTGGTCTTGCTTAATCATTTAGACTTTTTTGTTATATAGCTTCTGCCAAATACATAAATGGACGTTGGGTTTTTAGGGGGAATTTTAGCACAGGCTCCGATTTAATTCTTTTTATCTATTTATTGCATTTTTATCATTGTTGGTTTTAATTTCCCGTGCACCGTCCTGGGTCCATTTCGATGGAGAAGGCGCAGTATATAAATCGAAATAAAGTAAAGTAAAGTAAGGTACACACACTATCCAAAGCAAAACAAGATGACATAGAAAGTATTCTCAAATGGATACCTAAAGTTGATAATGACTATTACTGCAGCATTTTGAAGAAACTGTTATGCAATACTGGGGTTAAATAGTAATTCTCAGTATTAAGGCATGCATTTGCATTCTTATATTTAATATGAACCTTCAAATAGTAATTTATAAGCATTTTATGGTCAGAAAAACAAATTCGAGTTAATATCAACTTGAATTCAGTGCTTTAAAAAAAAACATTGTATTAAACTTTGTAATTCTCATTTTTACGTTGAAACTTAGTGTGACAAGATTCTATCTGATATTCAGAACCTCCAGTATGACCCTAAGATGAGTCACCATTGGCCTCGTTTTTTTTTTCTTGCATGCACTATTTGTTGGTAGGCTCAGATACTTAATTTTTCCTTCTACGTACAATGGGGTAACCAGTACAATTTTTCAAATGTTCAAGGCTCATTTCCCACAAAATGGTCACGACACACATAGAACCCTGTAATTCTGAGGTAGAGAAATGTCATTTGGTAGTAGCCAAACTATCCAGATCCATTTTTCATTCCTTCATATGGCTTTAAAAGCAGCTCTCCCCTGATTTCTCTGTTAGTCTGCTATACCTGAAAGCTTGCATTATGTGAATTTTCTAGGCAGCATACAATTGAAATAAGACAATTAAAAAAGAACCTTAAAAATAATTTTAAAAAGCTTTTTCAAAGTCTTTTTAATCACACCTTTATTATTTTATATAGAATATCTAATATTTTAAAATAACATTCCTTCTCCCTCCTATTTTCCCCACAACAACACTCTGAGATGAGTTGGACTAAGACAAGAGTTACCGTCCCAAAATCATCCATCTTATTTTCATGGATAAGTCAGAATTAGAACTCATAGTTTTCTGGTTTTTAATTTGGTGCCTTAACCTTTGGATCAAAATGGCTCATTCAGTTTTCCCAATAAATGTCCTAT
Source organism: Rhabdophis nuchalis (assembly GCA_039707465.1). Classification (NCBI taxonomy): domain Eukaryota; kingdom Metazoa; phylum Chordata; class Lepidosauria; order Squamata; family Natricidae; genus Rhabdophis; species Rhabdophis nuchalis. The sequence continues at coordinate 98,545,827 of CM077647.1, forward strand.
AATAAACTTTGGGATATTTGGGAGGGAAGGAGTTAATAGAATTATTTTTTATATTTTACTGTATTATAACAGGAACAATTATTTGTTTATCCTATAAACATAAACACAACTTCAGTTGTGTATGTAAGATGACGTCATACCAAATAATACTCAATATAACCCAAGATATGTTTTGTACTAGCGGTAGGCGCACACGCGTTGCTGTGGCCCAGTCTGGTTAAATGGCCAAGCAAACTGTGTACACACAACCACTGTATAACCCCCAACCTACCTACCTACTGTATTTTTCCCTCTCTCCCTCTACCTATCTACCTACCTACCTACTGTATTTCTCCCGCTCCCTATCTATCCCTCTACCTACCTACCTACTGTATTTCTCCATCTCTCTCTCTATCCACCTACCTACCTACTGTATATCTCCCTATCTCTATCCCTCAACCTACCTACCTACTGTATTTCTCCCTCTCCCTCTCTATCCCTCTACCTACCTACCTACTGTATTTCTCCCTCTCTCTATTCCTCTACCTACCTACCTAACTACCTACCTACCTACCTACCTACCTACCTAGCTCGGGGTGCCCTTTGCACAGTCACTCATGCCCTTGTGACATCCCGACTGGACTACTGCAACGCTCTCTACATGGGGCTCCCCTTGAGGTGCACCCGAAGGCTTCAGCTTGTCCAGAATGCAGCCGCGCGGGCAATTATGGGGACCTCTAGGTTTGCCCATGTAACACCGCTCCTGCGTGAGCTGCATTGGCTGCCTGTCATCTTTCGGGTGCGCTTCAAGGTGTTGGTTATCATCTTTAAAGCGCTCCATGGCACGGGACCTAGCTACCTGCGGGATCGCATCCTGCCTCATACATCCCTGCGGCCGATTCGCTCCCACAGAGAGGGACTTCTCTGGGTGCCGTCCACTAGGCTATGCCAGCGGGCGACGCCCAGGGGAAGGGCCTTCTCTGTGGCGGGCCCGAAATTAGAACAACCACAGACCTTCGCTCCTTCCGACAGAAACTAAAAACACACTTCTTCTGCTTGGCCGGCCTAGGGTAATTCAAATTGTTTAAATTGTTTTAGGGGTTTGTAGGGATAGTTTTAGTTTTATAGGGGTTTTAGCGCAGGACCAGTTTAATTTGTTTTTAATCTTTGTACTCTGTCTTGTTTTAATTGTATTTTTAATTTCCCTGTGCCCCGCCTCGAGTCCCTTCGGGGAGAGAGAGCGGGTTATAAATTAAAATTATTATTATTATTATTATTATTATTATTATTATTATTATTATTATTATTATTATTATTATTATTATTATTATTATTATTATTATTATTATTATTATTATTATTATTATTACCTACCTACTGTATATCTCCCCCTCTCTCTATCCCCCTACCTACCTGCTTTATGTATCCCTCTTGTCTCTCCCTCTACCTACCTACCTACCTACTGTATTTCTTCCTCTCTCTACATTCCTCTACCTAACTACTTATCCCTCCCCTCCCCAGACCACCCCCCCTCACAGTCAACCTCCTCCAGCCCCCCCTCCCTCTCTCCCTTGAGGCCAACGGCAGCAGGCACCTGGTAGCTTCGCCTCCTGGCCCTCTACCTCCTACCGGCCCACCAATCTCTTCTCACTGGTGCTGCTGCCATGGTGAGGTTGGAGGGCTAGGCTGCTGCAGTGGTGGCAGTGGTGGTAGAAGCACCAGGAGGGGAAGCTACCAGGTGTCTGCTGCCATTGGCTGCAAGGGAGGCTGCGGCGTTGCGCCCCCTATCGAGGGAACGCGTGCCGCAGAAGGTGGGCGGCTCCGGTGGGAAAAGAAGACGAAAACGCAGGGATTTTCCTCAAGATGAGCTCGCCCCGACTAGCTCGGTACGGGCCCTTTTATTAGTTACAAAAGTAAAAAGTTACATTTAGTACAGCTTGATTGGTCACATTTGGTTGCCTAGTAGATTTCATTCAGTTGCCTGGTAGAATACATTCAAGCTAGCCTTTGTATTGCCATATAAGGAAATGTTATGTGATTCGTGCTCTAACAATCAGATGATGGTATAACACTAGCCTTTGTCAGGCGGGACCTTTTTGATTGACGTATGCTTCCTAGGTTTCGGGTTCATTCAGTGGCCTAAAGATGGCCTAAAGCCTGCTGAACTGCCGAGACCTGGAATGATAATCCCAACATCTCCTCTGTTTTTGTTTTTTAAGGAGATGCTTTCTACCAATCTGGCTCCTCATCACTACCTATTGCATACGGGCATTTTAAGTCCTCTGCAATGATATCTTTTTCGTCCTCTGTTGGCAGAAAAGGTTCTTTTTCAGACGAGTGTGCGAGGAGCATCGCTTCCATGGTAGACAAACGAGTTTTCAAAAAGTTCATTATATGATTAAATACAAAAGGTCCTATAATACATATAAGCAGCAATATAATCAAAGGTCCAACAATGGCACTAATAAGGGTTGTAAGCCATGGGGAGAGGTTAAACATATTTTGGTACCATGATTGCCTAGCTTCTCTTTCCCTTTTTCGTTTTTCTAATCCTTCCCTTAACTTGCTCATGGAATCCACTACTACCCCAGAGTGGTCGGCATAAAAGCAACATTCCTCCTTGAGGGCAACACACAATCCTCCTTCTTTTAGAAAAAGAAGATCTAGCCCTCGGCGATTTTGGAGGGTTACTTCGGAAAGGGATGTCAGGGATTTTTGTAGGTGAGAAATAAAGCTCTCCAATAATTCAAGGTCTCTGTCAATGTCAGCACTTAGGGTGTGGTATTGTTGGTGGCCAACGGTTAGGGCAGCCGCACCTGTGGCAGCCCCCGTGGCGCCTAGACCCAAAAGTACTGATAGGGTAAGAGCGGTGACAATCTCTCTTTTTCCACGATGGGACCATAAGGTTAAAGAATCAACAAATTGAGTGAAGGAATGGTACGTTATTTTTGGAAGAATCCTAACTTGAATTCAAAACCCATTTGCATTTATCAAAGTGGGGCCGTGAACACAGGCGGTGATGCCAGTGGAACACGCCCACCACGAAGAATTACCTGGGATAAAGTATAAACTTTGAAACTCTGTAGAAAAGTTGCCGCCTGTGCTCCACATGGTTTGATATGTGTTTTTTAACCACATGGAAGTGTAGTTACAATATAAGTTGGAATAATCTAAAGGGACATTGCCAATACAGTATCCAGTACCAATTATGGAACCGATGGTTTGCGTACCTTCTTTCCATCGGCATTGAGAATCGTTAGTGTGGGCTGTGTAATTCTGAAGACTTCCAATGGCTTCGTAGTAGGGAGGAGATGCTCCCAAGCAAAGCCAACAATCATTTGTATACATGGGATTGGAGTAATTTAGTAGGGCATAACTAGAATTTATTAACTTAAGAATGGGGTTAGAGCTTGGCAGTTGGGGTTGAAAGTAGTCTATTTTTGATGTGTTTGGATTGGGTCCAACCATCAAGGCTGGCCTCTCCACAAGGAGGGTAATGGTGAATATATTACCATAGTCATACTTATTGGCGTAAATTCGGGCACCCCATGTCAGGCCAGATTCCCATTCTATTGTCAAGGTTTTTCCTTTGGTGGTGAATTGGAGGCCAACTGGGTTGCACGGATGCCATTTGGAATCGATATGGCATGCAGTGCGATGCCATGATGGCCCCCGAAATGCAGTGATATAGTCATTTTTGATGGGCAGTGACCAGCGGATGGAACCTGTAGATAAACAATCCCAGGAGGCACAGAAATAATCAAGCCTGCCTCCACATTTTTGGAAGTGCTCAGAGTCCTTTTTATAACCTGGGCGTATATAGAAACTGTACCGGTGTATAAATCCTGGGCCAGGTATGGGTCGGTTTTTGCTATAATAGGCCGAATATCCAACTAACATTTCCCCTAGGTCAAAATATAGTGTGGGGAACCATGTGTATAATTGTGTCTCGTTAGATGTTGAACTTAGTACAGTCCCATAGGCATCTTTTATCTGCCATGTCTGAAGAAAGGGTTGGTGTATCCATTTTTGTTCAGACTGATGCTGGTTAAGCACTGAATGACGATCTCGGGATTGGTGACTTTTGGGAAGAATGTTCTGTACGGGGCGGTCGGATATTGGTGGACGTTTAGCTGAGTTCCGCAAAGCCACCTCTATCGTTTTGGTCACAAAGCGTTTTCTGTTAAAGCCTTTGCAAGTGTACAGTCCGATGGTGGCTTCAGAGGCTGTGAACGCCAATGTCATTCTGCAGGGGTGATGTGAGTATATCATGTGATGTCCTGTGTGGTGTGGGCTAACATATTTACCTCTATGTAGAAAGGCAAAAGGGCAATAAATCTGTTCCGGATCCTTGCATCTGATGACAGCCGTGGTTCCTTTCTGGAGAAATTGGATCAAGGGTCTTCATTCAAGGAGTTGATGTGTGGGTTGGAGCAGGAACAGGATCAGGAGCAGGCACAGGTTCATCTTGGGATGGTTTCAGGTGACAGGGGCGCACGTGACGACCAAGAACCCAGACAGTGGTGTTGTCTGCAGATATGGCGGCGTAACCGCGCCCCCAGGTGATGAGATGTGCAGGACCTCTCCACGTAGGATCAGGCAGCTGTCAGTAGTAGACAAGAGGCCGTTGATGGTCTGGTAGTGATGATGTGGAGGCAAAATGATGGCTGGCAGCAGACGACGGAGGTTGGCCGGTAAAAGTGAGAAAGTTTAGTACGTACAAACACAAATTAAGAATGTCTTGCAAAGCTGGGAGGCTAGGGGGTCCTTTTTCCTTTTCATCATTGTATTTGTCCAGGGCGTGTTTTAAGGTTTGGTTTGCTCTCTCAACCATTGCTTGGCCCTGACTATTGTAAGGTATACCGAATTTGTGCATAATTCCCCATTTTTGACAAAAGGTGGCAAAGGCACTGCTAGTATAAGCAGGGCCATTGTCCGTTTTTAATTCTTTTGGGCGTCCCAGCGATGCAAAGGTACGAATACAGTGATTTATAACATGTTTGGTGGTCTCACCCCTTTGGGGGGAGGCCATGATGAACCCAGAAAAAGTATCCACGGAAACATGTAGATATTTCCAAGGGGAAAATGTAGGATATTGGGTCACATCCATTTGCCAAATCTGACAGCTCTCCGTCCCTCGGGGGTTAACCCCCATGGGGATGGAGTTTCCCTGTTTACTGCAAGTGGGGCACTGCTGAATAATAGCAGTGGCTTCACCTGAAGTAATACCAAATTGTTTAATGAGAGCCTTTTTGTTTTGGTGAAAGTAGGAGTGGCTTTCCCACGGTGTGGGAGAAGAAAGGGAGAAGCAAGAAGAGGACGAAGCAGCCGCAGCTGCAGCATCGGCCACATCATTACCTTCCTGGATGATACCAGGAAAAGGCTGGTGGCTATGGATATGAGCAACATAAAAAGGATAAGTGCGTGCAGAAATCAAATGTTGTAAAGCCAGAAATAAGGACATAAGGGTTGGTTCAATGTATGGAGAAAGATAGGCTTGGTAAATAGAAGAAACAATTTGTGAAACATAGAGACTGTCCAGAATAAGATTGAAAGATTGTTGAGAGAAATTCTCGAAAGCGAGAATAGAAGCATACAGTTCCGCTCATTGGGCAGAAGTCTGTGGTGGAGTAATTTTTGTGTGCCATCGGCCTTCAACTTGCCAGGCACAGGCACCATAGGTTTTGCTGCCATCAGCAAAAACTGTAACAGCATCAGGAATAGGGAATGGGGAGATAGGAGTTTGCCAAGAAAAAGGTATAGTTTTCAAAAGTTGTACGCGAGGATCAGGTGGGGGATGGCAAGAAATGGTTCCAGGCCAGTCAGCGAGTGCAAATTGAAGGTGTTTGCTGACAGCCAGCAAGGATTCCCAAGTGGAAAGAGAGCAGGGGAGATAGATAGCAGAAGGTTCAATGCCAGCAAGGGATTTAGACCGCAGTCTACCCTTAACAATAAGAGAGGCAAATAAAGCAGGTTTAGTAGTAAGAGTTGCACGAGGTGTATGAGACAAATGAATCCATTCGAGGATCAACAGTGAAGAAGTGACCTGTGCTATAACTGCAGTGGGCAGTGTGTTGGTGTTAAATATTAATAATGCAAAAGGTACATTCTCTATCATTCTGTCCACCCATTTTGTGTTTAGGGCCTGATTGACAAGGTTAATGACGTCTAGGTGTTCCTGACACAAAGGAATGACGTCAGCTGGTTGCTTGCCTTTAGTAAGAGCAACAAACAGCGGTGAGAGTTGATGAGTGGAAAGGCCCAAGTAAGGCCTGATCCAATTGATAGATCCCAAATATTGTTGTAATTGCAAAAGTGTAGGTTTGGGTGGCAATTGTATGCGAGGAGTGGTGGGTGAGGCACGTGATGCGAGCATTTTGTGTCCCAGGTATTGAAAAGGAGGAGATATTTGCACCTTATCTGAAGCGATGTAAAGTCCTCCTTGTTGTAAAATGTGTCTAAGGTGTGGTAATGTTTTAAGGACAGTTCCTTCAGGGCCTGGTGCCGCAACCAAAATATCATCCATATAGTGATAAATTAAAAATGATGGGTATTGTTCTCTATAAGGACGCAAAACATGTGAAACATAATATTGACACATGGTGGGGCTGTTAAGCATGCCCTGTGGCAAAACTTTCCATTGGTAATGAGAAGTGGGTTGAGAATTATTAAACTCAGGTACTGTAAAGGAAAAGATGTGTCTATCTTCGGGATGTAAAGGTATGGAAAAGAAACAATCCTTCAGATCAATAATCATCATGTCATAATGTTGAGGAATTAAGTTTGGGTTTGGAAGGCCGCATTGTAGCGCCCCCATCGGGCGAATAATGGCATTGACCATACGGAGATCCTGCAATAAACGCCAAGAGCCTGATTTCTTTTTTATTACAAACACTGGAGTGTTATAAGGACTTAAGGAAGGTTCTAAACGCCCTTTTTCTAATTGTTCATTTACTAATTGTTTTAAAATATCCAATTTGTCTATAGTCAAAGGCCATTGATCAATCCAGACAGGAGTCTGGTACTGAAGTTCCAAACGCAAAACAAAAGATGCTGACATTATTTCAAAACTAGCTTAGCCTGGAATTGAGACATAAGATCTCGACCCCAAAGATTAGTATGCAAAGGCAAAACAACATGTTTAATAAAAGCAGTAACAGAAGACGTAGCAGAGGTAACAGAGATCCAGTCGCTGCTTATTTGAGCAGTTTGAATACCTCCTACTCCTCTTACAGAGGGTGCAGGGTGAGTAGGCCAGGTGGAAGGCCAATCTGCGGTGCGGATGACAGACACATCAGCGCCTGTATCTAAAAGGCCAGAAAAAGAACGGCCGTTTAGTTTAAATTCTGCAGTGGGGCGAGTAGAATTAACAGATTGTTCCATAGCTAAAATATTAGTTTGATCCTCAAGCAGGATCATAGTAGCAACTACAGTTCCCTTATTAATGGTAACTGGAGAATTAATCATCATAGCCAGTGCAAGATCAGAAAAAGAATCAGAGCTTCGCAAAAAAGGAGCAGCAATCACTCCCTGAGCAGTAAGATAACAGGAAGAGAGGGAGGCAAAATTAAAGGCAAACGAGGTGAAATAAAAAGATGATAAATATGAGCAGGTAACGAATAAGTAACAGTGTCATTTGCAACCATTTCAAATGATTGGGAAAGAAATTTATCATCCAGAGGTTCAACCTTGAGGGAGGGGCTGGTTGAATGCCCCGCCATTAGTTTCCCACATCGTTAGAATTATTAAAAGATTGCGGAAAGTCGTTAGAGTTATTAAAAGGTTGTTGGTCTTGTCCAAATTGTGAATTTGGTCCAAATTGTCTACATTGGCTTGCCCAATGAAAACCCTTTTTACATTTTGGACAGACCTTTTTCGGGCGAGGCAGTTGACCATTGTTGCTTCTGTAAGCGCTGCCGCCAGGGGCGCGACACTGAGATTTAAAGTGACCAGGTTTCCCGCAATTGAAACAATTCCCTGCCGGTCGGGGTGAGGGAGAAGAAACAGGAAGTGCGTCTGCAGATTTTAAAGCATTAACAATCGCCTCCATATTAGCTGTAGCTAAAGCCTGCATATTATAAGTCGTCGTGCCCACAATGCGGCAAGCTTGCAAAAATTCGGGAAGAGTAACACCAGGTTTGTGCGCAATTGGTTGCAGTATTTTTTGACAATCTTTGTTTGCGTTTTCAAAAGCCAATTTCATGAGGAGTTCATTACGAGCGTCCTCATTATCTATCTGCCGTTCGAGAGCCAACTGTAGTCGGCTGACGAAGTTTGAATAACTTTCGGCCGAATCTTGGATAATTTTAGAAAACGTTTGGGTAGGTTTGGATGAAGAATCATCCACCTTTCTTAACGCTGCCAAAGCACATCGTGTAACGATTGGAAAAGTCTCACGCGGCGATTGTGCTTGGAGCACTATGGTGTCGAAAGCGCCAGTCCCCATGAGATGATCACGGGTGACTCCAGCGGGAAGAACATCATTCACAGCTGCATCAATTTGTAATTGGTACTGCGACCACCATACAGAATATTGCGCAGGGGTTAAAAGCATTTTAAGCAATAGTTGTCAGCCAAACTATTTTGGCAGTCAGCCAAAAGCATTTCAGTAATAGCACTAGTAAGCGATCCTAAAAGCCCTTGAGTATAGCGAGATTGCAAACCATAACTGGCAACTGCTTCCTTCAAATTTTTCACAACCTTAAAGTCAACGGGTTCATGGACCGGAATCAACGCGGCGCCCACCGCGGCCCCTGCGGGCAATTGCTTTTTCACAGGGTACGTGGCGCAGGCGTCCATCTGCTCCGCATCCAATTCTCCCGCATCTCTTGCCCTTAACACAGCTCTTATGATATGTCCTCCTCTCTCCGGAGGGTCCGGAGGAGGGGGAGAAGGACAAGGGTACACAATACTACTTTTTCTCTCCGGAGGATCCAGAGGGCACACAATACTACTTTTCGGAGGAACAGGGTAAAGGGGAGAAGGAGGGGGGGGAGGGAATGGGGGATCTATACGGCGGAGGAGGTGGATCGGTGGAAGGAGGGTTGGAATCTAAAGTTTGCGAATTGAATTTGTGATGAATCATTAGGCATTCCATGACTACCCGCCATGCAGTTAGGATGTCTACTGGGGCTCTAGGAGCCGCGTGGAAGTATTCTCCCAATCTAGTCCACGCTGCAATTTTTAAAGTGCCTTTTTCCAGATAAGCCGGGCACTGTTGCCAAATGTAAGTCAAAGGGGAAGTAATTTGTTTGTTCTTTAAACGAGGGAGAGATTTTCCTTCGTTTGGGGCAATTTTTACAGAAAAGTCGGTTAATTCCCTCAGTTCCTTCAGGTGCGCGACCTGTTGTTGAGAGAATTTTCAGCCCATACTCACAAAAATGGTCCCGCCGTGTTGCAGACAGGATGACGTGCACAGCTCCCCTCGAGCAAGTGAGTAGGGACGGTCCGAAACGCACACCGGAGTCGAGGACTCGTGTCCGGACCAGGACAGGCCGGTAATCACGTCGCGGGGTCACCAGTTGCGGCGTTGCGCCCCCTATCGAGGGAACGTGTGCCGCAGAAGGCGGGCGGCTCCGGTGGGAAAAGAAGATGAAAACGCAGGGATTTTCCTCAAGATGAGCTCGCCCCGACTAGCTCGGTACGGGCCCTTTTATTAGTTACAAAAGTAAAAAGTTACATTTAGTACAGCTTGATTGGTCACATTTGGTTGCCTAGTAGATTTCATTCAGTTGCCTGGTAGAATACATTCAAGCTAACCTTTGTATTGCCATATAAGGAAATGTTATGTGATTCGTGCTCTAACAATCGGATGATGGTATGACACTAGCCTTTGTTTAGCCTTTGTCAGGCGGGACCTTTTTGATTGACGTATGCTTCCTAGGTTTCGGGTTCATTCAGTGGCCTAAAGATGGCCTAAAGCCTGCTGAACTGCCGAGACCTGGAATGATAATCCCAACAGGAGGCAGGGAGGCCTGGAGGAGATTGACTGGGGGGGGGGGCTGTAGAAGCGCCAGGAGCTGCAGGGACAACGACGGCAGGAGAAGCTGGACACTTCTGATCCTGGGGGTGGTGGTGGAGGAAGGAGAGTGGCTGCAGGGATGGCGCCTCGCCCTCCTCAGATCTCTTCGCCTCTCTCTTCCCCGCTGGCTTCTGATCCTGGGGGTGGGGGATGGAAGGAGAACGGCTGCATGGATGGTGCCTCGCCCTCCTCAGACCTCTTCACCTCTCTCCTCCCTGCTGGCTTCTGATCCTGGGGGTGGGGGGATGGAAGGAGAGCAGCTGCAGGATTACACAGCTAAGATTGGGCTGGGACAGGGAGGTGCATGCGTCATGCGTCGCTTTCCATGTTGTCCCTGGCAATGTGCCTTCTCAAGGCCGGTCAGTCATGCATGCAGGGAGTTTTTGCCGTTATGTATGCATGACACAGCAGCCTGGTGGGAGGAGCTACAGGGAAGTTAAAACCTCACAAGTGGGTACATTTTACGTTTGTGTAACTTGCACATGACACATGTGTGCTAACCACAAAAAGGTACGTATTATATCATCGATGTCCTTGGGAACATTGTGTCAAATTTGGTGTCGATCGTTCCAGTAGTTTCTGAGATTAGCAGCTTTGCACAAACTATTTTACATTTTTATTTATATAGATTGTGGGTCCTGCATAAATTTGCAGTTTCCTCTGCAATAGCACTGCTCTTTGAGAAAAAAAAGCATTTCAAGGATATACAGTACAGTACTGTATGCATATAGGTGTAATTTAATTTTATGGCAAAAAGAGAGAGAATGAGATCATGTAAAATTTGTTTGTGAGATGTGGGATGACGTAAAGAATGCTTTTCAAGCCTTTTTTAAGTGATGGTTTTGCTCCTCCCCCAACTCATTTTGTTGTAAATATCACCTCATTTCAAGTGGTTGAAGAAATACTTTCTGAAATCTAATTAGACAAGAAAAAACATACATGCTAAAACAGAAAGAATTGCCATCCTGGCTTGAATTTATACAAAGGGGATGTGCTGGGGGGGAAAGGGGGGCATGATTACATTACTCAGTGGCATAAATGTAGCTATTTTCAAACACCCTGCTTTCCAAAGTGGGTAATGAATAGCCATGGATTTTAAAAGCAGTTCCCAAGGCACATTCTTTTCAAATCATAACCATTGCAAATATATATCCCAGAATTTTAAAACATTTGATGGCAAGAAACAATCTCTATTTCAGTTTGGGATTGGATGCAGTTGCCTGTAGTTTTTTTCATTATGTGGATTATTTATTGTTCATTTGCCTCTGCAGAAATCAAAAGCAATCTTTCAGATTCCTTAGTTAAATTACTCTTCCAGCACATCTGTATCTCACCTTTCTACCAAAAATATCCTTACAGTATTAAACCATAAAATATAAATAAAGTAATGACTACATTGTTCTTGAATGTAAAAATTGGTAGGTTAATAAAAAGCATCAAATATACATACTCTATATAAGGAATTATTATCACAAATATTATTTTTCCTACCATGGAAATAATACATGTTAATTTATTGTAGAACTGTTTAGAACTCCCTGAAGGTATAGGAATAGGTTTTATACTATCCTTTATTTTTCTTTAAATACTTCCTATTTCATCTGACTGAACAACTAGAAATTGTCGCAGATAATTTTAATTCTAAGATCTTAGGTTTATTGTGAACTTTTTTTCTTTGACTGTATAATAATTGACTACTGAGATAGCAGTCTCTGATTTTTCATCATTTTATATTCTAGGGGGAGGGGAGTCTCATTTAACAGACTTCTGCAAGCCCAGCAGAGTGGCCTCTCCATAGAAAAAGATAGCTTCCTTCCCTTTGAGCCTGAAAGAATTTGTCATGTGAAACCATGAATGATATAGAGACAAAGGTAATGGTATTGTAGTTGAAATAATGTGGTGGTGTGCTTAACTTTCAACATTATAGGAGAAGGTACAAACATTTGCAGTTGCACATATTTCCCCAAACCCTGAATGATTCAGGGACAATCAGTCCTGCTAAGAGCACTCTAATCGCCACAGTTATAGACATGCACTGGACACACCACAGATGAATTGTGGCTACCCATGGCTGCATTGCCATGGGTAGCCTTGGTTAGCTGTTGTCTTTTGCACAGCTGTTTCCAATGATAGGAACACACCAGGGATTGAACCTTTGAATGTATGCTCTACAGTGCTGTGCAGTAGAGTACAGTATATAAAACTGTGTACACTGTATTATAAATGTCTATTATAAGAAATGTGTGGTATGTGAATCCATGCTATATTTGTCTTCAGTCTTTACTTTTATACACGACAGCAGTATTTGAAACATGAATGGCCCCATTGTACAACCAACAATATAAATCACAAGTGGTATATCATGAATATTTTTCTCTGTCTCTCTCTGTTTGTCTGTCTCTCCCTCCCTCCCACCCCCTCTCTGTCACTCTGTGTGTCTCTGCCTCCCCCCCCTCTCACACACACACTTTCAATCACGTTCAATCAAAGCCAATGGAAAGGGCTTCTGAGAATCAAAAAAATGAATTTCACATGTTTGTCTAATCCTTGGAGATGCACTGCAAATTACACCAGGGAAATTGTACCAGGTGTTTAGAGTTTCATGGCTGCTCCTTAAGTAAAATCCATCATTTAAAAGTTTTTATTCAAAACAATTTCACCCAGATGGAGCACTAGAAGGACAAAGAATCATTTCAGGAAAGAAAGAATGAAAGAACAAACATAGAATTTTTTTTTCTAACAACAACAACAAAAGTAATAATGAGCTATTGTTTTTGTTTCTGTAATTGTATTTAAATTCAAGCTTAGTCTTTCTTTTCAATATTGTTTTAATTAAAACTCAAAACTCATTGTTAGACTTGGAATTATCTATTGATTGACCCCAAAATTTAGTTGGCCATTTTATTTGCTCCTATATGCATAGACGTTTGAGTTAAATATAAGTTTTTAAACAATAATCAAGGAAGTCCTGAATATTTTAGAGTTTTATCAGGAGTTCTGTAACAAAAATAATGATGTGCAAATTTTGCTGAAAAATGGTTTGTCTTCTGTTACTAACCATACTGTTCAGGCAGAGATATTTGTTATGTTCTAATATGATAATTTTCAACCAATTATATGTTTAGAATAAGCTATAGCATAGCACTTAGACTGATATACTGATATAGTGCTTTACAGCAAGGTTTGGATAGTTTACAACATGAACATATTGCTCCCAAAAATCTGGATCTTCATTATGCTGACTTTGGAAGGACGGAAGGCTGAGTCAATCTTGAGCTGGCCAGGATAAAACTCCTGGCAGTGGCAATGCAGAGTTAGCTTGCAATACTGCATGTTAACTACTGCACCGCCATGGCTACAACCAGTGGTGCACATAAGAACATGGGATGTGGCTCACCTTCCCCAATTTGTTTAAAGGTGAGAGAATGGCACAGCAGTGCCACCAGTTTCCAACTAAGTGCATTGAAACCAATGATTTGTTTATTCCAGCCATAATCTGATGGAGTTTCCACACAATAATTGCTTAATTATTTGATTATTAAATTTCAACCTGCCATAGGTAGGCATATCAGCTGAGATGGCACGGAAGTTCATGGAATCCATGACGGCCATGGACCTGACTCAGTTAATTCATGACCCCACTCACACTGGAGGGCACACACTGGATCTTGCTTTTGTCTCTGGACAGTGGTTGAGTGATCTTGGTATAGGGGAAATAGTCATCGAACCCCTGTCATGGTCAGATCACTCTCTCCTTCGGCTTGACTTTCCAACTGCTGCACCCCACCGTGGGGAGGCGGAACCGGAACCGGTGAGATGGTTCCGCCCCAGGCACCTGATGGACCCTGAGAGGTTCCAGATGGAGCTTGGGCCGATACCTGAGACTCTGACCCACGACTTGACTGAGGACCTGGTGGCCGCCTGGAACACTGCTGCCATGGGGGCCCTGGTCTGAGTCGTGCCCTTGCGGCCTCTCACCCGGAGCCGAACCACTTTAGCTCCTTGGTTCCCCTTTGGGGAGAGGGGGCGGTTTAGAAATTTAATAAATAAATAAATAAATAAATAAATAAATAAATAAATAAATAAATAAATAAATAAATAAATAAATAAATAAATAAATAAATAAATAAATAAATAAATAAATAAATAAATAAATAAATAAATAAATAAATAAATAAATAAATAAATAAATAAAGCGTTGGAAGAGATGCCGAGAGAGCGGTTGGAGGGCCACCCGCTCTGAGGCTGACCGGGCACTGGTAAGGTCCTATTTAAGGACCTACCTAGTGGCGATAAGAGCGGCGAAACGCAATTATTTCTCTGCTCTTGTCACATCTGTAGATAACCGACCAGCTGCCCTGTTTAGGGTGACCCGCTCCCTTCTCCATCTGAGGGCACGGGATACTCACTTACAGTGTCAAGCAGAGGATTTTGGGTGTTATCTGCACGATAAAATCGATCAGATTCGGGATGGGTTAGCCTCCAACTGGACTGGTTCAGACGAGCTGACGGAGGCAGGTCTTGAGAATGTCACCTGGGAGGAGTTCGATCCTGTGACTCCTGAGGACATGGACAGGATGCTGGGGCGGCTGAACACCACCACATGTTTATTGGACCCGTGTCCCTCCTGGTTGGTACTGGCCTCCCGGGAGGTTACACGAGGCTGGCTCCAGGGAATTACTAATGCTTCTTTGAGTGAGGGGTTTCTGCAGGCCACCTTGAAAGAGGCGTGATGAGGCCCCTCCTCAAGAAGCCCTCTCTGGATCCGGCTGTTTTGCCTAACTATCGTCCTATCTCCAACCTTCGCTTTATCGCGAAGGTTGTTGAGAGTGTGGTGGCATGACAGCTCCCTCAGCACCTGGATGAAGCCAGTCCGGCTTTTGGCCTGTGTACAGCATGGAGACGGCATTGGTCGCGTTGGTCGATGATCTCTGGAGGGCTCAGGATAGAGGTTGTTCATCTATCCTGGTCCTACTAGATCTCTCAGTGGCTTTCGATACCATCGACCATGGTATCATGCTGCACTGGTTGAGGGGGTTGGGAGTGGGGGGCACCATTTTACGGTGGTTCTTCTCCTATCTCTCTGAGGAGTCGCAGTTTGTGTTGGCGGGGGCAGAAGTCAACATCAAGGGGCCTCACTTGTGGGGTCCCACAGGGGTCGGTTCTCTCGCCCCTTCTGTGCAACATTTATATGAAGCTGTTGGGCAAGATCATCTGTGGTTTTGAGGTAGAGTTCCATCAGTATGCTGATGACACTCAGCTGTACATCTCTACCCCAGACCACCCCATCAATGCCGTAGAAGTGATGTCCTGGTGTCTGGAGGCTGTGCGAATCTGGATGGGGAGGAACAGGCTCCGACTCAACCCATCCAAGACTGATTGGCTTCCGGTGTCACGGTATAGTCAGTTGATGCCATCTCTGACTATTGGGAGCGAGACATTGGCTCCCGCAGAGAGGGCTCACAAGTTGGGTGTCCTCCTGGACTCTCGGCTGTCCCTAGAAGATCATGTGACAGCCGTGGCCAGGGGGGCTTTCTATCAGGTTCACCTGATACGCCAGTTGCATCCCTTTCTGGATCATGATGCCTTACACATGGTCACTCAAGCCCTTGTTACCTCCTGTCTGGACTATTGCAACGCTCTCTACATGGGGCTTCCCTTGAGGTGCACCTGGAGGCTCCAGTTGGTTCAGAATGCGGCCGCGCGGGAGATTCTGGGAGCCTCTAGATGCTCCCATGTGACACCTCTCCTGCCTGAGCTGCACTGGCTGCCTGTGGCTTTCCGGGTGCGCTTCAAGGTACTCGTGACCATCTTTAAAGTGCTCCATGGCAAGTGACCTGGTTACCTGCAAGACTGCCTCCTGCTGCCAAATACCTCCCACCAACCAGTTTGCTCCCACAGAGAGGGCCTCCTCAGGGTGCCGTCGGCCAAACAATGCCGGTTGGCGACCCCCAGGGGGAGAGCCTTCTCTGTGGCAGCTCCCGTCCCCTGGAATGACCTACACCCTGGGCTAAGGTTGATCTCGGACCTATATCTCTTCCGTCGGGCCCTGAAGATGCATTTATTCTGTGCTGCTGGCCTGTCATAGTTTTAAAGGGATTTTAAATAGCGATGTTAGTATGGGATTTTAAAAATGTAGGCCATTTATTTAATACCTTTTAACACATTGTTTTAGATTTTGTATCACTTATTTTATTATGGCTGTACACCGCCCTGAGTCCCGAAAGGGAGAAGGGCGGTATAGAAATCAAATAAACTTCAACTTCAACTTAAAAATGGTTCTTTTCTGGTTCACTTTGACCTTTGAAGGTAAAGAGCAAATTTTAGACACAAGGGGGGGGGGGGGGATAAGAGACTGAATGGTGCGTATATGAAGAGGTGTTGCTGATTACTGAGGAAGTCTGAGTAATTGTTAAGATTCGGCTAATATAGGGATTATTATACGTATGTATTTATGTATTTATATATTTATATTTATATATTATAATTATGTACTCAAAGGCAGACCTCATGCTACTGTGAGAGGCCCCTCTCTCGCAGGCCTGGCCCTCCTCTTTAACGAGGGCCCACATCGATGAGGGATTAATCAATCCAGACAGGTGGGTGAAGCGTGGTCTTAGGGGTTTTTTAGTTAGACATTTGCTATGTATTTTAGGGGGTACCAGGGAGGAGGGAGGGTTTAAACAGGTTAAGGAAGATAGGAAGGAAAGGGGTGAAGCCGGCAGAGCGAGGAAGGAAGCAGAAGGATCCATCAAGAGGGGGGATACACAAGGCGTCTCCATAGAGGGTCTACCCATCAAGACGGTCGTAGGGAGGGGTAGGTGCGATGGGAGACAGGCTCCTCTTTCCTGGTTGGGGACACAGGGCCACTGTTTACAAGCGGTCAGGTGCCACAACCCCTGCAGACTAGGTGGTCAAGGATTACAGAGCCAGAGCCCGAAGCTGATGTTTTGCAACGCCAGGTCCGTGGTTAACAAAGCCCCCCTCGTCCACGACCTTGTGTTGGAGGGGGGAGCCGGACCTGGTAGGAATAGCGGAGACCTGGTTGGCCCACGAGGGAGGACTTCCCCTTGTAGAAATGTGCCCGCCAGGTTACCGCGCTTTTCATCAGCCACGGGCCCTAGGCAGGGGTGGAGGGATAGCGGTTATTGTTAGGGAAGGTCTTGAGCCGAGAGAGACCACTGTACCATAGACCACCGGCTGTGAGTCCCTCTGTGTGAAGTGGGGCCTAGGGAGGCAGTTGGGCATGCTGATTGTATACCTGGCTCCCCGCTATGTAACAGCAGCCCTGCCTGAGCTCCTTGAGGTGATGGCCGCGATGGCAATTGAGACCCCTAGACTGGTTGTCATGGGGGACTTCAATCTGCCATTGGTTGGCGAATCATCAGAGGCAGCTCGGGAGTTCATGGCCTCCATGACGGCCATGGACATGACCCAAGTAATTCAGGGGCCCACGCACGAGGGAGGACACACACTGGATTTAATCTTTGTCTCTGGTCAGTGGAAGAGTGATCTTGGTATAGGGGACATAGCCATCATACCCCTGTCATGGTCAGACCACTCACTTCTCTGGTTCGACTTTCCAATCGCTACACCCCACCGCGGGGAGGCGGAACCGGATTCACCTATATGGTTCTGCCCCAAGCGCCTGATGGACCCGGATAGATTCCAGACAGTGCTTGGGCCATTACCTGTGTCCTTGACCTGCGCCCCGATGGAGGACCTGGTGGCCGCATGGAATATCGCGGCCACGGGGGCCTTGGATCAGGTCGCGCCCTTGCGGCCTCTCTTGCGGCGACGAGTCACCCAGGCTCCTTGGTTTACCGAGAAGCTGAGGGTGATGAAGCGCCATAAGAGACGCCTAGAGAGGAGGTGGAGATCCACTTGGTCTGAATCTGACCGAACACAGGTGAGAGCCCATTTACGGACTTACCTTGTGGCGTTGAGAGTGGCCAAATGTCATCATTGTGTCACCCTCATCGCATCCGCAGATAACTGCCCTGCCACCCTGTTTAGGGTGACCCGCTCCCTCCTTCAACAGAGGGTGCGGGAAGCCCCTTTGCAGGGTAGAGCAGAGGAATTTGGGGAATATCTGCAGGATAAAATCGCTCAGATTCGGAGCGAGTTGGCCTCCATCGAAAGTGGCCCAGTGGGATGCCCCAAGGCAGATCTTGAGACAGTTTTGTGGGAAGAGTTTGACTCTGTTACTTCCGAAGATATGGACAGGTTACGTGGGCGACTGCGAACTACCACATGTTTATTGGACCCGTGTCCCTCCTGGCTTGTACTGGCATCCTGGGAGGTCACACGAGGCTGGCTCCAGGAGGTGGTCAATGCTTCTTTGAGTGAAGGGCTCTTGCCGGCCTCCCTTAAAGAGGCGGTGGTGAGACCCCTCCTCAAGAAGCCCTCTCTGGACCCAGCATTATTGGTAAATTACCATCCGGTCTCCAACCTTCACTTTCTGGCGAAGGTTGTAGAGAGTGTGGTGGCACAACAGTTCCCCCGTCATCTGGAGGAAATTGATTATCTGGACCCGCGCCTAGGCTCGGGGCCTAGTTATATGCGAGACCGTCTCCTGCCCCATACATCCCTTAGACCGATACGCTCCCACAGAGCGGGCCTTCCCAGGGTGCCGTCGGCCGGACAATGCCGACTGGCGACACCCAGGGGAAGAGCCTTCTCTGTGGCGGGCCCTACCCTTTGGAACGACCTACCCCCTGAACTCCGGACCATCACCGACCTCCGCCTCTTCCGCCAATGTCTAAAGACATACTTTTTTCATCAAGCCGGCCTAGCCTAACCTCCCATGGGGACTTTTAGAAAAGTTTTAAATTGGGTTTTAAATAATTGGTTTTAGCATAGGATTGGGATTATTTAATATATATTTTAAATTATTTATTCATTTTCTATTTTGTATATCTTTTTTAATTTCCTGTGCGCCGCCCTGGGTCCTCTGTGGAGAAGGGCGGGATATAAATGTACTGTGTTGCGGTGGTTCTCCACCTACCTCTCCGGTCGATCGCAATTTGTGTTGGCAGGAGAGCAGAGGTCGACCTCGAGACCCCTCACTTGTGGGGTGCCTTAGGGGTCGGTCCTCTTGCCTCTCTGTTCAACACATATATGAAGCTGCTGGGCGAGATCATCCATGGTTTTGGGGTAGAGTACCACCTCTACGCTGACGACACGCAGTTGTATATATCTACCCCAAACCACCCCAATGATGCCGTGGAGGTGATGTGCCAGTGCCTGGAAGCCGTGCGGGCCTGGATGGGAAGGAACAGACTCAGACTCAACCCGTGCAAGACCGAGTGGCTGTGGTTCCCGGCATCCCGGTACAGCCAGTTGAACCCATCACTGGCCATAGGGGGCGAACATCTAGCCCCTGTGGATGGGGCACGCAACTTGGGCGTCCTCCTCGATGCACGGCTGTCCATGGAAGATCAAGTGACAGCCGTGGCCAGGAGGGCGTTTTACTAGGTCCGCCTGGTCCGCCAGTTGCGTCCCCTACTGGACCGGGGCGCCCTTTGCACAGTCACTCATGCTCTCGTGACATCCCGACTGGACTACTCCAATGCTCTCTACATGGGGCTCCCCTTGAGGTGCACCCGAAGGCTTCAGCTTGTCCAGAATGCAGCCGCACGGGCAATTATGGGAACGTCTAGGTTTTCCCATGTAACACCGCTCCTGCGCGAGCTGCATTGACTGCCTGTCATCTTTCGGGTGCACTTCAAGGTGTTGGTTATCATCTTTAAAGCGCTCCATGGCACAGGACCTAGTTATCTGCGGGATCGCATTCTGCCCCATAAATCCCTGCGGCCGATTCGCTCCCACAGAGAGGGACTTCTCTGGGTGCTGTCCACTAGGCTGTGCCAGCGGGCGACGCCCAGGGGAAGGGCCTTCTCTGTGGCAGGCCCGACCCTCTGGAATGACCTTCCCCCCGATATTAGAACAACTACGAACCTCCGCTCCTTCCGTCAAAAATTAAAAACTCATTTCTTTTACTTGGCCGGCCTGGGATGACTGAACTGTTTTTAGGGTTTTTTTAGGGGTTGTCTTAGTTTTATTTTTATTTTATTAAATGTTTTAACATGGGATTTTAGCGCAGGGTTTAGTTTAATTCTTTTTAATTGTATTGGTTGTGATTTTATATGCATTTTTAATTTCCCTGTGCCCCGCCTCAAGTCCCTTCGGGGAGAGAGAGCGGGTTATAAATTAAATTATTATTATTATTATTATTATTATTATTATTATTATTATTATTATTATTATTATTATTATTATTATTATTATTATTATAGTTTGATTGACACAAAGACTTTCTTAGCCATATTATTTGCTCCTATATGCATAGGAGTGAGTGAGCATTCTATTATGAAGAAAATTGTGACGGAGATGCTGGCAGTGAAGTGTCTTGTTAATAAATTTCTAATTTTCCAAAGAAGATGAATGTAGAATACCGCAAATAAGATAATAATAAATAACTAGGCATTATTAGAAAGATGTGTAAGAAAATCTGCACATGCAAGATTATGATACAAATTTCTTGCAAACCCATCATTTTTAAACATTTTCCCTGATATTAATAGAGAACCAATCAACGTACATACACTATTATAATTTGCTACTGTACCAAATACGTACAGTTGGTACTTCAATTAACTCTTCATTCAGAATAAATGTGTCAATTGCACTGCTGCATTTAATGTCCCTATTTTTTTTAAATGCAAATAAAAGCTAAGATTTATTGTAAGGGGAAAATCATTTATTCTTTCCCAAATATATTGGTGCCAGTGAAAACCCTCACCTATTTCAAATGTTGTTAATTGCATTGACACCATCTAGATTTTTCCTTACAGGTCAAATTATAGTGAATCATGCCTAACAACATTTCAAAATATTTACAGTAAGTACAAAATAAGACTGCATTTAACTATCCAATGTATAATATTTCAATCATTTTTTTTTAATAAAAAATGGCTTTACAGCCATCTTGCCAAACCTACCTCCCCCCTACATTTGCATGCTTATTTTGATAAGGTCCAATGTATGGCCACAACCTGAGGCCTTGTAATTAGATTTCCATCTACTGAACTGGATCACTTAAAGCTTCTCTAAGCCTATTGTATATATGTTTGCAGACATACTTTAATTTAGTGTACATATATCCATCAATATTTCAAAATACTTCAACTATTTAGAATGACGAAGGAGATTCCAGCTGGCTGTTATACTTATATCTTCAATCTCTAACAAAGGTAATCTGCAAAATGTAGACCAGATGCTAAAATGCTCCCATCCTTTTGTCTATGCCACACTTTTCCAAATTGTGCTCTTCTCTATTTCAGAAGGTTTACATTCATCTCAGACTTATAGTCCAGGAAAAATTAAAATTCAGTCATGTAACCTGATGAATGTTATTCAGAATTATCTCCAGATATATTTGATCCCAGAATTTCCATCAAGCATAATGTATCTCAAACCAACAAATTATTGGCTTATATAGGAAGATATTCAGTAAAGAAAAACTGTAGTTGGCAGTGAGCAAAGCCTCTTGTTCTTTTAATACCAACTGCTTGTGTCTCCTTTCTAAAATGCTGTAACATATTACTACTTTTCCCAATAAACTGGATATCCACACTGTATAAAGAATGGTGGTCTGAACATCATAGAGTTTTCAGAGTTTTTGAGAAACTAGTTAAGATTTACAAGTAGCATGAAATCAATATAAATCTCAATAAAAGAAAGCAACAATGTATAAATCACAGTGCAAATCCAAATGACAAGCTTTTTCAAAGATTCTACAGCCAGAATCTTATTTATTCCTGGTATAATTGCAATCTTTTAAAATGTTATTTTGGTATGTTGATTTTTTTAATTTTTTTAGTAAAATGTTTAGGAATTTTAATTAAGTAATAGTAATTGTTATTATTTTTGAAATAATATTGAAATTACAATAATAATTTTATAACTATTGACATACAATACAAAAGATAAAACTAGATAAAAATAAAAAATTAATACAAACTTTAAAAAGAATAAAAAATAGAAAGTTCAGAAAAAATAACAAAAAAGAAAAAGTATAATAAAAAAGAAAAGGTATATATAGAAATGATTTGTGTATCAAAAGTATAAATTAATTTAGTAATTTTCTCTTAAAATGCAACAAATGATTTATTTTTATCCCATCTCTTATCTATAAACAAATCTCTAAAGCCTGAGCATTCAGCAAAAGTTTATTAAGGGTTACCATAGATAATTAGGTATTTATTTTAATTTTGATTAGATAAACCAGATTTATATTTCTTCCTTTTATTTTTAACAATCTTGGTCTTAGTGCATTCTAATAATGTCCTAGAAGTTTATTTAATTCTCATTTTTATTTGTCTTTTCCCACAAAATTTTCAGAGCTTTAACAATTCTGTTTTGTAAATCCACCATAGGAAAGTGATCCATGTCACTCTTTTATTTTATTATTTGTATATCTCTCTTATTTGGTAATACATTAGCCAGTTTCACTTGTATCTAGCATTCTTTTTTCATATTTTCCCTTTAAACCGTTAATTTAAATTTACTTTCAGATCAGTCTCAGTCTGTTAAACTGATAAAGCCACTCTCATAATACAATCTATCCTTTGAGGCAGATACTCATAATATTAATTTTTGGGTCCATTGATGAAAAATATCCTTCAATATTCAAAGTTAAAATATTTTAATTATATTTATTTATATCCTGCCTTTATTGTTTTATTAAATTAGACTGCATAGATATCCAAGCACACCTTTCTCCTACTTTTCCCATGTCAACAACCCTATGAGGTGAGGTGAGTTGAGAGACTGGACTAAAGTTATGCAGCTGGCTTTCATGGTTAAGATAGGACTTGAACTCATAGTTACTTGCTTGCTAGCCAGGTTTTTTTTAACCACTAAACCAAACTGTTGTATCTATTTTCAAGGATTCTGTATTAGTAAATCAAATTTATGTGATGTTCTCCTTTAATTATAATCTTTAGTTCCTTCTGGTTCCCTCTAGTGTTCAACGTTCAAAGTTTCATCCAATCATTGTTTTAAAGACAATTCAAAAGCATTTTAGTGCTATTGATCCAAAGGTTCCTAATATTTGAAAAACAGCTAACAAGCAATTTCTAAAAGCACTTAGAAAAGGAAGTATGCAAACTCAGTATATTTTTAAAAAACATAATTTTATGCTACTAATTAGGGAGTCTGAGGTGAAGTTGGTATCATTTTATCAGATGGAGTGTGAGTAGAAACTAACTCTGGGTGGCTGCTGCAGAAAATCAGAACTTTTTTTAAGAAGCAAAGAAAAACCATAATTAAAGACAGTCCTTTTTCCTGCCCCTCCTTTTCTTCTGGACAAAAAGATTTTACAATGTTTTTCTAGTGCTTCTAAGAAATGCCTAGCCACGTCTTACCATAATAATATATGTGTGCTAGGTACCTCTGACTGCTCCTTTCACTTTGGATAAAAGATGAGAGGAAATACTTAGAATAGCTCGACAGAGGAAACTCTCTGAAAATACATTATGTTTTAGCCCCTTTCCCCCACTTGGGAAGGAGTTTTAATTTTTTTTAATGAAAAAATTTCTGAGCTTGTTTAATAAGATTTTTTAAAAATTCAGCAAAATTGTAGCATTGTTTTATCTTTGAGTAAACAGTATCTTGGGAGGATGAGACAATGTTACCATCTTGTTTTGAAAAAAAGCTTTATTGGGTTTTATAATTTTTTACAAATAGGGTAAAGGGTAGGGTGTGTAAAAGATATTGTGAGAACTTTCATGTCGAAGTCATTGACCCCTTCCGAGGCTTCATAACAAAATATAGATAATACATTAAATTTTCATTTGTACTACAAAGTGCAAAGAAATGCAAATATATCATCGTAAAATCTATGCTAGCAATCATGTATAAATATCCAAACAAAAGTTATACTGTACTAAAATAAAGTCACTTTTGAGATCTAAGTCTTTTGGCAATTGTATCTTTTTCTCCCTGACCCCCAGTGGGTGGGGCCGCGGCACCCTCTGCTCCCCCATTTTCATCCTCCAGGATTGAGGAAGGTTTTTTAAGAAAGGCTTCCGCCTCTGCAACTGTTTTAATTCGTACTCTTCCTCCCTCCCAGAACACCAACATTCCCTCTGGCATCACCCACTTGAACCAGACCCCCTGTTTAAATAATCTTTTGGACAAGAAAGAATATTTCCGTCTTATCTCTCTAATCTTCTTCGGGACCTGCTTCAAGATGGCAATCTCTTTCTGTTGATAAATTAAAGGACTGTCTCTTTGCGCCCTCAAGATCCTTTCCCTTGTTGACCTTCTTACAAATTTAATATGCATCTCTCTGGGTACTTCATTTATCCTGGCATATGCTGAGTTTATTCTATATATCAAGTCAATGTCCCCCCTGATCTCATCCTTAGGCTTGTGTACATAATCTGCTAAAATTGTGCACATTAAATCAGTTAAATCTTCACCACTCTCCTCGGGAACGTTCTGAAATCTTAAAAAATATGACATCCTTTCAAAATCCATCCTAGACATATGACCAGTTAAATCCCCTATTTCATTATTAATACTTTTAAGCTCTCCCCTTGTCCCAGCCAGCCCCACCTCCAGCCCATCAAGATAGGACTTTTGTGTGTTTTCCATTAATTTCTTCTGCGTCTCCAAAAGTTCTAATTTAGAACTGACATGGTCCTTCCTCATTTCTTTGATTTCTTTCACCAAGGTCTGAAGAGTTTCTTCCATTGCTGTTAATCTAGCATCCGTATCAGGTTTTTCGGGTAACATCGAGGTGATTTTAGGTTGATGTGTCTGCTTTTTTGAAGCCATGATGAAAGATTTAAGTCTGTGTCAGTAAAATGGTGTCTGCTGAAGAGGAGTCAGTGAGTCAGGATATGAGCAAATTCCAATAAACAAAGTCACAATTTTATCTAATTAGAGTCCAGAGAGAGACCAAGTTCTTACAATCAAATAGAAAGAAAAAGGCACTTCAGGGAAAGGACCAATTAATCAGTTACATATAATCATTAGTAAAAAGAAAGAGGCAGTCCCAATCACAAGGGAATGTCAGCAATCATCCATGAAGAGTATGTCTCTGGAGAACAAAGAAACGCCATCTTCCCCCACCCATCTGGAAGCCACCGGGAATTAGCAAGGAAAAAATTGCTTCTTTATTGCCAGACTTCGATACTAAGTATCCAACAATCATCCCGGAAAGACTTTCACTATCGTTTAAAAAAGTTTGAATGCGAATTTCTCCACTGGAATTAAATCAACTGCTGTATTTCACTGAAAGAAGAGTCGTGTTGATGGAATGGCTAAGTTAGGATTTGGATCCATATTACTGACACAAACCATTTATCCTCATAGTGTCACTGCCAACTGCTAACATTTCCCAAGGCTGCAAACCACTATTTTGTAATTATAAATAAAATTAGAAACATTCACAAACAAAATGAAAACTATTGATCATTTTGCCATCACCCACACCATTTTAAATTTAATTTTTTTCATTCTATAAATCAAAAGAAATACAAACTATCCCTTGATAATAGACTACAAATTAATATGAGAAAGCTTGTTATCCTGTCTTTGCCAGTTGCTCAAATAAAAACATGCTCATATTTTAAAAAATCAAGAAATTATTATGCAATGAAGGATACTATGGTGGGCAGTGGAAAATGATATGATCAAAATGCATATAAAATATTATTAAATGTGCATTTTTAAGTCAAAAGAAGGACTGGGGAGAGGAGACATGATAGCAGTGTTCCAATATTTGATGGGCTGCCACAAAGAAGAGGGTGTCAAATTATTTTCCAAAGCACCAGAAGGAAAGACAGGAAACGATGTAAACTAACCAAGGCAAGAATTAAGGAGAATTGCCTGACAGGGAGAACAATCAACCAGTGGAACGCCTTGCCTATAGAAGTTGTGGATAGTGTTTCCTTTCCTGCCTTTCGGCTCATCACCAGAGACCATCTAGACCAGGGGTCCCCAACCTTTTTTGCACCAGGGACCGGTTTCATTTTAAAGAAAACTCTGCGGACCGGCTGAGTGGCTCAGCAGTTATGTGACTGGGTGGGCGTGGCCAATTTGGAAAATGTGAAACTCACTTAACAATGGTCTTGGTTAGCAACCAAACTTTTGGGCTCAATTGTGGTCATAAGTTCTTTCTTTCTCTCTCTCTCTCTTTCTTTCTCTCTCTTTCTCTTTCTGTCTCTTTTTCTTTCTTTCTTTCCCTCTTTCTTTTCTCTCTCTTTCTTTCCTGTCTCTTTCTTTCTCTTTTTCTCTGTCTTTCTTTCTCTCTCTCTTACTTTCTCTCTCTCTCCCACTTTCTTTTTCTTTCTTTCTCTTTCTCTCTTTTTCTTTCTGTCTCTCTCTCCTTCGTCCGCCCATCTCTGTCACTCTGTGTGTGTGTGTGTGTGTGTGTGTGTGTGTGTCTGTCTCGCATTCAGGCACTTAATCACTCATTCTGTGTCTCTGTCTATCTTTCTCTCCCTCCCTCCCTCCCTCTGTGTGTGTGTGTGTGTGTGTGTGTGTCACTCTCTCTGATTCCCTCCCTCCCTGTCTCTCTGTGTGTCTATGCCTCTCTCTGTAGGTCTGTCGTCGTCCCCCCCCACCGCGGAGTCTCCTCAGCCCGGCTTGACTCGCTCATTCGCCTTAGCCTGCCCCGCCCGGGTGGCCGCCGCCGCGCTTGGTCGCTCATGCACTCAGTCAGGCTCCTTCCAGGAGCTGAGAAGGTTCCGTGGGGGGGGGAGGAACCTCCGCAGCCCCTGGAAGAAAACGAGTGGGCAGCATGCCGGTTGGGGAAGCTCTGGGGGGGGCAGGGAGGAAGGGAATCCGCGGCCGGTAGGGAGGCAGCGCCCAGGAGTTCCACCGTCGACAAGGGTGGAGGAAGAGGCGCATTCCAACTGCACGAACAGCCCCGCCTGCGCTCTCCCGCGCACTCTGCCCAGGGGGCTGCCCCCTCCTCCCTCCTCCTCCTCTCCGGCCCTGTGGCCCGGTTCCTACCCAGCCACGGACCGGTACCGGTCCGCGGCCCTGGGGTTGGGGACCCCTAATCTAGACAGCAAGCCAAGAATTACGTTGTGTAATTTTTTTAGATATGTGTGTTAGCTTTATGAGCTGATCAATAAATTAAATTAGAGAGGCCAGGATAGATCTATTTCGAGCTTATTAGCTCTCATCAGCTGGCCACACCCTTTACTGGGATTCGAACCGGGGCTGTATTGCATGCCAGGCAAGGAGCCTAGCACTTCAGCCACGCCGGCTCCCCTATTGCATCAGCTGAGACAGGGTATATTAGTATAGGTAATTGTTTCACAACAACCTGTTAATAGGCCCCAATTAATTTATTGATAAATTGAGGTGCATAGTGTGAAGAAGTCACCAACATTTTGCAGAGTCAATTGCTACAGACCTCCAAATTTCATGTGGCCTTCAGATTAGCTCGAGAACAGTGTGCAGTGGACCAATATCCTATTGAACCCTATGGATTAGGAATGGGATGTCACTTACTGTACGTTCTTATGCGAGTAAAGGCAAGTAAGCAAATACTTTTGGCAATATAGTGTATTTTAACCTATGTTTAGTTATCTTTCTGTTGTCATTTTCAATCAATTTGCACATCAATTTAATTAATTGAGTTATCATGTATAAGAGTGAGGAGGTTCTGACTTTGCCATGGTACAATGTGCAATCTCGATGCTCTGAGATTGCCATTGATACTTTTGCCACTGCACAGTCCCCTCAGACCTAAACCGTCTTGCAGAGATGGTGACAGGGGAGAATATGTCTTGCTGATCTCATGGACCCCGCAAAGTACCTGATTGATCCAAGAGAATTTTTTTCTAGCTGGCGACAAAATAATAGCCAAAAGCTGATGAAGTTGGGACAGCTCCGGAATGGAAGGAAATGGAAGGAGAAAGTGTGTCCATCTGGTGAGGAAATTTTATTCTTATAAAAGAGACTGACCCCCACAAAATTAAAGCCAAATTAAATTCAAAAACAGAAGAAAATAAGCAGTGAAATTAAGCTACATAGGATTCCTTTGGACAGTGTGTTATCTTTCTTTTTAATTTTATTTTGTGGATGGAATTTTTTGCAATTGTTTCTGAAGTGAATGGATTTTCTTCTATTTTTTCTTTTATTTTTAACCTATGGATTAAAATCTTTTTCTTTATTTTAATATGGGTTTTTATTTTTATTTATTAAGTTTCATTTAAGAATTTTGCTTCTTTTAAGCCTGGAATATAAAGAAAATATAAAAGGAGTATAAAGAAGGTTGTAACATCAGTGAAAAGAAGCAACACTGCCACTTGGAGGCTGGAGGCTTGAGTCTTGGAAACATTGTTCTTTCCCTTTTTCTTTTGATCTCATTGACTTTGCATTTCAAGGTTTTGCAACTTGTTTACAGAGAGTGATAAGAGAAAAGAGTATGGATTGTTTATGCAGGAGCTCTTTGGGAGCTTTACTGGCAGTTGGAGAGAAGTGAAAACAAAACTTTGTTTTGGAAGATTATAAATGAGCTTGTGTCTAATCTAATACAAAGCTTTGAATACTAGAGTGGCAGTGTTTACCAGTTGGAAGAATGGCACAATATTAAAAAGAAACCTTAACATTGCAAAAGATTATGTTTGGAATTCAAAGTTTATTAGAAGTAACAGAGGAAATTGAGAAGAGATTGGAAAACATAGAGTATACAACAGCAAAATATGATGGAAAACTTGAAGATCCTTATTAAATAGAAAAAGTCGAGGTTAGAGTCCTAGTAATTGAAGGGAAAAAGGAATATAAAGACAAGAAAATTGTCTGAAATGATATAGGGCTCCTGCCCACGCAGGGGGTTGGACTAGAAGACCTACAAGGTCCCTTCCAACTCTGCTATTGTATTGTAAATAAAAGATGATATTAACAGTGAATTGAGTGTGGCTGGAAGTGAAAAGAGTGGAATATGGAAAGGAACTAGATGGACAGGAACTCTATCCCAGATTTCAAGGCACAGAAGAAGAAAAAAGAGAAGAATTGATGAATTTAAGGAGATAAACCTTGTCAAAAGCAGTATTGATAACTAAAGATAAGCTGATTAAAGAAGCAGACGGAGGGCATCGAGATTATATAAGAGATGCAACAAGCAATAAGCTGTGAAGAGAAGTCCACACAAATTTAATTAAGAAAATAAACAGAAGATCAACAAATGGCAAAAGAAATAAGACTGCATTATTACTGGAAAGATACAGGTTGATATATGAAAGCTGATAATCAAAAATTAGTTAAATTTAGTTAAATTTAGAGCATTATATAAAAAATGAAGTGATAATGGATATGGTTAAATAAATAATTGATAGTGATAATAATGTATACATATGTATTGGTTTGATAAGAGGAAATTTGATATATAGTGCAAATAGTGAGAAAGGAAGCTTAGAATTTTTGTTATGTATGAAAGGTAATGATAAAAATTTAAGTCAAAATTTAGTTAAACTTTGAGTATTAGGTAAAAAAAATGAAATGACAATGTATATAGTCAATAAATGATCGATAATGATAATAATGTATATATATGTACTGGTTTAATAAAAGGAAACTGGGACTTCCAGTTGAGTCGCGGACGTCGCTGGCAGGCTTTTTTGAGCCTGCCAGCTCAGCCGCCCGTAGAGGCATTTTAAAACATCTAAAACGCCTCGGAAAACTCCAAGCTCCTAAGGATTTTGTGAGAGAGCCAGCGCCGTCGGGTAGAGTCTCTTGCGGAGTATCCCAGAAGGTTTTTTTGCCTCTGGGGTGCGAGCAAGGAGGGGCTCCCCTTCTAAGCAGCTGTTTGCTCCGAGCGCCTGGGAACCTCCGCTTTTAGCGGAACAAGACGCCGCATTCAACCTTCAATCCACATTTCAAACAAGCCAAGAAAAGTACCCTGCTTAAATCGCAAGTATTTAAAGCCTGTGAAATTTCTAAACAATAGCAGTGTTAAAACCTGAATAGTATGGATTTAGAACAAAGGATTTAAAACAAAGGATTTAAAATGGCGTTAATCTCCAGTGGAAAGGAAACGAAAGTTAACCGGTTTGTGTATTCCAGTTTGTTATAAAGTATCCAACCCTGGCTGAAAGTTAAAGGTGGAAAGGGAAAGGAGAAAGCAACTATAAGAAAGTCAGCTAATATATAATCTGATTTATTTTGAAGAGTATTTTGTGAGAAGTTGGGAAGAAGTTTGCTTTATAAGCATGGCAACGGAGCAAGGGGGAGGTCCCCCAGCTGGCACAGCTCTAATGCAACCGCAGATAGAGACAATAAGCCTCCAGGATTTGAAAAACTTTATAGGTAAAGAAATCAAAGAAGTTAAAGGAATGGTCCAGGATAATATGGATAAATATGATCAGCTTGATAAAAATATACAAGCAATAGCTAAGGGTCTGTCTGATGTGGTGCTCAAGGTGGATAATAAAGTTGAACAATTGGCTTTGGACCTGGAAACTAAAATGAAAGAATCTGATTTAAAATTTGTGGAAGTTGATGGAAAAATACAAAGGATTGATAATGAAATAACTATGATGCAATTTAGATCAATGGAATTTGCTATCAGATTGAGGGGAATAAGAGAGAATACTAGAGAAGATATTAGAAGAATCTGTGGGGACGCACTGGCTACATTACTGAAACTGGATGATTCCGATGAGATTTTTTTTAAGATTGACAAAATTTATAGAGTAAACTCACGTGCAGCACTACAAAGACAGCTACCAAGAGATGTGGTTATATATTTTACTGATAGAAGCCTTAGAAATGATATTTTGCAGAAGTCCTTTTACTCTGCTCTACAAATAGATGGAACCCAGATTGGTATTTTTAAGGAGTTACCACCAGCGATGTTAAAGTCTAGAAGGGATTTTGGATTTTTGGTAGCAGAGTTGAAGAAAAGACAGATACAGTACAGGTGGGATGTTCCAATGGGTATTATACTGAGATATGAAGGTGTGAGATATCGTTTGAATATCTTAGACAAAGCAAAAGAATTTTATTATGCAGTACTGAAGGCAAGTGTTACAACTCCACGCACATCTACACCAACAGATATTGAGATTGAAGAGCAGAGGCAGTTTGAAAAAGAGACAGAAGAACAAATAAGACAGCTGCAAAAAGAAAAGGAAACCCAGGGTGCTGCAGGTGGTTTTCAGGTGGATCCTTTTGGACCTCTCTTGAGCTCTTCTCTGGAGGAATCGTCAAAGACTGTTATAGAGGGAACTGTTGAAATGCCAATGCTTAAATTAGATGAGCAACGTGTAACTAGATCTATCACCAGACAAATTCAAGAAGCGCAGAAGCAGGGGAAGCCCCAAACACAATGAGTTAAGAAAGATAAAGGAAAGAAGCAAGTTGAAGCCATGGGACGAGCACGACCGAAGATTAGTCTTGTGGAGAAAGAACTTCAGCAAATGCTCTCAACGCTTCAGATCAGACCAAATGATGCTTAAATTTCTATCTTGGAATGTGAATGGTTTGAATTCTCCACAAAAAAGGAAAACAATATATCACTATTTGAAGCAATTTAATAATGATGTTATTTGCCTACAAGAAACTCATATCAGGCTGCAAGATCAGAAGTAGTTGATGAATTCAAGATTGGGAACACATTTTGCAGCCTTTAATTTGGAAAAGAAAAATGGTGTGGTGATATATATAAATAAAAGACTTTCAGCTAAAACTATAGAAGTGGATGATTGTGGCAGATATATAGCAATCGAGCTTTATACCGATTATGGCCCCATTTTGGTGGTAGGAATATATGCACCAAATCAACAACAAGAAAGTTTTTACAAGATGCTCCATTCAAAAATCTTGGACTGGAATTTTAAGAGTATTTTAATTATGGGAGATTGGAACGGAGTGATTTCCCCAAGGATAGCTAAAAAAACGACGACCAAATCTACTAGTAAGTTACCACAGGCTTTTTTTGAATTACAAGAAGATTTGGAATTAAAAGATATTTGGAGAATACATAACTCAAATGAGTTGGATTTTACTTTTTACTCAGACAGACATAAATCTTTCTCAAGGATTGACTTTTTTTTGATAACAACTGATTTACTTCCTAAAGCAAAGAAAACAAAGATATTTTCCAGGACATTAACTGATCATAGCCCGGTGTGGCTAGAGATTGAATTAGGGAAGAGGCCAAGAAGGTCCTGGAGAGTAAATGAAAACTTATTTAGATATGAAAAAAATGTCGATGAACTTAAAAAATATATGAAGGAATTCTTTAACTTCAATTTGAATAAGGGTACCCCTATTGAAACAGTCTGGATGCAAGTAAAGCTTATATGCGTGGGGTCCTGATACATATGAATTTTAAACATAAACAAAGCAGACAGAAAAAGAGAATTGACTTCCTTCCGGTTGGCCGGAGGCGACGGTCGAGTCTTGGGGCTCGTCTGCCGCTTGGTTGCCTCTACGGCCCCCCAAGGGGCAGGGAGTTCTTTGAAAGGATTCCTGCTGTACAGGCGGCTGGCGGGGAATCCCCCTACCCCAACGGCGTCGGGGGTGGTGGTCCCCGCTTCGACCTAGGCGTAGGAGAACGAGTCACAGGGGGGCATCGTCCCCTTTGCCGATGGAGGACCGGAATATCTAGCCGCTTTCACGAAGAGCTGAAATGCCGGAGTTGGAGGCAACACCGAGGCTCTGGCTGCAAAGTGGACTGTGAGTGATTTTATTTCAATGCTTGCAACTTTCAGCTTGAAAGAGGATGGAGGGGGGAGTTTGTAATGTCCCCCCTCGGAATGGAAAAAAGCGGCATTTAAAAATGCTCCCCAGGCTTGGGGAAGCGGAGAAATCAACATCCGATTTTTTAAAACTATAAGTGAAAGTCTTTCCTGTATTACCTTTGGATACTTAGTATCGAAGTCTGGCAACAATGAGACAATTTATTGCTTGTTAACTCCCAGCGACTTCCAGATGGGCGGGGGAAGATGGCGTTCCTTTGTTCTCAGGAGACATACTTTTCTTGAAAAACTGCTGACATTCCCTTGTGTTCGGGGCTGCCTTTCTCTTTTCACTAACGATTGCATGTAATGGATTAATTGGACCTTTCCCTGAAGTGCCTTCTTTTTTTCTTTTTACCTGATTGCTTTTAAGAACTTGGTTTCTCTCTGGATTATAATTAAATGACACTGTGACTCTGGTCACCGAAATCTGCTCCCACCTTGACTCACAGACTCCTCTCCAGCAGACGCCATTTTACTGACAAAGACTTAAATCTTTCATTATGGCTTCAAAAAAGCAGACGCATCAAACCAAGATCACTTTGATGTTACCAGAAAAAACAGACATGGACGCTAAATTATCAGCAATGGATGAAACTCTTCAGAACATTATGAAAGAAATTAAAGAAATGCGGAAGGACCATGTCAGATCCAAATTAGAACTTTTGGAGACACAGAAGAAATTGATGGAAAATACACAAAAGATTGATGGTCTGGAGTTGGGGTTGGCTGGGACAAGGGAAGAGCTTAAAAGTTTTACTAATGAAATAGGGGATTTAACTGGTCATATGTCTAGGATGGATTTTGAAAGAATGTCTTACTTTTTAAGATTTCAGAACGTCCCTGAGTCACCTGATGAAGATTTGACTGATTTAATGTGTACAATTTTAGCAGATTATATACAAAAGAGCAAAGAAGATATTAGGGGGGACATTGATCTGATATATAGAATAAATTCAGCATATGCTAGGATAAATGAAGTACCCAGAGAGATCCATATTAAATTTGTAAAGAGGTCAACAAGGGAAAGGATCCTGAGAGTGCAGAGAGACAGTCCTTTAATGTACCAGCAGAATGAGATTGCCGTCTTGAAGCAGGTCCTGAAAAAGATTAGAGAGATAAGAAGGAAGTATTCCTTCTTGTCCAAAAGATTATTTAAAAAGGGGATTTGGTTCAAGTGGGTGATGCCAGAGCGGATGTTGGTGTTCTGGGAGGGAGGAAGGGTGAGAATTAAAACAATTGCAGAGGCGGAAGCCTTTCTTAAAAAACATTCCTCAATCCTGGAGGATGAAAATGGGAGAACGGAGGGTGCTACAGCCTCGCCCACTGGAGGTCAGGGAGAGGAAGACACAATTGCCAAAAGACTTAGATCTCAAAAGTGACTTTATTTTTGTATTGTACAACTTTTATTTGGATGTTTATACATGATTGTTAGCATAGATTTTAAAATGATATATTTGTATCTCTTTCCACTTTGTAGTACAAACGAAAATTTACTGTATTAATTATATATTCTTTTATGAAGCCTAGGCTGGGGCCAATGACTCTGACATGGAGGTTCTCACAATGTCTTTCTAATACCTTATTTACCTTGCCCTATTTGTATAAAAAATTTTTAAAATCACTAAAACTTTTTCAATAAAAAAAAAAGAAAAAGAGAATAGAATTGGAAGAAGAAATAAAGAAAAAGGAACAGCTACTTATAGCAACTCCAAAAGATGGGTCACTCCAGATGGCTATAAAGCTGTTGAAAGACCAATTTCAAATGCTTATATCAGAACAAACAGCAACTAATTTACAATTTGCTAAACATAACACTTTTGTTAATGCTAACAAACCTGGTAGGTGGTTGGCTTACACCTTGAGAAAGAATACGAATAACAGAATTATTGACAGAATCCAGTATGGAGGAAAAGGGGTTTATCAACAAGATTTGATTTTAAAAGCCTTTGTGGATTATTATGCTAAGTTATATGCAAAGGATAACATACAAAATAAGCTTGTAGATGAATACCTGGAAGGAAAAAGGATTACCAAAATATGCTTGCTTCAAAAGGCAAACTTGGAACGTTTGATAACTACTGATGAGATTAGCCTAGCCATAAAGCAACTTAAACCAGCTAAGGCTCCAGGGACTGATGGTTTGACTGCAATTTATTATAAAACTTTACAAATGGAGATGATTGAACATCTTACAGAATTATTTTGTAATATACAGCAAGGAGGCAAAATACCTTCCTCATGGCAAGTGGCTTTTATATCGTTGATACCTAAAGATGAAGATGGTCCTAAGAAGCCAGAGGACTATAGACCAATATCTCTCTTGAATACAGACTATAAAATTTTTGCTAAAGTATTAGCCAACAGATTGATGCCAGTTATTCAAGAGGTAATTCATCATGACCAAGCAGGATTTATCGAAGGTAGACATATGAAGGAGAATGTAAGCTTTGATATACACGCTTCGCACCTAAACTAGTCACTTCCTGCTTGACCTTCGTTTGCTGTTCTTCTGTATTCAGTAAAAGTAACCTTAATCATTTTGAAATATGCTTAAGTGTGGTCTTTCTTTAGTATTCGAAGAAGCGAACCCTGACATTAAGCAGGAAGTCACTACACTCCGGATCCCGATGTCGGAGCCTGGGAAAGAAGAACCGATGGGAGAGGCCGCCTCTCACCCCGCTGCCCAAAAGGAGGACTCGAGGTCAGTGATGGAGTTATTAGCTGGCCTTAACCTAGAGCCAAATCCCGAAGAAGGATCAACACGCCATCGTTGGTCCGAGGGAGTGGGAATGAAGGAATTTGTAAAAGATGACATCGGTCCCGGAGTCACGACCACAAGGCGCCGGTTTGCCTATTCTCCACCCTCCATGGCAGATTTGTTAAAAGAAGAGAGGGACTTGAGAGAGATGGCAAGAGATTTACTTCGTCAAGCGGACGATAGAAAGGAGGCTCTAGATAAAATGTGGGGAGGGGATCCGCATCCTCCGGAATGGGAAGGAATTAAACAACAGCAAGAGGCCCCCTCCCAAGAACTAAGAGGAGTCAGCCCCCAACCGCCTGTGGGAACCCCTAGAGAATCACAAAGGGGAGAACCAACCCCTCCCCCTCGCCGGCCGGCAAGACTCCCCCCCCTGGGGATTAAGTTTGGTGGGAACCCTGCTGAGTTAGGATTTTTTTTACTGCACGTCAGCAACTATGTTAAACAGTTTGCGGATGACTTGAGAGGTGATGATGCAAAGATAAGAATTGTAGCCCTCGCGCTGGAAACTACAGCCGCTGATTGGTTAGTGTCCTTACACAATAACCATTCCCCACTAATGGGGAACTTCGACAGTTTTATGACTGCTCTTAGGAGGCGATTTGAAGATCCCCTCATTCAAAGAAAGGCAAGGATGGAAATGAAGAATCTGCGCCAGGGCAATAAATCAGTTCAAGCTTACACGCAACGTTTTCAAGAACTTGCGATTTATATGAGGGGTTGGAGTGAAGATGCCCTCATCGATGTTTATACAGAAGGTTTAAACCCAACCCTGTATGAGACCTGCATAAACCGGCGTACGCCCCAATCTCTTGCTGACTGGTATCAGCTTGCCGGTGATGTTGAAATAGATCTAGCTCGAACAAAACCTCTGTTTCAATTTGAAAAGAGAAGACAGCCTGGAATCCCTGCCCCCCAAACCTATGAGAGGGATTACCACAAACAAAGCAAAGAGCGCAGATCTGCTACACCTCGTTCGGGTGCCTGTTTTTGCTGTGGGAAGGAGGGGCATTGGGCCAATAACTGCAAAATGAAGCAAACGCCACGCCCGCATTCCTCAGCTGAGGGGAAAAAGTCCGCCAAATCTCCGAGCGTGCGCACTAAACCAGTGATGTTTGGAGCGGAGCCTCTGGATCTCTCTGCTGGTGACCAGCAAAAGGCGGAACTGGATGACTGGGAAAAGGACTCCTCCTCCTCCTCTGATGACAATTGGGTGAGTCCCCATTCTGGGCCCCTTACTATTCCTTTGCAGCTTTTGGCTCCATCTAGTGGACGCAATTGTAAAATACAAGCTCTTATAGATTCTGGCTGTTCTCGTTGTCTCATCAGCCAGGAATTAGTACAACACATGGGTTTCCACCTAAAAAATTTAAAAGTACCTATCGCTTTCTGCCAAATGGATGGTACTGTAGCAGGTGGCATTCCAGCATTATATATAACTGAACCAATTCAAGTGTCTATTGGTGACACCCATCGAAAAACTATTAACTTTATTGTAGCCCCCATTGCTGACAACCCTGTTATTCTAGGCATTAACTGGCTACGAAAGTGGAATCCCCTAATTGATTGGAAAGAAGGGTGGGTTCGAATCCCTTTCATTTTGCCTAACGATATGCCTCCCCCCCCTAATGATCAGCCTATACCCGAACAAGCTCCTCTCAAGGAACCTGTTAATTCAAGCTTGGCCCTCCCAACCCTGGAAGTCATACCGGGAGAAGAGAAAATCCCTAAAGAGTACTGGGACCTTAAAGATGTTTTCAGTGAAAAATCCTGTGACACTCTTCCCCCCACCGGGCTACAGACTGTTCTATTGATTTCCTCCCAGGGGTACAACTTCCAAAATCTCGCATTTACTCTATGACACCCCGCGAAATGGTAGAACTTCGCAATTTTATTGACAAGAATTTGAAGAGAGGTTTCATTGAACCTGCCAGGCCACGTGTAGCCGCCCCTGTGATGTTTAGAGAAAAGAAAGATAGTACGCTCCGTCTGGTTCAGAATTAGAAATTTCTGAATGCTATCTGTGAACACAATGTCTACCCACTACCACTCATGAAAGACATGTTGGCTCATCTAGCTTCTGGCAAATTTTTTACTAAACTCGATCTAAGGGAAGCTTATTACAGGATAAGGATTAAAGAGGGAGACGAGTGGAAAACTGCTTTTAACTGCTCTTTAGGGTGCTTTCAATTCAAAGTGTTGCCATTTGGCTTGCAAGGGGCACCTTCAGTGTTTATGCAACTAATCAATGACGTTCTCCATGAGCACCTGTACAAGGGCGTTATCGTCTATCTTGATGACATCGTCATATACACAAAAACACATGATGAACACGTAAAACTAGTCCGTTCTGTTTTGCGTAAACTTCGAGCTGCTGAACTCTATGCTAAACTTTCTAAATGCGAATTTCACCAGGAAAAAATTGACTACTTAGGTTACCGCATCTCTTCTGAGGGAATTGAAATGGATCCTGCAAAGGTGAAAGCTGTCACGGAATGGGCCCCTCCTCGCACTTGTAAACAATTACAAAGTTTTTTGGGATTCGCCAACTTTTACCGCCAATTTATACCCTCTTTTGCTAGCATTGCACTACCCATCACAAACCTACTCAAAACAAACGGGGACAACAAACCGCGACCAGGTTCTCCTTTGAACTGGACTATGGAGTGCCAAACCGCATTTGAAAAACTTAAATGCTTATTTGCAGCAGAACCGGTTCTGAAACATCTTGATGTCAACTCCCCCTTCGTAATTCAAGCAGACACTAGTGATGTGGCTGTAGGTGCTGTCTTGTTACAACATAACCAATGAGGCCAACTACAACCTTGTGCTTACACTTCCCGTAAGTTATCCAACACTGAACGCAGATGGGCGATTTGGGAGAAGGAAGCTTTTGCGGTTCGTTGGGCCCTCATGACTTGGCGTCATTTTCTGGAGGGGGCTCCTCACCCATTTGAGGTTTGGACTGACCACAAAAATTTGGAGTCACTCACGACGTCCCGCAAATTGTCCCCGAAGCAGCTACGTTGGGCTCACTACTTCCATCGTTTCAACTTTACCCTCAAATACATTCCTGGAGGAAAAAATTTCATGGCTGATGCTCTTTCCAGGCTACCTCAATACGACAATTCTAAACTCACGGTTGTTCAGCCTGTGATACCACTTACTTTAATGGCTGCTCCCGTCGTGACCAGAGGTCAATCCACGGTCCAAACTAACCCACCTACAGAACTGATTGCCAGAATTAAGTCGGAACTGCTTACCAATGATTGGTATTCCACACACTCTTCTGACTGCACCATCAGAGATGATCTACCCTGGATCGGTTCTAAGATTTATGTCCCTGCTACCCTACGGCCTTTTGTATTACAACGAGTGCATGACTCAAGACTAGCTGGACATTTTGGATTTGTAAAGACTATACATTTGGTGAAACGCCAATTTTGGTGGCCCTCCCTCAAAAAAGATGTTGAATCCTATATCGCCAGTTGTCCAGTTTGCGCTGCTTCCAAATGTTCCCCTGGGAAATCCCACGGTCTCCTCCAATCTGTGGCGCGACCAGAGGCTCCTTGGAAGGAAATTTCTATGGACTTTATTGTTGATCTTCCAAGTAGCCAAGGCTATACTGTCATTTGGGTGGTCACTGATCTGTTCTCCAAACAAGTTCATTTTGTACCTTGCTCCAAGATTCCATCCGCTAAATCTTTGGCTAAACTCTTTCTTACTCACATTTATCGCTTACATGGAGTCCCAAAGCGTATCATCTCTGATAGGGGTACTCAATTTACGTCACAATTTTGGAAGGAGTTTCTGAGATTGACTGGCTCCGCCCAGGGCTTAAGCTCCTCCCACCACCCGCAGACTAATGGGGCCTGTGAACGAGCTAACTCCGTTCTGGAACAATACTTGCGCTGTTTTATAAACTTTCAACAGGATGATTGGGCTGATCTCCTGATTCACGCTGAGGTAGCGTATAATAACTCGGTTCACAGCAGTACTGGAATGACCCCATTCAAAGTAATTTATGGTCAGGACTTTGTACCTATCCCTGAGCTTCCGCATGACCCCCCTGCAATTCGTTCTCTGGCAGATTGGAGTGGTAAATTGTCTTCGGTTTGGCCCATTATAAGAAAAACGTTGGATGATGCTCATCAATCTCATAAGTTTTACGCCGACAAGAAATGAGCTATTCCACCACAATACAAAGTCGGAGACCGGGTATATGTTTCTACTAGACATTTGGACAGTCCTCAGAAATGCAAGAAAGTAGGTCCTAAGTTTGTGGGACCTTTCACGATCACTAAAATAATCAGCTCTGTCTCCGTTCGATTGGACCTACCAAAAACCTACCGACACCTCTACCTGGTTTTCCATGTCCACCTGTTGAAACCTGAACGTTTGTCACATCTTCAAAAACCTCATCCTGATGCCCCTGCGCCCCTACTGGTGGATGGACAACAACATTATGAAGTCCGTGACATTTTAGATTCCAAAGTGCATAGAAACAAAATACAGTACCTAGTGGTTTGGAAGGATTTCCCCCCGTCCCATAATGAATGGGTGGATAAACAGCATGTAAATGCCCCCAAACTACTACGACAATTCTATGCTAAATATCCTAGCAAACCCTAACCTCTTTTTCCCTTTTTTATATGTTGTTGTGTGGTTTTCTTTGTGTTTCTCTTGTTGTCTATTTTTCAGAACTGAATCCCCTGCTTCTGGAGGAGGTCCGGATGTCAGCCTTCGCTTTGCTGCATGCTTGGCTGCCATGGAAACGGGAAGGGTGGGGTTATGGGGTTAACTATGAGTGCTGGTGGAAGATGGTACGGGCCAGTGTTATCTCAAACCTAACAGTATCACATTCCATTCTGATGATGGCGTGGACGTGAGGCCCACCTGATGTCCTAGAGAAATCTGCATTGGACACTGTTGTAGGGGGCATGGGTTATTGGGGTTGGCTTAAGCTTTGATATACATGCTTCGCGCCTAAACTAGTCACTTCCTGCTTGACCTTCGTTTGCTGTTCTTCTGTATTCAGTAAAAGTAACCTTAATCATTTTGAAATATGCTTAAGTGTGGTCTTTCTTGAGTTTTCGAAGAAGCGAACCCTGACAGGCAACTTATAGATTTAATTGACTATCTAGACAAAAATAAGCAGATCTCTGCAGTGCTGGTTTTCTTGGACGCGGAAAAGGCCTTTGATCGAGTGAACTGGAACTTTCTAATCAAGACTTTGGAAAAAATGGACATGGGGATTCGGTTTCGACAGGCGATAGGAGCAATATATCAGCAACAAAATGCACATCTTATTATTAATGGAAATTTGTCTATGAGTTTTGTGATACAAAAAGGTACAAGACAAGGTTGCCCATTATCTCCATTGTTATTTATTTTAACTTTAGAAGTCTTGTTGAATACAATTCGGGACTCGAACTCCTTAAATGGTATAGCTATAAGGCAAAAGGAATACAGAATTAGAGCATTTGCAGACGATCTGGTTGTTACCCTATCACGTCCTTTGAATTCAATAATCCAGATGAAAAACATTATAGAAGAATTTGGCATGGTATCTGGGTTCAGACTTAACCAAAAACACCCGAAAATGATTGTTAAAAACATGACAGAGATTCAAAAAGAGAGACTTGTAAGTTTGGCAGGTTTTGAAATAGTTTCTAAGGTCAAATACTTAGGCATACAAATTGCAGACTTAAATATAAAACTTTTCCAAAATAACTATGAAGTGCTGTGGCAAAAGATACAGAAAGACCTACAAGCATGGAAAAAGTTACAATTATCTCTGCTTGGAAGAATTTCAGCAATCAAAATGAATATTTTACCTAGATCCATCTTTTTATTTCAGATGATTCCGGTGCTTAAATCTGATAAAATTCTGTTAGAATGGCAAGCAACATTGAATAAATTTGTTTGGAATGAGAAAAAACCAAGAGTAAAGTTGAAGATTATGAAAGAGGTGGCCTTAGACTCCCAAACCTTCGATTGTACTATGAAGCAGCTGCATTGTCACAAATAGCAGAATGGTTTGGGAAAACAAAAACCGAATTGCTGAATATAGAAGGTCACGACCTTGTTTCGGGATGGCATGCATATCTTTTTTATGAAGATAGGGTGGACAAAGTGTTTAACAGTCATATTCTCCGAAATGCCTTGATGAGAATATGGAAGAAGCACTGGCCTAACTGGGATTATAAGATACCGCTTTGGTTGGATCTTGCAGATACCATGTGGATTATAAATACTAAGTCACTCGGGGATTGTTTATATAAAGATGTGCTTTTTGCTGATGGGGGCAGTTGGCAGCTGAAAACTCTGGAACAACTGTTGGAAGAAGGAATTATTTTAAACTGGTTACATTATAAACAGCTACAGATGAGATGGAAAGAAGACCAAAGAGTTGGATTTATGGACAATGAAGCAGAACTGATTAAGCAGATAAAAGAGACTGGCCCAAAGCATATCAAAAGAATATATAATGTACTGTTAGAAAGGGATTCAGAAAGTGAACTGGTTAAGGATTGTATGATTAAATGGGCTCAGAATTTTGGCGAACCTGTCATGTTGGAGACGTGGGAAAAAATATGGGTTCAGAATGTTAAATTTACACAGTCACAGAATTTAAGGGAGAACTTTTATAAAATGTTTTATAGATGGTATTTAGATCCTAAGAAATTATCATGTATGTATCCTAATGTTCAACCAAAATGCTGGAGGTGTGGGTGTTTAGATGCTACATTTTTTCATATATGGTGGACCTGCAATAAGGTTAAAGCTTTCTGGATAAAAATCTGGTGTGTTATGCAAAATGTATTGAAGAAAAGACTACAATTTACTCCGCAAATGCTTTTATTGGGTATAAAGGACTCTACAAAGGGGGAAATGAAATTGCTTTTGTATATGGTCACAGCAGCTAGGTTGCTGATTGCTCAGCACTGGAAAAAAGACGCTTTACCTATGATTGACCAATGGATACAGAAAGTGGTGGGGTTTGCGGAAATGGCAAAAATCTCAGCTTTCTTAAAAGACCAGAAGCAGGAGAATTATATACAGGAATGGGAAAAATGGATTGATTATATACAAAATAAATACCAGACTAGAAAATATCATGTAGCTTTTAGGTAAGAATGATTAGACTGACAAGGTAATAAGCAAGGGGAACAACATGAAGAGAATGAATAACATATGGGTTGTTTGGAACTATAAGAGTGGCGTATAGTGGATGTCTGGGGGGTGGGGCAGAACAGGAGGTGGGGGAGGGTTAGGGTGGTTAGGGGAGGGAAATATATCTGTATAAGATTTATATGAATTAGCTTAAAAGATGGGAACAAGGGGGTAATGTTATTTTATGAGAAATCTATATTAGGGGTACAGTATTTGTATCTGAATTACATTATATGTATGGGGGGGGAAAGGGGGGGAAATTTGTTTGTATAAAACTCTTTCAATAAAAAAATAAAATAAAATAAAAGGAAACTGGATATAAATTGTAAATAGGGATTCGGAAAAGAGGTTTAGAAATTTTATTAAATATAATCAACCATTATCTAGAATATGTCATAAAGATGTAATGTTATTGGATGATATTGGAAATAGCCAATGAAATGTCATTATGTGGTTGTGCTTTTAATGTTGGAATATTCTATGCAAAAGGACGCAAAAACAATTATAGTCAAATGAAAATTGAGGTATGATGATAGTAAGATATATAAAGATCTTTGATTTAAAATATATAATTTGATATGAAATGTAGGTGATGACTGTGGAAGAGATGCACGAAAGCTTTTTGTAACCAATTGACACACTTTCTACAATATGTAATGGAAGATGATTTTGTGGTGGTTTTTTGTGTTGTGTTTGTCTGTTTATTCAAAAATAAAAAATAGAAAAAAAAGAAGTGCAAGGAGAGCTGCAAGGAGAGCTATTCCATCTACGTCTACAAGATCCTCAAATACCGGCATCTCCTCCAAGGCCATGAGCATCATGAACTCCTTCGTCAATGACATCTTCAATGACATCTTCTCGCCTGGCTCACTACAACATGCGCTCCACCATCACCTCCTGTGAGATCCAGACAGCCATCCACTTCCTCCTGCCCAGTGAGCTGGCCAAGCATGCCATCTCTGAAGGCAACAAGGCCATCACCAAATATACCAGCTCCAAGTATAAGCTGTTTTCCTGCAAAAGCACATGGCGCTCCATTTGGGGGGA
Organism: Rhabdophis nuchalis; assembly: GCA_039707465.1. Taxonomy (NCBI): domain Eukaryota; kingdom Metazoa; phylum Chordata; class Lepidosauria; order Squamata; family Natricidae; genus Rhabdophis; species Rhabdophis nuchalis. The sequence goes on from CM077647.1 coordinate 98,589,583, forward strand.
CACCAAAGGCTCTTTTGAGCCACAAATAAAAATAAATTAAAAAAATAAAAAAAAGTTGGCTGAACAAAGCTGGCTGGAAAAAAAAAAGCTGGCTAAGAAGAATGGGTTTGAACAATGATTGATAATACTGAACTGATGATTAAGTCTCTCTAGAAGAAAGAAATTAAGACCAGCTGTGAAAATATGGTGTTGCACTTTTTTGCTACATTATAATAGGCTGCTGAAAATACTTTTTTTTAAACTGGAAAAAAAAAACTTGGACAAACCAGACAACTCATACTAAAGGTTTTCCTTTTGTTCCCCCACTTATCTACTTTGGTCCTTTTTTCTACGCACATTTTTTTCTTTTTTCTTTCTCCCACCCCCTTCCCCTCCTCCTCTGTCTCTCCTTTTTTTTTTGTCTTTTTGCAATGAAGTGTGGATTACCATTGTGGAATTAATTTTGGGGCTTTTTTCTTTTTTTATTGGGTTTTTTTTATCAATCTGTTTTTTTTGTTTCCTTGCTCTTTTTTTCTTCCCCCCCTTTTTACTACACTTTGGCATTGTAAAGCAAATGGATTAAGGTAGCAAGAACCTGAAGACTGGGTCCAAGAATAGAGGTTGGTTTGTTGGAGGTTGGTGCTTGAGCTGCTGTGGGCGACTTCAGAATTACAATCAATCTACTAATTTACTCATTGGATTATAAAATCTGATTATAGCTCAAACACAATAATGGCAGAATCAAATACCAAGATGAAGAAAATGCATCATATGCATCTTCAACAGCTACACCACCCAGCTCAGTGACCCAAAATGTAACAGGCATACCAACACAACAAGACAAAGCTACCTTGGAGTTAAAAAGTATGTTGCAAGCCATACACGTGGATCTTAAGGATCTTAAGGAGCAAGTAAACAAAGTAGAAGAGAAAGTGGGCAAGGTGGAAGATGATTTGAAAGAAGTCAAGGAAATGATGGGGAAAAATGAGCAGACACTGCAGAAGGTGGAAGAAAGAACAGAAATAACAGAGGAAAAAAGTGGAGGAGATGGCTTATAGATTGTTAACAAATGATAAAAAAAACGAGATGAATCCACCATGTTCTGGGAAATGGAACAATCTGAATTCTACCTAAGATTCAGAACATTGAAGAGGAGACAGGAGAGAATTTAGCAGAGAAGAAATTCTCTCAGGTGTCACAGAAATGAGTAGGGAATATACTGACACTAGAGATTTTGTATAGAGAAATACGACAAAATAAAGAGGTAAAAGGGATGAAGGTCAAGAAAGAATATAAATTACAAGCATTCGCAGATGACTTGGTGTTTATTATAGTGGATACAATAGAAACATTGCCAAAACTAGTTGAAATTATAACAGGTTTGAAGATTGATAAAGATAAAACAAAAATTCTGGTGAAAAATATGACAGAAAAAGAGAAAAGGGAGTTGATGGGGAAACTGGACATACAAGTGATGAAAAAAGTGAAATATTTGGGTATTCAATTGACATCAAGGTGTGTAACACTAAAGGAGGATAACTATTATAAGTTGAGAAAACAAATAGAAATAAATCTAGAAAATGGAAAGAATAGCAGTAGTAAAGATGAATAGCAAGACTGCTATACTTATTCCAAACAATACCGATAAAATTAGAGAAAAAATACTTTGAAAGTATGAATAAAATAGTGGGAAAATATATATGGCAGGGGGAAAAAGCAAGAATTAATATAAAAATATTGCAAGATGCAAGAGTTCGAGGTGGATTTGGATTACCAAACTGGGAATTGTACTATTAAGCAGCGGGATTAGCTTGGATGAAAGAATGGATCTTATTGAGTAATACAAGATTATTGACATTGGAATGTCATGATTTTCAACTAGGTTGGCATGCTCTTTTGTGGTATGGTAAAAATAAGGCACATGGCTATTTTCAAAGACATTATGCAAGAAATGGATTGTTAAACAATATGGGAAAGAATAAAAGGGAAACACTATTTAGGAATACCAATGTGGCTTTCAACAATGGAAGTATTGACAAACCCAAATGTTTCTAGTATGGAAAATATCATTAGATACTAAGATATCTTAACAGAACAGACTGAGTGGCTGTGGCTTCTGGTACCCCGTTTCAGCCAGATTATTCCAACTCTGGCCAATGGGGGCGAAACACCGGCCCCCGTGGAGAGGGCGCGCAATTTGGGTGTCCTCCTGGACTCCCGGCTGTCTATGGAGGACCATGTGGCAGCCGTGGCCAGGGGGGCGTTCCATCAGGTACGCCTGATGCGCCAATTGCGCCCCTTACTGGACCGGGGTGCCTTACGCACGGTCACTCAAGCACTCGTCATGTCTCGACTTGACTACTGTAATGCTCTCTACATGGGGCTTCCCTTGAGGTGCACCCGAAGGCTACAGTTAGTCCAGAACGCAGCCGCGCGGGTGATTACGGGAGCGCCTAGACACTCCCATATAACACCAATCCTGCGCAAGCTGCACAGGCTTCCTGTGGTCTTTCGGGTGCGCTTCAAGGTTTTAACAACCATCTTTAAAGCGCTCCATGGCTCGGGACCTAGTTATATGCGAGACCGCCTCCTGCCCCATACATCCCTTAGACCGATACGCTCCCACAGAGAGGGCCTCCTTAGGGTGCCGTCGGCCGGACAATGCCGACTGGCGACACCCAGGGGGAGAGCCTTCTCTGTGGCGGGACCAGCCCTTTGGAACGACTTGCCCCCTGAACTCCGTACCATTTCTGACCTCCGCCTCTTCCGCAAGTGTCTGAAGACACACCTATTCCAACTAGCCGGCCTTGCGTAGCCTCCAATACCGACTCGTAGATAGTTTTAAAATGGGGATTTTAATTCGGTTTTAGCACAGGCCCTTAGTTGAATAAGTTTTTTTTAAAAAAAGTTTTATATGTTTTTTATGTTTTTTAATGTTCCTGTGCGCCGCCCTGGGTCCGTTTGGAGAAGGGCGGGGTATAAATTCAATAAATAAATAAATAAGAAAGGGGGGAACTAAAACAAAAACAAGAATTAGAAAAACGGGATTGATATAGAATGATTTTCCCAATTGCAAATACAATCAAGATATGAAAAAGATAAAAGGGAATATGGTTTTAACTTAGGAAGTTTGGAGTTGGATAAGATACTTATGGGAATGGAAGAAAGAATAATTAAGAAACTATATAGCTACCTATTAAGAACTAGGTTAGAAAGGGAAGTGGTTAAAGATACAATGGTAATTTGGGCAAAGAATTTTGGTCCCACGATTGAGTTAGAAAAGTGGCAACAACTATGGGAAAGTAACTATAAATTAACCATGTCAACAGCTTACAAAGAAAACTTATACAAAATGTTTTATAGATAGCACATGCCACTGGAAAAATTAGCAAAGATGTTTAAAGACAAATCAGCAAAATGTTGGAAGTGTCAACAAGCAATATGTTCCTATTATCATATGTGATGGACATGTGCAGAAGCACAAGAGATGAATACATTGACAGTGAAAATAAAGGATAAATGGAAAAGGGACTGAAGAAGGTGAAAACAGAAAATAAAATATTAAATATATAAGTATATATCTAAGAACGAGACATAAAGGGGGTGGTTATAGTTAGGATAGATTAGTGAAGGTAAGGGAATAAGAAATGATATCAAATTATATTTGGGTTTGCAAAAATACCATCCCAAGGAAACATAAACTGAAACCGGAAAGAGATACCTACAATAATAGAAAAGAGAGAGAGAAGAGGAGGAGAGAAGGAAAGGAAGATAGGGGAAAGAAGTAAGGAGAGGATGGAAGAGAGAGGAAGAGAAGGAGAGAGGGTAGGAAGGGGAAGAGGAAGCATAGGAGTAAGAGAAAGGGGAAGAAGTAAGGGAAAGGAGAGGAGGAAGGAAGAAAGTAGAGAAGGGAGGGAGGAAAAAAGAAAGGGAAAATAAGATGGTGTTACAACAGGCGGAAGAGATGGTAAATAAAGCAACCCAAACTGTATATTTTAACCTTTTAAATGAAATAATATATGTATATGAATGATAAATGTAAAGAAAAATAACAATTATGTGAATGTATACTTAAAGTGGTATGTAAGAGTATAAAAATTTTTCTTTTAAAAAAGTTGTACAAGATGGCCAAGTTTTTGTTTTTCTCAATAAAATATTTCCAGAGATATTATGTCTCAAAGTTGCTGGAACCTCAGAGTCATACAATATTGAAGCCTAATATTGTTCATTAAGATAGGCCTTATTTTACGTCTTTAATCTAATGCAACATAAGTGTGTAAATTAAGGTATAGAAGCAGGATACAAAAATAATATGTATATTTTCTAGAGTGAATTTTTTCAGGATCTGAAAATATTTTTCTATGTTAATAATAATAATAATAATAATAAATTTTATTTGTTACCCGCGCTCTCTCCCCAGGGGACTCGAGGCGGGGCACAGGAAAATTAAAAAACAGTAAACACAACAGAATACATAATTTAAAATCACAATTAAACAACAAATCCTGCGCTAAAAACATCTATAAAAAACTAAAAAACTGTCCCTAAAACCCCTAAGCACTAAAACCTAAAAACCCCAGGACAAGGAGGCTATCCCAAGCCGGCCAGACGGAAAAAGTAGGTTTTCAATTTAAGACGGAAGGAGCGGAGGTCCGTGGTCGTCCTAATATCGGGGGGAAGGTCGTTCCAGAGGGCCGGGCCCGCCACAGAGAGAGCCCTTCCCCTGGGTGTCGCCCGCTGACATAGTCTAGTGGACGGCACCCGGAGAAGCCCCGCTCTGTGGGAGCGAATCGGCCGTGAGGATGTATGGGGCAGGATCCGATCCTGCAGATAGCTAGGTCCCGAGCCATGGAGCGCTTTAAAGATGATAATTAACACCTTGAATAATGTCTTGATTAAAAACCAACTTAATATTCTTGTTGTTATAAGCTAAATGTTTGAGAATTGTATAGTAAATACTTCTAATAGAAATAGATTTTTGCAAAACTGACATATCTTCATTGGCTATTTACCTTACATCCTTGCTGATCACAGATGTATCTAAAAATTACAAAAGTTATCTGGATTATGCAGTTGCTAAAAAACATGATCTTATTAGTTGAAGATGTATATTTGCATACTGTCAGGAGAGATAATCAGCAATGGGATCTAAAGAAACCACACGTTTCATGCAATTTGTTGTTGTGTTACTGAGACTATTCATGGGCTCCCTTTAACCAGACCTCTCTCCCAGACCTGCTAGATGTCACTTCAGATTTCTTTCTTGACCTTCCGTGACTCTCTGAAAAGATCCATTCATTTTGGTTAATTAAAAATTGGGAACTGTCCTAAGCAACTTTATAACTGTCTTATTATAATATATGCCATAAAAATCAGACTTGCCAGCTAGACGTTAGTAAAATGAATATGGAAACCATATCTGAATGTGTATGTCAGGCCTGCAGTCATATTCCTTTTAGAATCTTTGGCCTGCCACACACTCTTATTTTACTATGCTGTTTCATTAGTGGGGAATAGGGAGGGGGGAATAGTAAGGAGTAGAATCTGTTGTTGTCAAAATAAAACATACCTTTCTAGAAGCCCAAGATCATTCTTTGTCTCTGCACCTCTGCACCTGACCGGAACTAGATGGATGGAAATGCAGTGACAGCATTGCAGTGGAAGATTGCACCAAATGATGGATTTGTGGCTGCAGGGGCAAGGTTTTGAACTTTCAACTGGGTGGAAACCTAGGAAGCTTTCAGATTTGGGTTTGCACAGATTGTATCAACATGTCCCTCTTATTATATTGGAACTTTGATGAAAGCTATGCCTTGAACTCTGATTTAATTCTGGGTGATATTTGGAATGCTGACATTAATCTGAATCTCCCTTAAAATAAATCACCACCAACCCGGCATGGGGAGCTGGCGAGGGGTGCTGACTCCCAATACTGACCTGACCTGGTCAGCATAAAATTTCAGTGAAGAATAAGCTAAGATGAGACATTTCTCAATATATCTCCCAAGCAGCAAAGGAATTTATGGAGGAGGAATTTTTAAGATTTATAGCATCTGGGAAGATGCAGCCGGAGGGGGCTGTAAAGGCTAATTCTTCACACACATGGAAAGATGATTGGAGCCTCCCAGAGCCTAACGTGAGTGAATCTTTCCCCTCCTTCACTAGTAAAAGCTGCAATGGACTGGAGGACTGGAGTGGAGATAATTACTCCTTCCATGCAGTGATAAATGAAATAACCCATTACCCTGCAACTGAGTTGAAGACAGATTCCCTATCAACAGGGGGAATTCAAACCAGCCAGCAGAAAGGGGTTTGGCCAACATCTCTTCCTAATCAGCAAACAATATTTAGGCTGCAGTCTGTGAATCAAGCACCACCAGGTTGGGCTTTCTTCCTAGGTCATGGATGGGAGAGATGCCAGTGGGCACCTGCTCTCCCTCATGGTAGATAACTGGGCAGTGGCTAACCCACAGATTGACACCCCCCCACCAAATCCAGTATCACCTGCAATGCCCCAACAGGTTCTTACCCCACCTTCCTACAGAGAAGAGTTATCGACAACGGAAGAAGGAATGAATGAGGGGGAAGCTGCAGGATGGATAGCAAAACAATGTGATGAGGTGGTTCCTAAGTTTAGAGATATATGCGCTTCAAGGTGTTAGTCATCATCTTCAAAGCGCTCCATGGCTCGGGACCTAGCTATCTGCGGGATCGGATCCTGCCCCATACATCCTCACGGCCGATTCGCTCCCACAGAGAGGGACTTCTCCGGGTGCCGTCCACTAGACTTTGTCAGCGGGCGACGCCCAGGGGAAGGGCCTTCTCTGTGACGGGCCCAGCCCTCTGGAACGACCTTCCCCCCGATATTAGGACAACTACGGACCTCCGCTCCTTCCGTTTAAAATTAAAGACACATCTTTTTCGCCTGGCCGGCCTTGGGTAGTCTCTTCTAAGGTTAGGGGTTTTAGGGGTAGTTTTAGTTTAGTTTATGGGTTTTTAGCGCAGGACTAATTTAATTCATTTTTAATTTTGTATTCTGTCGGTGGTTTTATCTGTATTTTTAATTGCCTGTGCCCCGCCTCGAGTCCCTTTGGGGAGAGAGAGCGGGATATAAAATTAAAATTATTAAATTATATTATAACTAGGTTCCTTCCCTCATGGGGGCCAATAAAATGCCGCCGTTGTTGTCAACTTGGCCACAGAACATCAGAGTGCTTGGCTCCAGCCCCAATGCCACAAACATGTGCACTAACTGCCATTGTGGTAAAGAGAAGGTCCCAGATGCCACCAGAAAAGAGTAATCTGGGCCAACAACCTCAGAAAGAGGATCCCCAACCTAAGGTGATGAAGAGTCCTATCAATGGGGGAGCCACAGAGGAGGAAAATGCTGAAGATGACCCAATGGTGAGTGCACTCATTCATCCCTTCGCCTTCCAAGTCAACCTCCAAGTACTCGAAATGGGGGTGGAAGGGGAAGTTGAAGCAGTCATGGACACTGGATGCACTCGATGCTTAATCAGCATGTCGATTGTAAAACAACTGGGTATATGCATAAGACCTCTAGACTGTCTCATTCAGGTTGAGCAAGTAGATGGAATGCTAACTGGAGGGGGGCCAGCCATGCTAATGACCGAACTGGTAAAGTTACAAGTGGGCCGCCACTATGAGCTTCTCAGATTCATTGTGGCCCCAGAGATGCCGGAATATATTATCTTGGGGCTTGCATGGCTTGACAAGTGGAATCTTACAATAATGGCAGTAGGAAATTGATGATTGCGTTTGAGCTGCTATCACCAGTGGAGGAAAAGGGCTACCCAGGGATGATTGAACCCAAGAGCCCAGAACCCGCAGACCTGCAGCAGAGACAAAAACCCTAGGGTTCCCACAAGTACCCAAAAACTTGTTGGGAGATGTTTTGTCGAGAAAACCACATACGACAGTAAGAAGGGTTCACTCCATCCTTTCTTCCTCCCACCAAAAGACAGCCCAAGTCACTAACTGACACCAGGATAAGTTGACGATAACCATGAAATTGGTGCTCCCAACAGACCAGTGACTCAACAATTACCAAGTTATCCTAATAATGAAAGATGGATTAGCATGGAAGGGGTACAAATTGTACGTCCCCACGGGGTTGAAGCTGGAAGTTCTACAGTGAAGCCATGAGGTGGAATTAGGAGGCCACTTTGAATTCTTAAAAACGCTCCACCTCACCAGGTGTCAGTTTTTATGGCCAAAGATGGAATCGGAGGTGGAAGATTACGTAAAAAGCTGTGCTACTTGCGCAATGATGAAAACACTGCTGGAGAAACCCCCTGGACTATTACAACAAGTGGCCAGCCCTAACTGACCATGGGAAGAGGTCGCAATGGACTTCATCATCGAACTCCCAGACAGTAGTGGGAATAGAATAATCTGGACAGTTATTGATTTGGTTTTCTTTTTTTTACATTTTTTTAAATTTTTAAATAAACAAAAACAAACAGAACACAAAAGAAAAACATACAACCTTCTGCCATTTAATATAATGTGTCATTTGGTTACAGGTTTTTGTGCATCCTTTCCTTAGTCACCACTTACAATTATATATTGCAATCACAAATTATCCACTTGGTTAACATACATATATTATGTTAACTCTCTATTATATATATCTCGTATAATTCCCATTAAAAAAAATATCTGGTTTAAAGTCTATATGTTTTTGTGTCATTTTTTTCCAACCATGTGTGGATTTTACCCCAATTCTACGCAAGTCCACCACATATCGTAATACGAACCGGGTGTCTGTTGACATTTCCAACACTTTTCAGATTTGTTTTTGAACATTTTTGCTATTCTCATCAGGGGTAGATGCCACCTATAAAACATATTATACACATTTTCTTTATATACTGTTGACATTGTCATTTTGTAGTTTTGAATCCAAAATTTCTGCCACTTCTCGAATTCAAACCCATACCCAAAATTCCCCCCCCCAGGCTATCATAGATCCTTTAACTTGTTCTTCTAACTTGACCTCTAGTAAGTGTCCATAAAGTTTTTTGATTACTTTTTCATCAGTACCCATCAAAATTTTATCTAGTTCAGTCATTTTATCATAAAAACCTCCCTCCTTACGATCTTTGTCATATCTAGATTGTATTTGCACATATGAAAACCAGTTCAACATTATTCCTTCCTGTTCTAGTCCTTGCATAGATTTAAGTTAGATATGGTGAAATACTGAATGCAGAGGGTGACCTCTGCATTCAGTATTTCACCATATCTAACTGTTTGTTCCTTTTTGTATATTATTGAACATGAAAATGCTTCAATGGTTGATAGCCAGACTGGAATTTTTAAGTAATATTGTCTTCTAATCTTCTCCCAATTTAATAGCAAAGCTTCCAGTAGATAATGTGTTTTAGTTCCCTTGTACCATAAAAAGGCATGCCATCCCAACAATAAATCATGTCCTTCAACAGTCAATAATCTGGTATTCCTTAATGTTATCCATTCTTTAACCCACATCAAGCTTTCTGCCTGATAATATAGTTCCCAGTTAGGCAAGCCCAGTTCTCCTCTTGTTCTTGCGTCTTGTAACAGTTTAAATTTTATTCTTCCTTTTTCCCCTTGCCATTTGTACTTCAATACTATTTTGTTTAAGTCATCAAAGTATTCCTTCCCTAATCTTATTGGAATTGTCTGGAACAAGTATAAGATTCTGGGTAAAATGTTCATTTTAATTGTGGATATTCTCCCTATCATCGATAGTTTCTCACCAAAACCCATCTGTTCCCATGCAACAGCATAAAATGCCAATTCACATTATCAAATGCCTTCTGGGCATCCAAGAACATCAAGGCCAATTGCTTTTCAGGATGTGCCTCATAATATTCCAAAGTGTCTAAGATTATTTTCATGTTATCTTTAATTTGCCTCCTAGGCAGAAACCCATTTTGATCAGAGTGAATATAACTGCTTTTTAAAGTCGGTTTGCCAGTATTGAGGCAAACAATTTATAATCTGAGTTTAACAGGGAGATTGGTATGTAGTTCTTAATTCATAGTAGATCAGCCTCCTCTTTTGGTAAATGTGTAATATATGCTTCTGATCATGATTTAGGTATCCTCCTCTCTGACATCACCTCATTCATAACTCCATAACTAGCAATGGAAGAGACAACAGTTCCTGCAGAATCTTGTAAAATTCCACTGGTAGCCCATCTGGGGCTAGGCCCTTCCCGTTCTTTTATTTTTTTTAAGTGCTTCGTTAGTTCCATCATAGTTATTTTGCCTTCTAGCATTGTTACAGTTTCTTTGGATATCTGAGGTAAGTTGGCTGGCCTGTAAATATTGTTTCACTCCTGCCTCTTCTATATTCTCTTGATCGCATAGTTTACTGTAGTAGTCTTGTATAATTTTCTTCTTCTCTTCATTCCCATAACATGTTTGCCCTTGCTAGTGTATTAATTGCCGTATTTTCTCTGATTCTCTCTCTTTTCTCAATTTATATGCCAACCATCTCCCTGGTTTATTTGCATTTTCAAAATAAATCTGTTTAACACCACCAATTTTGGGGGCTAATTCCTCCTTTTCCATTAACCCGATTTTGTGGTTAACCATATCCATTTTTACTTTAATGTCCTTCTTTTGTGGGAAAATCTGTAATTCTTTTTCAAGACCCTTATATTCATTGTCGAGTCCTTTAAGTATTTGTCTTTTCTTTATGTTTCTTTTCCTTGTGTAGTCAATTATCAAGCTTCTAGTATAGACCTTCATTGTATCCCAGAGGTTCTGCATTGATGTATCCTCTTTTCTATTTTCTTTAAACAAGAAGACCAATTCTTTTTCACTTTTCTGTACAAAGTCTTTCTCTTTTAATATAGTATTGTTTAACATCCACCTAGATCTTTTTCTTTGCCCTGCCCATTTAATTAGCATTGGATTGTGGTCTACCCAAGTACTTGTTTCAATCTCAATTTCCTGTATATTGCAGATCAAATCAGTTGCTTCCTATATCATATTGATTCTGCAGTGAAATAAATGTGTGAATAAAAAGTATATTGTCTTTTAGTAGGATTTCTTTCTCTCCAAACATCCTTCAAAACTGTTTCATCAATCATTTTAAACAAGGATTTGGGGAGTAACTTTCTATTTAACTTTGTTGTTTTTGTGTATTGTAATCCATATTCTGATCTGCAATTCCATTAAAATCTCCCATAATGCAAATATTTAAGTAATCCAAATCCATTATTTTTCTGTGTAGTTTTCTATAAAATTCAACTTGTTTATCATTAGGTGTATAAATTGATATTAGAAGCATTTTCTTATTATTGTCCATAATTTCCACCATCAAAATTCTTCCATCATCATCTATATAGATTTGTTCCACTGGGATTGTATATTTAATGTAAAGAATCATTCCTCTTTTCTTACAATTTGCTAATGAAGTAAATATTTTCCCCAGTTTTGGTTGCCTTAATAAGTATTCATGTTGCTTTTGAATATGCACTTCTTATAGACAAATTATATCCTATTTTAGTTTTCCTAGTTTGTGAAATATTTTTCTTCTTTTATTTGCTGAGTTAAGTCCATTGATATTAATTGGAATCATTTTATCTCTTCCATATTTCTACTTTATATGTAGGATTTATTACTCTAGTACAGTGGTCGGCAAACCACGGCTCGCGAGCCGCATGTGGCTCTTTGGCCCCTTGAATGTGGCTCTTCAGTCTCTCTCTGATTCCTCCCTTCCTCCCCCATCTCTCTCTTTGCCTCTCTCTGTCTGCCTGTCACTGTGTCCACAGAATACCGCGTGAAGCAGCGGCGAGTCTGCGCTGCCGGCGACACCATCCGCGAGGTCCCCCTCGCGTTCCCCTTCTTCCCCGATGGCGTCTGGAGTGATCAGGGGCCATGCAGGAACTCGGCGCTTTTCCACGGTGTGGAATTAAAAGATAGGCGCGTGCAGGTCCTGCGGAATTACAACGCAAATTCCCACCGCTATGAAGTCTCCGAGACTGTAATCGGGTGGGGCATGCGCACGCCGATCTTTTCCGCGCGCATGCCCTGCCCAATTACAGTCTCGGAGATTCGTAGCGGTGGGAATTTGCGCTGTAATTCCACAGGACCTGCACGCGCCTATCTTTTCCACACCATGGAAAAGCGCCGAGTTCCTGCATGGCCCCTGATCACTCCAGATGCCATCGGGGAAGACGGGGAACGCAAGGGGGACCTCACAGATGGCGTCACCGGCAGCGCAGAGAGTTGCCGCTGCTTCACGCGGTATTCTGTGGAGAGAGACAGTGACAGGCAGACAGAGAGAGGCACAGAGAGAGAGAGAGAGAGGGAGGAAGGGAATCAGAATCTGACAGACACACAGAGAGAATGACAGAGAGAGACAGGAAGGGAGGGGAGGGACACAGAGATAAGAGGGAGGGAGGAAAGAGAGATACAGAGAGGCAGACACAGAGAGAGAATGACAGAAAGAGACAGAGAGGGAGGGAGGTAGACAAAGAGCCACAGAGAGAGAGAGACAGACAGACAGACTCAGAGAGAGAGACAGAGAGAGACAGAAAGAGAGAGAAAGAGAAAGAAGGGAAGAAAGAAAAGAAAGAAAGAAAAAGTGGGAGAGAGATGAAAGAGAACTTATGACCACAATTGAGGCCAAAATTTTGGTTGCTAAGCAAGACTGTTGTTAAGTGAGTTTCACCACAGTTTCCAAGTTGGCCACGCCCACCCGGTCACATGACCGCCGAACCACTCCCACAAAACAGGCCACACCTTCTGGCTCTCAAAAGAAATTTCAATCGTGGTATTGTTGATATTTGGCTCTTTTAACTAATTAGTTTGCTGACCACTGCTCTAGTAGATCTAGGTTCTCGTGGTTCTCTAATATCCACACCGCCTACAGCACCTTCTTCTATATCAATCCTGCCTACTGCTCCTTCTTCTTTCTCAGTCAAAACTGTAGACACCACTGGTAGTTCTGTCACTGATTCTTTATGTCCAATCTCCTCAGCCTTCCCTCTCAGATAGTTGAATCTATTCTCTATCTTTTTCCTTGCCATACAAACATTAAACCTTCTGGTATCAGCCATCTGTAATTGACACCTTTTTAAAGTAGGATTTTATTCAGAAATTGATATTCTCTTCTCGAGTCTCACTTTTCTTGGTATTTGCTTCAAGACTACAATCTCCTTGCCTTTGTATTCCAGTTTTCTGTCTCTTGCTTTTTGAAGTATTTGCATCTTGCGGGATCGGATCCTGCCTCATACATCCTCACGACCGATTCGCTCCCACAGAGAGGGACTTCTCCGGGTGCCGTCCACTAGACTTTGTCAGCGGGCGACACCCAGGGGAAGGGCTCTCTCTGTGGCGGGCCCAGCCCTCTGGAACGACCTCCCCCCCGATATTAGGACCACCACGGATCTCCGCTCCTTCCGTCTTAAATTGAAAACACACTTTTTCCGCCTTGCCGGCCTGGGATAACTTCTCCTCTGTTTTTAGGGTTTTTTAGGGTTTTTTGGGGAATGGGGATTTTTAGTCAATGGTTTTAGTCAATGGTTTTTAGCACAGGAATTAATTTAATCTGTTTTTACATTGGTATGTATTTTGTATATTTATTGTTTTTATTTCCCCTGTGCACCGCCCCGAGTCCCTGTGGGGAGAGGGAGCGGTTAATAAATTTAACTATTATTATTATTATTATTATTATCTTAATTGCTTTCTTAGTGAACCTTACATGGACTTCCCTTGGTAGATCATTTTTCACTGCATATCTTGTATAGACTCTAAATGCTTAATCCTTAGCATCTGCCATCCTCTCTTGAGTTAACTCAAGGACATCTGTCAAAATTTCTGTCATTGTTTGTAATAAATTCTCACCTTTTTCTTCTTCTATGTTTTGAAATCTAAAAAAAATTTCTGATCTTTCAATCTCCCAGCCCAGTATTCCAGTATTGTCTTTTTCTACCGCACTCAGTCTATTATCAATATCCCCAATTTTCTTCTCTCGATGATCACCTCTTTCTTCAATTTTTTGTAGTCTATCTTCATATTTCATCACCATTTGTTGAATACTGTCAATTTTTTCATCAGTTTTAACTGCTTTTTATTCAATATTTTCCATTTGTTGTTCTATGTTTTCAATTCTTTTTTCCATGTTCTCTGTTCACTTTTCAATAGTCTGTGTTCTCTTTTCAATATTGTCTGTTTTCACTTATTTATTTATTTTATTTATTTATTTATTTAAATTTATACCCCGCCCTTCTAAAAAAGGACCCAGGGCAGCGCACAGGCGTTATTAAAACCATACAAAAATACATAATTATTAAAAACTATTAAACTTTCCCTGTGCTAAAACTAATAAAACTCTAAAATTTCTCTAAAATTTAAAATTTTCCCTATAAAAGTCAGAAACGGGGGTTATGCTAGGCCGGCTTGTTGGAATAAATGAGTTTTAAGACGTTGGCGGAAGAGGCGGAGGTCCCCGATGGTGCGTAAATCGGGGAGTAGGTGATTCCAGAGGGTTGGGCCCACCACAGAGAAGGCTCTTCCCCTGGGCGTCGCCAACCGGCATTGTCTGGCCGACGGTACCCAGAGAAGGCCCTCTCTGTGGGAGCGGATCGGTCGAAGGGATGTATGGGGCAGGAGGCGGTCGTGTATATAGCTAGGCCCTGAGCCATGGAGCGCTTTGAAGATGGTCGTCAACACCTTGAAGCGCGCCCGAAAGGCCACAGGTAGCCAGAAACTTGTAGTTTCTGAATTCCCTGCATAATCATCTCTAATGTTACTGCTTTTTCTCCCTTTTCTTTTTCTCCCTCTTCTTTGCAGAGACAGTATTTTTTTTTTACTGATCTCCAACTTCTTCTGTATTATAATCCACTTAGTATGAAAATCAATTGTAATCCAAAGTGACCATAGAGTGGTCAAAAGTTTTAAAAAGTGTAAAAATAGAAAATAGCAGAACATTCTATAAGGAAAAAGAAAAAGCCAAAAAAAAGGGCAAAAAGGAAACAGGGAGCAAGCCTGCTATAGAAATTAAAAAATAAAAATAAAATATAAAAGCCAAAGACAAGGAAAAAATAAAAATCTTCAATCTGTTCTATACCATTATCCAATTAAATCCAGATTAAAAAAGAAAAAGATGAAAAACAAGGAAAGAAGAAAAACAGAAAGAAAACAACCATAGGATGAAAATATCACAATGTGGGAGGGTGAAGATTGCAAAGAAAAAGACAAAATATTTGAGTTATCCCACAACCCAATTCAATCAAAACAAAATAACAAATAACAAACATCTTCAAAAGCTAAGGAGAAAAAAAAATCCATAAATAGAAAGCAACCAGAGACGAGACCCAACTTTCCCTACAAGAGAAGTGAACACTGTCAGCAAGAAGAAGAAGAAGAAGAAGAAGAAGAAGAAGAAGAAGAAGAAGAAGAAGAAGAAGAAGAAGAAAAAGAAGGAAAGAAGGAAAGAAAGAAAGAAAGAAATGGTTTCAAGGCTTTTATAAAATGAATGCTCTCCCAAAAAAAAAATAGTTTCAAGACTTTTATAAGATGAAAGCCTTTCCAAGATCACTCCAGTCTTTCTCTTACAGTTGTTATCTATTCTCTCCAGGCAAAGATAAAATCCAATGAGGATTTCAAAGTGAACATCTGTGTAACCCAGCTCCTCTCTTATCAGTCCTTGGCTAAGCTGGTGGCCTTGGAGAGAGCAACCTTTCCCCAAACATTCATTCATACAAAAAAAAATGGAAACAATGTTTCAAAGCCTCTAGATGGCAGCATTACTTATTTCTCACTTTCCCTATCTGTATTGTGTTCTCCGCGTTGTTTATAAAAATAAAATAAAAAGCCAAGTGAAAGACAAAAAAATACACCATACACTATACACACACACAAACACACACACACACACACAGAGAAACTCCAGTCAAACTTCCGGCAATAAAAAGGAGAAAAAAAGAGGAAACTTTCACTTTGACTGTACCTTATGTTTGCCGCTTACTCTGTCATCAGTCTTCGTTTTAATTTAATTCATTTCATTTAGGGCTGTGATGGCAAACCTATGGCATGTGTACCACAGGTAGCACACAGAGCCATTTGTCAGGGCACATAAGGCAATGCCCTGTCAGCTGGCCAGCACGCCTGCACACCCTGCCCAGCTGAATTCGGCCTTTTTTGCATGCTTTTTTCAACCTCCCCAGGCTCCAGAGGCTTTATAGGAGCCTTGGGAGCACGAAAAGAGCCTCCCCTGCCCCCAGAGGTCCTCCAGAGGTTTCATGATCTTCCCTGAAGCCTCCGAGCACACAAAATGATATGCCACCAAAACCGAAGTGACGTTCGATTTGCTTGGAGCATCATCTTGAGTGGTCTGGAGGTTTAAGGGAAGCCTCCTGAAGGTTGCTGAAGTCTCTCGAGGGCCTCTGGGGGTGTGTGGGAAGCTGTTTTCACCCTCCCCAGTCTCCTATAAAGCCTCTGGGGCCTGAGGAGAGTGAAAAGAGCATGCCAAAAATGGGGTGTCATGCTTGTAGTGTGTGCATGTGCACTGGGGGGTGTTGCGCATTGCATTATGGGTGTGTCACACCCACTCATGACCCCCTTGCATTGCCACCACTTATGGCACATGAGCCAAAAAAGGTTCACCATCGCTGATTTAGGTGTTTTCATAGATCGGGGGGAAAAGTAAAACTCTCACCAAAATGACATGCTTCTCTCCTGCTGTTTCTCTTCCGAAGCTGTCAGCAGTTTCATGGCTGCTTCCTAGCTGCCAACAATGAAGGCTATTCCTGGATCACCAGAGACTTTGCAAATTTCTCCGGGTTCAACAGGATATACCCCTTCCTATCACCATCTCTTCGGGACAGTTTAGGTCCAAATTGGACCATCCAGTATCTGCAATTTCAGCAGCGATCTCGGAGCCCCAAGATCGTCTGTTGTATCACCGCAACATCAACTTCTGGTCTCCAATTTGGTTTCCAAGCAGGCACACTTCATTGCTTGCTCAGGGTTGCTGTCTGCAAAGAAATTAGCTAAAATGTTTGTGAAACACATTTATCGCCTACACAAAGTGCCCAAGAGGATTATTTCACACCGTGGAGTCCAGTTCACAGTCAGGTTCTGGAGAGAAGTTCTGAGGTTCATTGGGTCCACATAAGAACTGAGCTCAGAGGTTTATCTCAGCATGAACTGTGCAGCAAAGAGGGCCAATGTGGTGGTGGAACAATACATCTGGTGTTATGTGGACTATCAGCAAGACAACTGATCGGACTTGCTACCCTTCGCCAAAGTGCGTACAATGATAGCACAGCAGCACTGGATTAACTCCTTTTCAAATTACCGGTGGCATGGAATTTGTTCCCATGCCTGAGTTGCTTAGAGAACCTCCCTCCTCCATGTCTCTGAATGAATGGATGGATACGCTAAAGAAAAGATGGGAAAATATGAAGAAAGCTCTAGCAGATGTGGCAGAAGCCTACAAGAAGCACCGCTCTCTCCAACCCTCCTTTCGTGTGGGGGGCAAAGTTTTTGTATCTACCAAATACAAAAGATTAAGAATGCCTAGCAAGAAATTGGGCCCAAAATTTCTAGGTCGATTTCCAGTAGTGAAGATAGTTAACCCAGTTATAGTTCAACTCAGTCTACCCAGAAGTCTAGGGAAAATTTACCCAGAATTTCATTAATTGGGTTAATTATTTGGGTTAATTAATTGGGTCCAGCATAAGATCATACACCCAAGATTTCCTTCCTCCTGTAGTGATACAGGGGGAAACACAATATGAGGTGGAAAAGATTGTAGACTCCAGGTTGTATAGGAGTCACTTACAGTATTTAGTGCATTGGAAGGGTTATCCTTTGTCCGAAGCTACTTGGGTGAAAAGCTGGAATCTAAAAGTGGAGAAGTTAGTAAAACAATTCCATGAGAAGTTTCCCAATAAGCCAAAGGGTTCCCCGGGTTGGGGGGGGGGGGCGGAGGTGGTCAATTTTGTTATGTTAACCCTTATGTTATTCTCTTTTCAAGAAATGTTTTTCTTCTGAGGAGAGGCCGCCTGTCAGGCCTGCAGTCATATTTTTTTTTTGTCACACTCTATTATTTTCCTATGCTGTTTTATTAGTGGGGAATAGGGAGGGGGGAATAGTAAGGAGCAGAATGCGTTGTTGTCAATATAAAACATTCCTTTCTAGTAGCCCAAGGTCATTCTTTGTCTCCACACCTCTGCACCTGACCAGAACTAGATGGATGGAAATGCCAGCATGGCAGTGGAAGATTGGACCATGTGATGAACTTGTGGGTGTGGGGCAAGGTTTTGAACTTTCAACTGGGTGGAAACCCAGGAAGCTTTCAGATTTGGGTTTCCACAGTTTGTACCAACATGTCTCTCTTATTAAATTGGAACTTTGATGAAAGCTATGCCTTGAATTCTGATTTAATTCTGGATGATATTTGGAACACTGACAGAAGAACTCTATGTTGTTCAACTTTGACTTCATAAAAATTAGCATTAGTCAGGTCCATCAGCTGAGATACATTAACAATATCCACATAGCTGGATTGAGTTAATGTGTATTGAGTATGTTAAGGGCACTCCTTAGCCTATCCAAAGTAATAGTAATAAAAATACATTTCATCTACAACAGCCTCAGGCTTGTTTGGATTAAATTAACCTTCCTTGGTTATCTACATTATTTAAACACAAAAGAGCATTGCTGGGACCAGAGATGAAAGTATAGAAATTGTAAGTGGGTAAGCATTTTACAGCTGTGTATATTATAGGACCAACTTCATTTGGAAATAGATTTCCCCTGTTTTTCTTCTAATAATAATCTTTTAAAAACCCTTTAAAAATACATTCCTAGCAGTCTTTGCAATGGCTAGACTTTATGAAATGGAATTTTCCTGTTTGATTAGGGCATTCTAATTACCCACTGATGGTTCAATAGAGTGAATATTATTTCAGAGGCAAGTACTTACAATGTTTAAAAAGAAAGAAAACCTTGTCATAAGAATTTCCAAACTCATTTAGCATACTAATGAAGATCAGTTATATGAACAATTTCAAAGTGGGCAATTAATACAAACAAATTAAAGGACTGGGACTTTTAACAAAGCAATAAGATTGGAAGTTAAAATTAAAAATGTCTACCTAAACATTTCTTTATTAATGTCAACATTATTATGTGTTTTGGCCACATATCCAATGTCACATATTTTGTATTAGTGAATTATAAGTGGGGAGAGAGGATGAAGTGCAGAGAAGAGCAACAAAGATGATTAAGGGACTAGAGATTAAAACATATGAAGAACGGTTGCAGGAACTGGGTATGTCTAGTTTAATAAAAAGAAGGATTAGGGGAGACATGATGGCAGTGTTCCAATATCTTAGGGGTTGCCACAAATAATAATAATTTAATAATAATTTTAATTTATAACCCACTCTCTCTCCCCGAAGGGACTCGAGGCGGGGCACAGGGAATTTAAAATAGATATAAAATCACAGACATAGTATAATATTAAAATGAAATTAAACTAACCCTGCGCTAAAATCCCATATTAAAACTAAAAATAAGTCGCTAAAAACCCTAAAAGCAGTTGATTACCCCAGGCCGGCCAAGCAGAAAAAGTGTGTTTTTAATTTTTGATGGAAGGAGCGGAGGTCCGTAGTTGTTCTAATTTTGGGGGGAAGGTCGTTCCAGAGGATCGGGCTCACCACAAAGAAGGCCCTTCCTCTGGGCGTCGCCCGCTGGCACAGCCTAGTGGACGGTACCCGGAGAAGTCCCTCTCTGTGGGAGCGAATCGGCCGCAGGGATGTATGGGGCAGGATGCGATCCCGCAGATAGCTAGGTCCCGTGCCATGGAGCGCTTTAAAGATGATAACCAGCACCTTGAAGCGCACCCGAAAGACGACAGGCAGCCAATGCAGCTCGCGCAGGAGCGGTGTTACATGGGAAAACCTAGAGGTTCCCATAACTGCCCACGCGGCTGCATTCTGGACAAGCTGAAGCCTTCGGGTGCACCTCAAGGGGAGCCCCATGTAGAGAGCATTGCAGTAGTCCAGTCGGGATGTCACGAGAGCATGAGTGACTGTGCAAAGGGCACCCCGATCCAATAGGGGACGCAACTGGCAGACCAGGCAGACCTGGTAAAACGCCCTCCTGGCTACGGCTGTCACTTGATCTTCCATGGACAGCCGTGCATCAAGGAGGACGCCCAAGTTGTGTGCCCCATCCACAGGGGTTAGATGTTCGCCCCCTATGGCCAGTGATGGAGTCAGCTGGTTGTACCGGGATGCCGGAAACCACAGCCACTCAGTCTTGGACGGGTTGAGTCTGAGTCTGTTCCTTCCCATCCAGGCCAGCACGGCTTCCAGGCACTGGCACATCACCTCTACGGCATCGTTGGGGTGGTTTGGGGTAGATATATACAGCTGCGTATCATCAGCGTAGAAGTGGTACTCTACCCCAAAACCACGGATGATTTTTTTTCTAGACCGCTCCCTCTCCCCAAGGGGACTCGGAGCGGTGCACAGGGAAGTTAAAACAATAAATACACATGAAAATACAAACAATTAAATAAAAACAAATTAAACAGTAAACCCTGCGCTAAAATTCCCCAATACCAATTCACTAAAAACCCTATAACCCTATAATACTATAGTAGAGAGGCTACCCTAGGCCGGCCAAGCAGAAAAAGTGCGTTTTCAATTTCAGACGGAAGGAACGGAGGTCCGTGGTAGTTCTAATATCGGGGGGGAGGTCGTTCCAGAGGGCAGGGCCCGCCACAGAGAGAGCCCTTCACCTGGGCGTCGCCCGCTGACAAAGTCTAGTGGACGGCACCCGGAGAAGTCCCTCTCTGTGGGAGCGAATCGGCCGTGAGGAAGTATGGGGCAGGATCCGATCCCGCAGATAGCTAGGTCCCGAGCCATGGAGCGCTTTAAAGATGATAACTAGCACCTTGAAGCACACCCGAAAGACGACAGGCAGCCAATGCAGCTCGCGCAAGAGCGGTGTTACATGGGTGAACCTTGCGGTTCCCATTATTGCTCGCGCGGCTGCATTCTGGACCAACTGCAGTCTCCGGGCGCACCTAAAGGGGAGCGCCATGTAGAGAGAGTTACAATAGTCCAGTCGGGATGTCATGAGAGCATGAGTGACTGTGCGGAGGGCATCCCGGTCCAATAGGGGGCGCAACTGGCGTACCAGGCGAACCTGGTAAAACGCCCTCCTGGCCACGGCTGTCACCTGATCTTCCATGGACAGCCGGGTATCCAGGAGGACACCCAAGTTGCGCGCCCCATCCACAGGGGCAAGATGTTCGCCCCCTATGGCCAGCGATGGAGTCAGCTGGTTGAACCGGGCAGCCGGAAACCACAGCCACTCGGTCTTGGTCGGGTTGAGCCTGAGTCCGTTACTTCCCATCCAGATCCGCACGGCTTCCAGGCACTGGCACATCACTGCTACAGAATCGTTGGGGTGGTTTGGGGTAGATATATACAGCTGAGTATCATCAGCGTAGAGGTGATACTCTACCCCAAAACCACAGATGATCTCACCCAGCGGCTTCATATATGTGTTAAACAGGAGAGGCGAGAGGACCGACCCCTGAGGCACCCCACATGTGAGGGGTCTCGAGGTCGACCTCTGCTCTCCTGTCAACACAAATTACGATCGGCCAGAGAGGTAGGAGGAGAACCACCGTAAAACGGTGCCTCCCACCTCCAACCCCCCCAGCCGATGCAATAGGATACCATGGTCGATGGTATCAAAAGCCGCCGAGAGGTCTAATAGGACCAGGATGGAGGAACAACCTCCATCTCTGGCCCTCCAGAGATCATCTACCAACGCGACCAATGCCGTCTCGGTGCTATGCCCGGGCCGAAAGCCGGACTGGCGCGGGTCTAGATAATCAACTTCCTCCAGGTGACGGGGAAACTGTTGTGCCACCACACTCTCAACAACCTTCGCCAAAAAGGGAAGGTTGGAGACGGGACGATAGTTGGTTAATAAAGCTGGATCCAAAGAGGGCTTCTTCAGGAGGGGCCTCACCATGGCCTCTTTAAGAGAGGCAGGCAAGGAACCCTCACTTAAGGAAGCGTTGACAACCTCTTGGAGCCAGCCTCGTGTCACCTCCCAGGATGCCAGTACAAGCCAGGAGGGACACGGGTCCAATAAACATGTGGTGGCTCGCAGTCGCCCACGTAACCTGTCCATATCCTCGGAAGTTACGGAGTCAAACTCCTCCAAAACAAGAGAGCTCGGGCAGGGCTGCTGCTACATAGCGGGGAGCCAGGTAAATAACCAGCACGCCCAACTGCCTCCCTAGGCCTCACTTCACGCAGAGGGACTCACAACCGGTGGTCTGTGGCACAGTGGTCTCTCTCAGCTCAAGACCTTCCTTTACGATAACCGCTACCCCACCACCCCTGCCTAGGGCCCGAGGCTGATGAAAAGCGCGGTAACCTGGTGGGCACATTTCAACGAGGGGGAGTCCACCCTCGTGGCCCAACCAGGTCTCCGTTATTCCTGCCAGGTCCAGCTCCCCTTCTGACACGAGGTCATAAATGAGGGGGGCTTTGTTGACAACGGACCTGGCATTACAGAACATCAGCCTCAGGCCCTGGCTCTGTATTCCCTGACCACCTAGCCTGCGGGGGTTGGGACACCTGACCGCTTGTAACCAACGGCCATGTGCCCCCAACTGGGAGGATGGAACTTGCCTCCCCTCGGACCTGCCTCTCCCCACGCCTCTCCCCTGCCTCTCCCCAGCGGCTTCATATATGTGTTGAACAGAAGAAGAGGGAGTCAAATTATTCTCCAAAGCACCAGAGGGCAGAACAAGAAGCAATGGGTGGAAACTAACCAAGGAGAGAAGCAACTTAGAACTGAGGAGAAATTTCCTGACAGTTAGAACAATCAATCAGTGGAACAGCTTGTCTCCAGAAGTTGTGAATGCCCCAACCCTGGAAGTCTTTAAGAAGATGTTGGATAGCCATTTGTCTGAAATGATATAGGGTTTCCTGCCTAGGCAGGGAGTTGGACTAGATGACCTCCAAGGTCCCTTCCAACTCTGCTATTGTAAGTGGTTCTTGGCGCCTGATCTCCTCTATACTGTATAACTCAGAATGGCCCAATGATAATGAAATCAAATGACTCGCCATATGCTATCTTCATTGTAAATGGATAAGGAAACAGAATAATTTTGCTTAGTTAAAATAACTTGGGAACTGAGATCCTTAAATAAGTTGCTGTTAATTTTCCTAACTCAGGAGGAACTGAACTGACAACCCCCCCTAAAATGTTAAAAAAGGCCTTATTTGTATATGCTTTTCGTTTTTGGGATGCAGTCAAAGCTCTCTTACTCACCATCATGTTAAATAAAACATTGACACAAGTCAGAGTAGGGCACTCAAAAGCCTGTCTGATCATGCACATTCCAGGATTCTTTCACAAACAAAAGAAAGTACTATTTTCTAATATCTTTGTTCTATAATTATTTCCTTATATTGTATTAGTCTTTTGCTGAATAATCTAAAAATGACTTAGGGGAAGAAAAAAAGCAGCCAATTAGCAAGTTGTGGAGTCATAATTAGAAAGGAAATGAAGGAAATGGACAGTGAAGTGCCTTAATGTGAAATGAGAGGTTGATAAATCAAAGGAAACTTCGAATTTGATGGGAAATATTTCAACCTATTGCTGTAAATACTTTGCTTTCTTCATTACATAGTTCAGTCCCTTTTATTTGAAAAGTAATGGTTTAAACAGTGAATAAATCATAGGAAATCTACTAAAATACTGAAATTGTTCTGTAAATTTCTTTTAAATGATGAAAGAAAAGATTTTAAAACTATTAGATGTAGAGTTAACCAGCTAGTGTAAAGAGATTAAAATGGTTTTTGTAATGATAGGATTTCTTGACATGAAATCTAATACATTTCAATAGAAGTCCCCAGTAGAATGGATGATTATACCAAAAATTATGAAACTGTGTTGTAAACATTTTTGGTAAATGCCTGGCAGGTGAGGTGGAAATTTTGCAGTGATAATGATATAAATATTTACAAAGCTTAATTTTCCAGTATGCTCTCCACTACTGCTCCCTTCTATTCTGCTGATAACCCCCCCCCACACACACACACACAGATGTGTACATTTAGAAACAATCTGGTTCCATAGTATAGAGTTACACAACGTTACTGTTGACATATGAACTAAACTTAAGGATTAACAATAAGAGACACTTTTCTTGATTGGCTTGATTAACTGCCTTGATTGGCTTGATTAACCAGTTATATAATAACTAGTTTTGTTTTTGTTCAAACGCATCTGATTCTAGGAGACCTGCAATTTTCTTGATAAGATTTTTCAAAAATGGTCCTCCTCCATTTCTTTGTTTCTACAACTGAGAGAAAGTGACTGGATCAAGATCACCCAGTTGACTTTGTTCCTAAGGCATAACTAGAACTCATAGTCTCCTGGTTTCTACCCTGATGCCTTGACTACTAGAGCAAACTGGCTCTAAGTCATCTAGTCTAATAATAAGGATATTCCATCTCTTTTCAGAGTCCTTTACAAATGCAGATTATGATTTTGCAAAAGAAGTTGCCAAGGAAAATGTTGTGGCCCGCCAGACTCAGATGAGGAGGTTGGGGAAGAACTTGGGTCAGGTCTGGAGCCCGGGAAAGGCTCTGATGGATGCTCAGCACCAGACATAGAGATAGAGCCATGGCCATCTGGCATTTCCCAGCCACTGGAGAGGCAGCTGCCTTTGGAGTCAGAGATGAGTGAGGAGGAAGAACAACTGGGGCATGGTGCACACAGAGAAGATAGGAGAGGTGAACAATGGAGGACAAGGAATCAACTCAGGAAGCAAAACAAATATGGACGCTGAATGGCTTTTCCCTGGCTGGGAATAAATAGGAGGAAAGTGAAGTGGTGGTTGTAGCAGTCAACCATTCACATCCCTGGAGAACTGAGGTTTGTTTATTTGAACTGACTTAATTTGCAGCCTTTTGGCTGGGAGCTCATGGTCCTGCAATTATGGTAACAAACTGATAAGGCCTATTGCTTCTGTTAACTCCTTGCAGGACTCTTGCCTGGACTTTATGGGTGAATACAATTAATTCAACATGTGTAAATAAAGAGGGGGTTTTCTTTGCAAGGAGTCTGTTTCTTGCTTCTGTGAAGGTTGGGTGAGAACAGAAACCACCAAATTATGAATATTGATATCTTATCTTCTTCTATCTTTTCTTCCTTTTCCCTATTACTTTGCTTCAATGGAGCATATTTTTATTATTATTTATTTATTTATTTTATTCAGTAAACATGAATCTCAGTCAACTGAACATTTTAAAATGTATCACAAATATCATTGACTGGTACTGATGGTTGATGCGGATTGCTGCCAGCATCCTAGGTATCAACCACTGTACTTAAAATGTACAGTGTTCCAGGTAGCCTAGTTTTTGCAGTTCTGCGTGTTATTGCAGGAAGCTGCAATTTATTGATGTATTTTATAAAATTCTTGGACATGGTACCAAGCACTCGGATGACAATGGATATCACTGTTACATGCTTCATTCTTAATCACGTAGTTTTGATATTTCATGATTTTTCACAACCTGGCCATTGAAACTACGTTGTTATTGTTATTTATTATTTATTTATCATTATTTGTAGACTGATGCCTTCTTCTGTCTTTGTTCCTAGGCACACATCCATGGAACACTTGCTTTCTAATTATCATTCTGGCAGAATATAATTATATACAGTTGCCATAACATATTTTCTTAAATATATCTTTATTGTTTTATGGTTATAAAATCTACTCAAGGCAATTTTCTGAGGATGTCAGGGGCAGGTCTGAAGCAGCAATAGACAAAATGGATAGAGCTGGAAGAGGCTCTGGGTCTGTCTCAGGGAGGGGGCAGCGGCTGAGGGCATCAGCATGCCCTAGCTGCTTGCCAAGATGGTAAAGCAGCGTATAAGAATACGCTGCTAAGAACTCCATCCACTGGGTCATCCTGGGAGACAGGATTGGGGGGGTAGGATGGTCACCAGCCAGAAGCCCAAGGAGTGGCTTGTGGTCAATGAAAATTATAAACATCCATGCATAAAGATAGTCGTGAAATTTTTTAATCCCAGACACAACAGCCAGAGCCTCCTTGTCTATCTGGCTGTAGTTCCTCTCGGTGGAGGACAGAGTCTGGGAATAAAAAGCAATGGAGGCCTCTGAGCCATTGGAGAGCAAATGGCTCAGGACCGCCCCAGACCATACGGGGAGGCGTCACAAGCTTATGTCAGTGGCAGCTGGTCACTATATTGGACTAAGACTGCCGCTGACGTCAGCATGGCTTTGACAGCCACAAATGCATGTGCTTCACAGCTGCCCCAGCACCAGGCCGCAGATCGGTCGAGCAACCGATGCAGCAGCTCAGCTAGTGACTCCTTGTGCGGCAAAAATGGCATGTAAAAATTCAGGAGGCCTAGGAATGCCTGGAGCTCTGCCTTGGAGGCGGGTGTGGGGGCGTTCCTAATGGCCTCAACTTTAGAGGTGGTGAGGTGAATGCCCTGGGCATCAATCAAGAAGCAGAGGAATTCCACTCGCGGCACAGCAAATTTGCATTTGCTGCGCTTCAAATTTAAGCCCGTGCCCCTGAAAACATTGAGGACCTTCCGCAAAACTTTGATGAGTCCTGATAGGCTATTTGCAGCTATCAGGACATCATCAAAGTAGGGAACCACGCCAGGGAGCCCAGGGAGCAACCGCTCCATGAGGCTCTGGAAGATCCCTGGGGCAACGGAGACGCCGAATTGTAGGCGTCGACAGCGGAAAGCCCCATGGTGGGTGATGATGGTCTGGGCTTTGGTGGCCTCATCATCCACCAGGAGCTGCTGGTAGGCTTATGCCATATCCAGCTTCGCAAAGATGCAGCCCTCCCCCAAAGAGTGGAGCAGATGCTGCACCACTGGAACTGGATATGGGTTTGCCTGGAGGCCGAGGTTGATGGTCGACTTATAGTTGGCGCAGATCCTGATGGAGCCGTCAGCCTTGATGGAGACCACAATAGGGGTCTCCCATCTGGCATAGTCAACAGGCTCCAGGACTCCCTGCACCAACAGTTTGTCGAGCTCTGCATCAACCTTCGGCCTCAAGGCAAACAGCAACCTGCGAGCCTTGAGGCAAATAGGAGCAACCTGGGGGTCTAGGTTAAGGGAGATAGGAGTATCCTTGTATGCCCCAAACTCATTGTCAAAGACGTCAGCATATTCCGCCAGGATGCCTTCTAGGGCACCTGATGCACCCCCAGAACATACAGGCCTAGGGCGGGGAACCAGTCTAACCCTAGGACTGCCGGTAGGGGCTTACCCACCATTAAGATAGGCAGGGAGCCATGGAATTCCCCGTAGTCCACCCTTAGGGGGCAGCCACCCAGGTTGGGGATAGGAGATGCCTGGTAGTCCTTAAGGACAGTGTCCAGAGGGGTCAGGTGGTCTCAGGTCAAGGAGGGGCACAATTCGGACAGTTGGGCCCAAGAGATGAGGGACTGGGACGAGCCCGAGTCGACCTCCATCGTGAAGGGGGAGCCCTCTAACAGCAGCAACATGGTGATTCGTTTAGCATCAGCCATGGCCTTGCTGACCAACACAGAAGGGCAGGAAGGGTCGTCCAGGACAGTATAGCAGTCGGCATCTCTGGGTTGCTGCGGCGCGGTTGTGGCCATTGTTGCAGCGGCTGGCGAGGAGGTGCAGGCCGGGCAGGAGGTGATGGCTGGGTGGCCAAGGTGACAGGCTGCAATGGCACCAGCAAGGTGGCATGGCAGACCTGGGCCAGGTGGCCTTTCTTTGAGCAGTGCCGGCAAACTGCGGCTTTGAATGGGCAAGTGGCTCAAGTGTGATCGCCACCGCAGCTCAGGCAAAGAGCAGAGCAAGCCCGAGCAGCGGCTAGTTGGGCGCCCCTGTGAGATGTGGAGCGCAGGCGGTCCACCTGGTCCTCATCGAAATCGTCAAGGGGCATGAGCTCGTTGATGTGGCAGGTGCGCTGCTGCAGGGCGAGCAGCTGCTGGAACCGGGACATCTCAGCCGTGGACTTGTCAGACAACTCCGCAGCCCGGGCCTCTTCCACAGCTTGCTGGAGGTTGATTTCAGCCCAGGCGAGGAGGCGTCTCTTCAGGTGGGCGTCCTTCACCCCACACATGAATTGTTCCACAAGCGAGTTGTCCAAGTCATGGAACTTGCATTGAATTGCCACCGCCCGCAGCGATTGCAGGAATTTGCTTATGGACTCTGTCTCTTTTTGGACACATTGGTGAAAAGCGTACCACTGAGCGATCCGCAATGGGGTCGGGGCATAATGGTGCTTTAGCCAGGCCAGGAGCATGTCCCAAAGTAGCTCGTAGACAGCTGAAGGGGACGCGAGGGTCTTGTCTGTCACGAACATCTCCTGGCTGCTGCAGCTTAAAAAGTAACTCAAGCTGCGGTCCGGAGGAAGTTCACGGTAGTTATTTGCTATTAGGAAGCATTCAAAGCTGCCCAAGTTTCGAGGGCGGCATTGAAAGGAGCAAAAGGTGGAAGCGTCACCATTGCTCAAGGCAAGTGAGACCAAACCCCCCCCCAAGAAAAACAGCGTTGTTCGTTTTCTTCTCAGGGAGGAAGAAAAAAGTTGAGCCAGATCGCCAGTAAAGAAGCTTGGTCTTAATGAGGAACATGAGACAGCTTAGGTAGGCTAACAAACTTTATTGCAAATGAACAAGCCAAAAAGAACAGCAACTAGATCTAGTAAGCAGTAGTTTTGAACTTCTTGAGGCTAGAGGGAGGAGCTTTTGGCCATGAGGAGGGGGGCAAGGAGGAACAAAGAACTACAAGAGAGTAAGCTACATTATTTCCCCATTTTGAACTTCTTGAGGCTAGAGGGAGGAGCTTTTGGCCGTGAGGAGGGAGGCAAGGAGAAACATAGAACTACAAAAGAGTAAGCTGCATTATTTCCCCACTTTGAACTTCTTGAGGCTAGAGGGAGGAGCTTTTGGCCGTGAGGAGGGAGGCAAGGAGAAACATAGAACTACAAGAGAGTAAGCTGCATTATTTCCCCATTTGAACTTCTTGAGGCTAGAGGGAGGAGCTTTTGGCCGAGAGAGAGGGGAGGCCAAGAAACACAGAGGTCTAACATATCTATAAAGCAAAAATAGAAATAATACATTCTAGATTTGTGCGCTTAAGACTGTGATTGTATTTTATTTCAAAATGACTGGCTTAGTTCAATGTAATAACTATTTTGCACCTGTCTTCCGCAGTACTCTTTTCAAATTTGGATACTGTCCCCTTTGCAGACAAATTAATAGATTACATAGACACATCACATATCTTGAATCTGTAATTTGTGCTCTCCAGGCAGAAATTAAGTGTCCAATTCGGCCATTCCACCCTGTGGAGATGCCACACTACCAGCTTCCTCTACCGCAAAGATCTCACAGAAGAAGAGCAGTCTGGACAACTGTGGGATCTGGCAGGGTGAGAGCTGTGAACCACAAACACAAAACTTTTGCTGTGTCCCAGCATAACAGATATAGCGCCCTTGCTGGTCTTAATGGGGACACTAAAGTGACAGGTCAAGGTAATAATGATGACTCAAATAAGCAGGGGATTGTGGTCCAAAGTGAAGAACTTACTTCAGAAATGCAAAAGTATGAACCAGGGATCAAGCATCAGTCACACAACAAGAGCAAAGTACCCAAAAAGAGAAGTCATCTTCTGATTGGTGACTCAATCGTAAGGGATGTAAACTTAGGTAAGGATATGGAGGTTTTGAAAGAGGTCAGATGTTTGCCAGGTGCTACAGCCAGCAGAGACAAGAGGCATATTCTTAAGATAGTCAAGAATGCAAGTAAGGACTGTGAAGTTTTTTCATTTTTTTTTTCATTTTATTACATTTATATCCCGCCCTTCTCCACAGAGGACCCAGGGCGGCGCACAGGAAATTTAAAAAACATACACAATAGAAGATAGACAAATAATTTAAAATATATATTAAATAATCCCCAATCCTGTGCTAAAAACCAATTATTAAAAACCCAATTTAAAACTTTTCTAAAAGTCCCCATGGGAGGTTAGGCTAGGCCGGCTTGATGGAAAAAATATGTCTTTAAACATTTGCGGAAGAGGCGGAGGTCGGTGATGGTCCGGAGTTCAGGGGGTAGGTCGTTCCAAAGGGCAGGGCCCGCCACAGAGAAGGCTCTTCCCCTGGGTGTCGCCAGTCGGCATTGTCCGGCCGACGGCACCCTGAGAAGGCCCTCTCTGTGGGAGCGGATCGGTCTAAGGGATGTATGGGGCAGGAGACGGTCTCGCATATAACTAGGCCCCGAGCCATGGAGCGCTTTAAAGATGGTCGTCAGAACCTTGAAGCGCACCCGAAAGACCACAGGAAGCCAATGCAGCTCGCGCAGGATTGGTGTTATATGGGAGCTTCTGGTGGCTCCCGTAATTACCCGCGCGGCTGCGTTTTGGACTAGCTGTAGCTTTCGAGTGCACCTCAAGGGAAGCCCCATGTAGAGAGCATTACAGTAGTCGAGACGGGACGTCATGAGAGCTTGAGTGACTGTGCAAAGGGCAGCCCGGTCCAGTAAGGGGCGCAATTGGCGCATCAGGCGTACCTGATGAAACGCCCCCCTGGCCACGGCCGTCACATGGTCCTCCAAGGACAGCCGGGAATCCAGGAGGACACCCAAATTGCGCGCCCTCTCCACGGGGGCCAGTGTTTCGCCCCCAATGGCCAGAGTTGGAGTAATCTGGCTGAACCGGGGTGCCGGAAACCACAGCCACTCAGTCTTGGCAGGGTTGAGCTTGAGTTTGTTACCACCCATCCAGATCCGTACGGCTTCCAAACACCGGGACAGCACTTCGGCGGCATCGTTGGGGTGGTCTGGGGTGGATATGTACAGCTGGGTGTCGTCAGCGTACAGATGGTACTCCACCCCAAAACCACGGATGATCTCACCCAGCGGCTTCATATATGTGTTAAACAGGAGGGGCGAGAGGACCGACCCCTGAGGAACCCCACATAAGAGGGGTCTCGAGGTCGACCTCTGCCCTCCCGTCAACACATATTGCGACCGACCAGAGAGGTAGGATGAGAACCACCGCAAAACGGTGCCTCCCAGCCCCAACCCCCCCAGTCGGTGCAATAGGATACCATGGTCGATGGTATCAAAAGCCGCCGAGAGGTCTAATAGGACTAGGATAGAGGAATACCCTCTATCCCGCGCCCTCCAGAGATCATCAACCAACGCGACCAATGCCGTCTCGGTACTGTGACCGGGTCGGAAGCCGGACTGGCGCGGGTCTAGATAATTGATGCTATTATACATCTTGTATAATTGATGCTATTATACATCTTGGCACAAATGATCTGTCCCAAAAAGATGTAGTTTCTGTGCAGAATGATTTCCAGAGTTTGGGGTACGAACTTAGTAGTACAGGTTGTAGGCTTATCTTCTCAGAGGTTATACCAGTATCGAAGGAACAAAAAGGAAAGGGCCAGCGCATAGCAGAGTTTAATGTGTGGCTAAAGGAGAGGTGTAAAAAGGAAGGCTTTGGTTTTATTAGTCATGATGCCTGCAGCTGGTCCAATGATAAACTGTACAAAAGAGATGGTTTGCACCCATCCAAGAAAGGGACTGAGTTATTTGGCATTAAATTCACAGATTTCCTGGCTAAACATTTAAACTGAATAGTGGGGACAGAGAATCAATAGACAAAGAACATTTCTTTCCCCAGCAAACTAAAATTCATAGGGTTATCAGTGCATGTAACATAGATGTTTGTGCGGGTAATATTATCACCACTGCTGTCAAGCAAAACCAAACAATTAACAGTGAGTGCCATACCAAATGCCTGAACCATACAAGTGGCAAAGAAATAGGGGCAAAGAGAACCATAGTCAGGCATAACACAGGTTATGTAGACAGTAAACACAGGGTCAATCAAAATGGACTCAAATGTCTATACACCAATGCACAGAGTATGAGGAATAAACAGGGTGAATTAGAAATTCAAGTAAATGAGGGCAGATATGATATTGTTGCCATTACAGAAACTTGGTGGGATGAAACCCACAAATGGAACATACAGCTAGAAGGATTTAAATTATTTAAAAGAAATAGACCAAATAAAAGAGGAGGTGGAGTTGCACTATATATAAGAAATAATTACATCTCTACAGAAATAGAGCACAACAATGATGAGAACTATCTTGAATGTATTTGGGTCAATATTAAAGGTTGGGGGGGGAATGATATTGTCATAGGTCTATACTACAGGCCACCCAACCAAGCAGAGGAAGTGGATGAACCTTTTGCTAACCAGCTAACTAAGGTATGTAGGAAGCACACTACAATAGCAATGGGAGATTTTAACTACCCTGACATCAATTGGGAAACAAACTCTGCACCAAGTGGAAGATCCAACAGGTTCCTAACAAACCTAGCAGACAACTTTGTTTCCCAAAAGGTAGAGAAGGGAACAAGGGGATCAGCAATATTGGACTTAATTCTCACTAACAGAGAGGAAATGATAGAAGGTGTAGAAGCTACAGGAACTTTGGGGGAAAGCGATCATGAAATACTGGAATTCAACATTATGCAAACAAAAGTAGTAGAACAAAGTCAAACTAGAGTCTTACTTTAAGAGAGCTAATTTCAATAAACCTAGAGAAAGCTTGGGAAGGATTCCATGGATGAGAATCCTCAAGGGGAAAACAACTCAAGAAGCTTCGGAAATTTTGAAAAATGAGATTATAAAAGCCCAGTCCAGCGCAATACCAATGAAGAAGAAAAATAACAGTTCCCAAAAGAAACCAGCATGGCTGCATAAAGAACTCTCTGACAAACTGAAAGACAAAAAGGATAAATATAAAAAGTGGAAAGGGGGGGGACATAACTAAGGCAAAATATCAGCAAATAGCCCGAGCCTGTAAAGATGAAGTGAGGAAAGCTAAGGCTCGCAATGAAGAAAGGCTTGCCAGAAAAGTAAAAAATAACAAAAAAAGCTTCTTCCAACATGTTAAAAACAAGAAAAAAGTTAAGGAAACAATTGGTACACTGCTGGGAGAAAATGGCAAGAAGATGATAAGCAACAGGGAGAAAGCAGAACTATTTAACTCTTTTTTTTGCATCTGTCTTTACACAAAGGGATAAAACAGTCCAACCAATCAAAAACAGCACCACAAAAATCAGATTAGGAATACAAGTTGAAATAGGGAAGAAAATGGTAAGTGAGCATCTGTCTGCCCTGGACGAGTTCAAATCACCAGGACCGGATGGATTACACCCCAGGTTTCTGAAGGAACTGGCAGACGAGATCTCAGAATCACTGAACTATATCTTTCAGAGATCCTGGAGCACCGGGGAACTTCCAGAAGACTGGAAAAGAGCTGATGTGGTTCCCATCTTCAAAAAAGGGAAAAAAATAGATCCAGGAAACTATAGACCCATCAGCCTGACCTCAATACCAGGAAAGATTCTGGAAAAGATAATTAAGCAACAAATAAGTGAACACCTAGAAGCAAACAAATAGCCAAAAGCCAACATGGGTTTGTCAAAAACAGATCATGCCAGACTAATCTAATTACATTCTTTGACAAAGTGACAAAATTAGTGGACCAAAGGAATGCTGTCGATATAATTTACTTGGACTTCAGTAAGGCATTTGATAAAGTAGACCATAACCTACTATTAGATAAAGTAGAAAAATGTTGGTTAGACAGCATCACCACCAAATGGATTCGCAACTGGCTGACCAACCGCACTCAACGTGTAGTCCTCAATGGAACTGCATCTACATGGAAGGAAGTATGCAGTGGAGTCCCCCAAGGCTCTGTTTTAGGCCCAGTACTCTTCAACATCTTCATCAATGATTTGGATGAGGGGATAAATGGGGAACTCATCAAATTTGCAGACGACACCAAGCTGGCAGGAATAGCCAACACTCCAGAAGATAGGCTTAAGATATAGAAGGATCTTGACAAACTTGAACATTGGGCACTATCTAATAAAATGAAATTCAATTGTGAAAAAAGTAAGGTTCTACATTTAGGCAAGAAAAACAAAATGCACAGGTACAGTATAGGTGGTACCTTGCTCAATAGTAGCAACTGTGAGAGGGATCTTGGAATCCTAGTGGACAACCACTTAAATATGAGCCAGCAGTGTGCAGCAGCTGCCAAAAAAGCCAACACAGTTCTAGGCTGCATAAACAGAGGGATAGAATCTAGATCACGTGAAGTGTTAATGCCACTGTATAGTGCCTTGGTAAGGCCACACTTGGAATACTGCATACAGTTTTGGTCGCCACGATGTAGAAAAGACGTGGAGACTCTGGAAAGAGTGCAGAGAAGAGCAACCAAGATGATTAGGGGACTGGAGACTAAAACATATGAAGAACGGTTGCAGGAGCTGGGTATGTCTAGTTTGATGAAGAGAAGGACCAGGGGAGACATGATAGCAGTGTTCCGATATCTCAGAGGGTGCCACAAAGAAGAGGGAGTCAAACTATTCTCCAAGGCACCTGGGGGCAGGACAAGAAGCAATGGGTGAAAACTAATCAAGGAGAGAAGCAACTTAGAACTAAGGAGAAATCTCCTGACAGTTAGAACAATTAACCTCTGGAACAGCTTGCCTCCAGAAGTTGTGAATGCCCCAACCCTGGAAGTCTTTAAAAAGATGTTAGATAGCCATTTGTCTGAAATGGTATAAGGTTCCTGCCCACGCAGGGGGTTGGACTAGAAGACCTACAAGGTCCCTTCCAACTCTGCTATTGTATTATTGTATTATTATTGTATAGACAGGGATCTCCATGCCTGACAGCTATTTAT
Source organism: Rhabdophis nuchalis (assembly GCA_039707465.1). Lineage (NCBI taxonomy): Eukaryota > Metazoa > Chordata > Lepidosauria > Squamata > Natricidae > Rhabdophis > Rhabdophis nuchalis. The sequence continues at coordinate 98,624,404 of CM077647.1, forward strand.
AAATCAGCTGTCAGGCAGGGAACCAATCAGACAGCCCCAGCAACTAAACCTCAGCCAGTCGCATCTCAGCCAATCAGACACGACTGCTGTTGCTGGCTGTCAGTCGTAGAGCCAAGGACTTGTGGCCAGTCATAAGTCGAGGACCGGTCGCAAGTCAAGGACTTCAACAGAGTGAAAGCAGGCAAGCAGAGAAAACAACGAAGGAGCAGAGGCTTTGGAAGGAGAACCTAGCAGGCAGTTCAAGAGAGAGTGAAGATATAGAAAGAGGAAGAAGCTCCAACCAGCCACCTGAAATCCACCCCATCCATGACCTGCCTGCTGAGAGGAGGCTGATCCTCCCCCCATCATGTGACCCTGGCAAGTAGAAGTCCAACAGAGAGGGACCAGGTTGGACTGGCAGCCATACTAAGAGGACCAGGAGAACCCAGACTCCAATGGCCCTTAGGGTTGCACTACATTAGTATCATTATTTTTAGTCAGCACTCTATGTCGCACTATATAGAGTTACTTAAGCAGGTACAATGGCAGCAAGAAACAGCTGCAAGCTATTTTGATAGAACTTATATGATAAGAAAGTCCATAAAAGGAGCAAAATAGTTGAACCCTAATCTATTGAATCCACTTCATTGACTTCGGATGTGTTCACACTGAAACTAAAAGATTTCCCAGGGAAGCTGGAGGCCCAAGGACTCTGGAAGTTGCTTTTTCAACACATCTGAAGGTAGTTATTTGGAGCAGATTGCTCTAAATGCCTTCAAACTGAAAAGTATAAAAGAATGGTTTCAAATGAGGACACATTCATTACCAAGGAACAATTTGGAGTGATGACAGTGCAATATGTGCCCCTCCATTAAGTGATTTTTCTGGTCCATATAAGGTGACTCTCAAATAGCTATTGATAGGTAACAAACCCCATAGCTGCAGTATTTTTTCTTGTTACTGTTGGGCCTATTCTTCCTAATCTTTTTGTTGTGTTTATCCAAGGATTAAGCTCCCTGTATTACTTACTGTGATGCTATGAACATATTTTGAAATCTTTATTAATTGTTTATTTTTTGATGTGTAGAGAAGATGAATTGATATTATTTGGATTACATTTTCTTTCCCCAAAGGATTATACTGTGGAAGAACATATATTCCCTACACAACCAAAAATAAACAATGAGAAGGCCAAACATCTGCCTAGGAAAGATCAATCCCTCTTACAAGCATCTTATCTCTCTTATGCATTTATATGGATAGTAACATTAATTTAACCTTTACTAAATTTGATGGAATTTTGACTCACAAGGCACAGAATGTAAAGTGTATAATTTATCAAATAGTTATGAAATAGTAAAGCACTATGGAAAATGGCTTATACACCTTTCTTCTGATTTAATTTTCTTTGAAGAAAATTCTGCACATGATGAAGTCTGTTTCCAAGGAAGAGGTTATGTTTTTATAGTGATATTTGCTGTGACTTCTCTCTGTTCATAGAATATACAAGTAGGGGACAAATAAGAAAGATGTCAGGTGAACAAGAATGTTAGACAGACAGACAGACAAAGATATTACAATATAGATCTGAATTAATCAAAGTAGAAGGCAAAGATAAATTGGGAATCTATAGCTCAGATAAAAGATACACAAAGGTGACAAAGAGATTCTAGGAAAAATGTGGTTTGTGACTTGTGACCTCATTGAAACTACCAGAAAGCTTGGACTTCCTGTGACATCACGACGAGTGGAACAGGTTAAAGACATCGGTCTGAAGCCTGTTGTTCCGTTCATCGCGCCTGGCGGCAACTTCAAAAACCAATCCGAGGCAAATAAGGAGCCATCGCTGGGCGGGAAGCCCAGGGAACAGAGGGGGAGATTCCCAGCCCCGTTCGGAGCCTGCAAACTGAAGGTGAGGCTGATGACATCCCCCGGTGCCGGCGTGCTGAGAGGACGTTAAAATGGTGCCCCAGATTTTGTGACAGTTGCTGAAGGAGAAGATCTCAATCTCAGTTCTGACTAACCTCTTTTTGATGTTGATGTGAGAGGACAGTGTGACTTAACATCTAAAATTCCCAAATTATTGAAAGAGTGGAGCTGATTTTGAGAAGAGTGGCAGGAAATTTGGTGGGGCTGATCGGAGGAATTGTATAATTACAATCAATCTCAGATGGAAGACCCTTGGAATCCTGCTAAACTAAAACTCTTGGCTATTGGAAAAGGATAACCAATCGGTGGATATACTTCCCTCTTCAGTTAACTAAGTACCTGGACCCTGGTGTAATTCGATATCTCTGACATTCCTGACGTTCTGATTAATTGTAATAGCTCTCTCTCTCTCTCTCTTCTTTTTCCCTCACTTTTTGATATTGGCCTGCCATCTAGTGGCTGAAAGTGGAAATACAACTTTATAATAATTGTAATTAGCTGTAATAAGTCTAGAAAATAATTGAAGTAATTGTGACTGTACTAAGGTTATCAAACATCATAGAGTTGGAACGTTAAACCTTACCTACCACAGTTTAATTTGAAAATTAATTAAATTAATTAAATTAATTAAATTAATTAAATTAATTAAATTAATTAAATTAATTAAATTAATTAAATTAATTAAATTAATTAAATTAATTAAATTAATTAAATTAATTAAATTAATTAAATTAATTAAATTTAGGACAATTGATTAATAGATTATTCTCTCCTCCCCCCCCCCCGGTCGGATATATCTCCCTCTTCTATGTGCACTTTTAACTGCTCTCCTAACTTGCCGCATTACTATTTCACTCTGTATTGTCGCCTTTTTAATCTGACTTGCTGCTATGAACATCTTAGGCGTTCCTCCTTTTTATTGCCTGTGAGGCCTTCAGGATGCCTTCGTATTCAAGGTTAGACCTCCTCTGCCTGTGGGAGTTTCCACTCTCGCAAGCCTGGCCCCCTGGTCTAACACGGGCCCACCTCAAGGATGGATTGATAGATCCAGAGAGGTGGGCGAAGCACAAACTTAGGGGGTTCCTTTTTAAATCTTTAATTTGGCTTTTAGGGGGTTCCAGGGAGGAGGGGGGGACAGTCAGGCAGGGGGGTATCAAACTACAGGGCCGGCCGGCGGAAGTAGGGAAACGGAGGAGGGGGAAGGGGGGGGTCATTTCCACTGAGGTATTTCCATCAGTTCGGTTTTAGGGAGGGGCAGGGGCAGTAGGAGACAGGAAGGGCATTACCTGTTGGAAGACCATGGCCGCTGGTTATGGGCGGTCACGCGCTCCAACCCCCCATGCTCCCATCGCAGACTAGGAGGGCAAGAACCACAGAACCGGGGCCCTAGGCTGATGTTGTGCAATGCCAGGTCCGTGGTACAAAAAGCCCCCCTCATCCATGACCTTGTATCAGAGGGGGACCCAGACCTGGTGGGTATAACGGAAACCTGGTTGGGCCACGAGGGAGGATTACCCCTCGTAGAAATGTGCCCACCAGGCTACTGAGCTTTTCATCAGCCTAGGGCCCTAGGGAGGGGTGGGGGGGTGGGGATTATAGTTAGGGAAGGTCTTGAGCCGAAGGAGACCACGATCCCTCAGACGACCGGGTGTGAGTCCCTCTTCGTGAAATGGGACCTAGGGAGGAAGTTGAGCATGTTAGTTGTATACCTGGCTCCCCACTATGTAAGAGACCCCCAGACTGTTGGTCATGGGGGATTTTAACCTGCCGTCAGTAGGTGAAACCTCCTGAATAGCTCGGGAGTTCATGGCCTCCATGAGGGCCATGGACCTGACCCAAGTAGTTTTAGGCCCTACTCATGAGGGAGGACACACCCTGGACTTAATCCTCATCTCGGGACAGTGGAGAAGTGATCTGGGAATAGGGGATTTAGTCATCTCACCCTTGTCATGGACAGATCACGCTCTCCAATCGCCACACCCCACCGTGGGAAGGCGGAACCTGAGATTCCTAGATGGTTCCGCCCCAGGCTCCTGATGAACCCGGAAAGGTTCCAGAGGGAGCTTGGGCCAATACTTGTGGCCTTGCCCCGCGACTCGATTGAGGACCTAGTGGCCGCATGGCTGAGTGCGGCCGCGGGGGCCTTGGACCGAGTCGTACCCTTGCGGCCTCTCTTGCGGCACCGAATCACCCAGGCTTACCGAGGAGCTGAGGGAGATGAAATGCCACAAGAGACGCCTAGAGAGCAGATGGAGATCCTCTCGCTCCGAAGCCGACTGAACACTAGTGAGAGCCCATATTAGGACTTACTTAGTGGCGATAAGGGTGGCCAAACGTGAGTATTGTACCACTTATTGCATCTGCAGAAAACAGCCCTGCTGCCCTGTTTGGGGTGACCCGCTCCCTCCTTCACCAGAGGCTGCGGGAAGCCTCTTATCCTGCAGATTTTATCTGCAGGATAAAATCACTCAGATTCAGAATGAGTTGCCCTCCATCGAGAGTGGTCCGATCGGATTGTCCGAGGCTGTTCTTGAGACACCATCTTGGGAGGAGTTTGACTTTGTGACTACCGAGGATATGGACAGGTTGTCAAAGAGACTTAAGGCTACCACATGTTTATTGGACCCGTGTCCCTCCTGGCTTGTACTGGCATCCTGGGAGATGACACGAGGCTGGCTCCAGGATATTGTGAATGCTTCTTTGAGTGAGGGGTCCTTGCCTGCCATCTTGAAAGAGGCGGTAGTGAGGCCCCTCCTCAAGAAGCCTTCCCTGGACCCAGCATTATTGGATAATTACCGTCCGGTCTCCAACCTTCACTTTTTAGCGAAGGTTGTAGAGAGTGTGGTGGCCCAACAGTTTCCGTGACACCTGGAGGAAATTGATTATCTAGACCCACGCCAGTCCAGCTTCCGACCCGGTCACAGCACCGAGACAGCATTGGTCGCATTGGTGGATGATCTCTGGAGGGCACGGGATAGGGGATATTCCTCTATCCTAGTCCTGTTAGACCTCTCAGCAGCTTTTGATACCATCGACCATGGTATCCTATTGCACCGACTGGCGGGGTTGGGGCTGGGAGGCACCGTTTTGGGGTGGTTCTCGTCCTACCTCTCTGGTCGGTCACAATATGTGTTGACCGGGGGGCAGAGGTTTGGCCTTGAGGCCCCTCTTATGCGGGGTTCCTCAGGGGTCGGTCCTCTCGCCCCTCCTGTTCAACACTTATATCAAGCCGCTGGCCGAGATCATCCGTGGTTTTGGAGTGGGATATCATCTGTACGCTGATGATACTCAGCTGTACATATCCACCCCAGACCACCCCAACGATGCCGCCGAGGTGTTGTCCCAGTGTTTGGAGGCCGTACGGATCTGGATGGGTAGTAACAAACTCAAACTCAACCCGTCCAAGACTGAGTGGCTGTGGTTTCCGGCACCCCGTTTCAGCCAGGTAACTCCAACTCTGGCCATTGGGGGTGAAACACTGGTCCCCGTGGAGAGGGCGCGCAATTTGGGTGTCCTCCTGGATTCCCGGCTGTCCATGGAGGACCATGTGGCAGCCGTGGCCAGGGGGGCGTTCCATCAGGTACGCCTGATGCGCCAATTGCGCCCCTTACTGGACCGGGCTGCCCTTCGCACAGTCACTCAAGCACTCGTGACATCCCGACTTGAGTACTGTAATGCTCTCTACATGGGGCTTCCCTTGAGGTGCACTTGAAAGCTACAGCTAGTCCAGAACGCAGCCGCGCAGGTGATTACGGGAGCCCCTAGATACTCCCACATAACACCGCTCCTGCGCGAGCTGCACTGGCTACCTGTGGCCTTTCGGGTGTGCTTCAAGGTTTTGACGACCATCTTTAAAGAGCTCCATGGCTTGGGATCTAGTTGTATGCGAGACCGTCTCCTGCCCCATACATCCCTTCGTCCACTCCGCTCCCACAGAGAGGGCCTTCTCAGGGTGGCGTCGGCCAGGCAATGCCGGTTGGCGACACCCAGGGGAAGGGCCTTCTCTGTGGTGGGCCCCACCCTTTGGAACGACCTACCCCCTAAACTACGTACTATCTCTGACCTCCGCCTCTTCCGACAGTGTCTAAAGACACACCTTTTCCATCAAGTCGGCCTAGCATAACCTTCCACTGTGACTGCTCTTAGACAGTTTTAATTTGGGGTTTTTAAATTGATTTTAGCACAGGGCGGGTATTTAATATCTTTTTAAATTTTAAATTTTGTTATATTTGTATGTTTTTAATTCCTGTGCGCTGCCCTGGGTCCTTTTTGGAGAAGGGCGGGGTATAAATTTAATAAATAAATAAATAAATAAATAATTACTATTTTGACTTGTAACCACATACTATCTAGTTTAACCAATTAGATAAATTAGATAAATTAGATAAATTAGATAATTAAATAAATTAGATAAATTAGCTTAGCCGTTTGAGGGGTTAAGTAAAAACTATTATTGGCTATAATGACTACCATTATAAAAAAGAATACACCAACCACATCTACCTGGATATCCTCCCCAGCGGCAACCAGGAAAGCCACAGAAGACCTCCCAGTAGCAGGCAAAGCACCATCTATGTCTCAAGCCCTACAAGACACTCTACAGGGGATTCAACATACTCTCGCTAAGAACCAAGAGACAACAGCTAAAGTACTAGAAAATCTGACAGAAAAGGTGGATACACTAACAATGGAGACGCGGCAGATTCATAGTAAATTCGAAGAAATCCATACACACCTAGTAAACCATGAAGAGAGACTGCAAACAGTGGAAGATAAAATGATAAAGACGGAACATAAAATAGAACGTAATGAGAATTGACATCTTATGACAGAAAAAAAGATGCAAGACGAGATTCTATTTTTGGAAATGGACCGCTCCAGATATTTTATACGGGTTCAAAATATGATAGACGATAAACAAGAAAAAATTGAAGAGGTGATGGAAGAAATCATAGCGGGTATTCTCAAAATCGATCACTCGGAAGCAGCCACCTACATTGATGAAGTATTCCGCATATACACATCTTAAGCTTGACGCCACAATCTTCCTCATGAGGTGCACGTAAAACTAACTAAGAAATCCTTACGGGAGGAAATCCTTAGGAAAACTAGAGAGCAAACTTTCACATATAGAGGGAACGAACTCACAATCCTGCCTCAAGTGCTGAGAAATGTGAGGGAATGCAGGAGGAAGTATGATTTCCTCACCACGCCTCAGGAAACAGGGAATTCGATACAGATGGTGTCTTCCGGAGGGCTTAAAGTTTACATGGCAGGATCAACACATCAAACTGGTTTTCTTCCAAGAGGCGCATGATTTCCTAAAATCACAACAATCCCTAAATGACTCGGAAAGCAAGGGAGAAGATGATAGAACCAAAAGTGAAGAGGAACTATCACAGGAGAAGATGACGTGGAACCTCAATGGCCAAGACATGAAGACAGCAAAAGAAAAAACATCAAATGGAAAGGCATCACACCACCAGATTGAAACAAGATCAAAGACACAGAAAGTCATAAGCAGATAAAATCAGAAAAGAAGGAAGTTGTCTGTTCTCTGCAAATATCAATGGTCTAAATCTCCCGTCTAAGAAAAAGAAAATTTGGCAAAACCTACAAAAAGAAAAGTATGATATAATATGTCTTCAAGAAGTCTACATAAGAAAAAGGCAACTTAGAGTTCTGACTTGTCCAAAATTGGGGAAACTCTACACATCCCTGGCCGACCAAAAAAAGAGAGGTGTGATTGTTTATGACAAAAGAAATTTAGTATCAAAACAAATTTATGCAGACAATGAGGGCAGAATTTTACTACTGGAAATAAAAATTGGACAAAAGATGGCCCTCCTAGCTAATATTTATGCTCCAAATGTAAACCAAAGACAATTTTATAAAGAACTATTGAATAAATTAAATCAATTAAATTATGATATATTTATGTAGTTGGAGACTTTAATGCAATTGTAGATGTAGATAAAGATTATGAGCCAGGATCTAGCACCCAAAGATATAAGTTGAAATGGAAAAAAGTACTCCCTAAAACCTGGGGAGATCTAAGGGATCAGTTAGGATTAAGGGATTTATGGCGGGACTTACATCCCACTGAAAAGCAGTTTACATACTACTCCCCCAGGCATAAATCATGGACAAGAATAGATATGGCCTGGGCATCAATAGCAGCTGCTGAAGAAATTGAATCCCTTGAAATTGGTCCGAATACCTGGGCAGACCACCACCTGTTACTAATAAAATGGACAATTACTCAGACTAGGACAAGATGGTCTATGAGAGCTAGTCTTATGAAAGATGAAAACTTTGTAAAAAATGATTGAAAAGGAGCTTCAATACTTCTTTTTAGAAAACAAAAGACAGGATACTTTCCTACAGAATATATGGGATACGGCCAAGGCAGTGATTAGGGGGGCAGCAATAAAATATATGGCTAGACAATGGAAAATAGATAAAGCAAAAAGAATTGAATTAATAACGGCACTACAAAAACAAGAAAAGGAAGCCCAGAAAGATCCATATAATATAAGGGCAAGAGAAAAAATAAACCTTTTGAGACACGAAATCTCCCTACTTGACCAGAATCAACTTGCAGAAAAAATAAAGAAATGTAGGCAATCTCATTTCGAACATGCAAATAAAATAGGGAGATGGTTTACATACAGGCTAAGGAAGGAAGCAGAAGTAAGAATAATAGAATCCCTTCAGGATAAAAGTGGGAAAGTTGTAAATACCATAGAACATAAATTAAAAATAGCACAAGATTTTTTTGGTTCACTCTATGCCGATGAGAGACAGCAAAAGGAAAAGACCAACTCTTACCTTATAAAACAACATCTCGGAGTAGTCCCTGATACATATAAAAATACATTAAATACAGAGATTACAGTGGAAGAGATAGAAAATGCAATCAGAAAACAGGCCAGTGGGAAAACCCCAGGTCTGGATGGACTACCAGGGGAATTATACAAAGGTATCTGGGAGACTTTTATTTTATTTTATTTTTATTGAAAAAGTTTTATACAAACAAGTTTTTCCCCCTTTCCCCCCCCAACATATAATATAAATCACATACAAATACTGTACCCCCCTCCCCCTATCCTAAGATAAATTTCTCATTCAAATACTGTACCCCCTCTCCTCCCAACAGTCATAATATAAATTTCTCTTAAAGTAACAATATCCCATTAACCCCATCTTCTAAATTAATTAAACATATATAAATCATAATACAAATTTCTCTTAAAGTAACAATATCCCGTTAACCCCATCTTCTAAATTAATTATACATATAAATCTCCCCACCCTCCACCCTAACCCTCCCCCACCTCCCGTTACAACCCACCCCCCTGACTTCCACTATACATCACTCTAATAATTCCAAACAACCCATATATTATTTACTCTGTTCACATTGTATCCCTTGCTTATCACCCTATCAATCTAAACATTCTTACCTAAAGGCTACATAATACTTCCTAGTCTGGTATTTATTCTGTATATAATCAATCCATTTTGCCCATTCCTGTGTATAATTCTCCTGTTTCTGATCTTTTAAGAAAGCTGAAATTTTTGCCATTTCCGCAAATCCCGCCACTTTCTGAATCCATTGATCAATCGTCGGTAAAAAATCTTTTTTCCAGTGCTGAGCAATCAACAACCTAGCTGCTGTAACCATATACAAAAACAATTTCATTTCCCCCTTTGAAAAATTCTTAATTATACCCAGTAAAAACATTTGCGGAGTAAATTGTAGCCTTTTCTTCAATACATTTTGCATAACCCACCATATTTTTATCCAAAAAGCTTTAACCTTATTACAAGACCACCATACATGAAAAAAAGTAGCATCTAAGCACCCACACCTCCAACATTTTGGTTGAATATTAGGATACATACATGATAATTTCTTAGGATCCAAATACCATCTATAAAACATTTTATAAAATTTTTCCCTTAAATTTTGTGACTGCGTAAATTTAACATTCTGAACCCATATTTTTCCCACGTATCCAACATAACCGATTCATCAAAATTCTGAGCCCATTTAATCATACAATCCTTCACCAATTCGCTTTCTGAGTCTCTTTCTAACAATACATTATATATTCTTAAATTCTTTGCCATCCCAAAACAAAGTCGTGACCTTCTATATTCAGCAATTCAGTTTTTGTTTTCCCAAACCATTCTGCTACGTGCGTCAATACCACTGCTTCATAATACAATTGAAGGTTTGGGAGTCTGAGGCCACCTCTTTCACGAGTATCTTGCATAATCTTCATCTTTACTCTCGGTTTTTTCTCCTTCAAAACAAATTTATTTAATGTTGCTTGTCAATCTAACAAAATTTTATCTGATTTGAGCACCGGTATCATCTGAAATAAAAAAATAAATCTAGGTAGAATGTTCATTTTAATTGCTGAAATTCTTCCAAGCAAAGATAGTTGTAACTTTTTCCATGCTTGTAGGTCTTTCTGTATCTTTTGCCACAACACTTCATAATTATTTTGAAAGAGTTTTGTATTTGAGTCTGCAATTTGTATACCTATATATTTGACCTTGGAAACTATTTCAAAACCTGCCAAATTTGCAAGTCTCTTTCTTTGAGTCTCTATCATGTTTTTAACAATCATTTTCGTTTTATTTTGATTTAGTCTAAACCCAGACACCATGCCAAATTCTGCTATAATATTTTTCATCTGAATTATTGAATTCAAAGGATGCGAAAGGGTAACAACCAGATCATCGGCAAATGCTCTAGTTTTGTATTCCTTTTGCCTAATAACTATGCCATTTAAGGAATTTGAGTCCTGAATTGTATTCAACAAGACTTCTAAAGTTAAAATAAATAACAATGGAGATAATGGGCAACCTTGTCTTGTACCTTTTTTTATCTCGAAAGTCGTGGATAAATTTCCATTAATAATAAGCTGTGCATTTTGTTGCTGGTATATTGCTCCAATCGCCTGTCGAAATCATAGTCCCATATCCATCTTTTCCAAAGTCTTGGTTAGAAAGTTCCAGTTCACTCGCTTTCCTTCCGGTTTCCCAGAGGCGACGGTCGAGTCCTGGGACTCGTCTGCCGTTTTGTTCCTTCTACGGCCCCCACCGGGCAGGGAGTTCCTTTTAAAGGACTCCCGCCATATGGTCGGCTTGCCTGGATTTCCCCATCCTGACAGCGGTCGGGGGGGGTCCTTGTCTTCGACCCAGGAGTAGAAGAACATGCTGCAGGGAGCCTGGTTCCCTTTGCTGACGGAGGACCGGAACATCTAATGGTTCGCGAAAGGGCTGAATCGCTGGAGTTGGAGGCAAAGCCGAGACTCTTCGCTGCAGAGTGGACTGTGAGTGACTTTATCTTTCTGCTTGCAACTTTTGCTTTAAAAGACGATGGAGGGGGGAGTTTGGGAAAAACCCCTTGGAAGAGAAGAAAAGCGGCATTTTGAAATGGCTCCTCAGGCTTCAGGAAGCAGAGAAATCCACATTCAAACATCTCTAAATGATAGTGAAAGTCTTTGCGGAATGATGGTGGTTACTTAGTATCGAAGTCTGGCAACAAAGAACCAATTTTTCTCTTTGCTGATTCCCGGTGGCTTCCAGATGGGCGGGGAAAGATGGTGTTCCTTTGTTCTCCGGAGACACACTCTTCATGGATGATTGCTGACATTCCCTTGTGATTGGGACTGCCTCTCTTTTTCTTTACTAATGATTGTTTGTAATTGATTAATTGGTCCTTTCCCTGAAGTGCCTTCTTCCTTATATTTGATTGTAAGAATTTGGTTTCTCTCTGGACTTTAATTAGGCAACAACTTTGACTTTGTTTATTGGAATTTGCTCATCTCCTGCCTCACTGACTTCTCCTCAGCAGACGCCATCTTACTGATACAGACTTAAATCATTCACCATGGCTTCAAAAAAGCAGACACATCAACCTAAAATCACCTCGATGTTACCCGAAAAACCTGATATGGATGCTAGATTAACAGCAATGGAAGAAACTCTTCAGACCTTGGTGAAAGAAATTAAAGAAATGAGGAAGGACCATGTCAGTTCTAAGTTAGAACTTTTGGAGGTACAGAAGAAATTAATGGAAAACACACAAAATACTGATGAGCTGGAGGTGGGGTTGGCTGGGGCAAGGGGAGAGCTTAAAAGTGTTAATAATGAAATAGGAGATTTAACTGGTCATATGTCTAGGATGGATTTTGAAAGGATGTCATATTTTTTAAGATTTCAGAATGTTCCTGAGGAGACTGGTGAAGATTTAACCGATTTAATGTGCACAATTTTAGCAGATTATTTACACAAACCTAAGGACGAGATTAGGGGGGACATTGATTTGATATATAGAATAAACTCAGCATATGCCAGGATAAATGAAGTACCCAGAGAGATACATGTTAAATTTGTTAGAAGGTCGACAAGGGAAAGAATCTTGAGGATGCAGAGAGACAGTCCTTTAGTTTATCAACAGAAAGAGATTGCTATCTTGAAGCAGGTCCCGAAGAAGATTAGAGAGATAAGACGGAAATATTCCTTCTTATCTAAAAGATTATTTAAACAGGGGGTCTGGTTTAAGTGGGTGATGCCAGAGGGAATGTTGGTGTTCTGGGAGGGAGGAAGAGTAAGAATTAAAACAATTGCAAAGGCGGAAGCCTTTCTTTAAAAACATTCCTCAATCCTGGAGGATGAAAATGGAGGAGCAGAGGGTGCCGCGGCCCCGCCCACTGGGGGCCAGGGAGAAGAAGATACAATTGCCAAAAGACTTAGATCTCAAAAGTGATTTTATTTTAGTACAGCTTAACTTTTGTTTGGATGTTTATACATGATTGCTAGCATTGATTTTACAATGATATGTATGCATTTCTTTCCACTTTGTAGTACAACTGAAAATTATGTATTATCTATATTTTGTTAAGAAGCCTCGAAAGGTGTTGATGACTTTGGCGTGAAAGGTCTCACAATATCTTTTTACACCTTACCCTTTACCCTATTTGTAAAAAATTTATAAAACTCAATAAAACTTTTTTCAAAAAAAAAAGAAGAAGAAAGTTCCAGTTCACTCGACTGAAGGCCTTCTCTGCATCCAAGAAAATCAGCACTGCAGAGATCTGCTTATTCTTATCAAGATAGTCAATTAAATCTATAAGTTGCCTTACATTCTCCTTCATATGTCTACCTTCAATAAATCCTGCTTGATCATGATGAATAACCTCTTGGATAACTGGCATCAATCTGTTGGCTAGTACTTTAGCAAATATTTTATAATCTGTATTCAAAAGAGATATCGGTCTGTAATCCTCTGGTTTCTTAGGGCCATCTTTGTCTTTGGGTATCAGCGATATAAAAGCCGCTTTCCATGAGGAGGGTATTTTACCTCCTTGCTGTATATTGCAAAATAATTCTGTAACATGTTCAATCATCTCCAATTGTAAAGTTTTATAATAAATTGCAGTCAAACCATCAGTCCCTGGAGCAGGGATTAGGGGGGCAGCAATAAAATATATGGCTAGACAATGGAAAATAGAGAAAGCAAAAAAAATTGAATTAATAACGGCACTACAAAAACAAGAAAAGGAAGCCCAGAAAGATCCATATAATATAAGGGCAAGAGAAAAAATAAACCTTTTGAGACACGAAATCTCCCTACTTGACCAGAATCAACTTGCAGAAAAAATAAAGAAATGTAGGCAATCTCATTTCGAACATGCAAATAAAATAGGGAGATGGTTTACATACAGGCTAAGGAAGGAAGCAGAAGTAAGAATAATAGAATCCCTTCAGGATAAAAGTGGGAAAGTTGTAAATACCATAGAACATAAATTAAAAATAGCACAAGATTTTTTTGGTTCACTCTATGCCGATGAGAGACAGCAAAAGGAAAAGACCAACTCTTACCTTATAAAACAACATCTCGGAGTAGTCCCTGATACATATAAAAATACATTAAATACAGAGATTACAGTGGAAGAGATAGAAAATGCAATCAGAAAACAGGCCAGTGGGAAAACCCCAGGTCCGGATGGACTACCAGGGGAATTATACAAAGGTATCTGGGAGACTTTAATCCCACAAATGAAAGACCTATTTAATGAAATCTTGGAAAAGGGGGAAACTCCCCAAACATGGACCGAGGCCTATATTTCTTTAATTCCCAAACCTGATTCAAACTTAACCCAAATTAAAAATTATAGACCTATCTCGCTCTTAAACGTCGATTATAAAATATTTGCGACAATTCTGGCTGGGAGGTTGAAACCATTTCTATCTAATTTCATCCATCAGGATCAAAATGGATTTCTACCATGTAGGTATTTGAGGGATAATGTACGTATGATAACCAACTGCTTAGAATACTATGAGGCATATGCAGACAAACAGATGAGCATGATTTTTTTGGACGCGCAGAAAGCATTTGATAGGGTCAATTGGAATTTTATTATACAATAACTGCAAATTATGGAATTCGGCTCTAAATTTGTTAAAGCAGTCCAGGCCATCTATATGACGCAATCAGCAAGGTTGCTGTTTAACAGGGCTCTATCAGACCAGATCCCAATATGCAGGGGCACCAGATAAGGATGCCCGCTGTCACCCCTCCTATTTATTTTGACACTGGAGCCTCTCCTAAACACAATCAGACAAGAGAAGAACATTAGAGGACTGCAAGTCAGAGGAGAAGAATATAAAATTCAAGCATTTGCTGATGATTTATTTTTGTGAAAGAAGACCCTCTGACCTCAGGACCTAAATTAATCACAACAATAGAAGAATATGGAGAGGTGGCTGGCCTAAAAATTAATAAGCAAAAAACTAAAATGCTAGTTAAAAATATGACAGGACAACAAAAAGAACAGATACAAAAATTAATGGGAATTGAGTGTGCCAAAAAAGTGAAATATTTGGGAATCTGGTTAACTAATAGATGCTCTGCGATTAAGGAACTAAATTATAATAAATTGATGGGCGAAATGACTAAGGAGCTCGAAAGATGGAGTAAAATTCCAATCTCACTGTTAGGGAGGATAGCTGCTATAAAAGCATATATTCTTCCAAAATGGATTTTTCTGTTTCAGACAGCCCCTGTGAAATTAAACAAATAATTTTTTCAGATGTTGGACTATATCACTAAGAAGCTTATTTGGCAGGGGGGGGAAATCACGCATAAAAAAGAAAATGTTGCAAGAACATAAACTGAGAGGAGGCATGGGACTCCCAAACTGGGAGCTTTACTACTATGTCTCAACCCTAATCTGGGTTAGGGACTGGGTTACTTTAGCAAGAAGATGGACTTTGATAATCGAAGGCTACGACCTACCTCAAGGTTGGCACTCATTTCTATGGCCCAAAAACAATAGGCAACCTAAAAGTTTTATTACCCACCACACTAGGGGGACTCTCTATAAGACATGGGGGGAAATTAAACAACAACTGTATACTCAAATTCCAAGGTGGTTAGCCCCAATTGAAGCAGTAACATACCCAATTATCCATAGCCTAAGGAGAAATTTAACATATGGGGATCTGATGGACGAAGCTGGCAACATTAGAACACAGACTGACTTACAATTAAGAGGCTGGAAGGTGGATTGGTGGTCATATGCCCAGGCAAAATCCAAATTTAACAAAGACAAATAAGAATTTGGAATATACACGACAAATCAAGATATTGATAAAATTCTTTGGGGTACATCAACAAAATGTATCTCTAAGGCCTACAATTTGCTGTTGCAGAGACATGTTGGAGAAGAGATAATTAAAGATGTCATGATTGCCTGGGGAGGAATATAGGGAGGAATATTAAATTAGAAGAATGGCAAACAATTTGGGGTAAAACTATGAAAATGACCCTGGCCTCCTCATTTAAGGAAAATTTGTATAAAATGCTATACAGGTGGTATCTAACACCTGCTCGAATTGCAAATATGTTCCCAAACTCGTCAGACAGATGCTGGAAATGTAAAACGGCCAGGGGTACATTCTTTCATCAATGGTGGACTTGCCCAATAATCACCCAACTCTGGAAAAAAATACAAATTTGGCTTTTGGAAATAACAGGTATGAATTTTCCCCTCAAACCCGACCTGTATTTGCTAGGCATCAAACCAAGTGAAATTCAAAATCAGGATTGGTACCTCTTCTCATACATAATAACAGCGACTAGGATGGCTATTGCGCAACACTGGAAAGATACTAACCCACCATCAGAGCACCTAATTATAGTCAAAATCTTCAACTGTGCAGAATCGGACAAATTAACATATATTTTAAAAGATAGACAAAACTCAACCTTTTTCAAATGTTGGAATAAATGGTATGCATGGTACAACAGGAGAACAATGGACACCAAGGAAATCAATTAGATAAAATACTTGAGAAATAAATGTGAGGAATAAATAAGGCAATAGTAAATTTTGAGAGAAATATATATCTACGTATAATTGTAAATAATAACCATTAAGTTAGACTGGGACAAACTCAACTCTTAATCTAGAGGACTAGACTTTCCCCTGGTATGTTTATGTATGTCTCTCCAGTTACCCCTACCCTATACTTGTTGAATGTTTGATTTTATATTAATAAAGATAGATTTATTTATTTTTAAAAAAAAGAAACTACCAGAAAGCTTCACCTGCTTTTAGCGGTCCTCTTATTTCTCAGCAGTCAGTTTGAAATTACTCCAGAGTAAACAGCTCAAGTATTTCAAACCAGATGTTTTACAACTTAATCCTTTCACTTACATTCATTGGTGCACATTTTAGTGCCAGAGTCAATGGTTTTCTGTGGAATACAATCCATTGTCCTATGGCTATATTACATCAACAGGAAACCGAACACTATGTAAGCTCTCTTTCTATACTTCTACGCAGCTATACTTCTAAAATATATAGCAAAGGTTTAGCTCTACCCTCAGGTTTCATAGCTTTTCCTGGCATTTTGACTACCAAAGTTAACTTTCACTGCATATCCTCAGTCTATGTCTGAATCTCTGCCTTAAACAGATTTTGCAAAGTAAATCTCAGCAGTGCGCTTTAACATGATCCCTTCCTAAGAAGGATGAACGTGAACTGGGCTTGAAATTCAATAGATGCAGATAAGATTTGGCTGTTAATAAATACCACTGGTACATCTTCAGTTAAAGATTGGATAAATTCATGAAACAGTCATCCTAAGAACCCAATTTTAAGAGTGCCAAAGGTCAGGCCAAAGTCTTCAGGAAACATTATTTTAGATATACTAGGCTTTATGCTTAAAGTGGATATGAAATAGAATTCAAACTGTCAACCCTAACCCATCACAAAAATGCAAGGGTGAGGCCTGGAAGCTAAAAATCTACAGATATATCATACACTACTAGTTTTAAATTCAACAAAAATGTAGTATAGAATGGAGAATCATTTTAACAAAACCTAAGAAATATGAGGTTCAAAAATCTGAACACCTAGGTGGCAACAAGGACACATCTTTTTGCAGCCATATAATGTTCTATTTGATTTTTGCATCTCAAACTAGGTAGCTGTAATTTCAACCAGATGGTCATTGGTTATTACGTATAAAGTCCTATGTGGCTTGTGTTTAGATTACTTGAGGAGTTGCTTCATCCCTATGGAACAGACCCATCCCATCAGTCAGTGAATTCTGTCTGGTGGGGTCCAGGAGAAGAGCCTTTTCTGTTATTAATCTTGCCCTTTGGAACATCTCCCCACCCCCTCCTGACTGAGGTCAGCTCCAACCTTAATAGAAGAGAAGGAAAGGATATGATCATAAAATATAAAGATCTGAAAATAGAAAGAGTGACTGTGGAAAAATAAAGCAAAAGTAGTACCAACAGTCATAGGCACCTTGGATACAATCACAAAAAAACTAGAGCACATTTGAATTGCATTGACAAATTCATCAACAGTCAATTGTAAAAGGCAGCTTTACTCAGAACAGCTTACATCTTGCAATGATACTTTTAACATTATAAAACACCAACATCTGCTTATCCCAGGTCCCTGGGAAGGATTCGGTAAGCAGTCAAAAATGTCAAATCCAGTTTGAACATCTGTCTGAAGAACCTTAAAAATAAAACACTAGTCTGACTTTGTTCAATTATCTATGCCTGCATCTTTACTTTCTTCCAAACTTCCTAAAATTTCCAATCTCACAACCATTTTGTTTCTATTAGTAAGAACTAAGTCCAGTATAGATGATTCTTCAGTTCATTTCTCTGCCTTTTGGAAGATAAAGTTATCAATTAGCACTGATGGGTAATGTTGTGCCCTGTTTTGGGCCTAGTAGGCCTCCCTGCCCTTACCCAGGAGCCAAAATTGGGTGTATGGTGAGCTCCTGGAAGGGGTGGGGCAGGAAGGGGTGGAGCCAACAACCGATTCATTTGAATTTTTCTGAACTGGCTGAATCCCACCACTGGTGACCTATAGTACATACATAGCAATATTGTTCTCTACACACACTATTCACTCAAATACTTTCTAAATGGCTTCCATCATAGGTATTGTACATTTCTGTAGAGATATAGTAGTTCTTTACATTCATTGCAACTCTTTCCCCTCTTGTATGAGGTCTATTTCTCTTGAACAATTTATATCCTTCTAAAAGTATGTTCCAATCAGGTGATGGACTGGCTGCTAAAACAAGGTCATGGCACACACTTGAAAGTAAATCAGGAAGACTGTAATGGGGGTGGGTGGGGTCTGTCTGTCTGTCTCACAAGAACAAAGAATGCTTATCAACAGGAAATATGCATGTGTAAAGCTTGTAGCAATTATGGGTAGTTGGAAAGTTGATAAAAGCAACGAGAATTAGACAACTTGCAGACCTCAGCTAGAAGTTAGGAATAGAGATGGCCGGCAACAAATGAAATGTCTATTAGATAACTCCTGGGGCATTCATTATGAATGCCTGGCGTAGTTTTTAACTTGCTTTTAGATAGGGTTTTTATCAAAATTTGAAAATTAGGCGTACCGTTTAATACATTTTTAATAGCATTTTACTTGTTTTTATCATTAATTTTATACTAAC
This sequence comes from Rhabdophis nuchalis, assembly GCA_039707465.1. Taxonomy (NCBI): domain Eukaryota; kingdom Metazoa; phylum Chordata; class Lepidosauria; order Squamata; family Natricidae; genus Rhabdophis; species Rhabdophis nuchalis. The sequence goes on from CM077647.1 coordinate 98,643,343, forward strand.
TGACTTTTACTGTTTGCCTGTACACTGCCCTGAGTCCTGCTGGGGAGAAGGTGCGGTATAAAAATTCAATAAAATTCAAATTCAAAATTCAAATTAGCCAAGGCTTAGGAATGGGGCAGCTATAGACCAATAGAACAAATTGTAGAATTAGTGCTAAAACATTTATTAGAGGATATTTCTTATTATTTCACCTTGTCCCGCCTTCTTCTTTAGTGAAAATGTATAAAGCTTTCTTAATCCTTTGTTCTTGGTTCTTGGCCTTTTGACCAGGAACCCTTTTCCTTGGAGTACTCCAATAAAAAGCAATCAGAAAACCTCACCTTGCGTCTGGCGTCCATCATTGGCTTTGCACCATGCTCAGACCCGAATTGGGGACAACAATCTGGGGGCTCGTCTGGGATCCCATGCCTGGATTCAATTGGAAGGCACCAAAGACTACCAGAGGAGGGCCCCTGGATGGGTAAGACTTAATGGCTGAAAGGTGTGTGATTGCTCTGAAATAAAACTCCCAGTCGGTGACAAGGACTGTGTGTTTCTGCACTGCCAACCACCCTCAGAGCTCATGAGTCTTTTGACAGTGGTTGAGTACTCTGAAAAACAAGGGGTGATGCAGAAATCCATGTGTCCCACTGATGCAAAGTTTGGGTTGACTGAGTGCCATGAGCCACTGTCTAAATGACGTCCAGCCTCGGTAAGATCCTTGGTGACTTCTTAATTGAACTCAAAGGCTGAAGCCCTTAAGAAAATGAGGAGTAGGGACCGGTGGAGGAACAGAAAGAGGCAAAATGTGGAGAAAAGGTAAGGACTGGAGTAGGGACATCCCAGGGGGAAGGGGTATCCGCCTGAGTTTCCAGCCCAAGGTAAAAGGCAGACAAAGGCAAAGACCAGACAGGAGACGTCCCAGGGGATAAAGGTTATCTGCCTGTGATCCAGATTTGAAACGGGAAACTGGTAGCAAAAAGGTATCCAGTGCAGGAGTGACAGAGTTGCCAAAAGGAAAGCTGCTCAAAGATTTGCCAATGGGTTGTATTTTGCCTCAATCTGAGATATTAGGAGGAGAAGATATAAGAATCAAAGGCAGACTTTTCTCATTATTGTATGTATGTCTGGCCTCAATGCCCCTTGGACAATCCAGGTGATTTTTGGCCATTTAAGGAACCTCATAATATGGGCCTTATTGAGCAACTAAAAACAATGTTGCAGAAGCAAAAGAGTCAGACAGAGATACAATATTTGAGTTTATTTGTGAAACTTGTTAATAGTCCATTTCTGTTAGAGGAATGTGGAGGTAGTGTATATGTGTTTCTATGTTGTGTCATTTCCAAGACTTGGGAGAAGAGTAAGACCCTCTAATAACAATAAACAAAAAGGCTTTATTATTATTTATTTTACTTAAAAAAAGCGATTTGGGAAAAAAATGGAGCATATTGGCTTGTGAAAGCTCCCTAAAATAATGATAATAATGATTGGTTTGCCTGGGAAAAATATGAAAGGCAATATTTGTATGTGGATTTTTATGCAAGCAGTTTGAATGGAGGATAAATGTGTAAGTATGATGATGTGTAAATGCTTGTTTGTGTGAGTCCCTATCCCCAGATTGTGAAAGGGGTTCATTATTTTGATTCCCTTTCTTATAAAGAATCCCAGTGCTCCTCTGGTTAAACTGGAGGACTCTGAGACTGCTCTGCCACCCCCTGCTTACAAATAGAATGGGATCTTCCAGACAAGGAGATCCCAGAGAAGGGGGGAGGCTGAGGAACAATGTAATCAAACAGTGAGTGAATCTTGTGAAATCCCGTTCCAAACTAAAACCAGGGATGCAGGCTCACTCCGAGAAAATATAGTGGTAGGAGGATGAAATAGATTCTGTTGAGTGCTTGTTTACGTACCATTTTCTACTTCTGACCTTTATAACTGGAAGCAACAAAATCCCAGTTAGAGAGGAAGACCATTGAAAATGCACTCTGTTCTTATCTTTTATAAGGATGCATAGCTCCACTTGGGCAGACATTCAGACATTGATGGATGTCCTTTTAACACCAGAGGAACGGAGACTGGTGAGGTGGGCAATGGAGTGGCAGTTTTTTTAAAAAAAAGGAGAAGCAGCATGAGACTGACAGCCACTGGGAATGCTCCCCTTATGGAGCCAGAATGGGATCTGGATGATGATAGGGACAATATGAGGCTACAGAATTCTCAATCTTATATGGAATCCAAAAACGGAGTTCCCTAAATTAAAATTCTTGCAAAAGTATATGAAGTAAGGCAAAAGAAAGAGGAAAGTCCTGATGACTTTTCTTGCAAGGATATACTAGGATTTTAGGTAATACACTGATTTAGATCCTGAAGCCTCAGATAATTAGGACCGTTGCGACCGTTGGTTGCAAACGGTCAGGTGCCACAACCCCCGCAGGCTAGGTGGTCAGGGAGTACAGAGCCAGGGCCTGATGTTTTGCAATTCCAGGTCCGTGGTCAACAAACCCCCCCTCATTTATGACCTTGTGTCAGAGGGGGAGCCGGACCTGGTAGGAATTGCGGAGACCTGGTTGGGCCACGAGGGAGGACTTCCCCTCGTTGAAATGTGCCCACCAGGTTACCGCGCTTTTCATCAGCCCCGGGCCCTAGGCAGGGGTGATGGGGTAGCGGTTATCATTAGGGAAGGTCTTGAGCCGAGAGAGACCATTGTGCCACAGACCACCGGTTGTGAGTCCCTCTGCGTGAAGTGGGGCCTAGGGAGGCAGTTGGGCTTGCTGGTTGTATACCTGGCTCCCCGCTATGTAGCAGCAGCCCTGCCCGAGCTCCTCGAGGTGATCGCTACGATGGCAGTTGAGACCCCCAGACTTTTAGTCATGGGGGACTTTAATCTGCCATCGGTGGGCGAATCATCCGAGGTAGCTCGGGAGTTCATGGCTTCCATGACGGCCATGGACCTAACCCAATTAATTCAAGGCCCCACCCACGAGGGTGGACATACACCGGATCTCATCTTTGTCTCAGGCCAATGGAAGAGTGATCTGGGTATAGGGGATATAGTCATCACACCCTTGTCATGGTCAGACCACTCACTTCTCCGGCTCGACTTTCCAACCGCTACTCCCCACCGCGGGGAGGCGGAACCTGAGTCACCTATCTGGTTCCACCCCAGGCGCCTGATGGACCCTGATGGGTTCCAGGCAGTGCTTGGGCCACTTCCTGTACCCCTGACCCGCGCCCCGATGGAGGACCTCGTGGCCGCATGGAATACTGCGACCACGGGAGCCTTGGATCGGGTCGCGCCCTTGCGGCCTCTCTTGCGGCGGCGAGCCACCCTGGCTCCTTGGTTTACCAAGGAGCTAAGGGTGATGAAACGCCACAAGAGATGCCTAGAGAGAAGATGGAGGTCTACTCGATCTGAATCTGACCGGACACAGGTAAGAGCCCATTTACGGACTTACATTGTGGCGCTGAGAGTGGCCAAACGTCATCATTGCGCCACTCTCATAGCATCCGCAGATAACCGCCCTGCTGCCCTGTTTAGGGTGACCCGTTCCCTCCTTCAACAGAGGGTGCGGGAAGCCCCATTACAGGGTAGAGCAGAGGAATTTGTGATTTATCTGCAGGAGAAAATCGCTCAGATACAGGACGAGTTAGCCCCCATTGATGGCCCAGTGGGATTGCACGAGGCGGATCTTGTTTGGGAGGTGTTTGACTCCGTTACTTCCGACGATATGGACAGGTTACGTGGGCGACTGCGAGCCACCACGTGTTTATTGGACCCGTGTCCCTCCTGGCTTGTACTGGCATCCTGGGAGGTGACACGAGGCTGGCTCCAAAAAGTTGTCAACGCTTCCCTAAGTGAGGGTTCCTTGCCTGCCTCCCTTAAAGAGGCTATGGTGAGGCCCCTCCTGAAGAAGCCCTCTTTGGACCCAGCTTTATTAACCAACTATCGTCCCGTCTCCAACCTTCCCTTTTTGGCGAAGGTTGTTGAGAGTGTGGTGGCACAACAGTTTCCCCGTCACCTGGAGGAAGTTGACTATCTAGACCCGCGCCAGTCTGGATTCAGCCCGGGCATAGCACCGAGATGGCATTGGTCGCGTTGGTAGATGATCTCTGGAGGGCCAGAGATGGGGGTTGCTCCTCCATCCTGGTCCTATTAGACCTCTCGGCAGCTTTCGATACCATCGACCATGGTATCCTATTGCATCGGCTGGGGGGGTTGGGGGTGGGAGGCACCGTTTTACGGTGGTTCTCCTCCTACCTCTCTGGCCGATCACAATTTGTGTTGGCAGGAGAGCAGAGGTCGACCTCGAGACCCCTCACATGTGGGGTGCCTCAGGGGTCGGTCCTCTCGCCTCTCCTGTTCAACACATACATGAAGCCGCTGGGTGAGATCATCCGTGGTTTTGGGATAGAGTATCATCTCTACGCTGATGATACTCAGCTGTATATATCTACCCCAAACCACCCCAACGATGCCGTAGTGGTGATGTGCCAGTGCCTGGAAGCCGATCGGATCTGGATGGGAAGTAACGGACTCAGGCTCAACCCGACCAAAACCGAGTGGCTGTGGTTTCCGGCTGCCCGATTCAACCAGCTGATTCCATCGCTGGCCATAGGGGGCGAACATCTTGCCCCTGTGGATGGGGCGCGCAACTTGGGTGTCCTCCTGGATACCCGGCTGTCCATGGAAGATCAAGTGACAGCCGTGGCCAGGAGGGCGTTTTACCAGGTCTGCCTGGTACACCAGTTGCGCCCCCTATTGGATCGGGATGCCCTCCGCACAGTCACTCATGCTCTCGTGACATCCCGACTGGACTATTGCAACTCTCTCTACATGGGGCTCCCCTTGAGGTGCACCCAGAAACTTCAGCTGGTCCAGAATGCTGCCGCGCGCGCAATAATGGGAACCTCAAGGTTTACCCACGTAACACCGCTCTTGCGCGAGCTGCACTGGCTGCCTGTCGTTTTTCGGGTGCGCTTCAAGGTGCTAGTTGTCATCTTTAAAGTGCTCCATGGCTCGGGACCTAGCTATCTGCGGGATTGGATCCTGCCCCATACATCCTCACGGCCGATTCGCTCCCACAGAGAGGGACTTCTCCGGGTGCCGTCCACTAGACTTTGTCAGCGGGCGACGCCCAGGGGAAGGGCCTTCTCTGTGGCGGGCCCAGCCCTCTGGAACGACCTTCCCCCCGACATTAGAACAACCACGGACCTCCGCTCCTTCCGTCTAAAATTAAAAACACATCTTTTCCGCTTGGCCGGCCTAGGGTAGTCTCTTTTTAATTAATTGGGGGATTTTAGCGCAGGGATAATTATTTAATCTGCCTTTTAATTTTATATTTATTGTTTTTATGTTTGTATTTTGCCTGTTTTTAACTGTTTTTACTTCCCTGTGCCCCGCCTCGAGTCCCCTTGGGGAGAGAGAGCGGGTTATAAATAAAACTATTATTATTATTATTATTATTATTATTATTATTATTATTATTATTATTATTATTATTATTATTATTATTATTATTATTATTATTATTATTATTATTATTATTATTATTATTAAATGATAAACATGATTTTTATAGGGAAATCAGCAGAGGATATTAGAAAAAAGTTACAGAAAGTAGAAAGAGGTCTGTGGAAAAATATTTCAGATTTTGTTGAGATAGCTTACTGGAGAGTAAGAAGGAATGAGAAGAGATTCAGAAGCCTCGCGGAAATGCTATCCTCCTAGCAGATGCCCTTAGGCAGGAAAAGGGGGGAAGAAGGGGGACAAAGCGGAAGAGGTGGCAAAGAGTAGGAGTTTAGGGAATCTGAAAGTAGTTATGGGCATGGAAGAGGAAATACCAGTGTGCTATATGCAGAAAAGAAGGATATTGGAAGAGTGGATGCCTGATGGCTATAGCCATGCAAGCAGAAAAAGAAGGGTGAAGAGGCCAGGGACAGGGAGCTGTTGCTCCCCCAACCCACCTCTGTGGAAGTTGTTGTTATGTTTGTTTATGTTTATTCGATTTCTATACCGCTCCTATCTCCCCAATCGGACTCAGGGCGGTGCCTAATCTGTTAAAATTATATCAAAATCTAGGCTCTAAGCTAGGCTGGCTAGATAAAAAGAGTGCATCTTGAGTGATTGGTGGAAGAGGCGAAGGTCCGTGATGGTACGAAATTCTGGGGGTAAGTCGTTCCAGAGGGCTGGACCTGCCACAGAGAAGGCCCTTCCCCAACGCCAGCTGGCATTGACCGGCAGACGGCACCCTGAGGAGGCCCTCCCTGTGGGAGCGGATTGGTCAAAGGGAGGTATGTGGTAGGAGACGGTCCCACAAGTAGCTAGGCCCCATGCCATGGAGCGATTTAAAGATGGTAACCAGCACCTTGAAGTGCACCTGGAAGGCCACTGGCAGCCAGTGCAGCTCGCGCAGGAGGGGTGTTACGTGGGAGCACCGTGAGGCTCCCAAAATCCCCCACGCAGCCGCATTCTGCACTAACTGGAGCCTCCGGGTGCACCTCAAGGGGAGCCCCATGTAGAGAGCGTTACAATAGTCTAGGCGGGATGTAACGAGCACTTGAGTGACGGTGCGAAGGGCATCCCGGTCGAGAAAGGGCGTACCAGGTAAACCTGGTAAAAGGCCCCCCTGGTCACGGCCGACACATGGTCATCCAAGGATAGCTGTGAATCCAGGAGGACACCTAGGTTGTGGGCCCTTTCTACAGGGGCTAGCGACTCGCCCCCAATGGCCAGCGATGGAGTCAGCTGGCTATACCGGGACACTGGAAACCACAGCCACTCGGTCTTGGACGGGTTGAGTCGAAGTTTGTTACTCCCCATCCAGACCCGCACGGCCTCCAAACACTGGGACATCACGTCAACGGCATCGTTGGGGTGCTTGGGGGTAGATATGTACAGCTGAGTATCATCAGCGTACTGATGGTACTCTACCCCAGAACCACGGATGATATTGCCCAGTGGCTTCATATAGGTGTTGAACAGGAGGGGCAAGAGGACCGACCCCTGAGGCACCCCACACGTGAGGGGCCTCGATGTCGACCTCTGCCCTCCTGCCAACACGAATTGCGACCGACCGGAGAGGAAGGAGGAGAACCACCGCAGCACGGTGCCTCCCAGTCCCCACCCCTCCAGTCGGTGCAATAGGATACCATGGTCGATGGTATCAAAAGCCGCTGAGAGATCTAACAGGACCAGGATAGAGGAGCAACCTCTATCTCGGGCCCTCCAGAGATCATCCACCAACGCAACCAATGCCGTCTCTGTGCTATGCCTGGGTCAGAAGCCGGACTGGCGTGGGTCTAGATAGACAGTTTCCTCCAGGTGTCAAGGGAACTGCTGTACCACCACACTCTCAACAACCTTTGCAAGAAAGTGAAGGTTGGAGACCAGACGGTAATTAAGTAACAACGTTGGGTCCAGGGAAGGCTTCTTGAGGAGGGGTCTCACCACCGCCTCTTTCAAGGGGGCCGGCAAGAATCCCTCTCTCAAAGAAGCGTTCACTATTTCCTGGAGCCAGCTTCGTGTAACCTCCCAGAAGGCCAGTACCAGCCAGGAGGGACACGGGTCCAATAAATATGTGGTAGCATTCAGCTGCCTCGGCAGCCTGTCCATGTCCTCTGAAGTAACAAAGTCGAACTCGTCCAATAATACGGTCTCAAGACCTGCCCAGGCCTATCTCATTGGAGGCCAACTCGTCCCGGATCTGAGCGATTTTATCCTGCAGATAGTCTCCAAATTCCTCTTCTCTGCCCTGCAAAGGAGCTTCCCGTGGCCTCCTTTGGAGGAGGGAGCGGGTCACTCTAAACAGGGTGGCAGGGCGGTTATCTGCGGATGCGATAAGAGTGGCGAGATAATTACATTTCGCCACTCTTATCCCCAATAGGTAGGTCCTTAAATGGGACCTAGCCCGTGTTTGATTGGATTCGGAGCGAGTGGACCTCCAAGTGCTCTCTAGGCATCTCTTGCAGCGCTTCATCACCCTCAGCTCCTCGGAAAACCAAGGGGCCAGGATGGATCAGCACCGCATGAGAGGCTGCAAGGGCGCGACCCGATCCAAGGCCCCCATGGCCGCACTATTCCATGTGGCCACTAGGTCCTCAGTTGAGTTGTGGGTCAGGGTCACAGGCATTGGCCCAAGCTCCGTTTGGAACCTCTCTGGGTCCATCAGGTGCCTGGGGCGGAACCACCTTGGTATCTCTGGTTCCGCCTCCCCACGGCGGGGTGTAGCGGTTGGAAAATCAAGCCGAAGGAGAGAGTGATCTGACCATGACAGGGGTTCGATGAAGTCCAAATGGGGAGGATCTAAACATAAGATGTTAACAGATGCAGGAGCCTTTCAAAATGCGACTGCACTTAGCCAAAGCTATTTTGACAATTCAAGGACAAGATGTCATCTGTGTGTCTGGTGAACCATTTTATTCTGAAGAAAGAACTGTAACAATTAGAAGACAAACTGTAGGAGGATTTGGATTACGTATAAAGGGAGGGGCAGAGCATAATATTCGTGTGGTATTTTTCAAAACTTCCAAAGAACAATGAATGGAACTCTCAGGCCTACTCTTCATAGAAGATGCAATTGTACAGATTAATGGAATTAATGTAAGAAAATGCAGGCATGAAGAAGTGACAATTATCTCTTGGGGCCATAGCACATGGATTTCAGAATTGCATGTGAAGAATCAAAGATAGGGATTTGTTTGCTACAGGATGGTAATCAGGAGTCAGTAGATCTGTTTTGAACAGATGTATTGCTCCTTGGAATACTGATACCTTTTGTTGGGACTTCAGGAACGGCTATAATGTACCTGAAACAAACAAAAGCCCAAATTGCACAACAGGAGGTTAAATACTTAGGATCTGGCATCTCAACAGGACAGCAGAGACTGTTAGCCTAAAGAGGGAACCAATCTATTACAGCCCTCTCTTAATAGAAAACAATTGGGATTCTTGGCGATGGCTGGTTTTTGTAGAATTTGGATTCTTAATTTTTGATTTATGGTCAAGCCCTTTTATGAGGCTGTTAAAGGGGGTGGTGGAAAATATTTGAATGGACTGGAGAATGTCAACAAGCATTCACACAAATAAAGAGTGAGCTTATGAAAGCACTGGCACTGGGGCTTCCAGACCCCACTACACCTTTTACCCAAACTGTGGCAGCACATGGCAGCATTGGAAATGGAGGTCGCGCCGCGAAATGCGGCTTGAAGCCAGGGGGTCGTTTGTACCCAGGAGGACGTTGCCAGCCCTCGTTGGTCATCTCCGAGGGCTGGCCCAGCAAGAGGACACCCCTGCCGCCACTCCGGACCGCTCGGAAATGAAGAGCGAGCCTTGGGAGTGACGACAGGACGAAGAGCAGGGCAGAGCGGGCCCGAATCGGCCTTTGCGGCCTGGAGCGTCCCGGCGCGGCTGGAGGTAGGAAGCAGGCCGCGAAGCCGGGACGCGGAAGAAACAGACTTGCCGGGCCATGTCGGGTTGGGTCGGGAGGATTACCATCAGGCCGCAAGGCCTGCGCTGGGCCTTGCGGCCCAATAACCCGATCCCGACCTGCGTTGTTTTTCACCTGATTCCACCCGACCTGAGGCTGGAGGCTGGAGGCGGAAACGGCTGGTGTGCTTTATGGATTGTTGTTTGTGGATGGATTGCTGATGGAATGCTGATGGAATGGAGTTGGAGCTGGTGCTGGAGGAGCGGAGAAGGTGAGAGGATGTTAGAGGAAGATTGGATGGAGCGTGGAGTGTGGAATGAGGAACGAGGAGAAGGAAAGAAGGAAAATGTTGGAAGAAGGAGGAGGAGATGGAAGTGGCGAAGGAGTGGGGAAGGAGTTGGTTACTGAGATGGAAGAAGAGGGAGAGTGATGGACTGTTACAGTGAGATGGATGAGGAAGCCATGCAGCCGGACCGTTGGTGGATCATGGCCGAAGATGACCCAGGAACACCTCAAAGTGTGTGCCTTGGACTTGGGGAGTAAACCGTGGCAGCACATGGCAGCATTTTACATCAGGCCGCACGAGGGACCATCTAATCGTGCGGCACTAAGTGCGGACTGAGACCTGTGTTGCCGAAGAAGACAGATGGATGGGGTGGTGTTAAGACTGAACTGTGATCCCCCGCCCACCTGAAAGATCTTAGTCTGACTGTCTGAACCGTTTTACCTCTCTGCCTTTTTAGAACTGCATCCATTTGCACAATTTTTACCACTTGTCACTTTACTTGCCCTGGACTCTATTGTGATCTAGTTATACGTTGCTCCTCCGGTTTGCTTGTTCGCCATTCGACATCCAGCGCCTCTTCTACAACAGTCTTTAATGGCTTTAATAAATTTTAAATCAGATTCCTTAAATTTACCACTTGTCACTTTACTTGCCCTGGACTCTATTGTGAACTTGCTCCATGTCCCCTGGGTTGGATGACCTCCATGTTTTTAGCTGTGTATTCTAGGTGTGATCTCCTTTGCCTGCGGGAGGCCCCCCTCTCGCAGGCCTGGCCCCCCTGTTTAACACGGGCCCACCTCGAGGATGGACTGATAGCTCCTGAGAGCTGGGCGAAGCGCAAATTAAGGGTTTTTTTATTTAAATTGTTAATTTGGATTTTAGGGGGTTCCAGGGGGGGGAATAGTCCTGGGAGGGAACGGCAAACGAGTGGGCCGGCCGGCGGAAGAAGGGTAACGGAGGGAGGGGAAGGGGGGGGGCGTTTCCACTGAGGCATTTTCCATCGATCTGGTCTTAGGGAGGGGCAGGGGCGGTGGGAGGCGGAATAGGTGTCATCGGTTGGAAGACCGTGGCCGCTGGACACAGGCGGTCACGCGCTCCAACTCTCCGTCCTCCCATCGCAGACTAGGTGGGCAGGAATCACAGACCCGGGGCCCTAGGCTGATGCTGTGCAACGCCAGGTCCGTGGTTCAGAAAGCCCCCCTCATCCATGACCTGGTGTCAGAGGGGGACCCGGACCTGGTGGGTATAACGGAAACCTGGTTGGGCCACGAAGGGGGTCTACCCCTCGTGGACATGTGCCCACCAGGTTACCGTGGAAACACGCTGGATATGATCTTTGTCTCGGGACAGCGGAGTTGTGATCTGGGAATAGGGGATTTAGTCATCACTCCCTTGTCATGGACAGATCACGCTCTCCTCCGGCTGGACTTTCCAATCGCTTCACCTCACCGCGGGGAGGCGGAACCGGATATTCCTATATGGTTCCGCCCCAGGCTTCTAATGGACCTGGAAAGGTTCCAGAGGGAGCTTGGGCCAATTCCTGTGACCCTGCCTCGCGACTCGACTGAGGACCTAGTGGCCGCATGGTTAAGTGCGGCCGCAGGGGCCTTGGACCGAGTCGCGCCCTTGCGGCTTCTCTTGCGGCGACGAATCACCCAGGCTCCTTGGTTTACTGAGGAGCTCCGGGGGATGAAACGCCACAAGAGACGCCTAGAGAGCAGATGGAGATCCTCTCGCTCCGAAGCCGACCGAACACTAGTGAGAACCCATATTAGGGCTTACTTAATGGCGATAAGGGTGGCCAAGCGGGAGTATTGTGCCACCCTAATTGCATCCGCAGATAACCGCCCTGCCGCCCTGTTTGGGGTGACCCGCTCCCTCCTTCACCAAGGCCGCGGGAAGCCCCTCTACAAGGGCGAGCAGAGGAATTTGGGATTTATCTGCAGGAGAAAATCACTCGGATTCGGAATGAGCTACCCTCCATCGACAGTGGTCCTGTGGGACTGTCTGAGACTAGTCTTGAGGTTCCATCTTGGGAGGAGTTTGACTTTGTTACCACCGAGGATATGGACAGGTTGTCAAGGAAACTTAGGGCGACCACATGTTTATTGGACCCGTGTCCCTCCTGGCTTGTACTGGCATCCTGGGAGACGACACGAGGCTGGCTCCAGGGCATTGTCAACGCATCTTTGAGTGAGGGGTCCTTACCTTCCGTCTTGAAAGAGGCGGTGGTGAGGCCCCTCCTCAAGAAGCCGTCCCTGGACCCAGCTTTATTAGAGAACTATCGTCCAGTCTCCAACCTTCACTTTCTGGTGAAGGTTGTTGAGAGTGTGGTAGCCCAACAGTTTCCGCGACACCTGGAGGAAGTTGATTATCTAGCCCCGCGCCAGTCCGGCTTCCGACCCGGTCACAGTACCGAGACGGCATTGGTCACGTTGGTTGATGATCTCTGGAGGGCGCGGGATAGAGGTTATTCCTCTATCCTAGTCCTGTTAGACCTCTCAGTGGCTTTTGATACCATCGACCATGGTATCCTATTGCACCGACTGGGGGGGGTTGGGGCTGGGAGGCACTGTTTTGCGGTGATTCTCATCCTACCTCTCTGGTCGGTCGCAATATGTGTTGACAGGAGGGCAGAGGTCGACCTCGAGGCCCCTCCTATGTGGGGTTCCTCAGGGGTCGGTCCTCTCGCCCCTCCTTTTCAACACATATATGAAGCCGCTGGGTGAGATCATCCGTGGTTTTGGGGTGGAGTACCATCTGTACGCTGATGACACTCAGTTGTACATATCCACCCCAGACCACCCCAACGATGCCGTCGAAGTGCTGTCCCGGTGTTTGGAGGCCGTACAGATCTGGATGGGTCGTAACAAACTCAAGCTCAACCCTGCCAAGACTGAGTGGCTGTGGTTTCCGGCACCCCGGTTCAGCCAGATTACTCCAACTCTGGCCATTGGGGGCGAAACATTGGCCCCCGTGGAGAGGGCACGCAATTTGGGTGTCCTCCTGGATTCCCGGCTGTCCTTGGAGGACCATGTGGCAGCCGTGGCCAGGGGAGCGTTTCATCAGGTACGCCTGATGCGCCAATTGCGCCCCTTACTGGACCGGGCTGCCCTTCGCACAGTCACTCAAGCTCTTGTGACGTCCCGTCTCGACTACTGTAATGCTCTCTACATGGGGCTTCCCTTGAGGTGCACTCGAAAGCTACAGCTAGTCCAAAACGCAGCCGCGCGGGTAATTACGGGAGCTATCAGAAGCTCCCATATAACACCAATCCTGTGCGAGCTGCATCAGCTAAAAGCTACACAATATTTTCTAGTCTGATACTTGTTTTGTATATAATCAATCCACTTTTTCCACTCCTGTGTATAAGTCTCTTGCATCTCGTCCTTTAAAAAAGCTGAAATTTTCGCCATTTCAGCAAATCCAGCCATCTTCTGCGTCCATTGGTCTATAGTAGGCAAAACATCTTTCTTCCAGTGCTGGGCAACCGGCAGTCTAGCTACTGTCACCATATACAAAATCAATTTTGTTTCACCCAGTGTAAAATCCCTAACTATACCTAATAAAAACAGTTGTGGAGTAAATTGTATTTTTTTCTTCAAGACATTTTGCATAACCCACCAAATTTTTATCCAGAAAGCCTTAACTTTCTTGCAAGTCCACCATATGTGATAATATGTAGCATCTAAGCACTCACATCTCCAACATTTTGGTTGAACATTAGGGTACATACATGATAATTTCTTAGGATCTAAATGCCATCTGTAAAACATTTTATAAAAATCTGCCCCTTTCAGCAAAAAAGCACATCTTTGTATAAAACCCCCCCGAGTGACTTAATATTTGTATTCCACATGGTATCCGCAAGATCCAGCCAAAGCGGAATCTTATAATCCCACTTAGATCGGTGCTTCTCCCAGATTCTCATCAAGGCACTTTTAAGTTTGTGACTATTAAACACTTTATCCACTTTATGTTCATAGAATAAGTATGCATGCCAACACAAATCAAGATCGTGGCTTTCTATATTCAACAGTTCAGTTTTTGTTTTTCCAAACCAATCAGTTATTTGTGTCAATGCAGCTGCTTCATAATACAATCGAAGGTTTGGAAGTTTAAGCCCTCCTCTTTCACGAGTATCTTGCATAATTTTCAATTTCACTCTCGGTTTTTTCTCATTCCAAACAAATTTAATCAACATTTTTTGCCATTCTAACAGTTGCTTGTCAGATTTAAGCACCGGCATCATTTGAAACAAAAAGATAAATCTAGGTAAGACATTCATTTTAATTGCTGATATTCTTTCAAGCAGAGATAACTGTAATTTTTTCCAGGTTTGCAAATCTTTTTGTATCTTTTGCCACAGCACCTCGTAGTTATTTTGGAACAATTTTATATTTGAGTCTGCGACTTGTATTCCTAAATATTTAACCTTTGATACTATTTCAAAATAGTATTTCAAAACCTGCCGCCCTTTCAAGTTTCTTTTTTTGAATATTTGTTAGGTTTTTAACAATCATTTTAGTCTTTTTATAATTCAGTCTGAATCCGGATACCAAGCCATATTCCTCTATAATGTCTTTCATCTGGATTATTGATTTCATCGGTCGTGTTAGGGTAACAACCAGATCATCTGCAAATGCCCTAGTTCTGTATTCCTCTTGCCTTATAGCTATTCCACTCAAGAAATTTGAGTCCCGTATTGTATTCAACAAGACTTCCAAAGTTAAGATAAATAACAATGGGGATAATGGACAACCCTGTCTTGTACCTTTATGTATGTTAAAGTTCTTTGACAAACTTCCATTAATAATAAGTTGTGCAGATTGTTCTTGATATATTGCTCCAATTGCCTGTATAAACCGAGCTCCCAAATCCATTTTTTCCAAAGCCTTGATTATAAAATTCCAATTCACTCGATCAAAGGCCTTTTCCGCATCCAAAAAAACCAGCACTGCAGGGATCTGTTTATTCTTATCTAGATAGTCCAATAAATCTATAATTTGCCTGACATTCTCCTTCATGTATCTTCCTTCGATAAATCCTGCTTGGTCATGATGAATTACCTCTTGAATAACTGGCATCAATCTGTTGGCTAATACTTTTGCAAAAATTTTATAATCCGTATTTAGAAGAGATATTGGTCTATAATCTTCTGGTTTATTAGAGCCTGCTTCTTCTTTCGGTATCAGTGATACAAAAGCCACTTTCCATGAGGAAGGTATTTTGCCACCTTGCTGTATATTACAAAATAAATCTTTAAGATGTTCAATCATTTCTGCTTGTAAAGTTTTATAATAAACTGCAGTTAAACCATCGGTCCCTGGAGCTTTAGCTGGTTTCAATTGCTTTATAGCAAAGCTAATCTCCTCGATGGTTATTAATTGATCCAGGTTTGCCTTTTGGACCAAGGAGACTTTTGTAAGCCTTTTTCCTTCTAAATATTTATCTATAAGATTATTTTGTATGTTGTCCTTAGCATATAGCTTAGTATAATAATCCAAAAAAGCCTTTTTGCTTAATTCTTGTTGATGAACTTCCTTCTCAGCATGCTGAATACTATTGATAGTTCTTGTATTCAATTGTTTTCTCAATGTATAAGCCAACCATCTGCCCGGCTTGTTAGCATTAGCAAAAGTATTGTGTTTTGCAAATTGCAAATTGGTTGCTGTTAGTTCCGCTATAAGCATTTGAAATTGATCCTCCAAAAGATTTATAATTGCTTTTAACTTCCTATCTGTTGGATTTTTTATCAATAGCTGTTCTTTGTTCTTTATCTCTTTTTCCAACTCTATTCTCTTTTTCTGTCTATTTTGTTTGTGTTTAAAATTCGTATCAGGACTCCTTGCATATATGCTTTACCTGCGTCCCAAACTATTTCAATAGGAGTACCTTTATTTAAACTCAATTAAAAAATTCCTTTATATGCTTTTTAAGTTCGCTTACATTTTTTTCGTATCTAAATAAATTTCCGTTTAGCCTCCAGGATCTTATTTCTCTCTTTCCCATCTCAATTTCCATCCACATCGGGCTATGATCAGTTAACGTCCTAGGAAATATCTTTGTTTTCTTTATTTTAGGAAGTAAGTCAACTGTTGTCAAAAAAAATCTATCCTAGAAAAAGATTTATGCCTATCTGAATAAAAAGTGAAATCCAATTCATTTGGATTGTGCACTCTCCAAATATCTTTCATTTCCAAATCCTCTTGCATTTCAAAGAAAGCTTGTGGTAACTTGCCACCTAATTTGGCCAAACTCTTTTTATCCATTCTCGGTTGAATTACTCCATTCCAGTCTCCCATAATTAAAATACTTGAAAAATCCCATTCTAGGATATTCAAATGGAGCATCTTATAAAAACTTTCTTGTTGCTGGTTTGGGGCATATATTCCTACCACCAAAATGGAGCCATTCTCTGTATAAAGTTCAATTGCTATGTATCTTCCACAGTCATCCGCTTCTATAATTTTAGCTGATAGCCTTTTATTTATATATATCACCACCCCTTTCTTCTTCTCTGAATTTGAAGCCACAAATTGCATTCCCAATCTTGAATTTATCAAATATTTCTGGTCTTGCACCTTAATATGGGTTTCTTGCAAACAAATAACATCATTATTAAATTGTTTCAGATAATAAAATACTTTTTCCTCTTTTGTGGAGAGTTCAGGCCATTCACATCCCAAGACAAAAATTTAAGCATCATTTGAACTGGTCTGAAGTGTTAAGAGCAGATGCTGAAGATCCCGTTCTGGAGAAGTAGTCTTCGGCTTTGCTCGTCCCATGTCTTCAGCTTGCTCCTTTCCCTTGACCTTCTTAGCTCATTGTGGGTAAGATCTTCCCTGTTGCTGTGCTTCCTGAATTTGCTTAGAGACGGATCTAGTTATACGTTGCTCCTCCGGTTTGCTTGTTCGCCATTCGACATCCAGCGCCTCTTCTACAACGGTCTTTAATGTTTCATCCAAAAAAGAGACTGGCGATGGCTCAAAAGGATCAACCACAATACCACCTGCAGCTCCTTGGGCCGCCCTTTCTTTTTGCGTCTGTCTTATTTGTTCCTCAGTTTCCTGGTCAAACAGCCTCTGTGCTTCAGCCTCCTTGTCTACTGGTGAAGATGTACGTGGAGATGTAGAACCCACTTTCAGAACATTATAATAGAACTCTTCTGCCTTTGCTATGGTATTTAGACGGTATCTCACTCCTTGAAACCTCAATATTATACCAGTTGGGGCATCCCACCAATATTGAATTTGCCGCTTTTGCAATTCTGCCACCAGAAATCCAAAATCTTTTCTATCCTTTAACATTTTGGGTGGCAACTCCTTATAGACGCCAATCTCAGTTCCATCAATTTGAACAGCAGAAAGAAATGACTTTTGCAAGATATCATTTCTTATTCTCCTATCAGTAAAGTATATCACCACATCTCTAGGTAATTGCCTTTGTACTGCCACACGAGAATTGACTCTGTAAGCCTTGTCAATTTTATAAAGAATCTCATCAGAATCTTCACATTTCAATAACACTGCCAGAGCATCAGCACAGACTTTTCTAAGGTCCTCCTTGGTATTTTCTCTCTCATTCCTCTGAGCCTAATAGCAAATTCCATAGATCTGAATTGCATCATTGCAATCTCATTATCCAGCTTTTGAATTTTTCCATCGGCTTCTATAAATTTTAAATCAGATTCCTTAAATTTAGTCGCAACGTCTGAAGCAAGCTTTTCGACTTTTTTATCCACCTTCAAAATTACATCAGAGAGGTCTTTTACCACTGTTTGAATATCTTTATTAACTAGTTCAAACTTTTCATGAACAATTTCTTTAATTTCTTTTTCAGATCTTCTAATCTCTTTGCCTATAAAGTCTTTTAAATCCTGGAATTCTTCTGCCTTTGTCTGAGCTTGCAGGGGTGTGGCTGCTTGTTTTGTTGACATCTTAGCCCATGCAGAGTCTGCTAACTTTTCTCAAAAGATTGTCCAAGTCAGGTTTCCCCCCCCCCCTAGTCTCCAGCAGGTTTTATTACTTTATGACATGCTAAAATACACAAACCGAGTTGGTACCGTCTTCAGCTACTTTAAACACTAAAGCAAGCGCCATTTTTTTCCTTTTCTCACTTCAAAGTCATTCTAACTTCAACGCTGTAGTTACTTCGATACTTCGATAGTCAACAGGGAATAAGAAAATACTTGCAGTTTGGTGTTGGATGGTAAGAATGTTGGCCGCGAATGCCTAGTCCTGCTGATAAGCAGAAGATCCCAAGCACCCGGAGTTACGGCAGCTTGTAAAGGGAGTCACGCCCTGCTAACTTCCCAGAGGCATAAACACCTTCTGGGGTCACACAAGGGACTCAACCGACAGCTGCCAGCTCAACTCACAAGTTCTTCAAAGACTTGGAGATTTACGAGACGTTTCCCATGTCCGAAACACCTCTTTACAGGTGGCTGGGTTGGTGGTCTTCAAAGAGACCGTCAGCGGCATAACGCGGCACAACCGGAAGAGATGTCCCCGCTCTCTTATGCACCCGGGGACAGGGCATGGGCCAGGTTTATCGGAGGCATGGAGAGGAATGATGGTGGTGGATGGTTGAGAACAAATTTATTCTATCAGATACACCTCTAAAGATTCTTTTATAACAAATACATGCTGGCACACATTGGGGGTCAAGAACACTGGTAGATTTTATGAGTCCAACTTAATGGCAATTTGGGACAATTTGAAAAATAGACTTCGCTGAATTACCTAGAAAGCAAAGTTTTAACTATGTTTTGGGACTAGAATGTACCTTCACAGGATGGCCTGAGGCATTTGCTTGCAGGACTAATAAAGATCATGAAGTAGTAAATGTCCTACTCGAAGAAACTATTCCTAGGTTTGGGCTGCCAAATAGTATATCATTTGATTGTGACTCATATTTCACAGCTAGGTATGTGGGAACAGTTAAAGATCACTTGGAAGCTTTACTCAGCCTACCACCCGGCAAGTAGTCCTATGGAAAAATTGCAATGATTTACTAAAAAAACAGATACCTAAGCTATGCCAAAAGACTCACCTGTCCTCACCACAAACTTTGCCACTCACATTGTTAGGGCTTCACTTTGGACCTCGAAAATGAATGGGCTTGAGCCTCTTTGAGGCCCTTTTTGGATTACCACATCCTTCTCTAAAGGCAGAGGAGAGGTCCATTCCACTGGTGGCAAACTGACCTTGTACCAAAAATGTAAGACAACTCGCTGGGGTTATGAATTTTCTTTCCTGTTATCTGCAGGACTAGATCATCCAGTGCATCCTTTTAAGCCTGCAGACTGGATGCTTGTGAAGATGTGTGGACCATCAAATTCCTTGGATCAGCAGTGGAAGGGACCATTTCAAGTGCTTCAGACCACCCATACAGCACTAAAAGTGGAAGGCATCTTGGATATATCACTTCCAGACTGAAGATAAAACCACGATCTGCCCTTCCTGATTCTTGGACTGCGCAGCCTGTGACTTCCTCAGTAGCAGACTGGAACTTAAATTATTGTTCCAGAATCAAAAGTTTCCAGAACCATAGTTGTGTGAGAGGAGAACTGCCATCTCCCATAGGTGTTTTCTCAATTAGAACATTTCCCCAAAAGGTATTTGTAGCTACCCACACTAGAGGTTACCCCATTATTACCACTAGCTGATTGGTGCGTCTGTGTGTGTGAAGACTAAGATATTAATACAAATAGACTTAATAACTGTTGGGATGAGACCATAGTTCTTCCCACCCACCTATATTATGCCAACTTTACCTGAAAGAAAGATTGGAAACCATAGGGATCTTGAACAATCCAGACAGTACTTGAAGAACTACCAACCCCTTACTTTATTCTGTGGACTCTGGTCCCTCAATAATGCTTTGTATCATATACAAGCGGTGGAGGCAATCCTGGCTAATGAGACTGGGAAGTTTGTTTTTTATTGCTGCAGCAAAAGAACAAGGAGCCATTCGGACAATGACAGTTCAGAATAGAATGGCTCTAGATACGATATTGGCATCCTAAGGAGATGTGTGTGCACTATTTGGACAATGCTGTGTGCATATTCTGGACAAATCAGAGGAATTCCACAGCTGAACTATACACATTGCAAAGATAGCTGCAACACCGCCACCCCCACATGAACCAACAGAAAGACTAGTGGTATTGACTGACAGGATGGTTGCCTGATTTCACTGGTTAAGTACCTAATAATGACTCTGGCAGGCAGAGTCATTGTTCTCATAATCACCTGTTGTGCATTACAATCCCCTCTGTTTTGCCTTTCCACCTATAAGCAAACTGCAGGGGGGGGGGGGGTTCCCAGTACAGGGATACTGATGTTGAGTGAATCTTGGAAAATTACATCATTTTCAGATTCAAAGGGGAGAAATGATGGACTGGCTGCTAAAGCAAGGTCATGGCACACACTTGAAAGTAAAGCCAGCCACTAATTTAACAACCAATTCATTTGAATTTTCCTGAACTGGCTGAATCCCACCACTGGTGACCTATAGTATATACATAGCAATATTGTTTTCGTAGATTTTCACGGGTGTAGGTATGCTGGCATATGCTGGATTTTCCCGTGTATAAGGCATAGAAAAGTTGTTGCAACGTTTCGACAAGATCTCACTTGTCATCATCAGGCAGGCTTGTGTCTGTGAGTGCAATATTGTTCTCTACACACACTATTCACCCAAATACTTTCCAAATGGTTTCCATCATAGATATTGTGCATTTCTGTAGAGATATAGTAGTTCTTTACATTCATTGCAACTCTTTCCCCTCTTGTATGAGGCCTATTTCTCTTGAACAATTTATATCCTTCTAAAAGTATGTTCCAATCATGTGATGGACTGGTTGCTAAAGCAAGGTCATGGCATACACTTGAAAGTAAATCAGGAAGACTGTAATGGGTGTGTGTGTGTGTGTGTCTGTCTGTCTCACAAGAACAAAGAATGCTTATCAACAGGAAATATGCATGTGTAAAGTTGGAAAGTTGATAAAAGCAACAAGAATTAGACAACTTGCAGACCTCAGCTAGAAGTTAGGAATAGAGATGGCCGGCAACAAATGAAATGTCTATTAGATAACTCCTGGGGCATTCATTAGCCAAGGCTTAGGAATGGGGCAGCTATAGACCAATAGAACAAATGGTAGAATTAGTGCTAAAATGTTTATTAGAGGATATTTCTTATTATTTCACCTTGTCCAGTCTTCTTCTTTAATGAAAATGTATAAAGTTTTCTTAATCCGTTGTTCTTGGTTCTTTGCCTTTTGACCAGGAACCCTTTTCCTTGGAGTACTCCAATAAAAAGCAATCAGAAAACCTGCACCTCGTGTCTGGCATCCATCATTGGCTTCGGCACCAGGCTCAGACCCGAATTGGGGAAAACACATGGGTTGCATCTCATTAAGTTTCAGTAATAGCTACAATATCATACCTGCTTTCATGTATTAGGATGTCAAATTCCTCCTGTTTATTCCCCATACTTTGAGCATAAATGTATTTGAATCATTTATGGCTGATTCTGTTTGCTTCCTACAGTATATCTCCTGTTACATATCCAAGTGCCCTTTTCTTCTCGCCATCCATTCTCACTGTCTGATTTGTTGTCTTGGGATTCATGCTTTGGCTTAGGTCCTAAACCCTTCTCCAGCCTTAGTTTTAAAAATCCTCTGATGAGTCATGCCAGCTGTTTTCCAAACACATTCTTCTCAATCTCATCCCTTGCCAGAAGTGCTTCTTGTAAATAATATAAACCATGGTCCAGAATTCCAAAATTTTCTTCACGGGATCATTTCTTGAGACAGTGGTTTACCTCTAAAATCTTCTGCTCCTTCACTGGATTTGACTTTCCATCAGAAGTGCTGATGAAAACACTGGCTGTGATCCTAACTCTTTTGCCTTCTTATTAGCTGGTCTGATTCTTTTCTGCTGTATTATTCATCCCAAGAAAGGGATAAAAATCAGTGGGCTTGATTATTTTGGTAAGCTTCTCTGTCACTTTGTTGATCTTTTCACCTAGGAGACAACATACCTCACTTGATAGGTTGTCCAGTCTATGAATTGCTGATTCTTTTCCTCTGAGAACCGAGTCTCCAATCACTACCACATGACCTTCTCTTTTTGAGTAACACAGCAGACACTCTTTGTGATAGTCTGAGCTGTTTTTCTTCCTGTCCAGTGGAACACTTGAAGCCACTATTCCAGATCTCTGTGTGTTTTCTTCCAAGGGAATGATATTGATTGTTCAATTCCACAGGGACATTCTTCTTCGGTTTGGTTTTGTTCTAGTCCTCTGAATGTCATGTTGCTCTAAGATTTCATTTTTCCTTGTGGTTGTTTCTTCCCACCTGTGTTTAATTTGAATACAGACTTCTACCTTTCCGAGGCATTCCTCATTTTCATGAATGGGACATGAAAATGTCTACTTTCTTGAACCATCCATGGGCAGGAATACAAAGCTAGGGTGTACCTTGCAGGTCATCACAGTGTTAACCTCTTTCCTCGTGGCTTTGTGACCTTCAGGATGTGTGCAAATGCAAAATCTTTTGTGGACTTCCTTCTGTAGACTTTTAGTTATAAGATTTTTTTTAGCTTCTTTTGGTCTGCCAGAAATCTTGGATGTTAAGCAGATGCTCCTAATGATTCCTGTACAGATGCTGCCAATGACTCTTATGCAGCAGATGCTTCCAGTGACTCCTCCTCCTCCTCCTCCTTCATTCCATTTTTTTCAGCTTTAGGGACTTATCCAAAAACTAAGTATGTACTCAGTGTGTCTGTAGTATGGTTATCTGAGCCTTAAGATTCATTTGATAATCCATTTCTTTGTTTCTCTAGCTTCTCATAATATTCTTAGGAGTCTTCTCCAATACCAAAATCCAAACTAGCCAATTTTCCTTCTATTTCGTTTTTTCAAAATCCAACTTTCATTTTCTCACAGTGTCCCAGAGAAAACTATAGTTTGCATAACTCTGATATTTGTATGGAAAGACACATCCAGCATCTAATATCTTTCCCATGGCATTCATGGCTACTCTCCTAAGTACTAGTTTGCAGCATATTTCCTGGCTGCTTGTTCCTTTACTTTGGATAGGTGATCCTAAAGGGAAAAAGCTAGCCATCACTTCAATATCAAGATATGCAGGGAAGATCAGGAAAGTTGGAATATGGACTTTGAACTTTTGGTTTGACTACTGACAAGATTTAACAAATTAGTGATCTGATTACATAAAGGAACAATAAAAGCCACCTACTGGAGAGAGGAGACATAATACCATCTTGAAACAAAGGAACAGAAGAAGCGTGTGGTCCATCTTTTTACTAGACTTTATTTTGTTTACACTGGAAGAACTTTTGAATTTTGGAAAAGGATTGGATTATCTTGGGATCTGATATCAAAAAGAAGGACTAAGAAGAAGGACTAAAGCAATTGTGGTAAAATATAAAAATATTAAAAGTATATTAAATTTGATCATGGAAGACCCACAGAGAGGGTCTTCTCCGGGTGCCGTCGGCTGGGCAATGCCGGTTGGCGACACCCAGGGGAAGGGCCTTCTCTGTGGCGGGAACGACCTACCCCCGACCTTCGCACTACCTCGGACCTCCGCCTCTTCCGCCAACGTCTTAAGACGTATTTATTCCAACAAGCCAGCCTAGCATAGCCCCCCGTTTCTGATTTTTTATATATAAATTGCAATTTGGCAGGGTTTTAAATGGGTTTTAGCACGGGTTTAATAATTTAATATGTTTTAATGATGTATATTGTTTTTATTGTGGTTTTAATAATGCCTATGCGCCGCCCTGGGTCCTAACAAGGAGAAGGGCGGTGTATAAATTCAATAAATAAATAAATAAAATAATAAATAATAATAATAGATGTTAGAGTAGTTGTTGGAAATGTTAAAAAGGGCATGAGCAACATTAAAAGGTAACAAAGAGATAGAAAAGGTACCAGAAAAATTGTTGAAAGTGGAGACAGGAGAGGAACAGACAAGCAATGTAAATGAACAAGGAATTAACAAGATAGAAATGAAAAATAAAACTCAGTGGGGTAAAGGCAGAAAGAGAGCAGAGAGGAAAAAAGGGAAACAACATCTGAAAAAGAAATTAGACAAAAATAAAGGGAGATGGGAAAGAGAGACTTGGGGGAGATATATTCATAAAAATCTGTTGAAAAGTTAGAGGGAAAATATTGAAGAAAAGATATGAGACACATAAAAAGAACAAAAAGAGAAAAGAAAATTTAGAAACAGGAGAATAGTAGAACGATATGATCCAGTAGAAAGAAATATTGTTTACCTTGGTAAAAAGGTAAAAATATGTTTTAATTAGAATGAGTGGGAATTATATTAAGAACCTTAAAGCTGTTAAATAATTGTGTTATGTTGATTATATAAAACTTGAAATTTGAAACTTGAAGATTCATATTGTTAATGGAAAATAGATGGAAAAGAAATGATAAATTGCTTATTTTTAAAGAGAAAGAAAAATTATATTGTTTGTAGATATTAAAAACTAGAAATTGGAAAATAGGAGAAGAAAAATAATACAGCTAAAATTGGAAATAATGGAAATATAATGTAAAACGAACTACCGTATTTTTTGGCGTATAAGACTCACCAAGGTTTTGAAGAGGCATTTTTTTAAAGTAGGTAGGTAGATAGAGGGATAGAGAGGGAGACAGAGAGAAATACAGTAGATAGGTGGGTGAGGGAGAGAGTACATAGATAGGTAGGTAGGTAGGTAGGTAGGTAGGCAGATAGATAAAGAGATAGAGAGAGAAAGAGAGAAATAGAGAGAGAAATACAGTAGGTAGGTAGGGGGAGAGAGAGGGGGTAGGTAGGTACAGGGACACAGAGAGAGAAATATATAGAGAGATAACTATAGTAGGTAGGGGGAGAGAGAGTAGGTAGGTAGGTAGATAGAGGGGGTAGAGAGAGAAATACAGTAGATAAGTAGGGAGAGAGAGAGTAGGTAGGTAGGTAGATAGAGGAATATATATAGAGAGAAATACAGTATGTAGTTAGGGAGGGAGAGAGAGTAGGTAGGTAGGTAAATGTTTCCAGGTGTATTTATCCATGTGCTGGAGAAGCAAATCACTGACAATCTGCAGCACCTACTGTTTCTGCGGGTACAGCATTTGATCAATGTAATTCTCATCCATCAGTTAAGAAGCTTTCCGAAAGGAAAAAAAACGGTTTTTGCACTCTGCAAACCTCCCCAAAATGGCCCGTTTTTCACAAAAATGGGCCTGCTTTTTTAAAAGGCATGAATAGCCTGGGGGGGGGGACTTGCAGAGTGCTCCTGCCCTCCCCAAACGAGCAACAAACGGTCCATTTTTCACAAAAATGGGTCTGTTGTTTGTCAAAAAAATTGCATGCATAGCCTTATGGAGGCTTATAGTGTGCTCCTGGGGGCTGGGGTGTGTGTGCAAAATTGAGTAAAATACTGGCCTGTTGTTTCCTCATTTCTGCCCTCCTCAGCTGCCAGGAGCTCTCTAAAAGCCCCCATAAGGCCCTGCATGGACATTTTGGCGAAGGGGCAGGACTTTGGGAGGCAAAAAATGCTGTATTCAGTGTATAAGATGCACCCAGATTTTCAGTCTCTTTTTTGAGGGAAAAAGATGCGTCTTATACTCCGAAAAATACAGTATGTCTTTTGGTGGGAATGTTAAAGTGGAAATTCGGACAGCACTCTATTCACAAAAGAATGTTTTATTATGCAACAAAAATAAATTATTATTATTATTATTATTATTATTATTATTATTATTATTATTATTATTATTATTATTAATAATAATAATAATAATAATAATAATAATAATAATAATAATAATCATCATCATCATCATCATCAAAGACATTCAACAACAAACAATACAAAACAAGATGGAAAATATTGTAATAAAAACTGACATGGTGACAAAACAAGCAAAGAAGGTCAAGAACTGGAGTGCACCTGGCCTGGATGAACTGCATGGATACTGGCTAAAACATCTGACCAGCCTACATCATTGCATGGCCATTCAATTTGATCAAATGCTTCAAGATGCAACAAGCGAAGAATGGCTAACAGCTGGACGAACTTACTTGATAATGAAAGATCCAGAAAAAGGCACAGAACCAAGCAACTACCGCCCAATTACTTGTCTGCCAACAACGTTCAAACTTTTTACAAGGATACTGGCAAATACAATATTTAATCATCTGATAGAAAACAGTTTGTATCCAATAGAACAAAAAGGAAATTATAAAAAATCAAGAGGAACAAAAGATCAGCTGCTCATAGACAAAATGGTACTAAAAAATGCAAAACGAAGGAAAACAAATTTAAATATGGCTTGGATTGATTACAAGAAGGCATTTGACTCATTACCCCACAGGTGGATTAACACCTGTCTGGAAAACTTTGGAATTAGCAAAAATATCTGTACATTTTTTAAAGCAAATATGCAAAAATGGAAAACAGTTCTAACAACAAATGGGGAGAACATTGGTGAAGTCAACATCAGACAAGGAATCTTCCAAGGGGATTCACTTTCACCACTACTGTTCAACATTGCATTAGTTCCCCTGACAATAATCCTACGGAACACAAAACTGGGATACCAAATCTCAAGACAACATGGCAAGATAAACCATCTACTATACATGGATGACTTAAAAATGTATGCGAAAAGTCCCACTGAATTAAATCAATACTCAACACAGTTCAACTATTCAGCAGTGACATCAAAATGAACTTTGGACTTGAAAAATGTGCTATATTATCCATGCAGTGAGGAAAAATGGAAAAAACAGAAGGAATAGAACTGGGAAATGGAAATATAATGAAAGCAATAGCAAAGGGTGATGGTTACAAGTACGTAGACATATTGAAAGCAGATAAGATCTTGAATGAAAAAGTCAAAGAGTCAACACAAAAGCAATACATCATCAAACTAATGCCATGAAAGCGAAGATTCAAAAATCCACTGACAACTCAAACTGCCAACTTTGCAATAACAAAGTCGAAATTGTTTCACATTTAATATGTGAATGCAGCAAAATCGCACAAACTGATTACAAAGCTAGATACGACCGAGTTGCTAAATTAATCCACTAGTCATTATGTAAAAAATATGGTTTACTTGTATCCAGAAAGTCATGGAAACACAAAGTGGAAAAGGTTATCGAGAATGAGAGGGTGAAGATCTTGTGGGACTTTCGAATATAAACAGATCGTCATTTGGAGCACAGCACACCAGATATCATGGTTGTAGAGGGCCAAAGTGTACAGTTCATTGATATCGCTGTTCCTGGAAATGCCAGAGTCGAAGAAAAAGAACTAGAAAAAATAATGAAATATCGCGACCTGGCCATCAAAACTACATGGCTATGGATGAAGCATGTCACAGTGACACCCATTGTCATCCAGGGCCCTTGGCACCATGTCAAAAATTAGCCATTGATTCTGTCTACTTTGTAACTGGAAAATATAAGAGAAGCTCAAGGTTTAAACATTTCAGACCTAGCCTATCCTGGAATATTTACTCTGACTCTCACTTGCTGAGATGCCTTAAGCTTGCTGTCAAAATAGCAATTCATTTTTCAACCTAAAGACAGCAGTGGAGGGCAAAGCTAACACTATCTTGTAGTAGCTGGATCAGAGAGATATAGCTCTTTCCCATTAAGACTCTTTTACAGTGAACAAGAAAGCATCAGTTTGAAATCACAATGGCATTACCAGAAATAATAGCAATATCAATAGGCAAATGTTTTCAGGCAGTGGATCTTCTTCCTGGAAACAGTAGTGAAAGTTGGAAATCAAGTATTGTAGACTTCTGTCAAGGAATCACTGTAAGCTATATTACTCACACTGCATCTTTTAATGTCTCCACAAATCACAAAAAAACGCAAAGGTTTTTTTACTCTTTTTATTCAAAGAAGTTATGCCTTTCAAGAAGAACCAGAAAAAACCTAGCATGACAAAATTCTCCCTTATAGTCCAATATTGTACAGTAGATATAGTGTTATACTTTGTGTTCCTATTAATCCATTTACAGACTGGTGTGCTCCTCCATTGTCCTGCAAGTTTCCCTCTTTCACATAGTGCCACAATATAGAAAGAGGGAAGGCTTCATTGTGTTATTGTATCACTACTTTATCACTTTAATACCCCAAACTGCTCAACCCGCTGCAGATATGGCTCCTGCTATCGTATAATTTTAAAAAGCCAGGTCTTATAAAAATATATATTTTCATATTAGCTCCAACTGCTTATATAATGACTTGATAACTAGTTATTTATATACAATGTCATCTACTTAAAAATATCACAATTTAGGGTAGGTGATGTTTTTAGACCTATATAATTTATTTATTTGAAAGCTTTTCTAACATGCTACATGGAAATGCAAAATTCATATTGCAGCATGAGATTGAAAATATCAAGTTAAAAGGGAAATCAGTTGATGCTGCATTTCTATCACATATTTATTGTTAACATTTTGTTATGCCAACTGTAAGATTAATTGTACCAAGATGTCAAAATAGGACAAATTTGCATTTTGGTGAGATTAACCTCAACTATTTAAATGCCATAAATCAAATGCTGACTTTTTTTTCCAGAAAAGAAATATTCTCCAGAACAAAAAGCTTTACAATGAAGCTTTTTGAAAAATGGCTAATGGCCTAATTCCATGGCCTTCTGGTACAAGATAGGAGTATCCTGTGTAACCACTATATTTTTATATTGCCTACAGACAAATAAAAATCTGTGGTTTTTAATATATCCTGCTCTCTTCATATTATGTACTATTCCCTTTCTAAGGAATTAGAAATTTCCGAGGTAGAAGAAAAAAGGGGAACTCTCCCCTCCCAATTAGTGGAGCAAAACTAGGAAAGCAGTGAGTCAACATAACCTCCCATTTCTTCACTGACAGAAACTACAGCCTTAAGATCTTTTCAGACAATAAGTTCATCTATTACACTAGCTTTTAAAACTGCATTTAAAAACTGGTGTAAGGTTTGAGAATACATTGAGACCCTTAGAAGTTTGAGAAAACATCCAAGTCACAATAAGCCAAACATGAAACTTAAAAGGAGGCTTGAATAACAATCAGCATTTAATCTTTGATCAAAGTTTAAAGACATGATGGTCAGTTGTTCCCAACATACCCCAAAGATATGCAGGGAAGAACTACCCTTCAGAGAAGGTGTAGCTCCTTTTTATACAGTTAGAGACATCATAGAATAACATCCTGGCTTTACAATACTCTTCACTAGACTTATCAGCATTATCTCTTTCCTCTGTTCCCAGGATTGGCCATTTGGCCCCCTGTTGTGAAGGGCACAGATCAGTGAGATATGTTCTTAGGCAGGATAGGGACATATCAAATGTGTCAGTTTTACAGCTCTTTACAGCTCCATTCCGGAATAAATTCAATGCCCTTAGATTGCAGATTGATAAGAGTTCAAATGGCAAGGATCACAGGGTTTGACATTTGCCAGATATTCTACAGACCCTAATAACAGTGCCACAGGAAGTCAGTTGCAGGGAATAAAAGTCACTGCATGCAAGCATATACATTACAAATACAAGGCATAATATATGTGTGTTACAGAAAACAAACATTTCTACCCAATAAACAAGTTTGGATCCTTATTACTATTCCCCTTCACTGGAAAATCTGCACAAGCCTGTTATAATGGTAATCCTAGTTTACTGAGATCAGTAAATACCGTATTTATCGGCATATAACACGCACTTTCCCCCCCTGAAAATAGGGGGCAAATGATGTATGCGTGTTATACGCCGATATGCGTGTTATACGCCGATATATTATGCCGGGTCATCCACGAGGTCCTGTTGTGTGTCTGTTAGACTCTGATTCCCTCCCCCCCGTCTTTCTCTCGCTCTCTGCCCAGAGCGAGAGAAAGACGGGGGGAGGGAATCAGAGTCTAACAGACACACAGAGGGGAAGAGACAGAGGGGGAAGGAGGAAACCCTCCACAGCCGCGCGGAGACTCCACGCCGTCTCCGTGCGGCTGTGGAGGGTTTCATCCCTCCCCCTCTGTCTCTTCCCCTCTGTGTGTCTGTTAGACTCTGATTCACTCCCCCCGTCTTTCTACAGACACACAGAGGGGAAAGAGAGAGGGGGAAGGAGGAAACCCTCCACAGCCGTGCGGAGACGCCGTCTCCGGGAGAGGTGGTGGCAGTCCACGGAGGGCGGATGCCCACTTCTCGCTGCGGGTGAAAGAGCCGCCGTCCACCTCTTGGCGGGAGGAGGAGGAGGAGGCGTCGGCAGAAGAGCGGACGGGCGGGGTGGGGCTGGGGCCGCTCTGGCGTGCGAGTGCAGAGGCGTCGGTTGCCCTGGCATATGGCAGCACGGGCGCGCGCTCAGGGAAAGGCAGGGAAGGTGGGAAGAGCGCCCCCCCATTCCTCCCCGCCCGCCAATGGTAGCCCCGCCGCCAGAAGTGGAGGGCCTGGTTGCCAGGGGGAACGGGGAAGCATCCCTCCTCCCCCGGCACCAGCAGCATGGGAGCTGGACGGTAAGCAGGCAAGCGATCTTGTCGCTCTCGTGCCCAAGCAGGTGCCTCTGCTGCTGCTGCTCCCCTCCCCGCCTCACCCCTTGCCAAACCCTGGTAATATGGTGGAAGAGGGGGGGAGGGAAAGAAGGAAGGGTGGGTGAGTTGCTTTCCCAGGAAGCTGCTGGCAGGGGCTTTTCCTATGTGGCCTTGGATCGCTCCTTTCCACCCACCCCCCTCACCGTTTCTCTGCCTGCTCTGCACCTTTTCCCCAAGAAATCGGTAGAATCAGGGCAGAGGCGTAGCGTGGGGGCTGCAGGGGCCCCCGGCCGCACCAGGCAGCTAACACTGTGGGGTTCGGATGCGTTGGGCAAAGGTAACTCACTCCCCCCCCCCAGTCCGGGCTCACACACACACACACAAACACACCCTCCTCCCCTTCTCCTCCACCCCACCGCCTCTCAGGGCCACGCCGCCACTCTTAAGCGAAAGAGATTGCGGGGTGGGCAGCCTTGCCTCCCTGCCTATTCTCCCCCCCTCGTCTTCACCCTCCCCGTAAAATATCCCAAGCCGGCTCCCGCACACGGGAAAGGCTGGCGGAGTTTGCCGGCGACTTTTTTCTTCTTCTTCTTTTCCTTCCCTGGCGCGCGTTCTGCTGAATGAATGAGCAGCGGTCTGGTCCTCCTTGCGCGCAGCCGGTTCATTTGAATGTAAATGGGAGGAGGGGATGCGGGGATGTGTGTTGAGGGGGGGGAGTGAGAGAGAGAAACGAGCGAGGGAGAGGAAGGAAGGAAGGAAGAAAAGAGGCGCTTATTAAAATGGATGAGTCTGCAAGTTAGGGGGCGCAAATTACTTGCCTTGCCCCGGGTGCTGACAACCCACGCTACGCCACTGAATCAGGGTGATGTGGCCTGTGGAGAGATTAATTTGCCGGGAGTTCAAAGTTCTTTATTTGAAATGTAAATTTTTTTCCTGAAATTTCCCTCTTAAAATGAAGGTGCGTGTTATACGCCTGTGCGTGTTATACGCCGATAAATACGGTAATTGTTTTTGTTTTTGCTACTACTGTCACATGCTAAAATCATTACACACATGCACACAAACAAACTACTTTTACAAAAAAAAAAGTGAGGGAAGAACTGGGTCATGCTTCTCATGAAACTGAACAGACTTTGATCATCCACATTACCATCAGCGGACAACTTGAATATCTTGAACATCTGTGAAGGCTTCTGCAATTTGGTTGCTTCATCTCTGCAGAGAAAAGGTAATGTATTTACTTGGTTCATAACAGTAATGTTCTATCTTTCTTTCAAGAGTTCAAGGTAATTTATATAGGGAGATCTCTTGCTTTTTACAAGAGCACCCTTTGAAATAGGTTGGGCTAGTGGTGGGCAAACTCATTAGTCAAAAGAGCCAAATATCAACAGTACAACGATTGAAATTTCTTTTGAGAGCCAAAAGAAGGTGTGGCCTGTTTTGTGGGAGTGGCTCGGTGGTCACGTGACCATGTGGGTGTGGCCAAATTGGGAAATGTGGTGAAACTCGCTTAACGACGCTCTTGCTTAGCAACCAAAATTTTGGGCTCAATTGTGGTCATATGTTCTCTTTCTTTCTTTCTTTCTTTCTTTCTTTCTTTCTTTCTTTATCTCTCTTTCCCACTTTCTTTGTCTTTCTTTTCTTTCTTCCTTTCTTTCTCTTTCTTTCAGTTTCTCTCTCTCTCTCTCTGTCTCTCTCTGTCTCTCTCTGTCTCTCTCTCTCTCTCTCTCTCTCTCTCTCTCTCTCTCTCTCTCTCTTTCTCTCTCTCTCTCTCTCTCTGTGGCTCTTTATCTTTCCCTCCCTCCCTCTCTGTCTCTTTCTGTCATTCTCTCTGTGTGTCTCTCTCTGTATCTCTGTGTCTCTCTCTCTCATTCCTCCCTCTTTATCTCTGTGTCTCTCTCTCCCTCCCTCTGTCTCTTTCTGTCATTCTCTCTGTGTCTGTCTCTCTGTATCTCTCTGTGTCTCTCTTCTCCCTACCTCTATCTCTCTGTCTCTCCCCCTCCCTTCCCCTCTGTCTCTCTCTGTGATTCTCTCTCTCTCTCTCTCTCTCTCTCTCTCTCTCTCTCTCTCTCTCTCTCTCTCTCTCTCTCTCTGTGGCTCTTTGTCTCTCTCTCCCTCCTCTCTCTGTCCCTTTCTGTCATTCTCTCTCTGTGTCTGTCTCTCTGTATCTCTCTGTCTTTCTCTCCTCCCTCCCTATCTCTGTGTCTCTCTCCCTTCCCTTCCTCTGTCTTATTCTCTCTGTGTATCTGTCTGTGTCTCTCTCTCACTCTCTCTCTCTGTGTCTCCGTCTCTGTCTCCCTCCCTCCCTCCCTATCTCTGTCTCTCCCCTCCCTTCCTCTCTGTCTGTTTGTCTGTCTGTCTCTCACTCACTCACTCACTCACTTAATCACTCACTCTGGGTGTGTGTGTGTATTTCTCTGTGTGTGTCTCTGTCTGTCTCCCCCTCCCTCCCAACCTGCGGATGGGCTCTGGACCAGCGGAGTCTCATCCTTTTTTTTAACCAGGTGATCTTTCCTAAGACATAAAAAGAACCTTAATTGCAGGGTCAACAAAAGAAGCTGGAAAGAGATACTGAAGCCAGGAAGCTGAAACCTGGGACTGGAGAACAACCTTTTCTATCCCCTTACCAGCTGATCCGGGAAGACAAGGAATGCGAGGGGGATCCCTCCCCCTGCAGAGGGGCTCCAGACCAGCGGAGCCTCATCCTTCTTTTTAACCAGGCGGCTATCAGAGAGAAGGCAACGCATGCCTGTGGGCTTGTGCAGCAGCTGAAGATTGCCTGGCTAAAAAGAAGGATGAGGCTCATCTGTGGTGGTGGGGGGAGGGCTCCCCTTCGCATTCCTCTTCTTCCCAGAAAACATAGGCGTGCACAGCCCATACAATTAGGAAGAGGAAGAGCTAGTTGGGAGAGGGGCTTTGGTCCTGCTCCGGGCTGTAATTGTACAGCGCGTACCTATGTTTTCCATGGAGTGGGGCCATGGCCGGAAGACAAGGAACGTGAGGTGGAGCAGCGGAAGAGCCACACTCAAGGGGCCAAAGAGCCGCAGGTGGCTCGCAAGCTGCGGTTTGCCGACCACTGGGTTGGGCTAAGAGAAAATGACTAATTAGCCATCATTATCCAATGAGATTCCATGGCTGGAGTTGGATGTATGTCAGGGTCTTCCTATTTCAGTAGTTTAGGTCTTATTTTGGGGAAAACACAGTACATCTCATTAATAACTTGACACTAACAGGGATTGGGGCTGTAGGTTATGTTCTGACATCCATTGTTTAGCTCATTAGAATAATTCCTAAGAAGATTTATCAACTAGGAAATTAATTACTGATTTTTTTTATTTTGATGCAAATCATTTTGGTTGGATTATTCATCTGCAGAAAGCAAATTCATACATGGATAATATAAACATATTTTCCAATATTATAAAGTATGTTCATCCATTAGAATAAGATAGTTTGTTTAGTTGACATGGTATTCCTGACAGTCAGAAAATCAGTTATTAATGGAACAGCTTGCCTCCTGGAGTTATGGGTTTCCATTGCTGGAATTTTCAAAAAATGTTTGGACAACCATTTGTCCAAGATGGTATAAAGGCTTCTGCCTTGTGTAGGAGGTTGGACTAGACAATCTTCAAGGTCCCTTCCAGCCCTCCCTGAAAAACATAGGGTCGTGCCGTACAATTACAGCCCGGAGCAGGACCAAAGCCCCTTTCCCAACTGGCTCTTTCTTGCTCAGAGGGCTTTGGAATTGTAATTGTATGTGCATGTGCACCTAGGTTTTCCAGGAAGAAGAGGAAGGTGAGGGGGATCTCTCCCTCCGCAGGGGGGCTCCAGACCAGCAGAGCCTCGTCCTTCTTTTTAGCCAGGCGATCTTCGGCTGCTGCACAAGCCCATGGGCACGTGCTGCCTTCTTCTCTCTGATAGCCGCCTGGTTAAAAAGAAGGATGAGGCTCCGCTGGTCCTGAGCCCCTCCACAGGGGGAGGGATCTCCCTCGCGTTCCTCGTCTTCCCAGATCGGCTGGTAAGGGGACAGAAAAGGTTGTTCTCCAGTCCCAGGTTTCAGCTTCCTCACTTCAGTATCTCTTTCCAGCTTCTTTTGTTGTGCCTGCAATTAAGGTTCTTTTTTTTTTGTCTTAGGAAAGATCGCCTGGTTAAAAAAAAGGACAAGGCTCCGCTGGTCCAGAGCCCATCGGGAAGGAGAGACGCACAGAGACACAGAGAGAGAGTGAGAGACACACACAGAGTGAGTGATTAAGTGAGTGAGTGAGTGTGAGAGAGAGACAGACACACACACAACTTACACACAGAGTGACAGACAGAGAGGAAGGGAGGTGAGAGAGAGACAGAGATAGAGAGGGAAGGAGGGAGGGAGACAGAGACAGGGAGACACACACAGAGAGAGAGAGAGAGAGACAGACACACACACAGAGAGAATGACAGAGAGAGACAGAGGAAAGGGGGAGGGAGACACAGAGGGACAGACAGACAGACACAGAGAGAATGACAGAGAGAGACAGATAGGAAGGGAGGGGAGAGAGACACAGAGATAGAGAGGGAGGGAAGAGAGAGAGTCAGATACAGAGAGACAGACACAGAATGGCAGACAGAGGGAGGGAGGGAGGTAGAGAGATAAAGAGCCACAGACAGACAGACACACAGACAGACACAGACACACACACAGAGACAGAGAGAGAAAGAGAAAGAAAGGAAGAAAGGAAGAAAAGAAAGAAAAAGAAAGTGTTAGAGAGAGATGAAAGAAAGAGACCACAATTGAGCCCAAAATTTTAGTTTCTAAGCAAGAGCGTTGTTAAGTGTGTTTCACCACATTTTCCAAGTTGGCCATACCCACATGGTCATGTGACTGCTGAGCCACTCCCACAAAGCAGGCCACACCTTCTTTTGGCTCTCAAAAAAAATTTCAATCATTGTACTGTTGATATTTGGCTCTGTTGACTAATGCCCCATACATCCTCACGGCCGATTCGCTCCCACAGAGAGGGACTTCTCCGGGTGCCGTCCACTAGACTTTGTCAGCGGGCGGCGCCCAGGGGAAGGGCCTTCTCTGTGGCGGGCCCAGCCCTCTGGAATGACCTTCCCCCCGATATCAGGACAACCACGGACCTCCGCTCCTTCCGCTTAAAATTAAAGACGCACTTTTTTCGTCTGGCCGGCCTTGGGTAGTCTCTTTTTAGTTTAGGGGTTTTTAGGGGTAATTTTTAGCTTAGTTTATGGGTTTTAGCGCAGGATCAATTTAATTTATTTTTAACTTTGTATTTTGTATTTGTCAGTGGTTTTATTTGTATTTTTAATTGCCTGTGCCCCGCCTCGAGTCCCCTAGGGGAGAGAGAGCGGGATATAAAATTAAATTATTATTATTATTATTATTAATGAGTTTGCCCACCACTGCCCTAACCAGATATGTTGTATTGGACTAACCCCCATCATGATAACCATGAATAGCCCTAACAGATAAGGGTTGGTGCAAGGTCCTAGCCCTATTTTTTCAGATGACATGTTGAACCTAACCCCATCAAGAAAGATACTAAGCCTCTGGATACATGATTACCTTAACCCTAGACTAATTATATGGACATTCAAGGGGAGAGGGGGGTTGTGAAATTTTAAAAAAATGTTTTTTTATTTCTAATCGCTGACCCCTCTTAGAAGTAAAATGTGTTTATAATATTCTTGCTTGCTTGCTTGTTTAACTGTTTTCCCCCCCACTAGATTGAATTGACAGACTCAGAATGTTTGAGGGCATATGAAGGTATTTGTCTTTCATACTTTCATACATTTAGATTATTATAAATATTTCTGTAACATTTCTGACTATTAGGATTTTCCTTTACTTCAGAATGGGAGGATGGGAGGATGATTAGCCATTCGTGGATCTCACTATTCCCGCAGAGCATCAGGGGCACCAGCCTTCCACAAGTCACACAACACAAATGATATAGGTATAATATCTAGCATTTTATCCAACTAAAAAATTATTAGTATTATTTTTTAGAAATTAAAGGTGTGTGTGTGTGTGTTGGTATTACTTTATTAGGAATGTTGGTGATAACTTTTTGTTTGTTTGTTTTCTTGTTTAACCAGAGCCAGCCTGCAAAAAAACAAAAATGTATGGCGATGGACTTCCTGCATCCTCAGCAGACAGTGTTAGTTGTGATTCTAATAATAATAATAATAATAATAATAATAATTTTAATACTTATAAACCGCTCCCTCTCCCCATAGGGACTCGGGGCGGTGCACAGGTAGAATAAAAACAATAAATACATACAAACATTCCTTAAAAACAAATTAAACCTAACCTGCGCTAAAATTTCCCATTAAAACTGAACTATACTAAAACTACCCAGTAAAACCCCAAAGACAGAGAGACTATCCTAGGCCGGCCAGACAGAAAAGATGAGTTTTTAATTTAAGACGGAAGGAGCGGAGGTCCGTGGTCGTCCTAATATCGGGGGGAAGGTCGTTCCAGAGGGCCGGGCCCGCCACAGAGATAGCCCTTCCCCTGGGTGTCGCCCGCTGACAGTGTCTAGTGGACGGCACCCGGAGAAGTCCCTCTCTGTGGGAGCGAATCGGCCGTGAGGATGTATGGGCAGGATCCGATCCCGCAGGTAGCTAGGTCCCGAGCCATGGAGCGCTTTAAAGATGATAATTAACACCTTGAAGCGCACCCGAAAGACGACAGGTAGCCAGTGCAGCTCTCGCAAGAGCGGTGTTACATGGGTAAACCTGGTGGTTCCCATAATTGCTCGCGCGGCTGCGTTCTGGACTAGTTGAAGCCTTCAGGTGCACCTCAAGGGGAGCCCCATGTAGAGAGAGTTACAATAGTCCAGTCGGGATGTCACGAGCGCATGAGTGACTGTGCAAAGGGCGTCCCGATCCAATAGGGGGCGCAATTGGCGAACCAGGCGAACCTGGTAAAACGCCCTCCTGGCCACGGCTGTCACTTGATCTTCCATGGACAGCCGGACATCCAGGAGGACACCCAAATTGCGCGCCTCATCCACAGGGGCAAGATGTTCGCCCCCTATGGCCAGCGATGGAGTGAGCTGGTTGAATCGGGCAGCCGGAAACCACAGCCACTTGGTCTTGGTCGGGTTGAGCCTGAGTCCGTTCCTTCCCATCCAGATCCGCACAGCTTCCAGGCACTGGCACATCACCGCTACGGCATCGTTGGGGTGGTTTGGGGTAGATATATACAACTGAGTGTCATCAGTGTATAGATGGTACTCTACCCCAAAACCATGGATGATCTCACCCAGCGGCTTCATATATGTGTTAAACAGGAGAGGCGAGAGGACCGACCCCTGAGGCACCCCACATGTGAGTGGTCTCGAGGTCAACCTCTGCCCCCCTGCCAACACAAATTGCAATCGGCCAGAGTGGTAGGAGGAGAACCACCGTAAAACGGTGCCTCCCACCCCCAACCCCCCAGCCGATGCAATAGGATACCATGGTCGATGGTATCAAAAGCCACCGAGAGGTCTAATAGGACCAGGATGGAGGAACAACCCCCATCTCTGGCCCTCCAGAGATCATCAACCAACGCGACCAATGCCATCTCGGTGCTATGCCCGGGCCGAAAGCCGGACTGGCGCGGATCTAGATAGTCAACTTCCTCCAGGTGACGGGGAAACTGTTGTGCCACCACACTCTCAACAACCTTCACCAAAAAGGGAAGGTTGAAGACTGGACGGTAGTTGTTTAAAAGAGCTGGATCCAAGGAGGGCTTCTTAAGGAGGGGCCTCACCATAGCTTCTTTTAGGGAAGCAGGCAAGGAACCCTCACTTAAGGATGCGTTGACAACCTCCTGGAGCCAGCCTCGTGTCACCTCCCAGGATGCCAGTACAAGCCAGGAGGGGCACGGGTCCAATAAACATGTGGTGGCTCGCAGTCGCCCACGTAACCTGTCCATATCTTCGGAAGTAACGGAGTCAAACTCCTCCCAAACAAGATCTGTCTCGTGGCATCTCACTGGGCCATCAATGGAGGGTAGCCCGTTCTGTATCTGAGCGGTTTTCTCCTGCAGAAAAATCACAAATTCCTCTGCTCTACCCTGTAGCGGGGCTTCCCGCACCCTTTGTTGAAGCAGGGAGCGGGTCACCCTAAACAGGGCGGCAGGGCGGTTTTCTGCGGATGCTATGAGAGTAGCACAATGATGGCGTTTGGCCACTCTCAGCGCCACAATGTAAGTCCGTAAATGGGCTCTTACCTGTGTCCGGTCAGATTCAGATCGGGAAGACCTCCATCTTCTCTCTAGGCATCTCTTGCGGCGTTTCATCACCCGCAGCTCCTCGGTAAACCAAGGAGCCAGGATGGTTCACCGCCGCAAGAGAGGCCGCAAGGGCGCGACCCGATCCAAGGCTCCCACGGCCGCACTATTCCATGCGGCCGTGAGGTCCTCCATCGGGGCACGGGTCAGGGGTACAGGAAATGGCCCAAGAGCCATCTGGAACCCATCCGGGTCCATCAGGCATCTGGGGCGGTACCAGATTGGTAACTCTGGTTCCGCCTCCCCGCGGAGGGGAGCAGCGGTCGGAAAGTCGAGCCGGAGAAGTGAGTGGTCTGACCATGACAAGGGCGTGATGACTATATCCCCTATACCCAGATCACTCTTCCATTGGCCTGAGACAAAGATGAGATCCGGCGTATGTCCACCCTCGTGAGTGGGGCCTTGAATTAGTTGGGTCAGGTCCATGGCCGTCATGGAAGCCATGAACTCCCGAGCTATCTCGGATGATTCGCCCAACGATGGCAGATTAAAGTCCCCCATGACTAAAAGTCTGGGGGTCTCCACTGCCACCGTAGCGATCACCTCCAGGAGCTCGGGTAGGGCTGCTGCTACATAGCGGGGAGCCAGGTATACAACCAGCAAGCCCAACTGCCTCCCTAGGCCCCACTTCACGCAGAGGGACTCACAGCCGGTAGTCTGTGGCACAATGGTCTCTCTCGGCTCAAGACCTTCCTTAACAAGGACCGCTACCCCACCGCCCCTACCAAGGGCCCGGGGCTGATGAAAAGCGCGGTAGCCTGGTGGGCACATTTCAACAAGGGGGAGTCCTCCCTCGTGGCCCAACCAGGTCTCTGCGATTCCAGCCAGGTCTGGCTCCCCCTCTGACACTAAATCACTAATGAGGGGGGCTTTGTTGACAACGGACCTGGCATTGCAGAACATCAGCCGTAGGCCCTGGCTCTGTACTCCCTGACCACCTAGCCTGCGGGGGTTGTGGCACCCGACCGTTTGTAACCAACGGCTGCGTGCCACCAACCGGGAGGATGAAACTTGTCTCCCCTCGGCCCTGCCCCTCCCCACGACCCTCTGGATTGGTATGCCCTCAAACGGAACGACTCGTGTTTCCCCCCTCCTATCGGAACCTTCCGCTTCCCTCCGTCAACTGCTGGCCTGGCCCTTCTTTTCGTTCTGTTCTTCTATCTCTATCTGTCTATGCCCACCCCCCTCCCTAGTATCCCCTAAAATAGACAATAATTTATTAATTAAAAAACCCCGAAGACTACGCTTCGCCCACCTCTCCGGATTTATAAATCCCTCATCAAGGCGGGCCCTCGTTAGAGCGGAGGGCCAGACCTGTGAGAGCGGGGACTCTCGCAGAAGCAATAAATCAGACCTGGATTACATTGTGATATAATAAATAATTAAATAGTTAAAATAATTATAAAATTCTATAATTGTATCTCACCAGAAGAAGATATATGTCATTCTATGCCCGAGCTGTAAGCCCCTAGCTCTCAGAATATGAATGATGTTTATCTGGATATAGTGCAGACATGGAAGAAGCCTTTCTGAAATTTTAGAGCTGTGGAATACTATCATTGATGTAGATTTGTTAATCTTGACTGAATCCAGTCTTTTGTAGTTGCTATAGAGGCTATTCATAATGTGTTACAGATTATTTTGAATAATGTTGCTATGAACATAGGCCCAAATGATTTTATTCAACTCCAGTTGGAAGCAGAAGGGTTAAATCACCCTCTATTTTCTCTTAGGAGGTGTATGAATGATTTAAATGCTGATGATTTTCTGACCAGTATTGAAAATCTGCTTCAACATAAGGCAGAAATGGGGGGGGGGGGATTTACAATTAGTGGTTACCATCGTGAAGAACAAGTTGTGGGGAGGGCTTAGGAAGTTAAACACTATGCTGCTCACCAGAGTACTGGAGAAAAAAAGACAACACCTAGTAGATTTCAATGTGGAAGGTGAATTTCTTTGATTTGCTAGCTGTTTACTCTGTCTGATTGGTGCTGATGTTAGAAATCAAGAAATTATTACCAAGGCCAAGGAACTTCACAGAAGACTGGGTATTTCCACAGAAAATAGGATTTACTTTTCTCAGATACACATCTTTGAAGAATATTTATGGGTCACTATAAAGATTTATTTTATATGCAGGATGGGTGGTATTTTTTTTATCATAGGTCACCCACAGCAAGAAAAAAAATAGTGCTTATATTGTTACACGACAAGCATTACTATGGCATCAAAAATATCAAAGGCTTCCTGGGTGAATGCTATTCCTGTAAATTCTGCCACACACCCTACCACCACAAATTTAGTCATGGCTGTCAATATATTTGCAGAGCCTGCCTAAAGCAAGAATGTCAGCAGGTTGAAATGGAGAAGACATGCTGCTGTATGTGCAAGTGTCTTGTCGGTCTAAGGAATGTGTTGAAAGACACCCAACTTGCTATGGAGGGAAAAGGTGACTGTAAGAATAAAGAATATTGTGAAACATGTGGGGTTTATGTCTTCACCCCACAAAAAGTGCAAGGAAGTCAAGTGTGGGCAGTGCTCTGAGAAGGTTGAAAGCTTGGAAGGGCATTTATGCTTTCTAAAATTGTTGGACTGACCGCGAATTGGTGAAAGATACATCATTATGATTTTGAATGCTGCCAAGAGACAGGCACCCATATACCTAATTATAAATGTGCCAGGGATATGTTGAAGGATGGGGATGATAAAGATGTCATGAGGTGGATTGTTATGGTGTTAGATGCCTGGAGCAGTTTGTAATGAATTTTATAAATTATAAGTTTAAAGGATGTATTTTTTATCGCTCACAATGCCAAAGGTTATGACAGGTACCTAGTACAGAGACAGCTGATCCATGAAAAGGTTAGGGTTCAACTTATAAGTCGTGGGGGGGGGGACTTCTGTGTATTACCCTTCCAGATTCTAAGATTTGGTTTATTGATAGCCTCTCATTTTTACCACTTAAATTAAGCAAATTACCCAAAGCTATGGAGTTTCAAGGCATTAAGGATATTTCTCCCCTTGTTCAATACAATCAAGACTACGTGGGACCAATCCGTGAAACCAAGTATTACAGCCCAGAAACCATGATGCCCAGGGAGAGAGAAGACTCCCTGAAATGGCATGCTGCTAATAGTCATACTGTGTTTAAACTACTATTGCAGACAGGATGTAGATATATTAAGAGAGGCCTGTATTTGATTTATGGATCAGGTGATGAAAATGACTGAGCATGAGTGCCACAGTGGGGTCTGGGGGGATATTGTTGAGGAGATTCAATGCATTGACCCCTTCCAATATATCACATTGGCTTCTGTTTGCATGGCACAGTATCTGTTCATGTATTTGAAAAGCAATACCATTGCTTTAGATCCTTTGGACAATTATCACAAAACACAGAAAAGGTATTCAGAGCCAGAGATTCAATGGTTGTTGTATATAGAGCACACTGAGAATCTCAATATTCAGCATGCTCTGAAGGGCAGCAAAAAGCAAGTAGGCAAATATTTTTGGATGGTTTTGCTGTCATAAATGGAACCCCCACAGCGTTTGAATATCACAGTTGTTTTTTTTATGGGTGCCCTGTCTGCTACTCAGAAAAAGACTTCAACAAATTACTTGATTCAACATATGGTAGCCTGCACAGCCATACTAGGATTAAAGAAGCGTACCTCAGGACACAGGGTTATGCTGTGCACTGCATCTGGGAACATGAAAGGTGGGCCATGGTGGAGGATTATACCTCTTTGAAGCAGTTTCTAGTTGAGAATCTTCTCAACTCCTTTGAAGCCCCGAGATGGTTTCTTTTGGTGGTAGAACAAATGTTACATGCCTGTACTACAAACCAAAACCTGGTGAACGAATCTTATACTGTGATTTCACCAGTTTGTACCCTTTTGTGAATAAGACCAAGGAGTACCCAATTGAGTGCCCACAAATCATCTATCAAAACTTTGAGGACATAAAGCAATATTTTGGGTTACCCAAAGTCAAAGTGTACCCACCCAGGAATCTCTATTTCCAAGGCCTACCTTACAAATCAGGGGGCAAATTAATGCTTAGTTTGTGTGCAACTTGCACAGAAAAACCGCAAACCTCCCCCTGTAAGCACAGTGATGAGGAAAGAGCTCTGACTGGGAAATGGTGTATTGTTCAATTGAATGTAGCCTTAGAAAAAGGTTACAGAATTGTTGAAATCTACAAGATCTGACATTTTGAAAGAACATCAAATGAACTATTAGTTTCTATTTTCAAGATATATGAACACGCATCTCAGACAGAAACAGGTTAACCTGACTGGTCCAAAACAGCTCAGAATAAAGAGCAATATATTCAGGATTATGAAAAGATGTAAGGCGTCTGCTTATGGTGTGACCACATTGAAGTAAATACTGCTAAAAGACAGGTTGCCAAACTCTTTTTAAATTCGCTGTGAGGCAAGTTTGGCCAGAGCACCAATCACCTGACCACATCCATGGTGACAAACCCTGAGGATTTATTCAAATATCTTTTTGTACCCTATTATGATGTTTCCTCATGTGAGTTTGTAGATACAGAGACGAGAGAGAGCGGGATATAAATAAAATGTATTTATTTATTTATTTATTTACCCAACCAAATCCATATGTACTAATGTATTCATTGTTAGCTTTACAACAGCTTATGCATGGCTGAAATTATACAGGCTACTGGAGGGGCTGGGCGATAGGTGTCTATACCATGACAGTAATTCAGTCATCTTTGTAAGTAGAGAGGGGGTGTGGACACCCCTTTTGGGTGATTATTTAGGACAACTGTCAAGCAAAATTCCACCAAATACTACAATAGCAGAGTTTGTTGTGGCTGGCCCCAAAATGTATGCTTATGTTTTGTCCAATAGTGAAGCGGTGGTAAAGATGAAGGGAATCATGCTAAATTGTGGTAATAGCAGTAAAATTAATTTTGACAGCTTGCAAGATTTGGTAGATGATTATTTTCTGTTTGATGCAGAGTGAAAAAAAGAGATCAGGGTAGAACAATTGGGGATTGTCAGGATTAAGAAACAGTAGACTAGAAACGTGGGTCCTCCGAAAAACTCTAAAAGTAGTGTATAATAAAAGGTTATTGAAGAGTGAGGATTACTGTACATTGCCTTATGGTTATTAAGGATTATGGAAAATATTGCACAATTTGTACACCCTTTTTCCTGTATTATAAGGGGACCATCCAATTCTGGCAAATCTTTTTTTATCAAATAAATATTAGAACATGGTGATGTGGCATTGTCTCAAAGGCCTCAAATATTGTATGGTTGGCAACCTCTTTACAAAGAACTGCTTAATAAATTTTCTTTTCCGCTGTTGACTAGTCTTATGCTGGATAAACAATGGACCATGCCGAGAAAATGTATCTGGTGTCGCATCATCAGATGGAGCAGCTACAGGGCAGAACACCTACTATGGGGGCTACAGCCACTAACCAGTTGGACAATGAGATGCACACCATTCTTCAGACACATGTTTTGTGTGAGGATGACTAGATTAAGCTCTACAATTCTGCACTGCAGAGGTATCTAAGATTGACCAGGCAAAATGAGTCTGAAAAGGACAAACTGAATCTCATTTATCTGCTGGGAGAACCTCGGCCACTTCAAACATTACCAGAACAGCCACCACAGCCATCTCTGCAGGACACAGCGATAGATGAGATCTTAAGCGATGTGAGCATCCATTATCGGAAAAATGCGGAACTTTTGCTGAACAAAATGAAACAGCACCAGGACATCTCAACTTGGGATGATCGCAGTACCTTTTTATACAAAGGTGTCCCTATTCCTGGTACTAATATTTTAGACTTGGTGAAAGGTGCCTCACAACACCGAGCCCCTTCTGATAACCTAAAGGATGGGATGGGAAACCTAAAGGATGGGATGATTTTATGAATGCTATGGCTGAGATGAATGTTCCAACTTCTGTGTTGGAGTCTACAGCCATTAAAGAGCAAATAGAAAAGTTGAAAGA
The DNA here is from genome assembly GCA_039707465.1 of Rhabdophis nuchalis. NCBI lineage: Eukaryota > Metazoa > Chordata > Lepidosauria > Squamata > Natricidae > Rhabdophis > Rhabdophis nuchalis. The sequence goes on from CM077647.1 coordinate 98,687,879, forward strand.
TACTCTGGTTGTTAAGGATGAAACTGACCCCGACTCTGTTATGGCAGCACCTTTTGGGGCTCAGAAGCCTCTGTTTACAAGCACCCCCTCTAGTTCTTGGACATTAAATCCTAGAAGTAGGCTCAGGTTTGGTGACTGGCTCAATTTGTAAAATGAATAAAAACACATTAATACAAGTATAAATGTTTAAGTCTTTTTCTTTATTTTACAGTAAGACAGGCATGCCTGCATGCACTGGTGACAGTTACAGGTTCCAACCTGTACACAGTTACAGGTGCCCACCTTTATAGTTTTTACAAACAGCCTTATCATTTGATCATTTTTAACATCGGCATTGGAGTACGCCTTGAAAATATTTTCATAGGTCTACTCCTTTAGTAGAAAAAACATGCAGTGTTGCCCCATCATCAATATCCTACCCATCAGCCTTTACAATCTTGCAACTCACATACAGCAGGATGTTGTTTAAATCCATGTAATGCTCACCATGCCCTGTGATGAAAAATTTCAGGGGGGCATTGGGCATTAGTGCTGATAAAGGAGGGATCTCGACATAGGTACTGTTTTCAATACTGATGTGTGTAGGCGCCAGTTGAAAAAGATCCAGTTGAGATTTAACAAATTCCTCTGAAGCAGAATGAATAAATGATATATTGTCTTAGAATATGTCTTCCTTGTCACAGGGTTTTCTCTTCTGGGCACATCTCCTCTTGGTATGACAGGGCTTTTTCACAGGTCTTTTTAAAAAAGTCTGCATAATTCTTTCTGGCTATGACCAACCCTAATCCATCCTGCCCACTCTCAACAACATGAGATACAAGATGCCCTGCAGCATCTCTAGCAATGTTTTTGGCAGCAGATTTCACATACAGCTTAATGATTTCTAATCCTCGCCTCAAAAAACTTTTGACTTTTCAAAAAAGTCCACAGAACAACCCGCCTAAACCGGTGCCATGCTTAATGGGGGCTCCTTGGAACCCTGGAAGGTCTCACCCAGCTTTTGCCCTGTAGGAAGCCATGTAGTCTTGAAGTCTCCCATGCTCCTTGTTTACAACCATCCTTCACTTTTCTGAGGCCTAAAATGAAGCTTGACAATCACCTTCCCATGATAAAAATGCATGTTTTTGTGTGGGTCGGTTTTGATTTCTATAGTAACGGTATCAATGTGATGTTTGCTGACTTGCACATAATGTGGACAGTCATGGGTCATTGTTATGAAATCATTGTCTTGCCCCCGCACAGGCACACAGTATAGTAATGTCACTTACTATCTGGAGCTCTACAATGTCTGTGTAAACGTATAATGTGATGAATCAGGGGGACATACCTAACAGATGACAAAGTTCTCCGCTAACTAGAATGGTTCATTCTCCTTTAAGATTAATTTTTTGACCCATTGAATCATAATGTGGGGTTATCTTGGGTTCATCCTTGACATTTGATATAAATTTGTTCATATTTTCTAACAGTTGTCGGATATTGTTATAGTATCCGCTTCTCAAAGAAAAATGCAATTTCTTTCTCTCATTAGCAATTTCAAAATGTCCAGGAGAAGTTAATGTGTGCCAACTATGCTGATACTGTATCTCTGCTAGCCCTACTTCCCAGAGGCGTAGCGTGGGGGGTGCAGGGGGGGCCGGCCGCACCGGGCGCAACATCTGGGGGGGCGCGCTCCAGAGACCCGACTCGGAAGCTCTCCTCCGCGGGTCTCTGGAGTTGGCGGCGGTGGCGCCTGGGCGCTCCTGGGCCGGCGAGAGTCGGGGAGCGAACAGCGGCCAGTAGGGGCCAAACCCTCCCTGGCCATCCCCCGGCTGAGGCCAGCGCCGGCTCTTCGCACCCGCCAGCGCCACCCGAGGGGGCCAGGCGAGACTTAAAGGCGCAGGTCTTTCGAAGCAACGGCCGTGCGGAGACCCTGGAAGACTCCTCCGTTCCGAGCCAGCCAGAGGAGCGGCGACCTGGGCCCCGCGGCGGCCCGGGAAGACCCTCTTGCCCCGGCTTTCAGGCCGTCGCCCTCCGTAGAAAGGAGCGTCGGGTGTCCCAGGCCCGCACCATGCAAAGGGCGCCCGCTTCTCCCCAAGGCGAGGCAACGAGTGTCGGACCCGGATGGCCGAGGCCTGTGGGCTCGACACCACAAGAAGAGCTGCCTCCCCCGAGTGCTAAAATCCACGGGTGGGGGGGGGGCAAATTACTTGCCTTGCCCCGGGTGCTGACAACCCACGCTACACCACTGCTACTTCCCATGACCCTGGAAGATCTAACAATCTCGCTAATTGAATAGTAAAATTAGAATTTTTCTTTTGGGGGAAAATTGCTGCTGATGCATTGCTGGAAAGGGTGATGTAAAACTCTGCCACATCAAAGATGTTGTACTTCAGTAGCCTAAAACCAACTGTTTAACTTCTCTGACCATCCAGTCCATTTGACTAGAAACTCTCTGTTTCTCCCCGCCCTCTTTTTTGGATAATTTTCTCTATTCTGTATATGCGCTGTTGGTCAGATGGAACCTTTTGGAGCTCCTCAAAGTAAAAAAAACCCTTTACAGGGTCACCTGTGTAATCATTTAATCTATACACCACTCTTCCCCCACCCTTGTCCCCAGTTCTTTGATGATGAATATCTCATATGTATAGGTTTGCCGATAGCCCTTTTCAAACTTCCCCTTCAGTCTGGAGACCCTGACATGTTCTCCCACCTTAAGACATTTTTTCCTTTCTTTTACTTTTTAAACCTATTCCATAAAGCCTCATCCACACATCCCTTTCGTTAGATAAATGTATGTGTTAGAAGTAGTCCTGAAGCTACAATGGTAAGTGCTACTGTACCCCTGAAGAGTATTTGCCAAAATGTTCACATACCAATGGGTATTTCTAGGGTTCTATTAAACCTCTCTATAATGACTGTTTTAGTTTCACTATGAGTGACAAAATGATGAATGCCATAATGTGCTAAAAGTTTTTTCAGCAGGGTATTCAAGAACTCTTTACCAGCATCTGTCTGTATTTTTCGGGATCCTGTTTCAAAGATATTCTGAAATGCAGATGTAACTTCCCTCCCTGATTTATCAGATAAAGGGGAGGCCCAGGAATATTTAGATAACACATTGATAACTGCTAAGATGTACTTTTTTCCTTAGAAAAAAGTTCTCCTTAGAAAATTTGGAGACACCTATGAGGTTGGCCTGCCATTGATGATCTAAACCAGACACTATTGTTTTATTTCTAAGAAAATTAATTCTTGCAGGCTTATGAAGCATATAAGCATCTTGCCCTGACAGCCACATCTTGACTTGCCTCATGGTCAGGTTTTTATCATGTTTCCTAGCTTTCTGAAAAAGGATATTTACACCTCCATAACTCCCTACATATCCTGGTGTATAATAAATATGGCTTAGAAGTTTTTCATGCATCATTATACTGAAAGAACACTGACAAAATGGGCCAAGTGTTGATATCAACACAATCTTTTATTGGTTATACAGAGTCCAGAGGGGCATGACACCTCCATCAGAAGAATATCCCTCATCACCACTATCAGAAGCAGAATATAGAAGGGCATAACACACTATTTTACCAATTGTTGACTAGTCTGTTTTCCACAAATCATGTCCGCAGCCACAAGCAAACCAGTCTTTTCAAAAATTGCAGCTCTTTAGCTCACTGGATAGATAGCATGGTCTCTGGGATAGTTCAGAATCTCAGTTATAGTCTAGATTAGAAAAATCTGCAGAAGCTTTGTGACTGTGGCAATTACCACTGGAATATAAAATTGGAGTGTCTTGAAGTGTTTGCTGTCTAGGTGTTATTATTTTGGAGTCTACAAAATATAAAGTACATCTTGTTAGTGAGCTATCCACTCCAGTTTCATTTACAATATCATAAATAAAAAACATATTTACTCAGCATTGCTGGGAGATAATGAAGCATCATTCGCTGTTTCACATACTGTCCAGTAAGTACTCTGCACCTCATCATTAAAATTACAACACACCAGATCATAAGGAGGTAGTACTGCGACTTTCCGGATGTTCCAGTATAGTCACTGAATCTGGGTCGCCTGGCCAGTCCGAATTGGATCCAATCCATCCTGCAGAGACAGTGAGAGGAAGGGGAATTCCCAGTGAATCCAGAGACACCTGCAAAGCCTCTGGAAAACCAGGGGAAACCCTGTTGCCAGTGTTTCAAGAGCCAGCCCCTAGGCTGCTGAAGCTGCTGACAGCTCCCAAACACAAGAGCAGTAGAGAGAAGCATGCTGTTTGGTGAGAGTTTTTTAAAAAAAAATATTTTTTGTGAAGATCCCAGAAGAAAACCTAACAAATTTACGAGCCTCGTGACAAAGTTCAAAAGAAATCCAATCATTTATTAGGATCAACATTCTGTCAGTACTTTGGTGCAGCTAAAACTGAAAATCATTTAACGGTGTCTGCACTTTAGCCCCTATGCCCCCTCCCCTCTGCCTGATAATAAATCATGTTAGCCAATTAGCAGTGTAGTAGAAGTTATCCATGCGCATTCACAGGCCAGCTTGGAATTCCCCTCTGACCACAGGAATGCCTGAAATCCTCATTTCTCTATGGCTTGGAATTCCCCTCTGACCACAGGAATGCCTGGAATCCTCATTTCTCTATGGCAACTCGATAAGAGTCATGGTGATGTTTTGCAAGTTGACATCCGACTCTCTTCACTTCCTAAAAGCAACCTATGGGAAACAAAACAATTTGAATACAGGTGTATAACTTAGGGATGATTTCCTCCCCCAGGCTTGCTTGGGTTTTCTGCATGGAATTTTGCTATAAGGCGATCAGCCTGGATGTTTCTATGTTTCACCCACAATGTCTCTGATAAGGGATAACCCTTCCACTTGATTAGGTATTGGACTTGTCTCCTGTGCCATCTCGAATCAAGGATTCATTGAACTTCATAATGGGTTTAGCCCCCTATGACCATAGGGCCTGGGGGTGCCCGGGGTAGCAGTCGCAGGGTGGATCCAATCACGGGTTTCAAGAGGCTGCTATGAAATAATTGGTGTATCTTCCCCAGCAATCAAGGCAGTTTTACTTACACTGTGACTGAGTTGATAATCTTTACTATGGGGAATGGTCCCACAAATTTCAGGCCCAGTTTCTTGCTAGGCAGTCTTAATCTCAAGTATTTTGTGGAGAGGTAAACCTCTCCTACCCGGAATGGCCATTGCAGAGTTCGGTGTTTATCTGCCTGTTTCTTATAGGTTTGTGCTGCTTAAACAGTGCTTTCTTGACATTTTCCCAAGTTGCTTTCAGCATCGACATCCAATCAGTCAAGCTGACTGAGGAGGGAGGGTCCCTTGGATACTCAGGCATTGGGACAAGGTCCATTCCCCTCACTACTTTGAATGGTGTGAGTCCCGTGAACAGCATTATTGTACACGACCTCAGCAAAAGATAAAAGGTCTGCCCAATCAGACTGCTGATAGTTCATGTAGCACCTCAGGTACTGCTCTATCATGGCATTCAGTCTCTCTGCTGCCCCATTAGTGCTGAGATAAAAAGTTGAACTAAGACCTTGAGATGACCCAATGGACCGCAGGAACTCCCACCAGAACTTAGCCGTGAACTGGATCCCTCTGTCTGAGATGATTCTTCGAGGTACTCCATGTAGTTGGTAGATATGCTTCACAAACAGTTTAGCCAGCTTGTGAGCCAAGGGTAGTCCACTACATGTTATGAAGTGTGCCTGCTTGGGGAACAGGTCTATTACAGTCCAAATCACTGTGTTCCCCCCACTTTTTGGCAACTCTACTATAAAGTCCATTGCAATCTCCTCTCAAGGCCTCATTGGCTCTGCCACTATTTGCAGTAGTCTGGGGTTTTTCCCCGTCACCTCTTCATTGTGGTGCAGATGGTGCAACTTTTCACATAAGTATCCACATCTTTCTTCTTTCCAGGCCACCAGACCTGCCTCCAGGCTAAGTATAAAGTCTTTAGGAACCCCAAGTGGCCTGCCAGTTTGGCGTCGTGGCTCCTCTGGAGAACTAGGATATGTAGGGATTCTGGAACCTAGAGTTTCGTCCCCTTCCATGCAATGTCATCTTTTTGTCAAGATGTGCTGGTTGTTTGTTTGTTTTGGAACCAGGGGTCTGCTAGCAGCTCAGTTTTGATTCTTGTGGTTAAGTCACTTGTGGGTTGGCCTCACTGATCGCCGCCTGGTGGTTACTTGGACAACTGTTTGAGTCGAAGGAATAATGCTCCCGTTCTCATTTGCTCGAACTGGATTGAGTGGGTCAGTCTTTTTGCTCTGATCCCCAGTTTCAGGACTGTGTTTAGGTTGATCAAGCACCTTGTGCAACCTGAGTCTACTAGGGTTTGAAAATCCCCCTGGTTTCCTGTTTTGGGGGCTGTGAGGCATATTGGAAAAAGGAAAGGGTGAATTGATTCACTCACCATTGGGTCATCTTCTCCCTCGTCCTCGCTGTCATATGATTTGGGCAACTGGTAGTCATTGCCTGGGGTTCCACCACTTTCACCTGAGTAGGAAGGGGGCTTTGCAGCCTGAAAGGCTTTCCTGGATATGTTGGTGGTCCGTTTGGGCCCTCGTTCTGGTTGTGTCCTGGGCGGTGAGTCTGGCCTTGGTTTTGGGGCTGGGGTTGGGCATGCAGCTGCCATGTGGCCCATCCCTTTGCATCTGTAGCATTTCAGTGAACTTCGAGGGAGGGTTGGTCTCAGAGCCTTCTGTGGTACTGTGGTTCCCCACTGGCTGGGTGGTTTCAGGTCAGGTTGACCTCTCTCTTGTGTGTCCGGTTGCTTTGTCATCTTGTTGGTGCGCAGCTCGCTGTCAACTTTTGTTGCTACTTGGAACCACTCAGAGAGTTGATTTGGGATGTCGCAGTATGCAATTACCTGAACAATTTCCTTGTCCAGGCTTGTTCTGAAAAAAGGCACCTGTAGCCGCTCTGGTAAAGGGGTAGCCTTCCTATGACCTTGTGGAGGGCTGCTAGCCATTTCCTTGCTTCCCCCTCTAGACCCTCTGCATTCACCATGGCTCTGGGGGATGGGTAGAGGTGCCCCAAACATTCTAGGTGGATATCAGCTGAATCAAGTAGGGCTAGCTGTTCTGAGTCTCCATAAAACTTTCCCCTGAATTGGGATGGGTCATTCAGCACTACTCTCCCCAACCTCCTGTTGGCCTCTGTATGCTTGTGCCTGATATGGTTGGTCATCTTTCTCTCCTCTAGTTTGGAGGGAGGGAGGGGTTTTCCTGCTTTGGGCAGCCTACCTGTTGCGTGGGAGAGGTACTAGTTGCAGTTTCGGAGTCCATCTCCTTCTATTGGGTGGAGGAGGGGGGCTGTGCTCCAATCTGCATCTCCTCCCCTCAACAGGATCAGATATCTCTCCCCTCTCTTTTCGGCGGGCATGAGGGACCCTCGTCAGCCAGGGTGGTCCATTTAAAAGCCTCCCTCTGTTGGTTTATTGCACTCTCCAGGGGTTCCATCTGGGGTTTTGGGAGCCTAGCTTGTGCCCAGTCCCACCTCCAGTCCACCCTTGTTAGCTTGCTTGAGACCCTTTTCTGTGTCTGGGGGGAAAGGATTTTTCACCAGTACTTATCTTCTCTTGCTTCTGCTTCTGAGAAAGGCATAGCTGCTTGGCATCTCCGCATATCTTCAGCTGCAATCAATCTCTTATTGCCTGACTTTTCCCTTCAAGCAGCCCAAACATTGAGGGGGAGTGCTCGGAGAGCCGAGATTCAGGAAACCCGGATTTTTTTTTAAAAAGTTTGAGTTTTAGCTGTCTGTGAAGATCCCAGAAGAAAACCTAACAAATTTATGAGCCTCGTGACAAAGTTCAAAAGAAATCCAATCATTTATTAGGATCAACATTCTGTCATTACTTTGGTGCAGCTAAAACTGAAAATTATTTAATGGTGTCTGCACTTTGCCCCTTGTGCCCCCTCCCCCTGCCTGGTAATAAATCACGTTAGCCAATTAGCAGTGTAATTGAATCTATCCATGTGCATTCACAGGCCAGCTTGGAATTCCCCTCTGACCACAGGAATGCCGGGAATCCTCATTTCTCTATGGCAACTCGATAAGAGTCATGGTGATGTTTTGTGAGTTAACATTTTTCTTATTACAAAGAGAACACCCTGAAGTTGGAGATATAGGGCAAAATAGTGAATAACCATAGAATAAATGGTGGAATTGAAAATGGGTAATTGAAATTGTCCTCTTTTTCTTCCTTTTTTTTAAATCACAAGCCAGGCTGGACATTTACTGCAATTTAAAGTGGATTTGTTGTTGGAGCTTTTTCTTTATTTTTAATTTCTTGACTTGGAGGATGAATTGAATGGACCTATTTTTAATAACCAAAAACTGCCTTTAAAACTATTTTTCTTTTTCAATTTTTTTAAAACCTTGGGTTTTGGGCCTATTTTTTTAAAAAAAGGTGGGCAGAACTATAAGAAGCTTGAGTTTGGATACAATTTAATGATGCCACCCAGTGGAGTAGAGACAAAGTTGCTAAATTCTATTGCTGGAATTGCCTAGAGAAAAACTTTTCTCTTTCAAGGTCAAGATCTGAAAGAGGCAATAACACAGTTGTTTACACAGGTGTAATTTGTGGGATCTTCAGAGTCTGGAAATCTATTATGGAAGATGAATGAAAAAATTTAAGGAAAGCTTGCAGTGTCCTTGGAAAGGACTTTACATCAAAAGAGAAATCCTTCTCCTTTCTCTTGTTGGAAACTGTGTTTAAATTACTTTGCCTGGAAAGTGATGGGCTTTTTTCTGCCCTTTTTCCTTTTGGGGGGGGGGGTTGAAGCCTTGAAGTTTTTAAGTGTTGAACACTGTTTTCTTTTTCCTTTTTTCTACATGAGACATTTGAAATATTTGGATGATCTGTTTTGAAACTTAAATGGACTGAACTAAAGAAATCTTTAAATATTTTTTTCTCTTCTCTCTTTTCCCCCCTTTTCCATAATTTCCAATCTACCCCTCCTTCCCCCCTTCTTTTCTCTTACTTATTTTTTAAGTTGGATCTTATGATAAGGAATTGATTGGACAAGGCCATCAAGTTTTTTATTTTTTATTTTTCTTTAGGGGAGGTTTTGTTTTATAATTTTTTACAAAAATAAAGCATAAAAATATTTTTTTTCTTTTTATATACAAACACCTGCTTTCCTTTTTGTATATTTATTTGGGCAAATCTGCCTAACTTTTACAATTGACTCACTGTTCTTTTGACATATTTTTTGTGATATCCCAGTAGTTACCCGGGATATCCTTTTTTCTGTTCTCCTTTCTTCTTCTTCCTCCTCTCTCTTCCGATATACCTAATATTTAATTGGATTAAATCACAACAGGAAAAGGCAAGAATAAAACTGGAAGATGAGTAGAAATACAACACCAGTTGCATCCGTTACAACGACTCCTGCCTCTTCACCGGCAGGAGGACAAAGAACAATACAGGCGATGATTCAACAAGAAAAGAAAAAAGAAGAAAAAAAGAGAAGGGCATAACACTAGAGGCAATTATGCAAGCAATACAGAAGCGAGGTGACAGTAGTGATGAGAAACTGGATACTTTAGTAAGGAAGATGAATATAATGGAACAAAGAATAGAAAACAGAACAAAAAAGATTTAAGACAGAGGAAAGGATAAAAAATATCCAATAGTGGATGATGAAACAGGAAAATAGGATGCAAAAAATGGAAGAAAGGCGTGAAAACAGAGAGAAGAAAACTGAGGAATGCAATAGCAGACTGAGTGAAATGGAGAAAGGAAGCAGTGGAACATTAGGATTGGAGATGGATCGAGCTGAATACTTTTTAGGATTTCAAAATAGAATGGAAGAAAAGGGAGAGAATCTGCTACAAATAATATCTGAAATTTTGTCAGAAGTGTTAGAAATATCTCAATAGAAGGCAATGGATGGCATAGATGATGCATTTTGTGTTAACACAAAATATGCAATGAGAAATGATCTCCCAAGGGAAGTCCATGTAAGATTTACTAAAAAAGCATTGAAGTTCCAAATACTGCAGAAAACAAGAGATAGAAAAACAGAATACAAAGGAAAGGAAGTTGTAGTGTTAAAGCAAGTTCCAAGAAGAGTGAGAGAGAAGAGAAGAGCATACCAATTCATGACTACAACTTTTCTCAAGAAAGGTGTCAATTACAGATGGCTTACACAGAATTGGGGTTTTAATTTGGTTTTAGCATAGGATTGTCTAATTTAATATGCTTTTAAATTTTGTATATTTTGTTTTATATGTTTTTAAATTCCTGTGCGCCGCCCTGGGTCCCTCGTGGAGAAGGGCGGGATATAAATCGAATTAAAATAAAAAATAAATAAAATAAATAAGAAGGCATAATTTTTTTCATGGGAAGGACAAAGGTAGAGAATTGATACAATTGAAAAAGCAGAGGCATTCTATACAGAACACTTGAGAGGAAATGCAAATACTGGAAAAGAAGAACTATTGCTACAATTGTCAGAGGCACCCATGGCCAAGACTGAGAAACTTGAAGGGGCAGTAGGCGGGATCATTACTGAAGAAGGCACTGTAGGGGGTGTAGATAACAGAGAACAACGGGAACCAAGATCAATTAGAGCCATAAATCCTACATATAAAATATAACTATGGAAGAAAAAAAGTTTTCAGTCAACATAAATGGATGTAACCCAGCAATTAAAAGAAGAAAAATATTTCATAAATTAGAAAAGTTAAAATTAGATATAATTTGCTTACAAAAGGTGCATATTCAAAGAAGTTATGGACATTTATTGGCGCAACCAAGACTTTAAAAAATATTTACTTCATTGGTGGGTTGTAAGAAATGAGGAGTGATTTTTTATATTAAAGATAAAATCCCAGCGAAACAAATTTATACAGATGAAGATGGAAGAAATTATGTGGATAATATTAGTGGAAATAATGGATAATACCAAGAAAATACTTTTAATTGCAATATATGCACCCAATAAAAAGCAAGATGAATTTTATAAAAAACTTCATAAGAAAATTAGTGACTTGGATTATGCTGATATTTGTATGATAGGAGATTTTAATGCCATTACAAATCAGAACATGGATTACAAAACCCACAAAACAACAAAATCAAATAGGAAAATACTCCTTCAGGATGATAGATAAAATGCATTTAAAAGATGTTTGGAGGGAAAGAAATCCTGCAAAAAAACAAAATACGTTCTATTCAAATAGGCACTTATCACTCTCAAGAATCAATATCATTTGGGCCTCACTGGATTTAATTGGCAATGTACAAGACGTGGAGATCGAAACAAGCACTTGGTTGGATCATAACCCAATTACAATTAAATGAAGAGGTCAAAGAATAAGATCTAGATGGACATTAAATAATACAATATTGAGAGAGAAAGATTTTGTACAGAAAATGAAAAAAGAATTTGCTTTCTTCTTTAAAGAAAATAAAAAGGTACATATATGTAAAACCGATGGGATACAATTAAGGCCATTACCAGAGGTCTGATAATAGACTATACAAGAAGGAGGAACACAAGGAAAAGACAAATTTCTAAAGGTTTAGAGAATGACTATAAGACATTAGAAAAAGAATTACAGAAATCTCCACAAATAAATAAATAAATGTGTGTGTGTGTGTGTGTGTGTGTTAGTTTTTATGAGCTGATCAATAAATAAATCAGAGAGACTAGGATAGGTCTATTTCGAGCTTTTTAGCTCCCATCAGCTAGTCATACTCTTACTGGTAATGAGCCAAAAGGCAGAAAAGGAAACAGTATGTCTCCTCCCTTAATTGGGGCCCTAACAGGGTATTGTGGAATAATTATATATAATTATATATATATATCTATAATTGCTTCACAACACCCTGTTAGAGCCCAGATTAAGGGAGGAGACATACTGTTCCTGAGCGTCGCCAGCCAGCATTGACCGGCAGTCAGCGCCCTAAGAAGGCCCTCTTTGTGGGAGCGAATCGGTCGGTGGGAGGTATGTGGCAGGAGGCGGTCCCGCAAGTAACTAGGCCCTGAGCCATGGAGCGATTTAAAGATGGTAACAAGCACCTTGAAGCACACCCGGAAGGCCACCGGTAGCCAGTGCAGCTCACGCAGGAGAGGTGTTACATGGGAACTTCGAGATGTTCCCAAAATCCCCCGTGGGGCCACGTTCTGGACCAACTGGAGCCTCCGGATGCACCTCAAGGGGAGCCCCATGTAGAGAGCGTTGCAATAGTCAAGGCGAGATGTCACGAGTGCTTGAGTGACTGTGCGGAGGGCGCCCCGGTCCAGAAAGGGACGCAACTGGCGTACCAGGCGAACCTGGTAAAAGGCCCCCCTGGTCACGGCCACCACATGGTCATCCATGGACAGCCGCGAATCCAGGAGGACACCCAAGTTGCGAGCCCTTTCCACAGGGGCCATTGACTCACCCCCGATAACCAGCGATAGAATTAACTGGCTATGCCGGGGCGCCGGAAACCACAGCCATTCGGTCTTGGACGGGTTGAGCCAGAATTTGTTACTTCCCATCCAGAGCCATACGGCCTCCACACACCGGGACATCACTTCGACTGTATCGTTGGGGTGGTTGGAGGTAGATATGTACAGCTGAGTATCGTCAGCATACAGGTGGTACTCTACCCCGCAACCACGGATGATCTCACCCAGCGGCTTCATGTAGATGTTAAACAGGAGGGGCGAGAGGACCGACCCCTGAGGCACCCCATATGCTAATGCTAGGGGCCTCGACGTCGACCTCTGCCCTCCTGTTAGTACAAATTGCGACTGACCGGAGAGGTAGGAGGAGAACCACTGTAAAACAGTGCCCCCCACTCCCAGCCTTCCCAGTCGGTGCAATAAGATACCATGGTCGATGGTATCGAAAGCCGCTGAGAGGTCTAACAGAACCAGGATAGAGGAATAACCCCTATCTCTGGCCCTCCAGAGATCATCTACCAACGCGACCAATGCTGTCTCTGTGCTGTGCACGGGGCGGAAGCCAGACTGGCGCGGGTCTAGATAAGCAGTTTCCTCCAGTTGCTGAGGGAACTGTTGTGCCACCACACTCTCAACAACCTTCGCAAGAAAGTGAAGGTTGGAGACTGGACGATAATTACTTAACAATGCTGGGTCCAGGGAAGGCTTCTTGAGGAGGGGTCTCACCACCGCCTCTTTTAAGGAGGCAGGCAAGAAACCCTCACTCAAAGAAGCGTTCACTATTTCCTGGAGCCAGCCTCGTGTCACCTCCCAGGAGGCCAGTACCAACCAGGAGGGACACGGGTCCAATAAACATGTGGTGGCATTCAGCCGCCTCGGCAACCTGTCCATGTCCTCGGAAGTAACAAAGTCGAACTCAGCCCACAAAATGGTCTCAAGACCCGACTCGGACAGTCCGCTGAGATCTATTGGAGTGGAGGCCAAGTCGTCCCGGATCCGAGCGACTTTATCCTGCAGATAAATTCCAAATTCCTCTGCTCTGCCCTGCAAAGGAGCTTCCCGCACCCCTTGATGAAGAAGGGAGTGGGTCACTCTAAACAGGGCGGCAGGGCAGTTATCGGCGGACGTGATAAGGATAGTGAGATAAGAACGTTTCGCCCTCCTTATCGCCACAAGGTAGGTCCTTAAATAGGACCTTGCCTGTGTTCGGTTGGATTCGGAGTGAGTGGATCTCCACCTGCTCTCCAGGCGTCTCTTGCGGTGTTTCATCACCCTCAACTCCTCCGTGAACCAAGGAGCGAGGGTGGATCGGCACCGTGTGAGAGGCCGCAAGGGCACGACCCAGTCCAAGGCCCCCATGGCAGCACTATTCCATGCTTCCACTAGACCCTCAGTCGAGTCGTGGGCTAGGGTTACAGGTATAGGCCCAAGCTCCATCTGGAACCTGTCAGGGTCCATCAGGTGCCTGGAACCATCTCAATGTCTCTGGTTCCGCCTCCCCGCGGTGGGGTGTAGCGGTTGGGAAGTTGAGCCGAAGGAGAGAGTGATCTGACCATGACAGGGGTTCGATGGCTACTCCTAGATCACTCAACCCATATACATGGGAAAACACCCGAAGACAGCAATACCAGCATACCTACACCCGTGAAAATCTACAAAAATCTACGAGTGTGTTTGTGTGTGTGTGTGTGTTACGTTTTTGAGCTGATCAATAAATAAGTCAGGGAGACTAGGATAGATCTATTTCGAGCTTATTAGCTCTCATCAGCTAGCCATACCCTTACTGGGGTTCGAATCACAGTAAGGGTATGGCAAGCTGATGAGAGCTAATAAGCTCGAAATAGATCTATCCTAGTCTCCCTGACTTATTTATTGATCAGCTCAAAAATGTAACACACATATATTAAAAAATTACACAACGGAATTCTTGGCTTTCTGTCTAGATGGTCTTTGGTGATGAGCCAAAAGGCAGAAAAGGAAAAGCAGTGTGCTTCCTCCCTTAATTGGACCTTAACAAGGTGTTGTGGAAACAATTTTATATATATAATAATCTACCCATTGCTGATGCAATGGGTAGAGCCTGGTTAGGCTGCAGTGCTAGGCTTCTGCCTTGGATGCATTGCAGCCCCGGTTCGAATCCCAGTGGGGTGTGGCCAACTGATGAGAGCTAATAAGCTCGAAATAGATCTATCTTGGTCTCTCAAATTTAAATTTATTGATCAGCTCATAAAACTAACACACACACACACACACACATATATATGTTAGATTTTTAAGGGCTGGTTAATAAATAAGAGACCAGGATGGATCCATTTCGGGCTTATTAGCCCTCTTCAGCTGGCCATACTCCTTCTACTGGGATTCTCTCATATCTCTCATAAATATTCTCTCATTCATATATGTATGTATGTATGTATGTATGTATGTATGTATGTATGTATGTATGTATGTTAGTTTTATGAGCTGATCAATATATAGCTGATTTTGTCTATGGTACCTTTGATGTATGGGAGGAGGGCAATGCCATTTTCCTGTTCTTTGTCTTGGCTCTTGGGGAGTGTTTCTTTTTGAATTAGGTTGGTGATTGTTTTTCTTCGGAATCCGTTGGATATTAATGCATTTGTGAGAAAGTATAATTCAGTTTTCAGGTGGTCTTTGTCAGCTAGGCGTTTGGTTCTGTATATGAGAGTTTTGGCTACAGAGTTTATCTGTGCAGCGTGGGGATGGGATTATGCATTAAGGTAGCGGTTGGTGTGTGTTTTTTTCCGGTAGATGGTGTGTCCCAGGGAGTCATTAGATTTTTTGTAGATTAGGATGTCTAGAAAAGGAATTTGGTTATTAGCTTCTATTTCCATGGTGAATTGTATTTTGGGGTGTAGGGTGTTGAGGTGTGTGAGGAAGTTGTCCAGTTTTTCATTCCCATGTGGCCAAATTATATATATATATATATTTATATTTATTAGATTTATATCCCGCCCTTCTCCAAAAGGACCCAGGGCGGCGCACAGGAATTTAAAATACATACAAAATCGTAATACAAAATTTAAAAACCTATTAAATGCCTGTCCTGCACTAAAAACCAATTAAAATCTAAACTAGTCCCAGTGGAGGTTATGTTAGGCCGGCTTGATGAAAGAGGTGTGTTTTTAAACACTGGCGGAAGAGGCGGAGGTCGGTGATGGTACGAAGTTCTGGGGGTAGGTCGTTCCACAGGCAGGGCCCGCCACAGAGAAGGCCCTTCCCCTGGGTGTCGCCAGTCGGCATTGTCCGGCCGACGGCACCCTGAGAAGGCCCTCTCTGTGAGAGCGTATCGGTCTAAGGGATGTATGGGGCAGGAGATGGTCTCGCATATAACTAGGTCCCGAGCCAAGGAGCGCTTTGAAGATGGTCGTCAAAACCTTGAAGCGCACCCGAAAGACCACAGGAAGCCAGTGCAGCTCGCGCAGCATCGGTGTTATATGGGAGTGCCTCGAAGCTCCCGTAATCACCCGTGCGGCTGCATTCTGAACTAACTGTAGCTTTCGAGTGCACCTCAAGGGAAGCCCCATGTAGAGAGCATTGCAGTAGTCAAGTCGGGATGTCACGAGTGCTTGAGTGACTGTGCGAAGGCAGCCTGGTCCAGTAAGGGGCGCAATTGGCGCATCAGGCGTACCTGATGAAACGCCCCCCTGGCCACAGCCGCCACATGGTCCTCCATGGACAGCCAGGAATCCAGGAGGACACCCAAATTGCGCGCCCTTTCCATGGGGGCCAGTGTTTCGTCCCCAATGGCCAGAGTTGGAGTAATCTGGCTGAACCGGGGTGCCGGAAACCACAGCCACTTGGTCTTGGAGGGGTTGAGCTTGAGTTTGTTACTACTCATCCAGATCCGTACGGCCTCCAAACACCGGGACAGCACCTCGACGGCATCGTTGGGGTGGTCTGGGGTGGATATGTACAGCTGAGTATCATCAGCATACAGATGATATCCCACCCCAAAACCACGGATGATCTCACCCAGCGGCTTCATATATGTCTTGAATAGGAGGGGCGAGAGGACCGACCCCTGAGGAACCCCACATAAGAGGGATCTCGAGGCTGACCTCTGCCCCCCTGCCAACACATATTGCGACCGACCAGAGAGGTAGGATGAGAACCACCGTAAAACGGTGCCTCCCAGCCCCAACCCCCCCAGTCAGTGCAATAGGATACCATGGTCGATGGTATCAAAAGCTGCTGAGAGGTCTAACAGGACTAGGATAGAGGAATGTCCTCTATCCCGCACCCTCCAGAGATCATCAACTAACGCGACCAATGCCGTCTCGGTGCTGTGACCAGGTCGGAAGCCGGACTGGCGCGGGTCTAGATAATCAATTTCCTCCAGGTGTTGCAGAAACTGTTGGGCCACCACACTCTCAACAACCTTCGCTAAAAAGTGAAGGTTGGAGACTGGACGGAAGTTCTCTAATAATGCTGGGTCCAGGGACGGCTTCTTGAGGAGGGGCCTTACTACTGCCTCTTTCAAGACGGCAGGCAAGGACCCCTCACTCAGAGATGCGTTGACAATGCCCTGGAGCCAGCCTCGTGTCGTCTCCCAGGATGCCAGTACAAGCCAGGAGGGACATGGGTCAAATAAACATATGGTAGCCTTAAGCCTCTTTGACAACCTGTCCATATCTTCGGTAGTAACAAAGTCAAACTCCTCCCAGGATGGTATCTCAAAAGCAGCCTCGGACAGTCCGACTGGACCACTCTTGATGGAGGGTAACTCATTCCGAATCCTAGTGATTTTATCCTGCAGATAAATCCCAAAATCCTCTGCTCGTCCCTGTAGAGGGACTTCCCACGGCCTCTGGTGGAGAAGGGAGCGGGTCACCCCAAACAGGGCAGCAGGGCGGTTATCTGCAGATGCAATAAGGGTGGCACAATACTCACGTTTGGCCACCCTTATCGCCACTAAGTAAGTCCTAATATGGGTTCTCACTAGTGTTCGGTCGGCTTCGGAGCGAGAGGATCTCCATCTGCTCTCTAGGCATCTCTTGTGGCGTTTCATCTCCCTCAGCTCCTCGGTGAACCAAGGAGCCTGGGTGATTCGTCGCCGCAAGAGAGGCCGCAAGGGTGCGACTCGGTCCAAGGCCCCCGTGGCTGCACTTAACCATGTGGCCACCAGGTCCTCAGTCGAGTTGTGGGTCCACAGGCATTGGCCCAAGCTCCCTCTGGAACCTTTCCGGGCATCAGGAGCCTGGGGCGGAACCATATAGGAATATTCGGCTCCGCCTCCCCGCGGTGAGGTGCGGCGATTGGAAAGTCTAGCTGAAGGAGAGCGTGATCTATATAATAATAATAATAATAAAACTGAATTTATTAACCGCTCCCTCTCCCCACAGGGACTCGGGGCGGTGCACAGGGAGAATAAAAACCATAAATATACAAAAATACATACAATTTAAAACAGATTAAACAAACTCCTGTGCTAAAATCCCATTAACTAAAAATCCCCACTCAATATAAATAAACAATTAACAGGGGTGTGATGGCTAAATTCCCTATTCCCAGATCACTACTCCACTGTCCCGAGATGAAGATTAAGTCCAGGGTGTGTCCACCCTCATGAGTAGGGCCTAAAACTACCTGCGTCAGGTCCATGGCCGTCATGGAGGCCATGAACTCCCGAGCTACTCCAGAGGTCTCACCTACTGACGGCAGGTTGAAGTCCCCCATGACCAAAAGTCTGGGGGTCTCAACCGCTGCCTCGGCTATCACTTCTAGGAGCTCGGGCAGGGCTGTTGTTGCATAGCGAGGAGCCAGGTATACAACTAACACGCCCAATTGCCTCCCTAGGCCCCACTTCACAAGGAGGGCCTCACACCCGGTCATCTGAGGGATCGTGGTCTCCTTCAGGTCAAGACCTTCCCTAACCATAATCGCCACCCCCCCACCCCTTCCCAGGGCCCTAGGCTGATGGAAGGCTCGGTAGCCTGGTGGGCACATATCTACGAGGGGTAAACCCCCCTCGAGGCCCAACCAGGTTTCCGTTATACCCACCAGATCCGGGTCCCCCTCTGACACGAGGTCACGAATGTGGGCGGCTCTATTTACCACGGACCTGGCATTGCATAACATCAGCCTAGGGCCCTGGTTCTGTGGTCCTTGCCCACCTAGTCTGCATTGGGAGCACGGGGAGTTGGAACGTGTGACCGCCTGTAGTCAGCGGCTGTAGCCTTCGGTCAAATTACGAAAGTGTCATCTACATATCTGAGCCAGAGTTTGGGTTTGGGTTCAGATTTGTCTAAGGTGTTGTTTTAGGTGTTGGTTAGAGTTTGTCTAAGGCATTGGTTAAGACGTTGCCAACAACAGTTAACACTCCCCCCCCAATATTTAAGGAAGGGTGACGCCTTCGTAACCGCACACCGAAGCCTGAAGATGGCAAGTGAGATCTTGCCAAAATGTTGCAAAAACAATTTCATATCGACACAGGAAAACACCCAAAGACAACAATACCAGAATACCTACACCCGTGAAAATCTACGAAAGCATATGTGTGTGTGTGTGTGTGTGTGTGTGTTAGTTTTATGAGCTGATCAATAAATAAATCAGAGAGACTAGTATAGATCTATTTCGAGCTTTTTAGCTCTCATCAGCTAGCCATACCCTTACTGGGATTCGAACGGGGCTGTATTGCATATCAGGCAAGAGCCTTTAACCAATCAGCCAGCCAGGCACTCCCAATTGCATCAGCTGAGACTGATTTCCTTTTCTACCTTTGCTCATCACCAAAGACCATCTAGACAGAAAGCTATGAGCTCCATTGTGTACTTTTTTTTAATGTGTGTGTTAGGTTTCCTCCCTTAATTGGGGCTTAACAGGGTGTTGTGAACTATACTAGTCTCCCTGATTTATTTATTGATCAGCTCAAAAACCTAACACATATATAAAAAAAAGTACACAACGGAACTCATAGCTTTCTGTGTAGATGGTCTCTGGTGATAAGCTGAAAGGCAGAAAATGAAAACAGTAGGCTTACTCACTTAATTGGGGCTTAACAGGGTGTTGTGACACAAGTATATACTTATCCTCCTGTCTCAGCTGATCAGGAAGAGAACCTGGTGGCATAATGGCTAAGGTTTCTGCCTAACATGTAATACAGCCCCAGTTCAAATCCCAGAAAGGGTATGGCTAGCAGATGAGAGCTAAAAAGCTCGAAATTGATCTATACTAGTCTCCCTGATTTATTTATTGATCAGTTCAAAAACCTAACACACACACACACACACACATAAAATAAAAATGGAGATAACCAAACACAAAATGGAAAAGGAGGAACTGGCACAAAAAGTTAGAACTACTTTGAAAATGCAAATAAGCCAGGCAGATGGTCGGCATACAAATTGAGAAAGGAGAGAGAGGCAATGAAGATCCAACAACTAAAAGATAAACAAGGACAAATACAATATGGAAATACAAAAAGAAGAAAATTATCCAAGACTACTATGCCAAGTTGTATGAACAAGAGAAAATAGAAGAGGGAGGAATTAAACAATACTTACAGGAGGCCAATCTACCCTGAATACCAGATGGTGCCAGAGCTATACTAGAAAGCAAAATAATGATGATGGAATTAACTGAAACCCTTAAAAGACAAAACAATGGGAAGGCTCCGGAACCAGATGGTCTACCAGTGGAATTTTATAAAACATTAGAAGAATCCTTGTTGCTTCCTCTTCTTGAAATTATGAATGAAGTAATGGTTGAAGCAAAATGCCTAACTCATGGTCAGAAGCATATATTACATTGTTACCAAAAGAAGAAGCAGATTTTACACAAATTAAGAACTATAGACCAATCTACTTGTTAAATTCAGATTATAAGTTATTTGCATCAATATTGGCAGAGAGACTTAAAAAATACTTAAATAGGTTTATCCATTCTGACCAAAATGGTTTCTTACCAAAGAGACAAATTAAAGATAATATAATATAATCTTGGATATTTTGGAATACTATGAGGTTCACTCTGAAAAGCAAATGGCTTTGATGTTTCTTGATGCGCAGAAGGCCTTTGATAATGTGAATTAGCAATTTATGTTTCAACAAATGGAACAAATGAACTTTGGTAAGAATGTTATTCAAGCTATACAAACTATATATCATAAACAAACAACTAAGATAATGATAAATGGAGAATTTACTGATCCTATTGAAATAAAGAGAGGTACAAGACAAGGCTGCCCACTATCACCATTACTTTTTGTCCTAATACTAGAAGTTTTAAATAGATAGATTAGAGAAGAGGAAGAAATAAATGGAATGACAATCAAAACAGAAGAATATAAACTCCAAGAGTTTGCAGATGACCTAGTTTTTATTCTTGAAGAGCCATTTGAAACTGCACCTAAACTGATAAGAAAAATTGAAGAGTATGGAAAAGTAGCAGGTTTGAAAATAAATAAAGACAAAACAAAGATCTTGACAAAGAACATATCATCAAGGGAAAAACAAGAACTGGTGGAAACTCTGGAGATTCAAGTCACGAACAAGATTAAATACTTGGGGATTCACCTAACAGCTAGATGTAGTACTCTCAAAGAGGATAATTAGATTGAAGCAACAAATTGCAATGGACCTGACGAAATGGGAAAATCTATAACTGTCATTGATTGGGAGAATTTCCACAATTAAAATGAACATTTTGCCAAGAATCCTATACTGTACTTGTTCCAGACAATCCCACTTAGATTGGGGAAGGACTACTTTAAAGACTTAAATAAAATAGTTTTGAAATTTATATGGCAAGACAAAAAGGCAAGAAAAAGCTTAAAGTGTTACAAGATGCTAAAATAAGAGGAGGGATGGGGTTACCTGACTGGGAGCTATACTACCAGGCAACAAGTTTGATGTGGATTAAGGAGTGGATAACATTAAGAAATGCTAGGCTCTTGAACTTAGAAGGCCGTTATTTGTTGTTGGGATGGCATGCTTTTTTATGGTACAAGGGAACTAAACCACATGGTTACTTTAGAAGACATTACATAAGATAGGCTCTGTTTTTAAACTGGGAGAAAGTTAAGAGGTTGCATTATTTAAAAATTCCAGTCTGGATATCAACTATTGAAGCTTTTTCATATGCAATAATATACAAAAAGGTACAAAAAGTTAGATATGCTGAGTTATTGAATACAGAAGGTGAACTCAATTCTATTCAGAGTTTGAAACAAGAAGGAACAGAAATGAATTGGTACTCATAGACGCAAATACATTCTAGATACAGGGAAGATTAAAAAACGGAGGGTTTTTATGATAAAATAACTGAACTAGATAAAATCTTGACAGGCACTGATGAAAAAGTAATTTAGAAAACTTTATGGTTACATTAGAGATTAAACGACAGGAAGAACAAGTTAAAGAAACTATGATAGCTTGGCGGGGGGGAACTTTGGGCATGGGATAGATCTAGATAAATGGCAAAAAATGTGGTCACAAAACTATAAAATGACAATGTCAACTGCATATAAAGAGAATTTATATAAGATATTTTGCAGGTGGCAACTATCCCTAACGAGAATTGCAAGAATGTCTAATTACAAATCTGAAAAATGCTGGAAATGCCATCAGACGCCGGATTCATATTACCACATGTGGTGGACTTGTATTGAAGCTAAAAGATATTGGACTATAATCCACAGGTGGTTGGAGAAAATGACACATAAACATATAGACTTTAAACCAGAACTTTTTTTTATTGGGAATTATTCCAGAAATATACAACAAAGACTTGAAATACTTGATTGTAAATGTTTTGACTGCAGCTAGAATTGTATTTGCAAAAAAATTGGAAGAATGAGAAATTACCAACACAGGGGGAAATTATTTGAAAAATAATAGAATGTACTGAAATTAGTAAACTGACATTTGAAATCAGAGAACAAGAAGATGAGCAATTTTATAAGGTATGGGACTTGTTTTATCAATGGTTAGACAAAAGAAATTGGAAATGAATTTGTTCACTTACACATTATTAGAAAGTAATAGTTAATATTATGAAATTATTTTGTTATGAAATAAAATGTTTGAATACATGATACATAAAGGATAATTATGAATTTAATGGATAGAAGTGGGATGACACGAACATTATGTATAATAGTAAGTAGTGACAATGTTTACATTAGAAAGACATTTTGTATGTTAAACAGATTAATAATGATGTAACGAATGATTAACGAATGATTGATTACATATATATGAATTGAAACACTTAGTAACTATTTGATTTAACAATGGGAATATAATAATTGACCTTGAATATGTGATATATAAGTATTGTATGTTCTATGGATGATGGGAAATAATTCTCTATAATTGAAAGTATAACAAAAATTGATGGAAAATTCTTTTATTTTGTAAGAACAATAGAAAGAGTCTCTTATAAAGGTGTATTGCTATTAAAAGGATTTAAGAAAATAAGGTTTGTTTGAAATGAAGGAATATTAATTATAATTGAATACATAAATGCTCAATGACAGTGACTTACCATATTTTTCGGAGTATAAGACGCACCCAGGTTTTGAAGAGGCAAATTTTTTTTAAAAGCAGGTTAGTAGATAGAGGGATAGAGAGGGAGAGAAAGAGAGAGAATACAGTAGGTAAGTAAGTAGCAAGAGAGAGAGTGTAGATAGGTATGTATGTATGTATGTAAGTAGGTAGGTAGGTGGGGGGGGGGAGAGAAATTTAGTAGATAGATAGGGAGAGAGAGAGAGAGTAGGTAGGTAGGTAGATGTTTCCAGGTGTATTTACCCATGTGCTGGAGAAGGAAATCACTGACTACCTTTGGGACAAATCTTTGTTTCTGCAGGCACAGTACTTGACCAACGTAATTCTCATCAATCACTCTAACTAAACAGCTTTCTGAAAAGGGGAAAAAAACCCTTTTTGCACTGTGCAAATCTCCCCCAAACGGCTCATTTTCCGCAAAAATGGGCCCGTATTTTTTCCCAATAAAAGGCATGAATAGCCTTGGGGGGGGGGGCTTGCAGAGTGCTCCTGGGGGGGACCCAAACAAGGAAAAATGGCCCATTTTTTCCGTTAAAATGGGCCGTTTTTTGGTCAAAAAATAGCATGTATAGCCTTGTGGAGGCTTATAGAGTGCTGCTGGGGGCTGGGGGGCAAAAATGCCTTATTTTTTGCTCATTTCTGCCCTCCCCAGCCCCCAGGAGCTCTCTGGAAGCCTCCATAAGTGTATGCACATGGCCATTTTGGTGAAGGGGGTTTCAGGTGGGGTTTTAGGAGGCAAAAAATGCTGTATTCGATGTATAAGGCGCACCCAGATTTTCAGCCTCTTTTTAGAGGAAAAAAGGTGTGTTTTATATGCCGAAAGTACAGTAGCTAATACAGTAGCTATGTTTGATGGAAAAACAATAATTATATATGTAATTTTAAAGATTGATGCACAAAAGCTTATAACCAAATGACATGTTACATGGAAATAGATAATGGTTTTATATTTTGTCTGTATTTATATGTTTAAAAATAAATAAAAGATTATATAGTCATATTTTAGATTTCCCCACCCTCATCTTATGTCTCCTTTGGCTCCCTGGAACATTGAAAATGTATAGCAATGCTTTGAGGTCTTTCAATAAAATTGCCAGACAGAGTCAGATATTGGGGGTAGGGTAGGTTCCCTTCCCCCCTTCTTTTAAGACTTGCTTGAATGTCTTGGGGTTTTTGTTTTTTGTTTTGAACAAGCATTGCTGGAGCAAAACATGAAACTGCCTGCAAACTGCTTCGGGAGTAGAAGAATTAGAAGAGGAGATGAGAATCATTGAGAAGGCAGCTGGCATTCTCGTTTGTTGTCATTAACTTAGATCACATGTCTGTATGGAAAGAGTCATTTTCTCATTCTTACTGGGAAGAGGAGAATGCAGGAAAAAAGGGGCTCTTCATCCCCTGTCATTCAGAGAGGACCTTAAAGACCTTTTTATTATGCGGATGTCTTGGGGGAGTTTGTCTGAGGATCCAATTTCAGCTGTGAGAGCCTACCTATTGACAGAAAGTAAAGTTGTGAATAATTGCTCTGCCATCCTTCCACATAATGAATGAATGTGCACACATTAGGAGAAAGGGGTGGGGGTGGGGTTAAAATTGGAAGAACTTTACAAATAACAAAATTCTTGTCAATGGGACCAAGCTTTATCAGTTGTCAATTTCATATTTATTTGGGAATTATTCAGTGCAATGCATAACTATCATACCTGGCTATCTGCGGGACCGCCTCCTACCACATACCTCCCTTCGACCTGTCCGCTCCCACAGAGAGGGCCTCCTCAGGGTGCCGTCGGCCGGACAATGCCGGCTGGCGACCCCCAGGGGGAGAGCCTTCTCTGTGGCAGGCCCTGCCCTCTGGAATGACCTGCCCCCCCCCCCCGACCTCCACACCATCACGGACCTTCTCCTCTTCCGTCGAACCTTAAAAACACACCTTTTCCATGTTGCTGGCCGAGCATAGCTTTTATGATAGTCCTAATTATAAATATAATTTTAATTGTTTTAAATATAGGTTTTAGCACAGACCCATTGTATTTAATGTATTTTTAACTTTTATATTATCATTGTATTTATTACTTTTTATTCTTTCTGTGCACCGCCCTGAGTCCTTTTTGGGAGATAGGGCGGTATAAAAATCCGATTAAAGTTAAAAGTTAAAGTTAAAGATAAGATATTCTAAAACATTAGAAGCAACATACAACTCTGTGAAAAAGTCCTGCATGCTTTATGGTTTACAGTTTATGGTTTATGACATTTTTTGGATAGGCCATAGATTTTATGATATTTTATGCTAACTGCTATGCAAATATTGTTATATTTAAATAAATACTGATGTTTTTTAAGTGAGAAGCATAAACCTTTTGCAATTTCGATTGGGATTGTGAATTTCCTTGTACGCTTACAATGACAATGCATACTTACAATGAATTTTTTGAGAGTGTCTACAAGCACGTGGATAAGGGAGATCCAGTTGACATTGTTTATTTGGACTTTCAGAAGGCCTTTGACAAGGTCCCGCACCAAAGGCTCTTGAATAAACTTGCCAGTCATGGAATAAAGGGACAGGCCTTGTCCTGGATTAGCAACTGGCTAAGGGACAGGAAACAAAGAGTAGCACTAAATGGACACTTCTCCAGGTGGATGGAGGTAAAGAGTGGGGTCCTCCAAGGTTCAGTACTGGGACCCCTGCTTTTCAACCTCTTCATAAATGATCTAGAAGTAGGAGTAAATAGCAAGGTAGCCAAATTTGCCAACAACACTAAATTATACAGGGTAGTAAAACTGAGAGTGTGAGGAGCTCCAGAGGAATCTCTTGACACTGGGGGAGTGGGCAAACCAGTGGCAAATGAGCTTCAACATTAGTAAGTGCAGAGTGATGCACGTTGGGGCAAAAAACCCCAACTACATCTATAAACTGATGGGGTCTGAACTCTTTGCAACAAACCAGGAAAGGGACCTATTTTCCCTATCGCACAACACTAAAACTAGGGGGCACTCCATGAAACTTTTGGAAGCTAGACCTCAAACAAATAAGAGGAAGTACTTTTTCACCCAGAGGATCATTGGTCTATGGAACTCCCTGCCAGAAGAAATGGTGACAGCTGTCAGCCTCGACACCTTTAGGAAAGGATTAGACAAGTTCATGGAGAACAAGGGTATCAATGGCTATCATTATGGATGCCTAAGGACACCCTCCGGCTTGGAGAGATAGGCAGGATATCTCTCAATGCCATTTGCAGGGAATCATAAGCAGGTGAAGACATCTGCTTGGGAATACCCTGAAGCAAATGGTGAGCCACTGTGTGAGACAGAATGCTGGACTGGATGGGCTGTGGCCTGTTCCAGCAAGGCTGTTCTTATGTTCTTATGACTATGAAAACAGATTAACTACCATATTTTTCGGAATAAAATTTATTTATTTTTAAACATATAAAGACAGACAAAATATAAAACCATTCTCTATTTCCATGTAACATGTCATTTGGTTACAAGCTTTTATGCATCAATCTTTAAAATTAATATATAATTATTGATTTTCCATCAAACATAGCTACCATATTTTTCGGCATATAAGACGGACCTTTTTTTTCTTCTAAAAAGAGGCTGAAAATCTGGGTGCATCTTATACATCAAATACAGCATTTTTTGCCTCCTGAAACCCCGCCCCTTCACCAAAATGGCCATGCGCATAGCCTTATGGAGGCTTTCAGAGAGTTCCTGGGGGCTGCGGGGGGCAGAAATGAGCAAAAAATACCCCCCCAGCCCCCAGCAGCACTCTATAAGCCTCCATAAAGCTATGCATTCTTTTTTTTTAACCAAAAAATGGCCCGTTTTCACACAAAAAATGGGCCTTTCCCCCTCATTTTGGGCCCCTCCAAGGCCCAGGTGCACTCTGCAAGCCCCCATTGAAGGCTATTCATGCCTTTTATTGGAAAAAAATGGGGCCCTTTTTACGAAAAACGGGTCGTTTGCGGGAGGTTTGCACAGTGCAAAAAGGGGGTTTTCCCCCTTTTCGGAAAGCTGTTTAGTTAGAGTGATTGATGAGAATTACGTTGGTCAAGTACTGTGCCTGCAGAAACAAAGATTTGTCCCAAAGATGGTCAGTGGGAAACAGACAAATGTCAGACAAAAGCCTCATCCCCTCATACTTCCAACTAAAATTCCATTCTAAAATCTCCCATCAGTGAAGAGATCCAGCAAAGAATCATCCCCAGAGAGAAATCGTCCAGATGCCCCAAACTCTATGGCCTCCCCAAGATACACAAAGAAGGAACACCACTCAGACCCATAGTCAGCTCCATAGGCTCACCTCTACAGAATTTTGCCAAGTTCCTCACAAAAGAATTACAACCCTATGCCATCAACTCACATATACAAAACTCATTCCATTTCATAGAAACAATAAAGAAACAAAATCTACAGCCCAGCGATCTACTCATGAGTTTTGATGTCATATCCCTCTTCACCCAAGTGCCTATAAAAGAAGCCTTGACAGCTATCCAGAACAAATACAACCCCCCCAAGCACATCCTGGATCTGACCAACCACTGTCTAACCAACACATACTTCATTCCAGGGGTGGGTTTCAAAAATTTTGGAACCTATTCTGTGGGTGTGGCCTGTTTTGTGGGAGTGGCTCGGTAGTCATGTGACTGGGGTGGGAGTGTCTTCACAGTCATGTGACCAGGTGGGCGTGGCCAACTTGATGTCACTCATCAGGAGATGTCATGGATTGAGTAAAATGTGGTGAAGCTCACTTAACAAATGCTCTTGTTAGTAACCAAAATTTTGAACTCAATTGTAGTCATAAGTCTAGGGCTATCTTTGCCTTCCTCTGCATGGCAGCCTTGTCCTAGTAAACTCCTTCTCTTTCTGGCAATTTTCCTCTCTTTTAGAGGGACCAAAATAATCCATACAATATAAGGTTTCCTGCTGAAGCAGGGGGTTGGACTAGATGACCTCTGAGTAGCTTTCTAGCTCTAAATTGCTGTGCTGTTTTTCTTTCTTTCTGCTAACAAAGAAACCTGCCTGCAGCTCATTCCTCATTCTTGCCAGATAGAGATAATGAGATAATGACCCCAGAGAAAGTTTGGCTCCATTCACAAGCAGGGGATCATTCAAACCCTTTTAGAAAAACAAAGCAAAAATATTGCAAACCCCGCAAAACTTCAAAAACATAAAACCATATCTCATATAAACATTTTGTTGTTCCCTGCACCTTTTCCATTTAAATTTATAAGCCTTAAGACTTGTGCACTTCAACTTCCAGAATTCCACAGCCAGGCATGCTCAGTTCCGATTTAAAGCAACAGCATTTGTTTTTCTCTTTCTATCTTACCTGTCTTCCCCCCCCCCCTTCCTTCCTTCCTTCCTTCCTTCCTTCCTTCCTCTCTTTATAAAGAGTTAACAAGTCCAAAAGGCACTGGGATTGTTAAGGCTTTATTACAGGGCTGTCCCCCCCTCCCTCCCCGTCTCTTCTTCTGCTTCTATCTTTTCTGTCTCTCTCCCTCTCCTTCTCTTTAAAGAAGAAACGTTTTGCAACGCTGCGATGTTTGATGTGCCTTTTTCTTCTGTCTCTGCAGCCAGTTCGCTCTTTGCTCTAATTCAGTGCAGTCTGTCTCTCCCCTCCCCTCTCCCTCCCTCTCCCCCTCCCTTTGAGTGGAATGGGAAAGAAGCAAAACACAGAATGTGTGTGTGTGTGGGGGGGGAGGATCTATCGGATCGCTAATAGCCTACCAACAACTGGAATCCCTCGCAGCTTGCTTCCAGCAGCAATTACAATTACAATTAAAACAAACTCAAAGTAACTTGCTATGACTCAGAAGACTTCAGAGCTGCTGCCTCGATCCAAGCTGTGTGTGGGTATGCAAGCTTAATAGAGGACAGAGCCACTCACTTCCCCGGCACAGGGAGGGGTTTGAGACCCTGAGCGACAGCATCACAACTCTTTCCCCCTCTTGTTGCGATCACGCTCTCTTCTTCTCCCCCTCCCCCCCCCCCCCCCCCCCCAGGGTTTGAGACTTTCCCCTCCTCGCCTCTTTCCTGAGCTTTAACAGAGGGGAAGCAAAAGTGTCTGAAGAGCAAGCGGAGGGGAGGGGGCAGGTCGCCCTATGTAGGCTTTGCCTGTAAACTCTGCCTCTAAAGTTAAAAAAATGAGGCCAGGGGAGAAAAAAAGGCGATCTGTCAGGAAAAGCCGGGTCTTGAGACTGCTATCTGGGAGGAGTTTGACCCTGTGACTCCCGAGGACGTAGACAGGACTTTGGATAAGCTTAGTGCTGCCACATGTTTATTGGACCTGTATCCCTCCTGATTGGTGCTGGCCACCCCGGAGGTTACACGAGGCTGGCTCCAGGGCATTATCAATGCTTCTTTGAGAGAGGGTTTCTTCCCCACCGCTTTGAAAGAGGCGGTGGTGAGGCCCCTTCTCAAGAAGCCTTCCCTGGACCAGGTGCTTTTGGCAAACTATCATCCAGTCGTCCAGTGGCAAAGGTTGTTGAGAGTGTGGTGGCGCAACAGCTTCCCAGGTACCTGGATGAAGCTGTCTATCTTGATCCATACCAGTCGAGTTTCAAGCCTGGGTACAGCATGGAAACGGCATTGGTCGATGATCTCTGGAGGGCTCGGGACAGGGGTTGTTTCTCTGTCCTGGTCCTATTAGACCTCTCAGCGGCTTTTGATACCATTGACCATGGTATCATGCTGCGGCGGTTAGGAGTGGAGGGCACTGTACTTCAGTGGTTTTCCTCCTTCCTCTCTGACTGTTCGCAGTTTCTGTTGACCGGGGGGGCAAAGGTCGTCCTCAAGGTGCCTCACTTGTGGAGTGCCCCAGGGGTCGGTCCTCTCGCCCCTTCTGTTCAACATTTATATGAAGCCACTGGGCGAGATCATCCAGGGTTTTGGGGTAAAGTTCCATCAGTACGCTGATGATACGCAGCTGTACATTTTGTCCCCAGACCACCCCAATGTTGCCCTTGATGTGATGCCCCAGTGCCTGGAGGCCATGCAGATCTGGATGGGGAGGAACAGGCTCAGGCTCAAACGCTCCAAGACCAAATGGCTGTGGTTCCCAGCATCCCATTACAGTCAGCTGGTTCCATTGCTGGCTATGGGGGAATGAGATATTAGCCCCCACAGGAAGGGTTTGCAACTTGGGTGTCCTCCTGGATGCATGGCTGTCTTTGGAAGATCATATGACAGCTGTCTCCAGGGGAGCTTTTTATCAGGTTTGCCTGATTTACCAGTTGCGTCCCTTCCTAGATCGGGATGCCCTACGCACAGTCACTCACGCCCTTCCCGTCTGGACTACTGCAATGCTCTCTACATGGGGCTTCCCTTGAAGAGTACCCGGAGGCTTCAACTGGTCCAGAATGTGGCCGCATGGGTAATTATGAGAGTGACGTGACGCTCCCATGTAACACGTCTCCTGCGTGAGCTGCACTGGCTTCCAGTGGTTTTCCGGGTGTGATTCTTGGTGTTGGTTACTATCTTTAAAACATTCCATGGCTTAGGACTGGGGTACTTACGAGATCGCCTTCTGCCACCGAGAGCCTCCCACTGGCCAGTACGCTCCCATAGAGAGGGTCTTCTAATGGTGCCGTTAGCTAGACAATGTCGACTGGCGACACCCAGGGGGAGAGCCTTCCACTGTGGTCTCAAAACCTTTTTTTCCCAACAAGCCGGACTGGCATAAAACATGATTTTTAAACTCAAATTTTTATTAATTTTAATTAGGGTTAATTTGGGGTTTTTCCACGTTTCAGCCAAGGTTTAATATGTTTTTAAAAGCTTTTTTAACTTTTGTATATTTGTTTTTATTCTGGCTGAGTCCTTCGGGAGTAGGGCGGTATAAAAAACCAATAAACTAAACTAAACTAAACTAAACTAAACTAAACTAAACTAAACTAAACTAAACTAAACTAAACTAAACTAAACTAAACTAAACTAAACTAAACTAAACTAAACTAAACCTACTTATCTATCTACACACTCTCTCTCTCCCTACTTACTTACCTACTGTATTTCTCTCTCACTCTCTCCCTATCCCTTTATCTACCTATCTACCTACCTAACTACACACTCTGTCTCCCTCCCTCCCTCCCTCCCTCCCTCCCTACTGTATTTCTCTCTCTCTCTCTCTCCCCCTCTACCTAACTACCTACCTACCTACTCTCTCTCTCTCCCCACCTACCTACTATATTTCTCTCTCTCTCTCTCTCTCTCTATCCCTCTATCTACCTACCTACATTTTTTTTTTAAAAAATTGCCTCTTCAAAAGGTGCGTCTTATACTCCGAAAAATATGGTAATGCATACCCAGTGGCAAACATGTTGCAATTACTAAGGCCGATGCTAGTGTTTTGTTAACATTTTTATTGTTTGTGACTCTGAAAAGGACCATTTAAATAACCAAATATGGTTACTAATATGAAATTGACCAGCCCTTATTGCTTATCAGCAGGCGGCATCACTTCAGCATAGACTGTATAAGCCTTTGTATGTGATCTTTGGTGACAATGTGGTGTCAGGCTACAACAGTGCTTCTCAAATAGTGGGGCGGGCCCCCCAGGGGGGGTGCAAGGCTCCGTAAAGGGGCGCGCGTTTGATCTCGGCAAAGGATTTAATTTTTTTAAAATTTCTAATGCACTTTAAATCTTTTCTGCTACAGTTAATAAAGCTATTCTTTGTTGTAAATTGATCCACATTTCTTTCTTTTTTTATTCTCTTATACGTTAATAAGAATACAGTGTTATGCAGAGGTGTACTTATAACAATTTTATAGACAAATGATACTATTTACAGTCGCGCGGGGCGCGCGAAATGTTTTCTTCTTCCTAGGGGGGGCATGACAGAAAATAATTGAGAAGCACTGGGCTACAATAATGGATACAATCAGCTCCTGCTTGGTCTTCAGATGCTTCTTGCTTGTTTTGTTACCATCTTGGGCCACAAATTCTCAACTGGATTCTGGACGGATTTGGCTTGATGACAAGGAGCGTTTTCATCCTGGAAGTAAAAGTCTATCCCTACAAATTACTGAGCTGAAGGAAGCATGGTCTTTTCCAGGACTTCAACATACTGCTTGGAATTCATGATGCCCTGCACAATTTGTATTCGACCAATACCAGAAGCAGCGATACAGCCCCAGATCATCACATGCAATGGATGCTTCACAGATAGATTCAGGCAGTACGGCCTAAATTCTTCAACTGGAAATCTTCTGACATATTTATTGAACTGATTCCCAGTCAAGTAGAAATTGCTCTCATCACTGAAGATGACCTTGGCCCACTGTTCGTTGGTCCACTTGGCATACTTCTTGACCCACGCACATCAACGAAAGTGGTGAGCATCTGTGAGCAAAAGTTTACTTCGAGCCCTGAAGCCTTTGAGCCTCTGGCAAGCAATCTGCGATGCACTATGCTTGTGCACATTTTTACATCACGTTTCACCCCAAATTCTTGTAATCTGAGGTGAGGTGAGCTTTCTGTTAGCCATCAAAATGCATTGCAGAGCCCAATCTTGCCATTTTGTCAATTTTCTTGGTCTTCCAGAGTGAAACCTGTCATCATCTCTTGGCTATTTCTGTACAGGAATAACCCTTTTCATGAAGCACAATGATGCGATGCTGCTGCTCAGTACTGGTGAAAGCAAAGACCTTCAACCTTGCCCTCAACCAGAACTACATTAAATTTCTCAATGCTTTTCATGCCTATTTATAGTAAGAGAATATGACAACATTGATTGGCTCATAGATTTAGCCTCCGTGCATTTTGATTGGTTAGTCAAAGCTCGCTGTTGATTATCTACTTTTGATCCTAACCTTCTCAAAAATTCAAGTTGTGTTTGTTTTAGCACATAAACTCACTCAAAACCTTAAAAAGACTTTGGTTATATTAATACAAATTATGCATCTCAATCCAATTACAGAAATTTTCATCAAAGTACCGTATTTTTTGGAGTATAAGATGCCCCGGAGTATAAGACGCACCAAGGTTTCGAAGAGGCAAATTACAAAAAAAAGTAGGTAGGTAGGTAGACAGAGGGAGAGAGATGGAGAGAAAGAAAGAGAAATACAGTAGGTAGGTAGATAAAGGGCTAGAGAGAGAGAGAGAAATAGAGAGAAATACAGTAGGGAGGGAGGGAGGGAGAGAGTAGGTAGGTAGGTAAAGGGATATAGAGTGAGAGAAATAGAGAGGGAGAGAGAAATACAGTAGGTAGGTAGGGAGAGAGAGTATGTAGGTAGGTAAAGGGATATATAGAGAGAGAAATAGAGAGGGAAATACAGTAGGTAGGTAGGGAGAGAGAGTGCCTGTGTAGGTAGGTAGGTAGGTAGGTAGGTAGGTAGGTAGGTAGGTAAAGGGGGAGAGAGAGAAATACAGTAGGTATGTAGGGGGAGAGGGAGAATGTGTGTGTGTAGGTAGGTAGGTAGAAGGATAGAGAGAGAAATAGAGAGAGAGAGAGAGAGAGAAATATAGTAGGTAGGTAGGGAGAGAGAGTGCCTGTGTAGGTAGGTAGAAGGGTGAGAGAGAAATAGAGAGAGAGAGAGAAATACAGTAGGTAGGTAGGAAGAGAGAGAAAGTGTGTGTAGATAGGTAGATAGAAGGATAGAGAGAGAGAAATAGAGAGAGAGAGAAATACAGTAGGGAGAGAGGAAGAGAGGAAGTGGGTGGGTGGGTGGGTGGGTAGGTAGGTAGGTAGGTAGGTAGGTAGGTAGGTAGAAGGATAGAGAAAGAGAAAGAGAGAGATAGAGAAATACAGTAGGGAGAGAGAGAGAGTGTGTGTAGGTAGGTAGGTTGGTTAGAAGGATAGAGAGAGAGAAATACAGTAGGTAGAGAGGGAGAGAGAAGGGGTGTGTGTAGGTAGGTGGGTAGGTAGAAGGATAGAAAAAGAGAAATAGAGAGAGAAATACAGTAGGTAGGGAGGGAGTGTGTGTGTAGGTAGGTAGGTAGGTAGGTAGGTAGGTAGGTAGGTAGGTAGGTAGGTAGGTAGGTAGAAGGATAGAGAGAGAAATAGAAAAAGAGAAATACAGTAGGGAGGGAGGGAGAGTGTGTGTGTGTGTTTGTAGGTAGGTAGAAGAGCCATTTGTCAGAGCACACGGGGCATTGCCCTGTCAGCTGGCCAGTATTTATTTATTTATTTATTTATTTATTTATTTATTTATTTATTTATTTATTTATTTATTTATTATTTCGATTTATATACCGCCCTATTTTCCCTGAAGGGACTCAGGGCGGTGCACAGAAAGATAAAAACCCCAACACATACAAAATATAAAAAACAATTAAATTATTAACTCTGTGCTAAAATTTAAATACTATAAAAGATTAAAACCAGTAAATATTAAAATTTAAAATTATATCCTTGGTCTATGTCAGGCCAGCTAGATGAAAAAAATGTGCTTTTAACATCCGACGGAAGATGCGTAGGTCTGTGATAGTACGGATATCGGGGGGCAGGTCATTCCAGAGGGCCAGGCCCTCCACACAGAAGGCCCTTCCTCTGGGAGTCGCCAGGCAGCATTGACCGGCTGTCGGCACCCTGAGGAGGCCCACTCTGTGGGAGCAGACAGGTCGAAGGGAGGTATGTTATATATGTATATGCTCTTAAATTCTTGTACACCGCCCCGAGTCTCTTCGGAGAGAGGGGGCGGTCAATAAATCCAAATAAATAAATAAATAAATAAATAAATAAATAAATAAATAAATAAATAAATAAATAAATAAATAAATAAATAAATAAATAAATAAATAAATAAATAAATAAATAAATAAATAAATGTGGCAGGAGGCGGACTCTCAAGTAACCAGGACCCGTGCCATGGAGCGCTTTAAAGATGATTACTAACATCTTGAAGCGCACCCGGAAGACCACAGGTAGCCAGTGCACCTCGCGCAGGAGAGGTGTTACATGGGAGTACCGAGAGACTCCCAAAATCCCCCGCGTGGCCGCATTCTTCACTAGCTGGAGTCTCCGAGTGCACCTCAAGGGGAGCCCCATATAGAGAGCGTTACAGTAGTCCAGGTGGGAAATAATGGGGGCTTGAGTGACCGTGCGTAGGGCATCCCGATCTAGAAACAGGCGCAACTGGCGTATCAGGTGAACCTGATAAAAAGCCCCCCTGGCCACGGCCATCACATGGTCATCCAAGGACAGCCGCGAATCCAGGAGGATGCCCAATTTGCAAGCCCTTTCCGCGGGGGCTAATGACTCGCCCCCGATAGCCAGCGATGGAGTTAACTGGCTATATCAAGATGCTGGAAACCACAGCCACTTGGTCTTGGACGGGTTGAGTCTGAGTTTGTTCCTCCCCATCCAGACCCGCACGGCCTCCAGACACCGAGACAATACTTCCACGGCATGGTTGGGGTGGCCAGGGGTAGAAATGTACAGCTGAGTGTCATCAGCGTACTGATGGTATTCTACCCCAAAGCCACGGATGATCTCACCCAACGGCTTTATGTAGATGTTAAACAGGAGGGGTGAGAGAACCGACCCCTGAGGTACCCCGCATATGAGGGGCCTCGAGGTTGATCTCTGCCCTCCTGTCAACACACATTCTGACCGGTCGGAGAGGTAGGAAGAGAACCACTGCAGTACAGTGCCTCCCAATCCCAACCCCTCCAGCCGGTGCAATAGGATACCATGGTCGATGGTATCGAAAGCCGCTAAGAGGTCTAATAGGACCAGGACAGAGGAACAACCCCTGTCCCGGGCCCTCCAGAGATAATCTACCAACGCGACCAATGCTGTCTCTGTGCTGTGCCCGGGACGGAAGCCGGACTGGTGCGGGTCTAGATAGATGGTTTCCTCCAGGTGTCGGGAGAACTATTGAGCTACCACACTCTCTACAACCTTAGCAAGAAAGCTAAGGTTGGAGGCCGGACAGTAATTAACCAACAATGCTGGGTCCAGGGAAGGCTTCTTGAGGAGGGGTCTCACCACTGCCTCTTTCAAGGTGGCCGGAAGAGACCCCTCACTCAAAAAGGCGTTCACTATTTCCTGGAGCCAGCCTCGTGTAACCTCCCGGGAGGCCAGTACCAGCCAGGAGGGACATGGGTCCAATAAACATTTGGTAGCGTTCAGTCAGTGCAACAGCCTGTCCATGTCATCTAGAGTCACAAAGTCAAATTCTTTCCACAAAATGGTCTCAAGACCTGCCTCCGATTGCTCGCCCGGACAAACCTCATTGGAGGCCAACTCACTCCGGATCTGAGCGACTTTATCTGCAGATATTGTCCAAACTCCTCTGCACGACCCTGCAAAGGAGCTTCCCACAACCCCTGTTGGAGAAGGGAGCGGGTCACTCTAAACAGGGCGACAGGGTGGTTATCTGCGGATGCGATAAGGGCAGCGAGATAATTGCATTTCGCCACTCTTATCACCACGAGGTAGGTCCTCAAATGGGACCTAGCATGAGTTCGGTCAGATTCGGTGCGAGTGGCTCTCCAAATGCTCTCCAGGCATCTCTTGCAGCGCTTCAATGCCCTCAGCTGCTCGGAGAACCAAGGAGCCAAGATAGTTCGGCGCCACATGAGAGGCCGCAA
Source organism: Rhabdophis nuchalis (assembly GCA_039707465.1). NCBI lineage: Eukaryota > Metazoa > Chordata > Lepidosauria > Squamata > Natricidae > Rhabdophis > Rhabdophis nuchalis. The sequence continues at coordinate 98,724,352 of CM077647.1, forward strand.
GGGCGCAACCCGGTCCAGGGCCCCAGTGGCCGCATTATTCCAGGCAGCCACCAGGTCCTCAGTCGAGTTGCAGGTCAGGGTCCCGGTATTGGCCCAAGCTCCGTCTGGAACCTCTCTGGGTCCATCAGGAGCCTGGGGCAGAACCATTGTGGAATTTTCGGTTCCGCCTCCCCGCGATGGGGTGAAACAGTTGGAAAGTCTAGTCGAAGGAGAGAGTGATCTGTCCATGACAGGGGGGTAACCGTTAAATCCCCTAATCCCAGATCGCTCTTCCACTGGCCAGAGATAAAAACAAGATCCAGCGTGTGGCCCCCGGTGTGAGTAGGGCCATGAATTACTTGGGTCAGGTTCATGGCCGTCATGACCCCTCCCATACACTGCCCTGATAGTATGGCCCTCCGGTAAATTGACCTTCATACTCCCCCTAAAAATGGACCCCACGTCCTCCCCGTCGGGATTATAAATCAGCTTAGACATAGCATCTTGTGGGTTATTCCCCCCACCCACCTCCCTAATTTCAATTGACCCACCTTCTTCCTTGGAACCCCTTAAAACTCTAACTAACCCCCCCCCCTAAAAACCCTCTAAGCTTCCGCTTCCTCCACCTCTCGGGATTCACCAATCCGTCATTGAGGTGGGCCCTCGTTAAAGCTGAGGGCCACACCTGTGAGAGAGGGGATTCTCGCAGGGCGTGGAGGTCAGCTAAGGAATACATAAAAATCTGTGCAGATGAATTGACAGAGGGGAGGTGCCGACTGGGTATAAGATGTCATAAGAGCCCAAAATCCGAGGTACTAATCGGCCATATAAGCTCCAACCAAGCCAGCGGGCCATTGTCCTAATAGGCCAAGGTAGTCACTAAGATCTTTAACAGCGCAATTCAGTGTTATTCCGACTCCTGCGCAGGCAGAGCTGTAATAAATGGTGGTGGAAGAAATGGCGATGATGGTAATAATGGTGATAATAGTCATGAATGGTCCAAGGGCCTAACTGCATCTCGAATGTCCTCCTAAAGCATCTTCGCCCCAATGGGCCAGGCTGTAGCATCGCCCCTAACCAGTTCCCTGAAGTCAAAGGCCCCCGTGATGATATCAAGCAAACGCCAACAGGGGGTCTCCCGGCAAGGTGGCCAAAACAGAAAAGCCGCAATAGGGATAAAAGATAGGGCAGTTTGATTGTCCCAGCAGGTGGTCATACAAAAGCTGAATCCGTAAGGGCAACAGCCGCTATAAGATGTAAATGACGGTGACCCAGACAACAGCTGGGATAGGCGGCCAAGCTGCAACAGGGGCGGTAGGGCCTGCTGGAAAAGATAGGTCTTTAATTGCTGACGGAAGGAGCGGAGGTCCGTAGTAGATCTAAGTTCCGGGGGTAGGTCATTCCAGAGGGTAGGGCCCGCCACAGAGAAGACCGTTCCCCTGGGCGTCACTCGCTGGCATTGCCTAGTGGACGGCACCTGGAGAAGTCCCTCTCTGTGGGAGCGAATCAGCCGAAAGGATGTGTGGGGTAGGATACGATCCCGCAGATAACTAGGTCCCGTGCCATGGAGCGCTTTAAAGATAGTAATCAACACCATGTTGAGATGTGTGAGGAAGTTGTCTAGTTTTTCTTTTCTGTGTGGCCTAATTACAAAAGTGTCATCTACATATCTAAGCCAGAGTTTGTGTTTGTGTTAAGATTTATCTAAGGCATTAGTTTCAAGGTGTTCCATGTAAAGGTTTGCGATGACTGGTGAGAGTGGTGATCCCATAGGTGCTCCTTCTATCTGTTTATATCTTTGTCCATTGTGAATGAGGTATGTGTTGGTTAGACAGTGGTTGGTCAGATCCAGGATGTGCTTGGGGGTGGTGGTTGTATTTGTTCTGGATAGCTGTCAAGACTTCTTTTATAGGCACTTGGGTGAAGAGGAATATGACATCAAAACTCATGAGTAGATCGCTGGGCTGTAGATTTTGTTTCTTTATTGTTTCTATGAAGTGGAATGAGTTTTGTATATGTGAGTTGATGGATTCGGCATAGGGTTGTAATTCTTTTGTGAGGAACTTGGCAAGATTCTGTAGAGGTGAGCCTATGGAGCCATAGCGTTTGGGGCATCTGGATGATTTTTCTCTGGGGATGATTTTTTGCTGGATCTCTTTATTGATGGGAGAGGGTTTTATTTTCGATTTGGTGGTTTTTTCCAGGTAGGTGGTGGGATCTGTGTTTAGAAGTTTGTAAGCAGGGTCTTGGATTAGGTTGGATAGTTTAGCTTGGTAGTCAGATGTGTTCATTATGACAGTGGCATTGCCTTTGTCTGCTGGGAGAACAATTATGTTGTTGTCTTTCCTCAAGTTGGTGAGTGCTTTTTGTTCTTCTTTCTCTAAGTTGCTTTTGGGTGGATTGCTGGAGCATAGGAAATTGGTGACTTCAAGTCTGATTTTATTGGCTTCATCTGGGTTGATTTTGGTGAGGGAAGCTTCAACTCCACATATGATGTTTTCCATGGGGATGTGTTTGGGGGCGACTGCAAAGTTAAATCCTTTGGAAAGGACCTTGGTTTCTGCTATGGCGAGGGTCCTGTTTGATATATTATGTACTGTTTGTTTAATGAATTGTTTTGGAGGGGGGTTGGGTTTCTGGCATTTTTCTAGTCTGTGGAGTTTGTTGGTGTGTGTTTCTGTTTTGTGGGAGGTTTCTGTTTCAGCTCTCCAGAAGGCTAGTTGTTTGAATTTTTCCCAGAGTGCTAGGTGGATTTTGTTGCTGAGTTTGAGGTGAAGAGTGAGTAGATCTTTATTTTGGTTTGGTCTTATAGGAATCTTTTCCTGTATATATAATTGTTCCACAACACCCTGTTAGGGCCCCAATTAAGGGAGGAGACATACTATTTCCTTTTCTGCCTTTCAGCTCATCATCAGAGACCATCTAGACAGAAAGCCATGAGTTCCATTGTGTGAATTTTTTTAATATGTGCGTTACGTTTTTAGTGTTACATGTTAGTGTGTTATTTCTTGATCAGCTCATAAAACTAACACACACACACACATATATATATTGGGGCTTAACAGGATGTTGTCACACACACACACACACACATATATACAGTATATATTTGTGTCACAACATCCTGTTAAGCCCCAATTAAGGGAGGAAGCATACTACTCTCCTTTTCTGCATTTTGGCTCATCACCAGAGACCATCTAGACAGAAAGCCATGAGTTCCGTTGTGTAATTTTTTTATTGATCAGCTCAAAAACGTAACACACACACACACACACACACACGAATGATACATTTTAGTGTTGATAAATAAATAAGTCAGGGAGACTAGTATAGATCTATTTCAAACTATTTAGCTGTCATCAGCTAACCATAACCTTACTGGGATTTGAACCGGGGCTGTATTACATGTTAGGCAGATGTTCTAGCCACTAAGCCACCATGTTCTCCTACTGATCAGCTGAGCCAGGGGAATAAGTATATATTTGTGTCACAACACCATGGTAAGCCCCAATTAAAGCAGGGAGCAGAACTGCTTTCCTTTTCTGTCTTTCAGCTCACCACAGGAGACCATCCAGACAGAAAGCTATTTTTTCGTTGCCTTTGTTATATTTGTGATACATTTTTGTGTGCTGATAAATAAATATTTGCCGAAAGACAGAAAAGGAAAGCAGTTCTGCTCCCTCCCTTAATTGAGGCTTACCAGGGTGTTGTCACACACACACACGCACACACACACACACACACACAAAGAGAGAGAGAGAGAGAGAGATGCATGCAAGAGAGAAATAGAAACAAAACTATTGATTCACAAGATTCAATGTTCACTCATAAGGCTCTTAACATAATATTTTATGTGATCTCAATCAGTTCATTTCCTTTTATCATGTAGGATAATATGCTCAATTATTTCAAAAGTGAATTAGTATTCAATTTCTTCAAATACAGGTTCATCAGGTAGCCAAAACATTTATTGCATTCCCCCCCCCCAAAAAAAAATATCTAGAGTTGAACTAATATTTGATCTCCTGAATAATTTGCTCCTTAGTTCTAGGCTGCTTCTCTCCTTGATTCTGAGATCATATCCACCAATTCCTTCAAAACCTTGGGGTGTAATCCATCGGTTCCTGGCGATTTGAACTTGTTTAAAGTGGATAAATGTTACAATTTTTTGCCTTTTTTGACTTTTATTCCAAATGTGTCTTTTGTGATATTGTTTTTGATAGGTTGTATTTTTTCCTATTTGTGCAAAGACATATGCAAAAAATGAGTTAAGCAGTTCTGCTTTCTCCCTGTTGCACATCACCTTCATGCCATTTTCTCCCATGGACCAATAACCTCCTTGACTTTTTTCTTGTTTTCTACTTGTTGAAAGAAGTTTTTTTTGGTTACTATTATTTTTTATTACACGCCTTAGTTCACTTTCAGTCATAACTTTCCTGACTTCACATTTGCAGGATCATGCTATTTGCTCATATTCTGTCTTAGTTATATGCACCTCTTTCCACTTTTTATACTTATTCTTTTTGTCATTCGGTTTATCAAAGAGTTCTTTCTACAGTCATACTAGTTTCTTCTGGGATCTCTTATTTTTCTTCTTCATTGGAATTGTGCTAGACTAGGCTTTTATAATCTCAGTTTTCAAAGTTTCTCAAACTTCTTTGGTTGTTTTCCCCTTGAGGATTCCCATTCATGGAATTCTTCTTGAGTTTTCTCTAAGTTTATTGAAATCAGCTCTCTTAAGTCCATGACTCTAGTTTGTTCTATTGCTTGTGTTTGTATAATGTTGAATTCTAATATTGCAATACTCCCCCCCCCCCCAAGGTTCCTGTAACTAGTCAGGAACTAGTTTGATCTTCCACTAGGTACAGAGTGTGTCTCCCAGTTGATGTCAGAGTAATTAAAGTTATCCATTTCTATTGTGGTGTACTTACCTTAATTAGCTGACTAACAAAAAGTTCATCTCTTTCCTTTGTTTGTATGGCCTGAAGTATACACCTATAGCAATGTCAATGTTTTTCCTTTTAAATTGACCCAAATGCATTCAGGATGGTTTTCATCATTGTTCTGCTCTTTTTCTGTACATATGCAGTTATTTCTTTTATATAGTGCAATTCCACCTCCCCTTTTATTAGGTATGTTTCTTTTAAACAGTTTGAATCATTTTAGCTCTATATGCAAATAGATCCAGTGACTCCACTTCCAGGTGCCTACATTCCTCAACTGGATTTGTCTCAGTCCTCTTGAATTTACAATGAGCTGCTCTTCCAGCAATCTCTGGTGCTATACAAATGCAATGCAAATACAACCATTGATTCATCAATGCATTATTATATGGGTACTTATTTTCCTTAGGAAATCTCTTGCTATAACATCTCCATAAAAAAAACTCTATATAACTTTCCATTCCACTAAGTGCATCAAGATCCCTTTCAATAATATCTTCTTTGTAATTGCATATTTCTCAATATCGTATGATCTTTTCCTATTCATATCAATCTATATAAATAAAAATGTAAAATAGTTTGTAAGAAGCAGCTAATCTCAAAAACTACTGCACCGATTTACACCAAACTTTCACACAATGTTCACAAGGACTTCCGATAATAGAATACGTACTCATTTTGTGCCTAGCACACGTGTCATGTACAAGGTACACAAATGTAAAATGTACCCACTGATCATGTTTTCACCTCCCTGTAACTCCTCCCACCTGGCATTTCCAACAGTCATTTCCTCAAGAACACTGTACAGAGGCCTAAAAGGGCCAAGACAAGGCACAGAGGATAGCAAACTCCCAGGTGGCCCATAGAGAGAGAGAGACGGAGAAATAGAGTTTAATAAAAGAGGGACTAGGGGAGACATGATAGCAGCCTTCCAATATTTTAGAACAGGCCTGTGTTTAATTTATTTTTAGTACATTTTTAGTATAGTTACTGTATCAGATGTTTTATTGTTGTTTTTGTTATCGCCTGTTCACCGCCCTGAGTCCCGTAAGGGAGAAAGAGTGGTATATAAATCCGAATAAACATAAACAAACAATATCTCAGGGGTTGCCACAAAGAAGAGGAAGTCAAGTTATTCTCCAAAGCACCTGAGGGCAGAAAAAGAAGCAATGGGTGGAAAATAATCAAGGAGAGAAGCAACTTAGAACTGAGTAGAAATTTCCTGACAGTTAGAACAATTAATCAATGGAACAGCTTGCCTCCAGAAGTTGTGAATGCCCCAACGCTGCAGGTTTTCAAGAAGATGTTGGATAGCCATTTATCTGAAATGGTATAGGGCTTCCTGCCTAGGCAAGGAGTTGGACTAGATGGCGTCCAAGGTCCCTTCCAACTCTGCTATTGTATTAATGTATTATAGTAGGTAGGGAAATAGGGGAATAGATAGAGAGGGAGAAATACAGTAGATAGGTAGGTAGGTACGTAGATAGAGGGATAGATAGGGAGAAATACGGTAGGTAGGTAGGTAGGTGGATAGATAGATAGATAGGGAGAAACAAAGTAGGTAGGTAGTTAGGTAGATAGGGTGATAGATAGACCGGGAGAAATACAGTAGGTAGGTAGGTAGGTAGGTAGGTAGGTGGAGAAAGGCAGTAGGTAGGTGGACAGGTAGATAGGTAGGTAGGTAGGTGGATAGATAGAGAGGGAGAAATACAGTAAGGTAGGTAGGTAGGTAGGTAGGGGGATAGATAGAGAGGGAGAAATACAGTAGGTAGGTAGATAGGAGGATAGATAGAGAGGGAGAATTACAGTAGGTAGGTTGGTAGATAGAGGGAGAAAGGAATACAGTAGGTAGGTAAATAGAGGGATAGACAGAGAGGGAGAAATACAGTAGGTAGGTTAGGTAGATAGGTAGGTAGGTAGGTAGGTAGGTAGATGGATAGATAGATAGATAGATAGATAGATAGATAGATAGATAGATAGATAGATAGATAGATAGGGAGAAATACAGTAGGTAGGTAGGTAGGTAGGTAGGGAGAGGATAGATAGATAGGGAGAAACACAGTAGGTAGGTAGGTAGGGGATAGATAGATAGGGAGAAATACAGTAGGTAGGTAGGAGAGGAATAGAGAGAGGAAGAAATACAGTAGGTAGGTAGGTAGAAGGATAGATAGAGAGGGAGAAATACAGTAGGTAGGTAGGTAGGTAGGTGGAGGGAGGGAGGGAGGGAGGGAGGGAGGGAGAAAGGAAGAAATACCATAGGTAGGTAGGTAGAGGGATAGATAGAGAGGGAGAAATACAGTAGGTAGGTAGGTAGAGGGATAGACAGAGAGGGAGAAATACAGTGGGTAGGTAGGGGGATAGAGAGGGAGAAATACAGTAGGTAGGTAGGTAGATAGAGGGAGAAAGGAAAAAATACAGTAGGTAGGTAAGTAGAGGGATAGATAGAGAGGGAGAAATAAAGTAGCAGTCAGTCAGGCAGGTAGGTAGGTTGGTAGGTAGGTAGGGGGATAGATAGAGAGGGAGAAATACAGTAGGTAGGTAGGTAGAGGGATAGATGATGATGATAATAATAATAATAATAATAATAATAATAATAATAATAATAATAATAATAATAATAGTAATTTTAATTTATAAAACCACTCTTTCTCCCCGAAGGGAGTCGAGGCGGTGCACAGGGAATTTAAAAATACATACATAAAACCAACAAGCATAAATACAATTAAAATAAATTAAACTAGACCCTGCGCTAAAATCCCAACTGACTAAAACTGGACCCCAAAAGTCCCTAATAAAACAATTCGATTACTCCAAGCCGGCCAGGCAGAAGAAATGAGTTTTTAGTTTTTGACGGAAGGAGCGGAGGTCCGTGGTTGTTCTAATTTCGAGGGGAAGGTCGTTCCAGAGGGTCAGGCCCGCCACAGAGAAGGCCCTTCCCTGGCATAGCCCGCTGGCATAGCCTAGTGGACGGCACCCGGAGAAGTCCCTCTCTGTGGGAGCGAATCGGTCGCAGGGATGTATGGGGCAGGATGCGATAGAGAGGGAGAAATACAGTAGGTAGGTAGGTAGATAGGGGGATAGATAGAGATGGAGAAATTCAGTAGGTAGGTAGGTAGGTAGGTAGGTAGAGGGAGAAAGGAAGAAATACAGTAGGTAGGTAGGTAGAGGAATATAGAGAGAGGGAGAAATACAATAGGTAGGTAGGTAGGTAGGTAGGTAGGTAGGTAGGTAGGTAGGTAGGTAGGTAGGTAGAAGGAGAAATGAAGAAATACAGTAGGTAGGTAGGTAGAGGGATAGATAGAGAGGGAGAAATAAGGTAGGTAGGTAGGTAGAGGGATAGATAGAGAGGGAGAAATACAGTAGGTAGGTAGGTTGGGGGTTATACGGTGGTTGTGTGTATGTGTGCAGGTGTAGATCTACACACAGATTGGTTGGCCATTTAACCAAACTGGGCCACAGCAACGCGTGGCTGGGTATAGCTAGTATTATAATATTTCTAAACACTCTGTAACAGAACAGTGACTTAACCATAGCCTAGAAATATCTGTAAATCTATTTCATTTTAAGGCAATCATTTAAATGGCCAGCATCTGGTTTTGCTTAATTACACTTGGAGAGCTTTAAAAAGGTTTTGTATTTGAACAACAAAGTTCTAGGAGATAACTTTCTTAATATTAACAAATTCTTAAATTCTGCCAAAACATGTGTAACACCAAGAGAAATTTTCGAAAATTGGAATGGAATTTAATTTTGTAGAGACAAAAAAAGCACCCCAAACAAATCAACAGCTTTTGTAAAAAAAGAAATCAGGAAAAAAAAAATCATCTGCAAAGTTATGTATTTTGAGAATGGTAAGAAATACTCTTTAAATAATTTCAAGAAGAGAATTCAGCAAATGCTTGTAGTGTAGGTATCTTAATAGAGATATCTAACCTAATATCTTCATGGGCATTGGGTGAAATTTAATAGCAAGCAGTTCAATCCAAATGTTTCTTTGCTGCAACTGAAGAAGTATCAAGGGAGGTGAGTGACACTAGCACGGGAACTCTCACCTACAAAGACAAGAGTTTAAATCTTAGGTGTTTGGGATCAAAAGACAGAATTACATTGCATTTATTGAGTTTATTTATTTTTATTTATTTATTTATTTATCACATTTTTATACTGCCCTATCTCCCTAGTGGGACTCAGGGCGGTGCACAGAAGAAATAAAAAGTACAATAATATACACAACCAGGATAAAATAAGATTAAATTTGAGATCTGTGCTAAAATCAGTTAAAACAGTTTAAAATCCCAATTGTTGTACTTCCTGCAGTTTAAGAATGAAATTAATTTCGACAAAGAATTTCCAAAATGTTTTGTTAATGCCTATTGTGAAATAAGTCAACAATGGAAGAATTCCATTAAATGACACAAGAAGTGGATAATTTATGACCTCCTGATTACTTTTCAAATTGGTAAAACTTAATCCTGTTTATCTGGCAATCTAAGAAAATAAATGGATAGATTTATTTATTTATTTATTTTTCATATTTATATCCCGCACCCATCTCACAATGAAGGGACCCGGGGCGGCGCACAGGCAAATTTAAAAACAGATACAAATATACATAAACAATCCTAAAAACAGTATTAAATCCATCCCTGTGCTAAAAACATACTTAAAACACGCAAATTAAAACTTTGGTGAATTAATACACAGTTAGGAATCGGGTAATTCATGCCAGGCCCGCTAGCTGGAACAAATGCGTTTTTAAGCGCTGGCAGAACAGGCGGATGTCCGAGATAATACGGAGTTCGGGAGGCAGGTCGTTCCAGAGGGTAGGGCCCATCACAGAGAAGGTCCTTCCCCTGGGCGTCGCCAGCCGGCATTGCCCGGTCGACGGCACCCGGAGAAGGCCCTCTCTATGTGAGCGTATCGGTCGAAGGGACGTATGGGGCAGCAGGCAGTCTCACAGGTAACTAGGCCCTGTGTCATGGAGCACCTTAAAGATGGTCAACAGCACCTTGAAACACACCCGGAAGGTCACAGGTAGCCAGTGCAGCTCGCGCAGGAGAGGTGTTATGTGGGACTGCCTTGAGGCTCCCATGATCACCCGCGCGGCCGCATTCTGAACCAACTGTAACCTTCGAGTGCATCTCAAGGGGAGCCCCATGTAGAGAGCGTTACAGTAGTCCAGTCGGGATGTCACAAGTGCTTGAGTGGCTGTGCGAAGGGTGTCACGGTCCAGTAAGGGGCGCAATTGGCGGACCAGGCGGACCTAGTAAAACGCCCCCCTGGCCACGGCTGTCACACGGTCCTCCAAGGACAGCCGGGAATCCAGGAGAACTCCTAAATTGCGCACCCTCTCCACGGGGGCCAATAATTCACCCCATATGGCCAGCGATGGATTTACCTGGCTGAACCGCGACGCTGGGAACCACAGCCACTCAGTCATGGACGGGTTTAGTTTGAGTTTATTATTGCCCATCCAGATCCGTACGGCCTCCAAACACTGGGACATCACCTCGACGGCATCATTGGGGTGGTTTGGGGTAGATATGTACAGCTGAGTGTCATCAGCGTACAGGTGGTACTCTAGCCCAAAACCACGGATGATCTCACCCAGCGGCTTCATATAGGTGTTGAACAGGAGTCGCGAGAGGACCGACCCCTGCGGCACCCCACATGTGAGAGGCCTCGAAGTCCACCTCTGCCCTCCTGTCAAAACGAATTGCGACTGACAGGAGATGTAGGAGGAGAACCACCATAAAATGGTGCCTCCCCCCCACCCCCACCCCCCAGTCGGCGCAATAGGATACCATGGTATCGATGGTATCAAAAGCTGCTGAGAGGTCTAACAGGACCAGGATAGAGGAACAACCTCTATACCGCGCCCTCCAGAGATCATCCACCAACGTGACCAATGCCGTCTCAGTGCTGTGACCGGGTCGAAAGCCTGACTGGCGCAGGTCTAGATAATCAATTTCCTCCAGGTGGCAAGGAAACTGCTGAGCCACCACACTCTCTACAACCTTCGCTAAAAAGTGGAGGTTGGAGACTGGATGGTAATTTACCAACAATGCTGGGTCCAGGGAAGGCTTCTTGAGGAGGGGTCTCACCACCACCTCTTTCAGGCAGTTCAGGCCAGAACCCCTCACTCATAGAGGCGTTCACTATATCCTGGAGCCAGCCTCGTGTAACCTCCCAGGATGCCAGTACAAGCCAGGAGGGACATGGGTCCAATAAACATGTGGTGGCCTTTAACTTCCTCGACAACCTGTCCATATCTTCGGCAGTGACAAAGTCAAAGTCTTCCCATAAAATAGTCTCAAGGCCTGCATCGGATGATCCCTCTGGACTACTATCTGTGGTGGGCAACTCGATAACCACATTATCATAGTTTGGCATTATAAGATAATTTTATTAGGTCTGCAAGCAATTAAGACTTATTCTGTAAATCGGTTGCATGTATGCAAGGGCTACTTATTTGTTTGATATGGATATAAGAGAAATCCATCTCCTGTTCCAAATTAATCAAGTCATTGTTTAGATCTTAGGTCTATGCCAAGGATTATAATGACCTCAGAAGGCCATCATAAATATAATTATTCAATGGAAACCAATGAAGAAGCCAGACATATTTTCCTTCTTAACAAATTCCTACTTTTGGTCAGAGTTCAAAATTGGTCAGCAACACTACAGTACACTACAGTCTACAGAAACAAAAAAAGAAATAGAGCAAAGAGGAGAAAATATTTCATTCTATTACTTCTCTTCCTACTTTCCCACTTGGTTTCCTGAAGTATGCTCCGTAGATGTGCATAGCTCTTTAATAGGGACTGTTTGCCAATTCTTTGGGGGAAAGATATAAAGACTTTATTATGAGCTAAAGCTAAACCTACTGTATTTTAGGGATGCTGTCAGTCTGTAAGACTAGCAAGCTGTTCCTTTCTTGATGGATTCCCCAGGAAAGTAATTGTGGGAGAAAGGGCAGAATCAAAATATTTAGGCCCTGCCTTTTCTTAAGGCTAAGCTCATGTACAAAGTGTAATGAAAAGTGAAGGGCAAGAGAATCTGAGGGCAAACATAAAAAATAAGAAAAATGGAAGAATGAATACATCTCTTCAGAGATGCATGGGAGGTTAGTTAATTATCTGCTTGGTATTTTGAAGCCTCTGCAGGCATAGTCATACAACACTTAACACCAGTGAACAATCAGGCCCATTAGAGTGCTTGTTGTACTAGAATAATTGCTTTCCTCAGGTATATTATCAGCCAGCGATCATAAGGCCAAGCACATTTTGTTACCTGATAAGTATGATAATGATTCAATGAGGCATGCCCTGTAGAGTCTTACTGCAATTATATAATCTATTGTTAGAAGCCTGGGGAAAAGGGGGGAAAGTGATACATTTAACAGGCTGTGCAAGTTGAAGATGTCACTCCTGCTGCTAGGATAGTTTACTAGCCAATCAGATTATTCAAGTACTATATGAATGGTTACTCTCATGCAGCTTACCATTATGTTGGAAGAGCACAGAAAACATCTATGATGGCTACCTGTTGGAAATGCTGGATATGAAATGTCAAAACACTTACAAGACTGTAAAATATTTTTTATAAAACAAAAGAGAATAATGTGCAAGCCTATAAGCAAAGCAGTGATTTAAAAAACAAATCACTTCAGAGTGCCACAATCCTAACACAGTTATAAGATTGGAATATCCTCTCTCATCTTTATGCTAAACAGAACGTAAATCAGATTGTAAAAAAAATGAGATTGATATTAGCAACGGCAATGGATCCTGGGAGTTGTAGAAGTAAAAAAAAAAATTCTAAATCTAAATAATCAGTCAAAACTAAAAGAACATAATTCCAATGACAAGTGAGCATATTCTACAGCTAATGATGTTGAACAAGAATTGGAAAATGAACTGTTCATAGTAGATGTTCAAGAGTCAAGATGGTGGCAGCCACTGCACACTTAAAGCTCCCATATTGACTTTGTTTTTACTTTGCCCATCCCATAAACTTGCCACGAAAGAAAGTGTCCTGACCTGCTTTGGTGAAATTGCTTTGTGCATTTTTAATTAATTTTGCATGTGTGAAATTTGTTTTATATGTTGAACATATTGTTTTATTCTTTTGAAACATTTGTCTCTCTTCTTTACAAATTCTTAATTTAATATCTTTGTATATTGAATTTAATTCTTTTTTTTTGGATATTTAATGCTTGCATTATTTTGGAATGATAATGAGACACACGTTCACTTTAATTGTATTTTAGTAATACACTAGTTATACCCGGCCACCCGTTGCTGTGGCCCAGTCTGGTTAAATGGCCAACCAATCTGTGTGTAGATCTACACCTGCACACATACACACAACCACCATATAACCCCCAACCTACCTACCTACTGTATTTCTCCCTCTCTATCTATCCCTCTACCTACCTACCTATCGTATTTCTCCCTCTCTAGCTATCCCTCTACCTACCTACCTATTGTATGTCTTCCTTTCTCCCTCTATCTACCTACCTACCTACTGAATTTCCCCCTCTATCCCTCTACCTACCTACCTACCGTATTTCTCCCTCTCTCCCTATTCCTCTACCTACCAAACTACTTACCTACCTACTGTATTTCTCCCTATCTATCTATACACCTACCTACCTATCTACTGTATTTCTCCCTCTCTGTCTACCCCTCTACTTACCTACCTACTGCATTTCTTCCTTTCTCTCTCTCTCTACCTACCTACCTACCTAACTACCTACTGTATTTCTCCCTCTCTATCTATCCCCCTATCTACCTACCTGCCTACCTACTGTATTTCTCCCTCTCTAACTAACCCTCTACCTACCTACCTACTGTATTTCTCCCTATCTATTCACCTACCTACCTACTATATTTCTTCCTTTCTCCCTCTACCTACCTACCTACCTACCTACCTACCTATCTACTGTATTTCTCTCTCTCTCTCTCTATCCCTCTACCTACCTACCTACTGTATTTCTCCCTATCTATCCACCTACCTACCTACCTACCTACCTACCTACCTACCTACCTACCTACCTACTATATTTCTTCCTTTCTCCCTCTACCTACCTACCTACTACTGTATTTCTCCCTCTCTATCTATCACCCTACCTACCTACCTACCTACCTACCTACCTACCTACCTACCTACCTTATTTCTCCCTCTCTATCTATCCCTCTATCTACCTATCTACCGTAATACAATAATACAATAGCAGAGTTGGAAGGGACCTTGGAGGTCATCTAATCCAACTGCCTGCCTAGGCAGGAAGCCCTATACCCATGATGGTGAACCTATGGCACGGGTGCCACAGGTGGCACACGGAACCATTTCTTAGGGCATGCGAGGCATTGCCCTGTCAGCTTCAGTGTGCATGTGTGTCCTGGCCAGCTGATTTAGGCCTTCTTTTGAGGCCATTTTTTGCCTTCTGGAGGTGGGGGGAGGGTGAAAACAGCCTTCCTATAAAGCCTCTGGAGCCTGGGGAGGAAGTTAAAAGCATGCCAAATGCAGGGGTCATTCACATAGCATTATGGATGTGGCACACCTGTGCACATCGCCCCTGCACTCCCCCTGCTTTTGGCATGCGAGCCAAAAAAGGTTAGCCATCACTCCCTAAACCATTTCAGACAAATGGCTATCCAACATCTTCTTAAAGACTTGCAGTGTTGGGGCATTCACAACTTCTGAAGGCAACTTCTTTTTTTTTTTTTTGAAATAATTTTTTATTAGTTTTAACATTTTATAAAAGGAAAGGGGTAGGTAAGGTATTTTAACAATATTTTAGAGCTTCCACATCAGGGTTGGTGACCACCTCCGAGTCTTCTTGAGTAAGTTCCATTAGGAAATAATAAAAATAGGAAGGGGTACATACATTTTAAATCATAAGTTTCATAATCAAAAGTAAAATTTCATACATTCAATTACTTTGTTTCTATTAACATCCATACAGGAATTACCATACATCAAAAAAGAAAAAAAAGTTATTTTTGTGATCTGAGCCTCTTTGCTATTATTTCTTTCTCCTCCACCCCTCCAGTAGGTGGAGCTGTGGCCCCTCCCATTCCCGTATCATTGTCATCCAGGATGGAGGAATGTTTTTTAAGAAAATTCTCCGCCTGTTCCACTGTTTTCATTCTAGCTCTTCCTCCCTCGGAGAATACCAGCATCCCTTCGGGCATCAACCACTTGAACCACACCCCCTTTTTGTGTAATTTTTTTGATAGGAAGGAATATTTCCTTCTTATATCTCGTATTTTTTTAGGGATCTGCTTCAGTATGGCCACCTCATTTTGCTGATATATCAAAGGCCCCCTCTTTGTGCTCTCAGTATCTCATCCCTTGTTGACCTTCTTATAAATTTAATATGTATCTCTCTGGGTACATCATTTATTCTGGCATATGCTGAATTAATTTTGTAAATCAAATCAATATCCCCCCAAATAAGTTCCTTATTTTTCTTAGTATAATCCGCTAAAATTGTAGCCATTAAATCTCTTAAATTCTCATTATCTGCTTCTGGAACATTCTGAAATCTTAAAAAGAAAGACATACGTTCAAAATCAATTCTAGACATTTGGCCAGCAATATCTGTAATTTCCTTCTTAAAATCTTTTATCTCTTCCCCCATCCCAACTGCCCCCACCTTCAGCCCCTCAGTTTTTTGCTTATTATTTGTTATTTCTCTTTGTGCCTCCAAAAGTTCCAGTCTTGTACTTAAATTGTCTTTCCGGATTTGTTGTATTTCATTCATTATTTTTTGGAACATCTCCTCTGTAGTTGTTGGCTTGGGATCTTCTGCTTCTTTTACGTCCCTCTGATCTTTTACTTCCCTCTGAAGTAAAGCTGTAATCTTTGGTTGTGAGGTTGGACTGGGCTTTGTATATGCTGGGGCAGAGCTTGATTTCCCAGAAGGAGGCTTTCTCGATGCCATAATTAAAGTTTTAGATGTTAATATAAAGGGGGGGAAATGGCGTTGTAGGGTGGGCAGTCCGTGAAGTCCGAGACAAAAGCAATGGTAGTTCAAATTAAGTTTGCAATCAACTTCTGGAGGCAAATTCTGTTCCACTGGTTAATTGTTCTAACTGCCAGGAAATTCCTCCTCAGTTCTAAGTTGCTTCTCTCCTTGATTAGTTTCCACCCATTGCTTCTTGTTCTGCCCTCAGGTGCTTTGGAGAATAGCTTGACACCCTCTTCTTTGTGGCATCCCCTGAGATATTGGAAGACTGCTATCAAGTCTCCCCTAGTCCTTCTTTTATTAAACTGTATTTCTCCCTCTCTCTCTATTCCCCTCTCTACCTACCTACTGTAATACAATAGCAGAGTTGGAAGGGACCTTGGAGGTCATCTAGTCCAACCCACTGCCTAGGCAGGAAACCCTATACTGTTTCAGACAAATGGCTTTCTAACATCTTCTTAAAGACTTCCAGTGCTGGGGCATTCACAACTTCTGGAGGCAAGCTGTTCCACTGGTTAATTGTTCTAACTGTTAGGAAATTTCTCCTCAGTTCTAACTTGCTTCTCTCCTTGATTAGTTTCCACCCATTGCTTCTTGTTCTGCCCTCTGGTGCTTTGGAGAATAGTTTGACTCCCTCTTCTTTGGGGCACCCTCTGAGATATTGGAAGACTGCTATCATGTCTCCCCTAGTCCCTCTTTTATTAAACTGTATTTGCTGTCAGATGGGTGGTTCTTTGTTACAGTTTGGTTCAGTTCGTATTAAACAGTTTAAAGCAGCTGCCTGCCTTCGTGTTTTTACCTCAGAGAACAGTCTTGAGCAGTATTTCTCCCCTCCCTCTCTCTATGGGCCACCTGGGAGTTTGCTATCCCAGTGCCTTTTTGGCCCTAAGAGGCCTCCATATGAGGCCTCTTCCAACACTGACAGTTGAAAAGCAATCTGATGGGTGTGGCTACAGGGAAGTGAAAACATTTTCAGTGAGTACATTTTACATGTGTGTACTTTGCACATGATACATGTGTGCTAGGCACAAAATGAGTTGGTATTCTATTATCCAAAGTCCTTGTGAACATTGTGTGAAAAATTGAGGTAAATCGGTCCAGTAGTTTTTGAGATTAGTGGATTCGTACAAACTATTTTACATTTTTATTTATATAGATTACTAAATGTATTTTAGTAATATATTTTAGTAAACTCTCTTTTTTTAAAAACCCAAGAAAGCAGTAAATGCTAATTGAAAGTGATAGCCTCATAGCCATATCATTACACACACACACATCATGAACACACATACATCATGAACAAATGTTGATACTAGAAAGTTATGTTTGTATGTGAGCATGTATGTATGTGTATCTCAATGTCTATGTCTATATATTAATATATTTGTTGTATTCGGGAAAGTCAGACCGGTTTGCATTGGAGACTTTTGGGACGTTCTGATTGGCTGCGACTTGCCGGCCGTTGGGCGGGGCAAGAGCAGCCATCCGATTGGCTCTCCGTCTGATTAGCATTAGCTTAAATGACCGGCAGCTGGAGAGGGGTTCGTTCGTGTTCTGAGTGTGAATAAAGTAGTGTTTTAACAGGAAGGTTTCGACTGCGTCTTTTCCGCTCTGGCAGCTTAACACTGGTGACGAAGGTTTGTGATTTTGAACCTGGTTCTCTTTTTTTTTTTAAATATGGCAACAGTTCACCCTTTTCCAGAGTTTCGTTCTGACAAGGAAACCTGGGAAGCTTATATGGAGCATTTTGAATGTTTCCTTCAAGCAAATGATCTTGCCGTGTTGCCAGCGGACAGGAAAAGGGGGCTGTTTCTTAATTACTGTGGGCCAGACATGTTTGCAACCGCCAGAGCATTGGCTGCCCCTATTCCAGTCCATGTCATTACTTGGGACTTACTCCTGTCTAAATTGAAAGGACATTATGCCCCAGCTCCGTCCAAATCCGCTAGGAGACATTCTTTTTGTCAGAGGCTTCAAGGGGCTTCTGAGTCTATTGGACAATATATGGTTGCCTTACGTGCTGCTGCTGTTTACTGCCAGTTTGTGGACTTAGAAGAGGCCTTGTTGGAGCAGTTTATCTCGGGCGTTCGCGATTCCCGGCTACAGCGCTGTTTGTTAGCACGGGCGGAGCTTTCCCTTCAGTCTGCTGTAGATGAGGCTCGCGCTTCTGAAATGGCTGAAAGACCCATTGCAGAGATTCACAAATTTAATCAAGCTGTTATTCCTCCCCCTCCTTCCCCTTCTATCAATTACCAAATAGAGGAGGACGAGTTGTCATCGGAGGGAGAGGAGAAAATTGGCTGCCTCTCACACTCTAGTAAGATCAGATTTCAGCCCTCTCACAGTGGAAAGGGTTGCTCCAGCTGTGGGGGAAAGCATCTGCGTCCTAATTGTAAATTTAAGAATGCTGTGTGCCACCGTTGTAGCAAGAAGGGCCATCTGGCTGCTGCGAGCCGTGCTTCATCACCAGTTCCTCGATTATCTCCACATGATGTTCCTGAATTTCGCCGGGGCTCCAGACAAGTCACACGTCGTCGGAATTGTTATTACATTGATGGTGATGGTGCCACTGGCCCGGCATGGACTGTCAGTTCAGCGTCCTATCCTGAGGGTGGGTGCGGTAAAATTTCCCTTACAGTTCTATTAGAGGGCCAACCATGTCCCATGGAACTGGACACTGGCTCTGCAAAGACTATTTTGTCTTGGGACACTCTAAGGAGGATCGTTCCTGGCGTTTCGCGCCATAAGCTTTCAGATTGCCCTGTCAGACTACGGGATTATCAGGGCAATTTAATTCCTATCATTGGGAGTGGGTGTTTCACTGTCCGTTATGGCCAGTTTAATGGCAAATTACCTGTCATTGTTGTGGGTAAACCTTTAGCATCACTATTAGGATTGGATTGGTTCAAGGCGTTAGGTCTGTCCATTGCAGGGATACACTCCGTGTCCTTGACTGATGATTTCACAGGATTAATTCGGGAGTTTGCTGATGTGTTTGATTCAGTTTTAGGGAAATATACCGGCACTCCCATTTCCCTCAATCTTAACCCTGCTGTGGCTCCCATTCGGCTTAAGGCATGCCATGTTCCCCTGGCATTGAGGGACAAGGTGGATGCAGAACTAGATAAGTTGGTGGCCCAGGGGGTGTTGGAGCCAATCGATCACTCGAAGTGGGAAACCCCTATTAGGATTCCCCTTAAAGCAGATGGATCTATCAGGATTTGCGCCGATTTTAAATCAACGTTAAACAAGGCATTACAAGCGCATCCCTATCCTGTTCCCGTAGTGCAACATGTGTTACATTCCTTGGGGAATGGGAAAGTTTTTGCCAAGTTAGATTTGGCACAAGCATATCAACAGCTGCCTGTAGACGAGGAGACAGCGCTTGCGCAGACCATAGTCACGCACCGCGGGGCTTTTAAATGCCGCCGGTTGCAATTTGGAGTAAGTGTAGCGCCTGGACTCTTCCAGAGCTTAATGGAGCATTTGCTCCATGGGCTACCTGGAGTAATACCATACTTCGATGATGTGCTTATTGCAGCCCCTTGCCAAGCGGATTTGGTTGCAACCTTGAGGACGGTGTTTTATAGGTTCCGGAAGGCTGGTTTAAAACTTAAGCACTCAAAATGCCAATTAGGTGTACCAGCCATGGAATTCCTGGGATATCTTATCGATGAACAGGGTATTCATCCCACTCCTGCCAAGGTAGCCGCCATTACTAATGCCCCTACGCCTCAGGACAAAACAGAATTACAAGCCTTTTTGGGTCTTTTAAATTTTTATTCGTCCTTCATTCCCCATAAAGCCTCCATTGCGGAACCGCTTCACCGTTTGTTAGATTCTGCTACAACCTGGAATTGGACTGACCGCGAAGCTCAAGCTTTCACGGCCGTAAAAAAATTGCTACTATCATCCGCTGTCCTTGTCCAATATGACGAACATGTTCCTTTAGTTCTTGCCTGTGATGCCTCTCCTTTTGGTGTGGGGACAGTACTTAGCAATGCCTATCCAAACAGTATGGAGGCACCAATTGCTTTCTACTCTCGAACGCTGTCCAGAGCTGAAAGGAACTATAGTCAACTGGACAAGGAGGCGCTTGCTGCGGTTGTGGGCATAAAACGTTTTCACCATTATTTATACGGCCGGCCTTTCCAATTAGTGACAGATCACAAGCTGTTGCTGGGCATTATAGCTGGTGACCGGCCTACTCCCCAAATTCTCTCCCCATGAATGTCTCGTTGGGTCCAATTCTTAACAACTTATTCATATTTCCTTGTCTACAGGCCTGGGAAGCGCATCGGGCATGCTGACGCGTTAAGTCGTTGCCCTTTGCCATTCTTAGTAGAAGACCCAACCCCTTCATTACCTGTCTTCTTGGTCAATGATTTAAATTTGCCTATTTCTGCTACAGATGTTGCTTGTCATTCAGCTAAAGACCCCGTGATGGCCCAGGTGCTGGATTTTGTTAAAAGGGGTTGGCCCACACAGTCACCAACCC
Source organism: Rhabdophis nuchalis (assembly GCA_039707465.1). Taxonomy (NCBI): domain Eukaryota; kingdom Metazoa; phylum Chordata; class Lepidosauria; order Squamata; family Natricidae; genus Rhabdophis; species Rhabdophis nuchalis. Next base: position 98,744,750 of record CM077647.1, read on the forward strand.
CTGAGTTCGTTCCGGATTTTCGAAGGCGGACCGAATTGTCCGTCTTGCAGGGATGCTTATTATGGGGATGCAGAGTAGTGATTCCACCAGATCGCCGTCAATTTGTACTTGCCCAACTGCATGATAGTCATCCGGGCATTGTACGGATGAAGTCGTTGAGCCGTGGTTATGTTTGGTGGCCGGGCATGGATGCAGACATAGCCCTTTGGGTGCAGCGCTGTATGCCCTGTCAGCAATCACGTCCCGCCCCCGCCATTGCTCCTGTCATGGATTGGGACCGTCCTCCCGCTCCATGGAGCCGTGTCCATATTGATTTTATGGGTCCAATAGTGGGTCAATTAGTTTTCCTGGTTGTGGATGCTTTGTCCAAGTGGGTAGAACTTATCCCTGTTGGCAGCTCTACATCTGAAGCCACTATAGCCATTCTGAAACGATTATTTTCTACTCATGGGTTGCCCGATACCATAGTTTCCAATAACGGACCGCAGTTCACTTCTGTTGCGTTCCAAACATTCTTGGCTGGTTTGGGTATTAGACATGCTTTGGTAGCTCCATATCACCCTGCGGGGAATGGATTGGTGGAACACGCGGTTCGGTCAGCAAAGGAAGCATTAAGCCATATGGGACCCCTCTCCTGGCCGGACAAAACTGCTACCTATCTTATGGGCCAACATTCTACTCCCTGCCCCCTTACAGGGAAAAGTCCGGCAGAGATCCTTATGGGCCGCCGCCTACACACAACGCTAGATAGATTACATCCGACCTTTGATGCCACCGCTCCGTTCCCTCCCCATTATCCTAATGTTCTTTCCGTGGGGGAAGGGGTGTATGCATGTAATTTTGCGGGCGATCCAAAATGGGTATCAGGATGCATAATCAATGTGACTGGGCCCTGTTCTTACAGGGTCCAACTCTCCGATGGCCGTGAATGGCAGCGACACGTGAACCAGCTGCGCCGCCGATCGCTAGAGGACTCCGGACTGCAGCCCAGTCATGAGTCCTGTGAACATTTTACTACCATCAGCCGTCCCAATCCACCGTGTTTGGACAACGTGTTGGCAGGAGTTCCCAAAGCGATCTCGGCGCCTGACTTACCTGAACATGTTGTACCATTGGAAGCTCCAGTTGATGTTCAAGTTTCTGTTCACGCGCCGGCCGAAGACCTGGAAGCTCCAGTTGATATTCAAGTTCCCATTCTCGCGCCGGCCGAAGACCATACTCCACCCCCTGTGACGGACACGCCCCAACTCCGGCGGTCTCAGCGCACGAGGCAGAGACCTGCCTATTTGCAGGACTACGCGTGCGCCATCCAGGGGGAAGGAATGTTGTATTCAGGAAAGTCAGACCGGTTTGCATTGGAGACTTTTGGGACGTTCTGATTGGCTGCGACTTGCCGGCCGTTGGGCGGGGCAAGAGCAGCCATCCGATTGGCTCTCCGTCTGATTAGCATTAGCTTAAATGACCGGCAGCTGGAGAGGGGTTCGTTCGTGGTCTGAGTGTGAATAAAGTAGTGTTTTAACAGGAAGGTTTCGACTGCGTCTTTTCCGCTCTGGCAACTTAACAATATTTCTGTCTATCATCCATCATATCTATCTATCTATCTATCTATCTATCTATCTATCTATCTATCTATCTATCTATCTATCTATCTATCTATCTATCTATCTATCTATCTATCTCTACATCTACATTTATCTATCAAATAAAATCAAGTTTATTATAGTCAAAAACCAGAGCCAGAACAAATAAAAACACTCAAGGAATTTCCAATTAAAAATTCTAGAATAAAGTAGTGAGTAAGAGATAAAATCTATTATTAAAATCATAGTTTGGCATCCAATCTGAGTTACACATGGCCTAACAATACTATAATATAAATCCTTCAACTGTGATGCCCATAGTCATTAAATACTAAAATGCAAATGTGTGGCAATACAAATGGGCTATAGTGGATTAATTACACGTTTCTGACAAATCCCTAATGCTGCCGCACAGAATCTAGCCACCTGCGCTATAATCAGAGTCTGTTCATCCTTAAGCAGCCACTGGAGATAAGCAATGTTAGAATGGCCTCGATACCTATTGATTATTGAGAGGATATGTTTTTTCTAATATCTCTATAGAAAGAGCATCAAAGAAGTGTGTGTCCAATGGTCTCCACTTCTTCTGAGCCACAGGAGGCTTTCAATCAACAGTATCTTTTTATATTTGCCATACAGGACAGTTGGTGGAAGTACATGACACCATGCAAGCGAAAATGCTTTCTGGTGTTTCACCATCTCCAACTGGCTAAGATAACTGTTAGGAATAACAACATATCTAATAGAGTCTGGAGCCAGAAACAACAGAGCTTTCTCTAAATCCGACTTGAAATGTCCTCTACCCTTTGTCACAAGATTTGTTTTGCTTGGTCATAGTCCAATGAGTATTGAGCTTTGAGAAAATCCTAGTATGGCAAGGTTGGGGTCAATGGCTTTGACCCATGAAGAGGAGAATTTGTCTTGAGGGGAAGAAATTAAGCTTTAGCCAAATATTTAAAGAAGCTACACAGATTCTTGCTTCAACTTTTATAAATCCTCTCTTCAGGTGCATTTGAGACACAACAAAGCATCTGGAGAATTGCTCTAATAAATTTGGATTGAACTCTTTCCCAAGCGGTGAAATGTGAAGCTGAGGATCCGAGCAAGGTCCCATAAAGAAGCTGTGCTAGCGACTGGCCAGAAATAACTTAACTGTGGCAGGAACATAGCTCCTCCTTTGTGGAAACAAAATTGAGAATGGTGTTTGCTGATCTTTGGCCAGAGGCACTGCATATTTACTGTGTGCTTTTCTTGAGCCAGTTGCCTGGATGACCATCCCTAGATACTTAAATGTGGCTACTTGCTCTATATTATGACCATTAAGATTCTATGAGCAGACTATTCTAGTTCAGGGTTGAAATGATGGATTCTTGGTGTCCTCTGAGTTTGTTGTTGTTGTTTTGCAGATGTTTCATTACCAAACTAGGTAACATCACCAGTGCTAGTGAGGTGTGCTGTTTGCTTTCAATTTATAGATGTTAGTATAGATGAGAATGAAATCATGGCCTGATTTGACCTGATTCACATCCATAGAGCCAGAGTTAATTATTTATGACCACATTGCTCTACAGCATGCCTGAATCATCTACAACATAAAGTGTAATGATTGCAACAACCATTAAGTAGGACAAAAATGCAGAACTGGCAGAACATATCTGAATCCCCTACACTAAAGTGTCTGACTTTGCTGGTCAAATCTGGGGGGGTGTTGGCAAAATAGTTAGGGTGCAACCGGTCTAGGTGGGACCTTAGCCAGCAACCCATCAGAACCTCAGAAGGGCTTCTCCCAGTGATAGCGCTTGGCAGGATGTACTGAATGAGGAGATATTGATTGATTCATGTTTGCCAATCTCCTGGGTCCATCCTGGACAGGGCTTCTTTTGCTGACCTCACCATTCTCTTGGCTTGACCATTACTAGTCAGGTGGAATGAGGCAACAAGGGCGTGCCTGATTCCCTGACCTGCTAAATAGGTCTCGAATTGCATAGCCATCAAATAGGGCCCGTTGTCAGAGACCAAGACATCAGGCAGGCCGTGGGTGGAGAAAAGTCTCCGTAGCACCTTGATGACTGCCTCTGCCATTGCGGTGGTCATGAGGACTACCTCAAGCCATTTTGAATATGCGTCCACAATTACCATAAAGATCTGGCCATGAGATGGGCCAGCAAAATCTATGTGCACCCTTGACCATGGTGCTTGAGGTCACTCCCACTCCTTAGCAGGCACCTTGGGAGGGGGGGCTGGTCTGGATTCCTGGCATGGTATGCAGGTGGCCACCCATTCCTCTATCTCTCTGTCCATGTTAGGCCACCAGACATAACTCCTAGCCAAAGATTTCATCCTGACAATTCCAGGATGCCCCACATGTAAATATTCCAATACTGCAAAGCGTAGTTTAGGTGGAACAACCACTCGGTCCCCCCCACACAGGGGTGGGTTTCAAAATTTTTGGAACAGGTTCTGTGGGTGTGGCCTGCTTTGTGGGAGTGGCTTGCCGGCCATGTGACCGAGTGGGAGTGGCCAATTTGGAAAATGTGAAATTCACTTAACAATGGTCTTGGTTAGCAACCAAACTTTTGGGCTTAATTGTGGTCATAAGTTCTCTCTCTCTCTCTCTCTCTCTCTCTCTCTCTCTCTCTCTCTCTCTCTCTCTCTCTTCTTTTTCTTTCTTTCCTTCTGTCTTTCTTTCTCTCTTTCTCTCTCTCTCTTTCTTTCTCTTTCTCTCTTTCTGTCTCTTTTCTTTCTCTCTCTCTCTCTCTCTCTTTTTTCTCTTTCTTTCCTTTCTGTCTCTCTTTCTTTTTCTCTCTTTCTCTCTGTCTGTCTATCTTTCTCTCCCTCCCACTCTCTGTCTCTCTGTGTGTGTCTGTCACTCTCTGGTTCCCCCCTCCCTCCCTGTCTCTCTGTGTGTCTGTGCCTCTCTCTCTCTGTCTGTCTCCCCCCACCCACCCAAGCCTCCTCAGCCTCTCTCACCCATCCACCGGACGAAGGAACCTGGCGTCCGATGGGTGAGCAAGCGAGCGAGCAAAGGCTTTTGAAGCAAAGGCTTCAAAGGCTGCCGGCTAGGAACAGCGCGCTACGCTGCGCGAACCCCCCCCCCAGTCGCGGCAAAACTTTCCCTGTTAGCGTGACTGGCAGGGGGCAGGGGGGGTTCGCGCAGCGTAGCGCGCTGTTCCTAGCCGGCAGCCTTTGAAGCCTTTGCTTCAAAAGCCTTTGCTCGCTCGCTTGCTCACCCATCGGACGCCAGGTTCCTTCGTCCGGTGGATGGGTGAGAGAGAGAGAGAGAGTAACCGGTCAGGCTACTTCCAGGAGCTGAGGAGGTTTGGGGGGGGGGAGAGACAGACAGAGAGAGGCACAGACACACAGAGAGACAGGGAGGGAGGGGGGAACCAGAGAGCCAGAGAACCCGCTGGCTGTATTTACTCTCTCTCTCACCCATCCACCGGACGAAGGAACCTGGCGTCCGATGGGTGAGCGAGCAAGCGAGCGAGCGAGCAACCGCGGCCAGCGGGCCAGAGGATTTTTGGGGCGCGCAGCAACTTTCCTTACCCGCGGCGGGAAACACGCAAGGAGAATCCACTCGCGGCTAGGCGTAGGGGGGAAGAGGTGGCTGAGCAAAGGGAAGGGGGGGGGAAAGGCGCTCCCGCCGCCTTCCCGAGCCTCCCGCTTTGCCAGCGGCCAGTACCCTTTGCAGAAGGAAAAAGAAGACAGCTGGGAGTGGATTCTCCTTGCGTGTTTCCCGCCGCCTGAAGTAGGTTGTGTGTGTGTGCTTTCTTTTTTTTTGGCCGGCGGCTCCTGGCTGCTCTTCGGAGTTGTCACGGCAGCAGCGGCAGCAGGTTGTGGGGCGACGAGGTGAGCGGCCCACCCCCACCACCCACCCCCATGGAGAAGGGGAAAGGAGGACCCCTTCGGAGAGCCGGCCTGGCTGTCTTCTTTTTCTCTCAGCGAAGCATGGGCGAGGAGGAGGCGGCGCTTCGCTGAGGGAAAAAGAAGACAGCGCAGTCGCCTTGCTTGCTTTCCTGCCTGCCCGCCCCAGCTGGGAGCAGCAGTTAGCAGCGGCGACTTACTTCCGGGTCCACGATCCAAAGGGATCGCTCGGGATCCGGAAATTTTACGAAAGGGTTCGCCCGATCCCAGGCGAACCCCCAGAAACCCACCCCTGCCCCCACAGTAAGCAACCATTCAGTACAGATAACTCATCCCTTTTACAGTAATACATTTTGTACTCAGACCCAACCGGCCCCTTGGGCCTCCCCTTCCACACACAGTTCAAAACGTGTTTCAACCCAGAGCCCTTAGAAGTATGGTGAGCAACGTTGCAAGAGAAAACAGGGCCAGTGTCCAGACAGTCAATAAGAAGCACCGGGTTCATGGGGGTAGGGTCTGCAAGTAGATCTGGCAGGGGACAGTGGCTTAACGCATCAGCGTGTCCCAACGTGGTGCCAGGGCAGTGAATCAGTTTGTAGCTGTATGCCGCAAGGAAAACAGTCCAGCAAATCATGCGGGGTGACAGCGATGCAGGTGTAGGTTTCTCCCCAGCCAGCAAGCCCAGTAGTAGTTTATGGTCAGTTCAAAGTCTCTGCCATAGAGATACTTGTGGAACCTTTTAATGCCAGCCACAGCAGCCAGTGCCTCTCGGTCAAGCTGACTATAGTTCCTTTCGGCTGCTGTTAAGGTTTTTTTTTAAAAAAAATTTTAAATTACATTTATATCCCGCCCTAATAACAAGAGAGGAGCCATACTGTTTCCTTTTCTGCCTTTCGGCTCATCACCAGAGACCATCTAGACAGAAAGCCATGTGTTCCATTGTGTAATTTTTTTATGTGTGTTACGTTTTTGAGCTGACTTATTTATTGATCAGCTCAAAAACGTAACACACATACACACACATATATTCATTTTAATTGCTTATTTAACTATGTCTGTTATCACTAAATTTCCCTAATCTCAACTGGTTTTAAGTTAACCTTTTGTCTATCAGCCTGTATCTTTCCAGTAATAAAGCCATACCACATCTTCTGCCATTTGTGGCCTAATTCTTCTAAACATATCCTTAATCCAATTTGTATGCACTTCTCTTTGCAGTCATTGTTTGTAAGTTCTTTCCTGTCATTTCGGAGCCCTTCTTCTTCCTTAGACATCTTAACTTTAACTGTCAGGGTTGTTATCAATAATGTTACTAGTAAGATTTCTTTCTTTAATGCCATAAAATCTTCTATTGTTTCTTCTTCTGTATCTTGCCATCTGAGGCGGAGTTCCCATCCATTTGATTCATCTTTCCATGTTCTACTTTTCCCATTGCCAAACATAAGCCACTCATCAAAAGGATCAGCAATTTTAGTTTCTTTGTGATTATTTTTCTCTTTAGTGCTTTAGAAACCAACCTCTGTTTTTTCCATTTGATAAGTAACTCCATCTTTTTCCTCATATTTTCCAATTAGATGTTCCATTTCCCCCCCCAAATGAATTAGCAAATTGTTGCATCACATCCATTATCTCTTGTAAGGTAACAATTTCTTTTTGTTGTTCAGTATACGCCATTGTCTCCGGAGGTTGAAGAAAAAAACAAACTGCTACTCTGGCTTAAGAAATGCTTTTAACAGACTTAAATTCATGATAAAGTCTCTGATTGAAAATAGGCTTCAAAAAAAACATTTATAACAAAAAAATCGGTTCCCCTTTCACTTTTAAGCAAACTGTGGCTCTTTAAAATTTCAAGCCAGAATAAACAATAGTAGGAGTAAAAGTATTTTGTCTGTAATCCGCATACTTTAGCTTTCAAGTAGCAGCACCATTTTCTCTTCTGCTTTTTCAATAGTTACAGTTTTTTCTTTTTGTATTTTAGTTGTTTTAAAAAGAAATCAAATTCTTTAGTAGAGAAGAAGAAAAAGTTTTAAAATCACACATAGTAATGAAAAGGAAGACATTTAGTCCATATTGTAGACAAGGAAGAAAATAGAAGAAGAAAACATGCTCCATTCCTTTTAAAAATTCTTCATAGGTTCCATTTAAAACATCAATAAAAGAAATTGTGATAATACACTGACCAGTGTTCTCCAAAGCTTAATTCCACTGCTTATTTCTATTTTTAAAAGTTTCAACTTAGTTTTAAAATTTTTTATGGGCAATCTCTTAGAACAGTCTCTTTTAAAGCAGTAAAAATCTCACCAGCTGGAATCCACTTTCACTCTCATTCACTTCTTTCTGGAGTCGTCAGCAACTTTGCCAGCTGTCTGTTTACTGCGGATTAGAAGCCCTTCCTTTGGATCAAACAGGGACTTTGTGGTGTCCCTGTGATCAGCAAAGATTCATCTTCGTCTTCACTGTCCCTACAGGACAGTTTAGGTCCAATTGGACCATCCAGCGGCAAAGGAATCAACAATGATCTCGCAGCGGCAAGATCAAGCATTATATTGTCTCAATGTAGGCTCCTCCTTCCAAATAAAAAAATTAAAGCAATCCAGGATGCCCCCAAACCTCGTAACCAGACTGAGCTGCAGGCATTCCTCAGACTTCTCCATTTTTACAGTGTGTTTCTCAAACAGAAAGCAACTGTAGCTGAGCCGTTGCATTGGCTCCTCAACAAGAATGCCAGATGAACCTGGGATAGAACTGAGGCCACTGTGTTTGCCCCACTAAAGAGACTGTTGTCAGTGGACATGTTACTGGTCCAATATAACCAGATTTTGCTGCTTGTCCTGACTTGCGATGCCTTGCCCTTCAGCGTCAGGGTGGTCCTCAGCCATTGAATGCCCAATGGAACTGAAGCCCCCATAACTTACTATGCAAGGACACTGTCAGCCACCAAGTGCAATTACAGCCAATTGGATCACGAAGCATTGGCTGCGGTGGCTAGGGACAAGAGGTTTCATGAATACCTATATAGCCATGATTTTGAAATCATCATGGACCATAAACCTCTGTTGTGGCTCTTGGTTGGGGATAAACTAACTCCAGTGTCACTATCACTGCAAATGACCTGTTGGACCTGTTTCCTTGCAGTCTACAGCTACTGCCTCGTTCACTATCCAGGAAAGACTCTGGGACATGCTTATGCTCTCAGCAGGTGCCCATTCCTGAACTTTTGGATGATTCGACCCCAGACACCCTGATTTTGTTGATAGACTGCCTTGAGGCCAGCCCAGTGTTAGGATATATTTCACCAGCAGAATTAGGATATTTAGCATAGGGGATCAAATGTACATCCACAACTACACTTGGGCGGGCTCTCTGGATTCCTGCCACAATTGCAGAAATTACCGGAGCTCACTCTTACAAATTGGAGCTCGAGGAGGGGAGAGTCTGGAGGTGGCACAGTGACCAACTCCAAGACTGCCTAGACCAATCCAACCTTAGGCAACCAGAGGTAACTCCTGTGTGAGTTAGCCAGAGACCCACCCAAAAGGAGCAAACATTCACTCCTTTCATACACCACTCAAACTCAAAAGTACCAGAGTACTTATCTGAAACGTTTGAGGGGCCACAGCGAGATCCGAGCTAGCTGGCTCTAGAAACTCCAGCCATGCCCCAGGGAAAATTCCAGGAGCTTCCACCAGATGAAGCCAGAGAGGCAACAGGTCCAACCAACCTGACCAAAGACCTCCACCAACTGAACTGCACAGGTCAGAGAGAGTCTCTAAAAGACCCACCTACCTGCATGAGTACGTTACAAGCCAGATCAGCCCATCTAAGAGGGGACTTACTTACTGACAGACAGTATGTTAGGTTCCACCAAGGTCCTCTGATCCAGCAGGAAAATATTCAAAGGATATTGGCCAAGCCATTTGACAGCTCCCTATAAAAGGGCTGCTGTCAAACAGAGCGGCACTGGATTGTACATAGTTCATTCTAATAAAGAGCTGTTGTTTGCTGGTATGCCTGAGTCTGCCTCATCCATTCACCCAATCTAACATTAACCATAGTTTTAATTGGGAAAATATGACTGTCCTAGACTGAACCAAGCTCAAAAATTCCAGGGAATTTCTAGAAGCCTGGCAATCCAACAAATTTGCCATCAATAGATACATAGACATATCTATAAACTATGCAAAAGACACATCAAGCAAAAAAAGGAACAAAAAGACCTAAGCACCTCTCCACCAGCAGTTAGCACCCAGATGAGCATAGATTAACTCCAGGATTAACATCAGACCAATAATCAAGTAGACAATGCCCCACTCAAGAAACTGCCAAACAAGCCAACAATAAAAACCAAAGAACTTCCAAGACCACCTCCCAATACTAACAGGACAAATCACTAAAATATAAATTCTGAGGAAATCCCACTCTTTACTAACACTGATGATATTATCTAGTTTGGGTAATGAAACAACTGCAAGAAAACCACAAAGCTCAGAGAGCAGCAATCCCCTTGTATATGAATATGTATACTTTGTGATCTGTTTATTGTATGCATTGTGATTATTTCCCTGTTTTCCCAATACAAACTTTCCAATATCCTGCATTCATTGCCAAAGGAAAGATTTCATAGCAGATGTCTGTTTAACAATCTAAATCTCATTAGGGGCCAAAGACTAATAGTAAAGGATTGTAAAGTATTCAGTATTCCTGCCAATACCCTTAAGAACAGAATGTATCAAGTGGACTAAGAAGGCTCTCTCATCTTAAATAGGAAACATAACTTCCTACAAATGATCATGCATGATTTTTGAGATGAAACCTGAACCTCCTCAAAGTATTTCTGGATAATCATTGTCTTGAAATGAAAGTTCATATAAAATTCTACCAATATATATATAATCTGCTATGTTCTGGAAAGTTAAAGGGAATTGAATGCTTTAATAATATTTGTAAAGTTTATAATCTGTATCTGAAGTTGCTGTTTAGGCAGTTGAAAGCACCTTTGCATATGATATATGCATACAATGGTCAGATAACTTATAGAAATATGTATTAGATCAGTTGTCATCCATGACAACAAGGACTGGGTGGTAAGTGTTGACATTCTTGGGCATCTAATAACAAATGAGCTACAGGACTCAGGTAAGCAACCAAGCTGCAGTGCTACTCGAATAAAAGTGATTTGCCTATCACAAATATAGGAAGACCGAAAACAAGGGAAAGGATCTTTTAATGCAAATTAAATCCAATAAGATGATATAGGAAAAGAATGTAGCAGTTCTAGAAAAAACAATATCTAGAATCAATAGACACATAGACCCAGTTCTAGAAAGAACAACATCCAGAATCAACATAAGCAATTTTTATCTGACAATTCCAGTCATTGGATACATAGCTGGAATACTGGACTGGGCTAAGGCAGAACTAAAAGTTCTGGATGAGGAGAACAGGAAAAGAAGGATAATGAATCATGCCTTTTATCCAGCAGTAACATTGACAGACACTACTCAGAAAAGAGCATAGATACTGTGGAATGTTGCAAGTTCACCAGATAGTTGAAGAAGAAATTTTCACATGTAAGTCTTGTAGTGCAGAGGATTAATTCAGTCAGCTTTGCTCCAAATTGTTTTGTAGTCAGTTCATGATCTCTGCTGAAACACACAGAGACACAGACACAAACACACAAATGTATGCTTGTCTTATTTCTCATGACTTTCCATTCTATGGGTGAGACAAATATATCTGAAGTAAATTAAGTTGTTTTATATATCTCCCTTTTAAATTAGGAAATTATAAACTAAATGCTTTGTTGGAGTTAGGCTGAAGATTCCACTGATTGCCAGTTAAAACTGCACTCCCTGAGCAAAGTTATGTTATAATTCTTCTGGAATGCATTAGTGAAAGAGAGGGTTAGTGGCAATTAATCCACAGCCAGACAAACTTTTTGTTTGCTTTTATAGAGCACATTTTTATAAATAAAGAAATTAGACCACCTTAGGGTATGATCAAACCCATAAACTATTTCATATAGCACAACTTAAAGGATAAAAACTGGATGGTTGTGGCAATATATTAATCAAGCTGCTTACTCTTGGCTCTTAGGTTACTTATTTAAGTAAGAATTCAGTTTGGTCTCTGCAGCCACAATGGAAAGTTGGAATCATCATTAGGTAACATAAAGCCTTATTATTGTCAGCCTTATTATATATACCTAGCAGGAATTCTACTTTATGAGACTGCACTAACAAAATCTTTCAAGTCTGAAAGAACAAATCTCTTGTTGTCTCTTTTACAGCTCAAGAAATTAGGAGCCATCCCTTCTGATCATCTTTTTAACCCATTATGCATTGTGGACTATGATAGCATCTGTTCATCCATTTCTGAAGGTGTCATACCACAGGTGGTTGCTTCTGGTTCAGCTCAGATTGGGCGAACTGGTAGTGGCAGCGGTGGGAGGCTTCTGAAGTTCATGTGAGTACGAGCATGAGCACAAGCACAAGCAAACTGGTGGTGCCAGGATTTGCAACCCACCGCTGTGTCATACCATTACAATTATTGAGTCCAGGCATACAAGACTTGGGAATGGCCAAGAAAGAATATTCAAGAATCAATGCAAAAAGAGACTTTAGTGTTGACCAGGCAGCAGGATAACCCACTTTTGAGTTCTCCCAGCTATGGAAATCAGCAGGTGATTTGGCCAGACATTTCTCACAATATAGCTGATCTTCCTGGATGGTTAGAATAAAGAATTGGAAAAGTAAATGCAATGCATCTTGAATTCCTGAATGAACAGAGGGCTACAAATCTAATATGGACAGGTAGTCTTTGACAATAGAAACAGAGGTGGGTTCCTGCCTATTTGGTCCAGTTCAGCCAAAGAGTTAGTAGAAATTGGCCATACTGCACCAAACTGGTAGCGTTGGCAGCCTGGCCATGCCCCTGAACTGGTCCTCTAGTCACTGCTTGTGTCCATCGGATGGCAAGCAGGCTGGAGTTGGGAAGTGCCTGGCTGGCAAAGAAGCCTCTCAACTACCTCTTTGAGTGCCGGCAGCTGGGTGAAAAAGAAGCCTCCGATCCTCAGGAAGCTCAGTGTCAACATTACAAATATCATCCAAAATTAAATCAGAGTCCAAGGCAGAGCTTTCCTCAGAGTTCCAATTTAATAAAAGAGACATGTTGGTACATCTGTGAAAAACCCGAATCTTTTTTTTTTGCATAACAATTTTTATTGATTTTACAATTTTATAATAGGAAAGGGGTGTGTAGGGTATTTAACAAATATTTTAGAGCTTCCATGTCAGGGTTGGTAACCTCCTCCGAGACTTCATACAAAATAATTTCAATAAAAGGTGGAAAGAAATACATACATTTCATATCATAAATTCCATGCATTCAATCATTTATTTGTGTTAACATCCATGTAGGAGTTATAATACAAATAAAAAAATCATTTTTGTGATCTTAGCCTCTTTGCTATTGTTTCTTCTTCTTCCTTACTGCCGGTGGGTGGAGCCATGGCCCCTCCCGTTCCCCCATCTTCGTCCTCCAGGGTTGAGGTGTGTTTTTTAAGAAAGGCCTCCGCCTCTTCTACTGTTTTAATTCTGGCTCTGCCTCCCTCTCAGAACACCAACATTCCCTCTGGCATTAACCATTTGAACCACACCCCTTTTTATATAATGTTTTTGATAAGAAGGAATATTTCCTTCTTATTTCTCGAATTTTCTTAGGGATCTGTTTCAATATGGCAATATCTTTTTGTTGATATATCAAAGGTCCTCCCCTCTGCGCTCTCAGAATCTCATCCCTTGTTGACCTTTTTACAAATTTAATATGAATCTCTCTGGGTACGTTATTTATTCTGGCATATGCTGAATTGATTCTATAAATCAGGTTTATATCCCCCCAAATATGTTCTTTATTCTTTTTAGTGTATTATGCTCATTAAATCTTTTAAATTCTCAGAGTCTGACTCTGGGACATTTTGAAACCTTAAAAAAAAAAACCCAAATCTGAGCTTCTTGGGTTCCCCACCCAGTTGAAAGTTTATGATCTTGCCCTCACACCCACATGGTCCAATCTTCCACTGCCACGCTGGCAGTTCCACCCATCAAGTTCCAGTCAGGTGCAGAGGTGCAGAGACAAAGAGTAACCTTAGGCTTCTAGAAAGGAATTTTTTATTTTGACAACAACACATTCTACTCCTTACTGTTCCCCCCCCCCAATTCCCCACTAATGAAACAACATAGTAAAATAAGAGAGAGTGTGGCAGCCAAAGATCCTAAAAGGAAAATGACTTCAGGCCTGACACTTGGAGACTTCAAAAAGTCCTCCTACCAGTGCACCAAAAAGTCCTTCAACCAGTGAGAAGAAAGCTGTGCATGTGTGAAGATGGTGGCAGCGACTGGAGGTCTTTTTGGTGCACTGCACCAATGGAAAAGAAGCCTCTCGACTTCCATGTTCAGCAGACCCTTCACAGGGTCACTTTTCTCTGCGCCCAAGAAAGATCAAAAGGCATGGAGCAGCAGTCTTTAAGGACAAAGCTGGTATAGCCACCTAGAGGTAAGAAAACAAACAAACCACTGAGGGGAAGGAGGGAGCCCCCTGAAGATGACAGTGTTGTAACTGTTTCCAACCCCCCTCCGCAGCTTGGAGCTCCAAGTGGAAGAGGTCCTCAGCTGTTACAAAGAAGCGGCAGCTCTGGCTGTGCCACACCCTCTTCATTCTCTTTGAGAGCTGCTTTGTAAACAAGGAGCTTCTTCTTCTTTCCCACAGCCATGGGTGGAAGAGTTCATTCCGGAACGAGGCCAGTGAGGAAGGCAGCCGGGTCGAAGGGAGGCACCGCCTGAGCTCTCTGGGATGGGTAAACAATTGTGGGGAGGCAAAGGAGAGAGAGAAGAGAGGGAGCTGGGCAGGAGTCAAAGGAGGAGTAGGGCGGTTGCTCTTCTTCGCCCCTGCCCAGAGAAAGATTCTCCTGGTGGAAGGAGACTGAGAGAGGGAGGCTCAAGGCAGATCCACTTTAACTCAGAGGTGGCCATGGGTTGCTCTCACCCTCAGGCAACAGCTCCGCCTCCTCTCCTTCTCAAGCCCAGCAAGGAAGCCTGCTCCTCCAGCCAGATCCACCCAAGGAAGGAGACAGAGAGAGAGAGAGAGAGAGAGAGAGAGAGAGAGAGAGAGAGAGAGAGAGAGAGAGAGAGAGAGAGAGAGAGAGAGAGAGAGAGAGAGAGAGAGAGCCCGACTTGGCTGAGGTCCCTTTCCCCAAGCCAGAAGAAGCGGCAAGCACTAGGCCCCCACCCCTTCTGTGTTAGCTTAAACTCCACTCCACACTGCTTGAGAAAAAGAGCTTTATTTTCTTGCTTGGGCAGGGGAGCATCACAGTCTTTGTTCTTAACTGCTTCTTCTAGCTCAGGGAGAGCAGCTCAGTTGAGCCCAGCTCTCTCTCTCTTCTTTCTTGGGTGGATCTGGCAAAAGGAGCAGGCTTCCTTGCTGGGGTGGAACTGTTACCTGAGGGCAAGAACAACCCCCAGCGCCTCTGGGTAAGGACAGATGCTGCAGGAGGGCAGGAATGAAGAGATCAGAGAGCCCATGCAGGAAGAGAGGAAGCAGGCTGTCTTGAACACAAGTGGGCAGTTTGTAGCCAGTGCATTCTTTACTTGTTGGGGCACATTCCTTCCCCCTTAGTGGCGGGGGCAGCTTTATCATGCTGGGATACTGCTAGGTGCTGTGAGTGGGAGGAGTGTCTGCCTCCGTTGCCTCCAAAGGCAGAGGGCAGGTGCGTAGTGGCATGGAGCAGTGGACACTGGGGATGTGAGTGGAAGTTGCTGGACATTGGAGAGGTGCATCTGCCTTGCAAAAGTTGCCCGGCTCCATCCAGGAACTAAAGCGCACTGTGGTGCATGGTCAAGGCTGGTGAATATCCTGTGGTGGTGGGGCTTCCTAGGAGTGCCTGCCACTCAGCGCTACCTTTGGAGGCATGTGCTCCTCTCGGTGGGGCAGCGGTGCTGGCATGCTCTAGGCCTGAAGTCTCGCAACCACCCCACCCAGCCAAGCACGGCCTACCTGCTGGCAGTATCCCTGGGTTTCCCTGGTGACAGTCAGTTGGTTGTGGTCACTCCTCCAGCCCAGGCACATTTTTATTTTTATTTTATCAAATTTATACCCCGCCCTTCTCCTTGTTAGCTTTGGGGCTCCCAGAGTGGCCTATGTGGCTGCACCCAGGCTGGTGAAGTGCCTCGCAACCACCCACCTGTCACCAGGAAGACAGCCAGTACAGGTAAACCATGCAGTTGCTCCAAGCGGCGGTTGCTCCACCTGCCCAGGTGCAGTCAGACTGGAGCACTTTCTCTTCTGCCACTCCCAAAAGAAAGAAACAAGGGAAGGGACTCGAAGCCTGGTTGGAAGAGAGCTGTGGCAGCCTGCCTGTCTCTTTCAGGTACTTCAACCCCCAGGAGGGAGAGGGCCAGGCTGGCCGGGCTTATAAGAGACAGGCAATTATTTCTCCACTCTTGTCGCGTCTGCAGATAACCGACCAGTCACCCTGTTTAGGGTGACCTGCTCCCTTCTCCATCTGAGAGCGCAGGATACTCCCTTACAGGGTCGAGTAGAGGATTTTGGGTGTTATCTACACGATAAAATCGATTAGATTCGGGACGGGTTAGCCTCCGACTGGACTGGTTCAGATGAGCTGACGGAGGCAGGTCTTGAGAATGTCATCTGGGAGGAGTTCGATCCTGTGACTCCTGAGGACATGGACACCACATGTTTATTGGACCCGTGTCCCTCCTGGTTGGTACTGTCCTCCCAGGAGGTTACACGAGGCTGGCTCCAGGGAATTACTAACGTTTCTTTGAGTGAGGGGTTCCTGCTGGCTGCCTTGAAAGAGGCGGTGGTGAGGCCCCTCCTCAAGAAGCCCTCTCTGGATCTGGTTGTTTTGGCTAACTATTGTCCTGTCTCCAATCTTTGCTTTATCGCAAAGGTTGTTGAGAGTGTGGTGGCATGACAGCTCCCTCAGCATCTGGATGAAGCTGTCTATCTGGACTCGCGCCAATCCGGCTTTTGGCCTAGGTACAACACGGAGACAGCATTGGTCGCGTTGGTCGATGATCTCTGGAGGGTTCGGGATAGAGGTTGTTCGTCTATCCTGGTCCTACTAGTCTCTCAGCGGCTTTCATGCTGGTATCATGCTGCACCGGTTGAGGGGGTTGGGAGTGGGGGGCACCGTTTTACGGTGGTTCTCCTCCTATCTCTCTGACCGGTTGCAATTTGTGTTGGCAGGGGGGAGAGGTCGACATCAAGGGGCCTCACTTGTAGGGTCCCACAGGGATTGGTCCTCTCACCCCTTCTGTTCAACATTTATATGAAGCCGTTGGGCAAGATCATCCGTGGTTTTGGGGTAGAGTTCCACCAGTACGCTGATGACACTCAGCTGTACATCTCTACCCCAGACCACCCCAACGATGCCGTAGAAGTGATGTCCCGGTGTCTGGAGGCTGTGCGAGTCTGGATGGGGAGGAACAGGCTCTGACTCAACACATTCAAGACCGAGTGGCTGTGGCTTCCAGCATCACGGTATAGTCAGTTGATGCCATCTCTGACTATTGGGAGCGAGACATTGGCTCCCGCAGAGAGGGCTCGCAACTTGGGTGTCCTCCTGGACGCTCAGCTGTCCCTAGAAGACCACGTGACAGCCATGGCCAGGGGGGCTTTTTATCAGGTTCGCCTGATACGCCAGTTGCATCCCTTTCTGGATTGTGACGCCTTATGCACGGTCACTCAAGCCCTTGTCACCTCCCGTCTGGACTATTGCAATGCTCTCTACATGGGGCTTCCCTTGAGGTGTACCCGGAGGCTCCAGTTGGTTCAGAATGCGGCCACATGGGGGATTCTGGGAGCCTCTAGATGCTTCCATGTGACACCTCTTCTGCGTGAGCTGCACTGGCTGCCTGTGGCTTTCTGGATGCGCTTCAAGGTACTCGTGACTATCTTTAAAGCGCTCCATGGCAAGGGATCTGGTTACCTGCAAGACTGCCTCCTGCTGCCAAATACCTCCCTCCGACCAGTTCGCCCCCACAGACAGGGCCTCCTCAGGGTGCCGTCGGCCAAACAATGCCGGCTGGCGACCCCCCAGGGGAGAGCCTTCTCTGTGGCAGCTCCCACCCTCTGGAATGACCTACCCCCTGGGCTAAGGATGATCTTGGACCTACATCTCTTCCGTCGGGCCCTGAAGACACATTTATTCTGCGCTGCCGGCCTGTCGTAGTTTTAAAGGGATTTTAAATAGCGATTTTATTATGGGATTTTAAAGATGTAGGCCATTTATTTAATACCTTTTAACACATTGTTTTAGATTTTGTATCACTTATTTTATTATGGCTGTACACCGCCCTGAGTCCCGAAAGGGAGAAGGGCGGTATAGAAATCAAATAAACTTCAACTTCAACTTCCATAAAGGGAGCAGAGCTCTGCTGTGAATGGAGGGGAGAAAGCTCAGCTTCTCTCTGCCACAGCATTCACACTAAGTGCTGCAGCAGAGAGAATCCAAACTTTTTTCTCTGCCTCCATTCATAGTGAAGCTGCTGCAGCCTCTCCCCCCACACGTTGCCTAGTTATGGGCCCAGCCTATTCGGCCCTGCAGTATTTGGGTGGGGGAGTTCTCTGTTTGGGGGGCGAGAATTTGGTTGTAAAAATGCCAAGGGGTGGGCAGCCTTGGAGGGCCTGTTCATCATTCCCCTTTTCCTCTCAGTCCCTGCAAAACCAGAAATCTCCCTCCTCCAAGCAGCAACTGAGACTCTGCAGGGGCAAGGAGGGGGGACAGGAGAAGATAATCAGACAAGAGAAGCTAAAAGCCAGGAGCAATCCAATTCTGCAGCAAGACGAGTTTCTGCAAAAGGAAGGGGGAGGGAGCAGACTCTGCTTCAAAAGGCCTTTTAGCCATAATTGCCATCGCCGCCCTGGGTCCGTTTGGAGAAGGGCGGGGTATAAATTCAATAAAATCAAATCAAAAATCAAAGAGCAGATGTTGGGGAGCAAGGAGGAAAGGGGTCCAAGAAGCCCAGCACCCCAAAGAGGTCCCCATAGATGGGGCAGTGGGTGAAGCAGAGAAGCAGGGGGAGAAGTGGAGGGGATTTTCTTGATTGTTTTCCTTTGCTCCCCTCCCTGGAGGGAAGACCCGCATGGTCTCCGGGCTGCACTCACTTTTTTAAAAAAATTGGATGAAGTTGGGCCTCCATCCCTCTTGGAGCTCTGTTTGGCCGTCCACAATAGATTGCCAGGAAAAAGAAAAGAAAAAGCAGAGAGGGAAGTCTGCAAGATGATGGCAATGCTGTTAAATTGCTTAAGAAAGGAAGATTCATATGGGGAGCAACTCCAAGATCCATTTTCTTTAAGGCACCTGCTAGTGGACCTTCGAGATGGCAGTGTGGGGGGGGTGTTCCCCCAAAATGCCACGGGGATGCCTATCCCCACCCGCACATATTTCCAGATACTGCAGTGGAACAAGAGGGGGGAAGGAAGGGGCAGGTGTTCTCTATTAGGCTTGCGCATGAGGAAGGAGAAGCCGCTTCTCTCCTCCTAGCTGGCTGGCCTGTTAATTTGAAAATGAGCAATAAAAGAGAAGTACATTTCTGTACATAACAGAAAGGAAAGGAAAACATTGAGAAGTGTTGAGAAATTGAGGTGTGTGTGTGTGTGTGAATCAGGGAATTCTTTTTTTTTATTGAAAAAGTTTTATTCAAACAAATTTCCCCCCTTTTTACCCCCCCGACACATAATAAAAATCACATACAAATACTATACCCCCTCCCCTCACCCCGTCTTAGAATAAATTTCTCATTCAGATATTATACCCCCTCGCCTCCCAGCAAACACAATATAAATTTCTCTTAATATATCAATATCCCATTAACGCCATCTTCTAGCTTAATTAAACCTATATAAAACATAATATAAATTTCTCTTAAAAAAAAAACCATATCCCATTATTCCCATCTCTAGATTAATCATACATATATATTTCCCCACCCTCCACCCTAACCCTCCCCACCTCCCATTCAAACCCACCCCCCTGACTTCCGCTATACACCACTCTAATAATTCCAAACATCCCAAATATTATTTACTCTGTTCACCTATCAATCTAAACATTCTTACCTAAAAGCTACATAGTACTTCCTAGTCTGATATTTATTCTATATATAATCAATCCCTTAGAAACCTTATAACAAACCCATCATAAACACCCACACCTTTAATCTTTTAGCTAAACATTAAAATACATACATAATAATTTGCATCCTTCCTGGTTCAAAAGGTTTGCTGTTTTCCCCTCTCCATTTGCTTGATTACCCACTTAGCAACACAAAAGATGTAAAGATTACTCTAGTATTTGAAAAGAACAAAGTTACTTCTCTTTTCACAGAGGAAACAGAAGTGGTATAGAAAGATTTCAGATCCTATCACAGGAAGGATACAGTAAATTGCAAGCAAATTTCTACTTCAATACATACATGATGATAATTTCTTAGAATGTAGATACCATCTATAAAATATAATATAAACTTCTTCCAACAGATATTCCAAACCAAAAATGCAATATCGTAACAACCAGATCGACTGCAAATGCTCTAGTATATCCCTTTTACCTTATAGCTATGCCATTTAAGAGATTCAAATCCCAAACTAGATTCAACAAGACTTCTAAAGTTACAATAAATAACATTAGAAATAATAAACCTTGTCCAAATCCCATATTCATTTCCCCCCCCCCCCCCAAGTCTTGATTAGAGAGTTTCGGTTCATTCACTCGTAGGCCTTTTTCACATCCAAAAAAGTCAGCATTGCAGAGATCTACATATTTTTATCTAGATGGACAATTAAAAATTATGAGTTGCCTTGCATTCTCCCTCACATATCCCCTCTTAAATAACTGGCATCAATTTGTTGGAGTAAACACCCATATCTGCTAAGTTCTCCCTTCCAGCATTTTAATTAACCATTAGGTTACCTACATAATGATAATTTCTTCAAATCTAGATACCATCTGTAAAATATATTATAAAGATTCTCCCTTGAGTTCTATATCTATACAAATTTAGCATTTAACTTTCAAAGTTCGACCCAAGTTTTTCCCCAGAACACTAACATGATATTAATCCTTTCCGCGTCAATGTTCATAAATCCAACTCTTCAGGTCTGTTTCCTTCCGTAGCTGTTTGTAATACCAGTTTAAACAGCTGCCCCCACGAATAACAAAAAAACCCTTTATATAAGCAACCCCCGAGTGACTTTTCATCAGGAT
Organism: Rhabdophis nuchalis; assembly: GCA_039707465.1. Lineage (NCBI taxonomy): Eukaryota > Metazoa > Chordata > Lepidosauria > Squamata > Natricidae > Rhabdophis > Rhabdophis nuchalis. The sequence goes on from CM077647.1 coordinate 98,765,480, forward strand.
TATTAAATATATAAGCAACCCCCGAGTGACTTTTCATCAGGATTATTAAGTTCCAAAAACGTGATAGGGTAACAACCAGATCCACTGCAAATGCTCCTGTTCCAGTTTTCAGTCATAAGCCTTTTCCACATCCAAGAGAACCAGCATTGCAGAGATCTGCATATTTTTATCTAGATAGTCAAGTAACTGGCATCCAACTGTTGGCTAATTGCTTCTTCCTTTTATCCTTTTGTCTTTCTTAACTCGCCGAGATTGAGACCTCCTCTGCTTCTGCGGTTTCTGAATTCGTCTGGTGCTAGATCTGGCTTCACATTGCTCATCTGGTTTACATATTGGCATTCCAACGGATCCCCCTATAGCAGTCACTTGAGATCCGCTTGCAGCACCCTGGGCTTCCCTCTCTTTTTGTGTCTGCCTTATCTGTTCTTCTGTCTCTTTCTCAAACAGCCTCTGCTCTAAGGCGTCCAGGTCTGCTGGTGTTAGTGTAGATGTACGTGGGGGTGTTGCACTTGCCTTCAGTATTCCATCATAAAAATCTCTTGCCTTATCTATAGTGTTCAGACGATACCTCACCCCCTCATATCTGAATATAACACCCATTGGGGCATCCCACCTAAACGGTATCTCTCTTTTCTTCAACTCAGCTACCAAAAATCCAAAGTCCCTTCTAAGCTTTAATACAGCCGAAGGCAGCTCCTTAAAAACACTGATCAGTTGTCCATCTACATGAATAGAGGAGTAATAAGACTTCTGCACAATATCGTTTCTAAAGTTTCTCTCGGTGAAATATATCACAACATCTCTCGGTAATTGCCTTTGTAGTGCTATACGTGAATTTACTCTGTACGTTTTATCAATTTTAGCATAAATTTCACCAGGGTCCACTTTTAATAATATAGCCAGAGCATCAGCACAAGCTTTTCTTAAATCTTCTCTAGAATTCTCTCTAAGACCTCTCAGCCTAATGGCATGCTCCATTGATCTAAGTTGTAACATAATAACCTCATGATCTATCTTGCGCATGTTTCCCTCCATTTCCACAAATTTCAAATCCGTTTCCTTTGCTTTAACTTCCACCTCTGAGGCCAATCGCTCAATTTTAGAATCAACCTTAATTATAACTTCAGACAGGCTCTTAGCCATAGCTTGCATATTTCTATCCAGTTGATCATGTTTATCCTGAACCGCACTCTTAAATTGATCATGTTTATCCTGAACCACTCTCTTAAGTTCTGTACTTTCATTAGCTATGAAATTCATCAATTCTTTATAATCCTGGGCAGTTACTACACCAGTCCGTTCCGTTGCCATCTTTTAAACTTCCCAAGAAAAATGCTCTTCGAAATATCCAAATAAGTCAATAAATCAAATAGTGCGTTTGGCTTTATAACTTGCTCCCCCTTTCCGCCTGCAGCTGTCCGCTATCAGCCAGGGGTTAAGCAGAGACCAAAATCCACAAATCAGTAATTAGACAAAGCAACTAGCTTTCGTTTCATTTCATCTGGTAGTTAACGCCATCTTGAATCCTTTGTTCTAAGAGCTGTATCTTAAAACAGTTCACGAACTTTAATTACTTGCGTTTAGATTCCTTTGAAGTACGAACGCTTGAAATATAGTCCTTCTTGATGGATTGCCTGGAGCATATTTTAAAGAGTTGTTTACCGTTGTCTTGCTTCGCTAAACCCTTAGCGAAGGGGTCCAGCAGCCTGGAACTAAAGCCGCTGAGAAGGGGAGCTCTCCTTGCCTGCTTCCCAGAGGCTATAATACCTTCTGGAAAGCTACACAAGAGGCTCAACCCGACAGCATGAGTTCTCCCATAAATTCCTAAGGATTTATGAGTATCCGAGACATTTACGATGTTATAAAAACGCCTCTACAAGCTGATGGATCGACAAGCTCATAAGAGCCTGTCCGCAACAGCCGAAGCTCAACCCGGAAGTCGAATCAGGGAATTCTTGACAGGAAATATTGTTTTGTATTCCTGTTAAATTAGGACTGGTTCTTTGTGAAGGATCTGTGAGAATTTTGAAATATTGCAATAAGAAGAAAAAACCAGAAATATTTAATTAAAGGAGAAGAGAAATAATGGTAAAACATCCACTAAAGGCACTAAATGCCTTTCTAATGTGTTTTCAATTGTAGGATTGGAAATATTTGATTGACTGTATGCTTTAATGTTGAAAAAGAATAATCTTTATCAATATACCCGTATTTGCCGGCGTATAAGACGACTGGGCGTATAAGACGACCCCCCATTATTTCCACTCAAAATATAGAGTTTGTTATATACTCGCCGTATAAGACTACCCCCTCTTCCGCACACCTTCCACACACCAAATAAAAGCCGGAAGGTGTGGTCTGTTTTATGGGAGTGGCTCAGTTGTCATGTCACCCGGTGGGCGTGGGCAACTTGGAAAATGTGGTGAAACATTAATGCTTAGCAACCAAAATTTTGGGCTCAATTGTGGTCATAAGTTCTTTCTTTCTTTCTTTCTTTCTTTCTTTCTTCCTTTTCTTCCTCCTACCCTCCATCCCTTTCCTTCCTTCCTTCCCTCCCTCCTACCTTCCCTCCCTTTCCTTCCTTCCTTCCCTCCCTCCTTCCCTCCATCCCTTTCCTTCCTTCCCTCCCTCCTACCCTCCATCCCTTTCCTTCCTTCCTTCCTTCCCTTCCTCCTACCCTCCATCCCTTTCCTTCCTTCCTTCCCTCCCTCCTACCTTCCCTCCCTTTCCTTCCTTCCTTCCTTCCCTCCCTCCTACCCTCCATCCCTTTCCTTCCTTCCTTCCCTCCTACCCTCCATTCCTTTCTTTCCTTCCTTCCTTCCTTCCTTCCCTCCCTCCTACCCTCCATCCCTTTCCTTCCTTCCTTCCCTCCCTCTCCTTCCCTCCCTCCCTCCTACCTTCCCTCCCTTTCCTTCCTTCCTTCCCTCCCTCCTACCCTCCATCCCTTTCCTTCCTTCCCTCCCTCCTACCTTCCCTCCCTTTCCTTCCTTCCTTCCTTCCTTCCCTTCCTTCTACCCTCCATCCATTTCCTTCCTTCCTTCCCTCCCTCCTACCTTCCCTCCCTTTCCTTCCTTCCTTCCTTCCCTCCCTCCTACCCTCCATCCCTTTCCTTCCTTCCCTCCCTTCTACCCTCCATCCCTTTCTTTCCTTCCTTCCCTCCCTCCTACCCTCCATCCCTTTCCTTCCTTCCCTCCCTCTCCTTCCTTCCCTCCCTCTCCTTCCTTCCTTCCTTCCTTCTTTCTTCCTTCTTTCACCCCTCCCTTCCTCCTCCCTCTTCTTTCCTTCACTCCCTCCCTCCCACCATTCATCTTTTTCTATTTTTCTTTCTTTCTCTTTCTCTGTTTCTGTCTCTCTCTCTGTGTATCTGTCGCTCTCCTCCCTCCGCCCACTTCTGTCACTCTGTGTGTGTGTATGTGTGATTACCTCTCTCCCCCCCTCTCTATTTCTGCCTCTCTAAGTCTGTCGCTCTATGTGTCTGTCATTCTCTCCCCCTTCCCCCCCCCAAGCAGCAGAGGGGAGGTTATCCCGCAACGGGCGAGCGAGCGAGCGGACGGAGGACACGGCGCCACACGCGGCTGGAAGAAAGGTGGGCGTGCGCGCCCAGATGGTGCTTAAGGTAGCCGCAGCTCGGGTCCTCTGCCCGCCCGCTCGCCCATTGCAAAATAACCTCCCCTCTGCTGCTGGGGGGGGCAGGGGGGAGAGAATGACAGACACACAGAGCGGCAGACTTAGAGAGGCAGAAATAGAGAGAGAGAGGCGCTCTCGGCCATCCTCTGCCCAGGGGGCTTCTCCCTCCTCCTCCTCTCCGGCCCTGCGGCCCGGTTCTTGTGAAGCCGCGGACCGGCACCGGTCAGTGGACCGGGGGTTGGGGACCCCTGGTCTAACAGACACACAGAGGGGAAAGAGACAGAGGGGGAAGGATGTGGAAAAGCGGCAAGTCTCCGCGCGGCTGTGGAGGGTTTCCTCCTTCCCCCTCTGTCTCTTTCCCCTTTGTGTGTCTGTTAGACTCTGGTTCCCGGATGGCGTCCAGAGCCAGCATGACCCGGCGTATAAGACGACCCCCCCACTTGGAGGCATGTTTTTCGGGGCCAAAAAGTCATCTTATACGCCGGCACATACAGTAAATCATTGTAGTAAGCTGAATACCACTGTAGAACATCATTTCTCACCAAAAATGCAATTTAATGGAGAGTAAAGTAAGATTTTACACAGGCAAGAAAAAATATGAAGAATAGGTGGTGCCTGGCTCAACAAAGGGGAGGGGTCACTATCAGTTTAATTCCACTTGCATTGCCTAAAGGGATTCAGATGTTGCTTTGCCTCTAATGGTTTCCATTCTTCTTAATTAAAGGTTCCTTTTGAAATAATCCGTTTCAAGAACCTTTACTTTCTTAAGTTAGGAGAGGAGCCATTACATAAAGAGCCATCACATAAAGCAACATCTGCAAATTGGTCAAACAGGAGAGACATTTGCTCTACAGAGGGGACCCTGCAAATCATGTCTGAGCACAACAGCGAACAAGGGGAAGCTGATTGCTGGAGGGAGATGCCAACCTCTTCCCAACCAGAGATCTGCTCCATATACACTGTTGGAGAGGATGACGTGAGCCTAGAGGACCCAAAAAAGCCCTGCAGGTCAATCAGCATCGGGATGAAAGATGGCTGGAATGGGAGAACCAGTGAGAACTCTTACCTGAGGGAGCTGAAAACCAGGGTGGAAAGTGGAGCTAAAAGCCCCCTCTGACCAGAAGGAGCTAAATGAAGTCTCACTGAGAGAGGATTGTCTGAAGAGATATGTAATCCAGTTGATGATGGAGATTTTGGAAAATCTCAACATCCGGGAGGAGCCAGAACAGCAACCAAGTGTTGTGGGAAGGGCGGCAACCACGGATGATGCCAGGGGAACTAACCGCCCTCTGAGTCCTGCTGATCAAGCAGATGGCACAGCAGCAACAGCTAGGAACCCAGCAAACCCTCCTCCAAGTTGGCACATGGATTGGGGGGTGCCCCCAACCAACCCTGAAACCTTCAATTAGAAAGGAAAACTCCTTCCCTTGGGGTGAAGTTTGATGGGAACCCCAAAAAATTGGGATTCTTGGTGGCACACGTTCTCACCTACAATCAAGAATATGGGCGTGACTTTCAAACCCAAGGATCCTGAGTAAGAGTGGTTACCCTAGCCCTGGAAGGAGCCACTGCCCAATGGATGGTGAAACTACATGATGCTGATATGCCAGAACTATGGGACTTTGACTATTTCATGATGGGCTTGAGATGATGTTTTGAAGACATTACCGCATTAAAGAAATAGGGATGCTGGCCAGTGGCAGAGTATACCGAAGAATTCCGAGACCTGGCATGTCATGTGAACTGGCCAGAAGATATCCTGGTAAGTTGGTTCAAAGACAGGCTGAGTGATGACCTCTACAATGCTCATGTGGCCCGAGGGGCACCAAACTGCCTACATGAGTGGTATCTCACTGCTGGAGAGGCAGAGATCGACATGGCCAGGAACAAGTACCGAGTGGGGAGAATGTGGAAGAAATCCCCCCCCCCCCATGGAAGCAAGAGCCTTTCAACCCGCAAATGGCATTTTCTCCAAAACCCTCAGCCTGTTTCAAGTTACAACCCTGGTGTGGTGGGCCTTCACAAAGAAATCAATGACTTTTATAAGGATATGTCTTCTCGACCCGAAGAGGAAAGAATGCAGGTAGAGGTGGTGAACAGGATTGAATACGTAATAAAGGAACTCTGGCCCAATGCGGATGTGCAGATATTTGGAAGTTTTAAGACTGGTTTATATTTACCTACTAGCGATATTGACTTGGCAGTGTTTGGAAAATGGGAGACTTTGCCACTATGGACCTTGGAAGAAGCACTTCAAAAGCACAACTGTACTCAGCGGCTGACCTCCATGCCCTGCGGGAGTCCTCCCTCTCGCAGGTTTCGCCCTCAGCTTTAATGAGGGCCCACCTCAATGATGGGTTTGTCAACCAAGAGAGGTGGTCAAAGCGGAAATTAAGGGAGTTTTTAATTAAATTTTTAATCCAGGTCTTAAGGGGCTCCAGGGAGGGGGAGGGTCAAACCAAAATTAGGGTGGTGGGTGAGGGGGAAAACCCACCGGGGAATGCCTCCAGGCCGGCTTGCGGTTCCGACAGCGAGGGTATAGTGTCTAGAATTGGGGAGGGGGTGAGGGTCTGTCTAACAAAGGGCTATTCCCTCAAGACTGTGTATGGGAGGGGTAGGTTGGTGGGAGCCGGGGGCCATATTATATAAAGGGAGGGCGCACCTGCTGTTTGCGAGCGGTGGTGCGCTCCGGCCCTCATGGCTCCTCTTGCGACCCAGGGGTTTCAGGATCTCAGGGCTGATGTTGTGTAATGCCAGGTCCGTGGTTAATAAAGCCCCCCTCATTCATGATCTGATTTTGCAGGGGGGGGGGCAGATCTGACGGGTATTACGGAGACCTGGCTGGGCCAAGAGGGGGGATGCCCCTCATTGAAATGTGCCCACCGGGTTACTGTGCATTTCATCAGCCACGAGCCCAGGGTCGGGGTGGGGGGTGGCAGTTGTCATAAAGGAGGGTCTGGACCCAAGGGAGACCACTGTGCCGCAGACAGCTGGCTGTGAGTCTCTATGTGTGAAGTGGGCTCATGGGAGGCAGTTGGGCTTGCTGATTGTGTACCTAGCTCCCTGCTACGTATCAACAGCCCTACCCGAGCTTCTCAATGTGATAGCCGAGATGGCAGTTGATACCCCAGGCTGCTAGTCATGGGGGATTTCAACCTGCCATCGATAGGCGAGGCATCTGAGGCGACACGGGAATTCATGGCCTCCATGACGGCCATGGACCTGACCCAGTTAGTTCATGATGCCACCCACACTGGAGGACACCCGCTGGACTTACTTTTTGTCTCCGGCCAGTGGTTGAGTGATCTGGGTTTAGGGGAAATAGCCGTCGAACCCCTGTCATGGTCAGATCACTCTCTCCTTCGGCTAGGCTTTCCAACCGCTGCACCCCACCGCGGGGAGGCGGAACCGGAAGCGGTAAGATGGTTCCGCCCCAGGCGCCTGATGGACCCTGAGAGGTTCCAGATGGAGCTTCGGCCAATACCTGAGACCCTGACCCGCGACTCGAGTTAGGACCTAGTGGCCCCTTGGAATAGTGCGGCCAAGGGGGCCCTGGACTGGGTTGTGCCTTTGCGGCATCTCACCCGGCACCATACCACCTTGGTTCCCTGGTTTTCTGAGGATCTGAGGGTGATGAAATGCAGGAAGAGGCGCCTAGAGAGCGGTTGGTGGGCCACCCGCTCCAAGTCTGACCGGACACTGGTAATGTCGCACTTGAAGACCTACCTTGTGGCGATAGGAGCGGCGAAGCGTAATTATTTCTCCACTCTTATTGCATCTGCAGATAACCGCACTGCCGCCCTGTTTAGGGTGACCCGCTCACTTCTTCACCAGAGGGTGCGGGATGCCCCCTTGCAGGGTCATGCAGAGGAATTTGGGTGTTATCTGCATGATAAAATCGATCAGATCTGGGACGGGTTGGCCTCCGATTGGACTAGTTCAGATGGGCTGACGGAGGCAGGTCTTGAGTCTGCTATCTGGGAAGAGTTCGATTGTGTGACTCCTGAGGACATGGACAGGATGCTGGGGCGGCTGAACACCACCACATTTTTATTGGACCCGTGTCCCTCCTGGTTGGTACTGTCCTCCCAGAAGGTTACATGAGGCTGGCTCCAGGGAATTGTCAACGCTTCTTTGAGTGAAGGGTTTCTGCCAGCCGCCTTGAACAAGGCGGTGGTGAGGCCCCTCCTCAAGAAGCCCTCCCTGGACCTGGCTGTGTTGGCCAACTACCGTCCTGTCTCCAAACTCCAATTTCTTGCGAAGGTTGTTGAGAATGTGGTGGCGTGGTAGCTCCCTCAGCACCTGGAGGAAACTGTCTATCTGGACTTGCACCAGTCCCGCTTCTGGCCTGGGTACAGCACAGAGACGGCATTGGTCGTGTTGGTGGATGATCTCTGGAGGGCTCAGGATAGGGGTTGTTCCTCTATCCTGGTCCTGTTAGATCTCTCAGCGGCTTTTGATACCATCGACCATGGTATCATGCTGCACCAGCTGGAGGGGCTGGGGTGGGGGACACCGTTTTATGGTGGTTCTCCTCCTACCTCTCCAACCGGTTGCAATTTATGTTGGCAGGGGGGCAGAGGTCGATGTCGAGATACCTCACCTGTGGGGTACCACAGGGGTCGGTCCTCTCGCCGCTCCTGTTCAACATTTATATGGAGCCGTTGGGTGAGACCATCCGTGGTTTCGGGGTAGAGTTCCACCAGTATGCTGATGATACTCAGCTGTACATCTCTACCCCGGACCACCCCAACGATGCCGTGGAAGTGATGTCCCGGTGTCTGGAGGCCGTGCGAGTCTGGATGGGGAGAAACAAGCTCTGACTCAACCCGTCCAAGACCAAGTAGCTGTGGCTTCCGGCGTCATGATATAGCCAGTTGGTTGCATCTCTGGCTATTGGGGGTGAGTCATTGGCCCCTACAGAGAGGGCTCGCAACTTGGGTGTCCTCCTGGACTCTCGGCTGTCTCTAGAAGACCATATGACAGCCATGGCAATGGGGGCTTTTCATCAAGTTGGCCTGATACACCAGTTGCGCCCCTTTCTGGATTGTGACGCTTTACGCACGGTCACTCAAGTCCTCGTCACCTCCTGTCTGGACTATTGCAACGCTCTCTACATGGGGCTCCCCTTGAGGTCCACCCGGAGGCTCCAGTTAGTTCAGAATGCGGCTGTGCGGTGTATTCTGGGAGCATCTAGATGCTCCCATGTGACACCTCTTCTGTGTGAGCTGCACTGACTGCCTGCGGCTTTCCGGGTGTGCTTCAAGGTACTAGTAATCACCTTTAAAGCGCTCCATGGCAAGGGACCTGGTTACCTGCAAGACCGCCTCCTGCTACCAAACACCTCCCACTGACCAGTTCGCTCCCACAGAGAGGGCCTCCTCAGGGTGCTGTCGGCCAGGCAATGTTGGCTGGTGACCCCTAGGGGGACAGCCTTCTCTGTGGCAGCTCCTGCCCTCTGGAATGACCTACCCCCTGACCTATGGACGACCACGGATCTGCACCTTTTCCGTCGGGCCTTGAAGACCTATTTATTTCGTGTGGCCGGCCTGGCATAGTTTCAATTGTTTTTAGTAGGGTTTTTAGTAGGACAGGCTAATCATTTAATATATTTTTAACGTATTTTATGTTTTATACTATTGATTTTTATCATTGCCTGTACACTGCCCTGAGTCCCGAAAGTGAAAAGGGTGGTATAAAAATCTAATAAATAAATAAATAATAATAATAATAATAATAATAATAATAATAATAATAATAATAATAATAATAATAATAATAATAATAATAATAATAATAATAATAATAATAATAATAATAATAATAATAATAATAATAATAATAATAATAATAATAATAATAATAATAGTGGAAAAGAGGAGCACCGAGCTGCACAATGCTGTTCTCAAGCACCGGCTAGAAAACCAGAGTGCCCATTAGGAGGGAAACCTACGAAACTGGGCCAACATGGGAAGGAAATGGCACTGAGGAGCAGTGAGATCGTAGAATCTCCACTCCTTCCCCTCTCAGAGGAGGAAACCCCAGCTTCTTGGGAAGAGGAACCATACTCGTCAGGGAGTGATCCAGAGGATTAGCCACTGGTAAGCAAACCAATTAAATCACTTACCCTCCCGCAAGACTGTTTATCCCCAACTGGGAGAGGGGGATAAAAATCTCTGCTTTAGTGGACTCAGGGTGCATCCACTGTTTGATCAGCCCAACTGTGGTAAGGGAGTTCAGGATTAATGTAAGGAAGCTGAAGAGCCCCATAGCTTTTTGCCAACTAGATGGTTCAATAGCAGGAGGGAGGGCAGTTTAATTTGCCACTGAGTCTCTATAGGTTGGCATTGGAAGCCACAAAGAAATACTTATGTTTATAATGATGCCAGGCATGGATCGCCACTAGTTTTGGGCATGGAATGGCCATGGAATGGCCACTATTTTTGCATGGCTGAAAAAATGGAAGCCCAAAATTAATTGGAAGCAAGACCCATAAGAGTGCAACCCCCGCAGGCTAGGTGGTCAGGGAATACAGAGCCAGGGCCTGAGGCTGATGTTTTGTAATGCCAGGTCCATTGTCAACAAAGCCCCCCTCATCCATGACCTTGTGTCAGAGGGGGAGCCGGACCTGGCTGGAATAGCGGAGACCTGGCTGGGCCACGAGGGTGGACTCCCCCTCGTTGAAAAGTGCCCACCAGGCTACCACGCTTTTCATCAGCCCCGGGCCCTAGGTAGGGGTGGTGGGGTGGCGGTCATAATAAAGGAAGATCTTGAGCCGAGAGAGACCATTGTGCCATAGACCACCGGTTGTGAGTCCCTCTGCGTGAAGTGGGGCCTAGGGAGGCAGTTGGGCTTGCTGGTTGTATACCTGGCTCCCCGCTATGTAGCAGCAGCCCTGCCCGAGCTCCTGGAGGTGATCGCTACGGTGGCAGTTGAGACCCCCAGACTTTTGGTCATGGGGGACTTTAATCTGCCATCGGTGGGCGAATCATCCGTGGCAGCTCGGGAGTTCATGGCTCCCATGATGGCCATGGACCTGACCCAATTAATTCAAGGCCCCACCCACGAGGGTGGACATACACCGGATCTCATCTTTGTCTCTGGCCAATGGAAGAGTGATCTGGGTATAGGGGATATAGTCATCACGCCCTTGTCATGGTCAGACCACTCACTTCTCCGGCTCGACTTTCCGACCGCTACTCCCCTCCGCAGGCGGAACCAGAGCCATCGATCTGGTTTCGCCCCAGGCGCCTTATGGACCCGGATGGGTTCCAGACGGCGCTTGGGCCACTTCCTGTACCCCTGACCCGCGCCCCGATGGAGGACCTCGTGGCCGCATGGAACACTGCGACCACGGGGGCCTTGGATCGGGTCGCGCCCTTGCGGCCTCTCTTGCGGCGGCGAGTCGCCCCAGCTCCTTGGTTTACCGAGGAGCTGAGGGTGATGAAACGCCACAAGAGATGCCTAGAGAGAAGATGGAGGTCTACCCGTTCTGAATCTGACCGGACACAAGTAAGAGCCCAGTTACGGACTTACATTGTGGCGCTGAGAGTGGCCAAACGTCATCATTGTGCCACTCTCATAGCATCCGCAGAAAACCGCCCTGCCACCCTGTTTAGGGTGACCCGCTCCCTCCTTCAACAGAGGGTGCGGGAAGCCCCGCTACAGGGCAGAGCAGAGGAATTTGTGACTTTTCTGCAGGAGAAAATCGCTCAGATACAGAACGAGTTAGCCCCCATTGATGGCCCAGTGGGATGCCACGAGACAGATCTTGTTTGGGAGGAGTTTGACTCCGTTACTTCCGAGGATATGGACAGGCTACGTGGGTGACTGCGAGCCATCACATGTTTATTGGACCCGTGTCCCTCCTGGCTTGTATTGGCATCCTGGGAGGTGACACGAGGCTGACTCCAAGAGGTTGTCAACGCATCCTTAAGTGAGGGTTCCTTGCCTGCTTCCCTAAAAGAGGCTATGGTGAGGCCCCTCCTTAAGAAGCCCTCTTTGGACCCAGCTTTATTAAACAACTATCGTCCAGTCTCCAACCTTCCCTTTTTGGCGAAGGTTGTTGAGAGTGTGGTGGCACAAGGGTTTCCCCGTCACCTGGAGGAAGTTGATTACCTAGACCCGCGCCAGTCCGGCTTTCGGCCCGGGCATAGCACTGAGACGGCATTGGTCGCGTTGGTTGATGATCTCTGGAGGGCCAGAGATGGGGGTTGTTCCTCCATCCTGGTCCTATTAGACCTCTCGGCGGCTTTTGATACCATCGACCATGGTATCCTATTGCATCGGCTGGGGGGGTTGGGGGTGGGAGGCACCGTTTTACGGTGGTTCTCCTCCTACCTCTCTGGCCGATCGCAATTTGTGTTGACAGGAGAGCAGAGGTCGACCTCGAGACCCCTCACATGTGGGGTGCCTCAGGGGTCGGTCCTCTCGCCTCTCCTGTTCAACACATATATGAAGCCGCTGGGTGAGATCATCCGTGGTTTTGGGGTAGAGTACCACCTGTACGCTGATGATACACAGCTGTACATTTCTACCCCAAACCACCCCAACGATGCCGTAGCAGTGATGTGCCAGTGCCTGGAAGCCGTGCGGATCTGGATGGGAAGTAACGGACTCAGGCTCAACCCGACCAAGACCGAGTGGCTGTGGTTTCCGGCTGCCCGATTCAACCAGCTGACTCCATCGCTGGCTATAGGGGGCGAACATCTTGCCCCTGTGGATGGGGCGCGCAACTTGGGTGTCCTCCTGGATGCCCGGCTGTCCATGGAAGATCAAGTGACAGCCGTGGCCAGGAGGGCGTTTTACCAGGTTCGCCTGGTTCGCCAGTTGCGCCCCCTATTGGATCAGGACGCCCTTCGCACAGTCACTCATGCTCTCGTGACATCGCGACTGGACTATTGTAACTCTCTCTACATGGGGCTTCCCTTGAGGTGCACCCGGAGACTTCAGATGGTTCAGAATGCAGCCGCGCGGGCAATCTTGGGTACCTCCAGATCTGCCCACATAACTCCACTTCTGCGCGAGTTGCACTGGCTGCCTGTCGTCTTCCGGGTGCGCTTCAAGGTATTAGTCATCATTTTTAAAGCACTCCATGGTTCGGGACCTAGCTATCTGCGGGATCGGATCCTGCCTCATACATCCTCACGGCCGATTCGCTCCCACAGAGAGGGACTTCTCCGGGTGCCGTCCACTAGACTCTGTCAGCGGGCGACGCCCAGGGGAAGGGCTCTCTCTGTGGCGGGCCCAGCCCTCTGGAACGACCTTCCCCCCGACATCAGAACAACCACGGACTTCCGCTCCTTCCGTCTGAAACTAAAAACTCATCTTTTCCGTTTGGCCAGCCTTGGGTAGCCTCTCTCTACAGGGTCTAGCTGTTTTAATTGGGTATTTTAGCAGGTTAAGGGGATTTTAGCACAGGCGCAGATTTAATTTGTTTTTAATTGTATTTGTATATTTATTGTATTGTGGTTTTAGTTTTCCCTGTGCACCGCTCCGAGTCCCTACGGGAAGAGGAGCAGTCTGTAAATTAAATCATTCATTCATTCATTCAGATGCATGTGACATTTGCTGAGAATCCACAACAGGAAACTGAGGAGGCAGAGCACCAAGAAACAGCAATGCCTGCTTACAATGTGCCAACCCAGAGCATACCCAAAGAATACAAGGACTTGGCTGAGGTTTTTAGTGAAAAAGTCTCTGATGAGCTTCCTCCCCACCGCTCTACTGACTGTGCAATAGAAATTCTACCCAGGGCCAAATTCCCTAAACCCAAAAGGTATAGCATGTCTCTGAAGGAACTGGAAGAACTGACGACATTCATTGAGAAAAACCTAGTTTCATTGAACCAGCCCAGCCAAAAATTGCAGCCCCATTATTGTTTAGAGAGAAAAATAAACATCTCTGTGTTTATTTTCAAAACTTAAATTCTATCAGTGTGGAGAATATGTACCCCTCACCCTCATGAAGGATATGCTAGCACACCTTGCGAAAAGGAGAATTTTTTCAAAGCTGGATTTAAGGTGGCTTACTACCATATCAGAATTAAGGAGGGAGATGAATGGAAGATGGCATTTAACATCCCTCTAGGATGCTATCAATTCAAAGTGCTACCATTTGGGCTACAAGGGGCCCCTGCAGTGTTTATGCAATTAATAAATGAAGTGTTGCAGGAACATTTACATAAGGGCTGTCTAGTTTATATAGATGACATCTTGTTATATTCTGAGACCAAAGCATCACATGTAAAACTGGTCCGGGCGGTTCTGAACAAACTTTGCTCTGCCAAACTTTATGCTAAACTCTCCAAATGTGAATTCCACCAAGGAAAAATTGATTACTTAGGATACTGCATTTCACACCAGGGCATAGAAATTGATCCTTCAAAGGTACAGGCAGTACTTGACTGGGATCCACCCAGAACATGTAAACAGTACAAAGCTTCTTGGGATTTGCCAAGTTTTGCAGCCAGTTTATCCCTGCTTTTGCCCAGATTGTTCTCCCCATCACCAAGCTCTTAAAAATGAAGGGGGAGGGTAACCCAAAACCCAAGCAGCCTTTGAACTGGACAATGGAATGCCAAGCTGCATTTGAAAAACTTAAATGACTGTTTTCAGCAGAGCCAATTCTAAAGCACCCAGACACAGAGAACCCATTCATCATAAAGCAGATGCTAGCGATGTAGTAATAGGAGCAGTCCTGCTTCAGAAAAATGAGCAAGACCAATTACAACCATGCACTTACACATCCAAAAAATTAAATGAATCTGAGCAAAGGTGGGCCATTTGGGAGAAAGAGGCTTATGCAGTTTGGTGGGCTCTTTTAACCTGGAGGCATTTCCTAGAGGGGAGCAAGATCCCTTGGGGTCCATCCCTGAATAGGAAGCAAGGTGGAACAGATTTCACAGATTTGTAGTCTCAAAGAAAAAGTAAACTGGCTTTACTTATTTTTTAATGGATTCTGTAGCCTTTATATTTCAGAAAACCCACATAACCAATGCCAGTGCCATTAAGCCTATAAATAGTGGAAAATGGGATATCAACATGCTTCAAAAGAAATAATATATAAACTATACATTTTCTGAGATATTATATTGGTATGCCAGTAACTATACAAGACATTTTTTTTTTATATTGAAAAAGTTTTATTGGTTTTACATTTTTTAACAGGATAGGGTAATGGTTACAAAGAAATTTTGAGAGCATTCACGTTAGAGTCGTCGGACCTTCCGAGACCTCAAAATACACAATAAAAAAGTTAACATAGAAAACATTTTCCATACCACTACAAGATGAGAGCAAGTACATTTACCTAAATTCTCCGTTCCATGCTGTCAGACATTTACAAAAAGTCCAGATAGAAATATTATGCAAAATTGTTCAAGAAAAATCAAGGCAAAGTTATTTTTTTGATCTAAGTCTTTTGGCTATTGTATCTTCTTTCTCTCCTCCCTGGCCCCCCGTAGGCGGGGCCGTGGCCCCCTCCGTCCCCCCTGGATCTTCCCCCAGGACAGAGGAATATTTTTTAAGAAAGGCTTCTGCCTCAGCAACTGTCCTCACTCTTCCTCCTTCCCAGAACACCAGCATCCCTTCAGGTGTCATCCACTTGAACCAAATCCCGTGATCAAACAAGGTTTTAGACAAGAAGGAAAAATTCCTTCTTGCATCTCTAATTTTTCTAGGGATCTGCTTCAAGATAGTGACCGTTTTTTGTTGGTGAGTTAGAGGTTTCTCTCTCTGCGCTTTCAGGATTTCCTCTCTGGTTGACCTTCTAACAAATTTCACATGTATCTCTCTAGGCACTTCATTTATCCTGGCATATGCAGAATTAATTCTATAGGCTAGGTCAATGTCCCCCCTGATCTCATCCTTAGGTTTATGTAAATAGTCTGCTAAAATTGTACTCATAAGATCAGGCAGGCATTCACCAGATTCCTCAAGAACATTCTGAAATCTCAAAAAATATGTCATTCTTTCCATATCTATCCTAGACACATGCCCATTTATTTCCCCCACCTCATTAGAAACATTTTTAATCTCTCCCTTAGCCCCCTCCAACCCCCCTTCCAGTTCTTCATTCTTCTGTGTGTTCTCCAACACTTGCTTCCGGGTATCCAGTAGTTCCTTCTTGAAGGTAATATTTTCAGCCCTCTGGGCCTTTATTTCTGATATCAAAGTCTGCATAGAGGTTTCAAGAGAAGCCATCCTTTGTTCCAAATTTACAAGTGCTGCTTCTTGTGCCATGGTTAAAAGTTAGAGTCACTGCCACCAAGATGGCGTTTTCCGGGTGGGGCTGGTGGGGCAAATCAGGAGCTCAGTTCAGTTCAGGGCTGTGAAGTTGCAAACAATTCAGAAACCAAAAGAGACACAGTTTCCCAGGTCAGCAAATAGTAATAACGAAGGTATTCCAGAGAAGAAATCACAAATCCATCAAAAGAATTTTTTTTTTCAAAAATCCAGAGAGAGTCCTGCTTTCAAAGAGACGCTGGAAATTTTCCTTAGTTGAAATAGTCAGGCAGGGACAAAGAAAAGCCACTTCCACCGCCCATCTCAGAGCCAGAGGGAGAGAGTAGCAAAATAAGAATTTTTTTTTTAACCAGCCAGACCCAGAAACAATGTTGCAAAGAATCGCATTCCACTTTCCCTTGTTAAAGACCGTCCGGAGTGAAAGTTTCCACTTTCTCTTTGCAGAGAAGCCATTTTAACGTGCCGCTTAAATCCGAGGGGTTTTTTTTTTAGAAATAAATACCCCCCTCCCAGTCCGTTCAGCCTGGCTGGCAGCAAGGAAAAAAAAAGGTGTTCTTTTAAACTCACTCTCCCTCGCAGCTGAAGCCTCGGTGATCCGCCCGGTCTCTCCGTTCAGCCCTCTCCATTAAAGCGAGTGGCGCCGACAGCCGTTGGCGAAGGAAAAAAACCCCGCAGCATGTTCCTCTCCACCTAGGTCGCAGAGAGGAGCGCTCTCCCCACCGCCGTGACGAGGGACGCTCCCTCTGAGCCGACCCTACGGGAAACCTCCGGTAACCGGAGAGTTTCGCCCCCGTGGGGGGGCAGAAAAGGCAACAAAGCGGCGAGCGAGCCCTAGGCTCGCCCGTCGCCGCTGGAGCCGGATACCGGAAGCATATACAAGACATTTTTGTTGGCAGTTGTCATGCCCTCCTGCAGCATGGCATCTTATCAAAACTTCATCCTATACATGATTATGACATCTGTCACATCTGGCATGCAAGGAATCTGAATTACATCTTTTCCTAAGCCTTATCCTTCAACACCTAGCAAAACTAAAGATAAACTTTCCCCTATAAAAGAATTGTGTAATATCTGTGAATTTGAGGACTGCATTTAATTTTTGACTAGCATGTCATGGATTACACTGGAAAAGTTTTATAGCACCTGTTTTCCCCTTAAATTCCTGCAAAATGTAAAAAAAACACCAACATCTTAGACTATACCTACTTGAGGAGACTCACCATAGATAGGGTGTTGCTGCACTACCTGTAGGCATAGCTAAAGGATGCTAGTCTGAGGAGGAGCTAACGTCGCAACAGAAAGGACAACACCAATACTTTTGGGTGGTCCAATCGGACCTAAACAATCCCAAAGAGACGGTGAACAGGAAGACTACATCTTGCTGATCTCAGGGACCCCACAAAGTCCCTGATTGATCCAAGAGAAGGTCTTCAAGTTGGCATCAAAAAGCAGCCTAGGCTGATGAAGTTGGGATGGCTCCGGAATGTAAGGAAAACAGAAAAAGAAAGTGTGTTCATCTGCTGAGGATTTTTTTCTGTTTTGAGAAAGATTGCCCCAAAATTTCTTTTTAAGATAATTAAACCCCTAAGTAGAAGAAATAAGCAGCAAAATTAACCTGCAGTGGATAGCTTTGGAAAGTGTTTCTTTCTTTTCTTCTTCTTTTTTTTTGTCATTATACTTTGTGGATTGAAGTGCTCACAACTTTTTTTTTTCTTTTTAAAGTGAACGGAGTGGCTTTTCTTCTCCTATTTTTTGTTGCTTTACTTTTTAATTTAAGGATTAAAATCTTCTTTTCTATTTTAACAAAAGTTTCTACTATTTGCTAGTACAGTTCATTTAAGAACTTTGTTTTCCTTAAGCCTGAGGTAACATTAGAAAGTTAAAGGAGGCAATACTGCCGCTCAGAGGCTAGAGGCTACAGGCTAGACTTTCTGGAATTATGCATTTTCTGCTCTTTCTCCTTTGATCTTATTGACTCCGTACTTCAAAGTTCTGTAACTCGTTCATAGTAAGAGCCAAGGTCACGAAGTATTTTCTAAGTATTTACACAGGTGCTCTTTGAGAGCCTTATCTGCACTAGGAGAGGGGAAAAAACAGAACTCTTTTCTTTTGAAGACTACAAATGAACATGTGCTTAAGCTAACTTTTTAAAAAAGCCTGAAGCTAGAGTGGCAGCAACTAATAATTTGGAAATATGGATCAATTTTCAGTAAACTTTAATCTTGCAAAATATTTGGGATGGAATTCAAAATTTACTGGAGGAAACTGGGAGAATTGAGAAGAAGATAGAAAAACAAGAGTCTTTACTAGTAAAAAATGATGGAGATGGAGCCCCATAAATTGAAGGGGAAAATGAATACAAAGATAAGAAAGCCAAGGATTTTATTAGCGGAATGAATGTGGCTGAAAGCAGAAAAAAGGGAGTATGGAAAAGGGAATTCGATGGACTGGAGCCCTACCCCAAATTTCAAGGCACAGAAGAAGAAGAAAAGGGAAATTGATGGATTTAAAGAGAGAAATTTTACCAGGAGCACGACTGATATTCAAAGATAAATTAATTAAAGTAGCAAATGGAAGGTGCCAAGATTACCTGAGAGATGCAACAACCAATAAGTTGCGGAGAGAAGTCCATAAAAACTTTATTAAGGAAATAAACAGAAGACTAATTTGACAAATGGCAAAAGAAATAAGACTATATGCCTATTGGAAGAACACATGTTGATATATGAAAATTGATAACAGAAAATTAACTGACCCTTGTGATTAGTAAGTAGTAACAGTAATTTTTAGATTGCTATGTTAAATAAATAATTGATAATGGCAACAAGGTACATATTTTTGTGGGTTTGATGGGAGGAAGTTGGAAATAAATAGTAAATGATTTTTGGTTAATAAATATTAATGATAACAATAATAATGAACTGATAAGAGATATAGTTAATGATATATAATGTACTGGTTTAACAAAAGGAAATTGGATATGAACTGCAAACAGTGACTTGGAAAAAAGGCTTAGAAATTTTGCTAATTAATCCTTATTCTGAATGTGTTATAAACGTGTAATGTTACTGGAGATATGAAAGTTGATAACAAAAAATTAATTAAGTTTTATAATTAGTAAGTAATAATTAATAATTAGTAATTTTAGATGACTATGTTAAATAAATAATTGATAATGACAACAAGGTACATAGATATGTTGGCTTGATGAGAAGAAATTGGATATAAATAGTAAAGGATTTTCTGTTAACAAATATTAATTATAACAATAATAATGAAATGATAATGGACATAGTTAAGGATATGTATATGTACTGCTTTAATAAAAGGAATTTGGATACAAATTGTAAACAGTGACCTGGAAAAAAGGCTTATAAATTTGTTAATTAATTCTTATTTAGAATAGGTTAAGAAGTCCCAAGGTTATTGGATAATTTTTGTACCGTGTTTCCCGAAAATAAGACAGGGTCTTATTTTATTTTGACCTCCAAAATAAGTGCTTTGCCTTAATTTTGGGGAGGTCTTATTATTTTTGAGGTTCAGGAAGCAGTGAGCGTGGTCACCTTATGACTGCTGCTGTGTTGCAATATTTTGGGGGAGGATTTACTTTTTGGGGAGGGCTTATTTTAGTGCATGCCCTCAAAAATCCATTTGGGCTTATTATCTGGGGAGGTCTTATTTTTAGGGAAACAGGGTATAATTCTTACTTTAGTCAAAAAGTAAACTCTACTCACGTGGAGGAAGCCTAAAAGGCAATTAACTTGGTTTAAACAAGGTTCAAATTGCCACCATTAAAAATCAAAATGCCCCCCTGTGAAGCCTGGGCCTCACCACTGGGTTAGAAGAATAAATTGGATGGTCAGCATAGCTAGCTAGATCACCTTTCATCTTATGCAGTGACATCTATTATTTATTTATTTATTTGTTTGTTTGTTTGTTTGTTTCAATTTATAAACCGCACCCTCTCCCCGAAGGGACTCGGGGCGGTGCACAGGAAGTTAAAAAGCATATATACATAACAAATATAAATATTTAAAACCCGAATTAAATAATAAGAGTGAATTAATTAAAGAGTTAATTAAGAAATTAATTAATAATTAATTAAGAAATTAATTATAATAAGAATGGCTGTTGTACCTGTTTATTCTCATTACTCTAAATGTGATTAATACTGGTAGATAACACTTGTATTTCCAATTGAAGTAGAACCCATTTTGAAATAGAAAAAAAATGAAAAATGAGAGAAGCTCACAATGCAGATTTTGTTCCTAGTGCATGGAGGGTAAAATTTGATACTCAGCTTGGTACTCATGGGTGCCAGTGTGTCCAACATCATCTCCCTTGGAATCTGTTGGACTCCATGCCTATCTACCGTGTTTCCACGAAAATAAGACAGAGTCTTATTTTCTTTTGACCCCTGAAATATGTGCTTGGCCTTATTTTTGGGGAGGTCTTATTATTTTTGAGGTACAGGAGGTGGCGAGTCACCTCATGGCTGCTGCTGTGTTGCAATATTTTCAGGGAGGGCTTATTTTTTAGGGAGGGCTTATTTTTAGTGCATGCGCTCAAAAGCCCAATTGGGCTATTATCTGGGAATGTCTTATTTTCAGGGAAACAGGGTAATAATTAACAAAATGTCATTATGTGGTTGTGTTTTTAACTATGGATTATGTTAGGAATGGAATCCTAGTGTTGGGTTGCAATATATATAAACCATGATTGGAATTGGTATCTGTAACTTTAACTGCTACAGTGAGATGTGATTGGCTGCTATTTACTCAATCAGCCAGAATTGAGTAAGAGGGAGCCAGAATCACTGTTACATTATTTTATTTTATTTTATTTTATTAAATTTATACCCCGCCCTTCTCCTTGTTAGGACCCAGGGCGGCGCACAGGCATCTAAAAACACCGAAATACAATAAATATCAATTAAAATGTAATTAAATTCATTAACCCGTGCTAAAAACCCAATATTAAAAACCCTACCAAATTACAAATTTCCTTAAAACGTCAGAAACGGGGGGCTATCCTAGGCCGGCTTGTTGGAATAAGTACGTCTTAAGACGTTGGCGGAAGAGGCGGAGGTCCAAGATTGTGCGAAGGTCGGGGGGTAGGTCGTTCCAGAGGGCCGGGCCCGCCACAGAGAAGGCCCTTCCTCTGGGTGTCGCCAACCGGCATTGCCCGGCCGACAGCACCCGAAGAAGACCCTCTCTGTGGGAGCGGATCGGACGAAGAGATGTATGGGGCAGGAGGCGGTCTCGTATATAGCTAGGCCCCGAGCCATGGAGCGATTTAAAGATGGTCGTCAACACCTTGAAGCGCACTCGAAAGGCCGCAGGCAGCCAGTGCAGCTCGCTGATCTCTTGGATGAAGGCTCTATATGTTGGCTAGATCAGCAAAGCGAAGAGAATCATGAGTTGAGCAACTGTAAGCCAACTTTTTTGAGTAATAGACTGTATATAGTTCAGGAATATTTATCACTTGTTTGTGAAGAAGTGTATCTTCCTTTATTTTTCCACGGCAAGTAAAAGTCTACTTGATTTACCTTCAGTGATTGTTCAGTCTGTGACTGTTAGTGTGGATATATCTCTTGCTACATTCCGTTGCACATTTTTCGGTCTCCTAACAGAGATATCCTTAAAACTGGTTATGGGCCCAGTGTACTAGGAGTAGCGATAGGGGAGTTGAAGTTGCTGCACATGCTACAGCAGACATCTGCTTAATTACTATCCCAGAGAAGATGGCACACAACCAAGCACCGAGTTTGTCATTGGTCACCCGGCTGGATGAAACAAACTGTTTCCTGGTATTTATTTATTTATTTATTTATTTATTTATTTATTTATTTATTTATTTATTTATTTATTTATTTATTTATTTATTTATTTATTTATTTATTTATTAGACTTATTAACTGCCCCCTCTCCCTGAAGGGACTCGGGGTGGTGCACAGGAAATTTAAAAACATACATATAACAATAATAAATAATTAAAACTATATTAAATACTAACACCCTGTGCTAAAATATACCCCTTTAAAACTGTACATAAAACCCAATTAAATAATTTCTCTACTAAAAACTAAAGGCTGGGTACGATAGGTTAGGCCAGGCCAGCCTGCTGGAAAAGATAGGTCTTTAATTGCTGACGGAAGGAACGGAGGTCCATAGTTGTTCTAAGATTGGGGGATAGGTCGTTCCAGAGGGAAGAGCCCACCACAGAGAAGGCCCTTCCCCTGGGTGTCGCCCACTGGCATTGCCTAGTGGATGGCACCCGGAGAAGTCCCTCTCTGTGGGAGCAAATCGGCCGAAGGGACGTGTGGGGCAGGATGCGATCCCTCAGATAGCTAGGTCCCGTGCCATGGAGCACTTTAAAGATGGTAATCAACACCTTGAAGCGCACCCGAAAGGCCATAGGCAGCCAGTGCAGCTCGCGCAAGAGCGGTGTTACATGGGAATACCTAGAGGTACCCAAAATAGCCCGCGCGGCCGGATTCTGGACTAGATGTAGTCTTCAGGTGCACCTCAAGGGGAGCCCCATGTAGAGAGCGTTGCAGTAGTTTAGACGGGATGTCACAAGCGCATGAGTGACTGTGTGAAGGGCATCCTGGTCCAATAGGGGACGCAACTGGCGTACCAGGCGAACCTGGTAAAATGCCCCCCTGGCCATGGCTGTCACGTGATCTTCCATAGACAGCCGGGTATCCAGGAGGATGCCCAAGTTGCGTGCCCGATCCATGGGGGCTAGATGTTCGCCCCCTATGGCCAGTGATGGAGTCAACTGGTTGTACCGGGGCAGTGGAAACCACAGCCACTCAGTCTTGGACGGGTTGAGTTTGAGTCTGTTCCTTCCCATCCAGATCCGTACAGCTTCCAAACACCGGGACATCACTTCGACGACATCGTTGGGGTGGTTCGGGGTAGATATATACAGCTGCGTATCATCAGCGTAGAGATGGTACTCTACCCCAAAACCACGGATGATCTCACCCAGCGGCTTCATATATGTGTTGAACAGGAGCGGTGAGAGGACCGACCCCTGAGGTACCCCACATGTGAAGGGCCTCGAGGTCGACCACTGCCCTCCTGCCAACACAAATTGCGATCGACCGGAGAGGTATGAGGAGAACCACCATAAAACGGTGCCCCTCACTCCTAACCCCTCCAGCCGATGCAATAGGATACCATGGTCGATGATATCGAAAGCTGCCGAGTGGTCTAATAGGACCAGGATGGAGGAACAACCCCCATCTCTGGCCCTTCAGAGATCATCCACCAACGCAACCAATGCCGTCTCAGTGCTGTGACCGGCCCGGAAGCCGGACTGGCGCGGGTCCAGATAATCAATTTCCTCCAGGTGACAAGGAAACTGTTGTGCCACCACACTCTCTACAACCTTCGCCAAAAAGTGAAGGTTGGAGACCGGACGATAATTTACCAACAATGCTAGGTCCAGGGAAGGCTTCTTTTTTTTTTTATATTGAAAAAGTTTTATTGGTTTTTACAATTTTCGAAAAGGGTAGGGTAAGGGATACAGAAACATATTAAGAACTTTCACGTCGGGATCATTGGCCCTTCTAGGGCTTCATAATAAAACATTAAAAGAACATTTTTCCAAAAGTACTACAAGGTGAAAATAAGTACAAGATTCCTAAATTCTCCATTCTATGCTAGCAGTCGTGTACAAACATCCAGACATAAGGTTAAGCAATATTAATAATAATAAAAAAAGCAAAGTTATTTTTTCGATCTAAGTCTCTTGGCAATTGTATCTTCTTTTTCTCCTCCCTGGCCCCCAGCGGGCGGGGCCGTGGCCCCCTCCGTCCCCCCTGGATCTTCCCCCAGGATAGAGGAATATTTTTTAAGAAAGGCTTCCGCCTCAGCAACTGTTTTAATCCTTACTCTTCCTTCATCCCAGAACACCAACATCCCTTCCGGCATCACCCACTTAAACCAGATCCCGTGGTCAAACAATTTTCTGGATAAGAAGGAATACCTCCTTCTCACCTCCCTAATCTTTTTTGGGATCTGCTTCAAGATGGTGACTTCCTTTTGTTGGTAAATTAACGGCCCCCCTCTCTGCGCCTTCAAAATTCCCTCTCTGGTTGACCTTCTAACAAATTTAATATGTATCTCTCTGGGTACTTCATTTATCCTGGCATATGCTGAATTTATTCTATAGACTAGGTCAATATCCCCCCTGATCTCATCTTTAGGTTTCTGTAAATAGTCTGCTAAAATTGTACTCATGAGATCAGGAAGGTATTCACCAGATTCTTCAAAAACATTCTGAAATCTTAAAAAATATGACATCCTTTCAAAATCCATCCTAGACATATGACCAGACAAATCTGCAATTTCAATGTTGACATTTTTAAGTTCTCCCTTTGCCCCAGCCAGCCCCCCTTCCAGCTCCTCAGTCTTCTGTGAATTCTCCAGCACTTGCTTTCGTGTTTCCAGAAGGTCCTCCTTAAAACTTTTATTATCAGCTCTCAAAGCTTTAATTTCCTGCACCAAAACTTGTAACACTGATTCCAAAGATGACATTCTTTGTTCCAATCCTGCCAATTCTGATTTTGATGCCATGGTAAGCTGTTAAAGTCAGTGTCACTAAGATGGCGTTTTTTGGGTGGGGCCGTTGAGGCAGATCAGGAGAAAAACAGTTCAAGTGAAAGTTGTAAAAGAATTCAAGACCCAGCAGAGAAACACTTTTCACAGTCAATAATTTTAGCAGAGAAGGCACTCAGGGAAGGAATCAATTAATCCAGAAATTTCTTCATTAGTAGAGAGAGAGAGTCCATTTCACGAAGAGATGTTGGTAATTTTCCAAAAGTAAAAATAGTCATTCAGGAACGACGGGAACCATCCTCCACCGCCCCATCTGAGAGCCAGGAGGAGAAAATAACCCAAGAAAAATTGTATCAAGCCAGCCGGACTTAGATACATTGTAAGAAAATAAGCCGCAGATCACTTTCGCTTATTTCAATGCAGTCCGGAAACAAAGTATCCGCTTCCTTAAAACAAGGAGCCATTTCGGAACGCCGCTTTAAATCCAAGGGGGGTTTTTTAACCACAAACACCCCCCTCTACGTTCTTTCAATCCAGGCTGCCAGCATAAATAATGTTGTAAATCACTCACTCTTCACCTCGCTGCCAAAGCCCCAGGGAGTCTTCCGACCCACATGCTCAGTTCTTTTTAAATTCGCTGATCGTTACTGTCCTCCATTGGCGAAGGGAAACTCCCCCCGCAGCATGTCTTCCTTCGCCTAAACCGAAGACAAGGGCCGTTTCCCAGCCGCCGCCAGGATAAACCAGCCCAAGCAAGCCAGTTTTACGGAGGGACCCCCCCAAAAAAGGGGTGCCCCGCCCCGTTAGGGGCAGAAAAAAGAACAAAACGGCGGACGAACCCCAAGGTTCGTCCGTCGCCGCCGGGAACAGGAACAGGAAGCCCAGGGAAGGCTTCTTTTTTTATATTGAAAAAGTTTTATTGAGTTTACATTTTTTGTGGGGTAGGGTAAGGGTTACATAGAAATTTTGAGAGTAGTCACGTCAAAGTCGTCGGCTCCTCCGGTACCTCAAGTTACATTATTAAAAAGAAAGAAAAGAAACATTTCACATAACACTACAAGCTGGGAGCAAGTACATATTCCTAAATTTTTCAGTTATATACTGTCAGTCAATTACAAAAATCCAGATTACAAATATCATACAATATTACTCAAAAAAAAAAACACGGGCAAAGTTATTTTTTAGATCTAAGTCTCTTGGCAATTGTATCTTCCCCCTTCTCCCCCGGGCCCCCAGCGGACGGGGCCATGGCTCCCCCTGCCCCCCCTGGATCTTCTCCCAGGACAGAGGAATGTTTTTTAAGAAAGGCTTCCGCCTCAGCAACTATTTTAATCTTCACTCTACCTCCTTCCCAGAACACCAGCATCCCTTCGGGTATCACCCACTTGAACCAGATCCCATGATCAAACAATGTTTTAGACAAGAAGGAAAATTTCCTTCTAGCTTCTCTAATCTTTCTTGGAATCTGCTTCAAGATGGTAACCTCCTTTTGTTGGTAAATCATAGGACTCCCTCTTTGCGCCTTCAAGATTTCCTCTCTGGTTGACCTTCTAACAAATTTTACATGTATCTCTCTGGGTACTTCATTCATCCTGGCATATGCAGAATTTATTCTGTAGACTAGGTCAATGTCCCCTCTGATCTCATCTTTAGGTTTATGTAAATAGTCTGCAATAATTGTACTCATAAGATCAGGGAGACATTCACCATCCATCTCAGAAACATTCTGAAATCTCAAAAAGTATGTCATCCTTTCC
Organism: Rhabdophis nuchalis; assembly: GCA_039707465.1. Taxonomy (NCBI): domain Eukaryota; kingdom Metazoa; phylum Chordata; class Lepidosauria; order Squamata; family Natricidae; genus Rhabdophis; species Rhabdophis nuchalis. The sequence continues at coordinate 98,791,679 of CM077647.1, forward strand.
ATATCTATCCTAGTCATATGCCCATTTATTTCCACAACCTCATTAGAAACATTTTTAATCTCTCCCTTAGCCCCCTCCAGCCCCCCTTTCAATTCTTCATTCTTCTGTGTATTCTCAAGCACTTGTTTTCGAGTGTCCAATAATTCTTTTTTAAAGTTCACATTTTCTGCCCTCTGGGCCTTAATTTCTAATACCAAATTTTGTATAAAAGATTCAAGGGCAGTCATTCTTTGTTCAAGGCGTGCCAACGTTGCTTCTTGTGCCATGTTTAGCTGTTAAAATCTGTGCCAGTAAAATGGCGTTTTTAGGGTGGGGCTGGTGAGGCAGATCAGGAGTCCAAAGTTCTTAAAGTTGTATAGCTGCAAAATTCAGAAACCAGTAGAGAAACACTTTTCCAACTCCATAGGTATAATAACGAAGGCAATCCAGAAAGGAAAACACAAATCCAAAAAAAGAAAATTCTTCATCAATAATTAGAGGAAGTCCAAATCACAAAGAGACACTGGTAATTTTCCATAGGTCATAGTCAATCGGGGACAAAGAGAAGCCATTTTCCGCCCAAACTCAGAGCCCGAGGGAGAAAGCGGTTAAAAAGCAAAAAAGAAACTGTTTCAGCCAGACCTAGAGACATAATTGCAAGCAAGCCGCAAAGTACTTTCCCTTGTTAAAGACCATCCGGATTAAAAGTTTCCGATTCCTCGCAACGAGGCATTTCCGAGTGCCGCTTTTAGTCCAAGGGGGGTTTTTTGGGAACAAACACCCCCCTCCAGTCCCTTTCAGCCCGGCTGACAGTACAAGAAAAAAAGTTTTAAACGCTCACTCTCCGCTCGCAGCTGAGGTCCCGAAAAGCCTCCCGACTCTTCCGATCGTCTCTCTTCATGGAATTAAATGGTGCCGCCAATCTTTGGCGAAGGGAAGACCCCCCCGCAGCATGTCCTCTTCCGCCTAAGCCGAGGAGCAGGGTCGCTCTCCCCACTGCCGTGGGGGGGGGGCTTCCCTGTCGAGCCGGCTTTACGGGAGAAGCCCCAAACAAGGGGCTTCTCGCCCCCGTGGGGGGGCAGGAAAAGGAACAAAGCGGCGAGCGAACCCTAAGTTCGCCCGTCGCCGCCGGAACCGGAACTGGAAACCCCAGGGAAGGCTTCTTGAGGAGAGGTCTCACCACCGCCTCTTTCAAGACGGTAGGCAAGAACCCCTCACTCAAAGATGCGTTCACTATTTCCTGGAGCCAGCCTCGTGAAACCTCCCAGGATGCCAGCACAAGCCAGGAGGGACACGGGTCCAATAAACATGTGGTGGCTCGCAGTCGCCCACGTAACCTGTCCATATCTTCGGAAGTAGCAGAGTCAAACTCCTCCAAAAAAGGTGTCTCAAGACCTGCCTCCGGCATTCCCTCTAGATCACTTTCAATGGAGACCATCTCGCTCCGAATCCGAGCGATTTTATCCTGCAGATAGACTCCAAATTCATCTGCTCTGCCCTGCAGAAGGGCTTCCCGCGGCCTCTGTTGAAGGAGGGAGTGGGTCACCCCAAACAGGGTAGCAGGGCGGTTATCTGCGGATGCTATAAGAGTGGCACAATGATGACGTTTGGCCACTCTTATCGCCACAAGGTAAGTCTTCAAATGGGCTCTTACCTGTGTTCGGTCAGATTCAGACCGTGTGGATCTCCATCTACTCTCTAGGCGCCTCTTGTGGCGTTTCATCCCCCTCAGCTCCTCGGTAAAACAAGGGGCCTGGGTGACTTGGCACCACATGAGAGGCCACAAGGGCGCGACCCGATCCAAGGCCCCCGTGGCCGCAATATTCCATGCGGCCACCATGTCCTCCATCGGGCACGGGTCAGGGCCACAGGTAGTGGCCCAAGCTCCATCTGGAACCTCTCAGGTTGCATCAGGCGCTTGGGGTGGAACCATCTAGAAAATTCTGGTTCCGCCTCCCCGCGGTCGGGTGTAGTGGTGGGAAAGTCGAGCCAGAGAAGTGAGTGATCTGTCCATGACAGGGGTATGATGGCTAAACCCCCTACACCCAGATCACTCATCCACTGGCCAGAGACAAAAATTAAATCCAGCATGTGTCCCTCCACATGTGTGGGGCCCTGAATTACCTGGGTCAGGTCCATGGCCGTCATGGAGGCCATGAACTCCCGAGCTACCTCGGATGATTCGCCCGCCGATGGCAGGTTGAAGTCCCCCAAGACTACAAGTCTGGGGGTCTCCACTACCACCCCAGGGACCACCTCGAGGAGCTTGGGCAGGGCTGCTGATATGTAGCGGGGAGCCAGGTACACAATCAGCACGCCTAACTGCCTCCCCAGGCCCCATCTCATGCAGAGGAACTCACAGCCAGTAGTCTGCGGCACAGTGGTCTCTCTCGGCTCAAGACCTTACTTAACAATAACCGCCACACCCCCACCCCTGCCTAGGGCCCGCGGCTGATGAAATGCACGGTAACCTGGTGGGCACATTTCCACGAGAGGTAACCCCCCCTCGTGGCCCAACCAGGTCTCCGCAATCCCCACCAGGTCCAATCTCTGACACAAGGTTGTTAATGAGGGGGGCTTTGTTGACCACGGACCTGGCGTTACAAAGCATCAGCCTGGGGCCCCGGCTCTGTGAACCCTGACCTCCTAGATTGTGGGGGGAGCACAGAGGATTGGGGCGCAGTACCGCCTGTAACCAGCGGCCCTGCGCCTCCATCCGATGGTAATGTACCTGTCTCCCATCGCCCCTACCCCTCCCTACGACCGTCCTGATTGAAAAACCTTCTACAGAATCGACCCGTGTCCCCCCCCCATATTGGACCCACCCACTTCCTTCGTGTCTCCACCAGCCGGCCTGGTCATATTCCTAGTCATAGCTTGCCTAATCCCACCCTCCATCCTGGAACCCCCTAAAAGCCGAATCAAATAATTTGTTAAAAAAACCCTCAATCTATGTTTTGCCCACTTCTCTTGACCGATCAGTCCTTCCTTGAAGTGGGCCCTCGATAGAGTGGAGGGTCAACCCTGTGAGACGGAGGGACTCCCGCAGCGAGATGAGGTCCACCCTCGAGTACATTGCGGATAATAATCATTTGCAGGGGCCATATCAGCCACTATCAGATGTTAACAAGCAAGACATGCATAAATATATATATATAAATAGATATAAATAAATGTTATCCACTAAAAATATAAATACGACATGGGTGGTGATGTTAAATGATGTCATTCAGAATAAGGGGGGGGATGTTATAAGGATGGGTAGAGGGTGGTGAAAAATGGAGACAAAAGTCAAAATAGGGCGAGGGGATTGTCCTGGCAGATAGCATGCTCATCTCTGAGCTGATGGAATTGTCCAGGCCGATGGTATTCCAGTGTGGTCAGATGGACGTTCACACAATCAGGTTCCATCATAAGGCCAAAAAGTTCAGACCTGATGAAACCAAAAGTTAAAGCCTAGCAGCCCAGAGAGCTCTCTCCCATTAGATGACCACTCCTGTCCTCTCCCATCTCATTCCCATCACCTCAGTGGCCTAGATGGTGTGGCCCATAGTCCAGGTCTCCTGGCTACTCCTCGCTGGATTCACTGGTCTGCTGGACTGCCATTTCGCCCGGCTTGGTCCAAGTCGATCCGGCCCCTCGGCTTCCGGCCTCCGTCCCTCACCCGTTGACCTTCGGCTTGCAGGACATTCGGGCCTTCGGGCCAGGCTAGTTGACCTCCGGCAATTCTCAGGCCTCAATCCTCCAATCTCAACCCTCCGGCCTGAAAGGACTGGGGGCCTCCGATGTCTCCATTCTTGTAGGCCGCCCGTCGGAGGCCTCCAATGTTTCTGGCCTCCGACGTTCGATCACCAATGTTTCTGGCCCCGAGACCCCCTACTGGAGGCCTCCGATGTTTTCGGCCTCCCGCTGGCGCCCCTCACCTCTTTCCGCTGCTGGATTTTTTTTTTTCATAAAACAATTTTTATTGATTTTACAATTTTATGGGAAAAGGGAAAATGATAAGGTCTAATGATTACATTTTAGGATTTCCATGTCAGGGTCGGAGTTCGCCTCCGAGGCTTCATACAAATACATTTTTTAAAGATATATAGTGGTGAGAAGTAAGCATATCATATTACATTTCACACATTCAATCATACTTTTTTTTTTTTAACATCCGTCTTGGTTATAGAAAATTTCAAACATAATTATTTTTGCGATCTGAGCCTCTTAGCTATGGTTTCTCCCTTCTCCTTCTCTTCAATGAGTGGAGCCACTGGTCCCCCTGTTTCCTCTTTTTCTTCTAGGAGGGGGGAGTGCTTTTTAAGAAAAGCCTCCGCCTCTCCTACTGTTTTAATTCTAACCCTACCCCCTTCCCAGTATACCAGCAACCCCTTAGGCATCAACCACTTAAACCAGATTCCCTTTTTGAATAATTTTTTAGATAAGAAGGAGTATTTCCTTCTTAATTCACGAATTTTTTTTGGAATCTGCTTCAATATGGTGATTTCTTTGTCTTGAAATTTTAATGGCCCGCCCCCTTGGGCCCTCAGTATCTCATCCCTCGTAGACCTTCTTAAATATTTAATGTGAACTTCTCTTGGTACATCATTTATTCTAGCATATGTAGAATTAATTCTATAAATCATGTCTATATCCCCCCCAGGAAAATTCTTTATTTTTCTTTGCAAAATCTGCTAAAATTGTAATTAAATCCCTAAGATCTTCTCCTTCCTGTTCAGGAACATTCTGAAATCTGAGGAAAAAAGACATTCTCTCAAACTCAATCTTTGACATCTGCATATTAATTTCTCCCGTTTCCTTTTGTATTTCTCCTAACTCCTCTTTCGTCTCCTCTGCTCCTTTTTCTAACACTTCAATTTTTTGTTTATTTTCTAATGTATTTGCTTTTGTCTCTCGCATTTCTAACTTTAAATCTGCCAAGTCCTTTCTAATTTCACGTATTTCTGTCGATATGTCCCGTAGCATCTCCTTAATGGTTGATTCTTGAGAGGTCTCTCCAGTTGCTTCCTTCTGCAACAGTTTGGTGATCTTGCCTTGTTGTTGGACAGGGCTGGATTGAGCAGACGATGGGGCAGAAAGCGATTTTCCAGTGGGAGGTTTCCTGTGTGCCATTGTTCTAATTTTAATTGTGCAATAAAAATGGCGCCAGAAAAGTGAGCAGTCAGAGAAGTCCAAAGAGCCAGAGAAAAGTTCGATTGAAAATTCAAATCCTGTATTAATGACCAGAGAAGAAAGTTAATCCTCTAATTTAAAAAGGAAGCATCCACTTTGGGAGAGTCACCGAAGGCTTCTTGAGGTGGGGATGTAAAGTAAATTGAGCATTAAGTTGTTAAAATCACTGCAGAGCTGCTTTCACTGCTCCAGGGGATAGTTCAAATTAAGAACAAAAGGAAGCGACTTCCTTCCGGTTTCCCAGAGGCAACGGTCGAGTCTTGGACTCGTCTGCCGTTTTGTTGCTTTTACTGCCCCCAAAGGGGCAGGGAATTCCTTCCAAAGGAATCCTGCCGTACGGTCGGCTTGCTGGGATTCCCCCGTCCTGACGGCGGTCGGGGGGGGGGTCCTTGTCTTCGACCCAGGAGTAAGAGAACATGCTGCGGGGGGGGCTTGGTTCCCTTTGCTGACAGAGGATCGGAATGTTTAACGCTTCGAGAGAGGGCTGATTTGTCGGAGTCGGAGGCCTGGCTGAGACTCTTGGCTTCAAAGTGGATTGTGAGTGACTTTCTTCTTTTGCTTGCAACTTTTGCTTAACAAGGCGATGGAGGGGGGAGTTTCTGAAACCCTCCCTCGGAATGGAAGACAAGCGGCATTTTGAATTTGCTTCTCCGGCTGGAGAACGCATAGAAACCTGCATTCAAATTTTTTCTAACGATGAGTTAAAGTCCTTCTGGAATGATTGTGGATACATTGAATCGAAGTCTGGCAACTAAGAAAAAATCTTTCACTTTGTTGATTCCCGGTGGCTCCCAGCTGGGCGGGGAAGATGGCGTTCCTTTGTTCTTCTAAGACACTAATTATGGATGATTGCTGACATTCCCCTGTGAACGGGACTGCCTCTCCTTTCTTTTACTTATGATTGTTTTTAATTGAGATCCTTTCCCTGAAGTGCCTCCTTTATTTTACATGATTGTTACAACTTGGATTCTCTCAGGACCTTGATTTGGTAACAACTACACCTTTGTTTACTGGACCTTGCTCTTTCCTGCTCCGCTAACATCTCTCCAGCAGGCGCCATCTTACTGACACAGACATAAACTTTTCACCATGGCTTCGAAAAAACAAACCCACCAGCCTAAAATTACTTCAATGTTAACTGAAAAACCTGAGACAGATGCTAGATTAACAGCTGTCGAAGAAACTCTTGCAACCTTGGTGAGAGAAATTAAAGAGATGAGGAAGGATCAAGTCAGCTCTAAATTAGAACTTTTGGAGGTACAGAAGAAATTAATGGAAAATTCACAAAAGACTGATGCGCTGGAGGTGGGGTTGGATGGGGCAAACGGGGAGCTTAAAAGTATTAATAATGAAATTGGTGATTTAACTGATCATATGTCTAGGATGGATTTTGAAAGAATGTCATATTTTTTAAGATTTCAGAACATTCCTGAGGAGAGTGGGGAAGATTTACCTGAATTAATGAGTACAATTTTAGCAGATTACCTACACAAACCTAAGGAGGAATTAAGGGGTGACATTGATCTGATATATAGAATAAATTCAGCATATGCCAGGATAAATGAAGTACCTAGAGAGATACGTATTAAATTTGTTAGAAGGTCGACAAGGGAAAGGATATTAAGGGCTCAGAGAGAAAGTCCCCTGGTTTATCAACAGATAGAGGTCGCTATCTTGAAACAGGTCCCGAAGAAGATTAGAGAGATAAGAAGGAAGTATTCCTTCTTGTCCAAAAGATTATTTAAAAAGGGGGTCTGGATTAAGTGGGTGATGCCGGAGGGAATGTTGGTGTTTTGGGAGGGGGGAAGAGTAAGAATTAAAACAATTGCAGAGGCACAAGCCTTTCTTGAAAAACACTCCTCAATCCTTGAGGATGAACCTGGAGGAGCAGAGGCGGCCACGGCCCCGCCCACTGGGGGCCAGGGAAAAGAAGATACAATTGCCAAAAAACTTAGATCTCAAAAATGACTTTATTTTATTATATTATAATTTTGTTTGGATGTTTAAACACGTTTGCTAGCATAGTTTTTTCTTCTATTATATTGATATATTTGCATTTCTTTCCACTTTGTGGTACAAATGTATGTTAAATGAAACATCTATTTTATGTATGAAGACTCGGAGGGAGTCAACGACCTCGACGAAAAAGTTCTCAAAATGTCTTTACTCAACTTACCCTTTACCTTATTTGTAAAAAATTTATAAAACCCAATAAAACTTTTTTCATTAAAAAAAAAAAAGAACAAAAGGAAGCCATTTTCCGCTTCATTGTTGAGAAGAAGGTGCGAAGAAAAGTTCTGTTTGTTGCAAGGAGCTCAATACAATGTTGCCTCTATAATCATCTAAATAACAAAGTTTCCGCTTTAAAATAGTCTTCATTCGGATGCCAATAAATCTTTTCCCTTCTCCTTTATGGAGAACATTTCAAAACGCCACTTTTACAAGGGGGGGTTTCTGCAAACAAAACTCCCCCCTCTATTCTTCTTTGTAGAAAGGATTGAATGGATTAAACTAGAGACTCGGTGGAGACCTCCGTCCCTGACATTTCCGTCCAAATATAAATTTTCAGCTATTCCGACATCCGTTGGCAAGAGGAGTACATTCCCCCTGCTATCAGCTCTCCAGCTCCTGGGTCGAGGTGGGAAAGGCTCCCCACTTACTGCCATCTAAGTGGGAAAACCCCCGCAGCCGTCCCTATGGTGAAGAGAATCCCTTCAGGATCCTCAAAGCCCCCAAGGGGGCTCACCAGAGAAGGCAAGCAGCGGACACATTGGCAAACGCATTCGTTGCCTCTGGAATCCGGAAATGAAGTCCTCCGCTGCTGGACTTTGTTGATTTCGGCCTTTAGCGTCCGGCAGCACTTCTGGCACCGGCAACTCCGATGTCTATGAAGTGCAGTCTGCTCTTGCATAGAGAAAGGCTATGAGATGTTGTGCAGAACCCACCCAATATAACTTCCTGGGATCCAGAGAATGAGGATGATGCCAAGAAGATAGCGGAGTTTCGGCAAAGCAATGAACAGGCATTGTGTATCATTGATCTAACACTGGCTGACCAACAATTAGTTCATATCCGTGATGAAAATTCTGCTGCAAAGTGTTGGTGAAACTTGAAGATTTATGTACATGACACTGTGGGTGCACACATAAATATTACATATAAACTGTTCAGAACACGACTCCTGAAAGGCGGAGACATGTTAGTCCATTTGAACTTTATGAAAGGAGTTTTCCAGGAGCTACATGAAAAGGAACTTATTTTTTCTGAGCAGCCTCAGGTTTAGATTATTATTTCTTCACTTGATGAAAGTTATGATGACTTTGTAACTTCTCGTGAGGTTCTAGCCCAACAGAAACTAACATTAACTAACATAACTTCACGACTGTTGGAAGAGTCAAGAAAAAGGGCAGAAAGAGAACAACTGACAGAGAAACAACCAGATAACGTGGATTTAGCTTCATCTGCCTATACTGTTAAACGGAGTTTTGCTTGTGATACCAGGGGTCATATAACTAGATTCTGTAGGAATCCAAAACCATAGAATACTGTGAAAGCTAGAAAAAATAATAATCTTCATTTGGCTGCGTCTAGCAATGCACCAGTAAACCACGATTTGTGGATAATTGATAGTGGAGCATCACTGTGCATTACTAGAAACAAAAAAAAATCATAAAAATGTCCACAAGCAGGCAACATGCTTCTTTGGCAAATGGATGGAAGCTAAAGGCATCTGGTGAAGGTACTGCAAAATGTTCATGTGTAAATGAGTGGTTACATATGTTATATGTGCCTAAACTTAAGTTTAATTTACTTTCTGTAAGAGCTTTAGTTAATATTGGCTATGTAGTAACGTTTAGGGGAGATAATTGTATAATTGAGAAAGAAGGTAGTAAGATTACTGCTACTTTAAAGAATGGTTTGTATGTAATTCCTCATGCACAAATAGCAAATTTGGTGTATACAAATGTTAAGCCACATGATGATACATTTGCTACATAGGCATATAAGGCATATTAATTTTAAAATGTTACAGCAAACTATTAAATTAGCAGATGGAGTGAAATTAAAACCATGCAGTAAATATTTGAACTTCAATTTATTTATTTTATCAAATTTATACCCCGCCCTTCTCCTTGTTAGGACCCAGGGCGGCGCACAGGCATTATATAAAACCATAAAATACAAAATACATCAATTAAAATATATTAAATTAATTACACCCGTGCTAAAATCCATTGTTAAAACCTTGCCGAATTATAATTTATATTTAAAAAGTCAGAAGCGGGGGCTATCCTAGGCCAGCTTGTTGGAATAAGTACGTCTTAAGATGTTGGCGGAAGAGGCGGAGGTCCGAGGTAGTGCGAAGGTCGGGGGGTAGGTCCATGGACAGCCGGGAATCCAGGAGGACGCCCAACCAGGGTTTGCAACCAGGGTTTGCAACCAGGAAAGAAGTAAGGTTACTCCAGCAAACAGATTGAATGGTTTTAAAACTAACTTTACTGACTTAATTGGACCTATGAAACCAGTTTGGGAGGTGCTTGGATCATTATTCCAGATATGGTTTCTGTTATCTGCTAAAAAACAAAACAGAAATGTTCCAGAAATTTTCAAACTGGATAAAATTTGCTGAGAGGAAAACAAAACTGAAGGTAGTTACTATTGTGACTGATAACGTAACTGAATTTACAAACATTAGATTCCAAACAATGTTAAAGACAGCTGAAATCAAGCATGAACATACTGCTCCTTATAGGCCACAACATAAATCATTTGTGGAATGGAGAGGGAAAACGTTACAAGCCATGGTTTGAACTCTTCAAAAAAGGGAAAAAAACAGATCCAGGAAACTATAGACCCATCAGCCTGACCTCAATACCAGGAAAGATTCTGGAAAAGATAATTAAACAACAAATAAGTGAACACCTAGAAGCAAACACAGTAATAGCCAAAAGCCAACATGGGTTTGTCAAAAACAGATCATGCCAGACGAATCTAATTGCATTCTTTGACAAAGTGACAAAATCAGTGGACCAGAGGAATGCTGTTGATATAATTTACCTGGACTTCAGTAAGGCATTTGATAAAGTAGACCATAACCTACTATTAGATAAAGTAGAAAATTGTGGGTTAGACAGCACCATCAGCAAATGGATTCGCAACTGGCTGACCAACCGCACTCAACGTGTAGTCCTCAATGGAACTGCATCTACATGGAAGGAAGTATGCAGTGGAGTCCCCCAAGGCTCTGTTTTAGGCCCAGTACTCTTCAACATCTTCATCAACGATTTGGATGAGGGGATAAATGGGGACCTCATCAAATTTGCAGACGACACCAAGCTGGCAGGAATAGCCAACACTCCAGAAGATAGGCTTAAGATACAGAAGGATCTAGACAAACTTGAACATTGGGCACTATCTAATAAAATGAAATTCAATTGTGAAAAAAGTAAGGTCCTACATATAGGCAAGAAAAACCAAATGCACAAGTACAGTATAGGTGGTACCTTGCTCAATAGTAGCAACTGTGAGAGGGATCTTGGAATCCTAGTGGACAACCATTTAAATATGAGCCAGCAGTGTGCAGCAGCTGCCAAAAAAGCCAACACAGTTCTAGGCTGCATAAACAGAGGGATAGAATCTAGATCACGTGAAGTGTTAATGCCACTGTATGGTGCCTTGGTAAGGCCACACTTGGAATACTGCATACAGTTTTGGTCGCCACGATGTAGAAAAGATGTGGAGACTCTGGAAAGAGTGCAGAGAAGAGCAACCAAGATGATTAGGGGACTGGAGACTAAGACATATGAAGAACGGCTGCAGGAGCTGGGTATGTCTAGCTTGATGAAGAGAAGGACCAGGGGAGACATGATAGCAGTGTTCCGATATCTCAGAGGGTGCCACAAAGAAGAGGGAGTCAAACTATTCTCCAAGGCACCTGGGGGCAGGACAAGAAGCAATGGGTGGAAACTAATCAAGGAGAGAAGCAACTTAGAACTAAGGAGAAATTTCCTGACAGTAAGAACAATTAACCTCTGGAACAGCTTGCCTCCAGAAGTTGTGAATGCCCCAACCCTGGAAGTCTTTAAAAAGATGTTAGACAACCATTTGTCTGAAATGGTATAAGGTTCCTGCCCACGCAGGGGGTTGGACTAGAAGACCTACAAGGTCCCTTTCAACTCTGCTATTGTATTGTATTGTATTGTATTGAACTATATTAGCTGATTCAGGTTTACCTGAAACACTGTGGGGTGAAGCTATGATGTGTGGTAACCATATTTTAAACAATGTGGTAAATGCAACAACTGGTGAATTGCCATTCACTAGATGGCATGGCAAGAAACCTGACTTAAGCTACCTGCACACTTTTTGGAGCTCTTGCATGGGTGCATATTCCTTCACAAGTGAGACTGAAAGGGTAACATAGAGCTCAACAATTAATTTTTGTTGGTTATGAATCTAATCATAGATCATTTAGATTCTGGGAATAAGGCACAACAAAGATTGTCTGTAGTGCAAATGCTAAGTTTCTCAAAAATGTTGGGTGGAATAGACTAGAAGTTAACAATGAGGTAATCATTGACACTCAAGTTTAGTTTATTAAATTTATATACCGCACCCTTTCCCCGGAGGGACTCGGGGCGGTGCACAGGCAATTTAAAAACATATATAAATATAACAAAATACAAAATATAAAACCAGATTAAATTAACCCTGTGCTAAGAAATTTAAATATGTTAAAACAATATACCTAAAAACCAATTTAAAACAATTTAACTGCAGACTATAGGCTGGGTGATGTAAGTTAGGCCAGGCCGGCCTGTTGGAAAAAATAGGTTTTCAGGTTCTGGCGGAAGGAGGGGAGGTCCATGGTCATTCTCAGTTCGGGGGGTAAGTCGTTCCAGAGAGTTGGGCCCACCACAGAGAAGGCCCTTCCCCTGGGCGTTGCCCACTGGCATTGCCTGGTGGACGGCACCCGGAGAAGTCCCTCTCTGTGGGAGCTAATCGGCCGAAGGGATGTATGGGGTAGGATGCGATCCGGAAGATAACTAGGTCCCGTGCCATGGAGCGCTTTAAAGATGATAATCAACACCTTGAAGTACACCCGAAAGACCACAGGCAGTCAGTGCAGCTCGTGCAAGAGCGGTGTTACATGGGAGCATCTAGGAGCTCCCATAATTCCCCGCGCGGCTGTGTTCTGGACTAACTGCAGTCTTCGGGTGCACCTCAAGGGAAGCCCCATGTAGAGAGCACTACAGTAGTCTATCCGGGATGTCACGAGCGCATGAGTGACTGTGCGAAGGACGTCCCGGTCCAATAAGGGCCGCAACTGATGAACCAGGCGAACCCGGTAGAACGCCCCCCCTGGCCACGGCCGTCAAGTGGTCTTCTAATGACAGCCTGGTATCCAGGAGGATGCCCAAGTTGCGCGCCCTATCCACGGGGGCTAGATGTTCGCCCCCAATGGCCAGTGATGGTATCAACTGGTTGTACCGGGATGCTGGAAACCACAGCCACTCGGTCTTGGACGGGTTGAGTCTGAGTCTGTTCGTTCCCATCCAGATCCGCACAGCTTCCAGACACCGGGACATCACTTCAACGGCATCACTGGGGTGGTTTGGGGTAGATATATACAGCTGTGTATCATCAGCTTAGAGGTGGTACTCTACCCCAAAACCACGGATGATCTCACCCAGCGGCTTCATATATGTGTTGAACAGGAGCGGCGAGAAGACCGACCCCTGAGGCACCCCACAAGTGAGTGGTCTCGAGGTCGACCTCTGCCCTCCTACCAACACAAATTGCGATCGGCCGGAGAGGTAGGAGGAGAACCACCATAAAACGGTGCCCCTCACCCCCAACCCTTCCAGCCGATGCAATAGGATACCATGGTCGATGGTATCAAAAGCCGCCAGCAGATCTAACAGGACCAGGATGGAGGAACAACTCCCATCTCTGACCCTCCAGAGATCATCCACCAACGTGACCAATGCCGTCTCGGTGCTGTGTCCGGGCCGGAAGCCGGACTGGCGTGGGTCCAGATGATCAATTTCCTCCAGGTGGCGAGGAAACTGTTGCGCTACCATACTCTCTACAACCTTCGCCAAAATGTGAGGTTGGAGACCGGACGATAATTTACTAACAATGCTGGGTCCAGGGAAGGCTTCTTGAGGAGGGGTCTCACCACCGCTTCTTTCAAGACGGTCGGCAAGAACCCCTCACTCAAAGAAGCATTCACAAGTTCCTGGAGCCAGCCTCGTGTCACCTCCCAGGATGCCAGTACAAGCCAGAAGTAAAACCTAAAGGCAAGACAGTAAAACCAACATTAAGTAATAAGGAAGAGGTGTCTACACAGGAGGAGGGGGTAATGGAACAGGAGCTGGTGAAACAGGAGAGTCCACTGGTAAGCCCTGAGTTACCTAGATGTTCAACTCGTGTAACTTGGTCACCTGACAGATATCAGGCTACTATTGCATGTCAGGTGAATAAGGTTCCTGCTACCTATTATGAGATGACTACTTAGCCTACTGAGGATCAGAAAGCTTGGCAATCTGCAATGGATAGGGAACTGAACAGAGTGTATGAAAACAGTACCTTACCATCAAGTAAACATGCCATTGGAAGTAAACGGTTGTGGGTGGAACTGTAACATATAAAGCTAGGTTAGTATCACAAGGATTCAATCAGTCAGCCAACGATTATGATGAGATGTTTGCTCCTAGTTTAAAGGCTACAACATTACGTGCAGCATTAGTATGGGCAGCTAAGCATAAGACTGTATATCTTCATACACCGTTACAACATACCATATATATGAAGAGGCCATTAGGGTTTAAAGCCAAAGGAAACACTGATTGTTGGATGTTAAAAAAGAGTGTTTATGGCTTGAAGCAATCAGGATACAAGTGGAATCAATGCGTAGTTAAGGCATTGACTAAGATAGGGTTTAGGGCTGGCATGGCTGATTCATGTTTATTTAGAAAGAAAAGCAATGGTGTGTTTTTGTTATTGCTATTATTTACTGACGATATAGCATTAATCACACAAACTGAGCAAGAGGCTATACAAATCATTACACTTTTAAAGAAGCACTTTATTATTTAAAAATCTTGGAGAGATTTGGCAGTATCTTGGTTTGAGAATATATAAAACCAGGGGAGGGTTTAAACTCTCATAAACTGAGGAAATCGACCAATTACTAAAGAACATTAGAATGGAACTGTGTAAACCAGCAAAAACCCCAGTGAGTCCGGAGTTTAGCAGTGTTAATGTGCAAAGTCCTATTTTTGATAAAGGCATGTATCAATCATTGATCGCCAGTTTATCCTATCTCAGTAATTGGTCAAGGCCTGATAGTGTAAACCAGCTAGCAAGGTTTAGTGCTGAACCTACTGAAAGGCACTGGAAGGCTGTTTAATAATAATAATAATAATAATAATAATAATAATAATAATAATAATAATAATAATAATAATAATAATAATAATAATAATAATAATAATAACTATTATTATTATTATTATTATTATTATTATTATTATTATTATTATTATTATTATTATTATTATTATTATTATTAAAAAATTATTTTGTATACCGCATCCTCTCCCCACGGGGACTCGGAGCGGTGCACAGGGGAAAAAATTAAAATACTATAAAAATACATATATAGAATAAATACAGTGAATAAAAACGAATTAAATTAGGATTATCCCTGCGCTAAAATCCCCAAGTTATAACACTAAAAATTCCCTAACACCCCAAAGGTAGAGACTAACCTAGGCCGGCCAAGCAGAAAAAGTATGTTTTGAGTTTTTGACGGAAGGAGCGGAGGTCCGTAGTTGTTCTGATGTCGGGGGGAAGGTCGTTCCAGAGGGCAGGGCCCGCTACAGAGAAGGCCCTTCCCCTGGGCGTCGCCCGCTGACAAAGTCTAGTGGACGGCACCCGGAGAAGTCCCTCTCTGTGGGAGCGAATCGGCCGTGAGGATGTGTGGGGCAGGATCCGATCCTGCAGATAGCTAGGTCCCGTGCCATGGAGCGCTTTAAAGATGACAACTAGCACCTTGAAGCGCACCCGAAAGACGACAGGCAGCCAGTGCAGCTCGCACAAGAGTGGTGTTATATGGGTGAACCTAGAGGTCCCCATTATTGCTCGCGCGGCTGCATTCTGGACCAGCTGAAGTCTTCGGGTGCACCTCAGGGGGAGCCCCATGTAGAGAGAGTTACAATAGTCCAGTCGGGATGTCACGAGGGCATGAGTGACTGTGCAAAGGGCATCCTGATCCAATAAGTTGCGCAACTGGCGTACCAGGCGAACCTGGTAAAACGCCCTCCTGGCCACGGCTGTCACTTGATCTTCCATGGACAGCCGGGTATCCAGGAGGACACCCAAGTTGCGCGCCCCATCCACAGGGGTAAGGTGTTCGCCCCCTACGGCCAGTGATGGAGTCAACTGGTTGAATCGGGCGGGCGGAAACCACAGCCACTCGGTCTTGAACGGGTTGAGTCTGAGTCTGTTACTTCCCATCCAGGCCCGCACGGCTTCCAGGCACTGGCACATCACCACTACGGCATCGTTGGGATGGTTTGGGGTAGATATATACAACTGCGTGTCGTCAGCGAAGAAGTGGTACTCTACCCCAAAACCATGGATGATCTCACCCAGCGGCTTCATATATGTGTTGAACAGGAGAGGCGAGAGGACCGACCCCTGTTAAGCATATACTAAGATATCTGAAGCAAACTATGCATTACGCATTATACTTAGAGCCTACAGATGAACTCAAGCTAAATGCATATGCCGATGCAAGTTTTGCCACAGATGTGAATACACGGAAGTCAACTTCTGGAATTGCTGTGTTTTTAGGAAAAGCACTAATTGGATGGCGATCTATTCCTCAAAAACATCTTAGTTTATCAACAATGGAGGCAGAATTTTCATGTTTATCTTTATTATGTACAGATTTGATTTGTTATAATCAATTGTTAATAGATATGGGAATCAATGTACATGAGCCTATAATTGTTTATGAGGATAACCAAGCAGCAATACAAATGGCAACAAATCTTGCTGTTAAGTCAAGGACAAAACATACTGACTTACGGTATCTAAATGTGTGAGAAGGTATTAAGAGTAAAATGATTGAATTAGAATATTGTATGTCTGAAAGCAACATAGCTGATCAAGAGAGATGGTCAAAACGGAAGCTAAGTGGTTTTTTAGTTAAATTTTTACTTTATGTCTTAAGGGGCTCCAGGGAGGGGGAGGGTATACAAATTAAGATTAGGATGATGGGGGAGGGGGAAAACCTACCGGGGAATGCATCCAGGCCGGCTAGCAGTCCCGACGGGGAGGGTGTAGGATCTAGAATTGGGGAGGGGGTTGGGATCAGTCCAATAGAGGGCTATTCCATCCAGACTGTGTGTGGGAGGGGCAGGTATGGCGGGAGCTGAGGGCCATATCATACAAGGGCAGGGCGCACCCGCTGTCTGCAAGCGGTGGCGCGCTCTGGCCTTCATTGCTCTTCTTGCGACCCAGGGGGTTTAGGATCTCAGGGCCTGGGCCTTCAGCTGGTGTTGTGTAATGCCAGGTCCGTAGTTAATAAAGCCCCCCCCCCATTCATCATCTAGTTTTGGAGGGGAGTGCGGACCTGGCAGGTATTATGGAGACCGGGTTGGGCCAAGAGGGTGGGGTGCCCCTCGTTGAGATGTGCCCACCGGGTTACCGTGCATTTCACGAGCCACGAGCCCAGGGTCAGAGGGGGGGTGGCGGTTGTTATAAAGGAGGCTCTGGATCCAAGGGAGACCACTGTACCGCAGACAGGCGGATGTGAGTCTCTATGTGTGAAGTGGGGTCATGGGAGGAAGTTGGGTTTGCTGATTGTGTACCTGGCTCCCCGCTACGTATCAGCAGCCCTACCCAAGCTTCTCAATGTGATAGCCGAGATGGCAGTTGACACTCCTAGGCTGATAGTCATGGGGGATTTCAACCTACCGTCGATACACGAAGCATCTGAGATGGCACGGGAGTTCATGGCCTCCATGATGGCCATGGACCTGACCCAGTTAGTTCATGACCCCACCCACACTGGAGGACACATGCTGGATTTAGTTTTTGTCTCCAGCCAGTGGGTGAGTGATCTTGGTTTAGGGGACATAGTCGTTGAACCCCTGTCATGATCAGATCACTCGCTCCTTCGGTTGGGCTTTCCTACCGCTGCACCCCACCGCGGGGAGGCGGAACCAGAAGTGGCAAGATGGTTCCGCCCCAGGCGCCTGATGAACCCTGAGAGGTTCCAGAGGGAGCTTGGGCCAATACCTGAGACCCTGACCCACGACTCGATTGAGGACCTAGTGGCCGCATGGAATAGAGCGGCCACAGGGGTCCTGGACCAGGTTGTGCCTTTGCGGCCTCTCACCCGGCACCGTACCACCTTGGCTCCCTGGTTTTCCGAGGAGCTGAGGGTGATGAAGCGTGGGAAGAGACGCCTAGAGAGCGGTTGGAGGACCACCCACTCTGAATCTGACCGGACACTGGTAAGGTCACATTTGAAGACCTACCTAGTGGCGATAGAAGCGGCTAAGCGTAATTACTTCTCCGCTCTTATTGCGTCTGCAGATAACTGGCCTGCCACCCTGTTTAGGTTGACCCTCTCCCTCCTTCATCAGAGGGCACAGGATGCTCCTTTGCAGGGTCATGTGGAAGAATTTGGGTGTTATCTGCATGATAAAATCGATCAGATCCGGGCCGGGTTGGCCTCTGACTGGACTAGTTCAGACAGGTTGATGGAGACAGGTCTTGAGTCAGTCATCTGGGAAGAGTTCGATCCTGTGACTCCCGAGGACATGGACAGGATGCTGGGGCGGCTGAACGCCACCACATGTTTATTGGACCCGTGTCCCTCCTGGTTGGTACTGGCCTCCCGGGCGGTGACACGAGGCTGGCTCCAGGGAATTGTCAATGCTTCTCTGAGTGAGGGGTTCCTACCAGCCGCCTTGAAAGAGGCGGTGGTGAGGCCCCTCCTCAAGAAGCCCTCCCTGGACCCGACTGTGTTGGCCAACTACTGTCCTGTCTCCAACTTTCGCTTTCTTGTGAAGGATGTTGAGAGTGTGGTGCTTTGGCAGCTCCCTCAGCACCTGGAGGAAACTGTCTATCTGGACTCATGCCAGTCTGGCTTCCTGGTTTGGGCACAGCACAGAGCCGGCATTGGTCGCATTGGTAGATGATCTCTGGAGGGCTCGGGATAGGGGTTGTTCCTCTATCCTGGTCCTGTTAGACCTCTCAGCGGCTTTCGATACCATCGACCATGGTATCTTGTTGCACCGGCTGGAGGGGCTGGGGGTGGGGGACACCATTCTACGGTGGTTCTCCTCCTACCTCTCCGACTGGTCGCAATTTGTGTTGACAGGAGGGCAGAGGTCGATGTCGAGGTGCCTCTCATGTGGGGTACCACAGGGGTCGGTCCTCTCACATCTCCTGTTTAACATCTACATGAAGCTGCTGGGCGAGATCATCTGTGGTTTCGGGGTAGAATTCCACCAGTACGCTGATGATACTCAGCTGTACATCTCTACCCCTGACCACCCCAACGATGCCGTGGAAGTGATGTCCCGGTGTCTGGAGGCCGTGCGAGTCTGGATGGGGAGAAGCAGGCTCCGACGCAACCCATCCAAGACCAAGTGGCTGTGGCTTCCGGCGTCACGATATAGCCAGTTGGTACCATTTCTGGCTACTGGGGGCGAGTCATTGGCCCCTGCAGAGAGGGCTCGCAACTTGGGTGTCCTCCTGGATTCTCGGCTGTCTCTAGAAGACCACATGACGACTGTGGCCAGGGGGTCTTTTTATCAAGTCCGCCTGATACGCCAATTGCCCCCCTTTCTGGATCGTGACACTTTACGCACGGTCACTCAAGCCCTCGTCATCTCCCGCCTGGACTATGGTAATGCTCTCTACATGGGGCTTCTCTTGAGGTCCACCCAGAGGCTCCAGCTAGTTCAGAATGCGGCTGGGTGGAGGATTCTCGGAGCGTCTAGATGCTCCCATGTGACACCTCTCCTGCGCGAGCTGCACTGGCTGCCTGTGGCTTTCCGGGTGCACTTCAAGGTATTACTATCGACCTTTAAAGCACTCCATGGCAGGGGACCTGGCTATCTGCAAGACCGCCTCCTACTACCAAATACCTCCCACCATCCAGTTCGCTTCCACAGAGAGGGCCTCCTCAAGGTGCTGTCGGCCAGGCAATTTCGACTGGTGACCCCCAGGGAGAGAGCCTTCTCTGTGGTAGCCCCTGCCCTCTGGAATTACCTACTTGACCTATGGAATGACCCCTGCCCTCTGGAATGACCACCTGACCTATGGACAATCACAGACCTGCGCCTTTTCTGTCGGGCTTCTAAGACCCAGTTATTTCGAGCGGCCGGCCTGGCATAGTTTCTAAACTGGCAGCCTTTTAAACGCTTTAGTTTTATATGGTTTTAGTAGGGATTCTAACAGGTTTTAGACAGGCTATTCATTATTTAATGTATTTTTAATAGGTTTTTAATTACTTTCTGTTTTTATTCGTGATTTTACTGCTGCCTGTACACCCCCCTGAGTCCCGGAAGGAAGAAGGGCAGTATAGAAATGTAAATATTAAATTAAAATTATAGAAATTTAAATATTAAATTAAATTATTTCACTAAAGTGCAAGGTGCTGTAAAATATAAGAGATGCTGTGATGACTATGGACTAAAAGTGTAAAGGTATATATATTGACCTACCCAAAGGGGAGAATGTTAGGAATGGAATCCTAGTGTTGGGTTGGTAATATATATAAGCCATGATTGGAATATTGTATCTGTAACTTTAACTGCTACAGTGAGATGTGATTGGCTGCTGTTTCCTCAATCAGCCATAAGAGGGAGCGAGAATCACTGTTAGATGCTGATCTCTTGGATGAAGGCTCTGTATGTCAGTTAGATCAGCAAAGCAAAGAGAATCGTGAGTTGAGCAACTGTAAGCCAACTGTTTGAGTAATAGACTGTATATAGTTCAGGACTACTTATCACTTGTTTGTGAAGAAGTGTATCTTCCTTTATTTTTCCACCACAAGTAAAAGTCTACTTGATTTACCTTCAGTGTCTGTGACTGTTAGTGTGGATACCTAGCAATATATCTCTTGCTACATTCCATTGCACATTTCTTGGTCTCCTTACAGAGATATCCTTAACAGATTACTGTATTTTAGGCAAAAGGACGTTAAAACAATTTTAGTCAAATGAGAATTGTGGTATGTTGACAGTAAGATTCTTAAAAAATCTTTGACTTAAAACACACAACTGATATGAATTATGAGTAATGACTGTGGAAGGGATGCATGAAAGTTATTTGTAACCAATTGACACACTTTCTACAAGATGTAATGTAAGATGATTCTTTTTTTGTGTTGTTTGTTTAATTAAAATTTTTAAAAATGCAAAAAAAGGATGCTAGTCTGTCTTCATAGACTTGATTAACTCATCAATGGAACATCATGCATGATGGATGACAGATTTGTGCCTCATGTATGTATGTATGTATGTATATATGTATGTATTTAAATAAATTTATTGATCAGCTCATAAAACTAACACACACACACACACACATATATCTATAAATAAAAATGTAAAAAAATAATAATAATAATAATAATAATAATAATAATAATAATAATAATAATAATAATAATAATAATAATTTTTAATTTTATATCCCGCTCCCTCTCCCCAAAGGGACTCGAGGCGGGGCACAGGCACTTAAAAATACAATTAAAACCACATACAGAATATAAAATTAAAAATGAATTAAATTAATCCTGCGCTAAAAACCCATAAACTAAAACTACCCCTAAAACCCCTAAACTTAAAAGAGACTACCCAAGGCCGACAAGGCGAAAAAGATGTGTCTTTAATTTTAAACGGAAGGAGCGGAGGTCCGTAGTTGTCCTAATGTCGGGGGGAAGGTCGTTCCAGAGGGCTGGGCCCGCCACAGAGAAGGCCCTTCCCCTGGGCGTCGCCCGCTGACAGAGTCTAGTGGACGGCACCCGGAGAAGTCCCTCTCTGTGGGAGCGAATCGGCCGTGAGGATGTATGGGGCAGGATCCGATCCCGCAGATAGCTAGGTCCCGAGCCATGGAGCGCTTTGAAGATGATGACTAACACCTTGAAGCGCACCCGAAAGACGACAGGTAGCCAGTGCAGCTCGCGCAAGAGCGGTGTTACGTGGGTAAACCTAGAGGTTCCCATTATTGCTCGCGCGGCTGCGTTCTGGACCAACTGAAGCCTCCGGGTGCACCTCAAGGGGAGCTTCATAATAATAATAATAATAATAAAACTGAATTTATTAACCGCTCCCTCTCCCCACAGGGACTCGGGGCGGTGCACAGGGAGAATAAAAACCATAAATATACAAAAATACATACAATTTAAAACAGATTAAACAAACACCTGTGCTAAAATCCCATTAACTAAAAATCCCCACTCAATATAAATAAACAATTAAAAAACCCATAGAGAGAGAGACTACCCTAGGCCGGCCAGGCGGAAAAGATGTGTCTTTAGTTTCAGGCGGAAGGAGCGGAGGTCCGTGGTCGTTCTAATATCGGGGGGAAGGTCGTTCCAGAGGGCCGGGCCCGCCACAGAGAGAGCCCTTCCCCTGGGCGTCGCCCGCTGACAAAGTCTAGTGGACGGCACCCGGAGAAGTCCCTCTCTGTGGGAGCGAATCGGCCGTGAGGATGTGTGAGGCAGGATCCGATCCCGCAGGTAGCTAGGTCCCGAGCCATGGAGCGCTTTAAAGATGATAACCAGCACCTTGAAGCGCACCCGGAAGACGACAGGCAGCCAGTGCAGCTCGCGCAAGAGCGGTGTTACATGGGTAAACCTAGTGGTTCCCATAATTGCTCGCGCGGCTGCATTCTGAACTAACTGAAGCCTCCGGGTGCACCTCAAGGGGAGCCCCATGTAGAGAGAGTTAAAATAGTCCAGTCGGGATGTCATGAGAGCATGAGTGACTGTGCAAAGGGCGTCCCGATCCAATAGGGGGCGCAACTGGCGTACCAGGCGAACCTGGTAAAACGCCCTCCTGGCCACGGCTGTCACTTGATCTTCCATGGACAGCCGGGTATCCAGGAGGACACCCAAGTTGCGCGCCCCATCCACAGGGGCAAGATGTTCGCCCCCTATGGCCAGAGATGGCATCAACTGGTTGAATCGGGCAGCCGGAAACCACAGCCACTCGGTCTTGGTCGGATTGAGCCTGAGTTGAGCCTGAGTTACTTCCCATCCAGATCCGCACGGTTTCCAGGCACTGGCACATCACCGCTACGGCATCATTGGGGTGGTTTGGGGTAGATATATACAGCTGAGTATCATCAGCGTAGAGATGATACTCTACCCCAAAGCCACGGATGATCTCGCCCAGCGGCTTCATATATGTGTTGAACAGGAGAGGCGAGAGGACCGACCCCTGAGGCACCCCACATGTGAGGGGTCTCGAGGTCGACCTCTGCTCTCCCGTCAACACAAATTGCGATCGGCCAGAGAGGTAGGAGGAGAACCACCGTAAAACGGTGCCTCCAACCCCCAACCCCCCCAGCCGATGCAATAAGATACCATGGTCGATGGTATCGAAAGCCGCCGAGAGGTCTAATAGGACCAGGATGGAGGAACAACCCCCATCTCTGGCCCTCCAGAGATCATCCACCAATGCGACCAATGCCGTCTCGGTGCTGTGCCCGGGCCGGAAGCCGGACTGGCGCGGGTCTAGATAATCAACTTCCTCCAGGTGACGGGGAAATTGTTGTGCCACCACACTCTCAACAACCTTCGCCAAAAAGGGAAGGTTGGAGACAGGACGATAGTTAGATAATAGAGCTGGATCCAAAGAGGGCTTCTTGAGGAGGGGTCTCACCATGGCCTCTTTTAGGGAAGCAGGCAAGGAACCCTCACTCAAGGATGCGTTGACAACCTCTTGGAGCCAGCCTCGTGTCACCTCCCAGGATGCCAGTACAAGCCAGGAGGGACACGGGTCCAGTAAACATGTGGTGGCTCGCAGTCGCCCACGAAGCCTGTCCATATCATCGGAAGTAACGGAGTCAAACTCCTCCCAAACAAGATCCGCCTCGTGGCATTCCACTGGGCCATTACTGGGGGTTAGCTCGTTCTGTATCTGAGCGATTTTCTCCTGCAGATAAGACACAAATTCCTCTGCTCTGCCCTGTAAGGGGGCTTCCCGCACCCTCTGTTGAAGGAGGGAGCGGGTCACCCTAAACAGGGCGGCAGGGCGGTTATCTGCGGATGCTATGAGAGTGGCACAATGGTGGCGTTTGGCCACTCTCAGCGCCACAATGTAAGTCCGTAAATGGGCTCTTACCTGTGTCCGGTCAGATTCAGATCGGCTAGACCTCCATCTTCTCTCTAGGCGTCTCTTGTGGCATTTCATCACCCTCAGCTCCTCGGTGAACCAAGGAGCCAGGGTGGCTCGCCGCCGCAAGAGAGGCCGCAAGGGCGCGACCCGATCCAAGGCTCCCATGGTCGCAGTATTCCATGCGGCCACGAGGTCCTCCATCGGGGCGCGGGTCAGGAGCACAGGAAGTGGCCCAAGTGCCGCCTGGAACCCATCAGGGTCCATCAAGCGCCTGGGGCGGAACCAGATTGGTGATTCAGGTTCCGCCTCCCCGCGGAGGGGAGTAGCGGTCGGAAAGTTTGAAAAAATAGTTTGTACGAATCCACTAATCTCAAAAACTACTGAACCAATCTGCCTCAAATTTTGACACAATGTTGACAAGGACTTCCAATAATAGAATAACTACTCATTTTGTGCCTAGCACACGTGTATCATGTGCAAGGTACACACATGTAAAAGGTACCCACTGAATTTTTTTTTACCTCCCTGTAACTCCTCACACCAACTGTCATTTCCTCAGCCACGTACAGAGGCCTCTTAGGGCCAAAAAGGCACTGGGATAGCAAACTCCCAGGTGGCCCATAGAGAGAGAGAGAGGAAGAAATACAGTTTAATAAAAAGAAGGACTAAGGGAGACATGACAGCAGTCTTCCAATATCTAAAGGGTTGCCAAAAAGAAGAGGGAGTCAAACTATTCTCCAAAGCACCTGATGGCAGAACAAGAAGCAATTGGTGGAAACTAATCAAGGAGAGAAGCAACTTAGAACTGAGGAGAAATTTCCTGGCAGTGAGAACTATTAACCAGCGGGACAGCTTGCCACCATAAGTTATGGATGCCCCAACACTGGAAGTGTTTTTAAGAAGAGACTGGAAAACCATTTGTCTGACATGGTATAGGGTCTCCTGCTTGAGCAGTGGGGTTGGACTAGATGACCTCCAAGGTCCCTTCCAACTCTGCTATAGTATTATTGTATTATAGTAGGTAGGTATATGGGGGAATAGGGAGACAGGGAGAAATACAGTTTAATAAAAGAGGGACTAGGGGAGACAGGATAGCAGCCTTCCAATATCTCAGGGGTTGCCACAAAGAAGAGGGAGTCAAGCTATTATCCAAAACACCTGAGTACAGAACAAGAAGCAATGGGTGGAAACTAATCAAGGAGAGAAGCAACTTAGAACTGAGGAGAAATTTCCTGACAGTTACAACAATTAATCAGTGGAACAGCTTGCCTCCCGAAGTTGTGAATGCCCCAACACTGCAAGTCTTCAAGAAGATGTTAGATAGCCATTTGTCTGAAATGGTATAGGGCAGTGATGGCTAACCTTTTTTGGCTCACGTACCAAAAGCAGGGGGAGTGCAGGGGTGATGTGCACAGGTGTGCCACATCCATAATGCTATGTGCATGACCCCTGTATTTGGCATGCTTTATAGGAGCCTAGGGAGGGTGAAAACAGCCTTCTACCACCTCCAGAGGGCAAAAAATGGCCTCAAAAGAAGGCCTAAATCAGCTGGCCAGGGCACACATACACACTGAAGCTGACAGGGCAATGCCTCGTGTGGCCTAAGAAATGGTTACGTGTGCCACCTGTGGCACCCGTGCCATAGGTTTGCCATCATGGGTATAGGGCTTCCTGCCTAGGCAGGGAGTTGGACTAGATGACCCCCAAGGTCCCTTCCAACTCTGCTATTGTATTATTGTATTACAGTAGGTAGGTAGATAGAGGGATAGATAGAGAGAGAGAAATAAGGTAGGTAGGTAGGTAGGTAGGTGGATGGATGGATGGATGGATAGATAGAAAGAAACACGGTAGGTAGGTAGGTAGGTAGGTCGGTAGGTAGGTAGGTAGGTAGGGTAATAGAGAGAGAGAAATATGGTTGGTAGGTAGGTAGGTAGGTAGGTAGGTAGGTAGGTAGAGGGAGAAAGGAAGAAATATAGTAGGTAGGTAGGTAGGTGGATAGATAGGGAGAAATACAGTAGGTAGGTAGGTAGGTAGGTAGGTAGGTAGGTAGGTAGGTAGGTAGGTAGGTAGGTAGGGGGATAGATAGATAGGTAGGTAGAGGGAGAAAGGAAGAAATATAGTAGGTAGATAGGTAGGGGGATAGATAGATAGGGAGAAATACAGTAGGTAGGTAGGTAGGGGGATAGATAGATAGGGAGAAATACAGTAGGTAGGTAGGTAGAGGGATAGACAGAGAGGGAGAAATATAGTAGGTTGGCAGGTAGGTAGATAGGGGGATAGATAGAGAGGGAGAAATACAGTAGGTAGGTAGATAGAGGGAGAAAGCAAGAAATACAATAGGTAGGTAAGTAGAGGGATAGACAGAGAGGGAGAAATACCATAGGTAGGTAGGTAGGTAGGTAGGTAGGTGTATAGATAGATAGCAAGAAATACAGTAGGTAGGTAGGTAGAGGGATAGAGAGGGGGGAATACAGTAGGTAGGTAGTTAGATAGAGGGAAAAAGAAAGAAATACAGTAGGTAGGTAGGTAGAGGGATAGATAGATAGAGAGGGAGAAATACAGTATGTAGGTAGGTTGGGAGTTATATGGTGGTTGTGTGTATGTGTGCAGATTGGTTGGCCATTTAACCAGACTGGGCCACAGCAACGTGTGGCCCAGTCTGTATATATATATATAATTGTTTCCACAACACCCTGTTAAGGCCCCAATTAAGGGAGGAAGCACACTGCTTTTCCTTTTCTGCCTTTCGGCTCATAACCAGAGACCATCTAGACAGAAAGCAAAGAATTCCGTTGTGTACTTTTTTTATGTCTGTGTTACGTTTTTGAGCTGATCAATAAATAAGTCAGGAAGACTAGGATAGATCTATTTCGAGCTTATTAGCTCTTATCAGCTAGCCATACCCTTACTGAACCATACGCTGGTTCGAATCCCAGTAAGGGTATGGCTAGCTGATGAGAGCTAATAAGCTCGAAATAGATCTATCCTAGTCTCCCTGACTTATTTATTGATCAGCTCAAAAACGTAACATACATATATATCTAAATTATATAAATTATATATATATATATATATATATATATATATATATATATATATATATATATATAATTTGTTTTCGTATCTCAGAGCATAAGAATTCTGTTAAAAGACAAGTAAATACTTCCTCCCTCTTCCAGCACTTCCAAGCAACAGGTCATGAAATTGACTTTGAAAAAACAAAATTACTCTCCAGGACTGAACACTCCAACAGGAGAATGATTATGGAAGCTATTGAAATAGAAAAACATCCCCACAACATGAACAGACGCGATGATGCCTCCTGCCTGCCAGACATCTGGAAACCAGCTCTGGCCACTAAACGAGTCCCGGCCACTAAACGAGTCCCGGCCACTAAACAAGTCCCGGCCAATAAACAAGTCCCAGCCACTAAACAAGTCATGGCCACTAAACAAGTCCCGGCCACTAAACAAGTCCCGGCCACTAAACAAGTCCTGGCCACTAAACGAGTCCCGACCACTAAACAAGTCCCGGCCACAAACACTGACACCAACATCAATCACTCTCAACAAACTCCATCTACCAATCAGGATGTGGCAAATCAACCAACCAATCAGTTTAAAGTAGTAAAGCCAACATTCCAACCCCTCCCACCTCCACTTACAGAAAAACTGCCATTTCAAATACAGCTTTGCAAGAAAGCCAAGGCTTTCTTGCAAAGCTGTATTTGAGGCAATCCTGGATATATATATCCAGGATTATGCAACTATCAGGAATTCTAATTTCTGATTGTTGCAACGGAAATTCTCAGAGCAGTTAGAAATAACTAGCCGTCTTATTTTGATTCTCTTAATATATTTTTCAGCTTATCAGATGATTACAATTGCAGACATCATAGTGACTACCGATTCAAATAAACTGATTCTAGGAATTGCTCATTTTTATGAATAGTGCAAGTAGTATTACTCATGGGATAGAATATTAAAATCATCACTACTCTTCATTCTATTAAGATTGTGTGGTAACAATGGAACCCTAATACTGATCAGATATTTGGAAATTCTATTTTCCTTTAAAGTGAACAAAAAGGAAGATTTTTCAATTATAAAGTAATACTGTGATTTTAATCATAGCAATAATTTTTCCTAAAAGCTTTAGCCTCTCAAAACTACCAATGTGTTTTTTTCATTTACTTTTTAAAAAATCTTAAAGTTTCTTTTTTATTACTTTTTGATCTTTGTCTTCCTTTTCAGTCACTGCATCTGCATTCATTTCCAGTTCTGGAAACAATGAATTGTTTGCCTCAATAAAGTGTTTCTAGAGCCCAGCCTATTTCTTGTAAAGGTGGGTGTCAATTAACCGCCTAGTGAAAGTCATGATAGGACCTCTTCCATATATTCCCAGCCCAATTTCACACTGAGAAAAATATGTATCACAGAATTCCCAGAAACCTTCTACACCCTCCACCATCATGGTCAAGCTATACTAAGGCAGCCCTTGTCACTACTCATAGCTGGTCAAATCTCATTAAATGCTTGTCAAACTACTAAAAAAACCATGAGAGTCAACTCTCTTAAATTATATTTATCAAAAGATGCCTGAGATATATTCCTGCTTCCTATTTAATTTAAAACTTGGAAACACTATTGTAAAGATTTCTCATCACTTAATGGTTGGTGTAAACTAAATGTATTTTAGTATATCTACCTGTCATATGTTTCTAATAAAATAGAATAGTTTCTGTTGGGGATATCTCCTTTAGGAGACAGGAAGTTGTGCAGCGAAATGTGCAGCTAGAGAAACATTGCTAGTAGACACACAAATAGAGTCTCAGACACTGCTAGTAAAAACAAGTAGCTTTACTTGTGATGTAAAACTAAACTACTGCTTCACAAGCAGTGATAGTAGATATTGAATCAAATACAGTCCTTAACTCACAAACAATTGCTTACAGTTGCAATCCACGATACTTCCTTGTTCAGTCAGTCAGTCAATCAATCAGTCAGTCACAGCAAGCAGAGAGAGAGAGTGTGTGAGCTCTCCTGGCTTCCTCTTATTGCTGAGATAATTACAGCTGCTAATTACATTCAAACATTTAAGGTAACAAAGACCATTTGTTATCATGGCTTATATATATTGCCTTCCAACATTAGGATTATACTCCTAACATTCTCCCCTTTGGGTAGGCCAATATATATTTACAATTTCAGTCCATACTTTTCACAACTTTCTTTATGTTTGATAGCACCCTGAACCTTTGTGAAATGGTCGGCTATATTTGTCTCTGACATACAGTACTCTAGCTCTATTATTTTATTCTTAATACTTTCCTGTACATTCAAATAATGCAGATCTGTATGTTTCATCCTAGTTTTTACTGCCAGATTAGTAGCCATTTGAATAGCTGCTTGGTTCTCCTCGTATATGGTGATAGGATCGTTTACCTCTATTCCTAGATCTATCAATAACTGTTTGTAACATATTACATCTGTACATAGTAACAGACAGGAAAATTCTGCTTCCATAGTAGACAGACTCATATGTTTCTGCCTAATAGATCTCCATCCAATCAATGCCTTACCTAAAAATACAGCTATTCCGAACGTTGACTTTCTTGTGTCTATATCTGTTGCAAAACTCGCATCAGCATATGCAGTCAGCTTTAATTCATCAGTAGGTTCAAGGTATAATGTATAATGCATTGTTTGTTTTAAATAGCTTAGAATCCTTTTCACAGCCTGCCAATGCCTCTCAGTAGGGTCTGAATTAAATCTCGCTAACTGATTCATGCTGTATGCAATATCAGGCCTCGACCAATTGCTGAGATATGACAAACTTCCTATCAGCGATTGATATAATTCCTTATCAAACATAGGACTCTGCACATTGATATTGCTGAACTTCTGGATCATAGGAGTCTTTGAAGGTTTACATAGTTCCATTCTGAATTGTTTAAGCAAATTGTTTATCTTCTCCATCTGTGATAATTTAAACTGTCCCCTGGTTTTATCAATCCTTAAGCCTAGGTACTGATGTATTTCACCTAGATGTTTTATAGTGAAATGTTTCTTTAACTGTTCAGTTATACTAATAGCCTCCTGTTCGGTTTTAGTAATCAAGGCTATATCATCAGTAAATAGAAGAAGTAATGAAACTAAACCATCCTTTTCCATTCTAAACAGGCATGGATCAGCCATGCCAGCTTTAAATCCAATCCTTGTTAATGCTTTGATCACACACTGATTCCACTCATAACCTGACTGTTTTAAGATATAAAGACTCTTCTTCAGAATCCAACACTCAGACTTTTCATTATCTTCAAATCTTACTGGCTTTTTCATATAGATTGTGTGTTGTAATGGTGCATGTAAATAAGCTGTTTCTACGTCTAAGTGATTAACCAAATATTTATATTTTGCAGCCCAAACTAGAGCAGCTTGAAGTGTGGTAGATTTTAAACTAGGTGCAAATATCTCGTCATAATCTGTGGCTGATTGGTCAAATCCTTGAGTCGCTAGACTTGTCTTATATTTTAAGGCTTTGTCTATCCCAGTTTTTATTTTATATATCCACTTACTACCAATTGCTTTCTTACCTGGTGGTAAATTAGTATTTTCATATACTCCCAGATTCTGTAAAGACTTAAGTTCCTTAGTCATTGCAGCTTTTTGGTCTTCTAATGGAAATGTGGTTAATTCATGGTATGTTGCAGGAACTTTGTTAACCTTATAAGCCATAGTTGCCTGATACCTATCAGGTAGCCTAGTTACTAGGTAGCCTAGGTCCGTTGTCAACAAAGCCCCCCTCATTTATGACCTCGTGTCAGAGGGGGAGCCGGACCTGGCAGGAATAGCGGAGACCTGGTTGGGCCACGAGGGTGGACTCCCGCTCGTTGAAATGTGCCCACCAGGTTACCATGCTTTTCATCAGCCTCGGGCCCTAGGCAGGGGTGGTGGGGTAGCGGTTATCGTAAAGGAAGGTCTTGAGCCGAGAGAGACCACTGTGCCACAGACCACCGGTTGTGAGTCCCTCTGCGTGAAGTGGGGCCTAGGGAGGCAGTTGGGCATGCTGGTTATTTACCTGGCTCCCCGCCATGTAGCAGCAGCCCTGCCCGAGCTCCTGGAGGTGATAGTTACGGTGGCAGTGGAGACCCCCAGACTTTTAGTCATGGGGGACTTTAATCTGCCATCGGTGGGCGAATCATCCGAGGTAGCTCGGGAGTTCATGGCTTCCATGACGGCCATGGACCTGACCCAATTAATTCAAGGCCCCACCCACGAGGGTGGACATACACCGGATCTCATCTTTGTCTCTGGCCAGTGGAAAAGTGATCTGATTATAGGGGATATAGTCATCACGCCCTTGTCATGGTCAGACCAATCACTTCTCCGGCTCGACTTTCCAACCGCTACCCCACTCCGCGGGGAGGCGGAACCTGAGTCACCAATTTGGTTCCGCCCCAGGCGCCTGATGGACCCTGATGGGTTCCAGGTGGCGCTTGGGCCATTTCCTGTACCCCTGACCCGCGCCCCGATGGAGGACCTCATGGCCGCATGGAATACTGCGACCACGGGAGCCTTGGATCGGGTCGCGCCCTTGCGGCCTCTCTTGCGGCGGCGAGCCACCCTGGCTCCTTGGTTTACCGAGGAACTGAGGGTGATGAAACGCCACAAGAGATGCCTAGAGAGAAGATGGAGGACGACCCGATCTGAATCTGACCGGACACAGGTAAGAGCCCATTTACGGACTTACATTGTGGCGCTGAGAGTGGCCAAACGTCATCATTGTGCCACTCTCATAGCATCCGCAGATAACCGCCCTGCCGCCCTGTTTAGGGTGACCCGCTCCCTCCTTCAACAGAGGGTGCGGGAAGCCCCGTTACAGGGTAGAGCAGAGGAATTTGTGATTTATCTGCAGGAGAAAATCGCTCAGATACAGAACGAGTTAGCCCCCATTGATGGCCCAGTGGGTTGCCACGAGGCGGATCTTGTTTGGGAGGAGTTTGACTCCGTTACTTCCGAGGATATGGACAGGTTACGTGGGCGACTGCGAGCCACCACATGTTTATTGGCTCGTGTCCCTCCTGGCTTGTACTGGCATCCTGGGAGGTGACACGAGGCTGGCTCCAAGAGGTTGTCAACGCTTCCTTAAGTGAGGGTTCCTTGCCTGCCTCTCTTAAAGAGGCCATGGTGAGGCCCCTCCTGAAGAAGCCCTCTTTGGATCCAGCTTTATTAACCAACTATCATCCCGTCTCCAACCTTCCCTTTTTGGCGAAGGTTGTTCAGAGTGTGGTGGCACAACAGTTTCCCCGTCACCTGGAGGAAGTTGATTATCTAGACCCGCGCCAGTCCGGCTTTCGGCCTGGGCATAGCACCGAGACGGCATTGGTCGCGTTGGTAGATGATCTCTGGAGGGCCAGAGATGGGGGTTGTTCCTCCATCCTGGTCCTATTAGACCTCTCGGCGGCTTTTGATACCATCGACCATGGTATCCTATTGCACCGGCTGGGGGGGGTTGGGGTGGGAGGCACCGTTTTGCGGTGGTTCTCCTCCTACCTCTCTGGCCGGTCGCAATTTGTGTTGACAGGGGGGCAGAGGTCGACCTCGAGACCCCTCACATGTGGGGTGCCTCAGGGGTCGGTCCTCTCGCCTCTCCTGTTCAACACATATATGAAGCCGCTGGGTGAGATCATCCGTGGTTTTGGGGTAGAGTATCATCTCTACGCTGATGATACTCAGCTGTATATATCTACCCGAAACTACCCCAACGATGCCGTAGCGGTGATGTGCCAGTGCCTGGAAGCCGTGCGGATCTGGATGGGAAGTAACGGACTCAGGCTCAACCCGACCAAGACCGAGTGGCTGTGGTTTCCGGCTGCCCGGTTCAACCAGCTGACTCCATCGCTGGCCATAGGGGGCGAACATCTTGCCCCTGTGGATGGGGCGCACAACTTGGGTGTCCTCCTGGATACCCGGCTGTCCATGGAAGATCAGGTGACAGCCGTGGCCAGGAGGGCGTTTTACCAGGTTCGCCTGGTACGCCAGTTGCGCCCCCTATTGGACCGGGATGCCCTCCGCACAGTCACTCATGCTCTCGTGACATCCCGACTGGACTATTGCAACTCTCTCTACATGGGGCTCCCCTTGAGGTGCACCCGGAGAC
This sequence comes from Rhabdophis nuchalis, assembly GCA_039707465.1. Lineage (NCBI taxonomy): Eukaryota > Metazoa > Chordata > Lepidosauria > Squamata > Natricidae > Rhabdophis > Rhabdophis nuchalis. The sequence continues at coordinate 98,824,378 of CM077647.1, forward strand.
TGCAGTTGGTCCAGAATGCAGCCGCGCGAGCAATAATGGGAACCGCAAGGTTCACCCATGTAACACCACTCTTGCGCGAGCTGCATTGGCTGCCTGTCGTCTTTTGGGTGCGCTTCAAGGTGCTAGTTATCATCTTTAAAGCGCTCCATGGCTCAGGACCTAGCTATATGCGGGATCAGATCCTGCCCCATACTTCCTCACGGCCGATTCGCTCCCACAGAGAGGGACTTCTCCGGGTGCCGTCCACTAGACTTTGTCAACGGGCGACGCCCAGGGGAAGGGCTCTCTCTGTGGCGGGCCCTGCCCTCTGGAACGACCTCCCCCCCAATATTAGAACTACCACGGACCTCCGTTCCTTCCGTCTGAAATTGAAAACGCACTTTTTCTGCTTGGCCGGCCTAGGGTAGCCTCTCTACTATAGTATTATAGGGTTATAGGATTTTAGTGAATTGGTATTGGGGAATTTTAGCGCAGGGTTTACTGTTTAATTTGTTTTTATTTAATTGTTTGTATTTTCATGTGTATTTATTGTTTTAACTTCCCTGTGCACCGCTCCGAGTCCCCTTGGGGAGAGGGGGCGGTCTAGAAATTAAATTATTATTATTATTATTATTATTATTATTACTAGTGTTGACCGTCTTGGTAACTCATTGCTGGACTTTCTATTTTAACCTGTTCCTGCTCCTGCTCCACTACCTCCTCCTGAGTAGATACTTCATCTATATCATGCAATTCTGGTTTCTTTGCATCTTCCTTAGTGTTTGGCTAGGTTTCAATGATCACTTCATTGCTTGTATCTAACCTATTCCACCCAATATTCTCCATAAATTTGGCATTTGCACTGCTTACAACCCTTGTTGTTTCCTTTTGCCAGAATCTAAATGATCCGTGGTTAGAGTTATAGTCTACGAAAATTAGCTGTTGAGCTCTCTTTTGCCCTTTATGTCTCAATTGTAAGGGAATATATACCCATGTGGGAGCTCCAAATGTGTGTATGTAGCTGAGGTCTGGTTTCTTGCCATGCCACCTAGTGAATGGCAATTCACCAGTTGTGGTGTTAATAACATTGTTGAAAATATGGTTTCCACACATCATTGACTCAACCCACAATGATTCAGGCAATCCTGCATCAGCCAACATTGTTCTAACCATAGCTTGCAATGTCTGCCCTCTCCGTTCCACAGATGCATTATGCTGTGGCCGATAAGGAGCAGAACGTTTATGTTGTATTCCAGCCATTTGCAACATAGTATGGAACTTAGTGTTTGTGAATTCCATACCATTATCTATTACTATGGTAACTATCTTTTGTTTTGTTTTGTTTTCCGCAAATTTAATGCTGTTAGTAAATTGCTGGAATGTTTCTGTTTTGTTCTTTAGCAGATAGCAGAAACCATATCTAGAGTAGTGGTCCATAATGCTTAGGACATAATAGGCACCTCCCAAACTGGGTTTCATTGGCCCTATTAAGTCTGCAAATACCACTTCTAATGGTTTTCTGGTTTTAAAACCATTTAGCCTGTTTGCAGGAGTAACTCTAGTTGTTTTAAAGGGACATTGGTTTTGGAACTTTGGACACTGATGTTCTTGATGTATACAAATTTATTATTTGACCCTCAGTATTCTGTTACTAGTTACTATTCAGAAAAAGCATTCTAAATATGAAAGGGGTATTAAGAATATGCAACAGTTGGATTCGACCTGAAGTTCTCCAACTGGACAGACATGGGGAAGGTGAACTCTTAAGAGTCTCACATGAATCCTGTCTGACAAACTGTCTCCAAGATGTGTTTTTGGATCAAAACACATGTAAGGGGGGCGCAAAGAAGAGGCAGCATCTCCTCAGATGGAGTGCAACAGGTCCCTCATAGGTCAGAGATTTGCCCTCTGAATTGGAGCCGGGGTGGCAGCATGGCAATATGCTGCACAAAAAGCTGGCTCCAGGCCAAAAGCAGTTGAACAGGAGCATGCAGAGGCAAGATGAAAGCCTGTTAAGATCTATTAACCCACAGTTATAAACCAGAATTTGGAAAAGGCAAAGAACCGTGAGGGCAAAAATAATATTGATGGACAGATCAGGATTTTTGCAAAAAGAAAGAAGGGGGGAAATGGTGGGTTGAATCACTAGCCCCAAAGAGAGCCATTTGCTTGAAATAATTTGGACAGAAAGGAGAAAGAAGAGAACTGACAAACCCACTTAAACGCAAACTTTAAATTTGGTTTTGGACTTGAAAAGATTGTGTTTTTAAAGGAGTTTAGGAGCATGAAGATTTCCTTCACCCGAGTACATAACAACTCCTATCTCCTCACTGACAACTGATAATTTTATCTTGCCTGTGTGGGAAATTCTAATTAACCAACTGCCATAAATCAGAATTTAGAAAAGCAGGAGGTGGAGAAGAAATGTACCCGAGTTTTGACTGTATGCAAGCTTGTTCCAATTAATATATTTTGAGCATTCAATGAAGTGAACAGTAGCAAGGGAAAAAAACCCAATAATAAAATCAAGAACTGGGAAATGCAAAGTTTTTTCTTTCTGCAAAAGATTAAGATGGCTCCATCTTTTCTTCCGGTTTCACAGTAGTTAAATTAACTACACTTAAGGTGGACCAGAACTTCAAAATAAGATTTGTATAACTAACTGCAACTTTGGAACTGGACATTAAGAAAGAACAAAAGACCAAGATGGCTCCTGTCACTCTTCCCCACAGCAGCTGAAGTAGATAAATTTAAGATGGACAAGAACTCAGAAATAAGAACTATATTATTGTTGTTGTTGTTGTTGTTGTTGTTGTTGTTGTTATTTATTAGATTTTTATACCACCCTTCTCCCTTTCGGGACTCAAGGCGGTGTACAGGCAATGATAAAAATCAATAGTATAAAACATAAAATACGTTAAAAATATATTAAATGATTAGCCTGTCCTAAAACCCTACTAAAACGCTACTAAAAACAATTAAAACTATGCCAGGCCGGCCACCCAAAATAAATAGGTCTTCAAGGCCCGACGGAAAAGGCGCAAGTCCGTGGTCGTCCATAGGTCAGGGGGTAGGTTATTCCAGAGGGCAGGAGCTGCCACAGAGAAGGCTCTCCCCCTAGGGGTCACCAGCTGACACTGCCTGGCGACGGCACCCTGAGGAGGCCCTCTCTGTGGGAGCGAACTGGTTGGTGGGAGGTGTTGATAAAAAGCCCCCCTGGCCACAGCTGTCATATGGTCTTCTAGAGACAGCTGAGAGTCCAGGAGGACACCCAAGTTGCAAGCCCTCTCTGTAGGGGCCAATGACTCGCCCCCAATAGCCAGAGATGGAACCAACTGGCTATCTCGTGACGCCAGAAGCCACAGCCACTCGGTCTTGGACGGTTTGAGTCGGAGCCTGTTTCTCCCCATCCAGACTCGCACGCCCTCATAACTAACTGTAACTTTGGAATTGTACATTATGGAAAGATGGGAATTTGAAGAACTACATGAAATTATTAAAAATATGCATACATCATTAAAATTAAGCCTAAATAGAATTCTGAACCGAGAGAAGCAGGTATTTAAAGAAGAAGGGGGAGAGATAATGAAGGGGTTGAAACGGTGGGAAATAAAAAGCAGACAAAAAACTATATAGGGCATGGTAGTGGTATAGGGAAAACTGTAAAAGGGGGATATGTCCCAACAAAAGGAAATAAAAAGCAGACAATAGATGTTTCGGAGGTTGAAAGTGGCATAAGGAAAGTTGAAGTAGGAGGTTATACCCCAACAAAGAGAAATATAAAAGAACTTTCTGGCAGTGGTTTGGGGAAAATTAAAAAGGGTGGATGTGTCAAAACAAAGAAAAGGGAGACGTCACGATGGAAGGAGCAGGCTGAAGACTTAGGTCTGAAGCCGATTGCCCCGTTTATCGCATCTGGCGACTACCCGAAAGGCCGTTTCACAGCCATTAAGGAGCCGTCGCTGGGCAGGAAGCCCAGTGAATAGAGGGGGAACTTTCCAGCCCCGTTCTGACCCTGCAAGCTGAAGGTGAGGCTGAAGACGTCCCCCAGTGCCAGCGCGCTAAGAGGGCGATAACATGGCGCCCCAGAGTCGTTGACAGCTGAGGAAGAGAAGATCGCGATCCCAGTCCTGACTAACTTTTCCCTTTTTCGCTGATGCTGAGTTGAGAGGATACTGAAATTTATTGCTGAAGACTCCCAATTTACTGATACTGTGAACCCAACCTTTCAAACGAGCGGCAGGAAATTTGGTGGGGCGAATTGTATGACTACAGTCAAACTTCAAACTAAGGACCTTTGGATTTCCGCTAATCTAAAATCTTTGAATATCCGGAAGTGACAATCAACGGTGAACAGATACCCGAACTTTGATGTGGCTATATACTTTAGATACTCTTTGTTTTTGACAATTTCCTTTGTTTTCTACCTTTTTCCTACTATTTCCCCCACCCCCTCTTTTTTTCTTTTTCTGACAAGTTTGAGTTTCACCTGACTGTAAGAGCTTCTTCCGCTTCTTGATGACCTTTCAGCTTTATTTCCTTCTATTTTGATACTAGCTGCCATCTAGTGGCTGAAAGTAGAAACTTGAATATAAAATAATTGTATTTAGCTGTGATAAATTAATAACTATTGAAGCAATTGTGTTTATACTAAGACTATATCAAATATTATAGAATTGATCTGTTAGACTTTATAACTTGACCTGGGAATTTTGGGGAATTAATTGAATAATTGTATTCAAATAACTTAAGTTTAACTATTGACATATTGGATTATTGGTATACTTGATTAATTGTTTATTATTGTGATTTGTAATTATATACTAGCTAGTTTAACCTGATAATTAGATAATTTAGACAGGTCAGTCTACTTAAGTGAGGGATTAAGCTAAGACCATTATTTGTGACAATTACTTCTACCACTACTACTACTACCAAAAGGAACATACCAACTATATCCAGCTGGGCATCTTCCTCTTCTCCAGTGACAACTAAGAAAACCATAGAAGATCCCTCGGCAGCGGGCAAAGCAGCTGCGCCCCAAGCTCTACAAGACACTCTGCAAGGAATTCAAGATATTGTAGCTAAAAATCAAGAGGCAACAGCTAAAGTGCTGGAAAATTTGACAGAAAAGGTGGATACACTAACAATGGAAACGCGGCAGATCCATAGCAAATTTGAAGAAATCCATGCACACCTAGTAAACCACGAAGAGAGATTGCAAACAGTGGAAGAGAATATGACAAAGACGGAACATAAAATAGACCGTAATGAAAGCCGACATCTTATGACGGAAAAAAAGATGCAAGACGAGATTTTATTCTTGGAAATGGACCGTTCTAGATATTTTATACGGGTCCAAAATGTGATAGACGATAATCAAGAAAAGATAGAAGAGGTGATGGAGGAAATTATAGCAGGAATCCTCAAAATTGATCGCCTGGAAGCAGCTAGATACATTGACGAAGTATTTCATATATATACATCCTACGCTCGACGTCACAAGCTCCCTTGTGAGGTGCACGTAAAACTAACTAAGAAGTCTATACGAGAGGAAACTCTCAAGAAATCTAGAGATCAGACCATTACTTACAAAGGAAATGAACATAATTTTACCTCAAATACCGAGAAATGTAAGAGAATGTAGAAGGAAATACGACTTTCTTACCACACGCCTCAGAAATCAGGGAATATGATATAAATGGCGCCTCCCGGAAGGTTTAACATTTACATGGCAAGATCAACACATCAAGTTAGCTTCCTTTCAAGAGGCGCATGATTTCTTGAAACTACAACTTCTAAACGATCCGGAAAGTGAAGAAGAAGGTGAAAGAACCAAAAGTGAAGAAGATCTAATGGAGAAGATGACAAGAAACCCTAACGGTCGAGAGGTAAAGACAGTAGAGGAAGGAAAATCGTCGAATGGAAAGGCACCATACCACCAAATCGAAACGAGGTCAAAGACCCAGAAAGCCACAAATCGATAAAAATGGAAATGAAGAACTCCGTCTCTATCAATATTAATGGATTAAATAACCCGTCAAAAAAAAAAGAAAATTTGGCTAAACTTACAAAAAGAAAAATACGACATAGTATGTCTTCAGGAAGTTCATATAAGGAAAAGGCAAATTGGGGTATTGACTTGTCCAAAATTGGGAAAACTATATGCATCTTTGGCGGACCAAAAGAAGAGAGGGGTGATTGTATACGATAAAAGAAATCTGATATCAAAACAAATATATGCAGATAATGAGGGCAGAATTTTATTATTGGAAATAAAAATTGACTCAAAAATGGCCTTCCTAGTGAATATCCTAGTGAATATTTATGCCCCAAATGTAAATCAAGGACAATTCTATAAAAAACTGTCAGACAAATTAAATCAATTAAATTACGAACATAGGTGTAGTAGGTGACTTCAATGCAATTGCGGACATAGAGAAAGATTATAAGCCAGGACCTAACACCCCAAAACATAAATTGAAACGGAAAAAATACTTCCCCAAACATGGGGTGACATGATGGATCAGTTAGGTTTAAGGGATATATGGCGGGACCTACATCCCCTTGAAAAGCAATTTACCTATTACTCCCCTAGACATAAGTCATGGTCTAGAATTGATATGGCCTGGGCATTGACAGCAGCCACCAAGGAAATAGAATCTCTTGAAATTGGACCGAATACATGGGCAGACCACCATCCACTAATAATGAAATGGGTAATTCCACAAGTTAGGACGAGGTGGTCTATGAGAACCAATCTCATAAAAGATGACAATTTTGTGAAAATGACCCAAAAAGAACTCCAATACTTTTTCCTTGAAAACAAAAGACAGGATACATCACTACAGACTATATGGGACACGGCTAAAGCAGTAATAAGGGGAATAGCAATAAAATACATGGCTAGACAATGGAAATTAGAGAAAGAAAAAAGAATGGAATTAATAACAGCACTGCAAAACCAAGAGAGGGAGGCCCAGAAAGATTCACAGAACATAAGTGTAAGAGAAAAAATTAATCTTCTGAGACATAAAATCTCCCTTTTAGACCAGAACCAATTAGCAGAAAAAATAAAGAAATGTAGGCAATTCCATTTTGAACATGCAAATAAAATTGGAAGATGGTTGACATATAGGTTAAGAAAAGAAACAAACAAGAAAAATAGAGTCTCTCCAAGATAACAATGGGAGAATTGCGAACACTATGGAACATAAACTTAAAACAGCACAAGATTTTTTTAGCTCACTTTATGCAGAAGAGACACAACAAAGGGATAAGATTAACTCCTATCTTACAAAACAGCATCCTGGAATAGTCCCTGACATATACAAAAATACATTAAATACAGAAATATCAACAGAAGAGATAGAAAACGCAATTAGGAAACAGGCTAATGGGAAAACTCCAGGCCCAGATGGGCTGCCAGGAGAACTCTATAAAGGTATCTGGGAAATTTTGATCCCACAAATGAAAGATTTATTTAATGAAATTTTGGAAAAAGGGGAAATGCCCCAATCATGGGCAGAGGCTTTTATTTCCTTAATCCCCAAACCTGATTCAGACCCAACTCAAATCCAAAATTATAGGCCTACATCACTTCTAAATGTTGACTACAAGATATTTGCGACAATTCTGGCCGAAAGACTGAAACCATTCTTATCCGATTATATTCATCAAGATCAAAATGGATTTTTACCAGGCAGGTACTTAAGAGACAATGTAAGGATAGTAACTAATTGTTTAGAATATTATGAAGCACACCCAAATAAAGAAATGAGTATAATTTTCCTAGACGCACAAAAAGCATTTGATAGGGTCAATTGGGAATTCATCATACAACAATTACAAATTATGGAATTCGGCCCTAAATTCATTAACGCAGTTCAGGCCATTTATACAACACAATCGGCAAGATTGCTACTCAATAAGGCCCTATCAAATCGGATCCCAATATGTAGAGGTACTAGACAAGGATGACCGTTCTCGCCACTTTTATTCATCTTGACATTGGGACCCCTTCTAAATAAAGTCAGGCAAGAGAAAAGTATTAGAGGCCTGCAAACTAGAGGGGAAGAATACAAGATACAGGCATTTGCAGATGACCTGGTCTTTGTGATGGAAGAATCTCTGATCTCAGGACCAACATTAATTACAACAATAGAAGAATACGGAGAGTTGGCCGGTTTAAAAATTAATAAACAAAAAACTAAAATGTGGATAAAAAATATGACAGGGCAACAAAAAGAACAGATACAGAAACTATTGGGAATTGAAATTGTTAAAAAAAGTTAAATATTTGGGAATTTGGTTAACCAATAGATGCTCTGCGATTAAAGAATTAAATTATAATAAACTAATAGGTGAAATGACCAAAGAACTGGAAAAATGGAACAAAATTCCGTTATCACTGTTAGGGAGGATAGCTGCTATAAAAGCATACATCCTCCCCAAATGGATATATCTGTTCCAAACAGCACCCACAAAGTTAAACAAAGAATTCTTCCAAAAGCTAGACCATATCACACTGAAATTTGTATGGCAGGGGAAAAAAGCACACATAAAAAAGAAAATGCTTCAAGAACACAAACTGAGAGGAGGCTTGGGACTCCCAAATTGGGAACTTTACTATCATGCCTCAATCTTGATCTGGGTCAAAGATTGGGTCACCCTAACGAGAGGATGAATACTGTCAATTGAAGGATACGATTTGCTTCAGGGCTGGCATTCATCACTCTGGCCCAGGAATAACAGACAGCCCAAACGTTTTACTACTCACCACACGAGGGTGACCCTTTTTATGACTTAGCAAAAGATCAAACAACAATTTTACACCCAAATCCCAAGATGGCTAGCCCCAATTGAAGCTGTAACCTACCCAACCGTCCACAATTCTAAGAGAAACATAACCTACGGAGATTTGATAGACGAAGGGGGCAATATCAGAACAAGGACAGATCTACAGCTAAGGGGTTGGGAGATAGACTGGTGGCCATATAATCAGGCAGTATCCAAATTTAATAAAGACAAACAGGAATTCGGAATATACCCAATAAATCAAGACATCGATAAGGTTCTGTGGGACTCACCAACTAAATTCATTTCTAAGGTTTATAAATTACTATTACAAAGGTATATAGGCGAAGAAATAATTAAAGGCACTATGATCGCTTGGGGAAGGAATATAGGAAAGAACATCAATCTTGAAAAATGGCAAACTATTTGGAATAAATCTATGAAAATGACCCTGTCCTCCTCCTTTAAGGAGAATTTATATAAAATTCTTTATAGATGGTATTTACCACCAGCCCGAATTGCCCACATGTTCCCGAACGCATCGGACAGATGCTGGAAGTGCAAAACAGCTAGGGGCATATTTTTCCACCAATGGTGGACCTGCCCAATTTCCACACTGCTCTGGAAAAAAATACAAATTTGGCTAATGGAAATAATAGGTATTAATTTTCCCCTTAAACCGGAACTATATTTGCTTGGTATCAAGCCACAAGAAATCCAAAACCAAGACTGGTACCTCTTTACACATATCACAACAGCGACCAGGATGGCCATTGCACAACAGTGGAAAAATAATAATCCACCAACCGAAAGCCTAATTATATCAAAAAAATTTAGTTGTGCAGAAACTGATAAATTAACGTATATCTTAAAGGACAAGTCAACCTCAATTTATGCCCAATCCTGGGAGAAATGGTACAGATGGTATAACAAGAGAACGACGGATATCAAAGAAAATAACTAGACAGAATAGTAGTGAAATAGGCACAAGGAGTTATAAGATAATATTATATTTAAGACAATGTTATAGTTTATATGTAAGCATCTAAATATAACTATAAGCAATAATAGACGTTAGACTGGGACAAATATATTTCTTAAATTAGGGGAGTAGATATATCCCCGGTCTGTCCCCCTGCCCTTATCTTTCCCCCTTTCCCTCCCTCCCTACCCTTGTTCATCTTCACCACTACCCCCACACTATAATTGTTAAATATTCAATTTTATATATTTATTAATAAAGATTTTTATTTTTTTTAAAACAACAAAGAAAAGGGAGAAGGCAGGAACAGAGAAGTGGGACAAGAGACTTACTAGGAAAAAATCAGACAACTAGAAATTGTTATATGGGAAAATACAAAGCTAAGATAAAAGGTTTATTCCTAAATATGACAATAAAATGGAGTTGCTAGCTGGTTGAATATGATATTGGAAAGATAGTTAAACAAAGGTTAAAATATATGGAACATGGACAAATATAAAACTGAGATGGGGAGATTGTAAAGCAGAAGTTTGTGATTCACTTTTAAACATGATAATTAAACTGAGTTGCTAATTAATTGAATATGACAATAGAAGGACAATTAAGCATGGTTAAAATATATGAAACATGGACATATATAGAACTTTTAAGATGATGAACAAAGTGAGATGTTTACCACTTGTTATTTTATATAGTAGATTAAGGGAATTATAATGAACATTGAACAGTAAGGATTGCCATTTATAGACAATTAAGGGTATTCTAATCCAAGATATGGAAAATGGAGAGGGAACATGAAATATGCTTACAATGGGAAACTATTGAGATTTTAAGACAGAATCACAAAGTGGGGGTGGGGGTGTAAGGATGTATAATTATATAAATATAATGATGAAAATAGCTGGGAATTGTAACCAGGTCTTCATCTTGTCCAAAACTAGGCTGGAAGTGGGGTTTAAAGGCACAATGACTATATATGTATACTTTTTTGTTCTATTTCTTTAAAAAAAAGGAGGAAGATATATGTTAAAATTAAATACATATATTGAAAAGGAATTATAAATACCATCAACATAAAATGGAGCTTGCTCAGAAGCTGAAATACACCAAGCAAATGAGATGGAGAGTGTGAAGCAGAGGAGGCAAGGGAAGAAGAGAGGGAGAGGAGAGAGGGCAAGGGGGAGAGGAGCAGAGAACGGAGGAGTGGAAAGGGGAGAGAGGAGGAGAGGGGAAGGAGAAGGGGAGACGAGAAGGATGACAAAGGGAAGAAAGAAGGTAGGGAGGGGGAGGAGAGAGGGAGAAGAAAGTGATAGATAAGGTACAAACATGGTGTATAGAGAGCAGAATAATCATTTTTGGGAGTTGATGGTAAGATGAACTGATGTAAACATTTAATAATACAATACGATGTTGGCTATGTATACATGTGATTATCCGTTATGAAAATGAAAAATAAAAAACTTACAAAAAAAAAGAATATGCAACAGTGTTTATAAACTTTTACAAAACTAATTAAAAGGACACTTTTTAATATTTGCATTTATAATTCCTTTCTGTAATGTTTTTCATATAATATTTAGTTATTTCATAAGTGAATTCAACAGTTCAGTCAAAATAGTTGCATAATACTTTAAAGCATTCATAATGTGCTACTTAATCATTTCTCTCTTTATATCTTCCCCTTGAAATTGTCTCTTGTCCCTGCAACAGTAAAATAAAGTGGAGGGAGAGAACCAATTTTTGCCAATACAGGATCAGGCCAATATCAAAAGAAGGATTAAATTTTGCCTCCATAGACACAAATCCCACCTACTTAATGAACCTGAAAGAGTTTCACTGTTTATCTTTTAAATTTTTAAATTTAAGATGGTGATGTTGAATCCCAAACTCGTAAATCATGTGTCAGCCGTCTTTTCCTGGCTGACAGTGTGGCACTCTCTCATATGGATAACCAAGCTTTCATTCCAAAGTTGTTAAACTATCAGAAAATGGTGAAGTTTTCGATGAGGGGAAGGGGGGAAGTGTTCAATGAATGATTCTTTTATGAGTATGAGAGGAAGCCCCATCTTTACATTATGAAGATAAAATGAATCTATTCCATGATGTATCCCACATTCAAATTCTTTTTTTTCTTTTGCAAAGTTTGATTGAGATTTTTTTATAATGTAAAATACAATGAAAATAAAGATTAAGGGTGGGAAAGAAGGAGTGCAGGATTAAAAAAAGAGAAAGAGGAGAAAAAAGTGTTGATTTCTGACTCTTTCCAATCAGTGAAATGCTAAAATATGACTACAAATTTTACTTTACCTACATAATTATTATATTTTCAAACTGAATTATGAATTTTTTTTTTCTACTTAAAAATAAAAACTGGAGCAATATAAAACAAGATCAAAAGCAATTTAGCTGGCCATTTTTCTTTTTTTCTCTTATTGAAATATACATTTCTATTTACACTTCTTAATCTCTCCAAACCATCATTAGTTATATTAACTAACATCTTTAATCTTAAAAGTAAAACTCTTTTATATTCATTTTAAGATTCTAAACAGTTCTTTAAAAGATTCATCTTTTAGTGTAAATCAATTAATCCTAATGCATCATTTATCATGTTACTTTTAACATACATTCTTTCAAATACATTTTCAATAACATTTTGCAAAGTTTATAAATTACTCAAGCATTGTGTATTTTATATTGAAAAAGTTTTATTGGTTTTTACAATTTTCGAAAAGGGTAGGGTAAGGGATACAGAAACATATTAAGAACTTTCGCGTCGGGATCATTGGCCCTTCTAGGGCTTCATAATAAAACATTTAAAAAAATATTTTTCCAAAAGTACTACAAGGTGAAAATAAGTACAAAATTCCTAAATTCTCCATTCTATGCTAGCAGTTATATACAAACATCCAGACATAAGGTTAAGCAATATTAATAATGATTTTAAAAAAGCAAAGTTATTTTTTCGATCTAAGTCTCTTGGCAATTGTATCTTCTTTTTCTCCTCCCTGGCCCCCAGAGGGCGGGGCCGTGGCCCCCTCCGTCCCCCCTGGATCTTCCCCCAGGATAGAGGAATGTTTTTTAAGAAAGGCTTCCACCTCAGCAACTGTTTTAATCCTCACTCTTCCTTCATCCCAGAACACCAACATCCCTTCCGGCATCACCCACTTGAACCAAATCCCGTGGTCAAACAATTTTCTGGATAAGAAGGAATACCTCCTTCTCACCTCCCTAATCTTTTTTGGGATCTGCCTCAAGATGGTGACTTCCTTTTGTTGGTAAATTAACGGCCCCCCTCTCTGCGCCTTCAAAATTCCCTCTCTAGTTGACCTTCTAACAAATTTAATATGTATCTCTCTGGGTACTTCATTTATCCTGGCATATGCTGAATTTATTCTGTAGACTAGGTCAATATCCCCCCTGATCTCATCTTTAGGTTTCTGTAAATAGTCTGCTAAAATTGTGCTCATGATTTAGGAAGGTATTCACCAGATTCTTCAGAAACATTCTGAAATCTTAAAAAATATGACATCCCTTCAAAATCCATCCTAGACATATGACCAGACAAATCTGCAATTTCAATGTTGACATTTTTAAGTTCTCCCTTTGCCCCAGCCAGCCCCCCTTCCAGCTCCTCAGTCTTCTGTGAATTCTCCAACACTTGCTTCCGTGTTTCCAGAAGATCCTCCTTAAAACTTTTATTATCAGCTCTCAAAGCTTTAATTTTCTGCACCAGAGCTTGTAACACTGATTCCAAAGATGACATTCTTTGTTCCAATCCTGCCAATTCTGATTTTGATGCCATGGTAAGCTGTTAAAGTCAGTGTCACTAAAATGGCGTTTTTTGGGTGGGGCCGTTGAGGCAAATCAGGAGCAAAACAGTTCAGGTGAAAGTTGTAAAAGAATTCAAGACCCAGCAGAGAAACACTTTTCACAATCAAAAACTTTAACAGAGAAGGCACTTAGGGAAGGAATCAATTAGTCCAGAAATTTCTTAATTAGTAGAGAGAGAGAGTCCATTTCACGAAAAGATGTTGGTAATTTTCCAAAGGTAAAAATAGTCATTCAGGAACAAAGGGAACCATCCTCCACCGCCCCGCCTGGGAACCAGGAGGAGAAAATAACCCAAGAAAAATTGTATCAAGCCAGCCAGACTTAGATACATTGTAAGAAAATAAGCCGCAGATCACTTTCGCTTATTTCAATGCAGTCCGGAAACAAAGTATCCGCTTCCTTGCAACAAGGAGCCATTTCGGAACGCCACTTTAAATCCGAGGGGGGGTTTAACCAACAAACACCCCCCTCTACGTTCTTTCAATCCAGGCTGCCAGCATAAATAATATTGTAAATCACTCACTCTTCACCTCGCTGCCAAAGCCCCAGGGAGCCTTCCGACCTGCACGCTCAGTTCTTTTTAAATTTTGCTGATCGTTACCGTCCTCCATTGGCGAAGGGAAACTCCCCCCGCAGCATGTCTTCCTTCGCCTAAACCGAAGACAAGGGCCGTTTCCCAGCCGCCGCCAGGATAAACCAGCCCAGGCAAGCCAGTTTTACGGAGGGACCCCCCAAAAAAGGGGGTGCCCCGCCCCGTTAGGGGCAGAAAAAAGAACAAAACAGCGGACGAACCCCAAGGTTCGTCCGTCGCCGCCGGGAACAGGAACAGGACAAGCATTGTGTATTAAAAGGGGGGGGACCACCCATTTTCAAACCCACTTTCTAAGCACAAAAATGCATAGGAACTTTTTTTAATTACATATGTCATACCAATAGTATAGTATAGCCTTTATTGTCATTGTATGTCATGCATACAATGAAATTGGTTGACTATTAGAAAATCTTTTCTAATTCCAATTAACTTATTAAATTTAAATTACTTCCTCCAACTTCTCATAAAATGAAATATTTTTTCTTCTTTGAGATGTCTATTAAATAAATATAAACTTTTCTTTTCTCAAGAGATTCTACAATATGATTTTTAAAGCAAATATTGTCAAATTTCCATTTCAATTTTGAGATCCCAAATATGTTCCCTTTGAGGATTGTAGATTTACTTGCAACTCTTCTTCTTTCAATTGACCAGGGGACTTGTAATTAAACCCTCTTCACAATAGGCACTATTTCTTTCAGATTTATGTTTGCTTACAGTATTTATATTCCAAAATTATACTTAAGTTATTTTCGTTGTCAAGTATTTGTGTAATAGTCACAGTGATTTGATAACTTTGTGCACTTGGTTTTCTCTCTCGATTACAATACAATAATATGATAGCAAAGTTGGAAAGGACATTGGAGGTGTTCTAATCCAACCCCCTGCATAGGCAGGAAACCCTATACCATTTCAGACAAATGGCTATCCAACATCTTCTTAAAGACTTGCAGTGTTGGGGCATTCACAACTTCTGGAGGCAAGCTGTCCACTGATTAATTGTTCTAACTGTCAGGAAATTTCTCCTCAGTTCTAAGTTGCTTCTCTCCTTGATTAGTTTCCACCCATTGCTTCTTGTTCTGCACTCAGGTGCTTTGGAGAATAGTTTGATTCCCTCTTCTTTGTGGCAACCCGCAAGATACTGGAACACTGCTATCATTTCTCCCCTAGTCCTTCTTTTCATTAAGCTAGACATACCCAGTTCCTGCAACCGTTCCTCATATGTTTTAGTCTTCAGTCCCCTAATCATCTTTGTTGCTCTTCTCTGCACTCTTTCTAGAGTCTCCACATCTTTTATACATCATGGTGACCAAAACTGAATGCAATATTCCAAATATGGCCTTACCAAGGCATTATAAAATGGTATTAACACTTCACGTGATCTTGATTCTATCCCTCTGTTTATGCAGCCTAGAACTGTGTTGGCTTTTTTGGCAGCTGCTGCACACTGCTGGTTCATATTTAAATGGTTGTCCACTAGGATTCCAAGATCCCTCTCACAGTTGCTACTATTGAGCAAGGTACCACCTACACTGTACCTGTGCATTTTGTTTTTCTTGCCTAAATGTAGAACTTTACTCTTTTCATCATTGAATTTCATTTTGTTCGATAGTGCCCAATGTTCAAGTTTTTCAAGATCCTTCTGTATCAAGCGGGCGGAGCCAGCAGACTGAAGAAGGGAGCGGATGGATCCATTAAGAGGGGGGATACTCAAGCCGTTTCCATTGAGGGTCTATCTATCGAGACGGTCGTAGGGAGGGGCAGGTCCGATGGGAGACAAGTTTCTTCTTCCCGGTTGGGGGCACAAGGCCGATGGTTGCAAATGGTCAGGTGCCACAACCCCCGCAGGCTAGGTGGTCAGGGATTACAGAGCCAGGGCCCAAGGCCGATGTTTTGCAATGCCAGGTCCGTGGTCAAAAAAGCCCCCCTCATCTACGACCTTGTGTCGGAGGGGGAGCCGGACCTGGTGGGAATAGCGGAGACCTGGCTGGGCCACGAGGGAGGACTCTCCCTCGAAGAAATGTGCCTGCCAGGTTACCGTGCTTTTCATCAGCCACGGGCCCTAGGCAGGGATGGAGGGGTAGCGGTTATTGTTAGGGAAAGTCTTGAGCCGAGAGAGACCACTGTACCACAGACCCCCGGCTGTGAGTTCCTCTGTGTGAAGTGGGGCCTAGGGAGGCAGTTGAGCATGCTGATTGTATACCTGGCTCCCCGCTATGTAACAGCAGCCCTGCCCGAGCTCCTTGAGGTGATCGCCGCGATGGTGGTTGAGACCCCCAGACTGGTTGTCATGGGGGACTTTAACCTGCCATCGGTAGGCGAATCATCAGAGGTAGCTCGGGAGTTCATGGCCTCCATGATGGCCATGGACCTGACCCAAGTAATTCGGGGCCCCACGCACGAAGGAGGACACACGCTGGACTTAATTTTTGTCTCTGGTCAATGGAAGAGTGATCTGGGTATAGGGGACGTAGTCATCATACCCCTGTCATGGTCAGACCACTCACTTCTCTGGCTCGACTTTCCAATCGCTACACCCCACCGCGGGGAGGCGGAACCTGATTCACCTATATGGTTCCGCCCCAAGCGCCTGATGGACCCAGATAGGTTCCAGACGGAGCTTGGGCCATTACCTGTGTCCTTGACCCGCGCCCCGATGGAGGACCTTGTGGCCGCATGGAATACTGCGGCCACGGGGGCCTTGGATCGGGTCGCGCCCTTGCGGCTTCTCTTGCGGCAACGAACCACCTAGGCTCCTTGGTTCACCGAGGAGGTGAGGGTGATGAAGCGCCACAAGAGACACCTAGAGAGGAGATGGAGATCCACACGGTCTGAATCTGACCAAACACAGGTGAGAGCCCATTTACGGACTTACCTTGTGGCGTTGAGAGTGGCTAAACGTCATCATTGTGCCACTCTCATCGCATCCGCAGATAACCGTTCTGCTGCCCTGTTTAGGGTGACCCGTTCCCTCCTTCAACAGAGGGTGCGGGAAGCCCCTTTACAGGGAAGAGCAGAGGAATTTGGGGATTATCTGCAGGAGTGACTGTGCAGAGGGCACCCCGATTCGGAGTGAGTTAGCCTCCATCGAAAGTGGCCCAGTGGGATGCCCCGGGGCGGGTCTCGAGACAGTTTTGTGGGGAGAGTTTGACTCTGTTACTTCTGAAGATATGGACAGGTTACGTGGGCGACTGCAAGCTACCACATGTTTATTGGACCCGTGTCCCTCCTGGCTTGTACTGGCATCCTGGGAGGTTACACGAGGCTGGCTCCAGGAGGTGGTCAACGCTTCTTTGAGTGAGGGGTTCTTGCCCACCGTCTTGAAAGAGGCGGTGGTGAGACCCCTCCTCAAGAAGCCCTCTCTGGACCCAGCATTGTTAGTAAATTACCGTCCGGTCTCCAACCTTCACTTTCTGGCGAAGGTTGTAGAGAGTGTGGTGGCACAACAGTTCCCCCATCATCTGGAGGAAATTGATTATCTGGACCCGCGCCAGTCCAGCTTCTGGCCCGGGCACAGCACTGAGACAGCATTGGTCACGTTGGTGGATGATCTCTGGAGGGCCAGAGATGGGGATTGTTCCTCCATCCTGGTCCTATTAGACCTCTCAGCAGCTTTTGATACCATCGACCATGGTATCCTATTGCATCGGCTGGAGGGGTTGGGGGTGAGGGGCACCGTGTTATGGTGGTTCTCCTCCTACCTCTCCAGTCGATCGCAATTTGTGTTGGCAGGAGGGCAGAGGTCGACCTCGAGACCCCTCACTTGTGGGGTGCCTCAGGGGTCGGTCCTCTCGCCTCTCCTGTTCAACACATATATGAAGCCGCTGGGTGAGATCATCCGTGGTTTTGGGGTAGAGTGCCACCTCTACGCTGACGATATGCAGCTGTATGTATCTACCCCAAACCACCCCAACGATGCCGTAGAGGTGTTGTGCCAGTGCCTGGAAGCCGTGTGGGCCTGGATGGGAAGGAACAGACTCAACCCATCCAAGACCGAGTGGCTGTGGTTTCCGGCATCCCAGTACAACCAGTTGACTCCATCATTGGCCATAGGAGGTGAACATCTAACCCCTGTAGATGGGGCACGCAACTTGGGCGTCGTCCTTGATGCACGGCTGTCCATGGAAGATCAAGTGACAGCCGTGGCCAGGAGGGTGTTTTACCAGGTTCGCCTGGTCCGCCAGTTGCGTCCCCTATTGGATCGGGGTGCCCTCTGCACAGTCACTCATGCCCTCATGACACCCCGACTGGACTACTGCAATGCTCTCTACATGGGGCTCTCCTTGAGGTGCACCCAAAGGCTTCAGCTTGTCCAGAATGCAGCCGCGCGGGCAGTTATGGGAACCTCTAGGTTTTCCCATGTAACACCGCTCCTGCGCGAGCTGCATTGGCTGCCTGTCATCTTTCGGGTGTGCTTCAAGGTGTTGGTTATCATCTTTAAAGCACTCCATGGCACGGGATCTAGCTATCTGCGGGATCGCATCCTGCCCCATACATCCCTGTGGCCGATTCGCTCCCACAGAGGGACTTCTCCGGGTGCCGTCCACTAGGCTGTGCCAGCGGGCGACGCCCAGGGGAAGGGGCTTCTCTGTGGCAGGCCCGACCCTCTGGTACGACCTTCCCCCTGAAATTAGAAGAACTACGGACCTCCGCTCCTTCTGTCAAAAATTAAAAACACACTTTTTCTGCTTGGCCAGCCTAGGATAATCAACTGTTTTTAGGATTTTTAATGATTAATTTTTAGTTTTAATATGGGATTTTAGCGCAGGGTTGGTTTAATTTAATTTTATATTGTACTATGTTTGTGATTTTATATGTATTTTAAATTCCCTGTGCCCCGCCTCGAGTCCCTTCGGGGAGAGAGAGCGGGTTATAAATTTAATTTTTTTTAAAATTATTATTATTATTATTATTATAAGCCTATCTTCTGGAGTGTTGGCTATTTCTGCCATTTTGATGTCATCTGCAAATTTGATGAGTTCCCCATTTATTCCCTTGTCCAAATCATTGATGAAGATGTTGAAGAATACTGGGCCTAAAACAAAGCCTTGTGGTACTCCACTTCATACTTCCCTCCATGTAGATGCAGTTCCATTGAAGACTACACATTGAGTGCGGTTGGTCAGCCAGTTACAAATCCATCTGGTGGTGATGCTGTCTAAGCCACATTTTTCTACTATATCTAGTAGTAGGTTATGGTCTACTTTATCAAATGCCTTGCTGAAGTCCAAGTAAATTATATCGACAGCATTCCGCTGGTCCACTCATTTTGTCACTTTGTCGAACAATGCAATAAGATTAGTCTGGCATAATCTGTTTTTGACAAACCCATATTGGCTTTTGGCTATTACTTTGTTTACTTCTAGGTGTTTGATAATTTGTTGCTTGATTATCTTTTCCAGAATCTTTCCTGGTATTGAGGTCAGGCTGATAAGTCTATAGTTTCCTGGATTTATTTTTTTCCTTTTTTGAAGATGGGAACCACATCAGCTCTTTTCCAGTCTTCTGGCAGTTCCCCAGTGCTCCAGGATCTCTGAAAGATATAGTTCAGTGGTTCTGAGATCTAATCTGCCAGTTCCTTCAGAACCCTGGGGTGTAATCCATACGGTCCTGGTGATTTGAACTTGTCTAGGGTAGACAGATGCTCGCTTACCATTTTCTTTCCTATTTCAACTTGTGTTCCTCATCTGATTTTTGTGGTGCTGTTTTTGGTTGGTTGAACTGGTTTTTTCCCCCCTTTGTGTAAAGACAGATGCAAAAAATGAGTTAAATAGTTCTGCTTTCTCCATGTTGCTTGTCATCTTCTTGCCATTTTCTCCCAGCAATGTACCATTTTTTTCCTTAACTTTTTTCTTGTTTTTAACATGTTGGAAGAAGCTTTTTTGTTATTTTTTTACTTTTGTAGCAAGCCTTTCTTCATTGTGAGCCTTAGCTTTCCTCACTTTCCTTAGTTATGTCCCCCTCTTTCCACTTTTTATATTTATCCTTTTTGTCTTTGTCAAAGAGTTCTTTATGCAGCCATGCTGGTTTCTTTTGGGAGCTGTAATTTTTCTTCTTCATTGGTATTGTGCTAGACTGGGCTTTTATAATCTCATTTTTCAAAATTTCCCAAGCTTCTTGAGTTGTTTTCCCCTTGAGGATTCTCATCCATGGAATCCTTCCCAAGCTCTCTCTAAGTTTATTGAAATTAGCTCTATTAAAATGCAATACTCTAGTTTGACTTTGTTCTACTACTTTTGTTTGCATAATGTTGAATTCCAGTATTGCATGATCACTTGCCCCCAAGGTTCCTGTAGCTTCAACACCTTTTATCATTTCCTCTGTTAGTGAGAATTAAGTCCAATATGGCTGATCCCCTTGTTCCCTTCTCTACCTTTTGGGAAATAAAGTTGTCTGCTAGGTTTGTTAGGAACCTGTTGGATCTTCCACTTGGTGCAGAGGTTGTTTCCCAATTGATGTTAGGATAGTTAAAATCCCCCATTGCTATTGTGGTGTGCTTCCTACATACCACTGGATCTAATTTTTGTCTCTGGCCAGTGGATGAGTCATCTTGGTGTAGGGGACATAGTTACTATATCCCTGTCATGGTCAGATCACTCACTTTTCCGACTCACCTTTCCCACCGCTACACCCCACCGCGGGGAGGCGGAACCTGAAATACCTATATGGTTCCGCCCCAGGCCCCTGATGGAACCCGAAAGGTTTCAGATGGAGCTTGGGCCATTACCTGCGACCCTGACACGCACCCCGACTGAGGACCTAGTGGCTGCATGATGTACTGCGGCCACGGGGGCCTTGGATCGGGTCGCGCCCTTGCAGCCTCTCACGTGGCGTTGAGTCACCCAGGCACCTTGGTTTTCCAAGGAGCTGAGGGTGATGAAACGCCGCAAGAGAGGAGATGGAGGGCCACACTGTCTGAATCTGACTGAACACAGGTTAGATCCCATTTGAGGACATACCTAGTGGCGATAAGAGTGGCCAAACATCATCACTGTGCCACTCTTATCGCATCTGCAGATAACCGCCCTGCTGCCCTGTTTGGGGTGACCTGCTCCCTCCTTCAACAAAGGCCGCGGGAAGCCCCTTTGCAGGGCAGAGCAGAGGAATTTGGAGAGTATTTGCAGGATAAAATCACTCAGATTCGGAGCGAGTTGGCCTCCACTGAGAGTAGTCTGGAGGGATTATCTGAGGCAGGTCTTGAGACAGTTTTGTGGGATGAGTTCGACTCTGTTACTTCCGAGGATATGGACAGGTTACGAAGGCGACTGAGAGCCACCATATGTCTATTGGACCCGTGTCCCTCCTGGCTTGTACTGGCAGACTGGGAGGTCATACGAGGCTGGCTCCAGGAAGTAGTGAATGCTTCGCTGAGTGAGGGGTTCTTGCTGGCCGCATTGAAAGAGGCGGTGGTGAGACCCCTCCTCAAGAAGCCTTCCCTGGATCCAGCATTGTTAGTAAATTATCATCCGCTCTCCAACCTTCACTTCTTGGCGAAGGTTGTAGAGAGTGTGGTGGCACAACAGTTTCCCCGTCACCTGGAGGAAATTGATTATCTAGACACGTGCCAGTCCGGCTTCCAGGCCGGTCACAGCACCGAGACGGCATTGGTCACGTTGGTGGATGATCTCTGGAGGGCCAGGGATGGGGGTTGTTCCTCTATTCTGGTCCTATTAGACCTCTCAGCGGCTTTTGATACCATCGACCATGGTATCCTATTGCACCGACTGGAGGGGTTGGGGGTGGGAGGCACCGTTTTACGGTGGTTCTCCTCCTACCTCTCTGGTCAGTCACAATTTGTGTTGGCAGGAGGGCAGAGGTCGGCCTCAAGACCCCACACATGTGGGGTGCCTCAGGGGTTGGTACTCTCGCCCCTCCTGTTCAACACCTATATGAAGCCGCTGGGCGAGATCATCTGTGGTTTTGGGGTAGAGTACCATCTGTACGCTGATGACACTCAGCTGTACATATCTACCCCAAACCACCCCAAAGATGCCGTCGAGGTGATGTCCCGGTATGTGGAGGCCGTACGGATCTGGATGGGAAGTAACAAAATCCGACTCAACCCGTCCAAGACCAAGTGGCTGTGGTTTCCAGCATCCCGGTATAATCAGTTTATTCCATCACTGACCATTGGGGGTGAACATCTAGCCCCCGTGGATAGGGCACACAACTGAGGTGTCCTCCTGGATTCCCGGCTGTCTATGGAAGATCATCTGGCAGCCGTGGCCAGGGGGGCTTTCTACCAGGTACGCCTGGTACACCAGTTGCGTCCCCTTTTAGACCGGGACGCCCTTTGCACAGTCACTCATGCACTCATGTCATCCCATCTAGACTACTGCAATGCTCTCTACATGGGGCTTCCCTTGAGGTGCACCCAAAGACTACAGTTAGTTCAGAATGCGGCCGCACGGGGAATTTTGGGAGCCTCAAGGCATTCCCACATAACACTGCTCCTGCGCGAGCTGCACTGGCTGCCTGTGGCCTTTTGGGTGCGCTTCAAGGTATTGATTACCATCTTTAAAGCGCTCCATGGCACGGGACCTAGTTATCTACAGGATCATATCCTACCTCACACATCAGTTCGACCGATTCGCTCCCACAGAGAGGGGCTTCTCCGGGTGCGGTCCACTAGGCAGTGCCAGCGGATGATGCCCAGGGGAAGGGCCTTCTCTGTGGCAGGCCCAGCCCTCTGGAACGACCTACCCCCCGAACGTAGAACTATCACAGACCTCCGCTCCTTCCGCCGAAGTTTGAAGACCCATTTTTTCCATCTCGCCGGCCTGGCCTAATCCACACCATTAGATATAGACTGAAATTTAAATTGTTTAATTCGGTTTTATAGGGTAAAGTTTTAGGATTTTAATTGGTTTTAGGTTTTTTTAGCACAGGGTATAGGGGTTTAATTTATTTTTAGTACTATTTATTGTCATGTTTGTCTTTTTATTCTATTTTAATTTCCTGTGCACCGCCCCGAGTGCCCTTGGGGAGAGTGGGGCGGTTTATAAATTTAATAAATAAATAAAATAAATAAATAAATTATCTGACTAGCAAAAAGTTCATCTACTTTCTCTGCTTGGTTGGGTGGCCTGTAGTATAGACCTTTGGCAATGTCATTTCCCTCCCAACCTTTAATATTGACCCAAGTGCATTCAAAATAGTTCTCATCAATGTTGTATTCTATTTCTGTAGAGATGTAGTTATTTCTTATATATAGTGCAATTCCCCTTTTATTTGGTCTATTTCTTTTAAATAATTTAAATCCTTCTAGCTATATGTTCCATTTGTGGGTTTCATCCAATCAAGTTTCTGTAATGGCAACAATATTGTATCTGCCCACATTTACTTGAATTTCTAATTTCCCCTGTTTATTCCTCATACTCTGTGCATTGGTGTATAGACATTTGAGTCCATTTTGATTGACCCTGTGTTTACTGTCTACATTACCTGTGTTATGTCTGACTGCCCCTATTTTCTTGCCACTTGTATGATTCATGCACATGGTATGGCACTCACTGTTAAATGTTTGGGTTTGTTTGACAGCAGTAGTGATAATCTTACCTGCACAAATATCTATGTTACATGCACTGATAACCCTATGAATTTTAGATTGCTGGGGGCAGAAATGTTCTGTATCTATTAATTCTTTGTCCCCACTGTTCAGTTTAAATGTTTATCCAGAAAATCTGTGAATTTAATGCCAAGTAAATCAGTCCCTTTCTTGGATGGGTGCAAACTATCTTTTTAGTACAGTTTTTCATTCGACCAGCTGTGGGCATCATTACTAATAAAATCAAAGCCTTCCCTTTTACACCATTTCTTTAGCCACACATTCAACTCTGCTACACACCTTCCCTTTTTGTTCCTTATATACTGGTATAACCTCTGAGAAGATAAGCCTACAACCTGTACCACTAAGTTCATGCTCCAAGCTCTGGAAATCATTCTGCAGAGAAAGTACATCTTTTTGGGACAGATCATTTGTGCCAAGATGTATAATGGCATCAACTTCACAGTCCTTACTTGCATTCTTGACCATCTTAAGAATACGCCTCTTGTCACTGCTGGCAGTAGCACCTGGAAGACACCGGACCTCTTTCAAAACCTCCATATCCTTTCCTAAATTTACATCCCTTATGATTGAGTCACCAACCAGAAGGTGATGTCTCTTTTTGGATACCTTGTTCTTCTTGTGCGACTGGTGTGTGATACCTGATGCACACTTTTGCCTCTCCGAAGTAAGTTCTTCATTTTGGACCATGATCCCCTGCTTATTTGAGTCATTATTATTACAACTTACTAACCCCCTCCCCTTACTGTTCACAAATTGCTTACTTATCTTGCATGTAAAACATAAAGAAGGGCTTATAGTTTCTAATTGGAAATTGAAAAGGAAATCATGTTTAAGGACATCTGCTAAAAAAATATCAATGAGACTTATTTATCAAGGTGTACTTAAAAGGCTCTAGGCATGAACAAAAACTTAGAAATCAAACTAAATTCAACATGGATTGGGACAATGCCAAGGACTTTTTTTACATGTCTAAACTCAAATTCTTCCAGCTTAGCTACTGTCACTTATTTGTTTGTGTTGCTTTTTTAAAAATCTAAATATGCCTGGGGAAATCTATATATTGAGATAGAAAATGTATAGTCAGGCAAGCTCCAAACACTTCAGTTATAGAAGTTACTAACAACCACAATAAATAATTGAAAATCAATGATATGTATTCTTCCTGGCCATAATTTGCTTACCAACAAGCAAAATATTGGACCTTATTTTTGCAATTATTACATATATTTTAAAAAGTTACAGATGGAAACAACTCCTCCTCTTCTTCCTCATCCTTCTATTGAGACCAAACTTTAAACTGCCAAACTAAAGCCACTTTCTTGACTTTGTCATTGACCAAAAATAAGTCATTATTGGTACATGTTTCTGGTAGTAGCTGCTATACTGGCAGGTGGGCCAGGCTCTATATCTATCCACATTCAATAGTGAATTGGTTTTACTCTTAGATATTCTAACCCGCAACCTATTCAGGGTCCTCCAAATAGTATAAGGTGAGGTGAGATCCTTCAGCCCCATTCTCCATTAATGTTATTTCTTGCTCAATGGCCTCCTTCCTCTATCTATTAATTTGATTTTGTTCTTGTTACCCTCAAGAGTGTTTGTTCTTGCCTTAAAGCTGTTCCGAGGTCTGAGTCATTGGGTTTGAAGCATACAGTATGTTTATTCAGAGGATGTTGAGGATCATTATTTTGATTAGTTCCCTCAGCATCTACTTCTCTCCTGGGCTTTGGTGGGACAATGCCTGCAAAAAAAAATATTTTGGTGTAGGTTTAAGACAACCTGTCTTAAGGGGCGTGGTTATGGCCGGATGAGGTGAGGACGTTTTCTCCACCTCGTAGGGCTTCTTTTTACCAACAAATGTGGATTAAAGTGATTAAAACGCGCCGCTGAGAGCTGGAAATGTTTATAGATGTTTTGGAAGATCGGTGTGACTTGTAAATTGCTCTTTCAAAGTGATCGGACAACTCGAACTGCTTGAATTTCAAAGTTTTGTTTCTCCGTGGAGCAGAGAGTTGGCGAGCGGCCGAGGTAAGGGGGGTTACCCTTTGTCTCTGGCAAAGATCATTTGCATGCCTTTTGTCTTGCTACAAGGCGGTAAATACAAGCTGAAGTTTAAGAAAGAAGGAAGTTGGTGATGGCATGTGGATTATAACTCCTTTGAACTTTCTAATTCTTTTTAAGTGGACTGTGTGAGCTGAATGTAGCGGACAAGCTTTTTCGATTACACTTAAAATGGAGGCTTAAAAGTTAAATAAACTGGGGAAGCTCCCCTAGGCTTCTTTTTTTGGCTCTTTTGGTGCATTTTAAGCCGGCTTAGCCTTATCTGATTTGGAACACTGTTTGCCCTTATTCTTTAAGAGACCCTCTTGGCAAAGAAGTATAAATATAAAGTCTGTTTTGAACTGAAATGTCGACTCAACAGCCTTCAGAGCTGGAAAGGATTTTCGGAGCTTTGAATACAATTGGCGAAAAGTTAACCGGATTAACGGATCATGTGGCTAATTTGACATTGGAAGTTCAAAAAGCTAAAGAACAGATAAGTGAATTGAATGTTAGTTTTGTAAAGCAAAACGCGGAGGTGAAATTTATTAAAGATGAAATTGAACAAATTCATGCACACGACGCACAAATTGATCGTAAGATGGAAGGAATTTTTTATAAAAACCAGCAGCAAGATAAGAGAATTAGTCTTTTGGAGGAAGAAGCTAGAAAATTCAATATTGTTATACGTAATATTCCAGAAAATAGACCGGACGATTTGAAGCAGAGGGTGCTAAAATGGTTGAATGATTTTGGATTTGAATATACAGCAGCAAATTTAGTAAGTGTTTTTAGAATTGGTTATAAGAGGCAAGGTGGAGCGGTTAGAAATGTTTTAGTAAGATTTGCAAACCTTGGAGATAAACTAGAGGTTATGGCAAAAATAAGAGATCTGGAAGGTGTTCCTAAGTTTGAGGAGAAAGAGATTCAAGTTTTTCCGGATATTTCCAGGGAAGACAGAGCTTGGAGATATCATTTGAAACCAGTTACAAAGCTCTTGAGAGACAATGATATTAAGTACAATTGGAGGCCACTACAGCAACTTAAGTTTTTTTATAAAGGAAGGATGCATACTATTACTTCAGAAACAGATGTATTAAGATTAATTCGGGGGCTTGGGCTGATTGAGAAAGAGGAAGATTTGGTAGAAATTAAAGATTATATGCTTAAGACGGGTGGAGTACAAGAGGAATCCCCAATTTTGGAAGAAAGAGGTGCAACTGGCGGCCAGGATCCCAAGAGTTTAAAGAGAAAAGAAATTTCCCCGGCAGTCTCTGAGTATAAGAAAATTCGTGAAGATACTGAACGAACGCCAGACAAGATGGAGGATCTTAGTAAAAAGCAGGAAGCTGAGTCCGGGGTGAAGCCAGCCTTGTCTTCTTTTTTTGAAAGTGGAATTTAAAGAACAGCCCGAAGAGGTGATCCGACCATCGGCACGTCCCACTCCCCCGCACTCTTTATATAGAGGCGATATCTGATTGAGGATGTGGGGGATGAAGATTGCTTGTTATTTGTTGTGGTTGTTGTGTTTGATATTTGAGTTTTTTGTTTATGTTGTTTGTTATATATTGTTTGTGGAGTTTTATGTTTTTGTATGTCTTTTTTGTTTGGTGTTTGGTGTGCACATAAAGGAAGAGGAGGGGTCAGGCTTAAAAAAGTTACCGCTTAAATGCGGTTTATAAAAATAATGACATGGAACGTGAAAGGTACAGGCAATCATATAAAAAGGAAAAGATTGGAACTTAAATTTAAAAGGGATTCTCCAGATATATTATTTTTGCAGGAAACTCATCAAAAATCTGAGGATTTTAATAGAATGAATATTAAAGGTATGCAAATTTATGAAAAATCTTTTGGGACTTCCAAAGCTAGAGGAGTTGCGATATTGATATCAAATAGGGTACACTTCGAGAAAAAACAAGTAATTAGAGATGAGGAAGGCAGATATTTAATAATTACAGGGAATATTAACGAGCAAAAAGTGACATTGGTTAATTTATATTTACCGAATGAAAAACAAAAGGAATTTTTGGATAAAATTACTAAGATTTTGGAAATAGAAAGTGAAGGGAAAGTAATTGTGGCGGGAGATTTCAACCTAATTAGGGATAAAATTGATAGTAATAATCCTACCCGCTTTAGACAAACAAATAAAGGGGAAATTTTAAATAATTGGATGTTTCAAAACAGTGTGGCAGATGTTTGGAGAGAGTTGAAAGGCCCTGAAAGGGTGTATACATTTTGTTCTAAGGTACATAATACTTATTCAAGGATTGATTATATTTTTGTTTCTAAAGATTTGCTGAATAAAGTAGATAGAATAGATGTGGGAATTTTTAAGGATTCTGACCATGCAGAAGTCATGATGGAAATAGATTTTAATTTTGAGAAAAAGGAAAGAGGTTGGAGATATGATGAAAAATTGTATAAAAGGGAGGAGGATAAAATATGGATATTCCAAAAATGGAAGGAAAGTTGGGAATTGAATGATAATGAAGAGGTCAAATTTGAAATTGTTTGGGATACCATGAAAGCCATATTTAGAGGAGAAAGTATTAAATTGTCAAGCAGGAAATATAGAGAATACAAAGCAAAAATTGATCAGGATACAAGACAAATTAAGATATTGGAGAACCAATTCTCACTTACGAAAGATAAAAAATGTTTGGAGGAATTGACCTTATTAAAAACTAAATTGATAGAAGAAGATATTGAATTGGTTAAAAAAAATTTAAGATATTTGAATAGGGATTTTTTTGAATTTAGTAATAAAAATTCTAGGTTATTGGCAAAGACGGCGAAAAATAAAACTCAAAAGAGAGAAATTGGTTCTCTGATAGATGATAAAGGTATAAGGTGTTATAAGAGATTGGAGAAATGTGAAGTAGCTAGGAACTTTTTTCAAAAATTATACTTAAAGAAATCAATTGATTTAGAAAAATTGAAGAATCATCTTGGAAAATATGGTATGAAGATAGATCAAACATACA
Source organism: Rhabdophis nuchalis (assembly GCA_039707465.1). Classification (NCBI taxonomy): domain Eukaryota; kingdom Metazoa; phylum Chordata; class Lepidosauria; order Squamata; family Natricidae; genus Rhabdophis; species Rhabdophis nuchalis. Next base: position 98,853,162 of record CM077647.1, read on the forward strand.
AAGACTTGATGGAAAGAGATATTACACAGGAGGAAATTAATGAAATAATACAAGAGTTAAAATTAGGGAAGACCCCAGGAGAAGATGGATTACCTGCTGAATTTTATAAAGATTTCAAGGAACTAATAGTACCAAAACTACAAAAATTATTCAATGGAATTTTACATGGTGGAGAAGTCCCGATGTCATGGAATAAGACAGTAATATCTATAATTCCTAAACCGGATAAAGATCTTGAGAGGATCGAGTCCTATCGACCTATTTCTTTAATCAACCAAGATGCTAAAATATTTACAGCTATTATAAGTAATAGATTAAATAGTTTTATAGATAAATATATAAGTTATAACCAAGTAGGGTTTGTTAAAGGTAGATATATGAGTGATATAATTAGAAGAGTATTGAATATTATAGATGTAGCAGAGAATAATGGAGATGAATTAGGTATAATATCGTTAGATATTTTTAAAGCTTTTGATTCTGTACAATGGGATACTATAAAAGTAATTATCGAGGCATTAGGCTTTGGTAATAAATTTATACATGTTATTTCAAAACTGTATCAAAAAAGCAGTGCAAAGGTAAAGGTGAATGGAATAATGACGGAAGAGATTAAATTGGAAGCAGGCACGAGACAAGGATGTCCCTTGTCTCCAACATTATTTTTGTTAGTTATGGAAATTTTGATTAAATTGATAGAAGCAGATGAAGAGTTGGAAGGTTATAAGGGATATAAGATAAATTTGTATGCGGATGACACTTTGATTATTTTGAAAGATATAGAGAGAGATTTAAAGAGGATAAATAAACATTTGATAGAATTTGAAGAAATGACAGGTTTAAAGGTAAATTGGTCAAAATCTGAATTACTAATGAATAAAGATGGTAAGGAGTGGGAGAGTATGCAAGAACAATTTGGGATAAGAGCTAAGAATACATTGAAATACTTGGGGATAACACTTTCACTTAAAGTTAGAGATTTAAAAAAAATTAATTATGAGGTGATGCTGAAGGAAGTAGAAAAAAAGATAGATAAATATAAAGAGATAAAGTTGTCTTGGTTTGGTAGAATTGCAATGTGTAAAATGATGTTATTACCAAAGTTTAACTTTTTATTTGAGATGCTACCATTAAACTTGACAGAGAAAGATATAGAAGAATATCAGAAGAAATTAGATAAATTTTGTAATGGTGGGAAAAGACCAAGATTAATGAAGAAACTGTGGTATCAAAATCAAAAAGAGGGTGGATTGGGAATTCCCAATCTACTTAATTATTATCGGGCATATAATATTAGAACTGTGATAAAAATACTTAAAGGTGGAGATGGTCATTGGGGAGATCTGGAGTTAAAAGATATTAAGAGATTTGGGTCTATATGGTTTTTAGATAGAGCAAAAACAAAAAAGACAATTAATAGTTATTGGTTAAAAGGGTTGAGTAAAACTTGGAATAAATTTGTTAAAAAATTGATTCCGGATATAACGTTTTTGGGAAAGACAACTGAAAGTTGGCCGATTAAAACCAATATAAGTCGGAACAAAGTAATTGAAGATGAAAATATAGGAAATATAGTAGATTGGTTAAGAGCCTTAGGAACTGAAAGTAGGAAGAAAAAAGTAATTCAAAAATTGGAGTTAAATTGGTTTGAAAAAATACAGGTAGAAAAATGGAATATGAAAGTAAGGGGAATATGTAACATAGATAGAAGTAAAACTAAGTTTGAAAGTTTAGTATCTCAAATTATTAAAGATGAAACCGGGTTAAAAGGACTCGTCAGTAAGATATACAGGATTATAAACTTTGATGGAAATCCACAAATGGTAATGAAAAAGAATTGGGAGGAAGATCTAAAGATTAAAATATTGGATTTGGATTGGAATGAGAATTGGAAGAGTCGGATTATGAGGACTTTATCTATAAGGATTAAAGAACATAATTTTAAGGTTGTTTGGAAATGGTACTGGACCCCACTAAGATTATCACTGATAGATAAAAAAATGAATGATAAATGTTGGAGATGTAATACGGAATTGGGAACTTATGAGCATATGTGGTATAAATGTGTGAAAATTAAAAAGTTTTGGCAGCAATTAGAAGGAACAATGTGTGAAATGATGAAAAGAATAATAATATTGAGACCAGAAACTATATTGTTATTGATAATTAATGAACCAGAGTTAACAAAACACGAGAAAGAACTGATTAGAATTATGATTATAATGGGTAGAATTGTAATAGCAAGATATTGGAAAATAGAGGTAAATATTAAAATAGAAGAATGGTATTGTGAAATGTGGAAATTAGCCTTAAATGATAAAATGACGTGTGATATTAAATTTAGAGAGGGGGTTTATAAAAATGATATCTTTTGGAAGACTTGGAAGCCATTTGTGGACTATGCACTTGGAACTTTGGACGTCTCGACGCCTGTACCGAGGGAACGTGGATTTTGGAGATCCTAAAGATAATAGACGACACTTGAAACCAACTCTTCCTTTTGTTTTGTACAGCACTGGGTGATATATTGTAAAACAGTATAAAAATGTTAATAAAAAAAAAAAAAAAAAAAAAAAGACAACCTGTCACTAAATGGAGCAGCTGCCTCATTGTTGGCAATATCAACTTGCTTCACATGTGCAGATGTACCCTACACTGGAGCAGCATGTTGTGCTGCAGAGATGTTCAAGGCCAAAACTGATATACACAATGTTGAGTTCACCCTGTGTAGTTCATCAATTTCCTGATGATATTGTTCCTCAAGCTGACTTTAGTCTTAGTATTCAGGCAAGCCCACTTAAAAGAAAGCACCCTGTTGAGTGCCACACAGTGACATAGTATTGGACAGTGCTGTAATTGATTCCCTTGCCACATAACATCCATTTCTTCCTTTGCATACCCCAGTTTCAGAGGTGGACACTTGGATCTTCTTTGGGTTGGTCTTTAAAAGGATGATGATGTAATATCATCCTAATTCTTCAAGTGCTACCATAGGTTTCCCTACCTCATCAAAAGTTGATCCTTGTGGGCCACTGCTGTACATCCACATACATGAATAGACATCTGTTGTCAGGGGCTGGTTGATCATTCACATATCAGTTATACAATATTGGAATTTGGATCCTCCATCTACTGTTCTTACCATTTAGCATCACATAAAATCTCTGGATATAGAAGAAGCTGCCAATGATACTGGTAAGCTTATTATCTCTGGTGATATTAATTAACTTGCATAAAAATATGGTTAACAATGTTATATACTGTAGTTAGTTTGACTCACTTGAAAAATAAATCATGCTGGGAGTAATCAGCAGAAAAAGGAGAAAGGGTCACTGTTAGGATATTCAGCCTTATATTGGGTTGACAATATATATGAGCCTATGTTCTTAAGAAGTTATGTAGCTTTAAGAACTGAACTAAATTCTGATTGTGTTTGATTGGCTGTGCTGCTCAGCATTACCATATAATCAAGGTCAGGAATGCAGCTCATTCCCTGTTCGATTCCTTGTGATCCTGTGTTACCTGATTGTCGTTTGAGAAGCTGAACTGTGAAGGAGGAGTATTGTTTGCATCACTGTAAGATAAACTCTGTTTGATGTAGGACTGTTATCATTGTTTGAGAAGTTAGTCATAAGAAGCATTTTAGTTGCTACAAAGTAACGACTATTTATTTTCTTACTATCACTGTTTTAGAGTTTGTTTGTGGTTTACAGCAACGTATCTCTTTACTGTCCGGTGAATTACACTATTCCGCATTTATTTGCTAACACTGGTAAAGGAACCAGAGTTCTGACACTGGTTCTGAACCCAGAGTAGCTAACAGTCACTCTAGTACTGTGATGGTGAACCTATGGCACGCATGCCATCATCCAAGGTCAGATCTCCATGGCATTTCTTCTGTGAGCATTTGTTTCCCTGCAGTCTTGTCATCCTGCCAGTGTTGGGATGCCCTGCCTCCCTCTGGCCACCTGGTCTTTGGGTCTCTGCTGCACATGTGTGCATGTCTGCGATGCTCACATTTGTGCATGTCCCTTGCATCAGGGGTCCCCAACCCCCGGTCCGCGGACCGGTGCCGGTCCACGGCCTGATAGGAACTGGGCCGCAAGGCTGGAGAGGAGGAGGAGGGAGCAGCCCCCTGGGCAGAGGATGGCCGAGTGCACCTCCACCAGCTCCTTCCGACGGCCATCGTGGCGCACTTTCCGGGGCTTCCCGGAGGGGCCAGCATGTCAGCTGAGGAGGTAACGGCTGCCTCATCCCACAGCGAGCGAGCGGGCAGAGGACCCGAGCCTGCGGCTACCTTAAGAACCCCCGAGGCCATCTGGGCGCCGCACGCCAACCTCCCTTCCAGCCCCGTGTGGCGGCCGGACGGTTTCAGCAGTGCTTAAGGTAGCCGCGGGCTCGAGTCCTCCGCCCGCTCGCTCGCTGTGGGATGAGGCAGCCTCAGCTGACATGCCGGCCCCTCCGGGAAGCCTCGGAAAGTGCGCCGCGGTGGCCGTCGGAAGGAGCTGGTGGAGGCGCGCTTGGTCATCCTCTGCCCAGGGGGCTGCTCCCTCCTCCTCCTCTCCAGCCAACATGCTGGCCCCTCTGCTGCTTCCCGGGAGGGGAGAGAGGGAGATAATGACAGACACACAGAGAGACAGACTTAGAGAGACAGAAATAGAGAGAGAGAGAGAGAGAGAGAAACAGAGAAAGAGAAAGAAAGAAAAATAGAAAAAGAAAGATGAATGGAGGGTGGGAGGGAGGGAGTGAAGGAAAGAAGGGGGAGGGAGGAGGAAGGGGGAGGGGTGAAAGAAGGAAGGAAAGGAAGTAAAGAAAGAAAGAAAGAAAGAAAGAAAGAAAGAAAGAAAGAAAGAAAGAAAGAAAGAAAGAAAGAAAGAAAGAAAGAAAGAAAGAAAGAAAGAAAAAGAGAGATGGAGGGTAGGAGGGAGGGAAGGAAAGAAGGGAGGAAGGGGGAGGGAGGCAATGGAAGGAAGGAAAGGAAAGGAAAGGAAGAAATCTATTTTCCTATTTCCTTCCACCTCAAGCTACCTGTTTGGTTAACCAGGTTAAAGATCTATTTTTCTCCCAGTAGTCATTTCAAAGAAATCACATCCTCTGAGTCATTTCCTGGATTCAAACCAGCATCCAAAAGAGTCATGGGCTGCCTTTATATATAACGAGTGCCCATAAATCCATTTTTACCATCTTCAGAAGACCAAAGACCAGCCAGAAATGTTAGAAAGAAAGAAAGAAAGAAAGAAAGAAAGAAAGAAAGAAAGAAAGAAAGAAAGAAAGAAAGAAAGAAAGAAAGAAAGAAAGAAAGAACTAATGACCACAACTGAGACCAACATTTTGGTTGCTAAGCAAGACCGTTAAGTGAGTTTCACCACATTTTCCAAGTTGGCCACACCCACCGGGTCACATGACCACTGAGCCACTCCCACAAAACAGGCCACACCTTTTGGCTCTCAAAAGAAATTTCAGTAGTGGTACTGTTGATATTTGGCTCTATTGACTAATAAGTTTGCCCACCACTGCCCTAGAGGGCCAAGTGAGCCGACTCCCCCCCACACTTGCGCATGCACCACCTGTCCCCCCTCCCCCCTCCTCCTCTAGGCCAGCCGGTTCGCAGAATTTTCTTTAAAATGAAACCGGTCCCTGGTGCAAAAAAGGTTGGGGACCCCTGCCTTGCATGCTCACATTCATTTATGGCCACACCTGTGCACATTCGTGCACAGGTGTACCTTTCACTTCCAGCATGTGCACATGCACAGTTTGCCAACATTGCTTTACTACATATTGACTATGCACTATAAAAGAGACTACCAGAATGACCTTAAACCAATGGCCTCAGAGCTGGCAGCAGAGTTGGACAGTGAGGAGGTTGGGGAGAAAATGGGTCAGTCCTGGAGTCTTGGGAAGGCTCAAATAAGGGCTCTGCTTTGGAGACAGAGAGGGGGTCAAGGCCATCTGGTAGTTATTTGCTCCTCCGGAGTCTGACATCAGTGAGGCAGAAGAACAGTGGGAGCTTGTTCAGAGCTTCCAGAAGGCAAGAACAATTTAAAAAACAGGGTCAGGCTTGGGAGTAAGGCTTGGAGATGATTGGCCCAGAGCTTCCAGAAGGCAAGAACAATGTAAAAAACAGGGTCAGGCTTGGGAGTAAGGCTTGGAGATGATTGGCCCTTCCCATAAGAGGAGCAAACAGGACATGAGCTTTTGCAGGAAGCAATTAGTTCAGCTAGTCAGTTCAAGCTTTGAAAAGTTCTGTTTGACTCTCTGCTAAGTTTGGCCTTGCTCTGCCTTTGGCAATTAGATCTCTGGCAACATTCCAAGGGAGATAAGGTGTGTGTTTATCAATATTCCCCTGAAAGACTGTGGCAACTCAAGCAGACATCTGTCGGAATCTTCACAGACTGTTTGTGAAGCATTGCAGACTGTGAATGAGCATAATTCACAGCCATATAAATAAAAGAGGGTTTTGGGGACTTAGATTGTGATTTATGCTTTCTTAGGAAGCCTAGGTCAGAACAAACCCTTTACGTTTATCTTTAGACAGACATATATTGGGTTTTGTGTGCCCCATTAGTCAGATACCATTGTCTGCAAAATAGTATTAACATGGTACCATATTTAAAATCTTCAACAAAGAAACATGTTTGCTTGTCTTTGGGGGAGAAATGAGGAAAGTCTGCTTATTCATTTGTAGCACTTTGGATGTAATCTTTTCAGCATTAGCTAGAATAAAACATATAGAGTGCATTGGCTGGCTGGCATTCTTTGCATTTAATGTTTGGCAAGCTCAAACTGTACAATCATTGACTGAATAAATTTAGAACATGTCAAATTTTTCAACTTTCAATTTCCAATCCTTGGGGTACTCAAAAGTTGTGACATACGTTGGGGATTGTAAAGACATTTTGCTTACTTTATTATAATTTAGATGTACTTGGGAAGTAACTATATAAATATCTTAACTTTTTAACATTTTGTTTGTTATGCTCTCTGCATTTATCTTATTTATATTAACTTCTTCTGCACTTAAATTGTAGTGTATAGTTTGGATAAAGAGAAAGAGAAGGGGGAGAGAGAAAGGAATTATCTCTGTCTTGCAACTTATCACATGGGAATTTGTCTCAGTCCACACAAATCCAACCAACTTTCATCTCATTTTTGCAAATATAAGCTACTGTTCTGCACAATTCTATGCCAGGATTTTTTAAAAAAATGTTCACTGCAAACAATCCAAAAGAAGAGTACCAATACTTATGGAGATTGGCAGTCAAAGACTGAAGCTTTTTTTCTGTGTAGTTTCCTACTTGGTTCCTCTCACTATTTTATCTAGTTCAGATTTTTCTTATTCTCCCATTCCTTTAGAAGGCAACCTCTGGGATGGTAAATAAAGCAACCCAAACTGTATATTATAACCTATTAAATGAAATAATAAATGTATAAGAAGGATAAATGTAAAGAAGAATAACAATCATGTGAATGTATACTTAAAATGGTATGTAAGAGAATAAAAAAATAAAAAAATTCTTTGGAAAAGAAAAGAAGGCGACTTCTCTCCATTGTCAATCTTAATTTACTGACAATTATTTTAGAATCCACCACCATCGCTTATGCCTATATTTCTCTTAGATTTGCTTTTCCTAATGCAAAGATGTGTCCATGTACAAAAAAATAGATCCAGGAAACTACAGACCAATCAATCTGACATCACTACCTGGGAAGATTCTGGAAAAGAGAATTAAAAAACAGATCTGTGAACACCAAGCAAAGTTGTAACCAGAAGTCAATATGGATTAGTTCTGTGAAGGCGAACCTATGGCAGGGCATGTGAGGCATTGTCTGATGCTGTCCAGTGTGCATGTGTGCACTGGCCAGCTGACTTCAGCCTTCTTTTGAGGCCATTTTTCGCCCTCCTGAAGGCTCTTGAACACTCCAGAGCCCTACAAGCAAACTGGAAGTCCATTCCCGAACTTCTGGTTTGCCCATAGAGCTGATTTTTCATGCTCCAGAGCCTTTTTTGCACCAGGGACCGGTTTCATTTTAAAGAAAATTCTGCGGACCGGCTGGCCTAGAGGAGGAGGGGGGAGGGGGGACAGGTGGTGCATGCGCAAGTGTGGGGGGGAGTCGGCTCACTTGGCCCTCTAGGGCAGTGGTGGGCAAACTTATTAGTCAATAGAGCCAAATATCAACAGTACCACTACTGAAATTTCTTTTGAGAGCCAAAAGGTGTGGCCTGTTTTGTGGGAGTGGCTCAGTGGTCATGTGACCTGGTGGGTGTGGCCAACTTGGAAAATGTGGTGAAACTCACTTAACGGTCTTGCTTAGCAACCAAACTTTTGGTCTCAGTTGTGGTCATAAGTTCTTTCTTTCTTTCTTTCTTTCTTCCTTTCTTTCTTTCTTTCTTTCTTTCTTTCTAACATTTCTGGCTGGTCTTTGGTCTTCTGAAGATGGTAAAAATGGATTTATGGGCACTCGTTATATATAAAGGCAGCCCATGACTCTTTTGGATGCTGGTTTGAATCCAGGAAATGACTCAGAGGATGTGATTTCTTTGAAATGACTACTGGGAGAAAAATAGATCTTTAACCTGGTTAACCAAACAGGTAGCTTGAGGTGGAAGGAAATAGGAAAATAGATTTCTTCCTTTCCTTTCCTTTCCTTCCTTCCATTGCCTCCCTCCCCCTTCCTCCCTTCTTTCCTTCCCTCCCTCCTACCATCCATCTCTCTTTTTCTTTCTTTCTTTCTTTCTTTCCTTCCTTTCCTTCCTTCTTTCACCCCTCCCCCTTCCTCCTCCCTCCCCCTTCTTTCCTTCACTCCCTCCCTCCCACCCTCCATTCATCTTTCTTTTTCTATTTTTCTTTCTTTCTCTTTCTCTGTTTCTCTCTCTCTCTCTCTCTCTCTCTCTCTCTCTCTCTCTCTCTCTCTCTCTCTTTCTGTCTCTCTAAGTCTGTCTCTCTGTGTGTCTGTCATTATCTCCCTCCCCCCCCCCCGGGAAGCAGCAGAGGGGCCAGCATGTTGGCTGGAGAGGAGGAGGAGGGAGCAGCCCCCTGGGCAGAGGATGGCTGAGCGCGCCTCCACCAGCTCCTTCCGACGGCCACCGCGGCGCACTTTCCGAGGCTTCCCGGAGGGGCCGGCATGTCAGCTGAGGCTGCCTCATCCCACAGCGAGCGGGCGGAGGACTCGAGCCTGCGGCTACCTTAAGCACTGCCGAAACCGTCCGGCCGCCACACGGGGCTGGAAGGGAGGTCGGCGTGCGGTGCCCAGATGGCCTCGGCGGTTCTTAAGGTAGCCGCAGGCTTGGGTCCTCCGCCTGCTCACTCGCTGTGGGATGAGGCAGCCGTTACCTCCTCAGCTGACATGCTGGCCCCTCCGGGAAGCCCCGGAAAGTGCGCCGCGATGGCCGTCGGAAGGAGCTGGTGGAGGTGCGCTCGGCCATCCTCTGCCCACGGGGCTGCTCCCTCCTCCTCCTCTCCAGCCTTGCGGCCCAGTTCCTATCAGGCCGCGGACCGGCACCGGGTTGGGGACCCCTGCTTCAGAGGCTCCTGAAGCCCCTGGAGGGCCTTTGGAGGGAGGCTGTATTCACCTTCCCCAGGCTCCTATAAAGCCTCTGGACCCTGGGGAGAGTGAAAAAAGCACACCAAAAACGGGGGGAGCATTGATCGTGTGCGCATGCACACTGGGGTTGGGCGCATAGCATTATGGGGGTAGCATGACCACGCACAAACCCCCACTCCCCTCCCCCCGTTTTTGGCACGCAAGCCAAAAAAGATTAACCATCACTGGATTAGTCAAAAACAGATTATGCCTGCCGATCTCATTTCATTATTTGACAAAGTGAGCAAATTAGTGGAGTGGCAAAAATGCTATGGACATAGCATACTTGGATTTCAGTAAAACGTTCAACAAAGCATACCACAATGTACTTCTTGATAAACTAAAAAAATGTGCGTTAGACAGCATCAGATGGACTTGTAACCAGCTGACAAACTGCACTCAAGATGTTGTCCTTAATGGTACTATGTACAAGAAGGGAAGTAAGAAGTGGGGTACTGCAAGGTTCTGTCTTATGGCCAGTACTCTTTTTTTTTTTTTTAAAAATAATCTTTATTAATATAAATATAAAATATAACATTTAACAAATATAAAAGGAAATCGACGTACATTTTTAGGGCGGAAAGGAAGGTAGGGGGAGAGAAGAGGGGGAAGATAGAAAAGAGAGAAGAAGAGGATGGACATACCGGGGATATAGCTATTCCCCTAATTCAAACGTTTTTGTTTGTCCCAGTCTGTTCTATTCATTATTATATACATTTTAACTTAACTATCTGCATATATATCTCTACAATTATCTTGTTCAATATCATCTCACTTGTTCCTTGTATTTATTTCACATTTATATTAATTGGTTGTTTACTTTGGTATCCTTTTGTTCTCTTGTCGTACCATATGTACCATTTTCCCCATGTTTGAGCATAAATTGACTCTGATTTGTCTTTTAAGGCATATGTTAACCTATCGGATTCAGCACAGTTAAAAATTTTAGATATGATTAGGTGGTCTGTTGGTGTATTACTATCTTTCCATTGTTGGGCAATGGCCATCCTTGTTGCAGTTGTAATATGTATAAAAAGGTACCAGTCTTGGTTCTGAGTTTGGTTTGGTTTAATACCGATTAGGTAATATTCAGGCTTAAGAGGGAAGTTGATGCCTACTATTTCCAACAGCCAGGTCTGTATTTTCTTCCAGAGTTTATTAATTCTTGGACAAGTCCACCATTGGTGGAAAAACGTACCCCTGGCCGTTTTACATTTCCAACATCTATCGGAGGTATTCGGAAACATATGCGCTATTCGGGATGGTGGTAAATACCACCTGTACAGCATTTTGTATAGATTCTCCTTAAATGAGGAGACCAGGGTCATTTTGATAGATTTGCCCCAAATTGTTTGCCATTCATCGAGTGTAATGTTCCTTCCTATGTTTCTCCCCCAGGCGATCATAGCACCTTTGATTATTTCCTCACCAATGTAACCTTGTAAAAGCAATTTGTATGCTTTAGAGATGAATTTAATCGGTGAATCCCATAGGATCTTATCAATATCCTGTTTTGATGGGTAAATTCCAAATTGTTTTTTATCCTTATTGAATTTAGATACTGCTTGCGTGTAGGACCACCAGTCAATTTTCCAACCCCTTAACTCTAAGTCTGCCCTTGTTCTAATATTGCCAATTTCGTCTATCAAATCTTCATAGGTTAAATTTCTTTTTGAGTTATGAACCGTTGGATAAGTCACTGCTTCGATTGGTGCTAACCATCTTTGGATTTGGTTATATAGTTGTTTAATTTTCAACCATGACATAAAAAGGGTCGCCCTAATATGATGGTTTGTGAAACTTTTGGGTTGTTTGTTGTCTTTGGACCAAAGGTATGAATGCCAACTGTGGGGCAGATCATGGCCTTCAATTGCTAGTATTCGACTTCTTGTGAGAGTAACCCAATCTTTGACCCAAGTTAATGATGACGCGTGATAATACAGCTCCCAATTTGGTAGTCCCAAGCCTCCTTTCAATTTGTGTTCTTGGAGCATTTTCTTTTTAATTACGTGCTTTTTTTCCCTGCCAGACAAATTTAAGAGAAATCTGATCTAATTTTTGGAAAAATTCTTTGTTTAGTTTTACAGGTGCTGTTTGGAATAAGTATGTCCATTTTGGTAAAATATATGCCTTAATAGCAGCTATCCTTCCTAGTAAAGATATTGGGATTTTGCTCCAATTTTCGAGTTCCCCAGCCATTTCTCCTATTAATTTATTGTAATTTAACTCTTTAATTGCGGAACATCTATTGGTTAGCCAGATTCCCAGATATTTCACCTTTTTAACAATTTCAATTCCCATTAATTCTTGTATTTGCTCCTTTTGTTTCCCTGTAATATTTTTGGTTAACATTTTAGTTTTTTGTTTGTTGATTTTTAAACCGGCCACCTCACCATATTCTTCTATTGCTGTGATTAGTTTGGGTCCTGAAGTCAAAGGTTCCTCTATTATGAAGACCAAGTCATCCGCAAATGCTTGTATTTTATATTCTTCTCCTCTGACTTGCAGGCCTCTAATATTTTTTTCTTGTCTAATTATATTTAGTAGGGGTTCCAATATCAAGATAAACAAAAGGGGTGATAGCGGGCAGCCTTGTCTAGTACCCCTAAATATTGGAATCCGATCTGATAGCGCTTTGTTAAATAATACTCTTGCCGATTGTGTTTTGTATATAGCCTGGACTGCTTTAGTAAATTTAGGGCCGAAATCCATATTTTGCAATTGTTGAGTAATAAATGTCCAATTAACCCTATCGAATGCTTTTTGTGCGTCCAGGAAGATCATGCTCATTTGTTTTTCTGGGTGTGCCTCATAATACTCTAAACAATCAGTTATTATCCTTACATTATCCCTCAGATATCTTCCTGGTAAAAACCCATTTTGATCTTGATGTATGTAATTGGACAAAAATAATTTCAGTCTTCCAGCTAAAATTGTCGTGAATATTTTATAGTCAACGTTTAGCAATGAGATGGGTCTGTAATTTTGAATTTGAGTTAGATCTGCACCAGATTTGGGGATTAAGGAGATGTAGGCCTCAGTCCATGATTGGGGTATTTCCCCTTTTACTAAAACTTCGTTAAATAGGTCTTTCATTTGTGGGACTAAGATCTCCCCTAGCCCTTTGTACAATTCCCCTGGTAGACCGTCTGGGCCTGGAGTTTTCCCACCTGGTTGTTTCTTAATTGCATTTTCTATCTCTTCAATTGTTATTTCTGCATTTAATGTGGTTTTATATGTATCTGGTACTATTCCAGTTTGGTATTTTGTGAGATAGGGGTGAATCTTATCCTTGTGTTGTGTCTCTTCTGCGTAAAGTGAGGTAAAAAAATCTTATACTATTTTTAGCTTTTGTTCCATAATATTTGTTATTTCCCCTTTGTTATCTTGGAGGGCTTCTATTTTCCTCATTTCAGTTTCTTTTCTTAACCTATATGTCAACCATCTTCCAGGTTTGTTAGCATGTTCGAAATGGGATTGTCTGGCTTTCTTTATTTTATCCGCCAGTTGTTTCTGGTCAAGTAATGAAATGTTGTGTCTGAGAAGGTTAATACTTTCCCTTACCCTTATATTTTGTGGATCTTTCTGGGCTTCCCTTTCCTGATTTTGTAATGTTGATACTAGTTCCATTTTTTTTCCTCTCCAATTTCCATTGTCTAGCTGTGTATTTTATTGCCGCCCCCCTTATTACTGCTTTTGCTGTATCCCATATATTCTCCTCCCTCCACCCATGTCTTATGGCCAGTACTCTTCAATATATTCATAAACAAATTAGATGAGGGAATAGAAGGGAAACTCATCAAATCTGCAGATGATATTAATCTGGCAGGAATAGTAACACTCCAAATGCTCAGATGGATCTTGACAGACTTGAACTCTGGGTATTATCCAACAAAATAAAGAGTTAATGTATAGAAAAGTAAAGATTTTACACTTAGACAAGAAAAACCAAATGTATAAGTACAGATTAGGTGAAACCTGCCTGAAAAGCAGTAATCATGAGAGGGATCTTGAAGTCCTAATGAACAATCACTTAAATATGAACCAACATTGTGTGACAGCAACCAAAAAGCTAATGCAATCCTTGGTTGCATAAACAGAGGGATAGATTCAAGATCTCATGAAGTATTAGTACTACAAGAATTAGTAATAAAATCTGAAAGGGGCTTATGTCGTGACAGCATAACGTGCGATCTCATGTTGAACTGTTGAGGAAATTTTATTATTAGAAAAAGGGACTACCCCAAAAAATTAAAGTTAAATTAAAATTGAAGACAGAAGAGTGTAAGCAGTGAAATTAAACTACATTAAACCTAGTGCATTATCCTGTTTCTAATTTCTTTTTTCATGGATGGAATTTTTGCAAAGACTTCCTCTTTTTTAAACTGAATGGATTAATTTCTTCTTCTATTTTTCACTCTTGCTCACACCTATGGATTACAATTTTTCTTTTTTTAAAATAATGCTTGATTGGATTGTTTTTGATCTCCATTTAAGGGTTTTTTCTTTTTTTCTTAAGTTTGGAATATAAAGAAGATATAAGAAGAAATATAGAGTTGTAACAAAGGAGGAAAAGCAGTAACACTGCCACTTAGAGGCTGGAGGCTGGATACATTGTTTTTTTCTCTTTTGCTTTGATCATTGGAGACTCCAGGTTCTTTCAGTTTGTTTACTGAGAGTGATAACAGGAAGAGCACAAGTTGTTTATACAGGTACTTTTCGGGAGTTCTATCATTAGCTATTGGAGGGAAGACAACATCTTGACTTGAAAGATAATAATGAATTTGTTTGAAGTTAAATAAAATAGCCTTGAATCCTATAGTGGCTGTGCCTGCAAAATTGGAAGAATGGCACAGCAGGAAAAAGAAACTGTAACATTGCAAATGATTATGTTTGAAATTCAAAATCTATTAGTTTCCAACAGAGAGAATTGAAAAGAGATTGGAGAATATGGAATACAAAACAAAAAAATTTGATGGAAAAACTGAGGATATTTATCAAATGAAGAAAGTGGAGAACAGAGTTCAAAAAATGGGGGGAAATGAGCAAAGAGATAAGAAAATTGTGGATACTGATAACAAAGTGAGCGTGGTTGGTAATGACAAGAGTGGACTATGGAAAGGGGAGATAAATGGATTGGAACTCTACCCCAGACTTCAAAGCATAGAAGAAGAAAAGAGAGAAAAATTGATGGAGATAAGGAGAGAAATTTTGACAGAAGCACCAGTGATAACCAAAGATAAGCTGATGAAAAGAGCAGATGCTGGGTTTTGAGCCTTGAGACACGAAAGTAACAACGTGTTGCAAAGAGATGTTCATGCAAGATCTACCAAGAAAGAAACTAGAACATTAATGCTACAAATGGCAAGAGATATAAGACTGCACTATTACTGGAAAAATATAGGTTAATGCAATGAAAATGTATAATAAAAACTAAGCAAAATTTAGTTTACTACTAGTATGTGATAATAGTTATAGTTAAGTAATGATTAATAATGATAATAGTACATATAGATATATTAGTTTGATACTATGAAATTTTATATAAACAACACAGGTGTGAAGCTCCCAAGGGAAAACCCCAATTAATTCACGGCCTCAAGATAAAGTTCAAGAAACATCCATTTATTAGGGTTAGCGCCTTAGCTGAACTTTTTTTTTAAGTCTTAAAGACTTTTTTTTTTGACATAAACACAAATAATACAAACTTCACAGAAACAAAAAAAAACAATATCGATAAGCCATTTTTCCTTACAGATTTTTAAGAATGTATTGATTTATCACAGGTTTCTATAATGTTCTTCAAGATTTGTCACTTATTTTTCATGTCAATTATTACAATTCTTATATCTCAACCCTAATCTTACTAGTTGTTGTTTTTTTTTGAAAATTATTTTATTGGTTTTCAAAGTTTTTACAAGGGAAAAGGTATAGGGTGAGGGTAACATTTTGGTAGCTTCCCTGCTGTTGTTGGTAGCCCTCCCAAAAACTTCATACATTTACAATTTTAAAAGTAAAGGATAAACAAATAAAAAGATTACATTGTACAGTACATAATTCAATCATCTTTTTCTTTGCCATTTATCTTGTATCAACAATTACAGTAGTGTTTCAAATAAAATCATTTTTGTGATCTAAGTCTTTTCGCAATTGACTCCTCTTCCTGTCCCTGGGCAGGGCCGTCGCTCCCTCCGTTCCCCCGTCTTCACCTCCCAACTGGGGAGAATGTTTTTTAATAAAAGCCTCTGCCTCACTTAGTGTTTTGATTTTTACTCTGCCCCCCTCCCAGAAGATCAGCATTCCCTCTGGTAATAACCACTTGAACCATATTACCTTATTATATAGTTTCTTAGACAAGAAGGAATACTTCCTTCTTATTTCTCTAATTTTTTTCGGAATCTGTTTCAAAATGATTATTTCTTTATCCTGGTATTTTAGAATTCCATCCCGTTGAGCCCTCAATATCTCATCCCTTGTGGATCTCCTAAGAAATTTAACACGAACTTCTCTCAGTACATTATGTATCCTGGCATAAGCTGAATTAATTCTATAAACCAGGTCCATATCCCACCAGAGTTGATCTTTTTCTCTTTTAAGGTATTCTGCTAATATTGTACTCATAACATCTTTAAGATGTTCATTTTCTGACTCTGGTATGTTTTGGAACCTGAGAAAAAAAGACATTCTTTCAAATTCAATTTTAGTCATATTTGCTCCTAATTCTAAACCCTCCCTCCGAATCCCTTTAACCTCTTCTCCTATCTCAGCTGCCCCCCTCTCTAGCTTCTCAATTTTTTGTTTATTTTCCGTTGTGCTCTGTTGCGTTTCCCTAAGCTCTAATGTTAAATCTGACAATTCTTTCTGCATTTCATTCATATTTTCATTCATGCTATTCATGTTTTTCATTATTTCCCGAAACATTTCTATAACTGACGGATCCTTTGAGCCCTCTCCAGTGGGTTCTTTCTGTAAAAGTGTAGAAATCTTCGACTGTGTAGTTGGGCTGGAGACGGCAGAGTATGGAGTGGAAGTTGACTTTCCCATTGGTGGCTTTCTGAAAGCCATTGTATGAGTTCTAGTTTGTCAGTTGACAAAGAAATGGCGCCGGAGAAACGGACGACCAAGACAGTCCGAGGTATCAGAGAATCTGAGTGAGAGTTCAGTCTTAAGAGTTCACTTTAAAAAAGGGAAATCTTATAATCCACAACCAGAAGTCCACATATTGGGAGAGACTTAGGAGCTTCTGGTGTAAAAAGTTTATAATCCTTCTTTGGTAATTATGGAGGGAAAAGCTTCACCACTGTAGGGGAGTTATAAGCAGAGAACAAAGAGAAGCCATCTTGCCCCACCTTCTGACAGGAAGAAAAGTGAAAGTTCCATTTACATTCTTTTTTTAAAAAGAGCTCCATGAAAGACTGTTGCAAATAGGAAGACCGCTTCCGCCTTCCGGAGGCGACGGATGTGTTTTTGACATGCCCGCCACTCGTTTTCTCTAGTGGCCCTTTCGGGGCAAGGAGCTCTTGTAGGGAGCCCCAACTGTACGAGCGGCTTGCGGTGAAACCCCCACCCCGACAGCGGTCGGGGGGGTTCTTCCCGCTTCGCTCTAGGAGCCGGAGAACAGAATGCAGGGGGAAGAACTCCTCTCGCCGAAGGATCATTGGAACCGCAGAAATTAAAGTAACGGGCTGAAAAGCCGGAGCTGGAGGAAGCGCCGAGACTCCATTGTAACAGAGTGACTGTGAGTTGATTTCTGGACTTTTGATGCTTTCAACTTTTTAAAACAGAAGAATAGAGGGGGGGAGTTTGCTAAAGTCCCCCCTCGGAACAAGCGGCATTTTAAAATGCTCCTCGGGTGCAGGGAGAGAGAGAAAGTAACATCCGGGTAGTTAACAATTGAAAATGAAACTTTGTGTCTGACACAGCAGAAATGGACTTTCATTAATTCTTCACAAACACCAAAGAGGCGGAAAAATGGCGCTTCTTTATTCTCAGCAAGAAACCTTTCTGCCCGATTTTTAAATGTTCCTTCACTTTTACAGCACTGCAAAAATTACATACATGACAGCTCAGTGACTCTCGGGATATTTCCCATTGTGTGCCTTCTTTTTTCATTGGATTTGACTGTTAAATCTTTTATCTCTGGATTTTATGGAAACTATATTTTGAACTTAGACAAGACTCTTCCCTTCTCTTCAATCTCACGAACTGCCCGTTCTTCAGATGCCATCTTAATTACAAGAACATAAAACTTTTATTATGGCATCAAAAAAGCCTCCACATGGAAAACTTCTCTCCGCTTCACCCTTATTAAGAGCCAGCCCAGACCTACAACAGCCTGAGATTAGTACAATGTTACAAAAAGAAACACTGGGAGAGGCTTTTCAACTATCAACAACAGAGACAACTCTACAAGACATAATGAAGGAAATAAAAAAATCCGGAAAGATAGGAGTTCAAGATTGGAATTCTCAGAGACACAGAGAACTTTAATGGAAAATAAACAAAAAATTGATGGTTTGGAGGGGGGGCAGTTGAGATGGGGGAGGTGATACGGGATTCTAAAAAAGAAATAGTAGAACCTGCTGGCTATATGTCTAGAATGGATTTTGAAATAATGTCTTATTTTTTAAGGTTTCAAAATGTTCCTGAATTAACTTCAGAAAATTTAAAAGATGTAATGACTACAATTTTAGCAGATTATATTAAAAAGAGTAAAGAATATATTAGGGGGGACATTGACCTGATTTACAGAATTAATTCAGCATATGCCAGAATAAATGATGTACCCAGAGAGATACATATTAAATTTGTAAGAAGGTCAATAAGGGATGAGATTCTGAGAGCACAGAGGGATGGAGCTTTGATATATATGCAGAATGAAATTACCATTTTGACACAAACCTCAAAAAAGATTCGAGAGATTAGGAGGAAGTATTCCTCCTTATCCAAAAAATTATATTAAAAAGGGGTGTGGCTCAAATGGTTAATGCCTGAAGGAATGTTGGTGTTCTGGGAAGGAGGTAGAGTTAGAATTAAAACAATTGAAGAGGTGGAAGCCTTTTTTAAAAAACATTCCTCAATCCTAGAGGACAAAAATGGGGGAACGGGAGGGGCCATGACTCCGCCCACTGGCAGGAAGGAAGAAGATATAATAGGTAAAAGACTCAGATCGCAAAAATGATTTTTTTTAACATAATGTAATCCTTAAACGGATGTCAATAGAAACAAATGATTGAATGCATAAATTTATGATTTATGATATGATATATATGTATTCCCTTCCACCTTATATTGAAAAAACTTTACTTTTTGTATGGAACCTCGGAGGCGACCGCCACCTCCGACATGGAAGCTCTAAAATATTTTTTCTATATTCTATATACCTTTTCCCTTGTTATAAAATTTGTAAAAACTAATAAAAAATTGTTATCCTAAAAAAAAAAAGACTGTTGCAAATGCGATACGATACAATTCTTTCCCATAGTTTGTTCAAATAACAAGTTAATCCTTTCCTCTCTCCATTTCAATGGAGAGGGATCGCTCTCTAATTGCTGCTTCGTCCGAGGGGGGGGTTGAAAACTCCCCCTCCAATCTCCATTCTAAGTTGATTGAACTGGCACTTACAGTGGCTTAACGCATATCCTTCATCTGCAGTTCAAAAGATTAGGGAGCGTCCGTCACCTCTGGCATTTCAGCTTCTCTTCTCATTCTGCTCATTGTTCCCGGGATCCATCCGGCGAAGAGGCAAAGTTTGCCCCCCCCTTTTTGCTCACCAGCTCTTAGAGTGAGGCTGGGAGCACCCCACTGGCTGCCACCAGGCTGGGGGCTCCCAGTGAGCCGCTCCTGTGGCAGAAGGCCCCCCGGGGTCTTCCGTGCTTCCGAAGAAGCCCACTGGTACAGCAAGCGGCGGACGAAACACAAAGTACATACGTCACTTTCAGAAACCGGAAACAAAGTCCCTTACTAGTTGTTTTAACATCCTTTTATATAAGGCATAATTATATAATGGCATTCTATTTATAAAATCAACCGAAAGAGAGAAAAATAGAACAATAACAAGTAGTTAAATTTAAATAAATTTAGAAAGGTATAGTGTACTCTAAATAATGTCATATAAAGGACATTCTAACCGGGTATTCATAAATTCTGTGCCTCTCTGAAATAGTTATTATTCATTAGTAATCTCATTTTATAAATTTGAAGCCTAAACAATTTATCATGTAGCTTAATATCAATATTCACAGTTCTTATCAAGTATTTTAACATCAATCTATTTCTTCTTTAATAATATCTTTAAAGCCTGGCTAGCTATTAATATCCCTTATTTAATCCCATCATATCAATATAAATTCAATAATAATATAATATATAGCAATCTAGAATTTTATAGGTAGTTGTTAATTAATTAATCATTTACCAAGAACATTCTATAACCATCTAAATAGTATAACTTTCCATCTGTAGATAAGCAAATGTATATCATTAACTGAAACACTTATTATAATTAATCTTATTGTAAGCATCTATAATTATTATTAACAATCAATTAACTAATAATCTTTTGATGATATTTGAAACACAGCCTGGCTAGTTATTACTCATCAAGGGATAGTAATTTCCCTTTTCAGCCAATGTCTTCCCAGCAGTGGATTAAATTTGTCTCTTTTATAGTTCGGGTTCTCCGTCTCTTTTTTCTCCTTTCCCAGGTCCTTTATCCACTTCTATTGGCACTTTGTAATCCAATATAGCTATCCAATCATAATGCTGACCAACTCCTTTTCTTATATATTGTTTATTTTTAAGTGCCAAGTTTATTTCTGAAATGATTTCTCCTTTTTTTCCTTTTTTCTTTCCTTCTTCTTGCCAGTCAAGTTGAAATCCAAATTTCTTATAAACTCTTGATGTTGTCCCCTCTTCTTTATTTTCCCAGTCATTTAATAAGTTTACATCATCATTATCTTCTTCAGTTGAATTAAGTTCATTATCTTGATCACTTTCCTTTTTTTCTTTAATTGCTTTAATTTCTGAAGTTTCCAATTGATCTTCACTTGATATAGTAAATAACTTTCTATCAAATATTGCATAAAATCTTTTTATTTCATTCAAAATTTCAGCCAAAAGCTCCTTGTTTTCTGTAGTATATATATCTATATATGTGGACATGTTGACAAATCCACAAGATAAAGAAAATAGATTCAATTGCCTCTATTCATTGGTTTGTCTCCGTTAAGTGTTTCCAGGAGTTTATCTGCTAATACACATCCACCAACAATCGAGGTAGTTTCAATATCACTGTGACTGGGTTGATGATCTTTACTATGGAGAATGGCCCCACAAATTTCGGCCCCAGTTTTTTCCTAGGCAGTCTTAGTCTCAAGTATTTTGTGAAGAGGTAAACCTTCTCTCCAACCCGGAATGGCTGTTGCGGAGCCTGGTGTTTATCTGCCTGTTTCTTGTAGGTTTGTGTCGCTTTGGCTAGTGCTTTCTTGACATTTTCCCAAGCTGCTTTCAACATTGACATCCAATCAGTCAAGCTGACTGAGGAGGGAGTGTCTCTTGGATACTCAGGCATAGGGACAAAGTCCATGCCGCTCACTACTTTGAACGGCGTGACTCCTGCGCTGCTGTGAACAGCATTATTGTATGCAACCTCAGCAAAAGATAAAAGGTCTGCCCAATTAGACTGCTGATAGTTCACGTAGCACCTCAGCTACTGCTCTATCATGGCGTTCAGTCTCTCTGCTGCCCCATTAGTGCTTGGATGAAAGGCTGAACTAAGACCCTGAGATGACCCAATGGACCACAGGAATTCTCTCCAAAACTTAGCTGTGAACTGGACCCCTCTCTCTAAGATGATTCTTCGAGGTATTCCATGCAGTCGGTAGATATGCTTCACAAACAGTTTAGCCAGCTTGTGAACCAAGGGTAATCTGCTACAGGGTATGACGTGTGCCTGCTTGGAGAACAGGTCTATTACAGTCCAAATCACTGTGTTTCCCCCACTTTTTGGCAACTCTACTATAAAGTCCATTGCAATCTCCTCCCATGGCCTCGTTGGTTCTGCCACTGTTTGCAGTAGTCCAGGGGGTTTTCCTGGTCATCTTTTCATTGTGGCACAGATGGTGCAACTTTTCATGTAACTATCCACATCTTTCTTTATGCCAGGCCACCAGAATTGCCTCCGGGTAAGTTTAAAGTCTTTAGGAACCCAAAATGGCCTGCCGATTTGGCGTCATTGCTTCTCTGGAGAACTAGAATACATAGGGATTCTGGAACATAGAGTTTCATCCCCTTCCAGGCAAGGTCATCTCTCTTCATCAAGCTGTGTTGGTTGTTTTGGAACCAGGGGTCTGCTAGCAGCTCAGTTTTGAGTCTTGTGGTTAGGTCGCTTGTGGGTTGGCCCCACGGTATTGCCACCTGGTGGTTACTTGGGCAGCTGTTTGAGTAGAAGGAATAATGGCGTCCACTACATGCTCCCATTCGCATTTGTACTGAGGCATGCAGGAGAGGGCCTCAGCTAGAAAGCTCCTCTGCCCTGGAATGTGCTTTAGTATGAAGTCGAAATGGTTGAAATATTGAGCCCATCAGACTTGTTTGGGTGACAGTTTCCGTGGGGTCCTGTGAGCTTCCAGATTTTTGTGATCGGTCCAGACTTCAAACGGTTTCTGGCTTCCTTCTAACAGGTGTCTCCAGGTTAGCAGTGCCCATCTCACTGCAAAAGCCTCCTTTTCCAATGCGGCCCATTGTCTCTCAGTGTCTGTGAGGTTGTGGGAGGTATAGGCATAGGGTTGTAAATTTCCTTGGTTGTTTATTTGGAGTAGAACCACTCCTACTGCCATGTTGCTGGCATCTGCCTGGATCATGAAAGGTTGCTCGGGGTCAGGATGCTTCAGTACCGGCTCCTTTGCAAACATTTCTTTCAGTGTTTTGAATGCCTCTTGGCAGCTTAGGCTCCACTGTAGGGGTTGTCCCAGACGAGGTTTCATTCCTGGGCTCCCTGTCTTCAGGAGGTCTGTCAGGGGTTTGGGAATCTTTGCAAAGGAGGGGATGAATAGCCTGTAGAAGTTTGCAAACCCTAGGAAGCTTTGTAGCTATCTGTGGGTGCAAGGGGGTTGCCAGCTTAGGACGGCTTGCACTTTGGCTGGGTCCATCTCTATTCTTTCATTTAACACTCAGTAGCCTAGGTAGTCTAGTCACTCACGGTGGAATTCACATTTTGATAGCTTGACATACAGGTTGGCTGCCAGAAGTTTTTTCAGTACTTGGAGGACCAGGGGTATGTGGTCATCGACGGTCTCAGTGTAAATAAGGATGTCACCTAGGTAGACGAGGACCTCCTTGTAGAGGTGCTCATGCAGCACCTTATTTATTCTGCATGAATACTGCTGGGGCTCCCTGTAGTCCAAAAAGCAGCACTTTGAATTGGAAGCTCCCTAAAGGGCAGTTGAACACTGTTTTCCTCTCCTCTCCTTCCCTGATCCATATTTGGTAGTATGCCTCTCGGAGGTCTAATTTGATGAAGATTTTTCCCTTGGCCAAGTGAGATAGCATATTTTTCATGAGGGGGAGTGGGTATAGGTTGTGTATGCACACAGCATTTATCCCTCAAAAATCCACAACCAGACGCATAGTTCATCTGGAGGAAATTGATTATCTAGACCCGCGCCAGTCCGGCTTCCGGCCCGGGCACAGCACCGAGACGGCATTGGTCACGTTGGTGGATGATCTCTGGAGGGCCAGAGATGGGGGTTGTTCCTCCATCCTGGTCCTATTAGACCTCTCAGCGGCTTTTGATACCATCGACCATGGTATCCTATTGCATCGGCTGGAGGGGTTGGGGGTGAGGGGCAACGTATTACGGTGGTTCTCCTCCTACCTCTCCGGTCGATCGCAATTTGTGTTGGCAGGAGGGCAGAGGTCGACCTCGAGACCCCTCATTTGTGGGGTGCCTCAGGGGTCGTTCCTCTCGCCACTCCTGTTCAACACCTATATGAAGCCGCTGGGTGAGATCATCCGTGGTTTCGGGGTAGAGTACCATTTCTATGCTGACAACACACAGCTGTATATATCTACCCCAAACCACCCCAACAATGCCATAGAGGTGATGTGCCAGGGCCTGGAAGCCGTGCGGGCCTGGATGGGAAGGAACAGACTCAGACTCAACCCGTCCAAGACCAAGTGGCTGTGGTTCCCGGCAGCCCGGTACAACCAGTTGACTCCATCACTGGCCATAGGGGACGAACATCTAACCCCTGTGGATGGGGCACGCAACTTGGGCGTCCTCCTTGATGCACGGCTGTCCATGGAAGATCAAGTGACGGCCGTAGCCAGGAGGGCGTTTTACCAAGTTCACCTGGTCCACCAGTTGCGTCCCCTATTGGACCGGGGTGCCCTTTGCACAGTCACTCATGCGCTCGTGACATCCCGACTGGACTACTGTAATGCTCTCTACATGGGGCTCCCCTTGAGGTGCACCCGAAGACTGCAGCTTGTCCAGAATGCAGCCGCGTGGGCAGTTATGGGAACCTCCAGGTTCTCCCATATAACACCACTCCTGCGCGGGCTGCATTGGCTGCCTGTCATCTTTCGGGTGTGCTTCAAGGTGTTGGTCATCATCTTCAAAGCGCTCCATGGCACGGGACCTAGCTATCTGCGGGATCGCATCCTGCTCCATACATCCCTGCGGCCGATTCGCTCCCACAGAGAGGGACTTCTCCAGGTGCCGTCCACTAGGCTATGCCAGAGGGTGACACCCAGGGGAAGGGCCTTCTCTGTGGCGGGCCCGACCCTCTGGAATGACCTTCCCCCCGAAATTAGAACAACTACGGACCTCCGCTCCTTCCATCAAAAATTAAAAACACATTTCTTCTGCCTGCGGTAATTGAACTGTTTTTTAGGGTTTTTAAGGGTTTAGTTTTTAGTTTGGGATTTTAGCGCAGGGTTTTAGTTTAATTTATTTTAATATTGTATTATGCTTGTGGTTTTATACATGTATTTAAATTCCCTGTGCACCGCCTCGAGTCCCTTCGGGGGGAGAGAGCGGTTTATAAATTAAAATTATTATTATTATTATTATTATTATTATTATTATTATTATCATCTTTTTTTTCTTTGAAGAGGACTGGCGCTGCAACCCGTGGTTTGGCTGGCTCAATGAACCCTCGTGCTAGGTTTTTGTCTATGTATTTGCGCATTTCTTGCATTTCTCGAGGTCTCATGGCATACAGCTTGGGTTTGGGTAGTTTTGCACCAGGGATGATTTCAATGGCACAATCTGTCCCATCTGGGGGGGGGTGCAGAATGTTGCATTCTGTCTCACTGAACACTTCTGCGAGGTCCTGGTATTCCATTGGAGTCAGTTCAGCCTGTGAGGCATATTGGAAAAAGGAAAGGGTGAATTGATTCACTCACCATTGGGTCATTTTCTCCCTCGTCTTCGCTGTCATATAATTCGGGTGACTGGTTGTTGTTTCTTGAGATTCCACCACTTTTGCTTGAGGAGGAAGGGGACTCTGCAGCTTGGAGGGCTTTCCCAGTTGTGTTGGTGGTTCATTTAGGGCCTCGTTCTGATTGTGTCCTGGGCAGTGGGTCTGACCTTGGTTTTGGGGCTGGGGTTGGGCATGCAGCTGCCATATGGCCCATTCCCCCGCATCTGTAGCATTTCAGGGGACCTTGAGGGAGGGCTAGTCTCAGGGCCCGAGGTGGTGCTGTGGTTCCCTGCCGGCAGGGCAGTCTCAGGTCAGGTTGACCGCTCTCTTTTGCCCTTGGTTGCTTTCTCATGTTGTTGATGTGCAGCCCATTGTCGACTCTCGTTGCTACTCGGAACCACTCAGAGAGTTGATTTGGGATGTCACAGTATGCAGTTACCTGGGCAATCTGCTGGTCCAGATTTGTTCTGAAAAAATATACTAACAGATGCTCTGGTAAAGGGGGTAGCCTTCCAATGACTCTCCTAAATTCATGGATGTGCTCTTTAATGGGGTGGCCCCTCTGCTTTAGGTCGCTGAGTTCATTTTCCGCATACAGGTCCTCCTCCACCCCCTCAAATCTGGCCTCTAGCAGTCATAGGAAATGCTCTACATCTTGCAGTTGGGGGGCTCTCCTCTTGTGAAGGGCTGCTAGCCATTCCTTTACTTCTCCTTCCAGTCCCTCTGCAATAGCATTCACTATGGCTCTGGGGGCTCTTCTCCTTCCAGTCCCTCTGCAATAGCATTCACTATGGCTCTATAGTAGAGGTGTCCATAGCATTCCAGGTGGGCCTCAGCTGAGTCAAGGAATAGGGCTAACTGGTCTGAGTCCCCATCAAATTTCCCTCTGAACTGGGGTGGTTCAACCAGCAGTGCCCTTCCCTCCTCCTGTCGGCCTCTGTATGCTTGTGCCTGATATGGCTGGCCGTCTTCCTCTCCTGTAGTTTCGAGGGATGGAGGGGTTTTCCTGCTCTGGGCTGTTTGCCTGTTGTGTGGGAGGGGCCTTGGTTTCAATCTTGGACTCCTTCTCCTTTTGTTGGGTGGAGGGGTGATGGCTGTGCTTCCGTCTGCATCGCCTCCCCTCAACAGGATCACATATCTCTCCCCTCTCTGTTTGGCAGCATGATGGATCCTCATCAGCCAGGGTGGTCTGTTTAAAAACCTCCCTCTGTTGGTCTATTGCACTCTCCAGAGGTTCCATCTGGGGTTTGGGGAGACTGGCTTGTGTCCAGTCCTACCTTGCTAGCTTACTTGAGACCCTTCCCTGTGTCTGGGGACTAGGGCAAGGGATTTTCCAGCAGTACTTATCTTTTCTTGCTTCTGCTTCTGAGAAAGGCATGCCTTCAGCTGTAATCAATCTCTTGTTGCCTGAATTTTCTCTCCGTGCAGCCCAAAGATTCAGGAAAACTGGAGAAAATAAGATTCATTCTTGGCTATCTATGAAGCTCCCAAGGGAAAACCCCAATTAATTCACGGCCTCAAGATAAAGTTCAAGAAACATCCATTTATTCGGATTAGTGCCTTAGCTGAACTTCTGTGTAGCCAAGAATGAAAGTTATTTGATGGCTTCTGAACTTTACCCCCCCATGTCCCCTCCCCTCTGCCTGTCATAAATCACATTCCCCAATTAGCATCAAAAGTAAATCTATGCATGTGCAGTCACAGGTCATCTTGAGATTCCTTTTCCGACCACAGGAATGTCAAGAATTTTCACTTTGTTTGGTTAGTCTGATAATCATCATGGCAACGCTGGAACGTTGACAACAGGGAGATTATGAGAGAAGGTTTAAAAGCTTTATCTAGAATATGTTATAAAAATGTATTGTGATTGGATGATTTTATAGAATGCTATCATCTATTATATATAATCCTATTCTAGATTTTGAATATTATATATAAAAGGATGTAAAAACAATTATAGTCAAGTTATGATTGAGATATAATAAGCCTGATATACAGTATATAAATATATTTGAATTTAAAATATGTGATTTGATATGAAAAGTAGGTGATGACTAATTTGTAATGGAAGATGGTCTTTTTTATTTTTGTGTTTGTCTTTGTTCAAAAATAAATAAAAATTGTTTAAAAAAAGAATTAGCAATAAAATCTTCTGGAATACTGCATCCAGTTTTGGTCACTATATATAAAAAAGATGTTGAGACTTTGAAAAGAATGCAGGGAAGAACAACTAAGATGATTAAGGGCCTGGAGACTAAAACATATTGTCTTGGCCTCAGCGTCTTAGGGAGATGGCAGTTTCAACTCTATGCTTGGGATTCTTTTCAAATAAAAGTTTATTATCAGGCATCCTTTATACATCAAGACTTACAGTTCATTGTGTAAGGTTCTTCTGATGATTTCTGTCTGTCCCATCACATAGGTAAAAAGACATTAATTCTTCCTCTACCCCATTCTGAACAGAGATTCAATGCAGCTGGCTGATATTCTATGCAGCTGACTGATACACAAAGACTCATAAAACTAAACTGCCTATAGCTTTTCCCGCAGCAAGATACCTCCGGTGGCCAATCAGATATCAGGGTGAAAGTGTTGGAGGTCTTTGCTCTCAGCAAGAGCAGGATTTTGGCTTTGGGATCTGGAGCAGGTAAGTGATTAGCTATGTGCTTCAGGTGAGGTGTGGTGCTTGCTACCTCTGACATTGCAATCTGACTGTGATCATCTGTTGGGTCATCCCATTCTAGTACTGGCAGCAGTGGGAACTGTGCCTTCTCATCTAACACTTCTATGCAAGGTCTATCAACTTTCCTCCCCGCCATGCACTGGGACCCAGTGCACTTCAATGTCATGAAGTGTGCTTCTCCACTGGATGTAGATGAAGCTGTCGAGTGCTGAGCTGTCTGGTGTGCCATAGCTTTGCACATCTACTATTTCAGGCATCTTTCCATCTGTGCTCGAGTCACTTTGAAGGTCTGACAAGGGTTCCTTCACCTCCACATTGAGGCTGTGAACCATGGCTACACGTGAAGGAGGCTCTATCAGCCTTGGCCTGTAGAGCTTTAGCCCATAGAAGTCTTTCTGTCGCTTCCTGCTTGCGCTGAAGATATTCCAGTTGAACCTGAGCCTTGGCTTCCTCAGCTGCCCTCTCTGCCTGAATGGTTCCAATCTTTTCTCTCAGCAGCTGCTCTTCCCTTGCTGTTTCTAGATGTAGCTTGGCTATCTCAACTTCCATTTGTGCTGCATTGCTGTGAGATGCTGCTAGTTGTTTTTATTTGGGATGGTGAGGCCTCTTTGGAGACATGGGAGTAGGTTGCTTGTGACTTCCAAAATGTTGCATATGAACAATGAGTAACTTCAGAGTCATCTTTCTTGTCCGGTGCAGTCTGTCTCTTCAGACTGGTTTGGAACAAGTCTGTGCTGCATTGAAATTGTTTCTTACATTCTCTGTATAGTGTCTGTATGTGTAGCAGTTTCTGCTGGAGTTCTTCATCGTCCCTTAATTGTGACTGGATGTCATTGAGGTGCTCTCCATACAGTGTTCACTGTGTGTGGAAAAAGTCCATGTCCTCATCCAATGACCAAAGGCGTTTAGCGTTAGATGTTCTTTGGGTTGATCACAGAGGTGCTGTAACTCCTTCCAGTGGCTCTCATGCCTTCAATAAGCCTTGTCCCATTCCTCCAAGAGGTTTGACCACTTAATTTGCATAAGCTTCCTATGCTGTTTTAGGTCACAGGCTATCTGATGCAGTTCCATAGTTTCTGGTGGTTGGACATCCAATTCTGAGTTTTGGATGACCAACTCTGAGTCTATGCTGGCTTCAGGCATGGGATTTGGCATATTTGACCCTTCTGCCATGGCTTGAAACAGTCTATGATTAAGCTTAGCTAGAAATTTCCTTGAAAGCATTGTGAATTCTTTGAGACCAATTCACTATTTGACCACTAGGGTGCTTTGCAAGACCTTGGAGGTGTGGGCGCAGTTCACATGCCGGCCACTAGAGTGCATTGAGAAACTTTGGAAACATAGGCGCAGTACACTTTTTGACCACTGGGGTGTGTTGAGAAACTTTGGAAACGTAGGCATAATACACTTGTCGACCACTAGGGTGTGTTGGGAAACTTTGCAAACTTAGGCATAATACACTTTTCGACCACTGGGGTGCCTTGAGAAACTTTGGAAATGTAGGTGCAGTACACTTGATGGCCTCTAGAGGTGCCTTGTCGACCACCTAAACTAGCCTCTCCAGATTTAGAATTACCTAAGGGCTATTCCATGGTGATTTACGACTGTTGCTTCAACTTGGAAAGGAAAAGAGCGTTGGTACTTACCTGATACGCCTCTTCTAATAAGGGGGGAGATAGCATCCATGTATAGGTTAAACCTATCCACACTCTGATTGGACTGAGTCATAATATTAAATAATTAATTAACTAGGCATGGTATATAACCCCCTTCGGAGTAGCCACACCCAGTTTTCGACGAAGAAAAGAATACAGACTCACCGGTACGAACCAACTCCTTTAGCAAGAAAAATCCAACAGTAACACTACCAAGAACAACAAGAGCCAGACACCAAACACAGGCAGGGCTGAACGAGAAAGGGATGGGCCGGATGCTATCTCCCCCCTTATTAGAAGAGGCATATCAGGTAAGTACCAACACTCTTTCTCAATAAGGGTGGAGATATCATCCATGTATGGGACATACCAAAGCCCTGAAAAGGATCCACGAGAGGGTCGAGATCAGACCTGCCCCAATGAACGAGGACGGACAGACTGCAGAACCCAGCGGCCAAAGTCGGCCTCAGCCGAGGCAAACGTGTCCCATGTATAATGCCGCACGAAAGGGGATGGAGAAGACCACGCTGCAGCCCTGCAAATTTCTCCCAGAGAGCTTGCGTCGCCCAGGCCGAAGTCGTCATTGCACTGCGTGCAGAATGTGCTGTGACTCCTCGAGGAACTGCCTCGTCACAAGCCGCATAGGCCTTCTCAATGCATTGACAAACCCATCGTCCCACACAGGAGACAGACACCTTCTTACCCAGGGAACATGGCAGAAAGGAGACAAAAAGAGACTCCGACCTGCAAATAACAGCCATACAATCAATGTACACATGCAAGGCACGCCTGACATCCAGCAAGTGCCACCGGTCCTCCGAGGTCTGCACAGACTCTGCAGGAAAGCTGGGGAGGACCAGCTCCTGAGCCCGATGGAACCAAGACCCCATCTTCGGGACAAAGGAGGGATGTCCTCCAGACGTAGGACAACCCTATCTGCATAACACTTGCACAAATCTGAAAAATCTGATTCCACAGTGTCGAGAGGGCACCTGTCAAAGAATCCAATACCTTATGTAAAGGAGTACCAAAGCACCCTTGAGAAACCTCTTGACCCTAGGACGTTGAGTCAAAGTTTGTGACCTACCGCACAAAAGTACAGAAGAAACTACCGATACCTGTCTCTCAATGGTAATAGGAGCCAATCCTTTGTCCAGGCCCACTTGAAGAAAGTCCGGGACCTGTGGGATAGTGGCTTGTACTGGGTCAAAGTGGTTCATCAAACACCACTTACAAAAAGCGCCCTAGGTCGCACTGTATATGAGCTGCATGGAAGGTGGACGGGAAGCCTGAATAATCTGAATGACCCTGGAGGAAAAGTTATCTCATCTCAGGACACTCCGCTCAAGCACTAGGTGTCAACTAGAGCCATTGAGGCTCCAGATGCTTCAGCGACCCATGGCTGAAGGAAATAATCTCTTGGGGAATCCTCCAGAGCCTGTCCACTGATAGAGATTAAAGGCCGGCAAACCAGGGCTGCTGTGGCCAATGTGGGGTGATCATCCCCACCTCTGCCCCCTCTCGCAAGATCTTTTGAATGACTCTGGGAATCGGGCAAAGGCGGGAAGGCATAAAGGAGCCCCAGAGGCCATTGGCAGTGGAGAGCATCCACCCCCTTTGCGTTCTGCGAAGGAAACTAGGAATAAAATCTCGGGAGCTGAGTATTGAGGGGATTTGCAAACAGGTCGACCTCTGGGCAGCCAAAAAGGTCCACAATTGCCTGGAAGATAGCCAGCTGCAGCTGCAATCCTGAATTGTCTACCTCAATCTGACTGAGCTGGTCAGCCCTGACATTGTCCACCCCCACTATATGTTCTGTGGTTATTGAGAGCAAATTCCTCTTGGCCCAAAGACCCAAGCTCCTGGCCCCCAGCGTGAAGGACTTTGACCTAGTCCCCCCCTGCCTGTTATATGAGCTTTGGTAGCCATGTTGTCTGTGAGGACCAGAATATGTCTGCCCTTGACCGAAAAGCGAAATGGTTTGAGAGCCAGGTGGACCGCCCTGAGTTCCAACCAGTTTATGTTGTAAGCTAGTTCCACTGTCAACATCCTGATGTTGCCATGGACCTTATCTGTTTGCCTTAACGAACTGAAAATTCTTGACATTCCTGTGGCAGGAAAGGAATCTCAGGACAGCCTGTGACTGCGCATGCATGCAATTATTTTCAATGCTAATTGGAGAACGTAATTTATGACAAGCAGAGAGGAGGGGTCATAAGGGGGTAAAGTGCAGAAGCCATCCAATTATTGCCAGTCCTGGCTGCAACCGAGGCTCGCCATGATGTTATATTCAATAAACGGACATTGCTTTGAACTTTTACGTGAGGCCATGAATCATTTGAAGTTTCTCTTGGGAGCTTGACAGACAGACAGGACTTTTAAAAGAAATCTATCAAGATTTCCGGGCTACCTGAGTCCCGCCTCCCCCAGGCAATGCCTGATAAAGAGGGAGGAGATCAGGCCATGGCAGAAAAAAGCCTCATTTCAGCTGGAGGCCAGCCAACCCCCCTGAACAGCGGAGCTGCAGACATCCAGCCTGTAAAACCTTTCCCAGCAACAGAAGCAAGAAAAGATAAGTACTGGATGTGGGACTGGGAACAAGCCAGACGGCCCCAGCCCCAGATGGGATCCCTGGGGGGTGCAGTGGAGAAACTGAGGGAGGATTTTGATCAAGCCACTTTTCATGACGAGAGGCCAGCCTGCCATCCGGAAGAGAGAGGAGGCATATCTGATCCTGCTGAAGGGAGGAGATGCATGCTGGAGCGCAGCCCCAGAAGCAAGCATGCTGGCAAGAGCAGGCAACTCCCTTTCTCTCCCCCTCCTAGAGCTGAAGAAGATGTCCGGCCGTATCAGGCATGGGCATACAGGGGCCAGGAGGAAAACAAAGGAGGGAGGGAACTAAACGATCCACCCCGATTCAGGGGAAAGTTTGATGGTGATTCAGACCAACTAGCTCTATTCCTTCATTCAGCTGATATCCACTTAGAACGCTATGGGCACCTCTACCCATCCCCCAGAACCATGGTGAATGCCATTGCAGAGGGTTTCAAGGGGGAAGCAAAAGAATGGCTAGCAGCCCTCCATAAGCGAAGAGTGCCCCAACTGCAAGACATAGATGACTTCCTGGAAGTGCTAGAGGCCAGGTTTGAAGAGGGAGAGGAGGACCCATATGCAGAGGAGGAACTCAGCAACCTAAAGCAAAGAGGCCGCCCCATCAAAGAGCACATCCGTGAATTCAGGAGGATAGTTGGAAGACTACCCCCCCTTCCAGAACGGTTGCTGGTGCATTTTTTCAGAATAAGCCTGGATAAACGTATTGCCCAAGTAACTGCATATCGTGACATCCCAAACCAACTCTCTGAGTGGTTCCGAGTGGCAACAAAAGTCGACAGTGGGCTACGTGCCAATGACACAAGGAAGGAACCAGACACAAAGGAGAGGGGTCAACCTAATCTGAAACCATCCCGCCAAAAGAAAGAAATGGCACCACAGCGAAATCTGAGACCAGCCCTCCCTCGAAGTTCCGTGAGGTGTTACAGATGCGGGGGAATGGGCCACATGGTAGCTGCATGCCCAACCCCAGTCCCGAAACCAAGGCTCGACCTACCACCCAGGGCCCGACAAGAACGAGGGCCCCGACGGGCCATCAACACATCCAGGAGGGCTCTTCAAGCTGCAGGGGTCTCCTCCCTCCCAGGCAAAAGCAGTGAAACCCCAGGCAATGATGACCAGTCAATTGAACCCTATGACAGCGAGGACGAGAGAGAAAATGACCCAATGGTGAGGGAATCAATTTACCCTTTCCTTTTCCCAATACGCCTCACAACCCCAAAAACGGGAAAACAGGAGGATTTTCAAGCCCTTGTAGACTCAGGCTGCACTAGGTGCTTGATCAACTTAACCACAGTTCAGAAACTGGGGATCAGAGCGAAAAGACTGAACCACCCGATTCGGTTCGAGCAGGTTGACAGTTCCCTAATGGGAGCAGCCTATGCCACTCACCTAACTGAACCAGTGAGACTAGAATTGGCAGATCACTGGGAAATAATTCGATTCATAATAGCCCCCAAAATGACAGAGGCAGTCATACTTGGACTTTCCTGGCTAGACAAGTGGGGACCGACCATCTGGTGGCAAGGGGGCACCCACAGGCTTAGGATATCACCTGGCCCTCAACCCCTCCCTCACGAGCAAGCAAAAATACCACTCACATTGGGAGCCCCACAAGAGAGACCACAAGAACAACTGGCAACCACATCTGACAAAACCCCAGAGGCTGAACTGATTCCAGTGGAATACCAGGACCTCGCAGAAGTGTTCAGTGAGACAGAATGCAACATCCTGCCCCCCCACTGCGAAACAGATTGTGCCATTGAAATCATCCCTGGGGCAAAACTACCCAAACCCAGGCTGTATGCCATGACGCCTTGAGAGATGCAAGAAATGCGTGAATACATAGATAAACACCTAGCAAGAGGGTTCATCGAGCCAGCCAAGCCACGGATTGCGGCACCAGTCCTTTCCAAAGAGAAAAAAGATGGAACTATGCGCCTGGTCGTAGACTTTCGAGGGATAAATGGGGTGTGCGTACACAACCTATACCCGCTTCCCCTCATGAAAGATATGCTGTCTCACTTGGCCAAGGGAAAAGTCTTTACCAAATTAGACCTCAGAGAAGCATACTACCGAATACGGATCAGGGAAGGAGATGAATGGAAAACAGCGTTCAACTACCCTTTAGGAAGTTTCCAATTCAAAGTGATGCCTTTTGGATTACAGGGAGCCCAAGCAGTGTTTATGCAGTTAATAAACGAGGTGCTGCATGAGCACCTCTACAAGGGTGTCCTTGTCTTTCTAGATGACATCCTTATTTACACTGAGACCGTCGATGACCACATACCCCTGGTTCGCCAAGTACTGAAAAAACTTCTGGCAGCCAACCTGTATGTCAAACTATCAAAATGTGAATTCCACCATGAGTGACTAGACTATCTAGGCTACCGAGTGTCAAATGAGGGAATAGAGATGGACCCAGCTAAAGTGCAAGCTGTCCTAAGCTGGCAACCCCCTCGCACCTGCAGACAGCTACAAAGTTTCCTAGGGTTTGCAAACTTCTACAGGCAGTTCATTCCCTCCTTTGCGAAGATTGCCAAACCCCTGACAGACCTCCTGAAGACAGGGAGTCCAGGAATGAAACCTCGTCCGGGACAACCCCTACAGTGGAGCCTAACCTGCCAGGAGGCATTCGAAACACTGAAAGAAATGTTTGCAAAGGAGCCGGTACTGAAGCATCCTGACCCTGAGCAACCTTTTGTGATCCAGGCAGACGCCAGCGACATGGCCGTAGGAGCAGTACTGCTCCAAAGAAACAACCAAGGAAATTTACAACCCTGTGCCTATACCTCCCGCAAACTCACAGACACTGAGAGACGATGGGCCGCATGGGAAAAGGAGGCTTTTGCAGTGCGATGGGCACTACTAACCTGGAGACACCTGCTAGAAGGGAGCCAGAAACCGTTTGAAGTTTGGACCGACCACAAAAATGTGGAAGCTCTCAGAACCCCACGGAAACTATCACCCAAACAAGTCCGATGGGCTCAATACTTCAACCGTTTCGACTTCGTACTAAAGCACATTCCAGGGCAGAAGAACTTTCTAGCTGATGCCCTCTCCCGCATGCCTCAGTAGAAATGCGAACAGGAGCACGTAGTGGACGCCATTATTCCTTCTGCTCAACCAGCTGCCCAAGTAACCACCAGGCGGCAACACCGTGACCGACGGGGTCAAACCACAAGACTCAAAACTGAGCTGCTAACAGACCCTTGGTTCCAAAACAACCAACACATCTTGACAAAGAGGAATGACCTCGCCTGGAAGGGGACGAAACTCTACGTTCCAGAATCTCTACGTATCCTAGTTCTCCAAAGGAGCCACGATGCCAAATTGGCAGGCCATTTTGGGTTCCTAAAGACTTTACACCTAGCCCGGAGGCAATTCTGGGGGCCTGGAATGAAGAAAGATGTGGATAGCTATGCAAAAAGTTGCACAGTCTGTGCCACAATGAAAATACGACCAGGAAAACCCCCGGGACTACTGCAAACAGTGGCAGAACCAACGAGGCCATGGGAGGAGATTATAGTAGAGTTGTCAAAAAGTGGGGGAAACACAGTGATTTGGACTGTAATAGACCTGTTCTCCAAGCAGGCACACTTCATTCCCTGTAGCAGACTATCCTCGGCTCACAAGTTGGCTAAACTGTTTGTGAAGCATATCTACCGACTGCATGGAGTACCTCGAAAAATCATCTCAGACAGAGGGGTCCAGTTCACGGCTAAATTTTGGAGGGAGTTCCTGCGGTCCATTGGATCATCTCAGGGTCTTAGTTCAGCTTTTCATTCGAGCACTAATGGGGCAGCAGAAAGACTGAATGCCATGCTAGAGCAGTACCTGAGGTGCTACGTGAACTATCAGCAGTCTAATTGGGCAGACCTTTTATCTTTCGCTGAGGTTGCATACAATAATGCTGTTCACAGCAGCCGTTTAAAGCAGTGAGCGGCATGGATTTCGTCCCAATGCCTGAATATCCAAGAGACCCCCCCTCCTCAGTCAGCTTGAGTGATTGGATGTCGATGCTGAAAGCAGCTTGGGAAAATGTCAAGAAAGCTCTAGACAAAGCGACACAAACCTACAAGAAACAGGCAGATAAACACCAGGCTCCGCAACAACCATTCCGAGTTGGAGAGAAGGTTTACCTCTTCACAAAATACTTGAGACTAAGACTGCCTAGGAAAAAACTGGGGCCAAAATTTGTGGGGCCATTCTCCATAGTAAAGATCATCAACCCAGTCACAGTGATATTGAAACTGCCTCGATTGCTGGGGAAGACACACCAATCGTTTCATAGTAGCCTTTTGAAACCTGTGATCGGTTCCACTCTGAGACCACTGCCCCGTGCGCCCCCAGGCCCTGTGGTCATAGGGGGCCAAACCCATTATGAAGTCCAACGAATTCTTGATTCGAGGTGGCACAGAAGGCAACTCCAATACCTAATCAAGTGGAAGGGTTATCCCCTATTGTAAGCATCGTGGGTGAAACATAGAAACATCCAAGCTGACCGCCTTGTAGCAAAATTCCATGCAGAAAACCCAAGCAAGCCAGGGGGGAGGGGGACGCATCCCTAAGTTATACACCTGCATTCAGATTGTTTTGTTTCCCATAGGTTGCTTTCGAGAAGTAAGGGGAGCCAGATGTCAACATCCTGATGTTGCCATGGACCTTATCTGTTTGCCTTAACGAACTGAAAATTCTTGACATTCCTGTGGCAGGAAAGGAATCTCAGGACAGCCTGTGACTGCATGCAATTATTTTCAATGCTAATTGGAGAACGTAATTTATGACAAGCAGAGGGGAGGGGGCATAAGGGGGTAAAGTGCAGAAGCCATCCAATTATTGCCAGTCCTGGCTGCAACCGAGGCTCGCCATAATGTTATATTCAATAAACGGACATTGCTTTGAACTTTTACGTGAGGCCATGAATCATTTGAAGTTTCTCTTGGGAGCTTGACATCCACTTGGTTCCATCGTCCCTGTGCCATCTGCATATAAGGGAGACTAGTATAGATCTATTCCAAGCTATTTAGCTCTCATCAGCTAGTCATACCCCCACTGGGATTCTAACCGGGGCTGTATTACATGTTAGGCAGATGGTTTAGCCACTAAGCCACCAGGTTCTCAAATGAAGTTGGACACCCCCTCCGAGTAGGTTGGTGTTTGAAGTGACCGTGACTTGGTCTGGGATCCTGAAGAATTCCCCCTTGGGTATGGTAGATGATATCCACCAAATCAAAGAGCAGGAGACTTCCGCTGGCAGAAGAACCTGGATCTGGGAGCAGCTCATGAGCCTTTGCTGAAATGGCAAAAGAAACCATTGAAGGTCTCTATTGTGAAGGCGCGACCAGGGGACAATGCCAATGGCAGACACCATAGTGCCTAACAATTTGGATAAAGTAGCTAAGGATACTCTACGTTCCTTGAGAACCTGGAAAACCAACTCTCTCAAACTAGTTTGAATCAGCCTAGTGGTAGGCCATAGATAGCTTTTGGCCAGATTGATCGAAACCACCTGGCCTCACAGGGTCAACATGGTAATGTCTAAGTCCCTTGGGGCACCACTTACAGAAGAGGACTGTAGCAACAGGTCACCTAGGCAGCATTGGATTTGCACATGTACCTGTCTCAGGAACGCTGCCAATGTCACCATCACCTACCGGAATACTTGAGGCGCAGATGACAACCCGATGGGTAAGGCTCGGTACTGGAAGTGGCGCCCAAGGTAACAAAACCTGAGAAACTGTCGGTATTCAGGGGCTATAGGTATGTGCAGGTAGGCCTCAGTAAGGTTGATGGATGTGAGGACATCTCCCTGCCTAATACCCTCTAATATTGAGTACAGTGAACGCATCTTAAACCTGCGATAACGCACGTAGCGGTCAAACTATTTCAAATCAAAAATAGTTCTCCAGCCGCCCCAAGCCTTTGGAATCCGAGAGAGAATGGAATAATAACCCTGACCCTGGTAAACTGGAGGCACCAGGTGGATAGCCCTAATGTCCAATAGGTGTTGAATGGTTTCCTGCATAAGGCGCCTCCGAGTCGGGTTATTTGAGACCTGATGGTTGATTGTACCCATGCATTGGAGGTAGAGGAGTCCCAACAATCCGCGAAATATGCCTCTGCTGCCTATCCAGTTGATATCTCTGGCTGGGGGCATAGCCTCCCTGGTACAGCCTGAAACCTGCTGAAAT
The DNA here is from genome assembly GCA_039707465.1 of Rhabdophis nuchalis. Lineage (NCBI taxonomy): Eukaryota > Metazoa > Chordata > Lepidosauria > Squamata > Natricidae > Rhabdophis > Rhabdophis nuchalis. Next base: position 98,891,314 of record CM077647.1, read on the forward strand.
CAGACCCCTTAAAAGAAGATCTGTAGTCCTGATCCCAGAATGAAGAACCGTAGTCCTGACCACAGAAATCGGAGCAACGGGGGTAGGGCCCCGCCCAGAAATTGCCCTTCCTAGGAGCTGTGAGAAGCACCTTCCGTGCCCTTCCTAGGAGCTGTGAGAAGCACCTCCTTTGCTGGAGGGTCCAGCAAAGCCCCCTTTGCTGGACCCTCCAGCAAAGGGGGCTGATGCCAGGCATCATATGTGGCGCGCATCAGCTTGCCACAGCCGCAGCCAAAGCAACCTGCGAGACGCTATGGATGAAGCAATTGCCCTGAAGGCAAACCTGGCTGTGGCTAAAGTGATGCCCGAAGAAAATTGGATGGCTGCCACCAGTTTGTTGATGTCCTGATGTGACCTGAAATCTGCTATTGGCGTTTGCTTTTGAAGATCCTGCAATCAAAGCAAAGAAGACCGTTAAAGAAGGAGGCAGTGGTAGCTGCTCTCACTGCCCAGGCAGCAGCCTGATGACCCCTTTGTAAGGTGAGGTCAGCCCTTTTCGTCAATTTCATTGTAATTTTAGTACAATGACAATAAAGATTATTATTATTATTATTATTATTATTATTATTATTATTATTATTATTATTATTATTATCATCATCATCATCATCATCATCATCATCCTCTTGCTTCAGAGGGTCCTCTGGTTCCCTGGGCATGTTTGCAGATGCATGTAGGGCTGTGACCGGTGCATCAACAGTGGGTTGCAACAGCACCTGAACCATGTCGTTGTCCACATTAATGAACATTTTGCCAGTGGAAGTGGGCATAGAGCCAGATGCTGGAGATGCCCACTGGCGCTTGATCAGGTCAAGAAGGACTTGGGGGTGGGAACGTGTCAGCCTCAATAGCCTGTTCCTCAAATATAGTCTCGGCAAAAAAGCCCAGCAGTAGCACCAGGGGTTCCGATGGCTTTTTGCCAAAATTGGCCGATGCCTTAGCTTTAAAGAGCAGACACTTAAACAATGCTGAAACAAACTGAGAAGGAAGGCTTAGAAGGGCGTATGCCCTCATCCCCTGAAAGCTTCTCCTCTCTGATTTCGCCCTCTTCAGATTCAGACTCACTATTGTCCTTGGAAGAAAAAGGGGAGACTCCTGACCATCTATCCCCACAGGAACTGCAGATGGAGGAGCAACCTGTGGCTGAATCTGAGGCGGTTGGAAAGCAGCAACGCTGCACTGCTGGAAAGCCCTGAACATTAGGTCCTGAAATTGCTCTCCCCCCCCCCCAAGTGGGGTAATTGAGCAGCACCAACCCCTGTGGATGTAGAGGGAAGAGGTTGAGGTGAAGCCCCCATGGGACAGTGCGTGTGGGCGACTGCCAACCTTGGCTAGAACCCCAGAGGCCTGAGGAGTCAATGGGGATCCTCACATGGAGGGATCCTCTGCAGCTCTCCCAGGCGAAGAGTGTGCAGACTGCCTCACCTTAGTGCTCAGGACAAGAGAAGACTTCTGGCTGCTGATACTTTTATAAATGCTTTTTAGTGCCTCATGCCTCTGCTTCTCATACTTAAAAGCAGCCTTAGGCGATTTTGAACCCCAATTTGGCTCCTTTTGAGGCTTGTGGTTCCACATGCTCTTTCTTCCCCTTTGCCTTGTGGCGATGGGGGCAATTACCACTGCAAGAGCCTCTGTTCCTTCCGTGGGGCCACTGGTCGTAGTCGTGAGGACCTGACTCCACTCATTGTCCTCTGAAGCTGAGGCGGCAGCCATTTTGGTTCTTGATTCAGGCAGGCTTCAAAATGGCCGTTCATGCCAAAGGCCCCTGACAGAGGCTTGAATATAAAGTGAAAGAGCGGCCTTGCTGCAAAGAGCTGCCTCACGCCTGACCCCTTCTCCAAAACAGCCTTCAGAAGCTGACTTGGCTCTGTTCTTTTCCAAAAGGGGTAATAAAGAGGCACAATTTATTTAGGCCCAGTGGAACAGCCCTCACAGTTGACAGAGGCCTGTCAGTAGTGGGAAAGCCTGCACAGAATTAATTGATATTCTTTGCCTGAACAAGGCCTCACAGCCAAGGCTGTGGGTGCGGCCCGCCTCCTGAGCGCCAGAAATCTTCCCTCCCCCACACCTGGCTTGACAGCAGCAGCTTTGGAAGACAGAAGACGTGGCACGGGCAATAGAAGGACTCAGGCAGGAGGCTAGAGGGGTGGCTGACAAACCGAAGGCCTGGGCCCGTGGCTGCCAATGACAGGAAACTCTGAGTCCTGCTTGCTGCTGAGGTGTGGGGGGCCCTGTCTACTCACAATGCCACCAATCCTGACAGTAAAAAGCACAGAATGCCGAACACCAAGAGTTAGAACACCAAACAGTCCCAGAGCTGGACTGAGTCGGAAACTGGGTGTGGCTACTCGGTAGGGGGTTATATACCATGCCTAGTTAATTAATTATTTAATATTATGACTCAGTCCAATCAGAGTGTGGATAGGTTTAACCCATACATGGATGCTATCTCCACCCTTATTGAGAAGGGGGGGGGTCCTCTTTCTCTCTTTGCTCTGAAAGGGTGTGTGGATGGAATCCTGGCAGCTTTTCATTTATTAAAATGCAGACGGAGTTTGCATGCCCTTTTTACAGGCTTTCTCTGGAGGGTTTTTTAAACTCTTTTGCTTTGGAAGGGGTGGGTGGGATCCCTGCAACCTTTCAATCCCTGTAGCCTTTCTCATTTAAATTGTCTCTTTCTCCGTGGAATGCGACGCCTTCTTTTTAAATCCTGGCAGCTGCCTCTCAGCCAAAATGCAACTAAGGTCTGAGCTTAGGAGCTTCTTAATGAAGAGAGATTTAAACACTTCAGGAAGTTACAAATAATACAAAGTTTCTAGGTCCCAAGGTTAGAAGATAATTAATTGTCTTTTTACTGTCCTGCCCCCAGCATGTTAGGGGGCTGGCAGTTTCAACTCCACGCTTGGGATTCTTTTCAGATAAAAGTTTATTATCAGGCATCCTTTATACATCAAGACTTACAGTTTATTGTGTAAGGTTCTTCTGATGATTTCTATCTGTCCCATCACATAGGTAAAAAGACATTAATTCTTCCTCTACCCCATTCTGAACAGAGATTCAATGCTGCTGGCTGATATTCTATGCGGCTTACTGATACACAAAGACTCATAAAAGAAACTGCCTATAGCTTTTTCCGCGGCAAGATACACCTGGTGGCCAATCAGATATCACAGATGTGGTCACATGCTATGGGCTACATTCCCCACAAGGCACTTCTTCCTACATCTCCCATAAGGTCACTGTATTTCCCATGAGTTTCTTAAAGGAGACATTGCTCAATTCCTATACTAGCTAAACCTGTTGAGTCAGCACACATATAAAGAATGATTGCTAGAATTGGGTTTGTCTAGTCTAGTCTAGTCAAAAGGATAATTATGGGGTGACATAATAGTGACAGTCCAATATTTGAGGGGCTTCCACAAAGAAGACGAAAACAACCTTCTCTTTCCAAAGCACCAGAAGGCAAGACAAAAAACAATATATGGAATCAAGGAGAGAAGCAACCTAAAACTAAGGAGAAACTCCCTAAAGTGAGAACAATTAACCAATGAAAGAGGTTGCCTTCAGATGTTGTGGGTGCTCCATCACTGGAGGCTGGAGAAGAAATTGGACAGCCTATTGTATAGAATAGTATAAAATCTCCTGCTCAAGGTCTCTTCCAACTCTATTATTCTGTAATCCTCAGTGCTCAATATGGCCTTGGAATGTCTTTATCTTTAATATTATGCAGATGGGGCAGGGTTTATAATTCATGCCTACCACCAGCACATTCATGAGATCTAGAGAGGCATTTTATGATAAGGTTTTTATGATAAGAAATCATGACTCTCAAAGGGAAAAAGAGAACATGGAGCTAGAAGGTACACTATCTACATATAATTGTGTGACTCTTTCCCCAGTTCCCAACACTGTAGTCCGATATATTTCTACTGGCTTTACCCCATATCCAGGTTGGCGAACCTATGGTACACATGCCACAGGTGGCACATGGAGCCATTTGTCAAGGCACACAAGGCTTGCCCTGTCAGCTGGCCTTTGAAGCCATTTTTCACCCTCCAGAGTGCGAAAAACTACATCCATGAGCAAGCCAGAAGTCCATTTGCCTGTAGGGCTGAGTTTTCATGCTCCAGAGGGCCTCTGGGGGGTGCGGGGGAGGCTATTTTTCTTCTCCCCAGGCTCCTATAAAGCCTCTGGATCCTGGGGAGGGGGGGGGGAAGCATGCCAAAAATGGGGGGGGAAGCACTGGTTGTATGGGCTGTGGTAGTGCGCATAGCATTATGGGTGTGGCATGCCCATGCATGATCCCCCCTGTGCTCCCCCCGTTTTTGGCATGCAAGCCAAAAAAGGTTTGCCATCACTGCCCTATATAATATGAAGTGCATACCAGACAGTTCCCCCTGCTACAAAGTCAATCTTGCATTACAATACAGATTTCCTGACAGTTGAATTAATATAGTCTATGCATCCCCACAAACCTAAATTGTATTGTTCATTTTTTGTCAAATCTTCAACCGGTTCCGGTTGCTAAGATGGAGGAGCTGCGAGCCGAAGGGGGTTGAAAAAAAGCGTACCTACTGAAATAACTTTGTTGGGGGTACCAGGTGTGGTTACCAGCCCCCGTAAACATTTGGGGGAGCCTGTGAAGTGAAGGAGAGTTGTGACACTGGCTGCTGGCGCATTGGTTGCCAGCGGGGCCTGGCGGGGGGTGCAGCCTGTTACTGTGGTTGGCGCGGCATTATGGCCGCTGCCAGCCCATTCCTGCCACCCCGTCCCTGTGGTTCTTCATCTTTATCCGGCCCCGTTCCTGCAGCTCCTGCTCCTTTGACCGCCCCCACCCTGGCCTCTATCGCCCTGCCGCTCAGTCGCTCGGCTGTCCTACCATTCTTACTGCGTTCTGCCGTTACGTCGCCTTGTTGTTCCATTCCTGTGGTTCCTGCTGTTTGTCATCCTCATCGTTTGGCATCTGGCGCCTTCGTCTCATCGTCCTCCTCTTCACTGTCACGTTCCCTGCTCTGCTCCTGCTCCTGCTCCTCTCCATGTGGTCTTCGCTGCCTCGTCACTGCCTCGTCGCTGCCCGTCGCGGCGTTCTCCATCTTGTGACGCTGGGCTGTTGCTGTTTGCTGTTTGGCGCTTGGCTTCTGTTGATTCCTGCCCTCTCGTCGCCTGCCTTGTTGGCTTCATCGTCCTGTTTCTGCTTGTGCTGACCTTGCTATTTGTCCTGCTTCTTCAGCTGTTTCTGTCATCTGTTCTTGCTGGTTCGTCTCTGCGTTTATTCGTCTCTACGTTTATTCGTCTGGTTTCGTTTCTATCCCCCTGTGTTTCTGCTGTTTTGCCTGACAGAGAGCGCTGGCCTGCCCTGCTGCCGCCGTCACCATTTTCACCATTAGCGACGGCTGACATTTTGAGTATGGCCTTAGTGACTAGTGACTATGTACTCTGCAGCTGATCTCCACGCCCTGCGAGAATCCCCTCTCTCGCAGGTTTGACCCTCTTAATGACAGATTTGTGAATCTCGAGAGGTGGCGGAAACGGAAATTGAGGGGTTTTTAAGGGGATTTTTAAATTCGGCTTTTAAGGGGTCCCAGGGAGGGGGGAGGGTTATCTGGGATAAAGGATGTGGGTAAGGGAACTGACCCACCAAGTAACATCTCCGGGCCGGCCCGCGGTCTCGACAGGGAGGCTGCAGGGTCCGATATAGAGAGAGGGGCAAGGGTCGATTTAACAGAGGGCTTTACCATCAGGAAGGTATGGGGAAGGGAGAGGTATGGCAGGAGGCAGAGACCATATCATGTGTCGGGAGGGCGCACCCGCTGTTTGCAAGCGGTTGCGCGCTCCGATCTCCAGAGCTCCTCCTGCAACCCAGGAGGTCAGGGATTTCAGAGCCGGGGCTCTAGGCTGATGCTATGTAACGCCAGGTCCGTGGTCAACAAAGCCCCCCTCATCCATGATTTGGTGGCAGAGGGGGAGCTGGACCTGGTGGGTATCAAGGAAACCTGGCTGGGCCATGAGGGGGGAGTACCCCTCATAGAAATGTGCCTGCCAGGTTACCGGGCATTCCATCAGCCACGGGCCCAGGGTCGGGGTGGGGGGGGGGGTGGCGGTTGTTATTAAGGAAAGTCTTGAGCCGAGGGAGACCACTGTGCTGCAGACAGCCGGTTGTGAGTCCCTCTATGTGAAGTGGGGTCATGGGAGGCAGTTGGGTTTGCTGATAGTGTACCTGGCTCCCCGCTACATGTCAGCGGCCCTACCCGAGCTCCTCAATGTGATCATTGAGGTGGCGGTTGAGACCCCCAGGCTTTTAGTCATGTGGGATTTCAACCTGCCATCAGTAGGCGAGACACCTGAGGTAGTCCGGGAGTTCATGGCCTCCATGATGGCCATGGAACTGACCCAAGTAATTCATGGCCCCACGCACACCGGGGGACACACACTGGATCTTGTTTTTGCCTCCGGCCAGTGGATGAGTGCTCTGGGATTAGGGGAATTAGTCATCGAACCCCTGTCATGGTCAGACCACTCTCTCCTCCGGCTTGACTTTCCAACCGTTGCACCCCACTGTGGGGAGGCGGAACCAAAAGTGCCAAGATGGTTCCGCCCCAGGCACCTGATGGACCCTGAAAGGTTCCAGACAGAGCTTGGGCCAATACCTGAATCCCTGACCCATGACTCGACTGAGGACCTAGTGGCCACCTGGAATAGTGCAGCCACGGGGGCCCTGGACCAGGTCGTGCCTTTGCGGCCTCTCACTTGGCGTAGATCTACCTTGGCTCCTTGGTTTTCTGAGGAGCTGAGGGAAATGAAATGCCAGAAGAGATGCCTAGAGAGCACTTGGAGGTCCACCCGCGATGAATCTGATCGAACACGGACAAGGTCGCATTTGCGGACCTACCTTGTGGCAATAAGAGTGGCAAAGCAGGATCATCTTGCCGCTCTCATTGTATCCACAGATAACCGCCCTGCCGCCCTGCCGCCCTGCCACCCTGTTTAGGGTCACCTGCTCCCTCTTCACCAGAGGCCGGGGGAAGCTCTTCTGCAGGGCCGTGCAGAGGAATTTGGACCTTACCTGCAGGATAAAATCGCTCAGATCTGGCCGAGTTAGCCTCCAATTGGATTAGTCTGGGCAGGGTGACAGAGACAGGTCTTGAGACTGAGTTCGACCCTGTGACTCCTGATGGCATGGACAGGATACTGGGGCAGCTGAATGCCACCACATGTTTATTGGACCCGTGTCCCTCCTGGCTTGTACTGGCCTCCTGGGAGGTCACACGAGGCTGGCTCCAGGGAATTGTTAATGCTTCTTTGAGTGAGGGGTTCCTGCCGACCGTCTTGAAAGTGACAATGGTGAGGCCCCTCCTCAAGAAGCCCTCCTTGGACTTCCGGTTCCGCCTTCCAGCGGCAACAGATGAGTCTTGGACTCATTCACCGCTTTTCCTTCTTTCTGCCCCCCATCGGGGGCGAGGCACCCCCATTTTTGGGGGGCCTCCTGTAGGGCTGGCTTGCCTGGGTCTGTTCCTCTTAGCGGCGGCTGGAGAACGGCCCTTGTCTTTGGTCTAGGCGAGGGGAGGCATGCTGCGGGGGGGGGGTTTCCCTTCGCCAATGGAGGACGGTAACGATCAGCGAATTTAAAAAGAACTGAGCGTGCGGGTCGGAAGGCTTCCTGGGGCTTTGGCGGTGAGGTGAAGAGTGAGTGATTTTCAACATTATTTATGCTGGCAGCCTGGATTGAAAGAACGTAGAGGGGGGTGTTTGTTGGCTAAACCCCCCCTCGGATTTAAAGCGGCGTTCTGAAATGGCTCCTCGTTGCGAGGAAGCGGATACTTTGTTTCCGGACTGCTTTGAAATAAGTGAAAGTGATCTGCGGCTTATTTTTTTACAATGTATCTAAGTCCGCCTGGCTTGAAACAATTTTTCTTTGGTTATTTTCTCCTCCTGGCTCTTAGACGGGGCGGTGGAGGATGGTTCCCTTTGTTCCTGAATGACTATTTTTACCTTTGGAAAATTACCAACATCTCTTTGTGAAATGGACTCTCTCTCTCTACTAATGAAGAAATTTCTGGATTAATTGATTCCTTCCCTGAGTGCCTTCTCTGCTAAAATTATTGACTGTGAAAAGTGTTTCTCTGCTGGGTCTTGAATTCTTTTACAACTTTCACTTGAACTGTTTTTCTCCTGATCTGCCTCAACGGCCCCACCCAAAAAACGCCATCTTAGTGACACTGACTTTAACAGCTTACCATGGCATCAAAATCAGAATTGGCAGGATTGGAACAAAGAATATCATCTTTGGAATCAGTGTTACAAGCTCTGGTGCAGGAAATTAAAGCTTTGAGAGCAGATAATAAAAGTTTCAAGGAGGATCTTCTGGAAACATGGAAGCAAGTGCTGGAGAATTCACAGAAGACTGAGGAGCTGGAAGGGGGGCTGGCTGGGGCAAAGGGAGAACTTAAAAATGTCAACATTGAAATTGCAGATTTGTCTGGTCATATGTCTAGGATGGATTTTGAAAGGATGTCATGTTTTTTAAGATTTCAGAATATTTCTGAAGAATCTGGTGAATGCCTTCCTGAGCTCATGAGTACAATTTTAGCAGACTATTTACATAAACCTAAAGATGAGATCAGGGGGGACATTGACCTAGTCTACAGAATAAATTCGACATATGCCAGGATAAATGAAGTACCCAGAGAGATACATATTAAATTTGTTAGAAGGTCAACCAGAGAGGGAATTTTGAAGGCGCAGAGAGGGGGGCCGTTAATTTACCAACAAAAGGAAGTCGCCATCTTGAAGCAGATCCCAAAAAAGATTAGGGAGGTGAGAAGGAGGTACTCCTTCTTATCCAGAAAATTGTTTGACCACGGGATCTGGTTTAAGTGGGCGATGCCGGAAGGGATGTTGGTGTTCTGGGATAAAGGAAGAGTGAGGATTAAAACAGTTGCTGAGGCGGAAGCCTTTCTTAAAAAACATTCCTCTATCCTGGGGGAAGATCCAGGGGGGACGGAGGGGGCCACGGCCCTGCCCGCTGGGGGCCAGGGAGGAGAAAAAGAAGATACAATTGCCAAGAGACTCAGATCGAAAAAATAACTTTGCTTTTTTAAAATTATTATTAATATTGTATAACCTTATGTCTGGATGTTTGTACGCGACTGCTAGCATAGAATGGAGAATTTAGGAATCTTGTACTTATTTTCACCTTGTAGTACTTTTGGAAAAATGTTCTTTTAATGTTTTATTATGAAGCCCTAGAAGGGCCAATGATCCCGACGCGAAAGTTCTTAATATGTTTCTGTATCCCTTACCCTACCCTTTTCGAAAATGGTAAAAACCAATAAAACTTTTTCAATATAAAAAAAAGAAGAAGCCCTCCTTGGACCCAGCTGTGTTATCCAACTATCGTCTGGTCTCCAACCTTTGCTTTTTGGCGAAGGTTGTCGAGAGTGTGGCGGCATAACAGCTCCCCCAGCACCTGGAGGAAACTGCCTATCTAGACTCGCGCCAGTCCGGCTTCCGACCCGGGTACAGCACAGAGATGGCATTGGTCGCGTTGATAGATGATCTCTGGAGGGCTCGGGATAGAGGTTGTTCCTCTATCCTGGTCCTGCTAGATCTCTCAGTGGCTTTCGATACCATCGACCATGGTATCTTATTGCACCGGCTGGGGGGGTTGGGGTTGGGAGGCACCGTATTACGGTGGTTCTCCTCCTCCCTCTCTTACCGGTCGCAATTTGTGTTGGCAGGAGGGCAGAGGTCGACATCAAGGCCCCTTATATGTGGGGTGCCTCAGGGGTAGGTCCTCTCGCCCCTCCTGTTCAACATTTATATGAAGCCGCTGGGTGAGATCATCCATGGTTTTGGGATAGAGTTCCATCTATATGCTGATGACACCCAGCTGTACATCTCTACCCCTAACCACCCCAACAATGCTGTCGAAGTGATGTCCCGGTGCTTGGAGGCTGTGCGAGTCTGGATGGGGAGGAACAGGCTCCAACTCAACCCATCCAAGACCGAGTTGTTGTGGTTTCCGGCGCCACGACATAGCCAGTTGGTTCCATCTCTGGCTATTGGGGGTGAATTATTGGCTCCCGCAGAAAGGGCCCACAACTTGGGTGTCCTCCTGGACTCTCGGCTGTTCTTGGATGACCACGTGACGGCCATAGCCAGGGGGGCCTTCTATCAGGTCTATCTGATACGCCAGTTGCGCCCCTTTCTGGATCGTGACGACTTACGCACGGTCACTCAAGCTCTCGTCATTTGCCACCTGGACTACTGCAATGCTCTCTACATGGGGCTTCCCTTGAGGTGCACCCGGAGGCTCCAGTTAGTGCAGAATGCAGCTGCGCGGGGGATTTTAGGAGTCTCAAGACACTCCCATATAACACCTCTCCTGCGCGAGCTGCACTGGCTGCCTGTGGCCTTCCGGGTGCGTTTCAAGGTCTTAGTGACCATCTTTAAAGCGCTCCATGGCATGGGATCTGGTTACTTGCAGGACCACCTCCTGCCACATACCTCCACCCGATCTGTCCACTCCCACAGGGAGGGCCTCCTTGGGGTGCCATCCGCCAGACAATGTCAGCTGGTGACTCCCAGGGGAAGAGCCTTCTCTGTGGCAGGCCCAGCCCTCTGGAACGACCTGCCCCCTGACCTCCGTACAATCACAGACCTTCACCTCTTCCGTCGGTCACTAAAAACATACTTCTTTCATGCGGCCGGCCTGGCATAGCTGTTTTTATTACTGATTTTAGTTGGGTTTAAATTATGTTTTAGCACGGGCCAAATTTATTTAATTCAAATTTAAATCTATTTGATTGTTTGTATATTTATATTTATATTTTTATTATTCCTGAGTCCCACTTGGGAGAGAGGGCGGTATAGAAATTTGATAAATAAGTGTTAATATCCTTTTAGAAGAAATGCCAAGTTTTAGCTAAATTATGCTCAGCAGGACTGTGAATTCTAATCTGTTGTAATGGCCATCACAGATTATATGCTATCTCTTTCCTTCCCACTGTCCCAATTTACCTTGTGAAATCCAATAAATCAAATGGCTTTGTATTTGATTTATTGGTGATTGAGTATTTTGCTTTTATGTCTCCCCCCCCCCCCCCCCATGTCATCTAAATTCACCCCTTCCTTTTTTGGTTTTCTTGAGTAAAGCAGTAATTTAGTAATCCTCCATTTTCTTTGTGCTGTAACTTATTAGTGCCCCATTTCACTCTTTTACTGAAGCCTGACACCCAGTGCTAAAATAAACTATTTTCTTAAGATTTCCTGCTGCATCTATTTCCTTGTTTAAATTCCTAGATTGCTTTCCACCATGTTGTGATATGCCTCTTTAATTCTTTTTTTTATTTGTATGCACCACATGGTTGTTCAAACAAGCCCTTTTCTACTCTTCTTCAAATCACTAAATGAACAAATGCTTAATTACATCCTTCTAGGTCAAAAGTAAGAGGTTCAAAAATGGGAGTGCCTTTTCCTTCTTTTCAATTTGTGAACAATGCTTACTTTGTAAAAACTACTCCCAAATTTGCAGCTTCTTTTTCATCCCACTCCTTTTTATATCATATTTATATGAGCAGAATTCAATTAATATCTTAGCAAATTATAGTACAGAAGCATGTTCAAATAATGATGGTAGGACTTAACCTACTATTAGAAAAACACAGCTTATTAGCAGGAATGTTTGGAATCTTTAGTAGCTCTCTTAACAAATACCTTACATAATAATGATAGGGTTCAAAAAGATGTTTACTTTGTATATTTGGGTTGTCCAATGAGAATGCAGCTGGATACAAATGAAACAAACAAACAAATGTTGCAATAATTCAAATTCTGAGGAAATCCATCAAGATATCCAATGTTCATTATAATATTGGGATTTTCCACAATTATTTAGTTAGGATCTCATGATATTGTCTGAGAGAACTGAAATATATTTTCAATTAGGATGCATCCAAAAAATAAGCAAGAAAATATACATAATTTAAAACATTGTCTGCTTTCTATTAATGGAAATTACTGCCTCCATGCTTTCAGATTTCAACTGATATTTTGTACATAGGTCCTTAAAATGGGAAGGTGGATTGACAGTTCCACGGATCCCCTCCATAGAAACCACTCAGGCACACCATTTATTTATTGTTTATGACGATAAATGTCAGCGGTATTTGAAAAGGTACATGGAATTGATCTAGATTGTTTTGACATGTTATAGATCTTTAGTAAGCAAGAAGTTACCCCATTCATTCAGGAGCAGTGCTAATTTCTTTGTTTTTCTTTTAGGTTGGAGGGGACTTAGGACTTTTTGTTCCTTTGATGTTGTCATTCTCACTTTACCCCCAACCCTTGATTGGCACCTTTCAGGTTCCTATTTCTAGTGCTTCACATTATGCATTATTTGAACTCTTATCCTAGCCCTCCCTAGGATAATTCAGGGTTATAGACACAGAGAAAATATGTACTTGCTAAATTGTTAGTTAGGAAGAGGCTTTTAAACTCAACAGGAGAATGATGGCATGGTGCTAGAGTAGCTACATGTTTAGACCAACTACTCAGATATTATTTTGCAAGTGAGCAGATCAACCCCATGAATATTAGAAGGGAAATTAATGATTCATTTTATTTTATTTTAACATTTTTTTAAAATAAATTTTATTGTAAATTAGTAACAGAAAAAAGAACATAAATAAGACATTGACAAGACAAAACTACACAGACACAACTCAGAGTAACCCACCCCCTATATGTACACGGTTACCAAGTAATATCCTCTACCATCTTACTACATTTCCAGATATTCCAGCTATTTCTATTTGTCTATCTTACATTTATCAATTCCCCATAACTGCCACTGCTCCATACATTCATTTTATTTACTATCTACATATCTACATTGTATATCCTTCCCTATCTCTCATCCCATAATCTCTTTACCTCCATCCAGTCATACCATTTTTCCCAACTTTGATAAAATATTGCTTCCTGTCTGTCTTTAAGAATATATATTAGTCTGTCGCATTCAGCACACCAGAAGATTTTGTTGATAATTAATTGGTCTGATGATAGTTCTTTCCCTTTCCAAAACTGTGAGTATACTGTTCTGGCTGCAGTGGTAATGTGTGTGAAAAGATACCAGTCTATCTTCCTTATGCCTCTGGGGTTTATCACCAATAAATGTTTTGGACCTAAGATTACCTCCGCCATCCAACAGTTCCCTATAAGTCACAAGTTTGTCCAAATTATATAAAATTAGATACATGATTGCTTCAAGAGTTGCGATCCAGTATGGAGTCTTACTATACATCAGTCCTTTAATCTTATCCCATATCTTAATCAAACATCCCCTTACATAGAAGAACGGTTGCAGGAGCTGGGTATGTCTAGTTTGATGAAGAGAAGGACCAGGGGAGACATGATAGCAGTGTTCCGATATCTCAGAGGGTGCCACAGAGAAGAGGGAGTCAAACTATTCTCCAAGGCACCTGGGGGCAGGACAAGAAGCAATGGATGGAAACTAATCAAGGAGAGAAGCAACTTAGAACTAAGGAGAAATTTCCTGACAGAACAATTAACCTCTGGAACAGCTTGCCTCCAGAAGTTGTGAATGCCCCAACCCTGGAAGTCTTTAAGAAGATGTTAGATAGCCATTTGTCTGAAATGGTATAAGGTTCCTGCCCACGCAGGGGGTTGGACTAGAAGACCTACAAGGTCCCTTCCAACTCTGCTATTGTATTGTATTGTATAGTGGTTCATAAAATACTTGTATTGACCTTCTTTTGTTGGCCAAAGAAAGTAGTGCCATCCCTGCTGTAAATTGTATCCTTCGATTGTTAGTATGTGTTTCCTCTCTAGTGTTATCCAGTCCTTTATCCAAACAAGGCAAGAGGCTTGATAATACCACTCCCAATTTGGAAGTCCCAAGCCTCTCCTTGTTTTATGCTCCTGCATCATTTTTCTTTTAATACGCGATTTTTCCCTTGCCAAATGAATTTGCCAGTTATCTGGTCCATTTTATTAAAAAGTTTCCTCTCTAATCTTGCAGGAGCCGTTTGGAAAAGGTATATCCATTTTGGCAGCACATGTGCCTTTACCTTCCTAGCAGGGATAGTTGTACATTCCTCCACCTGTCTAAGTCCTGTTCCATTTGTAAGAGGAGTTTGTCATAATTGTTTCTCCTTATTGCAGAACATTTTGAAGTCAACCATATACCCAAATATTTTATTTTTTAACAATTTGTATTTCCAGTGTATTCTCTAACTCCATTTTCCGTGTCCCCTTAATATTTTTTGCTAGCAATTTAGTTTTATCTCTATTAATTTGCAGACCTGCTACAGCACCGAATTCCTCAATATTTGTTGGCAAATTTGTATCATTGGGTGTTCTAATATAAAAACAAGATCGTCCGCAAACGCTTGTAATTTGAATTCTTCTTTTCTGATTTTAGTTGCTTTTACTCCTTTATCTTGCCTGATTTTATTTAATAGGGGTTCCAATGTTAGAATAAACAGCGATGGGGACATTGGACACCCTTGCCTCGTCCCCCTATCTATTTGTATCTCTTCTGTTGTTTCACCTTCAATTAACACTCTTGCATATTGTGACTTATAGAGTGCTCGAATAGCTTGTAAAAACATAGGTCCAAAGTCCCTCTCCCCAATTTGCCACAGAATAAAGTCCCAATTGACTCTATCGAATGCTTTTTGTGCATCCAGAAACATCAAAACCATTTCTTTATCCGAGTGTGTTTCATAGTATTCCATTGTATCCATAATAATTCTAACATTATCTCTAAGGTATCTATTTGGCAAAAATCCATTTTGATCTTGGTGGATGTATTCATTTAGAAAAATCTTTAATCTTTCCGCTAGTATTGACGTAAATATTTTGTAATCTGTATTGAGCAAAGAGATGGGTCTATAGTTTTTGATCAATGTTCGATCAGAATCTGGTTTGGGGAGCAGCGTAATGTAGGCCTCCATCCACAACCGGGGGACTGCACCCTTAGTTAACACCTCATTGAATAAGTCTTTCATATTTAACAATAATATATCGCATATTTCTTTGTATAATTCAGCTGGCAGTCCATCTGGTCCTGGTGATTTGCCACATTTCTGCTTTTTAATCGCAATTTCAATTTCTCCTTCTTTCATCTCTGCGTTGAGGATATTTTTCATCTTTTCTGATACCTTAGGTAATTTCAGACTTTCACAATATATCCTTACTTGCTCCTCATGTATTCTCTCCTTTTGGTATAGTTTTTCAAAAAAGTTTTGAATCACCCTCTTTTTCCCTTCCATGTTGCCCACAAGAGTTCCCTTTTCATCTTGCAGTATGTCTATTTTTCTTGCTTCTGCCTCTTTTCTTAGTCTATAACAGTGGTCGGCAAACCGCGGCTCGCGAGCCGCAACGCGGCTCTTTGGCCCCCTTGAATGTGGCTCTTCAGTCTCTCTCTGATTCCCTCCCTCCCTTCCTCCATCTCTCTCTCTCTCTCTCTCTGTGCCTCTCTCTGTCTGCCGGTCACTGTGTCCACAGAATATGGCGTGAAGCAGCGGCGACTCTGCGCTACCAGCGACGCCATCCGCGAGGTCCCCCTCGCATTCCCCGTCTTCCCCGATGGTGTCTGGAGTGATCAGGGGCCGTGCAGAAACTCGGCGCTGTTCCACGGTGTGGAAAAGATAGGCGCGTGCAGGTCCTGCGGAATTACAGCGCAGATTCCCACCGCTACGAACTCTCCAAGGCTGTAATCGGGCGGGGCATGCGCGCGGAAAAGATCGGCGCGTGCATGCCCCGCCCGATTACAGCCTCGGAGAGTTCGTAGCGGTGGGAATCTGCGCTGTAATTCCGCAGGACCTGCACGCGTCTATCTTTTCCACACCGTGGAACAGCGCCGAGTTTCTGCACGGCCCCTGATCACTCTAGACGCCATTGGGGAAGACGGGGAACGCGAGGGGGACCTCGCGGATGGCATCACCGGCAGCGCAGAGTCGCCACTGCTTCACGCCGTATTCTGTGGACACAGTGACCGGCAGACAGAGAGAGGCAGAGAGAGAGAGAGAGGGAGGGAGGAAGGGAATCAGAATCTGACAGACACAGAGAGAATGACAGAGAGAGAGAGGAAGGGAGGGGAGAGACACAGAGATAAGAGGGAGGGAGGAAAGAAAGGCAGACACAGAGAGAGAATGACAAAAAGAGACAGAGGGAGGGAGGGAGGGAAGGAGGGAGAGAAAGAGCCACAGAGAGAGAGAGTCAGACAGACACAGAGAATGATAGAAAGAGACAAAGAGGGAGGGAGGGAGAGAGAGATAAAGAGCCACAGAGAGAGACAGACAGACTCAGAGAGAGAGACAGAGAGAGACAGAAAGAGAGAGAAAGAGAAAGAAGGGAAGAAAGAAAAGAAAGAAAAAGAAAGTGGGACAGAGATGAAAGAGAACTTATGACCACAATTGAGGCCAACATTTTGGTTGCTAAGCAAGACCGTTGTTAAGTGAATTTCACCACATTTTCCAAGTTGGCCACACCCACCCGGTCACATGACTGCCGAGCCACTCCCACAAAACAGGCCACACCTTCTGGCTCTCAAAAAATTTCAATCGTGGTATTGTTGATATTTGGCTCTTTTGACTAATGAGTTTGCCGACCACTGGTCTATAGGAAAGCCACTTACCTGCTTTATTGGCATGCTCAAAGAAGTGTTGCCTCCCCCGTTTGAGTTTATTCGCCAGTTCTTCTTGATCTAATGTTAGTTTATGTTTAAGGAATTCTTTTCTCTCTCTTATACTCTCATTTCCCGGGTCTACCTGCAATGCCCTCTCTTCCTTCTCTAAATCTTCTAAGATTTTGGCCCTTTTTTCTCTTTCCAATTTCCATTTATGCGCCAAAATTTTTATCATATATCCTCTTATAAAGGCTTTCATAGTGCTCCATATAGTTTGTAGCGAGGAGTCTTCCTACATATTTTCCTCATAAAAGAACTTTAATTCTTTTTTTAATCCCATAACAAATTCTTTCTCCCTTACCAAATCTGTCCTCATTGTCCATCTTCCCCTATTCTTCTTTCGTTTCCAGCATAGTGTCACTGGATTATGATCTGCCCATTCATTAGGTCCAATTTCTATTTCTATGGCCAATCTTAATATTTCTGGAGTAGCCCAGATCATATCTATTTGGGACCATGTCTTGTGTCTGGGGGGGAAATAGGTAAACTGGGCCTCGCCTGGATGCGCGGCTCTCCATACATCTTCCAATCCTAATTGGTCTCGGATTTGATCACATATTGATGGCAGTGTCTTTCTAACCCCTTTCCTATTTCCCACACCCACACCCTTGGTATAATATTTAGTGGTATCTAGAACCGCATTAAAGTCCTCCATTAAACCAATATGTTCAGAGCCAAGTTCATTTAGTTTACTATATATCATATTATAAAAACATTTCTGGTTGCAGTTGAGGGCATATATATTTCCTAGTAAGATCTTCCTTTGACATATTTTAATCTCGAGACCGTTTCCGCCTTCCGGAGGTGACAGATGTGTTTTTGACACGTCCGCCACTCGTTTTCTCTAGTGGCCCTTTCGGGGGCACGGAGCTCTTCTAGGGAGCCCCAACCGTACGAGCAGCTTGCGGTGAAACCCCCACCCTGATGGTGGTCGGGGGGGTCATTCCTGCTTCGCTCTAGGAGCCGGAGAACAGAATGCGGGGGGAAGAACTCCTCTCACTGAAGGATCGTTGGAACCGCAGAAATTAAAGTAACGGGCTGAAAAACACAATCACTCTGTTACAACAGAGCTGGAGGAAGCGCGAGGCTCCGTTGTAACAGAGTGACTCTGAGTTGATTTCTGGACTTTTGATGCTTTCAACTTTTTGAAACAGTAGAATAGAGGGGGGAGTTTGCTAAAGCCCTCCCCTCAAAACAAGCGGTGTTTTAAAATGCTCCTCGGGTGCGGGGAGAAAGAGAAAGTAACATCCGGGTAGTTAACAATTGAAAATGAAACTGTTTGCTAAATGTGGATTCGCAGTTGAAACTTTGTATCAGAATCTTGACACAGCAGAAATGGACTTTAATTAATTCTTCACAAACGCCAAAGAGGCGGAAAAATGGTGCTTCTTTGTTCTCAGCAAGAAACCTTTCTGCCCGATTTTTAAATGTTCCTTCACTTTTACAGCACTGCAAAAATTACATACATGACAGCTCAGTGACTCTCGGGATATCTCCCATTGTGTGCCTTCTTTTTTCATTGGATTTGACTGTTAAATCTTTTATCTCTGGATTTTATGGAAACTATATTTTGAACTTAGACAAGACTCTTCCCTTCTCTTCAATCTCAGGGACTGCCCGCTCTTCAGACGCCATCTTAATTACAAGAACATAAAACTTTTATTATGGCATCAAAAAAGCCTCCACATGGAAAACTTCTCTCCGCTCCAGCCTTATTAAGAGCCAGCCCAGACTTACAACAGCCTGAGATTAGTACAATGTTGCAAAAAGAAACACCGGGAGAGGCTTTTCAACTATCAACAACAGAGTCAACTCTACAAGTCATAATGAAGGAAATAAAAAAAATCCGGAAAGATATGAGGAGTTCAAGATTGGAATTCTCAGAGACACAGAGAACTTTAATGGAAAATAAACAAAAAATTGATGGTTTGGAGGGGGGGCAGTTGAGATGGGGGAGGAGATAAGGGATTCTAAAAAAGAAATAGTAGAACCTGCTGGCTATATGTCTAGAATGGATTTTGAAAGAATGTCTTATTTTTTAAGGTTTCAAAATGTCCCTGAATTAACTTCAGAAAATTTAAAAGATTTAATGACTACAATTTTAGCAGAATATACTAAAAAGAGTAAAGAATATATTAGAGAGGACATTGACTTGATTTACAGAATTAATTCAGCATATGCCAGAATAAATGATGTACCCAGAGAGATACATATTAAATTTGTAAGAAGGTCAACAAGGGATGAGATTCCGAGAGCACAGAGAGATGGAGCTTTGATATATATGCAGAATAAAATTACCATTTTGACACAAATCCCCCAAAAAGATTCGAGAGATTAGGAGGAAGTATTCCTCCTTATCCAAAAAATTATATAAAAAAGGGGTGTGGCTCAAATGGTTAATGCCTGAAGGAATGTTGGTGTTCTGGGAGGGAGGTAGAGTTAGAATTAAGACAATTGAAGAGGCGGAAGCCTTTTTTTAAAAAACATTCCTCAATCCTAGAGGACAAAAATGGGGGAACGGGAGGGGCCATGACTCCGCCCACTGGCAGGAAGGAAGAAGATATAATAGGTAAAAGACTCAGATCGCAAAAATGATTTTTTTTAACATAATGTAATCCTTAAACGGATGTCAATAGAAACAAATGATTGAATGCATAAATTTATGATTTATGATATGATATATATGTATTCCCTTCCACCTTATATTGAAAAAACTTTACTTTTTGTATGGAACCTTGGAGGCGACCACCACCTCCGACATGGAAGCTATAAAAATATTTTTTCTATATCCTATATACCTTTTCCCTCCTTATAAAATTTGTAAAAACCAATAAAAAATTGTTATCTGACATATTTTAATCTCAACCAGCAAGAATCTTCCCTCTTCATCAGTGAAATATTTAGGTTCTAAATATTTATGTATGAATATCACCACTCCTCTTTTTTTTGGGTCAGCCAGGGACACAAATAAATCACCTAATTTAGGGCATAGGAGTATATTCTGGTAACCTTTTTTGATATGTACCTCCTGTAGACCTATTATTTGATATCTCCCCTGCAACAGCTTCTTTTGTATTTTTTTCCATTTACTCAGTGAGTTTAAGCCATTGATATTGATTGATAACTGGGGTCCTTCTCCTGCCAGTTTATTTATTTAGTTCCTTCAATCGGTTTCTTTTTCTGCCTTGTCACCATCTGGGGTCTCGAGCCTTCTGCGGTTTGGTCTTCCTTTTGTTCACTTAACATTTTCCGTTCTTTCATCGTCTCTGTTTCCTGTGACTCTTTTTGGCTTCCACTTTCTACCTCCTCCTCATTCTCTTGATTATCAGTCTTAAACTGTGCATCAAAGAATTCCTGTGCATCTCTTAGGTCTTCTATCCGTATCCACTTATCTTGCCAGCTTACAATCAGTCCATCTGGTATCAGCCATCTATAATGTATTCCCGTCTTCTGTAGTCTTCTTGTGAGAAATTTGTAAGTTTTCCTTATTTCCCTAACTCGTTTCAGTAGCTGACGTAATATGTTTATTTCTCGTCCTTTGTATTCTATTTTCCGATCTCTCGATACCCGCAATACCTCATCACACAGTGTCTTCTTGTTGCAGCGAATATGGATTTCTTTTGGTAGGTTATGATGCCTGGCGTAACTATTATATACCTGGAAGGTTTCGTCTATGCACTGATTTACTTCCTCTTTGTCTTTTCCTGTAATCTCTTCCACAATGTCTGTCATAATTTGATCCAAGTTCTCATCCTTTCCTTCCAAAACATTTTAAAACCGTAGGAAAAATGCTGCTATGTCCATTTTCATAAATATTAATTCGTCTTCCAGCTTCTTGTTAACTCTAGATTGCCTTATTTCTAGCCGCGTCACCTTCTCTTCCACTTTTCCCATTTTAGTCTCTATTTCCTCAATCCGCTCTCCATATGATGCTACTGCCAGGTTCATCTCTTCCACTTTGAGGTTCATTTGTCGTATATCATCCCTTACCACCGTTACTTCTGATTTCATTTCGTCTATTCCTTTAGTTGTTACCTCTTGGTTTTTCACCATTAATGTCATGGTATCTTGTAATGTTTTAAGTATGTCCTGGAGGTTTGAGGGTATTTCAGTAGGTTAGAAGCTGTATCAATTGAGTCATGTCATCCACTAATTTACGTGTCGTTGGAAGGGTCATAACTGGGGATGAGGCTGATGGAGCTGTCAGTGTCATCCTCTTAGCATTAATTATATTTCTTGCCATCTTTGTCAGACAAAAGAGGTTACTCCACTCCAACATATGCCATATACTTTCCCCCCCTACTCTTTGTTCTCACTATCCAGTGTACTGCTCTAAAGTACTTATTTGCACTGCTCTAGGTTAACTACTTATGTCAATCTTATAATTTTACTTCTCATCCAGTCTATCCAATATGCTCAGTCTATAACCAATTTATAGTTTGTAGTCTATTTAGTCTATTTATAATTAGTCTATAATTTATAAACAATCTATGTTCAATTTATAACCACTTTATAATCTATTGTAATAGTTAGTCTATTAGTAACAATTTAACAATTACAATACTTATAGTTATCAATCTATCGGTTAATTGACTTAGGACACTTAATCAATCCAAAAATCTTAATCCATCCTGTTAATTAATTTTTGTGCTTTTTTTAAAGTGTAATAATACAAGACTACTTAATTGATTGGCAATTACCTCAATCAGATCACTAATCACTGATCACTAGCAGAAATAACAAAATATCATCAAGTTCATTCAGTTTCAGTCTTTGAACCTAGAGGAGAAAGAATGTTTTCCTTTTTAAAAAAAGTATATTTCAAGTATCAGCCACTAGGTAGTAGTCCAGTTTTTATGTGCCACAGCTTCACAAACAGAGTTCGGCCTTTGACTTGCTTCCTGTGACCTTCTTCCACCTTCTTCTTTCTCTCTCCCGGCTTTAATGGAGATGCAAATGGCTAAGTCACACTCAACCTCCCCCCCTCAGCTCAGCCCAGTTCCTCAAAAGCAGTTCAACTGGTCACACAGCAGCACCTTTCCGATCGCCTCCAGGCTGTCCCTCTCCCACTCTGCAAGAATCTCACCCGATCCAACAGCCTTTGGCGATCCTCGGTTCCTGCATTATTAACAGCCTCCTTCTTTCTGCCGATCTGCAACGGCCAAATCAAACTCCCAAATGCTGGAAAAGCAAAGGGTATCCAGGAGCTCTCCTTACCCTGCTCCTTATTGCTGCAGCATCAACCAGGAAGTCTTCTTTTTAACATTGAAGAGAAAGTGATTTTTGTTATTTTGGGTATTGTAGAAGCTTGCAATAACTTACAAACTGAATGGTTTTTTTTCTTTGTTCTCTTTCTGAGCTGCTGGAAGGAAACATTGATTAATCCAAAGTGTTCCTTGTCTATTTTCCATATTTTGAAATTGGCAGAAATAAATAAAATTAAGTTCAGCTTCAAGTGTTTGCTCAGATTAAAGAACCAAATCTGTGATATGGAAGGGCCTGTTTAGCACCACACTTGTCCCAAAAAGAAAATAACTTTCCATTTTAAAACCAAAGATAAAGAGATATACCATTGGTTTCAATAAATGGAGTATTAAGAAAACAAAGCTAACTGATCCATAGAAGGTAGCTTATCTGACTTTCAGAGATACTGTTATGACCCAGATGATCAAGGCAGGCCAGGCCTCTAGAGAGTTCTTTATTTCTCTCAACATTTCAGCCACAGCCCTCCAACAACCACTAAGGCTCTACCCCCACATTACCCTGAAGGCAGGTTCCCTCAGTCTTCCAAACACAGCCCCAATAATACAAAGAAAGCCCATAGAATAAAGCATTCTCACAGGGCAAGGCCCAAGGTTCCAAGTCCAATCCACAAGGCAGAATCCAAGTCCTCATGGCAAGAGGACAACAAATCCAAGGCAAGATGCAGTTTCCAAGGCACAGTGAAGAAAAGGCTAAACACAATCCACAAGAGAAGGGCTTGGTCCAAATGAAAGATCAAGACCATTCTTCGTAACAAGGCAAGGCATCGCCAGTCGGCATTGTCCGGCCGACGGCACCCTAAGAAGACCCTCTCTGTGGGAGCGGATCGGCCGAAGGGATGTATGGGGCAGAAGGCAGTCTCGCATATAACTAGGCCCCGAGCCATGGAGCGCTTTAAAGATGGTCGTCAGAACCTTGAAGCGCATCCGAAAGGCCACAGGAAGCCAGTGCAGCTTGCGCAGGATCGGTGTTATGTGGGAGCATCTAGTGGCTCCCATAATCACCCGCGCGGTTGCATTTTGGATTAACTGTAGCCTTCGAGTGCACCTCAATGGAAGCCCCATGTAGAGAGCATTACAGTAGTCGAGCCGGGACGTCACGAGAGCTTGAGTGACTGTGCGAAGGGCAGCCCGGTCCAGTAAGGGGCGCAATTGGCGCATCAGGCGAAACGCCCCCCTGGCCACGGCCGCCACATGGTCCTCCATGGACAGCCGGGAATCCAGGAGGACACCCAAGTTGCGCGCCCTCTCCACGGGGGCCAGTGTTTCACCCCCAATGGCCAGAGTTGGAGTAATCTGGCTGAACCGGGGTGCCGGAAACCACAGCCACTCAGTCTTGGCAGGGTTGAGCTTGAGTTTGTTACCACCCATCCAGATCCGTACGGCCTCCAAACACCAGGACAGCACTTCGGCGGCATCGTTGGGGTGGTCTGGGGTGGATATGTACAGCTGAGTGTCGTCAGCGTACAAATGGTACTCCACCCCAAAACCACGGATGATCTCACCCAGCGGCTTCATATATGTGTTAAACAGGAGGGGCGAGAGGACTGACCCCTGAGGAACCCCACATAAGAGGGGTCCCGAGGTCGACCTCTGCCCTCCCGTCAACACATATTGCGACCGACCAGAGAGGTAGGACGAGAACCACCGCAAAACGGTGCCTCCCAGCCCCAACCCCCCCAGTCGGTGCAATAGGATACCATGGTCGATGGTATCAAAAGCCGCTGAGAGGTCTAACAGGACTAGGATAGAGGAACTACCTCTATCCCGCGCCCTCCAGAGATCATCGACCAATGCGACCAATGCCATCTCGGTGTTTTGACCGGGTCAGAAGCCGGACTGGCGCGGGTCTAGATAATCACGGTATCTTGTGGCCCCCACCGTGATATGAAAGTATAATATTAGTGACATTTGAGGATATTTTTTAACAACGTTTTTGTGGAATCCCTTATGCGTCCCAGCCTCACCCAGCCTCTGCCTCCAGTGGCCCCCAGGTAAATTGAGTTTGAGACCCCTGGTCTAATGCCTTCCCCTTCCATCTCCTTTCATGGTGGGACACTAGGAAGGCACCAGGAGTTTGTTTGTTTATTTATTTATTTATTTATTTATTTATTTATTTATTTATTTATTATTTGGATTTATTGACCGCCCCCTCTCTCTGAAGAGACTCGGGGCGGTGTACAAGAATTTAAGAGCATATACATATATAACAATTATAAATAATAAAACTAAATTAAATGTTTTACCCTGTGTTAAAATATCTCATTTAAATTTATAACGTAAAAACCCAATTAGGTAATATTTACAACTAGGCTGGTATGGTAGATTAGGTTAGGCCAGGCTGGCCTGCTGGAAAAGATGGGTCTTTAATTGTTGACGGAAGGAGCGGAGGTCTGTAGTAGATCTAAGCTCAGGGGGTAGGTCATTCCAGAGGGTTGGGCCCACCACAGAGAAAGACCCTCCCCTGGGAGCCGCCTGTTGGCATTGCCAGGAGGACGGCACCTGGAGAAGTCCCTCTCTGTGTGAGCGAATTGGTCGAAGAGATGTGTGGAGTAGGATACAATCATGCAGATAGCTAGGACCCGTGCCATGGAGCGCTTTAAAGATGGTAATCAACACCTTGAAGCGCACCCGAAAGGCCACAGGTAGCCAGTGCAGCTCGCGCAGGAGCGGTGTTACATGGGAGTACCTGGAGATACCCATAATTACCCGCGCGGCCGTATTCTGGACTAGATGTAGTCGTCGGGTGCACCTCAAGGGGAGCCCCATGTAGAGAGCGTTACAGTAGTCTAGTCGGGAAGTCACGAGCGCATGAGCAACTGTGCGAAGGGCATCCCGGTCCAATAGGGGCTGCAACTGGCGTACCAGGCGAACCTGGCAGAATGCCCCCTTGGCCACGGCCGTCACATGATATTCCATAGACAGCCAAGTATCTAGGAGGACGCCTAAGTTGCATGCCCGATCTATGGGGGCTAGAAGTTCACCTCCTATGGCCAGTGATGGGATCAACTGGTTGTACCGGGGCGCCGGAAACCACAGCCACTCGGTCTTGGATGGGTTGAGTCTGAGTCTGTTCCTTCCCATCCAGCTCGGCACGGCTTCCAAACATCGGGACATCACTTCAACGGCATCGTTGGGGTGGTTTGGGGTAGATATGTACAACTGAGTATCATCAGCGTACAGATGGTACTCCACCTCAAAGCCACAGATGATCTCACCCAGCGGTTTCATATATATGTTGAACAGGAGTGGTGAGAGGACTGACCCCTGGGGAACCCAGCATGTGAGGGGTCTCGAGGTCGACCTCTGCCCCCCTGCCAACACAAATTGTGATCGATCGGAGAGGTAGGAGGAGAACCACCATTACACGGTGCCCCTCACCCCCAACCCTCCAGTCAATGCAATAGGATACTATGGTCGATGGTATCGAAAGCCGCCGAGAGGTCTAATAGGACCAGGATGGAGGAACAACCCCCATCTTTGGCCCTCCAGAGATCATCTACCAACATGACCAATGCCGTCTCAGTGCTGTGACCGGGCCAGAAGCCGGACTGGCGCGGGTCTAGATAGTCAATTTCCTCCAGGTGACGGGGAAACTGTTGTGCCACCACACTCTCTACAACCTTTGCTAGAAAGCGAAGGTTGGAGACAGGACGATAATTGACTAATAATCCTGGGTCCAGGGAAGGCTTCTTGAGGAGGGGCCTCACCACCGCCTCTTTCAAGACAGCGGGCAAGAACCCCTCACTCAAAGAAGCATTTACTACTTCCTGGAGCCAGTCTCGTGAGACCTCCCAGGATGCCAGTACAAGCCAGGAGGGACACGGGTCCAATAAACATGTAGTGGCTCTCAGTCGCCTACGTAACCTGTCCATATCGTTGGAAGTAACAGAGTCAAACTCCTTCCAAAAAGGAGTCTCAACACCTGTCTCCGGAATTCCCCCTAGACTACTTTCCATGGAGACCATCTTGTTCCGGATCTGAGCGATTTTATCCTGCAGATATTCTCCAAATTCCTCAGCTCTGCCCTGCAGAGGGGCTTCCCGCGGCCTCTGTTGAAGGAAGGAGCGGGTCACCCCAAACAGGGTGGCAGGGCGGTTCTCTGCGGATGCTATAAGAGTGGCACAGTAATGACGTTTGGCCACTCTTATCGCCACAAGGTAAGTCTTCAAATGGGCTCTTACCTGTGTTCGGTCAGATTCAGACCGTGTGGATCTCCATCTACTCTCTAGGCATCTCTTGCAGCGTTTCATCTCCCTCAGCTCCTTGGTAAACCAAGGGGACTGGGTGACTCGGCGCCGCAAGAGAGGCCGCAAGGGCGCGACCCGATCCAAGGCCCCAGCAGCCGAAGTATTCCATGCGGCCACTAGGCCCTCCGTCGGGGCACGGGACAAGGTCACAGGTATTGGCCCAAGCTCCGTCTGGAACCTTTCAGGTTCCATTAGGCGCCTGGGGCGGAACCATTTAGGAGATTCTGGTTCCGCCTCCCCGCGGTGGGGTGTAGCAGTGGGAAAGTCGAGTCGGAGAAGTGAGTGATCTGACCATGACAGGGGTATGATGGCTAAATCCCCTACACCCAGATCCCTCATCCACTGGTCAGAGACAAAAATTAAATCCAGCATGTGTCCCCCTACATGGGTGGGGCCCTGAATTACCTGGGTCAGGTCCATGGCTGTCATGGAGGCCATGAACTCCCGGGCTATTTCAGATGATTCACCTGCCGATGGCAGGTTGAAGTCCCCCAAGACTATAAGACTGGGGGTCTCCACTGCCACTCCGGTGACCACCTCGAGGAGCTCGGGCAGGGCTGCTGATACATAGTTTAATTACTACCCTCACCAGATTGACATATTCTGCCATAGACTCAGTATAGATTAAAACATCATATAAATATACCAGCAACCCTTTGTATAAATATTCATGCAGAACCCCATTTATCAGCTGCATGAAGATTGCAGGGGCTTCTTGTGGTCCAAATGGGAGGACTCTGAACTGGAAACATCCTAAGGGACAGTTGAAATTAGTCTTCCACTCATCTCCCTCTTTTATCCTAACCTGGTAATATGCTTTTAACAGGTCTAGCTTTATGAAAATTTCCTTTGCCAGATGAATCAGCATGTTTTCATTAGGAGCAGGTATAAACATTTAACCCTCTATAGTCCATGCAAGATGAAGGGATCCATCTTTCCTTTCTCAGAATAGAACTGGGACAGTTCAGTTGGATGAACCCTCATTCTAATTTTTTATCAATGATGGTCCATAGATTGCCTTACTCCCTAGGGGTCTTTGAGTATATCTTGGGTTTGAGTAATCTGCCCCCTGACAGGATTTTTATGGTACAGTCCAGGGGTGGGTTCCTGAGGGCTCGCAGGGGTTCGCGCGAGCCCTTTCGTCAAATTTCCGGATCCCAAGCGAGCCCTTTGGATCGTGGACCCGGAAGTATCTAAGGAACACGTGGCTCGCTCGTGTATCCCTAGCAGGGAAAGTTTCAAGACCCAGGCGCTTTAGTTTTGAAGCTGCCGGGCCTGCTTTCCCTGTTGGGGCGGGGGGTGGGGCGGAAGAGCGCGCTAGGCTGCACGAACCCCGCCCATCTATCACTCTGTGTTTGTGTGTGTGTGTGTGTCTGTCTCGCATTCACGCACTTAATCACTTTCTGAGACTCTCTCTTTCTCTCCCTCCCTCCCTCTCTGTCTCTGTGTGTGTGTCTGTCACTCTCTGATTCCCCACTCCCTCCCTGTCTCTCTCTGTGTCTGTGCCTCTCTCTGTCTGTCTGTCGTCATGCCCGCCCGTCCCCCGCGGAGCCTCTTCATCCCGGGGCCGCTGTGCTTACTCACCTTAGCCTGCCCTCCCCGCCGCCCGGCCGCCTGCAGCTGAGAAGCGTGTGTGTGTGTGTATGGGAACAGGGAAAGTTTTGCCGTGAGTGGCGGGGGGTGGGGTGAGGGTTTGCGCAGCTTAGCGCGCTCTTGTTCCGCTGCCCCTAGCCGGCAGGCTTTAAAGGCCGGAAGGGCTCGGCCTTTGAAGCCTGCCGGCTAGGGGCAGCGGAACAAGAGCGCGCTAAGCTGCGCAAACCC
Organism: Rhabdophis nuchalis; assembly: GCA_039707465.1. Lineage (NCBI taxonomy): Eukaryota > Metazoa > Chordata > Lepidosauria > Squamata > Natricidae > Rhabdophis > Rhabdophis nuchalis. Next base: position 98,919,399 of record CM077647.1, read on the forward strand.
CCACCCCACCCCCCGCCACTCGCGGCAAAACTTTCCCTGTTCCCACACACACACACACACACACGCTTCTCAGCTGCAGGCGGCCGGGCGGCGGGGAGGGCAGGCTAAGGTGAGTGAGCACAGCGGCCCCGGGATGAAGAGGCTCCGCGGGGGACGGGCGGGCACGACGACAGACAGACAGAGAGAGGCACAGACAGAGAGAGAGACAGGGAGGGAGGGGGGAATCAGAGAGTGACAGACACACACACAGAGACAGAGAGGGAGGGAGGGAGGGAGGGAGGGAGGGAGGGAGGGAGGGAGAGAAAGAGAGAGTCTCAGAAAGTGATTAAGTGCGTGAATGCGAGACAGACACACACACACACAAACACAGAGTGATAGATGGGCGGATGAAGGGGAGAGAGAAAGACAGAGAAAGAGAGACAGAAAGGAAAGACAGAAAAAAAGAGAGAAAGAAAAAGAGAAAGCGAGAAAGAAAGAAAAAGAAAAAGAGGGAAAGAAAGAGAGAAAGAGAAAGAAAGAGAGAAAGAGAAAGAAAGAGAGAAAGAGAAAGAGGGAAAGAGAGAGAGAAAGAAAGAGAGAGAGAAAGAGGGAAAGAGAGAGAGAAGGAAAGAAAGAGAAAGAAAGAAAGAATGTATGACCACAATTGAGCCCAAAAGTTTAGTTGTTAACCAAGACCATTGTTAAGTGAGTTTCACATTTTCCAAGCTGGCCACTCCCACCCGGTAACATGGCTGGCAAGCCACTCCCACCCAGTCACATGGCCAGCAAGCCACTCCCACAAAGCAGGCCACACCCACAGAACCTGTTCCAAAAATTTTGAAACCCACCCCTGGTACAGTCAGTGGGCCACTGGGTAGGATTGTTTTCAATCACTAAATACATCCTGCAGGTCTTCATATTCTTTGGGGATTTGAGGGCTTGCCTCCTAAATTTCCTGGGATGCAGCTGGGATCCTGCTCTTTCAGTCTCCCTCTCAGTTATCCCTAGGTTGATCATATTTCATATTTTTAACACCTCCCTCCTCCAGTAGGCTCCATTTCAGCAGCCATGCTAGTCCCAGCACTAGTGGTCTCTCCATGCCAGCAGACACTATAAAACTCAGAGTCTTGGTATATGCCCTCATTCACAACTTCACTGGTTCAGTGATGAAAATTGCTGGAATCCCCCCTCCCTGCTACAAGGCCATCCAGCTGAAAGAAGGCCATTGGCACTTTAAATGGATTGAGTCTAATCTCTAGCTTCTTAACTAGGGCAGGGTTGACCAGGCATGTGGTGCAACTTGAATCAAGGAGGCCAGTAAGCTTGCGATAAGTCTCAAGGATTGGACCACTAGTTCTATGGGGATGGTCACTGAGGTGATGGGGCCACTTACCAGGTGTCATCAGAGTTGGTATCAGTTTCCCCAGGACCCTTTGCCTTGTTATCATAGTTCCATCACCATCTCTTGGTCCCATGGCATTTCCCAGGTCCATAACAGTGGCTTGGTGGGTTTCTTTGTGAGCCCAGGATTTGGTTTTTTCACTGGACAGCTGGCTCTGCACTCAGTTATGCAGTGCCCCACCCTTCCACACTTGAAGCAAGCAGTTGAGCACTGCTATGGGCTTTGGGGGCTCATAAGTGATTTTGGAGCGTCCAAAATTTGGAGTGGATTCTCAGGGAGGGGCTTTCACCACCTATGTCCCAATCAGTGTTTGCTCCAGGCCAGGTCAATCTCCACTTTCTCTGCCATCCATGGAAAAGGGGCACCCTTGGACACAGGTGTTATGGAATTCATCACTCAGCCCATCCTTAAAGAGTTTTTATTTATTTATTTTATTTGTCAACATGTACAAGGTAACAGGTATTAGCATAGACATGGACATTTTCACATGAGATTGGTAGATATAAATAAGTATAACATGGCCATGAAAACACACAATGAGTACACATCAATGGGGACAACAGGACAGGGATGATAGGCATGATGGTGTGCTTATGCACACCCCCTTAGGAAATATGTGAGGTCTACAGTGGAGTTTAAGGTTAAAGATATGGGGGTTTGAGGAACTAACAACAGAATCAGGTAGAGTGTTTGAAGCATTGACCACTATTGTTGAAGTCATATTTTCTGCAATCGAGTTTGGAATGGTTTACTTTGAGTTTGTATCTATTGTTTGCCTGTGTATTATTGCGGTTGAAATTGAAGTAGTCATTTACAAGTAGGAAGTTATAGTAGATAATTTTGTGCATTATGCTTAAGTTCAGAATGTAGGCAGCATAGTTCAAGGTTGTCCAGGCCTAAAATTTCAAGCTTTCCCCAAATACCCCTTTGATGGCCAAATGCTAGCAAGGCACCAAGCTGATGATGGAGATCTAAGCAGTGTCCAATGCTGGAATTAATACTAAACTAAGCAACAAACAAGAATAACCAATTTGCTCTACATAGACACAAATTGCAAAATCATATTTGAGCAATAATTGTATTTCCAATTCAAATATTTAAGAAGTGTGGCTATGCTTTCAAATTTGCAGCACTCTACCTCAAGCAAAGTTGTGAAAAAGTCAGAGTAGGAAGGTAAAAACAAAGAGTTAAAGGAGTTAAGTAGACTTTATAACTGTGAGGTTTGCAATTTATCTATACACAAAATACAAAATGGCTGAAGAACCATTATGCATGGTTCTAATTAGGTTCTAATTATTAGTGCATTTTTTATACTTCACCCACATTTTGAAATTTGCACTTGGAATTGACAAAGCGCAAGGATAAAATTGTAGCAATGATGGGCTATAGTTATAGTATTGATAAGGTGACCAGGTGTCCCGCTTCTGGGGGGACATTGCCGGGTTTTGAAAATTTGTCCCGTATCCCGCCACATTTTTAAAAAGTCCCGCGGTAGCGGTAGATTGAGCGGCCAGCCGGGAACTGGCTGGATGGGGCTCGGCGGTGGGAAGGGGCTTCGTCCCCTCGGCAAAGAGAGTGGGAGACCTGCGCCGAAAGGCCTGAAAGGTGCGGGGTGTGGAGCTACAGGGTGGGCATGGCTTTGGGCTTTTTGCCCCCGAAGCGCCGAGGTGAGTCTCTGGAGGGAAGGAGAGTGAGAGCCGGGCGGGCGGAGGAAACGGAGGAAGGGGAGAGCGAGGAGTTTCTCCAGGCAGTGTGGGGGGGGAAGGCCCCCTTGAACCAGGCTGGAGCGCTGGAGGGACGGGGTGGAGGGGGGCTCGGGACGCAGAGGCTTTTCTCCCCTGGAGGAAGGCAAAGGGGTGAGGCGAGGTGGCGGCAGAGCAGTCCAGAGAAGCGGGCGGCGAGGCGTCCTGGCTGAGGAAGGCAAGGGGTGGGGAGAGCGCGATCCCTTCCTCGGCCAGGACGCCTAGCCGCCCGCTTCTCTGGACTGCTCTGCCACCGCCTCGCCTCACCCCTTTGCCTTCCTCCAGGGGAGAAAAGCCTCTGCGGCTTCTCAGGACGGGCCGGCAGCACTGAGAGCGGGCGGGGAGGGAGGAGGAGGAGGTGGTGGCAGCGCGTGCCCTCCCTGACGCCCAGGAACGCGCGCCCGCCCGCCCTGACACCCTCTGCGCACGCGCGTGCGCCGCACCAGAGCACGGCGCCCGCCCGCCCCCCCGCCCCCTCCGACGGTGTCCCGCTTTGGGATACCGAAAAACTGGTCACCTTAAGTATTGAACATCTGCCAAGAAACAGGATGTGGCATTCCGGATGAGTTGTAGATTAGATTAGATGAGCCTAGTAGAATTGAGGGCAAGAGTCACAGCAATAAGCTCATTTACTCAAAGGAGGGCTATAATATGAGCTGAAGCAGGCCAAAAGTTGGCTTCCTGTTCATAGTGCTTACCCTTCTCCCCACCCCCAGGCATTTGCTCACACTCTCAAGCAAAAGATTTTTTTTAATGAAAGACATCAAGTAGGTCAGAAATCTGGGCGGGAGAGACACAATGCTTATGACACATTTGTTTTCAAGACACAATCCTAGGAACGGGGATGAGATATTATTAATATAACTATTAATGAAATTTAAAGATAAAGTACAGATTTTAAGGAAAAAATTCTCAAAATAATTCACAATGTAGAAAATTAGGTTTCAGGTGAATGACAAGGAAAATGTCAAAATAAGTAATAATACTAGAGTTATAATTAAGCTATTATCTATTCACAGAAATGCAAAGTTGCAACCAGTGGTGGGTTCCGGCATGTCCGCACTGGTACACCCATGCCAGTAACAGAAATCGGGCATATGTTTGCATACCTGTAGAGCCAGAGGCGCCATACCAGTATGGTCCCTCCCCTGGCCTGCCCCTGCTCACTGCTCCTGCCTGCCTGGTTGCCGCTCTCTCTCTCTCTCACTCTGCCTGACTGCACCATGCTTGCCCCACCCAACCACTTCCTTTGCCAGAGTGGAGGACTCAGCTGTTGGAAGAAGCCCCAAGTTCGTTCTCTTTGACAGCCGCCTGGTGTGTAATGGGGTGGGAAGAAATCCATGCATTAGAGGGGGGAGAAAGCTGCACTTCTGCTAGGGACTGCCTTCTCCCTCCTCTAACACATGGATTTCTCCCCACTCCATTGCACACCAGGCGGCTATCAAAAAGAACGAACTCAAGGCTTCTTTCAATGAAAACATGGGGGTGGCATTTTCAGGCTTTCAATGCCTACAGCTATAGGTAGGAAGATGGGAGCACCTCAGGAGTGAAGCCTTCTGCCCCCATGAAAATAACCCCAAACCCCACTCACTCCAGTTAAATGTGCATAGGGTGATAGGGTTAATTTTAAATGGCTAGTGAGGCTTATTTGCCAGCATCCCAGCTGGCAAAACAAAAATTTTCACCAACTGGAAGGGATGTGTGTGTGAGAGAGGGGAGAGAGAGAGAGAGAGAGAGAGAAGGGAAGGAGGGAGGGAGAAAAAGAGAGAGACAAAGAGAGAAAGAGAGAGAAAGAAAGAAAAAGAAAGTGGGAGAGAGAGACCACAAGAAAGGAAGGAAGGAGGGAGGAAGGAAGGAAAGAAAGAAAGAGGGAGGGAGAGACAAAAGAAAGAAAGAGAAAAAAGAAAGAAAGAATGAAAGAAAGAAAGAAAAAGAGAGAGAGAGAGAATTTATGATTACAATTGAGCCCAAAATTTTGATTGTTAAGTAAGAGCATTGTTAAGTGAGTTTCACCACATTTTACAAGTTGACCACATCCACCCAGTCACACAACTGCCAAGCCACTCCCAGCTAGTCACATGACTGCCAAGCCACATCCACAAAATAGGCCACACACACACAGAATAGGTAGTAAAAGAATTTGAAACCCACCACTGATTGCAACCTCTAATACTAATTGAAGCATCCCCATTTTTTAAAGCTTCTATGAAAAAATGGAAGAAAGTTATGGCCTCTTTATGGGACACACTAACTCATATTAGTCAACACCTTAAAGGACTTTCCATTGCTTTTCACTGCATTTCTGAAAATATTTAAAGATACTGAAATAGTTGGCCCTTAATCCATTTTAGCACCTTGACTTTTACTTATATTAATATCTTCAGGACTTGTCGAATATTTTTCAAGTTAACATTAATTTGCTGTAACATAATATGGGATTGCATTGTTCTAACGTGCATGGGACTTTCATTCTGGCCATAACCCAAAGTTCTTAAAGCATGAGCCAATTTATCTAGAATTTTTTATTTGGGTTTGATACTTCTTTGTTTCCTTTCTCTGAAAGCTTCATCAGCTTCTTTCCCCACTTGCCCAAAGCTATCACAGCCCATTCTAGTTCCTTGTGCCACTTCAGGGGTGTGCAAAGCTTTCTGGAGTTGCTTCCCGTGGCTCTGAAATTGGATCCTAGGTGAGCCACAGATTGCCTCATTGTTATTGTAATGTTGCAGAGCATAATTTGCCAAGCCCTTAGAAATATTCTAAAGAAAATTTCTGACTTATCTACACAGGTATCTCAGGCAGCAGCCTGGCTAAATGTAGCAATAGTTATTGGAGAAAGAAATATCCATACTAAAAGGGGTGATAGAAAGGACAGGCCACCTGATTTCTATTGCCAGAATTTTATTGTAAAAGGATAATTCAGTCTAAGAAGAATGGAATCTAAGCATGTTTGAAATCCTACTTTTCATGGTTAAATGAAAGGGTTTGCTTTCGTTTTTACAGATAATTGTGCTCTCCATTATATTTCAAATATTCCTACTGTATTGTGCAAAGGAAGAGATCTGTTAGATTAAAATATGATTTCTCTACTAACAAATGTGTGAGAAATTTATGTTGAGTAACATGGTTGGTAATGCTGCATACAACATAACACAGATGCACTGCATATTGATATCAGAATAGTCATTCACTTCCCTTTGGTGAAATCTTATGGGTTTCATAATAAAGATTCTAAGTTATTTCTATTGATCAGAAATAATTAGTTTTTTCTTTAAAGTTATATGAAAACAAAGTCTCCTCTGAGATCTAGACTCATGCTTGCTGATTTCATAGACAACTCTATTTGGGGGGATGGGGATAAGTATGGAAATATTTTCAGGGGTGTCTTTTTACTTCCTAGTCTAGGCTCAGAAGCAAGGCAGGCTGGAAACTGCCAGAGAATATCAGAGCTGTAGACAAGTTTACAGTATGAGCGCTACAGAATGGCAGTATTTAGGGGAAAAAATTAAAATATCTTGCCAAATTGTTTGAATATTGTTTCCATTCATGTTATTTTAAGGGGAAATGTCTATTGATTCAATAATTCTATGTATATGCAGTTATACTATTACACTTACTACTTCTGCAAGAGGTTTTGAAGAGGCAATTTTTTTAAGTAGTTAGGTAGATAGAGGGATAGAGAGGGAGAGAAAGAGAGAAAAATACAGTAGGTAGGTAGGGGGAGAGAGAGAGTAGGTATATAGGTATATAGGTAGATAGAGGGGGGAGATAGAGAGATAGGTAGGGAGAGAGGTAGCGTGTGTAGATAGGTAAGTAGGTAGAGAGAGAGAGAGAAATAGAGAGAAATACAGTAGATAGGTAGGGAGAGAGAGTAGGTAGGTAGGTAGAGGGATAGAGAGAGAGAAATAGAGAGAGAGAGAGATACAGTAGATAGGGAGATAGGGAGAGAAGGTAGGTAGGTAGGTAGGTAGGTAGGTAGAGGGATAGAGAGAGAGAAAGAGAGAGAAAGAGAGAGAGAGAGATACAGTAGATAGGGAGATAGGGAGAGAGAGAGTAGGTAGGTAGGTAGATGTTTCCAGGTGTATTTACCCATGTGCTGGAGAAGGAAATCACTGACCACCTTTGGAACAAATCTTTGTTTCTGCAGGCACAGTACTTGACCAACGTAATTCTCATCAATCACTAAACTGCTTTCCAAAAAGGGACTTTGCACTTTGCAAACCTCCCCCAAACGGCCCGTTTTTTGCAAAAATGGGCCCGTTTTTTCCCCAAATAAAAGGCATGAATAGCCTTGGGGGGGCTTGAAGAGTGCTCCTGAGGGGGGGTCAAAAATGAGCAAAAAAATGGGGAGTGGGAGGAGCATTTCTCCCGGGGCTCCTGGAGTGCCTTTGATCCTTCGATGCTGGGATGGTCTAAAAATAGACCCAAGCCGTCCCGTAGAGACAGCATGACAAAGGGGATTCCTGAAGACCCCAGAGACGATCGCAAAGGCTCTGGAAGAGAGCGAGAAACTCTGGTTTCCCATTGTTGAAGTGTCACCCCCCTTCCCGGAGGGTGAGCGGAGCGACTGACAGTTTTTGAGAACAATGAATCAGCATGTCGTTCAGTGAGAGAATTCTTTTTTTTATTTACTTACTTATTTATTTATTTATCAAATTTATATCCCGCACCTATCTCCGGATTGGACTCAGGGCGGTGCACAGGAAAGGAATAAAATGTAAAAAACAATAAATACAGGATACTAAAAATAAATTAAATTAAATTGCACCCGTGCTAAAATTGTCAATTAAAAACCATTTCTAAAATAAGATTAAGATTTAGAGCTATGCCAAGATGGCCTTGTGAAAAAGATATGCTTTTAGAGCCCGGCGGAAGAGGTGCAGGTCCGTGATCGTGCGGATGTTGGGTGGAAGGCCATTCCAGAGGGCAGGAGCTGCCACAGAGAAGACTCTCACTCTGAAGGCCGCCAGCCGGCATTGTCCGGCAGACGGCACCCTGATGAGGCCCACCCTGTGAGAGCAGACAGGTCTAAGGGAGGTATGTGGTAGAAGGCGGTCCCGCAGATAACCAGGTCCCATGCCATGGAGCGCTTTGAAGGTGGTCACTAACACCTTGAAGCGCACCTGGAAGGCCACAAGCAGCCAGTGCAGTTCGCGCAGGAGAGGTGTTATATGGGAGTATCTCGACACTCCAAAAATCCCCCGCGCGGCTGTGTTCTGGACTAGCTGGAGCCTCCGGGCGCACCTCAGGGGGAGCCCCATGTAGAGAGCGTTACAGTAGTCTAGGCAGGGGGTGACGAGGGCTTGAGTGACCGTGCGTAGCACATCAAGATCTAGAAAGGGGCGCAACTGGCATATCAGGTGAACCTGATAAAATGCTCCCCTGGCCACGGCTGTCAGATGGTCATCCAACGACAGCCGGGAATCCAGGAGGACGCCCAAGTTGCGTGCCCTTTCCACGGGAGCTAGTAATTCGCCCCCGATAGCCAGAGATGGTACCAACTATCTATATGGTTATGCCGGAAACCACAGCCACTCGGTCTTGGACGGGTTGAATTGAAGCCTATTTCTCCCCATCCAGGCTCAACGCATTGGTCGCATTGGTGGATGATCTCTGGAGGGCACAGGATAGAGGTTGCTCCTCTATCCTGGTCCTATTAGACCTCTCAGCGGCTTTTGATACCATCGAACATGGTATCTTATTGCACCGACTGGGGTTGGGGGGTTGGGGGTGGGAGGCACCGTTTCACGATGGTTCTCGTCCTATCTCTCTGGTCGGTCGCAATGGGTGTTGGCAGGAGGGCAGAGGTCAGCCCCGAGGCCCCTCTTATGTGGGGTTCCTCAGGGGTCGGTCCTCTTGCCCCTTCTGTTCAACACCTATATGAAGCCGCTGGGCGAGATCATCCGTGGTTTTGGGGTGGAATACCACCTGTACGCTGATGTACATATCCACCCCAAACCACCCCAACGATGCCGTCGAAGTGCTGTCCCGGTGTCTGGAGGCCGTACGGGTTTGGATGGGGAGTAACAAATTCAAGCTCAACCCGTCCAAGACTGAGTGGCTGTGGTTTCCGGCACCCCGGTTCAGCCAAATAAGTCCAACACTGGCCATTGGGGGCGAACAACTGGCCCCCGTGGAGAGGGTACGCAACTTGGGTGTCCTCCTGGATTCCCGGCTGTCCATGGAGGACCATGTGACGGCCGTGGCCAGGGGGGCATTTTATCAAGTACGCTTGATACGCCAGTTGCGCCCGTTACTGGACCGGGTGGCCCTTCGCACAGTCACTCAAGCACTCGTGACATCCCAGCTGGACTACTGTAACGCTCTGTACATGGGGCTCCCCTTGAGGTGCACTCGAAGGTTACAGTTAGTCCAGAATGCGGCCGCGCGGGTGATAATGGGTGCCTCAAGGCAATCCCACATAACACCTCTCCTGCGCGAGCTGCACTGGCTACCTGTGGCCTTTCAGGTGCGCTTCAAGGTGCTGATGACCATCTTTAAATCGCTCCATGGCACGGGGCCTAGCTACATACGAGACCGCCTCCTGCCCCATACATCCCTTCGACCGATCCACTCCCACAGAGAGGGCCTTCTCCGGGTACCGTCGGCCAGGCAATGCCGGTTGGTGATGCCTAGGGGAAGGGCCTTCTCTGTGGCGGGCCCAGCCCTCTGGAATGACCTACCCCCCGAACTACGCACCACCTCGGACCTCCGCCTCTTCCGCCAGCGTCTCAAGACTTATTTATTCCAACAAGCTGGCCTAGCCCCGTTTTCTGACTTTTAAATGTGTATAAATTTTAAATTCTTAGGGTTTTATAATGGGTTTTAGCACGGGACACAATTTAATAGTTTTTAATAATATATTTTTGTATTTTGTATGGTTTTTAATATTGCCTGTGCACCGCCCTGGGTCCTTGCAAGGAGAAGGGCGGGGTATAAATTTAATAAAATAAAATTAAATTAATGAACTACGCAGCAGAGAGGTAGTGGTACAATACATCCGGTGTTATGTGGACTATCAGCAAGACAACTGGTCGGACTTGCTACCCTTCGCTGAACCACATGGTTCACAGCAGCACTGGATTAACTGCTTTCCAGATTACCAGTGGTATAGAATTTGTCCCCATGCATGAGCTGCCTAGAGAACCTCCCTCCTCCATGTCGCTGAATGAATGGATGGACACGCTGAAGAACGGATGGGAAAATATGAAGAAAACTCTAGCAGATGCAGCAAAAGCCTACATGAAGCAAGCTGATAAACACCACTTGCTCCAACCCCCCTTTCGTGTGTGGGACAAAGTTCTTGTATGTACCAAATGCATAAGATTAAGAATGCCTAGTAAGAAATTGGGCCCAACATTTCTAGGTCCATTCCCAAGAGTGAAGATAATTAACCCATTTACAGTTCAACTCAGTCTACCAATAATTCTAGGGAAAATTTACCCAGTATTTCATTGTAGCTTGTTGAAGCCAGTAATTGGGTGCAGCATAAGACCGTCCACCCAAGTTCCCCCTCTTCCTGTAGTGATAGAGGGGGAGAAACATTATGAGGTGAAAAAAAATCTTAGACTGCAGGCTGTGTAGGGGTCACTTACAGTATTTAGTGCATTGGAAGGGGTACCCTTTGTCTGAAGCTACTTGGGTGAAAAGCTGGGACCTGAAAGCAGATGTTAGTAAAACAATTCCATGATAAGTTCCCCGATAAGCGAAAGGGTTCCCCCTGGGGGGTGGGGGGAAGAGGTGGTTAATTTTGTTATTTTAACCCTTATGTTTTTCTGTTTTCAGAAAAAGTTTTTCTTCTGAGGAGAGGCCCCCTGTTAGGCCTGCAGCCAGTTCCTTTTAGGATCTTTGGCCTGCCACACTCTCTCTTATTTTACTATGCTGTTTCATTAGTGGGGAATGGGGGGGGGGGGACAGTAAGGAGTAGAATGTGTTGTTGTCAAAATAAAAAAATCCTTTCTAGAAGCCCAAGGTCATTCTTTGTCTCTGCACCTCTGCACCTGACTGGCACTAGATTGGTGGAAATGCCAGCATGGCAATGGAAGATTGGGCCATGTGATGGACTTGTGGGTTTGGGGACAAGATCATACATTTTCAACTGGGTGGAAACCCCAGGAAGCTTTCAGATTTGGGTTTCCATAGATGTACCAACAAGTCTCTCTTATTAAATTGGAACTTTGAGGAAAGCTCTGCCTTGGAGTCTGATTTAATTCTGGATGATATTTGGAATGCTGACAGCCAGCTGGGCTCAACTCCTCCCATCCCCGAGCTGTGGTCTCCAGCTCAGCATTTTGTACACACTCAGCAGGGCAATGCAGGAAACAGCACTGGACCAAGAGTCCCAGGTAGAGCAACTTGTTGACCTGGGGCTGGGGGGAGGGGAACTGGCACTGCAGCTCTGAGCAGTGGCCAGTGCGGGCTGCAATGAAGCAGAATCAGCATGGCCAGTCCTGCCCACAGGATTTCCGGACAGGATCAGGTCAGAGTTGGGTCAGAAAATCTTGCCCCACCTACCATCACCCAGGTGCCCTCACTTCCTTGAAGCATTTCTTTGCCTACCTGATTTCCAAGTCCATCACGTTTCTTGCCATTGTGCGCAGGGAAACAAGTTCGTGGGACTACTGTAAAAAATCATTCAATCAATCAATTCCAATTTTTTGCAAGAAGCTCACAAAATCCTTGTCTTTGACTGCCGACATAGAAAGGCAGAGTTGGAAATACCCTTTCTCCTCTAGCTCACCCCCTTTTGCCACCCCCAAATTGCATCAATAAAGGGAGTGAAGCCCTGCCATGCCCAGTGAGTGGGCTCACTGGGCCCTTTTGTCATCCCCAAATTGCATCAATAAAGGGAGTGAAGCCTTGCCATGCCTGGTGAGTGTGGACATGAGATGGCAAAAGGATCCCTGTCTCTCCCTATGTGCCCCAATAAAAGGCTACTGCTGCCCGGCTGCTTCCCTTTGCTGCCCTCTCTGGCACTGGAAGTCAATTGACAGACACACACCCAGTTGCTCATTCATCCCTCTCTCTTTCTCCCCTTTGCTGGCTGAGATCAGCAGGCCAGACTTGGTGAGCAGGACACACAGCTGCCACCTGGCAGGAGAAGAGCTCAAGAAATGGGCTCCCACACAGCACCTCCTCTCCATCTTCTCCCAGTTGATGGCAGAAAGTCCATGGCAGATTTGACTCACTGAATCTGGCCTGCTGATCTTGGCCAGCGACATCAGCAGCTGTGATCCCATCCTAGCCAGGAACACTGTGGGCAAGAACCGGCCACTTCATGGCTGCACAGACAGAGCCTGCACTAGTCACTGTTCGGAGCTCTAGCGCTGGACCCCCTCCCCCCAGTCCCAGGTAGACAGGTTTCTTGATCTGGGATTCATGGCCCAGTGCCAATCCCTGTGTCGCCCTCCCTGTGTGTTTGGTCAATAGGGATTTGGGGACTAGCCAGTCTGGCTGAGTGTGCACAAAATGCAGAGTTGACCAGGACTCAGGGAGGGATGTCAAGCCCAGCTGGCTTCACCCAGGAGAGGAGGCACTGTGAGGGAGCCCATTTCTCATGTTGGCCATGCAGGGTTCACCCACGGGTGTGCGTGTGTGAGAAAGACAGGGAGGAGAGAAAGAGAAACAGTGGAAATGAAACCCTTTCAATTCTTGTTACTCCCCTTTCTCTTTCTCTATCACTCTCTCATTCTCTCTGTCCATTGTTCTTTATTTCTGCTCTTTTGTGTTTATGTGTACATTGTACTCATTTGATAAATTTATAAATTTGATTTATTTTTATTATTATTTTATTATCTGGAAAAACTTAAATTTAAAATCAACTTCTTTCTCTCCCCCCCCCCCTTGTTTTCAGAGTTCTGTACTATGAATGAATGCAGTCATTGATGGGGAGAAGTAGCTAAAGAATAGCTGAAGGACAGGAATGTTGGAAAGGTACCAAGTCTTGAATCACTCTAGCTCTTCATCAAGTGCCAAGAAAGCAATCTGAATGAAAAAAGTAAAAATAATAACATTCAGTGAGCAAATCTGTCCTGCAGATTTTTAAACCTTTGAGATTATACTTGGATCACTTTCAGACATGCCATACATCTAATTTCATGTTGAAAATATTATCTCAGGTAAAGATTGAAAACAAAGTATGTTGCTTTAGAGCAAAATGTTTTTTAAACTAATTGGTAAGTTCCATCTACAAAAGTTATTGTCCCCATCCCCCTCCATTTGTGCTTACTTGTTTTACAGCTTTTACCTGTTACATTTCCAAATGTTGTGTGACATTTTTGCTCCACCAATTCAGTCTCCACATAGGCTGAAAGTATAATAAACACATGACCGTCTATAAAATATTCCCTACTTGATCTTACCGGCAATAGATTTCTCAATGCACAGCAGTGAAGAAACCCCTGCTAGGTCACACCGGAAGCTGACTTTCTACGCACGGGTGAAGAAGTATGGAGAATGTGGTATTTTTACCGGTACTAGTTAGTAGTGCAGTGGGAAATGACATATGTATTAGGAATCTGGGCCAGTGGAGCAAGCCACAGGACAGGCCACAGGTCACCCGCTCTTATGCCATAGGGTCCGAGAGGTGTGTGAGGCATTCCCCCTTGGTGTTTACACCAGAGTGCTGGGGAGGAGTGTTGCCGCACCCCTGTTTGTTCCCTAGGGCCTTCGATAGGGTGCCAGGTTCGACAACCTCCTATCCTGTGGTTTGCCGCTATGGGGGGTATGTGTTAAGAATAGGTATGTGCACCAAAGTTCCCTATAAGGAGGGATCTCCGCTTATCCGTTTGGATTGCGGAGACCCACCAGTATGGGGCTGGAAAAGAATTACAACTGTCTCCCAGTTGAAAACTGGGTGGAAAGGGACCTGCCTCATGAACAAACCTCACGTAAGCGGCTCAGCATCAAGAGTAACCGTAAAACTCGAGACACAACCACACCAGGTAGACATGGGGAGGAAAACCAATGTCAACAATGCATAACACCAGTTGGGGATATTAACGTAGTGAAGGAAAGACCCCAGTCCTGCCTACAGTTTGACTTGCTCTCCTGTGTATTTGGAACCCCAGAGCGTACTTACCTCAGGTGTAATGGCACTGAGGGGGTGCTCTGTTATCTAGAATCTCCCAATATTCAAGCTGTTCCTAAACCCCCCATGGATAAACCCCCGCACAATACCATGTGCCCGGATACTTGTACTGTTTGTCTCAACTGTCCTAAAAGAAAGAGAGATCACCACCACTTTGGTATATCACACTCATTATCACTGCCAAGGAACACATATCCCCTGCTGCTATAAGGGAACCTGGTAATCCATTTGTGACTCAAAGACCGACTGTTATGATCCTCGAATTAACCCAGCCCAAACATGGTTAATCGCCCGAGGTCAGGGGTCTAGCAGTGGGCCAATAATAGTCCAAACCCAGATTATGTCAGCTGTCAGTGCGGGAACTGTAAACTTCTGGGCAAAGTTCTCTCTTAGAAACATCACCAACACCCCACATTGGATTTGTGGTACAATGGCATATAGCACTCTTCCTGTGGGTTGGAGAGGGGCATGTACCTTAGGAGTTATCAATCCCTCCTTTCTCATGTTGCCCCTCGAACAACCTCAGGTAGTGGATGCAGACCAATGGAGTGGCAGGCACCTGGAAAGATGAGGACTGGCCCCCTGAATGAATCATTCATCACTATGATCCCGCTACATGGGCTCAAGATGGAAGCTATGGATAACAAACCCCAGTTTACATGCTAAATAGAATCATAAGACTTCAAGCTGCAGTTGAGCTCATTGCCAACGAAACAGCTCAATCCCTGAGAGTTATAGCTAAACAGAACAAAAAGTTCCGAGATGCAATCTATCAAAACCGCTTGGCCCTTGACTACCTCTTAGTGACAGAAGGGGGAGTGTGTGCTAAAGTTAACTCTTCAAACAGTTGCCTTGAGTTCGATGATATAGGGGACATCATTGGAAACAGTGCAAGGAGAATAGAACGGATTTCCCACGTTCCTGTCCAAAAATGGAATGGACTGGATCTTGGGCAACTGTTTGGTACCTGGTTTCCAAAACTCCCCGGCTTGCAAGCAGTAGTAGCATTGGTGAGCCTTATAGCTGCTGGATGTGTTATCTTGCCCTGCATACTCCCTGTTTTTATTTATACCTTATCCATGCTAACAGAACAAAAGGCTACTGCCCAGGTAATGGCTATGTGGGAATATGAAAAGCTACGACCAGAGACTAGGGGGAAGGATGAAGATGTGGCTCTTCTGGAAGTCAGAGGAGCCACACAGGGGGGAAATGAGGTAGCAACGGACGATACAGAGGCCTGAAACATTGGTCAAGTACACTTTGGTCAAGAAGTAAAAATTGCACGCTATGCTCAATATATTGCTGTATTTGCAAAATGGTCCTGCCCCAGACAGCATCCTGTTTGCTGGGTTGCTCCCACGATCTTTTCCCAGCAACTTCCCCATTTATCTTCTTGCTAGCCACAAATAGCCTCTGAATGCATATATCTTGTCGACCTAAGCAAACTGTGTCAACCGGTAGGTTTTCAAGTCCCCCACCTCCATATTTGGGCAGATGTAGGAGACCGGGAATGTCTACATCACCGAGGGTATAAGAGACAATCCTTGTCAATATTTGGGGGTTCAGACATTTTGTATGGGCTACGTGCCCATCTCTGAAACTGCACAATAAAATCTTTGCTGCTTTGAAGAGCTTGTCTGTGTGTCTTGGCCTTTTCCTACAACAACTTGGAAGCACTTCTTATATCCCTCTAGCAATTTATAAGGGAATGTTAAATTGCTAATGCAACTGGTAATCTAATGGTGATATACAATCATACAATCATTAAGAGCTGAGAGACGATCTGGAAATTCCCAGTTCTGACATCAACTGAGACTTGGGTTTTAGAAAGGAATCTAGGACAATTGAACGCAACTGCCTACCATGCCTAATTCATCCTAGGTCCCCCATGGCACCTGACCCACCTCAGACATTTATACTTGGCTGGTCTTCTGCTGGTATTCCTCTCCTGCCACTGATCGACTGGTCCTCTTCCCCCCTCCCCCGCATCCCTGATGCAGAGGGATGCTTGTCCCTCACCATTTGGCTGTGTGAGACATTTAATCATGCACCCTGGCAGCCAATCTACACATCAAGGGATGAGCAGCCTTGGGTACCAGGAAGCTGGGGGATGTGGTGGTTGCTTTGGTGTGTGTGCAAGGAGACTGGGGAAAAAGTGGTCCATGGGCAGCAGTAGAGAGCATGGGCTTCCCCTTTCCATGTGCCTTGTGCTCCAGATCTGAAGAAGTGGGGGTGGGATCCAACCTAAGCAATTTTCCAAACTACTTCAGTTGTTTTTCTCTTTCAGATTTTAATTTATTGAGTCCTTCCCAAGGATTTGTTGATTGAAATCAGATCTTTTAAGGTCTAAAATACTAGTTTGACTTTATTCTATTGCTTGGGTCTGCATTATCTTGAGTTCCAATATAACATGGACACTCTTCTCCAAAGTTTCTACTATTACAATTCCTTCTATCATTTCATCACTGTTAGTAAGAATTATTGGTAAGTTCATTATAGGTGACCCTTTTGTGTCCTTCTCCACTTTTTGGGAGACAAAGCTGTATGCTAAGTTTGTCAGGAACCTGTTTGAACACCCACACTGGAGGACACACGCTGGACTTAGTTTTTGCCTCCGGCCAGTGGTTGAGTTATCTTGGTTTAGGGGAAATAGCCGTTGAACCCCTGTCATGGTCAGATCACTCTCTCCTTCGGCTAGGCTTTCCAACCACTACATCCCACCGCGGGGAAGTGGTGAGATGGTTCTGCCCCAGGCGCCTGATGGACCCTGAGAGGTTCCAGATGGAGCTTGAGCCAATACCTGAGACCCTGACCCGCGACTCGACTGAGGACCTAGTGGCCGTTTGGAATAGTGCAGCCATGGGGGCCCTGGACCGGGTTGTGCCTTTGCAGTCTCTCACCTGGTGCCGAACCACCTTGGCTCCTTGGTTTTCCGAGGAGCTGAGGGTGATGAAACGTTGGAAGAGATGCCTAGAGAGTGGTTGGAGAGCCACCCGCTCCGAGTCTGACCGGATACTGGTAAGGTCACATTTGAAGACCTACCTAGTGGCGATGAGAGCAGCGAAGCATAATTATTTCTCCGCTCTCATCGCATCTGCAGATAACTGCCCTGCCGCCCTGTTTAGGGTGACCCGCTCCCTCCTTCACCAGAGGATGCGGGATGCCACGTTACAGGGTCGTGCGGAGGAATTTGGGTGTTATCTGCATGATAAAATCAATCAGATCTGGGACGTGTTGGCCTTCGATTGGACTAGTTCAGGCAGGCTGACGGAGGCAGGCCTTGAGAATGCTATCTGGGAAGAGTTCGATCCTGTGACTCCTGAGGACATGGACAGGATGCTGGGGCAGCTGAATGCCACCACATGTTTATTGGACCCGTGTCCCTCCTGGTTGGTACTGGCCTCCCGGGAGGTTACATGAGGCTGGCTCCAGGGAATTGTCAACGCTTCTTTGAGTGAGGGGTTTCTGCTGGCTGCCTTGAAAGAGGCGGTGGTGAGGCCCCTCCTCAAGAAGCTCTCCCAGGACCCGGCTGTGTTGGCCAACTATCGTCCTGTCTCCAACCTTCGATTTCTTGTGAAGGTTGTTTGTTTGTTTTTGTTGAAAAAAAGTTTTATTGGTTTTAACAATTTATATTAGGAAAAGGGTAAGTAAGGTAATATATAATATTTGGAGCTTCCACATCGGGTTTGATGACCGCCTCCGAGTCTTCATACATATTCAATTGAAAAAAAATTATTAAAGGGAAGGGGTACATACATTTTAAAATCATGAATTTTCATATTATTTTATACATTCAATTACTTTGTAGTATTGACATCCGTACAGGAATTACTAAAAAAAATATAACAAATTATTTTTGCGATCTGAGTCTCTTTGCTGTAGTCTCTTCCTCCTCCACCCCACCAGCAGGCGGACCCGTGGCCCCTCCCGTTCCCATCTCATCGTCATCCAGGATTGAGGAGTGTTTTTTAAGAAAGTTATGTGCCTCTTCAACTGTTTTGATTCTAACTCTTCCTCCCTCCCAGAATACCAGCATCCCTTCAGGCATCAACCACTTGAACCACACCCCCTTTTTGAATAATTTTTTAGTTAAGAAGGAATAATTCCTTCTTATATCTCTTATTTTCTTTGGGATCTGCTTCAATATGGCCACCTCGTTTTGCTGATACATCAAAGGGCCCCCTCTTTGCGCTCTCAGTATCTCTTCTCTCGTTGACCTTCTTATAAATTTAATATGTATCTCTCTGGGTACCTCATTTATTCTGACAAATGCTGAGTTAATTCTGTAAATCAAATCAATGTCCCCCCAAATAAATTCCTTATCTTTCTTAATATAATCCGCTAACATAGTAGCCATCAACTCTCGCAAATTCTCATTCAGTAATTCTGGAACATTCTGAAATCTTAAAAAAAAAGACATGGTTCAAAATCAATTTTAGACATTTGACCAGTAATATCTGTAAGTTCTTTCTTAAAATCTTTTATCTCTTCCTTCACCTCAACCACCCCTCCTTCCAGCCCCACAATTTTTTGTTTATTATTTGTTATTTCTCTTTGCGCCTCCAATAATTCCAATCTTGTGCTTAAATTGTCTTTCCGGATTTGTTGCATTTCATTCATTATCCTTTGAAACATCTCCTCTACATTTAATGGCTGAGGGCTTGGTGATTTAGGATCCTCTACTTCTGTTTCCTTCTGTAACATAGCTGAAATCTTTGGTTGTGAGGATGGGCTGGGTCTTGTAGATGCTGGAGCAGAGCTTGATTTCCCAGATGGAGGTTTCCTTGATGCCATAATTAAAGTTTTAGGTGTTAGTACGTAAGAAGAAGAAAGGGAAGAAAAAATGGCGCTGTTGGGCGGGCAGTCTGTGAAGTCCGAGACAAAAGCAGCTGGAGTTCAAATTGAGTTGCGAAGGTTATTGAGAGTGTGGTGGCACGGCAGCTCCCTCAGCACCTGGAGGAAACTGTCTATCTGGACTCACGCCAGTCCGGCTTCTGGCCTGGGTACAGCACAGAGACAGCATTGGTCACGTTGGTGGATGATCTCTGGAGGGCTCGGGATAGGGGTTGTTCCTCTATCCTGGTCCTGTTAGATCTCTCAATGGCTTTTGATACCATCAACCATGATATCATGCTGCGCCGGCTGGAGGGGCTGGGGGGTGGGGGCACAGTTTTACGGTGGTCCTCCTCCTACTTCTCCAACAGGTTGCAATTTGTGTTGGCAGGAGGGCAGAGGTCGACGTCGAGGTGCCTCATTTGTGGGGTACCACAGGGGTCGGTCCTCTCACCTCTCCTTTTCAACATTTATATGAAGCCGCTGGGTGAGATCATCCATGGTTTCGGGGTAGAGTTCCATCAGTACACTGATGACACTCAGCTATACATCTCTACCCTGCACCACCCCAACGATGCCGTGCTAGTGATGTCCCGGTGTCTGGAGGCCGTGCGAGTCTGGATGGGGAGAAACAGGCTCCGACTCAACCCCTCCAAGACCGAGTGGCTGTGGCTTCCGGCGTCACGATATAGCCAGTTGGTGCCATCTCTGGCTATTGGGGGCAAGTCATTGGCCCCTACAGAGAGGGCTCGCAACTTGGGCATCCTCCTGGACTCGCGGCTGTCTTTAGAAGATCATATGACAGCCGTGGCCAGGGGGGCTTTTTATCATGTTCGCCTGATACGCCAGTTGCGCCCCTTTCTGGATCGTGATATCAGGATAGTTATCTCATTACTAATGTAGTGAGCTTCCTGCATACCTTAGCTAACCAATTAGCAAAAAGGCAATCTTCCTCCACTTGATTGGGTGGCCTATACACATTATCATTTATACCTAAATGTTTTAGCCATAGCTTTTGGAGTATCTAATAAACACTGCTGATTGTGTGAATTTCCCAGAAATAACAATAATACAAATCCTGGATACAAGTAATATATATATTTGAGGTAAACCCTTATTTTATTTATTTATTTATTTTATTCAATTTATATACTGCCCTATTTTCCCTGGGGGAGACTCAGGGCGGTGCACAGAAAGATAAAAACCCAACAACACATACAAAATATAAAAGACAATTAAATTATTAGATCTGTGCTAAAATTTAGGTAATATAAAAGTTAAAACCGGTAAATATCAAAATTTAAAATTATACCCTTAGTCTATGTCAGGCTGGCTAGATGAAAGAAATGTACTTTTAACATTCGACGGAAGAGGCGTAGGTCCGTAATGGTACGGATATCAGGGAGCAGGTCGTTCCAGAGGGCCAGGCCCACCACAGAGAAGGCCCTTCCCTTGGGAGTCGCCAGCTGGCATTGACCGGCTGACGGCACCCTGAGGAGGCCCACTCTGTGGGAACGGACAGGTCGAAGGGAGGTATCTGGCAGGAGGCGGTCTCTCAAGTAACCAGGACCTGTGCCATGGAGCACTTTAAAGATGGTTACTAACACCTTGAAGCGCACCCGGAAGACCACAGGCAGCCAGTGCAGCTCGCGCAGGAGAGGTGTTACATGGGAGTACCAAGAGACTCCCAAAATCTCCTGCGCAGCCGCATTCTACACTAGCTGGAGTCTCCGGGTGCACCTCAAGGGGAGCCCCATGTAGAGAGCGTTGCAGTAGCGTTACAGTATTATTGACAGTATTGATTTCCTATGCATATTTTCATTGCATTCTCTTGCAAATCATGATTGAGGAAAATAGCCAGTTTAGAAAACACAAAGGAAAATACCTGTCAAGAATGTTTATATAATTTCAGTAATCAGTGCATAATTTCACTGGTGGTGAAATGTTATTATAAAACTGAAATACAGTAGTAGTTTTCAGTGATGTGAAAAACTTATAACTACATTACATGTGAAATGCAATCACTGTCTTACTAGAGGCAAGTGTACAAGACTAAGAAAAATGTCGATGGTTATCTTTAAACTTTGTAAATACTGTTTTTTTAAAAATAACATTGAGTAATCAGAAAAGTAAAGTTTTTGAAATGCAGAGGGTACCTGAAAATCTTCCACCTGGTACATTGGATACAAATACTATGCTACATTCAAAAATAAGAAAGTATGTAAATTTAGAAAAAGTATAGCAGACAAATAGCAGAAATATGAAGTAAGTACAGAAGAAGAAAAAAGGGGATCTTTTTTTCAGTGTCACTAACAAGAATTTGGAATTTACTTCAAAATGTTAAAAGAACATTGAATTTTGTAGATTTCCACTGCTAATAAAAAACAAGGAGAGCATGAATTAGATCAGGATGACAATCTTTTGTTGCCACTTGATTAAAAGTTTTTACATACTTGTTACTGTTGATTCTCCAGTTGAGCCTTTTTACCTGAATCTCTACTGTTCATATATGCAAGTGTCTAGCACTACTGCGCATGTGCGAAGATGGAGGCAAACCCCTGAGCACGTTGAGCCTCGGGTAGGCCTTTCTGGCCGTGAGGGATGTTTGCCTAGCCAAATTCTCCATCAATGGCTAGGCCCAGCAAACTACCCTCCCCGCCGCCATACTGGGGCTTTCTGGTCCCGCAGGGGTGGTGCAGGGGAGGGCAAAACAGATGGAGAGGTGGAGAGACGGAGAGGCCCGCCGAAGAGACCGGGTGGTGAATCCATCAGGTAGGCCGCCGGAAGGCCGCCGGGAAATAGGCAATGGCCGGGCGGTAGGACAGCGCTACCGGGGGTGGCGGAGGTGATTGGAGGTGGACGACAGAGCAGCGAGTGTGAGCGACGGGACTGCGCAGCGGCATAGCCATGCTCCAGCAGCCCCCTTGGCAGGCGGTTTCGGCCCACTCCGCCCCGGCCCGGCCTGAATGCCGGCCGAAGAGCGGCCGAAGAGCGGCCGAAGGTGGTGAGAAGAATGAACAGTACCGCGACCCTAATAATGGCTGTAGAATGGTCCCCCTGCCTGGCCTTATTTATGGTTTTAGAGCGGTCCCCTGTTTGGCCTATCAGTGGCCTAATGGCGGCAGCGGCTGTGGTGGCGGCGCTGTCGAGGATGGTCTCTATGGTAGAGCAGATGACGGCTTCCCAGAGACACCCGTGACGAAGCGGCAGACCTCGTCGGGGCTGGGGGTGAGAGACCTGGCCAGACGAGGCGAGTGCGGTTACAACATTTGAGCTGGGAGGAAGACCGCCATCTGTGACACTGGAGCCCGTGGAGAGGACTGCGACATCAGGCCACCCTCCACCGGATCCTGACACCTGCCTGGCCCTATTTACATCAGCTAGCCCGCTTCCTCTGCCGGTTTAAGAACGGAGGAGTAGAAGAACAGAGGACTGCGGACTCAGAGGCTCCTAAACCGGGGGCTCCACGCCAAATTGCCGACCCTCCTTTTTACTCTCTTGTCTTGAGGACCCTAGAACTATCTTACCACCTCATCTATATTCTCCTCTCCAAACTGTTGAATCGGTGAACATTGTTGATCATTTGGAACCATCTAGTCTTGCTGTTGGGAGTGTATCCCCCCCCCCCTTTTAGAGACCTTGAATGTATTTCCCTGTCAAGACCAGCAGACCTTCCTTTTTGTAATGATATTCTACCCTCCATGTATTCAAGGGCTGTCCTCCTCACCTTGTGGGAGTCCCCCCTCTCGCAGGTTTGGCCCTCAAATTTAATGAGGGCCACCTCGAGGACAGGTTGATCAACGCGGAGAGGTGGGCAAAGCGCAAGTTAAGGGGCTTTTTAAGTAGTTTTTTAAGTCGGGTTTTAAGGGGTTCCAGGGTGGTGGGTGGGTTTTCTAAGATTAGCTCAATAGGAAATACTGCTAGGCCAGTTGGCGGCGGCGATACAAAGGTTAGAGGGTCCGACATAAGAGGGGGGACAGGGGTCGTTCCAATAGAGGGCCTTCCCATCAGGACGGTCCTGGGGAGGGGTAGGTATGACGGGAGCTGGGGCCACATCAATCATCAGGGGGGGCGTACCCGCTGCTTACAAGTGGTCGCCCGCCCCGACCCCCTGAGCTCTTCCTGCAACCTGGGTGGTCGGAATTCACAGAGCCAGGGCACCAGGCTGATGCTGTGCAACGCCAGGTCCATGATCAACAAATCCCCTCTCATTTACGACCTTGTGTCAGAGGGGGAGCCGGACCTGGTGGGTATTACGGAAACCTGGCTGGGCCATGAGGGAGGAACTCCCCTCGTGGAAATGTGCCCCCCAGGTTACCTGGCACTCCATCAGACGAGGGCCCAGGGTAGGGGTGGGGGTGTGGCGGTTGTTATTAAGGAAGGTCTTAAGCCAAGGGAGACCACTGTGCCCCAGGTAGTCGGCTGCGAGTCCCTTTGTGTTAAGTGGGGTCATGGGAGGCAGTTGGGCTTGCTGGTGGTGTACCTGGCTCCCCGGTATGCATCAACAGCCCTGCCCGAGCTGCTTGAGGTGATTGCTGAGGTGGCAGCTGATACCCCCAGACTTTTAGTCATGGGGGATTTCAACCTGTCATCGGTAGGCGAGGCATCAGAGGTGGCTCGGGAGTTCATGGCCTCCATGACGGCATGGACCTGACCCAAGTTGTTCAGGGCCCCACTCACACCGGGACACACACACTGGACTTAATTTTTGCCTCCGGCCAGTGGTTGAGTAATCTAGGAATAGGGGATTTAGTCAACAAACCCCTGTCATGGACAGATCACTCTCTCCTGCAGCTTGACTTTCCAACCGCTACACCCCACCGTGGGGAGGCGGAACCAGAGACACCAAGATGGTTCCGCCCCAGGCACCTGATGGATCCAGAAAGATTTCTAAGTGAGCTTGGGCCAATTCCTGTGACCCTGACCCATGACTCGACTGAGGACCTGGTGGCCGCATGGAATAGTGTGGCCACGGGGGCCTTGGACTGGGTCGTGCCTTTGCGGCCTCTCATGCGGCGCAGATCCACCCTGGCTCCTTGGTTTTCTGAGGAGCTAAGGGTGATGAAGCGCCGCAAGAGATGCCTAGAGAGCACTTGGAGGTCCACTCGCTCCGAATCTGACCAAACACGGGTAAGGTCCTATTTAAGGACCTACTTAGTGGCGATAAGAGTAGCGAAATGGAACCATCTTGCCACTCTTATCGCATCCACAGATAACCGCCCTGCCGTCCTGTTTAGAGTGACCTGCTCCCTCCTTCAACAGAGGCTGCGGGAAGCTCCTTTGCAGGGTAGAGCAGAGGAATTTGGAGGGTATCTGCAGGATAAAATTGCTCAGATCCGGGACGAGTTGGCCTCCAATGAGATAGGTCTGGGTGGACCATCTGAGGCAGGTCTTGAGACTATATTATGGGAAGAGTTTGACTTTGTTGCTCCTGATGACATGGACAGGTTGCTGAGGCGGCTGAATGCTACCACATGTTTATTGGACCCGTGTCCCTCGGGTCCAGTCTCATACACGAGACTGGCTCCAGGCAATAGTGAACGCTTCCTTGAGTGAGGGGTTTCTGCCGGCCACCTTGAAAGAGGTGGTCGTGGGACCCCTTCTCAAGAAGCCTTCCCTGGACCCAGCATTGTTATTAAATTATTGTCTGGTCTTCAACCTTCACTTTCTTGCGAAGGTTGTTGAGAGTGTGGTAGCACAACAGTTCCCTCGACACCTGGAAGAAACTGTTTATCTGCACCCGTGCCAGTCCGGCTTCCGGCCCGGGCACAGCATGGAGACGGCATTGGTCGTGCTGGTGGATGATCTCTGGAGGGCCCGGGATAGAGGCTGCTCCTCTATCCTGGTCCTGTTAGATTTCTCAGCGGCTTTCAATACCATCGACCATGGTATCCTATTGCACCGACTGGAGGGGTTAGGAGTGGAGTGGGAGGCACCGTGTTGTGGTGGTTCTCCTCCTTCCTATCCGGTTGGTCACAATTTGTGTTGGCAGGAGGGCAGAGGTCGACGTCGAGGCCCCTCACATGTGGGGTGCCTCAGGGGTCGGTCCTCTCGCCCCTCCTGTTCATCACCTATATGAAGCCGCTGGGCAGTTGTGGGGTGGAGTACCATCTATATGCTGATGATACTCAGCTATACATATCCACCCCCAACCATTCCAGTGATGCCATTGAAGTGATGACCCAGAGTTTGTAGGCCGTGCAGGTCTGGATGGGGAGTAACAAACTCCGACTCAACCCGTCCAAGACCGAGTGGCTGTGGTTTCCGGAGCCCCGGCACAGCCAACTGACTCCAACGCTGGCCATCGGGGGCGAGTCACTAGCCCCCGTGGAAAGGGCTCGCAACTTAGGCATCCTCCTGGATTCACAGCTCTCCTTGGATGACCATGTGACAGCCGTGACCAGGGGGGCTTTTTACCAGGTTCACCTGGTACACCAGTTGCGCCCTTTCCTTGACCGGGACACCCTCCGCACAGTCACTCAAGCACTCGTTATGTCCCGCCTGGACTATTGTAATGCTCTCTACATGGGGCTCCCCTTGAGATGCACCCGGAGGCTCCAGCTGGTACAGAATGCGGCCGCGCGGGGGATTTTGGGAGCTTCACGGTGCTCCCACGTAACACCTCTCCTGCGTGAGCTGCACTGGCTGCCGGTAGCCTTCCAGGTGCGCTTCAAGGAGCTGGTGACCATCTTTAAGATGCTCCATGGCATAGGGCCTAGTTATTTGCAGGACTGTCTCCTACCACGTACTTCCCTTCGACCGGTCTGCTCCCACAGGGAGGGCCTCCTCAGGGTGCCATCAGCTGGTCAATCCCAGCTGGCGATGCCCAGGGGAAGGACCTTCTCTGTGGCGGGTCCGACCCTCTGGAATGGCCTACCCCCCGAACTTCATACCATCACGGACCTTCGCCTTTTTCGCCGCTCACTAAAAACGCACTTTTTCCACCTAGCTGGCCTAGCTTAGAGTTAGATTTTAGTCTGTATTTTAGCTTAGATTTTAGAATTGAGGATATTTTTAGTGTATGGGTAGAGATTTTAATATTTTTAGTTTAACTTTTAGCACAGGCTATCCTAATTTAATCGTATTTTATCATTGTATTGTATTCATTGTTGTTGTCGTGGTATTTTTAATTCCCTGTGCACCGCCCTGAGTCCATCTGGAGATAGGAGCGGTATATAAATCCAATAAACTGTAACTGTAACTGTAACTGCATGAACAGAAAATATGCAGTGCTTTTCTTCCATTCCAAATCACTTTTAATTCAAAAGGTATCTCTTACTGTATATTTTCATTTCTTTTTTTAATACGTTTTTTTATCTTTTACAAACATATCAGTGTAGTACCTGAGTATCATACATTTCATACTAGAAAATTAGTATTAATCACATTTGTTTCATTTAACAAGCATATATAATGCTATACAACTTTATATTAAATTATAATCTTTCATTGTTGGGTTATTTAATATTTCAATGTTATTTTTATACCAGTCACCCTATCTTAATTATCATACCTTTTAATATGGGTAAAATCTTATCAATATTTGTTACATTTAACAAACATATAACTAATATAGTGGTGGGTTTCAATTTATTTTACTATTGGTTTGCTCAAGGGCACACATGCGCGATGCTTCTGCACATGCGCAGAAACATCTGGGTGGGTGAGTGGAGCCTCCCGTTACTGCCACTACCAGTTTGTTTGATGTGGGGCAAATTGGCAGAAACCACCTTGGAACTAATATGAATACCAACATTTATATTACATTAAGATCTTCCTATATTGCTTATTCGACTTATTTAGTTATTCAGTATTTCAATGGATTGTTTTTATAGCAATCATCATATTCTACATAATAGAGTTGAGTTATTATTAATCATATTTGTTACATTTAGCATACATATGCATATTCATATTGAATATTTCATTTTTTGTTTAGTCAGTGGTTCTATACATAGTTTTTATGCCAATCCCCATATTATTTAAATTCACTTATTTCACTTATCTTTGTGGAGTGAAAAACATACTTAAGCAGTATGAAACTAAAAAGAAAAAGAAAAGAGTGCAATAGACATTACCAAAGTAGTGCATATTAGCATTTAAGTCAAATAAGTAGTAAACAAAGCAGCAAGATGTTGCTGTTAACTGGGTATTGTTTATAGCCATGATGGTAAACCTATGACACATGTGCCACAGGTGGCACGGGGAGCCATTTGTCCAGGGCATGCGAGACATTGCCCTGTCAGCTGGCCAGTGCACATATGCGCACTGGCCAGCTGATTGCAGCCTTTTGAGGGCATTTTTCACCCTCCGGAGTGCGAAAAACCAGCCCTATGGGCAAACCGGGAGTTCAGGAAATAACTTCTGGTTTGCTTGTAGGGTGGGGTTTTTTGCCCTCTGAAGCCTTCAGGAAAGCCTCCTGAAGACCCCTGAAGGTTCTGGAGAATGAAAAACAGCCATATGAACAAACCGGAAGTCTGTTCCCGAACTTCCAGTTTGCCCATAGGGCCAGTTTTTCATGCTCCAGAGGGCTTCTGAGGTGGGGGACTGTTTTCACCTTCCTCAGACTCCTATAAAGCCTCTGGAGCCTAGGGAGGCTGAAATAAGCACACAAAAAATGGGGGGAGAGCTAGTCATTCACGCATGTGCACGGGGTCATGCGTAAAGCATTATGGATGTGGCACTCTTGCACATGACCCCCCTGCGGTCTCCCTGCTTTTGGCACATGAGCCAAAAAAGGTTCGCCATCACTGGTTTATAGTATTCTCCTGCACTTCTCATTAACACACAAATAAAACTTTGGAAACCCATGCATTAAAAAATGCTTTGTGATATTCAGATATTGTTCCCTATTTATCAGTCATGTATGAGCAAATTAGTGTGTGACATTTCCAAAAGATGACCTAATTAATTTATGAGCCTTGAGACAAATTTTAAAAGAAATCCAGTCATTTATTAGGATCAACATTTTGGCATGTTCTTCTGTGGAGCCAAAACTGATTTCGGGTTAATGGTCTTTGCACCTTACCCCTGTCTCTCCCCTCCCCTCAGTCTGTGTCATAAATCATATCCACCAATGAGGTACTGCAGCAGACTGTGAACTTTGCAGCCCACATACCAGCTGTAGAAATATGAGATCCAACTCTGGCCAAAGATATGCATGAAATTCTCCTCCCTTTTCTGTCTATTTGATAATAGCCATGGAAATGCTGTACAAGTTGACATAGTGTTGTATAAACAAATGCTGTAGGAGAATTGACTGTACTATGATTAATTTAATAATACTCTTTATTTTGAATGAGTGTAATATACAGTATAACATTGCAATAAATAGGTTGCTAACAACAAACTCAAGAACAATGTCTTAATTGATATGTACAGTAAATTTAATGAAATCTCAAATTCCTAGAACTGACTGATTGAGCATGTTCCAGAAATGCCTGAACTGAAGCAGGGCTCTTCTAAGAAAGATTTATTCAAATTTAAACCTTCCCCAAAACTCACTAATGATTCAATATCATGTGGGCACCTATAGTTTCCTCAGTCACAGTCATTTGTTGATGTCTGGTCATAATCAATATAAATAATGGAGATTAACATTTTAAAATAGAAATCAACATTGGACTCCAATCAAGAGCCTCTGAATTATTCTGAAATAAACTGAGCTTTTTCTGAACTTCCAAATTATAGTTGAACCTGTAGGACATTAGCACCTACCCCTCTCCTAGAAAAATGAAATATTCTAGGAAATATTAAAAAGGTAGAATATTATATTTCCTTGGATGAGAAATGGAGACGTGTTTTTTAGGGCAGGAAGCAGATTCACTCTTAATAGCCCCCACCCTCCTCAATAGGTGACTGCACTTAAGAGATAAAGAGATAGCTAGGTCTATTATAGGAAAATGCCCTCACCCAAGATCCAACAAAGGTAGGATTAGACATCTAGCAAAGGAACTCACCACATGGCACCTGGGAAGATTACATCACCCAGTAAGGCTCAACCAAGTCTGGGACACAGACAATCTACAAAGTTACCCCTGCATGGCCCCATGGAAGTCTGACAACCAATCAGAACACAAACTCAACTTCAAAGCCCAACAAAGGGCATAAAATCCAGGCACTCTCGGCTTCTGATGGTTGAGACGAGTGTGGGAAAGAAGATCAGGGCTCTGACTTCTTATCTCAATCTACACGTTTGGAAGACCCCTCCAAGGGAACACTGATCTTGGAGAGATCAGTAATTCAACCCAGAACTTAAAAGAAAAAGAAAAAGTGGTGAATGAACTGATTGCATTAATAGTTTAGTGAAATAAGTTACAATTATATACAATATCTATATATAATATTTTAAATACCTATAAACAAGTACTCAAATCAATATTTATATTTATAAACAAGTAAGTGGAAAACTTGTGGATATCCTTATATATATGTCTATGGTTATAAATGCCTATTTGAGTTAAATTGCAGTAATCACACTAAGGATATAATGAAATAATCGCACTTTTAAGATATAGTACTGTTGATATGAATGAGCATTGAGGCTTTCTCTCACTGTCCTTCTCCTCTCTGTTTGCTTTCTCCTTTTTTACTATTACCGGTTATTATTGAATAACTTAGAGATATATATAGACATTATTTAAGTTGCTTATACAGCTTTAGGACTACTGTTTGTAGATTAATATAGACAGAACAAGCTAAGTTAAGGAATTATCTAAAGTGGGGAGGGAGATATTGGATGCTAATTTGGGACAACATATATAAGATACTAAAAGAACAAGATAAAAATTTTAAAGAGATGGCAAATATTACAACAACAGCACTAAGAACTGGGAAAAAGACAATTGTAAATCCAGTGACAAAGGTATTGATTGCTTCTCCAGCATCCCAAAGGTCAACAGAAGAAATGGCTACAATGGGAAAACCAAATTCCAGATCGAATATCAAAAATGTGCAGGCAGCATTGCTAACTATCCAAGAAACTATGATTAAGTTTTAAGAGGCAGTAGCTAAAATCCACAGAGAATTGAACGGATATGAATGAAATGAAAATAGAGATGAGTGAAATGAAAAATGAACTTAAAAACAACATACAGAAATTAGATAAAATGGGAATTATACAACAAACACTGGAAAAAAATGAACAGTCAATAAAAGCAGTAGAAAAAAGAACAGAACAAACAGAGAAGAAACTAGACTTAGTTAAACAGCAGATGAAAACATCAAGCAAAAACTTAGAAGACTCCCTCATCCACCTGGAAATGGACCGTGCAGCATTTTACCTTTGATTCCAGAATGTAATAGAGACAAAAGAGGAAGATTTACCAATGATAATGTCAGGATTAACAGCTGAGATGTTAAAAAGACACAAGCATGAGATTCTAATACACAGGGTATATACAGAGTAAGCACCAATTATGCCAGAAGACTTCGATTGCCTAGAGAAGTACACATCAGATTCGCAAGGAAAAAAGTAAGAGACATAATTTATAGAATAACAAGAGATGAGCTGATGATGTACAAAGGGAAAGAGATACAAACCCTGAAACAAATCCCACGAAGAGTGAGGGAGCAAAGGAGAGACTATTGATTCCTGGCGACACAACTGATTTAGCGAAATATAATATTTAGGTGGTTGGTACCTGAAGGGATGCTGGTAACCTGGCAGGAGAAAAGGATTAAAGTTGACAATCTGGAGAAGGCACAGGATTTATATGAGCAACTAGTAGGCCTGGAAGAGGAACAGAGCAGTAAAGAGGAGATGGAATATAGAAACCAGGAAGAACGACAACAGAGAATAATGGAAGGAGAACAAGGAGAAAGTAGTAGGGAGGAGGAAGAGAGGAGGAGAGGAGGAAGTGAGATCAAAAACAAGGAGCCGAAAAAATAAACTAGAGTTAATAAAAAACAAAGGCAGGTAGAAAATTAGGAGGATGGAAAAAGAAATTCAATTATTGTCATTAATATTAATGGTTTAAATTCGCCAACAAAAAGAAAGTGTATCTGGGCAAAATTAATAAAACAAAAGGCAGATATAATATGCTTATAGCAAACACACATTAAAAAACAAGATATTAAATACCTGGAATGTCCTAAATTAGGAAATTTATATGCAGCATCAGCAGAAGAAAAGAGAAAAGGGATAGTGATATATGTTAAAGAGGGAATAAAGACAACTTTAATTTATGCAGGCCCAAAGCGAAGAATATTAATGATAAAGATATGGATAAATAAAAAATCAGTACTATTGGTAGCAATATATGCCCCAAAACGAAAATCAAAAGGACTTTTATAAAAAATTACACGAAAAATAAGAGAAATTGGATTGAGGAATATCTGTATAATAAGAGATTATAATGCCATAGTAGGCAGGAAAAAGGATTACATTAGTGACAAAAAAAACCTAAAACTAAAAACAGTATTACCAACAACCTGTTTGAGATGATGGAGGAGCTAAACTTAATAGATAAAAGTTTTTTTTTTTACTGAATTGAATAAGATTATATTAAAATTTATATGGCAAGGGAAGAAAGTCAGGATAAAGTTGAAAGCTCTACAGGATGACAGAAGCAGAGGTGGTATGAGACTCTCTGACTGGGAGCTTTATTACAAAGCAGCAGACTAACATGGATCAGGGATTGGATAAATTTAAAAAATAAAAGAATACTAACATTAGAGGGCCACGGTTTGCAAATGGGATGGCATTTTTTCCTATGGGAAGAGGGTAAAAAGAAACAAAAATACTTTCACAGACACTATATTAGAGATGCACTGATGCAGATCTGGAATAAAATTAGAGAAAACCACTAAATGAAAATACCGACATGACTTTCCACTATGGAAGCCATGACACATCCCAATACACTAGATCTATCAAAAATGGTTAGATAGAGTGAAATTTTAGACATCCAAGGAAATTTGAAAACAAATCAGGAATTAAAGGAGCAAAATATATAGATTGGTGGCCATATCTCCAATTACAATCGAGATACAAAAAAGTGTAAAAGAATATAGAATATACACAGAATTACAACAAATAGATAAAATTTTAATCACCCTGGAAAATAAATTCATAATGAAAATTTACAAATATTTATTAGAAGTAACATTAGAAAAAGAAAAAGTTAAAGATTGCATGATAGCGTGGGCCAAAAACTTTGGTTACAATATAGATCTAATTGATTGGGAAAGAATTTCCCAATCAATCAACCCCTCCTGTTTAACATCTACATGAAGCAGCTGGGTGAGATCATCCGTGGTTGTGGGGTAGAGTACTATCTGTACACTGATGATACTCAGCTGTACATAACTACCCCCAACCACCCCAATGATGCCATCGAGGTGATGTCCCGGTGTCTGGAAGCCGTGCGGGTCTGGATGGGAAGCAACAAACTTCGGCTCAACCCGTCCAAGACCGAGTGGCTGTGGCTCCCGGTGTCTCGGCATAGCCAGCTGATTCCATTGCTGGTCATCAGGGGCGAGTCACTGGCCCCCATGGAAAG
The DNA here is from genome assembly GCA_039707465.1 of Rhabdophis nuchalis. Taxonomy (NCBI): domain Eukaryota; kingdom Metazoa; phylum Chordata; class Lepidosauria; order Squamata; family Natricidae; genus Rhabdophis; species Rhabdophis nuchalis. The sequence continues at coordinate 98,951,943 of CM077647.1, forward strand.
GGCTTGCAACTTAGGCGTCCTCCTGGATTCACGGCTGTCCTTGGATGACCAGGTGGCGGCCGTGACCAGGGGGGCTTTTTACCAGATATGCCTGGTACACCAGTTGCGCCCCTTTCTTGACCAGGATGCCCTCCGCACAGTCACTCAAGCGCTCGTTACGTCCCGCCTAGACTACTGTAACACTCTGTACATGGGGCTCCCCTTGAGGTGCATCCGGAGGCTTGAAGCTCCCACGTAACACCTCTCCTGCGCGAGCTGCACTGGCTGCCGGTGGCCTTCTGGGTGCGCTTCAAGGTGCTTGATACCATCTTCAAATCGCTCCATGGCACAGGGCCTAGTTATTTGCGGGACCATCTCCTGCCGCATACCTCTCACCGTTCGATCTGCTCCCATAGTGAGGGCCTCCTCAGGGTACCATCCGCCGCTCAATGCCGGCCAGCAGTGCCCAGGGGAAGGTCCTTCTCAGTGGCAGGGCCATCCCTCTGGAACGACCTACCCCCCAAACTTCGGACTATCACGGACCTTCCCCTCTTTCGCCGCTCACTTAAGACGTATCTTTTCCATCAAGCCGGTCTAGCTTAGAGCTTAGAGCTCTGATATAATTCAATCTTAGCCAATGAGTAAATGTATTTTAGAATTTTAATGGGAATGTTTTAGCACAGGTCCTTAGTTTAATTCATTTTAGATATTATTACTGTATTTATTGTTAATTATTGATTTTAACTCCCTGTGCACTGCCCCGGGTCCATTTCGATGGAGAAGGAGCGGTTATATAAATTGAAATAAATAAATAAAAATAAATAAAATTTGGAACACAAATTATAAACTAACATGATCAGTAGCACTTAAAGAAAATATGTACATAATGTTCTATCACCAACTGGATTGGCTAAAATGTACCCAGACATGAATCCGACCTGCTGGAAGTGTAAAAAAATACAAGGGACTTTTTTTATCACATATGGTAAACCTGCCCGGAAATACAAAAATATTGGACAAAAATTTGGAAATGGGTACAAGAAATTACAGGAGAACAGATAAAATACAAACCCGAAATCTTTCTGCTGGGAATAATCAAAGGGAAATATATAAAGAAAATTAAGTACATATTAACACATCTGCTAACCACAGCTAGAATAGCATTTGCCCAATGCTGGAAACAAAATAATATCCCCTTGGACGAATTAGTAATACAAAAATTTTGGATTGTGCAGAGATGGAAAAATTAACACTAAAATTAAACGATAAAGAAGAATCTGAATATTATGAAATTTAGAACAATTGGTAGAAATGGTGGCAAAACAAGAATAAAATTAATTAAGCTGAAAAACTATATAGCCATACCCTTACTGGGATTTGAAACAGGGCTGCATGCTCCACCCCCACCCTCCCATATTTGGGAATACCAGGGTGTTTTGACATTATATATATATATACTTACTCTCCTAGCTCAGCTGACATAGGCAGAGAACCTGTGTAAGTATATATATATATACTTACTCTCCTAGCTCAGCTGACATAGGCAGAGAACCTGTGGCTCAGTGGCTAATACAACTGCCTCATATGTAATACAGCCCTGGTTCAAATCCCAGTAAGGGTATGGCTAGCTGATGACAGCTAAATAGCTTGAAATAGATCTATACTAATCTCCCTTTATTTATCAGCACAAATGTAACACACACACACACACACACACATATATAACTGTGTTTAAAGGTGTGTAAATATAGAAGCAAAAATATATACATGTACAGGTATGATGACATAATATTGTTGATATAATGACTGTAAGGTGTTGTAGAAGGAAAATAATAATACAAACCTTTTTAAAAAACCCTGGCACTCTCAGCATCTCTGCCCTTTTTTTCTTCACCCAAGATTTTCAAGAAATATGATCCTGTTCATCTATAAACTGACTTTCCAAGCAACTTCCATGAATCCAATGTCTTTTTCCTGCCTTGGAACTGTTGGAAGAAATGTCCTTCTGGGTTCAGCTCCAAGTGGGCCTCCCTGTTCAGCCTCCCGTCTCTGTTTCCTGTTCCTGTGTAAAAAATGTATTCTGATTGGTTGTCAGACTCCCATGGGGCCATGCAGGGGCAACTCTCTAGGCTTTGTTTTGAGTCCAGGTTTGAGTTTCCAGATGCCATGTGGTCAGTGGGGTAAAGGGCTAATACTATCATGCCTTAATCCCATCACTCTGGAGCTGAAGGGGAGAACTCTTTATTATGTAGAATAGACTGGCTTGGGCATCTTAATGGCCCATTAAGGAAAGTGGGAGCTATTGAGAGTGAGTCTGTTTCCTACCTAAAAACATGTTTCTCCATTTCTGATCCAGGGAAATATGATATTCTGCCTTTTCTATATTTCCCTGGATATTTCATTTTTCTAGGAGAGGGCTGGGTGCTAACTTCCTACAAAACCTAACCATTGGAAATCCTTACTTATATATAATGATGGAGGAGGGTCATATGTTTAATGTGAAAATACATATGTCAAAAATATAATTTACCTCTGAAATGCTGGAGGCTTTGAAGGTGTTTTTTTACTCAGTAGATGCACCGTATTATTTTTAATATCTTCTTGAAATGCATTATAAACTTGAAAGTAGATGAGATCAGGCTTGATAGTATCTCACAAATTCTATGAGTATTACCTTATTTTTGGAGTATAAGCTGCACCTTTCCCCCCCCTAAAAGAGGGTGAAAATTTGGGTGCATCTTATACATTGAATGTAGCCCCAACCACCCACCGGCCCCAACCCTTTGGTCTCTGTCTCCCAGCAATTTACCTCTGCAGCAAACAGGGGCTTGCGGAGGCTTCAATAAGCTATAGCAATCCCTGCAGCCTGTAACAGCTGATGATCCTGAGAAACTGAAATTAAAATTTGCTGTTTGCTCCATGTGGTAAATTGCTGGGAGGCAGATTCTTTTTTCTTGTGCTAGTCAGGCTGTTTGCTGCAAGGAGGTAAGTCAAGAACTATAAATGCCTATAGAATGTTCAAATTATTAGACTTATTTTTTAAAGACTGCTTTATTATTATTCTAGACAACAAAATGAAGAAGCTTTTTAAAATAAATGCTTGATCTGAAGAGGCCTGGTGCTATTGTTTTAAAAAGTGCTATTGTTTTAAATAGCAGAGAATAGCTATACTGCCAGAAAGCACATCAATTTAACAGTATCTGTACAAGTATAGTCTGAAATATAACACTACAAAAAGTGCATATTGTCTGTACTGTTTGTTGTAAGGAGGAAAATTCCTGGGAGGCTGAGGCAGATATTTTTCCCTTGTTTTCCTCCCCAAAATCGAGGTGCATCTTATTATTCAGAGCATCTTATACTCTGAAAATTATGTAAATTGATTGGAATTCCCAAGAAAGGCTAGATTTTAGAACAAGCATCTTCCACATTTTTAACTTCAGCTGATATGCAGTTGCTTAGTTTCTGTTCAAAATGTCTATTGGAAATGAATTACTCAGAAGATGTCTGGCAAATATTATCCATTGAGTATGAATGATATAGCCAACATAATGTTGTGATGATCTAATTTGGTTTTGGTTGCTGTATTAATGAAAAGGCTATAACAAAGTGTGGCTGAGACAGCCATTCAGTAATATCTGGGTGTCCACATTGTTAACAGTTACATAATTGATTTAGTGCTGCTGCTGCAATTGAAGGAGTGAAATTTAATTGCTTTTGTTTTACATAAACTGTGTGGCTGCAGGCATATGAGCTCCATCTGGAAATGCTGGTTCAATCACTTCCTTCAGGCCCCTTTCATTTTTTGAGCAACTTGTTTTCTACTGTGATTTGTTTAACAAATGCATGTTTACAGGGTAATGATAGTGCTCAACTTGTAATCATTCATTGAGTGACTGTTCAAATTGTTGGAAGAAATTTCCCTGGTTCATTCCCAGCTAAGAAGCAGTCACTGATGCTGATAAGAAATAGACATGGAAGCAGTTGCCATAAAAGGGATCTTTTAATTCAGGAAGGCAAGAAGAGTAGTGACACAGCTCAAGTATTGCAAGCAAACTTGGAAGTGTGACTCTGAGCCTTTTATTCTTAATTCTCTTTTGAAGTTCCTGCAGCTTGATGGGTTTATTTGTGTGCATCTAGTTAAAGTGATTGCCCTGGATCCTATCTTCCTGCCTTAATGGGTTCCTGGGGCTTTTGTCCTTCCTTTTCTGGGGATTAATTCTGCCAGGAAAGAGAAAAAACGAGTTCCAGGGGAGTTATTTTTAACCTGATTGCCCGTTATCTTAATGGCTCTACTTAAGTATTTCTATTGTCAGCTCTGTTAGCAGGGCTACTCGGAGATTTTCTTTCAGCTGATGCTTCTTGGTTTTCTTAAAGGGGGAAGGACCAGCTAGAGTTTCTTGGCACTGTTTTCTGAGGTCTCTGGTCCTGTGAGGTTTCTGGCACTATCCTTTTGGGGTATACTTACCACAGTAGTTACAACAGCACTCAAAAAGTGATTTATGACAATTTTTCATACTTACAACCACTGCAGCATCCCCACGGTCAAGTGATCAGACTCAGATGCTTGACAACTAGCTCATATTTATGATATTTGCAGTGTCTCAGGGTTATGTAATCATCTTTTGCAACCTTCTGACAAGCAAGATCAATGAGGAAGTCAGATTCTCTTAACAACTATGTTACTATGTTAACAACTGCAATGATTCACTTAGCAACTGTGGCAGGAAAGATTGTAAAATAGAGCAGAACTCAATTAACGAATATCTTGCTGACCAGTAGAAATTTTGAGCTCAGTTGTGGTTGTATTTCAAGAACTATCTGTACAATTCACAGACTAAATATGGTTTAACACTGTGAAAAACAATGGTTCTGAGACATCTTCCACATCCCAGAGTTCTGAAGGAGTTGGCAGATGTTACCTCAGAACCATTTTTTCATTTCATTTCATTTTATTTATCAAATTTATATCCTGCACCTATCTCCGGATTGGACTCAGGACGGCGCACAGGAAAGGAATAAAATGTAAAAAACAATAAATACAGGATATTAAAAAAAATTAAATTAAATTTCACCCGTGCTAAAATTGCCAATTAAAACCCATTTCTAAAATAAGATTAAAATTTAGAGCTATGCCAGGCTGGCCTCGTGAAAGAGATATGTTTTTAGAGCCCGGTGGAAGAGGCGCAGGTCCGTGATCGTGCGGAGATCGGGTAGTAAGCCATTCCAGAGGGCAGGAGCTGCCACAGAGAAGGCTCTCGCTCTGGGGGCTGCCAGCCGGCATTGTCCGGCAGAGGGCACCCTGATGAGGCCCACTCTGTGAGAGGGGACAGATCTAAGGGAGGTATGTGGTAGAAGGCGGTCCCGCAGATAACCAGGTCCCATGCCATGGAGCGCTTTGAAGGTGGTCACTAACACCTTGAAGCGCACCTGGAAGGCCACAAGCAGCCAGTGCAGTTCGCGCAGGAGAGGTGTTATATGGGAGTATCTCGACACTCCAAAAATCCCCCGCGCGGCTGTGTTCTGGACTAGCTGGAGCCTCCGGGCGCACCTCAGGGGGAGCCCCATGTAGAGAGCGTTACAGTAGTCTAGGCAGGAGTATCATCTTTAAAAAATCCTGGAACACCTAGCAAATATCTGAGGACTGAAAAGGGGCTCATGCTATTCCCAACTTCAAATAAGGTGGGGGGAGGGACCAGACTCAGGAAACTACCATATTTTTTCAGAGTATAAGATGCACCTTTTTTCCTCTAAAAAGTGTCTGAAAATCTGGGTGCGTCTTATTCATTGAATACAGCATTTTTGGCCTCCTGAAACCCCACCCCTTCACCAAAATGGCCATGTCTAGCCTTATGGAGGCTTTCAGAGATCTACTGGGGACTGGGGAGGGTAGAAACAAGCAAAAAAATGGGCTGTGTTTTTGCTCCCCCAGCCCCCAGCAGAACTGGTTGCCTAGAGACTGAATTGAAGGAAACTTGGCCACGCCTCCCTTTTCATTCGGCTCCCCAGTTTATTCAATGAAAGGCATGGCCATTTCGAGAGGCAGAAACACATGGAATGTCCAGCTAACTTCGAAACCATTCGCCAATCATGACCCTGGATCGGACCATAAATGAGTGGGGTTGGATTGTCATGCAGCGCACCGAGAATGACTGTTCAGGTAAGTACAACGGTCTTTCTCCAGTGCACTTCTAAAAGAATCCAAAGGAATAGAATAGAATAGAATAATTTTATTTATATACCGCATCCTCTCCCCAAAGGGACTCGGAGCGGTGCATAGGGAAATTTAAAAATATCAATAAATATACATAAATAGAATAAATAAAAGACAAATTAAACGAAGATTATCCCTGCGCTAAAATCCCCAATTTTAAATTACCAAAATCCCCTAAACCCTATTAAAAGACGGGAGACTAACCTAGGCCGGCCAAGCAGAAAAAGTGTGTTTTCAGTTTTTGACGGAAGGAGCGGAGGTCCGTAGTTGTTCTAATTTCGGGGGGAAGGTCGTTCCAGAGGGCTGGGCCCGCCACAGAGAAGGCCCTTCCCCTGGGCGTCGCCCGCTGGCAGAGCCTAGTGGACGGCACCCGGAGAAGTCCCTCTCTGTGGGAGCGAATCGGCCGCAGGGATGTATGGGGCAGAATCCGATCCTGCAGATAACTAGGTCCCGTGCCATGGAGCGCTTTAAAGATGATAACTAGCACCTTGAAGCGCACCCGAAAGACGACAGGTAGCCAGTGCAGCTCACGCAAGAGCGGTGTTATGTGGGTAAACCTTGAGGCTCCCATTATTGCTCGCGCGGCTGCATTCTGGACAAGCTGAAGTCTTCGGGTGCACCTCAAGGGGAGCCCCATGTAGAGAGAATTACAGTAGTCCAGTCGGGATGTCACGAGGGCATGAGTGACTGTGCAAAGGGCATCCCGATCCAATAGGGGCCGCAACTGGCGTACCAGGCGAACCTGGTACAACGCCCTCCTGGCCACGGCTGTCACTTGATCTTCCATGGACAGCCGGGTATCCAGGAGGACGCCCAAGTTGCGCGCCCCATCCACAGGGGTAAGATGTTCGTCCCCTATGGCCAGTGATGGAGTCAACTGGTTGTACCGGGATGCCGGGAACCACAGCCACTCAGTCTTGGACGGATTGAGTCTGAGTCTGTTACTTCCCATCCAGGCCCGCATGGCTTCAAGGCACTGGCACATCACCGCTACGGCATCGTTGGGGTGGTTTCGGGTAGATATATACAGCTGCGTGTCGTCAGCGTAGAGATGATACTCTACCCCAAAACCACGGATGATCTCGCCCAGCGGCTTCATATATGTGTTGAACAGGAGAGGCGAGAGGACCGACCCCTGAGGCACCCCACATGTGAGGAGTCTCGAGGTCGACCTCTGCTCTCCTGTCAACACAAATTGCGATCGACCGGAGAGGTAGGAGGAGAACCACCGCAGTACGGTGCCCCTCACCCCCAACCCCTCCAGCCGATGCAATAGGATACCATGGTCGATGGTATCAAAAGCCGCTGAAAGGTCTAATAGGACCAGGATGGAGGAACAACCCCCATCTCTGGCCCTCCAGAGATCATCTACCAACGCGACCAATGCCGTCTCGGTGCTGTGCCCGGGCCGGAAGCCGGACTGGTGCGGGTCCAGATAATCAACTTCCTCCAGGTGACAGGGAAACTGTTGTGCCACCACACTCTCAACAACCTTCGCCAGAAAGCGAAGGTTGGAGACCGGACGGTAGTTAACCAATAATGCTGAGTCCAGAGAGGGCTTCTTCAGGAGGGGTCTCATCATAGCCTCTTTAAGGGAGGCAGGCAAGAAACCCTCACTCAGAGAAGCGTTGACAACCTCCTAGAGCCAGCCTCGTGTCGCCTCCCAGGATGCCAGTACAAGCCAGGAGGGACACGGATCCAATAAATATGTGGTGGCTCGCAGTCGCCCATGTAACCTGTCCATATCATCGGAAGTAACAGAGTCAAACTCTTCCCAGCAAACTGTCTCAAGACCTGCCTTGAGGGATCCCACTGGGCTATCGATGGAGACTAACTCGCTCTGAATCTGAGCGATTTTATCCTGCAGATAAATCCCAAATTCCTCTACTCTATCCTGTAATGGGGTTTCCCGCACCCTCTGTTGAAGGAGGGAGCGGGTCACCCTAAACAGGGCGGCAGGGCGGTTATCTGCGGATACTATGAGAATGGGACAGTGATGACGTTTGGCCACTCTCAGCGCCACAAGGTAAGTCCGTAAATGGGCTCTCACCTGTGTTCAGTCAGATTCAGACCGAGTAGATCTCCATCTCCTCTCTAGGCATCTCTTGTGGCGTTTCATCACCCTTAGCTCCTCAGTGAACCAAGGGGCCAGGGTGGCTCGCCGCCGCAAGAGAGGCCGCAAGGGCGCGACCCGATCCAAGGCTCCCGTGGCCGCTGTATTCCATGCGGCCACGAGGTCCTCCATCGGGGCGCGGGTCAGGGATACAGGAAATGGCCCAAGCGCCGCCTGGAACCTGTCAGAGTCCATCAGGCGCCTGGGGCGGAACCAAACAGGTGACTCGGGTTCCGCCTCCCCGCGGTGGGGAGTAGCGATTGGAAAGTCGAGCCGGAGAAGTGAGTGGTCTGACCATCACTCTTCCATTGACCACCTCCCAAGGGCGTTGGTCAGAGCTCTACTATCGGAGCTCCGAACCTGCGGGACAGGTCGCGAAACAAGTCCGGGTGTAGCCGCTACTCTGTCTGATCCACAGTTGTCCGACTCAGCCAATCCGCTTGCACGTTCATGGAGCCAGATATGTGGTCTGCCCTGATTGAAAGAAGATGGGATTCTGCCCACAGGCAGTGGGCCTGTGCCTCCTGCATCAGGCTCCTAGAATGCATGCCACCTTATAATAATAATAATAAAATTTAATTTGTTGACCGCTCCCTCTCCCCGAAGGGACTTGATGGTTGATGTGTGCTTTGGTGGCCACATTGTTTATGAGGATCAATATATGCTGCCCCGTCACTAGGCCACTGAATTCCCGAAGGGCTAGGTGGACGGCCCGAAGTTCTAGCCAGTTGATGTTGTTGGCCAAGTCGTGGGGACTCCAACGACCCTGGGCCACGTGGGAGTGGGTGTGAGCCCCCCAACCATAAGGGCTAGCATCGGTTGTGATTGTGATCCAGTCCAACTCTTTGAATAGACAACCTTTCCGCAAGGCGGAAGAGGTCCGCCAATAGAGTGATCGGGTCACTTTGGAGGAGAGACGCACTGTGATGTTGGGAACCCCTTTGTGCCTCCTCTGGTGGGGCAGGAGGAACCACTGGAGCTGGCATGCATGAAGGCGGGCCCAAGGAACGATCCCTATGCAGGAGATTAGTTTCCCGAGCAACATGTAAAGTACGGAGAGTTGTACAGACCTCTGGGAAAGAACCTGGGATGCCAGGGTTCTGATACTGGTATATCAATCTTGTGACAGGGACACTCAGCAGTGAACAGTGTCTATTACCACCCCGAGATGCAACAGGGAGGTGGCTGGCAAAAATTGGCTTTTGTCCATATTTACCATAAATCTGTGGAGCTGCAGAGCTCAAATTGTTGATCAAAGATCATGATGTGCCTGCCCTGGAGCTGTTGATTGTATCAGGACATTGTCTAGATAGGCCAGAAGTCTGATTGGTCGAGATCTGAGATGGGCCATCACTGCGGCCAACAGCTTCATAAATATCCTTGGGGCCGACGAAAGGCCGAACAGCAGGCGCAATACTGAAAATGGCACCCTGCGTACGAGAACCGAAGAAATTTCCTGTGAGGATGGTGAATAGGCATGTGAAGGTATGCCTCTTTGATGTCTACCAATGTTAGGTAGTGTCCCTGGCGAATGCAGCCCAAGATGGTTTGTAGAGACTGCATTTTGAAACGCTTGTATGCCAGGTATACGTTCAACTTCTTGAGGTCCAGGATCACTCTCCACCCCCCAGAGTTCTTAGGCACTAAGAACAGGATAGAGAAGAACCCCCTCCATTCCTGACCTGCAGGAACTGGCTCGATGGCAGAGATGTCCAGGAGATGCTGGATCTCAGTGTCCATGAGATCCCTCATGACCCAGCACCTTGAAATGGAGCACCGAATGAACCGTCTCGGGGGGTGGAGAGAAAGTCTAGAGTGAGGCCAATCCATGTGGTTTGGAGAACCCAAGCATCTGAGTTTGAGTGTTCCCATTGGTAGACGAAGTAAGCGAGACACCCACCAATGAGAATACCAACCTGGGAGTCAGCGATACTTACGGAAGGATCGGAATCCGGAGCCCCAGCCTCCACATCTAGATTGGGACTGCTGCTGCTGCTGCTGCTGGGGCTGTTGTTGTTGTATGCCCCTGTCCCTGAACCCAGTTCTATCATGGGTATTGTCTGAACCCTGATAATAGGGTCTCTGGTATTGGGGTCCAGAAGACTCCAAGTCTCTCTGAAAGGGCTGCCTGCAGGAATATGGTTGAGACCTGCGGTCTGCCTGCTGTTGCACGGAAGGGAGCACCTTCTTTTTGTCCCTATTTTCTATGAGAATGGGGTCAAGGGCCTTCCCAAGAGCTCCCCCCCTTGAAGGGGGCTGATGCCAGGTGCCATTTAGAGTGCATATCCACATGCCAGTGGCAGAGCCAGAGCATGCAGCAGGAAGTAACGGTGGTTGCTAATGCCCTAGATGCAAATTTGGCTGCCACCAGGGTGGCATCAGTTGAAAACTCTAGGGCTGCCACCAATTTGTTGACATCCTGATGGAGGTGCATATCCTCAGGGGCCAATCTGGATTGCAACTATCTGAGCCATACCAGAGAAGTCCTATTGATGCAGATGTGGCCACACGGATCACCCAGGCAGCTGCCTGGTGCGACTTGCAGAAGGTTTGCTCCGCTTTACAGTCTTCCGCCTTCAATCCCTCAGAAGCATCAGATGGGACAATGGCAGGATATATCAAGGCCACGACTGGTGGATCTACTGAAGACAATTGGAGAAGCCCTTCAAGATCCCGCCCGGGGCCAAAAAGCTTCTTGTCATTGTTACTTGGTGGGAGGACTGAGGCAGGCTGGGACCACTGTCTCTGGATAACATCCAGGAAGAGCTTGGGAGGTGGGATGACTTCCTGTTCCAAGACAGGTTCAGAGAATAAGCATTCAGTGGAATCTAGACCCAGGGAAGGCTCTACCAGGGTGCCCTTGCCACCAATGTTGGCAGTAGACCTCGCTTTGAAAAGCAGAGATTTGAAAAGAGTGGGCCAAAACAGTCCCCAAGGAGTGGGGACATCTAGGGGAGTTATCATCTGATAACTCAAGGTCACCTTGTTCCTCATTCCCTAAGATCGATACATCGCTTTTGGTAGAATGAGTGGGCGAAGGAGGGTCCCCTGCAACAGAAGGGGTAGGCTGTGAAGGCACCTGTGAATGTTTGGACTGCTTGCCCAGTTCAGAGCCCACTGCCTAAGAAATAGCAGCAGAAATCAGGTCCCTGAACTCCCCAGGGAGGTCCATAATCTGATTATCTGCCCCTTGAAGGCCCACAGGTGTGGGGGTAATTGTGGCCTCAGGAGGCTGCCTCCTGGGAACAGGTGTGGAGTGCATGGTGAGAGAAGCTGGTGCCACGTTGAGGCCTGAGGCACTTGGGATGGAACCAGATCCCAGGCCTACATCCTCCTTGGTGAGGCCCTGTACCCCAAGGTTATCAGTAGACCAGTCCCTGGCCACTCCTGAAGGGGACCCCTGAAGGGACAAAGCAGGCAAAACCTCCAGTTGTAAGGGCAGAGGAGAAGCGGGGGCCCTAGTTGGTTTGGGGGCCTTAGAAGTCTGCTTGGAAGAGGCCCTATGTTTAGGGCGGGCATTCTTATCAGCAGCTGCTGATGAGGAAGAGGCCTTGGCCCTACTGGCTATGCTCCGGGTGATAGCCACCCCACCTGGCCAGGGGGGATGACTCTTTCAAGAGGGAACTTCCAAGGGAAATCCTTTCCCCAGTTGGAGGGAGAGAAACACAATCAGACATACTACTCAAATAAGAGAAATTGGGAACAATCGGGGAAATACAGGGCAAACCTGCGATAGACTCAGTGATCCTGGAGGCTCAATAGGTGGTCCGCAATCACCTGAAGGCAAAAGCAATCAGAAATAGCCAATTAAGACTTGTTCTCAGAGATAGCTCAGCGTGATCTTAACCACGACACTGATCTCCTCAAAAGCCAGCTCACAATGAGGCTTTTGGCACTTTAAAATGGCCGACGCTGCTGGCCATTCTTGCTTGCACCAAGAGCAAGGGCTGGCAGATTCAAAGCCAACCAATGCACATTCTGCGGGTCTAGGTCCGGTGTGTGCAAAATTCAAACTGGATGACAAAATGGCAGCTCCGAAAAGCTGGTGCTGTGGGCAGTGATAGCAGCGGGAGGATGGCGCACCAAGCCTCTGAGCACAGAAACGGCACACCAAATTTAGAAACGAGCAATAAACAAAGGATAAATCACAACGGAGAGGCAGGAGCTTGGAGCTCACTCCTCCCCCCACCTCCCAAGGGGGGAGAACCTCGGTGGCAGACCGGGCTAACCAGCACACCCACAGAAGGAAACACAGCTGAAAAGCAAACAATAACAATAGAAACAATTCCTGTGACGGCAAAAAAGGATCCAAGTAAAGTTAAAGGCAAAAAAAACCCTTCTGAAATTACAGAAGAAAATGTGATTATGTCTCTTTAGGCAAACTGAATTGAATAAACTGGGGAGCCAAGTGAAAAGGGAGGTGTGGCCAAGTTTCCTTCAATTCAGTCTCTAGGCAACCAGACTGATATTAACCCATTCCTTTGGATTCTCTTAGCAGCGCACTGAAGAATTATGTGGATCAAATGCTGTGCCAGCTGGAACAAAATTAGGTGCTGCAGATTGTCAGCAATCTCCAGCACATGGATAAGTACACCTGGAAACATCTACCTACCTACCTATTCTCTCCCTCTCTCTCTCCCTACCTATCTACTGTATTTCTCTCTCTCTCTCTCTATCCCTCTACCTACCTAGCTACCTACTGTATTTCTCCCTCTCTCTCTCTCTCTCTCCCCCTCTACCTAGCTACCTACTGTATTTCTTTCTCTCCCTCTCCCTCTATTGACCTACCTACCTCTCTCTCCCTACCTATCTACTGTATTTCTCTCTCTGTCCCTCTGCCTACCTACTTACATACCTACCTACTCTCTCTCTCCCTACTTAGCTACTGTATTTCTTCCTCTCTATCCCTCTTATCTACCTACGTACCTACCTACCTACCTATTCTCTCTCCCTGCCTACCTACTGTCTCTCTCTCTCCCTCCCTCCCTCTATCTACCTACTTACCTACTCTCTCTCTCCCTACCTACTGTGTTTCTCTCTCTATATCCCTCTATCTACCTACCTACCTATCTACTCTCTCTCCTTACCTACCTACTGTATTTCTTCCTCTCTCCCTCTTTATCCCTCTATCTACCTACCTACTTTTTTGAAAAAAATTGCCTCATCAAAACCTTGGTACATCTTGAGGAAGCGGACATTTCGCATCCGGATTGCCTTGAAGCAAGTGAAAGTGTTTTGCGGCTTGTTTCTTTACAATGTATCTAAGTCCGGCTGGCTTGAAACAATTTTTCCTTTGCTACTCTCTCCTGCTGGCTCTCAGACTGGGCGGTGGAAGATGGCTGCCCTTTGTTCCTGAATGACTATTTTTACTTATGGAAAATTACCAACATCTCTTTGTGATTTGGACTCCTTCTCTCTATTAATGAAGAAATTTCTGGATTAATTGATTCCTTCCCTGGAGTGCCTTCTCTGCTATAATTATTGACTGTGAAAAGTGTTTCTCTTCTGGGTCTTGAACTTTTTACAACCCTGATCTGAACTGTTTTCTCCTGACCTGCTTCAACGGCCCCACCCAAAAAACGCCATCTTAGTGGCACTGACTTAAACAGCTTACCATGGCATCAAAATCAGAATTGGCAGGTTTGGAACAAAGAATGACATCAATGGAATCAGTGTTACAAGCTTTGGTGCAGGAAATTAAAGCTTTGAGAGAAGATAATAGCAGCTTCAAGAAGGATCTTTTGGAAACACGGAAACAAGTGCTGGGGAACACACAGAAGACTGAGGAGCTGGAAGGGGGGCTGGCTGGGGCAAAGGGAGAGCTTAAAAATGTTAACAGTGAGGTTGGAGAATTGACTGGGCATATGTCTAGGATGGATTTTGAAAGGATGTCATATTTTTTAAGATTTCAGAACATTTCTGAAGAACCTGGTGAATGTCTTCCTGAACTCATGAGTACAATTTTAGCAGACTATTTACATAAACCTAAAGATGAGATCAGGGGGGACATTGACCTAGTCTACAGAATAAACTCGACATATGCAGGCTAGGTGGCCAGGGAATACAGAGCCAGGGTCTGCGGCTGATGTTCTGCAACGCCAGGTCCGTTGTCAACAAAGCCCCCCTCATTAGTGACCTTGTGTCAGAGGGGGAGCCGGACCTGGTAGGAATTGCGGAGACCTGGTTGGGCCCCGAGGGAGGTCATCCCCTCGTTGAAATGTGCCCACCAGGCTACCGCGCATTTCATCAGCCGCGGGCCCTAGGCAGGGGTGGCGGGGTAGCGGTCATTATTAAGGAAGGCCTGGAGCCGAGAGAGACCATTGTGCCTCAGACCTCCGGCTGTGAGTCCCTCTGCATGAAGTGGGGCCTAGGGAGGCAGTTGGGCTTGCTGGTTGTATACCTGGCTCCCCGCTATGTAGCAGCAGCCCTGCCCGAGCTCCTCGAGGTGATCGCTACGGTGGCAGTGGAGACCCCCAGACTTATAGTCATGGGGGACTTTAATCTGCCATCGTTGGGCGAATCATCCGTGGTAGCTCGGGAGTTCATGGCTTCCATGACGGCCATGGACCTGACCCAAGTAATTCAAGGCCCCACCCATGAGGGTGGACATACGCCGGACCTCATCTTTGTCTCGGGCCAATGGAAGAGTGATCTGGGTACAGGGGATATAGTCATCACACCCTTGTCATGGTCAGACCACTCACTTCTCCGACTCGACTTTCCGACCGCTGCTCCCCTCCGCGGGGAGGCGGAACCAGAGTTACCAATCTGGTACCGCCCCAGGCGCTTGATGGACCCGGACGGGTTCCAGACAGCGCTTGGGCCATTTCCTGTATCCCTGACCCGCGCCCCGATGGAGGACCTCACGGCCGCATGGAATAATGCGGCCGTGGGAGCCTTAGATCGGGTCGCGCCCTTGCGGCCTCTCTCGCGGCGGCGAACCACCCTGGCTCCTTGGTTTACTGAGGGGCTGCGGGTGATAAAACGCCGCAAGAGATGCCTAGAGAGAAGGTGGAGGGCTAGCCGCTCTGAATCTGACCGGACACAGGTAAGAGCCCATTTACGGACTTACATTGTGGCGCTGAGGGTGGCCAAACGTCATCATTGTGCTACCCTCATAGCATCCGCAGAAAACCGCCCTGCCGCCCTGTTTAGGGTGACCCGTTCTCTCCTTCATCAGAGGGAGCGGGAAGCCCCGCTACAGGGTAGAGCAGAGGAATTTGTGATTTTTCTGCAGGAGAAAACCGCCCAGATACAGAGTGAGCTAGCCCCCATTCATGGCCCAGTGGGATGCCACGAGAGAGATCTTGTTTGGGAGGAGTTTGACCCCGTTACTTCCGAGGATATGGACAGGCTACGTGGGCGACTGCGAGCCACCACATGTTCATTGGACCCGTGCCCCTCCTGGCTTGTACTGGCATCCTGGGAGGTGACACGAGGCTGGCTCCAAGAGGTTATCAACGCATCCTTGAGTGAGGGTTCCTTGCCTGCCTCCCTAAAAGAGGCTATGGTGAGGCCCCTCCTGAAGAAGCCCTCTTTGGACCCAGCTCTTTTGAACAACTATCGTCCAGTCTCCAACCTTCCCTTCTTGGCGAAGGTTGTTGAGAGTGTGGTGGCACAACAGTTTCCCCGTCACCTGGAGGAAGTTGACTATCTAGATCCGCGCCAGTCCGGCTTTCGGCCCGGGCATAGCACCGAGACGGCATTGGTCGCGTTGGTAGATGATCTCTGGAGGGCCAGAGATGGGGGATGTTCCTCCATCCTGGTCCTATTAGACCTCTCGGCGGCTTTCGATACCATCGACCATGGTATCCTATTGCATCGGCTGGGGGGGTTGGGGGTGGGAGGCACCGTTTTGCGGTGGTTCTCCTCCTACCTCTCTGGCCGATCGCAATTTGTGCGGGCAGGAGAGCAGAGGTCGACCCCGAGACCCCTCACATGCGGGGTGCCTCAGGGGTCGGTCCTCTCGCCTCTCCTGTTTAATGCATACATGAAGCCGCTGGGTGAGATCATCCGTGGTTTTGGGGTAGAGTACCACCTGTACGCTGATGACACCCAGCTGTACATATCTACCCCAGACCACCCCAACGATGCCGTAGCGGTGATGTGCCAGTGCCTGGAAGCCGTGCGGATCTGGATGGGAAGTAACGGACTTAGGCTCAACCCGACCAAGACCGAGTGGCTGTGGTTTCCGGCTGCCCGATTCAACCAGCTTTCTCCAACGCTGGCCATAGGGGGCGAACATCTTGCCCCTGTGGATGGGGCGCGCAATTTGGGTGTCCTCCTGGATACCCGGCTGTCTATGGAAGAGCAAGTGACAGCCGTGGCCAGGAGGGCGTTTTACCAGGTTCGCCTGGTTCGCCAATTGCGCCCCCTATTGGATCGGGACGCCCTTCGCACAGTCACCCATGCCCTCGTGACATCCCGACTGGACTATTGCAACTCTCTCTACATGGGGCTCCCCTTGAGGTGCACCCGGAGGCTTCAGTTAGTTCAGAATGCGGCCGCGCGAGCAATTATGGGCACCTCTAGGTTTGCCCATGTAACACCGCTCCTGCGCGAGCTGCACTGGCTACCTGTCGTCTTCCGGGTGCGCTTCAAGGTGTTAGTTATCATCTTCAAAGCGCTCCATGGCTCGGGACCTAGCTATCTGCGAGATCGGATCCTGCCCCACACATCCTCACGACCGATTCGCTCCCACAGAGAGGGGCTTCTCCGGGTGCCGTCCACTAGACTTTGTCAGCGGGCGACGCCCAGGGGAAGGGCGCTCTCCGTGGCGGGCCCGGCCCTCTGGAACGACCTTCCCCCTGATATTAGAACGACCACCGACCTCCGCTCCTTCCGGGTAAAATTGAAGACCCATCTCTTTCGACTGGCCGGCCTTGAATAGTTCTCTCTGTCTTTTAATTACAAATTTTAATGGGTTTTAATTATATATTTTTAGCATAGGTAGATTTATTTAATTTTATTTTAAGTAATGTTTGTATTTTGTATATTGTTTTTAATTATGCCTGTGCACCGCCCCGGGTCCCTGTGGGGAGAGGGTGCGGTTAATAAATCTTAATTTTGAATTTGAATGCCAGGATAAATGAAGTACCCAGAGAGATACATATTAAATTTGTTAGAAGGTCAACCAGAGAGGGAATTTTGAAAGCGCAGAGAGGGGGGCCGCTAATTTACCAACAAAAGGAAGTCGCCATCTTGAAGCAGATCCCAAAAAAGATTAGAGAGATGAGAAGGAGGTATTCCTTCTTATCCAAAAAATTGTTTGACCACGGGACTTGGTTTAAGTGGGCGATGCCGGAAGGGATGTTGGTGTTCTGGGAAGGAGGGAGTTAGGATTAAAACAGTTGTTGAGGCGGAAGCCTTTCTTAAAAAACATTCCTCTGTCCTGGGGGAAGATTCAGGGGGGGCAGGGGGGCCACGGCTCCGCCCGCTGGGGGCCAGGAAGGAGAAAAAGAAGATACAATTGCCAAGAGACTTAGATCGAAAAAATAACTTTGCTTTTTTATTAACATTGTATAACCTTTATATCTGGATGTTTGCACATGACTGCCAGCATAGAATTGAGAATTTAGGAAACATGCACTTATTTTCACCTTGTAGTATTTGTGAAAAATGTTTTTTTAATGTTTTATTATGAAGCCCTGGAAGGGCCAATGATTCTGACGCGAAAGTTCTCAAAATGTTTCTGTATCCCTTACCCTACCCTTTTGGAAAATTGTAAAAACCAATAAAACTTTTTCAATATAAAAAACAAACAAAAAACCTTGGTACATCTTAAACTCCAGTGCATTTTATACTCCGAAAAATACGGTACAGACCAATCAACCTAATATCAATACCTGGAAGATACTGGAAAAAAATAATCAAAAAAATGATCTGTGAACATTAGAAACAAATAAAGTTATAACTGGAAACCAGTACAGGTTTGTTAAAAACAGATCATACCAAATCAATCTTATTTCATTCTTTGACAAAGTGACTAAATTAGTAGAAATACTATTGACATAGTATACTTCAGCAAGACATTTGACAAAGTAGACCACAACCCACTTCTTGGTAAGCTAGAAAAATGTGGGATAGACAGCATCACCTCCATATGAATTTGTAATTGGCTGACAAACCATACTCAATGAGTAGTCTATTTACATCTACATGGAGAGAAGTGAGTACCGGTCTTAGGCCCAATATTCTTCAATATCTTCATAAATTAGATGAGGAAATAGAATGGTAACTCATCAAATTTGCAGATGACACTAAGCTGATAGGAATTGCCAACACTCCAGAAGACAAGCTCTGGATCCAAAAAGATCTTGACAGACTTAAACAATGAGCCCTATCTAACAAAATGAAATTTAATGTGAAGAAAAGCAAGAATTTATACCTAGAGAGAAAGAAAACAAAGATACAAATACAGATTAGGCGAAACCTGGTGCAAAAACAGTAACTGTAACTTTGGAGTCCTAGTGGATGATCATGAGTGACCAGTGTGTAGCAACAGCCAAAAAAGCTAATAGAAACCTTGGTTGTACAGAGGCATAGAATAAAAATCAAATGAAGTATTAGTAACGTGTTATGAACCCTTAGTAAGACCACGCCTGGAATACTGCTTCCAGTTTTGGTCACTCATTACAACAAAAAGTTGAGGATTTGGAAAATTACAGAGAAAAGCAACCTCAATGATTAAAGGTCTGGAGACTAAAACATATGAAGAGCTATTGGAGGATTTGGGTTTGGCTAGTCTAGTGAAAAAAAGGATTAGGGGGGACATGATAGCAGTATTCCAGTATTTGAGAACAAAGAAGAGGGGGTCAAATTATTATCCAAAGTACGAGAGGGCAGGACAAGAAACAATGGATAGAAACTTATCAAGGAGAAAAGCAACCTGGATTTAAGGAGAAACTTCCTAACAGCAAAGACAATTAACCAGCTTGCCTTCAAATATTGTGGGTACTTCATCACTGGAGGTTGCATTACCACCTGCTGAACTCCATTAAGTGAGGTGGGTCCAATGATCCAAACAGAGTACTCAACATCTTGCCAAAGGATGAAGAGGACAGTGATGAGGAAGGGAATGAGTTGGTTGTGGCCATCTGAGCTCATAAGGACAGTCCACCCACATCTGACACAAGTATTGGACCAGGGGTACTTATACCAGAAGCTTCCATATATGTGCCTCATGCACAAGGAAAAAGATCTTGGGGAACCCACAGGAGAGGCCAGTGAGCATTCCTTGCAACAGCCAGAATCAGATAATGAGCCACTAGTCACAGACACCCCTGAACATGCTAAACTCCAGAGGAAAACTCATTCATTCTGGCAGAGCCTAAAGAAACAAGACCAAAAAGGGTGATGCATCTCCTGAAGAGACTGATGTATGATAATCAGAACCACAACACAGATAGGTAGTAGTCAATGCTAGAAATACCTTAGAAGTTATTCAGTTCAATGAAACAATGGGGAAGGAGATGCCTGGGCCATCCTCTGACACGCCCAAGATTCTGTTAATTTGAAGTGCTATAGATTTAACATCACCTCACTGGTGAAATACATTTAAAGTATGTACAAATTGCCCCTGTAGTCTGATGAACTGCCCCTCACTCTTTGGGAGACCAAATATTTTTGGGGGGTGGGAGTGTATAGATAGGTTTGGAGCAGCAGCTCTCCAGCCAGCCATCTAATCGGGGTTCAGCACCAGTTAGTTGGGTGGGTACCGGCAGCAGGCAGTGAGAATGAGGGACAGGAAGAGGGACATTGAGATGCCAGACAAGTGAATGATAGAGGAGAAGAACCTAATTGGATCCTACAAGAATCTGGTTACCTGGAGATAGGGACAGAGGGATCCAGACTCTAGCAGCACCTTTGGGAGTAATGCTACACTTTAGATAATTTTTAAACTATTATTTTAATATTTTGTTTGTCTTGTCCACTTTACAAAGAATTCGGAATGACTAGCCAGTTAAAAATAATTTTGCTTTCAAAAATAAATAAGTGGTGTATTGAATTTATTGAGGTACTGTACAAATAAAGGGATGAATCACACAATGCATAAATTTATGCATAAATTTAAAGTTGCAGTCAATGAAAAGGCTAAGAATTGAATCTTAGCGCAACTAAACAATAAATTGGACAAATGTGTAAAATTGTCCTGTGAGGCCTAAGTTTTGTAAAATAAAGATAATACTAATGTAGTGTGATTATAGTGTGTAATTATAGTGTGAACTAGAAATTCTTATAAAATTCAATAATTTCATTGTTCCTTTTTTGAAGCTTTTTAAAAACTTTATGCACTTTTAAAAAATCATTATCTTATTGTCTCTCTGTTGGCATTCATGAGCAAATCAGTAAACAAGAAATTTCTACATTCCCAAAAAGAAATTCACCAGTTTTGCAAATATTTAGCTAAATTATGCCCAAGAGATCTTATTCTTTTTTATCTACATAATAAATAAATGTTCTAATATAGTTTTTTATTTATATCATAAACTCTGCTGAAGCAATACATATTTTAAGCTTTACATTAAAATATTCAATGTTCAATTTTTTAGTGTTCGGTGAACCTCACAAGCAAAGTAATCCTTGACCCTTCCAGTCCCTTCCAATGATAAGTCAATAGGCCCACCAAATGTAAGTGAATGATCTCTGTGGATTTTTCTTCTGCATACTATGTGACAGAGAGTGATGTGTTGCAATTTTTGTTGTTGTTTTAAAAGAGTGAGATTTAAGTGCATTTGAAAAATTTCCAGCTGTTCCTCCTTGTGCCGCAGGCAATACTTTGCTTCATGGGAAAATGCCTCCAGGCGATTTAGAAACTGTGAGTTTCCAAGCTTTATAGAAATTCCCTAGTTCTTTCTTTTTACATCTTAAACAGCTGCTTATAGGAGTTGCAGCAGTGCAGCATGTCCATCATGTCTTGGTAGAATTATCAAGGCCTTCAATAAAGATCTCTTCTGGCTTTATATTGTTGAAAAGAATTATTGAAACACAATGGAACTCAAAAACTGGTCTGGAGTGACATATCCCCAAATGATGATGTACAGAGAAGTACATCTGAGGTACAAATGAGGTTATGGTAGTAATTCAATTAATACAAAATCTGAATTTTCCCTTCTATACAAGTACCAGACATGGAAGGAGAACAAGGTAAGAGTGAGAAGGAACAGGGTGGGGTGGGGTGGATAATGGTACAATAATGCCACTGCATTATGATTATTATTCTGTAGTTAATCCTTGTTGAGATTCACAGCCTTTGGGGCTGGTTATTAGCTCAACAGCTTGAGTCCTAACCAAGGACCTAGGAACTGTTAAGGTAATGTTGGAGGATATAAGCTGTTTCAAGTAGGGTGGTTTTTTGTAGAATCAGAATGTTCAAGTCAGTTAAATTTAGAATTCCCAAATAGCGAGGTAGCCCTTTAGGTAAGGTGACCAGATTTTAATATTGGTAAAGTGGGACACCGTTGCCTGGGGGGGGGGGGTGCCTTTTTTTCCCAGTAATGTTTTATTTATTTTGAAAAAACACACACAAATAAGGCAGACATATTCAAAAAAGAAGAACATAAGAAGCCATCTTCCATTACAAATTACGAATCATAAAAATTATATCAATTAATCATAAAGTTCCATACATTTCTTCCAGGTTAAGCGGTCTTTCATGACAGCAGAGGGCCGCTATTCCAATAGCGGCTGGGGCGCGGCTGAGGCATGGCAGAGCGGGGCCGGGTGGGCGTGGATACTCTGCACGCGCTCAGAGGCGGCCTGGTGCCAGGGCAATGGCGCAGGCAGGAAGCGGCAGCCGGAGCGGGCTGTCGGGCAGGCGGAAGGGGTGGGCCAGCGAGGGAGGAGCGACCCAGCAGGCAGGCAGGCAGCAGGCGGAGGACGAGGAGGAGGAGGAGAGCTGTGGGCGGGGTTGCAGCTGGAGCCCATGCAGCCCTGAACTTTGCATCGCCACCACCGCCACGATGCACTGAGAGCTGGCGGCAGGAGCCCCACCAACTCTCAGCGCATCGCAGCAGCGGTGCAAAGTTCAGGGCCGTGCGGGCTCCAGCTGCAGCCCCACCCACACAGCTCTCCTCCTCCTCCACCTGCTGCCTGCCTGCCTGCTGGCTTGCTCCTCCCTTGCCGGCCCGCCCCTTCCGCCTGCCCGACAGCCCGCTCTGGCCGCTGCTTCCTGCCCACGTCCCGTGCCACTGCCCTGGCCCAAGACTACCTCTGAGTGCCTGCAGAGTGCCCACCTTCCCCTGTCGCCACCCCAGGCAAAAAGCATGACTTTTTAAAAACCTTGCGGGATGCAGGACAATTTCTTCAAAAGCGGGACTGTCCCACCAAAAGCAGGACGTGTGGTCACCTTACCTTTAGGTATTGCTCCAAGGGCTCCAATTACAATCAGGACAACACACAATTTCTTTTTCCACAGTCGCTCAAATTCAATTTGCAAGCCCCGATACTTTGTGATATTTTCTTGCTGTTTATCTTCAATTCGTGCATCACCAGGTATTGCAATGTCAATGAACCATACTTTTTTCTTTTCAACTACTCTTATGTGTATTGTGTATTGTAGGCCAAGTGCCTGTCAGTCTGAATTCTGAAGTCCCACAAGATCTTGACTTTCTCATTTTCTAAAACCTTCTGAACCTGATGTTCCCAGTGTTTTTTGCTGTATTCAAATCAAAACTTTTGGCACAATTTCCAGTGAATGATCTTAGCAACATGGTTATAGCATTGGAGGTAGCCAGTTTGTGAAATTTTGCTGCACCCACTGATCAAGTGGTCGACTGTCTCATCTTTCTCATTACAAAGATAACATTTGCTGTTGGTGGTAACATGTTGAATTTCTGCCTTCATGCAGTTTGTGACTAAGGCTTGTTCTTGAACTGCCAACATAAAGCCTTCTGTTTCTTTTTTCAGTACTCCTGATCTTAACCAGTTCCAAGTTAGTTTTTGGTCAGCTTTGCCTTTAATACTTTGGCTATGCATAGCTTTGCTTTTCCAATTTTCAGCTCACTTCTCAATTACTTCTTTCTTTTTTCTTTTTTTTTAAAGAAAATTTTTATTTTTTAATATTAAAAACAAGTAAAAAATATCATTCATCTCATGCTTTGTACAGCATGTTGTTCGGGCAAACGTTCTGTGCATCAGTGTTTACAATCTCAAACATATTTATCCATATTTCTTTCATCACATATATACAATAATACAATAATACAATAGCAGAGTTGGAAGGGACCTTGTAGGTCTTCTAGTCCAACCCCCTGCATGGGCAGGAACCTTATACCATTTCAGACAAATGGCTGTCTAACATCTTTTTAAAGACTTCCAGGGTTGGGGCATTCACAACTGCTGGAGGCAAGCTGTTCCAGAGGTTAATCAATATATCACCTTTGTTTCACATAACAACATTTTCATTTATCAAATCAATTTTTTCCACATAATTATTCAATATATAAACAAGGTATTAAAAAAGAAAGAAAGAAAGAAAGGAAGGAAAGAAAGAAGGAAAGGAAGGAAAGAAAGAAAGAAAGAAAGAAAGAAAGAAAGAAAGAAAGAAAGAAAGAAAGGGAGAAAAGAAAGTCTTCACATTTTGTAACATTGTTTTTCATTGTCTCTAGAGGTTACTTTACCATTATAAAACAAAATATTTTCTCCCTCTAAAGAGGACAGTTTATCCAGATTTTATAATAAAATAATATGTATATTATATATCCTTTAAGTTTCCCTTTTTTCCAACCATTGATAAAACTTATTCCATATTTCATAAAATTGTTTGCTCTCTTGCTCTCTAACTTCAAATGTTAATCTACTCATCTCTGCGCATTCCATAATTTTACAAATAACTTCTTCCTGTGAAGGAAGTTTCTCATTTCTCCAATTTTTGGCAAATACAATTCTAGCTGCTGTCAAAATATTTACAATTAAGTATTTCAAATTCTTATCAAACATTTCTGATGTAATTCCAAGCAAAAAAAGTTCAGGTTTAAAATCTATGTGTTCTTGTGTCATTCTCTCCAACCATGTGTGAATCATAGTCCAATAGCTTTTAACCTCCGAACAAGTCCCCCACATATGATAGTAAGTGCCAGGGGTCTGATGGCATTTCCAACATTTTTCAATTTTGTTCTTATTCATTCTTGCAATTCTCGATGGTGATAAGTGCCACCTGTAAAACATCTTAAACAAATTCTCTTTATAAGCAGTTGACATTGTCATTTTATAATTTTGTGTCCACAATTTTTGCCACTTATCTAAATCAGTCCCATGCCCAAAGTTTTCCCCCCATGTTATCATAGTTTCTTTCACTTGTTCTTCCTGAAGTTTAAACTCTAATAAGTAGGCATAAAGTTTTTTAAATTATTTTTTCATCGACACCTGTTAAGATTTTATCTAATTCCGTCATTTTATCATAAACCCCTCCTTTCTTTTGATCTTCCTTATATCTAGAATGTATTTGCATATATGTATACCAATTAATATCCATTCCTTCTTGTTTTAATTCCTGAATAGTTTTAAGTTCTCGGAGCAACTTGATTACGTAGTCACAAGATTGATCTGCTTTTACTGCTTTTACTGTACTCGAGCTCCCCCTAGTGGCTGGCAAAGCAACAGGGAGAGTGAAGAGAGAAATTATCAAGCAGGAATTGAAGTGATCTTGAAGCATTAAAGAGGAAGATAAATCCTCACTTTTGTTTTTTGGCTTCTCTGAGATATTTTGGACTACTAAGAGCTGGTTGTTTTGCAGATGGCCATTTCATTTCAAAGAGATATTGCTGCGTTCATGTTTATCCTTTTTTTCTTCTTCTGTTTTTTCATATACACATATAGGTACATATTAGTCCTATTATTTTTCTTTTCCTTTTTCTTTTTGTATCGAATGGAACTTTTGAACTTCTGAATTTTTGAATTGAATTATACAGTTACTATTGTGGAATCATTTGAATTTTTATTTTCCTTGTTTCTCCTTTTTCTTTTTTTTTTTTTGGAAGAGAACAAGAGGTTTTTTTATTTTATTTTATTTTTCTTCTTGGCTCCTCTACTCTTAACATTTAGTTTAGCCTATATCCCTCTTCTTCGTAAGGGATCCTTCTTATTTTTATCTTTACTCTTTTTTTCCTTTCCTTCATCCTTTCTCTCTTTACTATCTTGCTTTTCATTTTCTTTTTGATATTCTTTCTTTTTATTATTTCTCCATTCTCCCTTTTCCTGTCTCTTCTTCTTCCTCTGTTAACCTTATTTTCTTTCACTTCTCTGGAGGTAAAGCTGCACTTATGTATTAAATTTCCGATATCTTTTTTAAAACTTACTAACTTCCTACTAGAAAATTAAAAAGTGGTTCAAAGAAGAAAGAGAAAGAACAAAACTCAAATATGATAGGAAGTTAATTCCGGTTGGCTCATCAATAGGGACCCCGACACCCTCCTTATCAGGGGGACAAAAAACAATACAGATAATGCTTCATCCAGAAAAAGAAAAACAAGAAAAGGAAAAGGGTGTAACACTTGATACACTTTTGCAAGAGATAAGGATGGTAAGAGAGAGTATGGAGCGGAAAATTGAAAATACAGAACAAAGACTAGAGGCAAAAATGGAAAATACAGAACAGAGGTTAGAGGCAAAACTAGAGGCATTGGACAAGAAAATAGAGAATATTGAAACCAAAACAGCCTTTGCAGAAGGGAAGATGGAAAAGATACAACAATGGATGATAAAGCAGGAAGAATCTATGGAAAAACAACAGAAACCATAAGCGAGATCAAAGGAAAATTGCAAGAGAAAGACAAAAGGGAAGAAGAGTTTGACTCCAGATTGAGTAATATGGAAAAGGAGAGCATGGGAGTGGGATGGAAAATAGACAAGGCTGAATATTTTTTAAGATTCCAAAATGTAATTGAAGAGAAAGGAGAGAACCTCCTTATAATAATACCAGAAATGTTAACAGAGATCCTAGAAATGCCACAGGAATCAGTAAGAGATGGAATAGATGATGCATTCCGAGTGAATACAAGATATGTGACCAGAAATGCACTACCAAGAGAAATACATGTAAGATTCACCAAAAAAAATTTGATATTCCAAATACTACAGAAAACAAGAGACAAAAAACTGGAATATAGAGGAAAGGAAATCACAGTGTTAAAGCAAATTCCAAGAAAAGTGAGAGAAAAGAGAAGAGGATATCAGTTTTTATCCACATTTTTAATAAGAAAAGGAGTCCAGTTTAGATGGCTCATACCGGAAGTTTTAATATTCACATGGGAAGGACAGAGACACAGAATAGACACTTTACAAAAAGCAGAAGATTTTCACAGAAAGTATGCTAATGGAGCTACTGAGAAGACTGATAAAGAGGATCCATTGTTAATAAGTCCAGAGGGACCCCTAGAAGGTGCAGTAGGTGGAGTGGCCATAGAAAGAGAGGCTCTATTAGGACTAGAAATTAGAGAACAGAGAGAAATAAGAACAACTAGAGCCATAAATCCTCAATATAAAACATAAAATATGGAACAAAATACAATATTTACAGTTAACATAAATGGACTTAACTCCCCAATTAAAAGAAAAAAAGTATTCCATAAATTAGGAAAAATTAAAACACAAATTATTTGTTTACAAGAGGTACACATCCGAAAGAAAGATGCGTACTTATTAACTCAACCCAAACTTGGGAAAACTTTTACTTCATTGGCAGACTTTAAAAAAAGAGGAGTGGTCATCTATGTTAAAGATAATATACCAACTAAACAAATCTATGCAGATGAAGATGGCAGGATCTTGATGGTGGAAATTATGGACAATAACAAAAAAAATACTTTTAATAGCAATCTATGCACCCAATGAGAAACAGGATGAATTTTTTAAGAAACTACATGGAAAAATTCTGGACCTAGAATATGCTGATATTTGTATGATAGGAGATTTTAATGGAATTGCAAGTCGAAGTAGAGATTATAAAGCAACTAGAATGTCTAAAATTAAAAGAAAAATATTACCAAAGTCCTT
Organism: Rhabdophis nuchalis; assembly: GCA_039707465.1. Classification (NCBI taxonomy): domain Eukaryota; kingdom Metazoa; phylum Chordata; class Lepidosauria; order Squamata; family Natricidae; genus Rhabdophis; species Rhabdophis nuchalis. The sequence goes on from CM077647.1 coordinate 98,979,239, forward strand.
TCTCAATTACTTCTTTCTTACATTCAGCTTTTGACTTAGTTGTCTTTAAAAGGCCTCCTTTATTTACTTCCTTAATCATTGGTTCTTCACTTTTCTGGATGTAATCATTCAAGCTGTGTCTTTCTTCTTCCAGAGTTTGCTTTACTTGTAGGAGTCCTCGACCACCCTCTGCTCTTGGTAGATATAATCGGTCAACATCACTTTTAGCGTGCAAAGTATGATTCATTGTCATAAGCTTCCTTGTTTTTCTGTCCAAATTGTCCAATTCCATCTAGGTCCAGTCAATTATTCCTGCAGAGTATCGAATCACAGTATAGCCCAGGTATTTATGGCTTTTATGATGTTTCCACCACTCAATTTGGACTTTAATATCTTGTGAATTCGTTTAATGTACTTGGCTGAAGTTAATTCCTTGACTTTATTATGCATTAAGTCAGAGGCCTCTAAAATTCCCAAGTACTTGTAGTCTTCTTCTGGTGTACTGCCTTTATTATTTCTTCATTCCCAAGTTCTATTCCATCATCTTCTATGACCTTGCCTGCTTTGGTCGCCATTGTTGCACATTTGTCAATTCCAAACTGCATACCAATGTCTTGGCTAAATTCATTTGTGCTTTCAATTAATAAATTCAGTTCAGCTTTTGTTTTACCAAACAGCTTCAAATCATCCATGTACACCAAATGCAAAATTTTCAGTCCTTTTTTTGCAAGTTCATATCCACAGTTCATCTTCTTCAAAATGATTTCAGTGGTAGTATTTTTTTTTTAATTGAAAAAGTTTTATTGGTTTTACATTTTTTAACAGGATAGGGTAATGGTTACAAAGAAATTTTGAGAGCATTCACGTCAGAGTCGTCGGACCTTCCGAGACCTCAAAATACACATTAAAAAAGTTAACATAGAAAACATTTTCCATACCACTACAAGATGGAAGCAAGTACATTTACCTAAATTCTCCCTTCCATGCTGTCAGACATTTACAAAAAGTCCGGATAGAAATATTATACAAAATTGTTCAAGAAAAATCAAGGCAAAGTTATTTTTTTGATCTAAGTCTTTTGGCTATTGTATCTTCTTTCTCTCCTCCCTGGCCCCCCGCGGGCGGGGCCGTGACCCCCTCCGTCCCCCCTAGATCTTCCCCCAGGGCAGAGGAATGTTTTTTAAGAAAGGCTTCCGCCTCAGCAACTGTTTTAATCCTCACTCTTCCTCCTTCCCAGAACACCAGCATCCCTTCAGGTGTCATCCACTTGAGCCAAATCCCGTGATCAAACAAGGTTTTAGACAAGAAAGAAAATTTCTTTCTTGAATCTCTAATTTTTCTAGGGATCTGCTTCAAGATAGTGACCGTTTCTCGTTGATAAGTTAAGGATTTCTCTCTCTGCACTTTCAGGATTTCCTCTCTGGTTGACCTTCTAACAAATTTCACATGTATCTCTCTAGGCACTTCATTTATCCTGGCATATGCTGAGTTAATTCTGTAGGCTAGGTCAATGTCCCCCCTGATCTCATCCTTAGGTTTTTGTAAATAGTCTGCTAAAATTGTGCTCATAAGATCAGGCAGGCATTCACCAGATTCCTCAAGAACATTCTGAAATCTCAAAAAATATGTCATTCTTTCCATATCTATCCTAGACACATGCCCATTTATTTCCCCCACCTCATTAGAAACATTTTTAATCTCTCCCTTAGCCCCCTCCAGCCCCCCCTCCAATTCCTCGGTCTTCTGTGTATTCTCCAACACTTGCTTCCGGGTATCCAATAGTTCCTTTTTAAAAGTACTATTTTCAGCCCTCTGGGCCTTTATTTCTAATATCAAAGTTTGCATAGAAGTTTCAAGAGAAGCCATCCTTTGTTCCAAATTTACAAGTGCTGCTTCTTGTGCCATGGTTAAAAGTTAGAGTCACTGCCACCAAGATGGCGTTTTCCGGGTGGGGCTGGTGGGGCAGATCAGGAGCTCAGTTCAATTCAGGGCGGTGAAGTTGCAAACAATTCAGAAACCAAAAGAGACACAATTTCCCAAATCAGCAAATAGTAATAACGAAGGTATTCCAGAGAAGAAGTCACAAATCCATCAAAAGAAAAAAAATTTCAAAAATCCAGAGAGAGTCCTGCTTTCAAAGAGACGCTGGAAATTTTCCTTAGTTGAAATAGTTAGGCAGGGACAAAGAGAAGCCACTTCCACCGCCCATCTAGCCAGAGGGAGAGAGTAGCAAAAAAAAGAATTTTTTAAGCTCAGCCAGACCTAGAAACAATGTTGCAGAAAGTCACAATCCTCAGTGGTAGTATTGAGAGTATAAAAAGTAGGGGTGAAAGGGAAGCATCTTGGAAAATACCTCATTTAATTTCAACTTCACCCAGTTCTTCTTCATTAGCCATAAGTTTTGTTTTCCAGAGGTTCATTGAAGATTCCATTAATTTTTGTATGTTGCTGCTGATGCCAAAGATTTTCAGGCATTTTTTTTTTTTTTGAAAAAGTTTTATTGGGTTTTAACAATTTTTTAAGGGTAGGGTAAGGGTTTACAAAAACATTTTGAGAGCCTTTGCGTCAGAGTCCTTGGCCCATCCCGGGCTACATAATAAAACAGTAATACAGAAATATGTCAAAAGCAAATACTACAAGATAAAGACAAGTGAATACAAATCACATTTCCAATTCTGAGATGGTAGACATGTACAAACATCCTGGTATATAGAAAATAAAAAAGAGAAAGTTAATAAAAAAGAAGAAAAACAAGCAGAGAATCACTTTTTGGATCTAAGTCTTTTGGCAATTGTATCTTCTTTCCCTCCCGCCTGGTCCCCAGTGGGCGGGGCCGTGGCCCCCTCCGCCCCCCCTGGATCTTCCCCCAGGACTGAGGAATGTTTTTTGAGAAAGGCTTCAGCCTCAGCAACTGTTTTAATCTTCACTCTTCCTCCTTCCCAGAACACCAGCATCCCTTCGGGCATCGCCCACTTGAACCAGACCCCGTGGTCAAACAATTTTTTAGATAAGAAGGAAAATTTCCTTCTCATTTCTCTGATTTTTTTGGGAACCTGCTTCAAGATAACGACAGCCTTTTGTTGGTAAATCAACGGACCCTCTCTCTGCGCCCTCAAAATCCCCTCTCTGGTTGACCTTCTAACAAATTTAATGTGTATCTCTCTGGGTACTTCATTTATCCTGGCATATGCTGAATTTATTCTGTAGACTAGGTCAATGTCCCCCCTGATCTCATCCTTAGGTTTATGCAAATAGTCTGCTAAAATTGTACTCATGAGATCAGGAAGATATTCACCAGGTTCTTCAGAAACATTCTGAAATCTTAAAAAATATGACATCCTTTCATAATCCATCCTAGTCATATGCCCAGTTAATTCCCCCACTTCATTGTTAACACTTTTAAGCTCCCCCTTTGCCTCAGTCAGCCCCCCTTCCAGATCTTCATTGTTCTGTGTATTCTCCTGCACTTGCTTCCGAGTTTCCAGAAGTTCCTTCTTGAAGTTATTGTTATCTTCTCTCTGGGATTTAATTTCCCGGACCAAGGTCTGTATAACCAATTCCAGAGAAGTTAATCTTTGTTCCAGGCCTGCCAACTCTGATTTTTGTGCCATGGTTAACTATTAAAATCAATGTCACTAAAATGGCGTTTTTTGGGTGGGGCAGCTGAGACAAGTCAGGAGATGAAAGTTTCAAATCAGGGCTGTAAAAAGTTCAGTAGCCAGAGAAGAAATACTTTTCTATATCAGTGGTTGTAGTAAAAAAAAAAGGCAATCCAGACAGGGAATCAATTAATCCAAAAAAAAGGAAAATTCTTCATTAAACGCAAGAGAGAATCCAAATCACAAAGAGGTGCTGGTGGTTTTCCATAAGTAAAATAGTCATTCAGGAGCAGAAAGTAGCCATCTTCCACCGCTCAAGCCAGGAGCCAGCCGGAGAGAGTAACAAAGAAAAAGAAAAAATTGTAACACGCCAATCGAGCTTAGAAACATTGTTGCAAGCCGCAAATCACCTTCACTCCAATCGAGCTTAAAAACATTGTTGCAAGCCGCAAATCACGTTCACTCGCTTTCACTAAGCTCCAGGCAATTCACATAAGAAAAAGTCCGTTCCTCGCAATGAGGAACCATTTAAAAGCGCCGCTTTAAATCCGAGGGGGGGGTTAACAAAAAAAACACACCCCTCCCAGTTTTTGAGTCCAGCGCTGCCATCAGAGAAAAAAAAAGCCAACAAAATACACTCACTCTTCCCCTTGCAGCCGAGCCTCGGGAGAGCCTTCCGACCTGGACGTCTGGCTCACTCCTCAGTTAAGCAGCTGTTCCGTTCTCCATTGGCAAAGGCAGAGACAGACATCTCCCCCCCGCAGCCAGCCTTCCCTCACCTAGGCTGAGGCAGGGGCCGCTCTCCCACCGCCGTGGGAAGGAAACGGCCCCTACGAGCCAGCCTTACGGGAAACCCCCAAAATTGGGGCGTTTCGCCCCCGTGGGGGGGCAGAAAGAAGAGCGAAGCGGCGGACGAGCCAGGGACCCGTCCGTTGCTGTTGGAGGCGGAAGCGGAAGTCCGATTTTCAGGCATTTCTTGATCCAGCTATGGGGAACTGAATCAAACACTTTCTTATAGTCTATCCAAACCAAGAACAGATTGGTTCATCGTTTCTTTGAATTCTTTAGGATTAGCTTGACAATCAGCAGTTGGTACTTTGTTCTCTTGAATTTTTGCAGCATCCTTTCTGTTCTACAGGAAGCAAATATCCATATATTTAGTTTGCAATGATACCAGTAAGGAGCTTGTATGTTGTTGGCAAACAGGTGATTGGCTTATAGTTTCCAGGGTCCTTTCCTTTTCCTTTATCTTTTTGGATCAAAAATGTCCTTCCAATTGTCATCCATTCGTCATTTTCAGGTGTTTTTAAGATCTGGTTCATTTGGGTTGCCAATCTTTTATGCACACATGTAAGTGCCTTTAACAAAAGCCATGTAGCTCAGCTGGTCCAGGTGCACTCCAATTCTTCACTTTTCTTGACTCTTTGCACCATTTCTTTTGTTGTTTTCACATCTTCCATTTTATGCATTTTAATAGAATCCTCAACCTGTTTGATCCATTTTGCATTTCTGTTGTGCTTCTTGTTGTTTTCCCACAAATTCTTCCAGAATTTCAGAGCTTTCTTTTTATCAGGCTTTTCATTTGTTACTCCATCTCCACTTTCTAAGCTCTTATAAAACTGGTGCTGATTTGCCCTGAACTGTGAGTTTTCCTTGAACTAAGTTACTCGGTTTTCATACCTTTTAATCTTTACAGCAATAGCAACAACCCTCTGCTTTAGCTCTTCAATTACTACCGCAATTTCCTTATTCTCCAAATCGTATCTTGCTTCCAGGCTGCTTTTGACCTGCCTTTGACCTTGTCCTCTTCCTCCCTTTCTTCCTCAGTTTGCTTTTGAGTCTGCAAATCATTCGATGTTGCTCTTCTTTGTTGGTATACTCAGACCCTTAGTTGCTTTCTCTTCGATTCCTATTAATTTTGCTGTAGTGAAAAATTTGTGGCTTAGAATTACACGTCATTGGTCCATTAGCCTTTGTTCACTGATATCACAGTCCGTGTAGTTCACCTTCCAAATCTGATACATTTGTTTTTTGAAATCCACGTTTTGCTGACTCAAACTAATAGTAAGCTTTCATAATAGAGATAATAACTATAATAATAATAATAATAACTTTTAATTTGTAAACCGCTCCCTCTCCCCACAGGGACTTGGGGCGGTGCACAGGGAGAATAAAAACAATAAATATACACATATACAAAATATACAAACATAACTAAAAACGAATTAAATCTAATACCTGTGCTAAAAATCCCATTTAAAGCTAAAATACCCAATAATTAAATATAAAACCACATAGAAGGGAGACTACCCTAGGCCGGCCAAGCAGAAAAGATATGTTTTTAATTTCAGACGGATGTTTTCTTCCCTAGTCCAGATTTTTCACTTTTTCGCTTTTTCTTCCAGTAGCTTGTTAGCTCCATGCCCTGGTTGCCTAGCAGAGGGAGCTGAGCCCTGTAGCTCATTTTGTGCAGAATGCCCAGGAGCCATAGCATCCAAAGGAACCCTTGTTAATCCGGGCGATGGTTCAGCTGGCATAAATTTCTTTTTTTTTTTGTATTCACCATGTTTGAATGGGTTGTGGAGCAACTTTTGTCTGCCCTTCACCTAAGATCTGTCTGATATGGTTGCACCTGTTCAGCATAGTAGGTGACTTATGGATGCAGATGTGAAACAGACTAAGTGATCCTTTTCAGACAGTCCATGAGAACATTTCATCACCAGAATAATATTGTTACCGAAGTGAGTTTGTGAGAATGGCTCCTTATATACCATGATTAACATCAGGAATCTTGCAGAAAATTGGGAAAAACAGTAAAATCAATGAATTTGCTCTTGTCTAAAAATGGGATGAAATTAAACAGATGTTTAAATATGTAATGCATGTGGCTAAACTACAAAAGTACCTTGTCAAATATTTGAAATTTGTTTAGAGGTTAAGAGACTTCTATTATAGTTAATTAGTGTCCCTAGGGTTTTCATGCAGCCAACTTCAAATAAAAATAGCATCTGGTTTTTAAATTGAATTGGTTTCCTCATAGTTTGCAGAGCCAAGGTATAAAGCAAGAGCGTGATTGTAGCCTCTTTGCTGTATGCCATTCCCCTAATGCTTTGGATGGCATATAAAGTAAGAGAATTCTGATTTTATCATTTTAGCCACATGAAGTGAGTGAAAAATGCTTGCCTGCTTGTCAAAGAAATTGAGCTAACTCCTGCTTCAACTTCTGCATTCATTTCATTACAATGTTCTGCAGTGATACTAACAAAGTCATTTTACTATAAACAGCTTTTTTTTACATTTAAAGACATTTTAATATTAGGCACTCTGACAATTTGAACAGGGCTTGTTTTCTCGCCTGTAGCTTTGGAGCTGGAGGGAGTCGCTGTGGACGGACTTAAGCCTTGCCCAGCAGAGGCGAGGGAAGTCCTCTGTGTCACGCTTCAGTAGTGTGAATGGGAGGCTCCTGCTCTGTAGAGGGCTTTCCCAAAAGTTATACCAAGGGGACATTTTGTTTCCCAGGAAGGAGGAAGAGGAAGAAAGGCAGTCGTTTCAGCACCTCTGGGCTGTCTGTCTCTGCTTGGACAGTGGCAGACAGAGAGAGGCACAGAGAGAGAGGGAGGGAGGGAGTGAATCAGAAAGAGACTGACAGACACACAGAGAGACAGAGAGAGAAAAGGAGGAGGAAGGAGGGAGAAACAGACAGAGAGAGACACAGAGAGAGACACACACAGAGTGAGTGAGTGAGTGACAGATAGACACACATACACATACACACACAGAGTGACACAGAGAGTGGAAGGGAGGGGAGAGAGACACATAGACAGACAGAGAGAGAGGCACACAGAGAGAAAGATGCAGAGAGAGGGAGGGAGGGAATCACAGAGAGACTGATAGAGAGACAGAGGGGGAGGGGGAGACAGACAGAGAGAGACAGAGAGAGAGGGACACACACAGAGTGAGTGAGTGAGTGAGTGAGTGACAGATAGATACACACAAAGTGATAGAGAAGAAGGGAGGGGAGAGACACAGACAGACAGAGGCACAGAAAGAGGGGGAGGGAATCAGAGAGAGACTGACAGGCAGAGAGAGAGACAGAGAGGGGAAGGGAGGGAGAGACAGACAGAGAGAGACACAGACAGAGACACAGAGACAGTGAGTGAGTGAGTGAGTGAGTGAGTGAGTGAGGTAGATAGACACACACACACATAAACACACAGAGTGACAGAGAGAGAAGGAGGGAGCGAGAGACAATGACAGGTCTGCCTCTAACGATAACCAAGAAAGAACCCATTCAACTCCATTTGTAAGAATTAAAAGTACTTTTACTGGTTATGAAAAGATAGCGAGGAAGAAAACACAAAGAGAGAGAGAGAGACAACAAGGAAAGGATAACTGTTAAGACATAGACACATGGTTAAGGATTGTCAGGATACTTGGCATAAAACCTCTTCAAAAGCTTGGGGGCCCTAACATGGAATTTATCAACCCATTCAGTATGGGAAGGGGGAAAGTGTTTCCAAGAAACAAGGTATTGAATCTTATTTTGGTGCCTTCTAGAGTCCAAAATGTCCTTGACCTCAAAATGTTGTTCACCCTCAACCAAAATAGGAGCAGGAGGTGTTGGTTGAGGTGATCGAAGAGGGGAAGAATGTTCAGGTTTCAACAGATTTACATGAAATATCGGGTAAAGATGTTGGAGAGTTTTTGGCAAGTCCAGCTTAATGGAAACAGAACTAATGATCTTAATAATCGGGAATGGATCCACATAATTAGGTCCAAGCTCCTTAGATTTTTGAGTAGTTTGCAGAAACCTAGTAGAGAGAAATACACGATCTCCCACTTTGTGTTGTGGAGGCTGGGTCCTCTTCTTATCTGCCTGTTTCTTAAGAGACTGGTGGGCGTCATCCAAAGTTTTACGTGTTATGGGCCAAAACTTTGAAAGTTGAGCACTCCATTCAGAGAGGGACACAATCTTGGGTGCCTCCTGAGGCAACTCAAGGATTGGAACAAAATCTTGGCCATAAACCACTTTGAATGGGGTCATTCCAGTGCTACTATGCACTGAGTTATTGTAAGCCACCTCGGCATGAGGTAACAGCTCAGCCCAATTATCCTGCTGGTAGTTTATGAAACAATGAAGATACTGCTCCAAAACAGAATTAGTCCTTTCACAAGCCCCATTAGTTTGAGGGTGGTGGGTGGAGCTTAACCCCTGAGCGCAGCCAATCAACTTCAGGAACTCCTTCCAGAAGTGGGAAGTGAATTGAACCCCCCTATCAGAAATTATGCACCTCGGTACTCCATGCAATCGATAGATATGTGAAACAAACAACTTAGCTAATGTCCTGGCTGATGGGATTTTGGAACAAGGAATAAAATGAATTTGCTTCGAGAATAGGTCAGTAACAACCCAGATGACTGTAACCGAGGCTGTTAGGCAGGTCCACAATGAAATCCATAGATATTTCTTTCCACAGAGCCTCAGGATGTGCAACAGTCTGGAGGAGGTCCTGAGGCTTATCCAGAGGACGTTTCGCTACAGCACAGACAGGGCAACTCGCGATGTAGGACTCAATGTCTTTCTTTAATGAAGGCCACCAAACTGTCTCTTAATCAGATGTAGAGTCTTGACAAATCCAAAAAGTCCCGCCATCCTGGAATCATGGGCCCGTTGAAGAACTAATGGCTTCAGGGTAGCGGGAACATACAATTTAGTACCAAACCAAGGCAATCCATCTTTCAGGGTGCAGTTACCTTAATGTGATTTAAACCATTCATCTGACTGTAACCCCTCTTTAATTTTTGTTATCAGATCTACAGGGACATCTAATTCCACTGAACTTTGACTTCTAGTAACCACAGGAGCAGCAAGATTCTGTGCAAAAATGCCAGGGTGCACGACAGTCAGTTTAGAACTGTTATATTGGGGAAATCTCAATAAGGCATCTGCCATAAAATTCTTCCCCCTCCCCCAAATATACTTGAGGGTGAAATTAAAACGGTTGAAATGCTGAGACCAATGGACTTGTTTAGGCAAGAGCTTACGTGGGTTCTTCAAGGCTTCTAAGTTTTTATGATCAGTCCATACCGCAAATGGGTGAGTGGCACCTTCCAGAAAATGGCGCCAAGTCATAAGAGCCCAAAGTACAGCAAACGCCTCTTTTTCCCAAATTGCCCATCTCCTCTCAGTGTCAGAGAGCTTACGTGAGGTGTAAGCGCATGGTTGCAACTGTCCATCGGCATTCTTTTGCAATAGCACTGCCTCCACTTGCACATCACTAGTGTCAGCTTAAACAACAAAAGGTGCTTCTATATCAGGATGTTTCAACACAGGTTTGGCTGCAAAAAGTCATTTCAGTTTTTCAAAAGCGGCTTGACATTCCATAGTCCAGTTGAGGTTTCCCTAGCTTTGGCTTGGCATCCCCTTTAGTCTTTAAAAGATTCGTAATAGGTAGAGCAATACTGACAAAAGAGGGGTTAAATTGGATAAAAGTTAGCAAACCCCAAGAAGCTTTGTAATTGTTTACAGGTGTGAGGAAGTGCCCATCAGTAACAGCCCAGACTTTAGCCAGGTCCATCTCAATGCCCTCACTGGATATGCGGTAGACGAGGTAACCTACTTTCCTCTGATGAAATTCACACTTCAAGAGCTTAGCGTAAAGTTCAGCGGACCTCAGTTTCTTGAGAACAGACTGTACTAACTTCACCTGTTCCTCACATGTTTCTGTGTAAATAAGGATGTCATTGTGATAGACAATCATGCCCTTGTACAGGTGTTGATGCAACACTTCATTTATTAGTTGTATAAAAACTGCTGGTACCCCCTGCAGGCCAAATGATAGCATTTTGAATTGAAAACACCCTAAAGGGCAATTGAAAGCAGTTTTCCATTCATCTCCCTCTTTGATTCCGATTCTGTAATAGGCCTCTCTGAGATCCAATTTTGTAAAAATTTTCCTTTACCTAAATGCGCCAACATGTCCTTCATGAGGGGGAGGGGGTAAACATTTTTCACGCAAATTCCGTTCAAGTTTCTGTAGTCCACAACTAGATGGAGACCGCCATTTTCTTTTTTCTAAACATTACAGAGGCGGCCACACATGGTCTAGCTGGTTCAATGAAACCTCTAGCTAGGTTTTTATTGATGAATTTGTGAAGTTCAAGAATCTCCTGGGGTGTCATAGAATAAATGTGGGGCTTTGGAAGCTGCACCCCCAGGAGGAAATCAATGGTACAGTCTGTTTTACAGTGGGGGGGATGGTAACTTATAGGAGGATTTTTCACTGAAAACATCCTTTAAGTCCCAGTATTCCCTTGGGATCTTCTCCTCCCCTTCAATCTTTTCGTAAGCTGTTGTCCCCACCGCTGGTATGGCATCTGTGGGGGAGGGGAAATCTTCTCCTCTCCCCCTGGGGGTGTCACGAAGCGTATGTGCAACCAACCCTCTTGTCCAATTAATTTTTGGGTTCCACTTCTGCAACCAGGGCAAGCCCAATATGAGGGGGTGATCCATTCAAGGTACAACAATGAAACTTAGGTGACTGCCCATCCACATATCAATAGGTTCAGTCACAAACTGAGCGGGAGCCCCCACTGCTATGGACCCACCTACTTGGCAAAAGTGATGGGTACTTTTAAAGTCTTTAGCCTTAAACCCATCTGTTCCACTATGCTAGGGCTAATAATGCAACGTGTGCATCCTGAGTTCAAAAGAGCTAATAGTTTTGCTTGAGCATCAGTAGAGGACACTTTAAGTTCTACTGGAATAGTCATGGGGCCGGAATGGGAACTCACCAGATGGTCGTCATCATTGGAGTCGGTTTCACTTTCATCTGATGGGTAATCGGCTCCCTCCGCCTCCATTTTTGAGGGACGGACTTCTATTGGCACTCTCCCCTCATAGCGGCATCTCTCCATGTCCCTGGATGTTTATCAATCGTCTTTGTCTCTCCTGGTATCTGAGGTCGGGGGCTCGGCTTCATTCAGAAATTTGCAGTCCAGTGCCCCTCCTTACCACAACAGAAACATGCAGTGGACCCGGGCTTGCTTGAAGACCAACTTTTCCCTCCGCTCGGGGTACCTCTGCAGAAGGGTTGGGGTTTTTTTCTTCTCCTTTTCGCTCTCTTCAAGACATTTGTTTCTGGCTAGATCAATTTCAACATCCGCTGCTAGCTCATACCAGCCCTGAAGTGTGCGGGGGGGGGGGCGCCTGTTCACACAATTCTGAAATATTTCCCAAATCAACCCCTCCCTATAGCTGTCTATTAGGGCCTCTTCAGACCAACCTTTCATGTGAATCGACAGTTCATGGAATTTTTGGGTGTATTCTTCGAATGGATTTTTCCCTTGTTGAAGGGTTTTCATTTCCAGTCTGGCCTTTCGCTTGAGGAGAGGGTCTTCAAAGCTTCTCCTCAGGGCAGCCATAAATCTATCAAAGTTTCTCAATAGGGAGGAATCATCGTTATGCAAAGACACCATCCAAATGCTGCCGTTCCTTCTAATGCCAGGGTAACGACCCTCACCTTAGTCTCTTTATTTTGGAGGTAGGGTTCAAACTGTCTCATAAAATTGCAGACTTGGACCAAAAAGAATCCCAGACTTTTTGAGTCATCCCCCCCCCCATATTTTACCCCCCAAGGGGGGAACTTTTGTCATCCACCGTCTCTGTGGTGCCCCATCCCCCCTTGGAATGGCTCTGACCGCTGCTGCTCCATCTGCCGCTGCTGCTGGCTGGGCCCCATCATTTTGGCCAGCTCCACCATCTTCCCCTGCCCCCCCCCTGGGAGGGCTTCTTCCTAAGCTATTCTCACCTCTGTTTCACGGAATTCAAATCCTCTTCCGTCTCTGCTCTCTCTGGAACGCCGTTTTTCCCATGCTTCCTGGAACAGCTCCATGGCCTGGTTCATCAGATTTTCTTCTTCAGCTTCTTGCCATGCAGCTGGGGGTCGACTATGTCTGCTGGTTGTAACTCCAGGCAGAATATCTCCAAATTCGCACTTTGTCCCACTCCCATTGACCAGCGAGGATGGACCGATCTTTCTTCCAGACCCAATTCCACCAAACGTCCCATTTCTGACCTTTCTTCCAGATTCAATTCCGCCAAAAGTTCCGTTTCTGGGAGGCATGATGATGGGGCTGTCCCCAGGTCCTCCTCCTGATTGCTGCAGGGGTTAGACATCTCTTTAAGGTTTTATTTTGCACTCCCTTCTGAAGGTGTTAGCTCAGAGATGAATGCAAAGTGTGACCTTGCTTAAATGTCAGGTCTGCCTCTAACAATAACCAAGAAAGAATCCACTCAAGCCCATTTGAGTACTTTTACTGGTTATGAAAAGATAGCAGCGAGGTAAAGTAAGGTCTGAGCTCCAAGCGGGTGAAATCATATATATCAATATATGCCCAACCCCCTTTCTCCAACAACCCCCACCCCATTGTCCAATGTGCAATCCCCTTAGGCGTCATGTGGGTTCCATCTTCAGTAGCATCATCAGGATGACATGCAAGACCGTTGACCTTGACCACCGCATGCCCCCAGCCAGTGGTATGTGAAGTAGATGGTGAAAACATACTCCCTTTTCCAAATCTCCCTCCTGCACGATACAGTCCCATTCCCTATTACCAAAGCCCCTCCCTCCCCGTTTCAATGGCAGCTGAAGCAAGCAACAACGTGGAGGCTGACAGACAGAGAGACACACAGAGAGAGACACCCACACACAGAGTGAGTGATTAAGTGAGTGAATGAGAGACAGACAATCACATTAATAAAAAGTATGCCAAATGCAAAATTTTACATTTCAATAAAAAGTTGTTTGTTTCATTGAAAGTGCTGTTATTAGGGGGGGGGGGGGTTCAGAGAAAAGACATTAATCATGTATGTTTTTTTCTAAACTAAAACCTCATTATTCAGGTTAAATTGTTATATTGGCACTCTGAGATAAATACGTGGGTTTTGGGTTGCAGTTTGGGCACTCGGCCTCAAAAAGGTTTGCCATCACTGCTTTATAGAGTGGTATTAGTACTCACTTGATCTTGATTGAACCTTCAGTGAATGCAATTTAGGAGTGCATTGAATTAGTGTGCTTAAATTGTATCTGAGAGTTGCTGAGAGTCCAGTGCCATACAAATGGAATAAATAAATATATGGAATCCTGAAGTGAATCTTTGGAACATCCATGACCTGGAACACTGAGAATCTCCATAGACAAATATATGGAATAAATATAGATGGAATGCATTAATATTTAGTTAGTTTGAATTTTTTTACTCCATTTTTTATTAATTGCCTCAATTTACTACATATATATGCCAGTTGAACTGGCAAGAAATAATCTCTGTGGATAGGCACAACAGATACCAGCTTAAGGTATATTGTTTTCTGTTGTTAACTGAACCTTCACTAACATTTTAGTACTTTTACCATTTAGTGGAACAAGCAGCTATAAATCACTCTCTTAATCCATATATCAAAATATGAACTTTATTTTAAATGCAAAAACATATTTAATAGAATGTTTGCACAGTATTACCTAACAATGAAAAATGAAACTATTGTTATAAACATCTTTCTGCAAAAAGAAATGCTAGCAGCTGTATAATAAATGGTACAATTAAAACTATAGCGTGGGTAAAATAAACACAGAAGACATTGGCAAGAAAATGAAATATCCCGCATAATTTCTCAGTTCATTAAAGAACATCCATTGAGTTTGAGTTTTGAGTTTTATTTGATTTATATCCCGCCCTTCTCCAAAAGGACCCAGGGTGGCACACAGGAATTTAAAATAACATATAAATAATACAAAATACAAAATTTAAAAAGGTATTAAATATTCAAATCTGCGCTAAAACCAATTAAAATCCCCATTTTAAAACTATCTAATACTAGTCACAGGCCTATGTTAGGCCGGCTTGATGAAACAGGTGTGTTTTTAAACACTGGCGGAAGAGGCGGAGGTCGGTGATGGTACGGAGTTCAGGGGGTAGGTCGTTCCACAGGGCAGGGCCCGCCACAGAGAAGGCCCTTCCCCTGGGTGTCGCCAGTCGGCATTGTCCGGCCGACGGCACTCTGAGAAGGCCCTCTCTGTGGGAGCGGATTGGTCTAAGGGATGTATGGGGCAGGAGACGGTCTCGCATGTAACTAGGTCCCAAGCCATGGAGCACTTTGAAGATGGTTGTCAAGACCTTGAAGCGCACCCGAAAGACCACAGGAAGCCAGTGCAGCTCGCGCAGGATCGCTGTTATATGGGAGCATCTAGAGGCTCCCGTAATCACCCGCGCGGCTGCATTCTGCACTAACTGTAGCTTTCGAGTGCACCTCAAGGGAAGCCCCATGTAGAGAGCATTGCAGTAGTCGAGTCGGGATGTCACGAGGGCCTGAGTGACTGTGCGAAGGGCAGCCCGGTCCAGTAAGGGGCGCAATTGGCGCATCAGGCATACCTGATGAAACGCCCCCCTGGCCACGGCCGCCACATGGTCTTCCATGGACAGCCGGGAATCCAGGAGGACACCCAAATTGCACGCCCTCTCCACGGGGGCCGGTGTTTCGCCCCCAATGTCCAGAGTTGGAGTAATCTGGCTGAACCAGGGTGCCGGAAACCACAGCCACCCAGTCTTGGATGGGTTGAGCTTGAGTTTGTTACTACCCATCCAGATCCGTACGGCTTCCAAACACCGGGACATCACCTCAATGGCATCGTTGGGGTGGTCTGGGGTGGAGATGTACAGCTGAGTATCATCAGCGTACAGATGATATCCCACCCCAAAACCATGGATGATCTCACCCAGCGGCTTCATATGTGTTGAATAGGAGGGGCGAGAGGACCGACCCCTGAGGAACCCAGCATAAGAGGGTCCTCGAAGCCGACCTCTGCCCCCCTGCCAACACATTGCGACCGACCAAAGAGGTAGGACGAGAACCACCGCAAAACGGTGCCTCCCAGCCCCAACCCCCCCAGTCGATGCAATAGGATACCATGGTCGATGGTATCAAAAGCCGCTGAGAGGTCTAACAGGACTAGGATAGAGGAATATCCTCTATCCCGCGCCCTCCAGAGATCATCAACCAATGCGACCAATGCCGTCTCGGTGCTGTGACCGGGTCAGAAGCTGGACTGGCGCGGGTCTAGATAATCAATTTCCTCCAGGTGTCGCGGAAACTGTTGGGCCACCACACTCTCAACAACCTTCGCTAAAAAGTGAAGGTTGGAGACTGGACGAAAGTTCTCTAATAATGCTGGGTCCAGGGACAGCTTCTTGAGGAGGGGCCTTACTACCGCCTCTTTCAAGACGGTAGGCAAGGACCCCTCACTCAAAGATGTGTTGACAATGCCCTGGAGCCAGCCTCGTGTCGTCTCCCAGGATGCCAGTACAAGCCAGGAGGGACACGGGTTCAATAAACATGTGGTAGCCTTAAGTCACTTTGACAACCTGTCCATATCCTCGGTAGTAACAAAGTCAAACTCCTCCCTGAATGGTGCCTCAAGACCAACTTTGGACAGTCCGACTGGACCACTCTCGATGGAGGGTAGCTCATTCTGAATCCGAGTGATTTTCTCCTGCAGATAAATCCCAAATTCCTCTGCTCGACCCTGTAAAGGGGCTTCCCGCGGCCTCTGGTGAAGGAGGGAGCGGGTCACCCCAAACAGGGTGGCAGGGCGGTTATCTGTGGATGCAATAAGGGTGGCACAATACTCCCGCTTGGCCACCCTTATCGCCATTAAGTAAGCCCTAATATGGGTTCTCACTAGTGTTCGGTCGGCTTCGGAGCGAGAGGATCTCCATCTGCTCTCTAGGCATCTCTTGTGGCGTTTCATCTCCCTCAGCTCCTCGGTGAACCAAGGAGCCAGGGTGACTCGTCGCCGCAAGAGAGGCTGCAAGGGCGCGACTCGGTCCAAGGCCCCCATGGCCGCACTTAACCATGCGGCCACCAGATCCTCAGTTGGGTTGGAGGGTGGGACGGTCGAGATGAACGAAGAGAGAAGGGAACAACAACAAAAATTTAAGACAGGGCTGGTCATATGTCTAGAATTGATTTTGAAAATAGAATTTGCTTTTTGAGGTTTCATAATGCTTTTCACTCAGATAATTTAAAAGATTTAATAAAAATAACTTTAGCAGAATGTACCCAAGAAAATAAAGAATATACAACTTTAACATATGCCAGAACAAATGATACATCCAGAGAGATAGATAAAAAATTGATAAAAAGGTTAACAAGGGATGGGATCCTGGGAGCACAGAGAGAGAGGCTTTTGTTGCATCAACTAAAAGAAGTTGCCAGTTTGAAGCAGACCCCCGGAAAAACCCGAGAAGTATTTCTCTTCTTCAAAAAATTGCGCAAAAAAGGGGGGTGCTCCAAATGGTTAATGCCTGAAGGAATGTTGCTGTTTTGGGAAGGGGATAGAATAAAATGTAAAATAAATGGCAGAGGCGGAAGCTTCTCTTAAAAAATAACCCCCAATCCTGGTAGACTAAGATGACGGAGCGGGAGGTGCTGTGCCTCTGCCCACTGGCGGGAGGGAAGAAAAGAATTAAAGTAAGAGACTCTGATCATTGAAGTGATTTTTTCTTTTTTATGTAACTGTAATTCCGTATTAGATGTTAACAAAACAAATGATTGAATGCATGGATTTAAGATACAATATGTATGTATTTCTTTTTACTTTTTATTGAAATTCTTTTTATATGTAACATCGGAAATGACCACCATCTCTGACATGAAAGCTCTAAAAAATTTCTATTTTAACCCTATATAACCTTATCCTTATAAAATTATAAAACCAATAAAATTATTTTACAAAAATAAATAAATAAAAGAAACCTGGGCCTAAGTACGTGGGTCCCTTCCCGATTATTAAGATGATTAGTTCTGTTTTCATTAAGCTGGACTTGCCTAAGACTCTATGTTCTTCCCCTATTCAACCACCTCAACCATCACCTCATGCTCCCATTTTGGTTATTTATTATTTATTACATTTATTTATTTATTAAATTTATAAACCGCAACCCTCTCCCCAAAGGGACTTGGGGCGGTGCACAGGAAATTAAAATAGCAAAAATACAAACAGCAATTAATAATACTAAAAATAGATTAAATCCCAATACCCTGTGCTAAAAATCCTAAAACCTTAAAATCCTAAAACTCTACCCCTTAAAATCCGAATTAAAACAATTTAAACTACAGTCTACAGCTTGATGGTATGGATTAGGCCAGGCCGGCGAGATGGAAGAAGTGCATCTTCAAACTTTGGCGGAAGGAGCGGAGGTCCGTGATAGTTCTAAGTTCGGGGGGTAGGTCGTTCCAGAGAGTTGGGCCCGCCACAGGGAAGGCCCTTCCCCTGGGCATCGCCCGCTGGCACTGCCTAGTGGATGGCACCCAGAGAAGTCCCTCTCTGTGGGAGCGGATCGGCCGAAGGGATGTATGAGGTAGGATACGATCCCGCAGAAAGTGAAGGTCTTTGCTTAATCTCTCTATTTTTCTTAAACAACTGTGTTTTTCTTCTCCTTTCCTTTTTCCTTTTTGATTATATAGATAGATATAACTTGGGGTTTTTTCCCCTCTCCTTTTCTTTTCTCTTTTCCCCCCCCTTTTCCCTTTTGGATTTTTGACTTTGTTTTCACATGATACTGAATTGGATTAAGATAAAGAAGAACCTGAAGATTATAACTGCCTTTTCTTTTTCTCTCACTCTTCCTATTTTTATTGTGACTGATCTGCCAAAATCCTTTGCCTTTTTCCCCTTTTTTCTTTTTTTCCTTTTCCTTTTTTTTTTGCAAGCATCTGGAATCAATTGGATTAGAGCTCATAAGAGCCTGAAGATTTTTTCCGCCTTTTTCTTCTTTTTCTGTTTTCCTCCCCATTTCTTTTTTTTTTCTTATTTTAGGATCATTTTGGATTACAAACACCCTCCACATAAGTGGATTAAGGAATAGAAGAATCTAAAGATTTTGTTCTTCTCAGCCAATAAAGCTCATTAACTCAGTGGAAATGAGTAAAAAGATAACGACCAACAGCTCTTCAATACCAACTTCCTCTTCTTCACCATCCAGAGGGCAAAGATCAATCCAGATGATGTTGCAGCAGGAAAAAGACAAAGAAGGGACTTTACAAATGATTTTGCAAGGAATTCAAAAAATAGAATTAAGAACTGAGAATATTGAAAAGTGAACAGAAAAAACAGATGAAAAAGTTGAGAACATTCACCAAATGATGATGAAATTAGAAGATAGATTCCAGAAAATTGAAGAAAAATATGAATAAAGAGACAATAAAATCTGAGATCTTGATTATCGATTAAGTGTGGTCGAAAAAGAGAAAAGTGGAATATTAAGATGGGAGATCGACAGATCAGAATTCTACCTCAGATTCCAAAATATAGAAGAAAAGGAAGAGAACTTGGCAGAGATAATGACAGAAATTCTCACAGGTGGCTTGGAGACAACCAAAGAGAAGATGATGGATGGCATAGATGAGGTATATCGAGTCTTTACAAGGTGCAATGCAATGAAAAACAAGCTCCCAAGAGAAGTCCACATAAGATTTACTAAGAAAACAATTAGGACACAAATACTACAGATGGCAAGAGATAAAAAATTGAAATACAAAGACAAAGAGATTGTGATCCTGAAACAGGTACCAAGAAGACTGAGAGAGATCAGAAGAGAATATCCATTTTTGATTAAAATTCTACAAAACAAAGGAGTTAGTTATCAATGGCTGATTCCAGAAGGTTTGATGTTTGTATGGCAAGGACAAAGACATAGGATAGATTCAATTGATAAAGCAGAACTATTCTATGCAGATCACTTTAGAGGGAAAGAGGGGGAGACAGGAAAATAAGAATCATTAATTGAACTACAAGATAATGGCCAGGCTGGGACTGAAAAAGAAGACGCGGTAGATGGTGTTAGGGATAAAACACCCCCGTTGGGGGGGGGGGGAACAAACAGAATAGTGCAATACACTGGACAGCAAGAGATACATTGCTTAAACCACACAAGAACTCTCAAACACTGATAGTTGAAAAATAAATAGTCTTTACTCTTGATGTAACTAAAATACTTCTTCCAAACAGTGATACTAACTCCTCCAACAATAAACAGTTCTTCACCAAAACACAGTTATCTTACAATCAGTCAAAACAATGATTCTTCTTCAATTTCAGCTCCTTCCTCAGTGATAATCAAGAAGCAAGGAAAACAAAAAAGGAAATGAACTGTGTTTCCTGCTGCTTTTTATGATTATGCTGGGAAGCACAGCCAATCAGATTCCATATAGTCTTTAAAGATACATATACCCTTTAATAATCCTGGCTTATATATATATTGTCAACCCAACATCAGGATAATTATCCTAACATACTCTCCCTTGGGTTGACCAATATATATTTACATCCTTAAGCCATAAACATCACAACACTCTTTGTGCTTTATCACTTCTTGAGTCTTCATGAAACGGTCAGCTACATTATTCTCTGACATACAGTATGCAAGCTATACCATTTTATTCTTTATACACTCTCTCACATTCAAATATCTAAGATCTGTGTGTTTAGATCTCATTTTCACTGCTAGATTTGTAGCCATTTGAATGGCTGCTTGATTATCCTCGTACACAGTTATTGGACTACTCATGTCAATGCCTAAATCCAGCAATAACTGCTTTACAAGTCAGTACACAACAGCGACAAACATGAAAATTCTGCCTCCATTGTCGACAGGCTAAGATGCTAATGGCTAATGGATCATCAACTGATTTATTTTTTTACGTTTTACGGTGGTTCTCCTCCTACCTCTCTGGCCGATCGCAATTTGTGTTGGCAGGGGAGCAGAGGTCGACCCCGAGACCCCTCACATGCGGGGTGCCTCAGGGGTCGGTCCTCTCGCCTCTCCTGTTCAACACATACATGAAGCCGCTGGGTGAGATCATCCGTGGTTTTGGGGTGGAGTACCATCTGTACGCTGATGATACACAGCTGTACATTTCCACCCCAAACCACCCCAACGATGCCGTAGCGGTGATGTGCCAGTGCCTGGAAGCCGTACGGATCTGGATGGGAAGGAACGGACTCAGACTCAACCCGACCAAGACCGAGTGGCTGTGGTTTCCGGCTGCCCGATTCAACCAGCTCACCCCATCGCTGGCCATAGGGGGCGAACATCTTGCCCCTGTGGATGGGGCGCGCAATTTGGGTGTCCTCCTGGATACCCGGCTGTCCATGGAAGATCAAGTGACAGCCGTGGCCAGGAGGGCGTTTTACCAGGTTCGCCTGGTTCGCCAATTGCGCCCCCTATTGGATCGGGACGCCCTTCGCACAGTCACTCATGCTCTCGTGACATCCCGACTGGACTATTGCAACTCTCTCTACATGGGGCTCCCCTTGAGGTGCACCCGGAGGCTTCAGCTAGTCCAGAATGCAGCCGCGCGAGCAATTATGGGGACCACTAGGTCGACCCACATAACACCGCTCTTGCGCGAGCTGCACTGGCTACCTGTTGTCTTCCGGGTGCGCTTCAAGGTGTTAGTTATCATCTTCAAAGCGCTCCATGGCTCGGGACCTAGCTATCTGCAGGATCGGATCCTGCCCCATACATCCTCACGGCCGATCCGCTCCCACAGAGAGGGACTTCTCCGGGTGCCGTCCACTAGACTCTGTCAGCGGGCGACTCCCAGGGGAAGGGCTCTCTCTGTGGCGGGCCCGGCCCTCTGGAACGACCTTCCCCCCGATATCAGGATGACTACTGACCTCCGCTCCTTCCGTCTCAAGCTAAAAACACACTTCTTCTGTCTGGCCGGCCTAGGATAGTCTCTCTGTCTTTGGGGTTTTTAATGGGGTAGCATATTTTTAGTGAATTTTTAGCACAGGGTTGGTTTAATTGTTTTTTAGAAATGTATGTATTTATTGACTGTTTTTATTCTGCCTGTGCACCGCCCCGGGTCCCTGTGGGGAGAGGGTGCGGTTTAAAAATAAAATTATTATTATTATTATTATTATTATACCCCGCCCTTCTCCTTGTTAGGACCCAGGGCGGCGCACAGGCATTATTAAAACCACAAAATACAATAAATATCAGTTAAAATATATTAAATTAGTTAACCCGTGCTAAAACCCATGTTAAAACCTTCCCAAATTATAATTTATATTTTAAAAAGTCAGAAACGGGGGGCTATCCTAGGCCGGCTTGCTGAAATAAATACGTCTTAAGACGTTGGCGGAAGAGGCGGAGGTCCGAGATAGTGCGAAGGTCGGGGGGTAGGTCGTTCCAGAGGGCCGGGCCCACCACAGAGAAGGTTGCCGGCATTGCCCCGCTGATGGCACCCGGAGAAGACCCTCTCTGTGGGAGCGGATCGGACGAAGGGATGTATGGGGCAGGAGGCGGTCTCATATATAGCTAGGCCCCGAGCCATGGAGTGATTTAAAGATGGTCGTCAGCACCTTGAAGCGCACTCGAAAGGCCACAGGCAGCCAGTGCACCTCGCGCAGGAGAGGTTACGTGGGTTTGCCTTGAGGCACCCATAATCACCCGCGCGGCCGCATTCTGTACTAACTGTAGCTTTCGAGTGCACTTCAAGGGGAGCCCCATGTAGAGAGCGTTACAGTAATCCAGCCGGGATGTCACAAGGGCTTGAGTGACTGTGCGAAGGGCTCCCCGGTCCAGTAAGGGGCGCAACTGGCGTATCAGGCGTACCTGATAGAACGCCCCCCTGGCCACGGCTGTCACATGGTCCTCCATGGACAGCCGGGAATCCAGGAGGACGCCCAAGTTGCGCGCCCTCTCCACGGGGGCCAGTTGTTCGCCCCCAATGGCCAGTGTTGGACTTATCTGGCTGAACCGGGGTGCCGGAAACCACAGCCACTCGGTCTTGGAGGGGTTGAGTTTGAGTTTGTTACTACCCATCCAGATCCGTACGGCCTCCAGACACTGGGACAGCACTTCGATGGCATCGTTGGGGTGGTTTGGGGTGGATATGTACAACTGAGTGTCATCAGCGTACAGATGGTATTCCACCCCAAAACCATGGATGATCTCGCCCAGGGGCTTCATGTAGGTGTTAAACAGGAGTGGCGAGAGGACCGACCCCTGAGGTATCCCACATGTGAGTGGCCTCGGGGACGACCTCTGCCCTCCTGCCAACACCCATTGCGACCGACCAGAGAGGTAGGACGAGAACCACCGTAGGACGGTGCCTCTCAGCCCCAACCCCCCCAATCGATGCAATAAGATACCATGGTCGATGGTATCAAAAGCCGCTGAGAGGTCTAATAGGACAAGGATAGAGGAACAACCTCTATCCCGTGCCCTCCAGAGATCATCCACCAACACGACCAATGCCGTTTCGGTTCTGTGACCGGGCCGGAAGCCGGACTAGCGCAGATCTAGATAATCAACTTCCTCCAGATGTCGGGGAAACTGTTGGGCCACCACACTCTCAACAACCTTCACTAAAAAGTGAAGGTTGGAGACGGGACGATAGTTCTCTAATAAAGCTGGATCCAGGGATGGTTTCTTGAGGAGGGGCCTCACCACCGCCTCTTTCAAAATGGTAGGCAAGTACCCCTCACTCAGAGATGAATTCACAATGCCCTGGAGCCAGCCTCGTGTCACCTCCCAGGATGCCAGTACAAGCCAGGAGGTACACGGGTCCAATAAACATGTGGTGGCTCTAAGGTTCCCCCGCAACCTGTCCATATCCTCTGTAGTAACAAAGTCGAACTCCTCCCAATGATTTACCCAAAAATATTGCAATTCCTGAGGTAGACTTTCTCGAGTTGATATTCTAACTGATAACAGATTAAACTTTAGCATAGGAACATACAGCATATGCAATTCCTCCTGTACATATTTACATTTAGCTACTCCTTCTCCAACCGCTTTTAACTTCCATCCATTGGCTGAAGACACACCTATTCCTTGCAGCCGGCCTGTCATAGCCTTGTTTTAACTGGGTTTTTAGTATTGGCTTTAAATTATGGGATGAATTATTTAATATTTTAATATGTATTCTTACTTCTGGTTTTCTGTTTTTATTGTGGTTGTTCACCGCCCTGAGTCCCGAGAGGGAGAAGGGCGGTATATAAATTAAATCAAATAAAGAAAGAAAGAAACCTTGTGATTTGTTGAAGACATTTTCCTAAAATTCTTTCTATCTCAAGTAACACATAGTGATGCTCCACTATCAATAACCCACAAATTGTGGTTCACTGATGCCTTACTAGAGGTAGTTACACTACAGTTGTGGTTTCTATTTTTAATCGTGTTTTGTGGTTTACCTTTTTAGAAAACTTAGCTATATGGCTCCTTTTCCCACAATTATAACATTTTACAGTATAAACATGGTTATTTACATTTACAGTCACAATATCTGGCTCAGCTCTCAGTTGTTGCCTTTTCACTCGCTGTCTTGACTCTTCTAACAGGCGCGAAGAGATGTTGGCTAATGTATGGTCCTGTTGAGACAGCACTTCAAATGATGTTACTATGGTGTCTTGGCTGTCATCCAATGAGGAGAGTAGTATGTAAACCTGGTGCTGTTCTGAAAAATTTAGTCCCTTTTCTTGCAACTCTTGGAACATGTCCTTCATGCAGTCAATATGGATTAACATGTCTCCTTCCTTGCTGAGCCTTGTTCTAAACAGTTTCCAGGTTAAATGTATGTGTGCCCCCACGGTGTCATGAACATACAGTCTCTTCAAATTTCCCCAGCATCTTGATGCAGAAAGTTCACCCGAATATGAACTAAATGGGTATCATCTAGCGTTAAGCCTATGATGCATAATGCCCTTTCATTGTTTTGCCGGAACTCAGCTATTTTTCTGGCATCTTCATCGTCATCCGCTCTCCAGGTAGTCATGTCCAGTGGATTCACCACAACGTCCCATAGGCCCTCTCTGCACAACAGCAGATTACACTTGGTGGACCAGGAAACATAGTTGGTGCCATCCAACTGAGTAATCAGTGACAAATTGGGAGCCTGGACTTGTGCCATCTTCACCAGAGTAGTTTGTTGTGTGTAGCAACTCCTCTATAACTGTAACCGGTATTTACACAGTGTAGCCTGGGCCCATAACCAGTGTCAGGGATAAAACACCCCTGTTGGGGGGAAAAACAGGCGGAATAGTGCAATACACCGGCGAGCAAGAGATATGTTGCTTAAACCACACAAGAACTCTCAAACACTGATAGTAGAAAAATAAATAGTCTTTACTCTTGATGTAACTAAAATACTTCTTCCAAACAGTGATACTAACTCCTCCAACAATAAACAGTCCTTCACCAAAACACAGTTATCTTACAGTCAGTCAAAACAATGATTCTTCTTCTGTCTTCAGTTTCAGCTCCTTCCTCAGTGGCAATCAAGAAGCAAGGAAAACAAAAAAGGAAATGAACTGTGTTTCCTGCTGCTTTTTATGATTAAGCTGGGAAGCACAGGCAATCAGATTCCACATAGTCTTTAAAGATACATATACTCTTTAATAATCCTGGCTTATATATATATTGTCAACCCAACATCAGGATAATTATCCTAACAGGTGGTACTGTGGATACTAAAGAACAACGAGAACTGAGATCTACGAGGGCAGTAAACCCTACCAATAAAATATAAACATGGAAGATAAAAAATTAATTTCAATAAATACAAATGGACTTAACTCATCTGTTAAAAGAAAGAAAACATTTCATAAATTAGAGAAATTAAAAGTGGACATAAACTGCCTATAAGAAGTATAAAAAACAACAGCAACAATTATTGATACAACCCAAAATAGGGAAAATATTTACTACATTGCTACGATGCAAGAAAAGAGGAGTGGTTCTGTATATTCAGGATACAATTCCAGTGGAGCAAATCTACACAGATGATGATGGAAATTATGAACAATAATAAGAAAATACTTTTAATAGCAATTCATGCTCCTAAAGATAGCCAAGATGAATTTTTAAATATATATATATATGAAAATAATTGAATTGGACTATGCTAATATTTGTATGATAGGAGACTTTAATGGAATTGTAGATCAGAATATGGACTATAAAACACAAAAAACAACAAAACTAAATAGAAATACTCTTCCAAAATCCTTTTTTAAAATGACTGATGAAATAGACTTTAAAGATGTATGGAGAGAAAGGAATTCCACAAATAGACGATATACCTTCTGCTCAAATAGATATTTATCATGGTTTAGCTTAGATATGATATGGATCTCAATGGAATTGATTTGTGATATAGAGGAAATTGATATAGAAACAAGTACTTGGGCAGATCATAATCCAATGAGTGGAAAGGACAAAGGAGAAGATCTACATGGACTTTAAATAATACTATATTGTACAGAAAATAGAGAAAGAATTGGCATTCTTCTTCAAAGAAAATAAAAAAGAGGACACATCAATGCAGAATCCATGGGACACAATGAAGGTCTATACCAGAGGCGTAATAATAGACTATATAGGAAAAATAAATACTTAGAAAAGACAAGCTTTTAAAATACTAGATGATGACTACAAGAGACTTGAAAAAGATCTACAGAAGGCCTCACAAAAGAAGGATATTAAAATAAAAATGGATACAATTAAAGATAAAATGGGGCTAATGGAAAAGGAGGAATTAGCAAATTAGAAGTGCTAAACAGAATTATTTTGATAACGCAAATAAACCAGGGAGATGGCTAGAGTCCAAACTGAAAAAAGAGAGAGAATCAAGAAAAATAATGCAACTAATAGATGACCAAGGGAAAATTTATTATGGAAATAGAGAGAAGAAAAAAATTATACAAGAATATTATGGAAAATTATATGAACACGAGAAGATAGAGGAGGAAAGAGTTAAACAATATTTGCAAAAAGCAAATTTACCCCAGATAACTAAAGAAACTGAAAGGATGCTAGAAGGTAATATAATGATGATGGAATTAGTTGACGTCCTTAAAAAAACAAAACAAGGGAAAAGCTCCAGGTCCAGATGGACTACCAGTGGAATTTTATAAGACTTTACAGGAATCATTGTATCTCCCATTGTTAGATGTTATGAATGAAGCCATGTTAAAGATGAAGATACCCAAATCTTGGTCAGAAGCATATATAACACTTGTGCCAAAGGAGGATGCTAACCCACTTAAAATTAAGAATTATAGACCAATTCCTCTGCTAAATTCAGAATATAAAATATTTGCATCAACACTGGCAGAAAGACTCAAAAGATACTTAAATAACTTTATTCATCCTGATCAAAATGCATTTCTGCCAAAGAGACAAATTAAAGATAATATGAGAATAATTCTGGACACTTTGGAATATTATGAGGCACATCCTGAAAAACAAATGGTGTTGATATTCTTAGATGCTAAGAAGGCCTTTGATAATGTGAATTGGCAAATTATCTTGCTACAGGAACAGATGGGCTTTGGCAAGAAATTTATTCAAAGCATACAAACCATATATTACAAACAAACAGCAAAGATAATGATAAATGAAGAATTGACAGATTCCATTGATATTGGAAAAGGGACATGACAAGGTTGCCCACTATCACCCGTGTTGTTCGTGTTAACATTAGAAGTCTTAAATAAAAACATTAGAGAAGATAAAGACATAAAAGGAATGGAAATTAAACAAGAAGAATATAAATTGCAAGCATTCACAGATGGCCTAATCTTCATTTTAGAGGATCTATTGGAAACTGCACCTAAACTAAATAGAGGAATATGGAAAAGTAGCAGGTCTGAAAATAAATAAAGATAAAATGAAGATTTTGACAAAGAACATGCTAGCAAGACAAAAAGAAGTATTGGCAGAAGCTTTGAAGATTCAGGTCACGTACAAGGTTAAATATTTGGGGATATATTCGACACTTTAAGAGGACAACTATTATAAACTTAAACAACGAATTATGACAGGCCTGGCCAAATGGGAAAACTTATAGCTCTTTCTAATATGGAGAATATGAACAATCAAGATGAATATACTACCCAGGATTTTATATTTGTTCTAGACAATTCCAATTAAATTAGGAAAAGACTTCTTTAAAGACTTAAATAAAATAGTATTGAAGTATATTTGGCAGAGAAAGAAAGCAAGAATAAAACTTAAACTGTCACAAGATGCTAGAACAAGAGGAGGATTTGGTCTACTTAACTGGGAGTTATATTACCAGGCAACAAGCTTGATGTGGCATATGGGTTAAGGAATGGATAACGCTAAGAAATTCTAGATTGGTATAAGGCCGTGATGGCGAACCTATGGCACACGTGCCACAAGTGGCACACGGAGCCATTTCTTAGGGCATGCGAGACGTTGCCATGTCAGCTCCAGCACGCATGTGTGCACTGGCCAGCTGATTTAGACCTCCTTTTGAGGCCATTTTTTGCCCTCTGGAGGCTTCAGGGAAGCTCCTGAAGACTCTGGAGGTGGGAGGAGGCTGCTTTCACCCTCCCCAGGCTCCTAGAAAGCCTCTGGAGCCTGGGGAGGGCAAAAAAAGTGTGCCAAAAGCAGGGGGTCGCACACATAGTATTATGGATGTGGCATGCCCATGCACGACCCCCTACGCTCCCCTCGCTTTTGGCACGCAAGCCAAAAAAGGTTAGCCCTCACTGGTATTAGGGAACTAAAATACAGGGGTATTTTAGAAGGCATTACATATGGGACACCTTGTTATTAAACTGGGAGAAGATTAAAAGGCAACATTATTTAAAAGTCCTAGTCTGGTTATCAACTATTGAAGCATTTTCATATTCAATAATATACAAAAAGGAATAAACAGTTAGATATGGAGAAATGTTAAATGCTAAGGGTGAACTTAAATCTATGCAAGAATTAGAAGAGCAAAGTATAAGAATGAACGTATAAGCATACATTTTAAAGTCATCCATGTATAGTTGATGGTTTACCATGCCATGTTGGTTTGAGATTTGATATTTCAATGTTGTGTTTTGTAGGATTATTGCCAGTGGAATTAATAAGATGTTGAACAGTAGTGGTGAAAGTGGAAAATTCCCCATCTGATGTTGACTTCACCAATGTTCTCCCCATTTGCTGTTAGAACTGTTTTCCATTTTTGAATATTTGCTTTCAAAAAGGTACAAATTTTTTTGCCGATTCCAATGTTTTTCAGACAGGTGTTAATCCAGCTGTGGGGTAATGAGTCAAATTCCTTCTTGTAATCAATTCATGCCATATTTAAATTCATTATTCTTTGTTTTGCATTTTTAGTAGTATTTTGTCAATGAGCAGCTGATCTTTTGTTCTTCTTGATTTTTTATAATTTCCTTTTTGTTCAACTTACAATAATACAATACAATAGCAGAGTTGGAAGGGACCTTGTAGGTCTTCTAGTCCAACCCCCTGCGTGGGCAGGAACCTTATACCATTTCAGACAAATGGCTATCTAGCATCTTTTTAAAGACTTCCAGGGTTGGGGCATTCACAACTTCTGGAGGCAAGCTGTTCCAGAGGTTAATTGTTCTAACTGTCAGGAAATTTCTCCTTAGTTCCAAGTTGCTTCTCTCCTTGATTAGTTTCCACCCATTGCTTCTTGTCCTGCCCCCAGGTGCCTTGGAGAATAGTTTGGCTCCCTCTTCTCTGTGGCACCCTCTGAGATATCGGAACACTGCTATCATGTCTCCCCTGGTCCTTCTCTTCATCAAACTAGACATACCCAGCTCCTGCAACCGTTCTTCATATGTTTTAGTCTCCAGTTCCCTAATCATCTTGGTTGTTCTTCTCTGCACTCTTTCCAGAGTCTCCACGTCTTTTCTACATCGTGGCGACCAAAACTGTATGCAGTATTCCAAGTGTGGCCTTACCAAGGTACTATATAGTGGCATTAACACTTCACGTGATCTAGATTCTATCCCTCTGTTTATGCAGCCTAGAACTGTGTTGGCTTTTTTGGCAGCTGCTGCACACTGCTGGCTCATATTTAAAGTGTTGTCCACTAAGATTCCTAGATCCCTCTCACAGTTGCTACTATTGAGCAAGATACCACCTATACTGTACTTGTGCATTTTGTTTTTCTTGCCTATATGTAGAACCTTACTTTTTTCACAATTGAATTTCATTTTATTAGATAGTGCCCAATGGTCAAGTTTGTCTAGATCCTTCTGTATCCTAAGCCTATCTTCTGGAGTGTTGGCTATTCCTGCCAGCTTGGTGTCGTCTGCAAATTTGTTGAGTTCCCCATTTATCCCCTCATCCAAATCGTTGATGAAGATGTTAAAGAGTACTGGACCTAAAACAGAGCCTTGGGGGACTCCACTGCATACTTCCTTCCATGTAGATGCAGTTCCATTGAGGACTACATGTTGAGTGCGGTTGGTCAGCCAGTTGCGAATCCATTTGGTGGTGGTACTCTCTAACCCACAATTTTCTACTTTATCTAATAGTAGGTTATGGTCTACTTTATCAAATGCCTTACTGAAGTCCAAGTAAATTATATCGACAGCATTTTACAGGGATTTTACTGCGCTTGCGCGAAGATGGCCGGCTGCATCTAGAGCTCCGCATGGGTCATGGAGCTCGTTGGTGTTTTTAGGGTGCCCCAGCCTTCGTTTTGCTATTTTGAAGTCTGGGACCGGCGAGAGATCCACCCTGGCTTCTCAGGGTAAGGTTTGGGGAGGCTGCAGAAGCCGCGGCTGCCGCAGAGACCACGGAGGCTGCGGGCGCTGGGACGGCGTCGGCAGGAACGCCCACGGCATCCTTGTGATGGCAGCGGGCGCCAGCCGCACCGGGGATGCCCGGGGGCCTGCCGGAGGGACTGCGATGGCCTGAGGCGGCCTGAGGATGGCTGCAGATGACTGCAGAAGGGCTGGTGAGCGTGACCGGCGGTGGGAGCGCTGAGTGGTGGCCAGCTTGGGAGATGGCGGCGGTGGAGGCGGTGAGAGCGCCTGGAGGTGGAGAGAGCCGCTGGGCTGGCCTGAGGAGGTGAGGAGGCCGGAAGATGGCCCACGATGGCTGCAGGACAGCGGTGGGAGCGCCGGAGCAGAGGCCGGCGTCGGGGCCAGCAGTGAGTCCGATGGTGGGAGCAGCGGTTGGCGCCCTCGGCGCCTTTTGATGGCGGTGGGCGCTGACCGGACCTCTGGCCATCCGAATGGGCCTGTGGCGTCCAGAAATGCCTCTGCCAGGGGACGAAGGCATTTCCCCCATGGCCCTGGTGATCGGCCGGTGGGAGAGCCCTAGAAAAACAGGTCCTAGGCCTGAGAGGAGGACGAGGGGGTCTCAGGCTGCCTGGGCCGGGCCTGGCCGGGGAGGAGGAAGTACGGCTGGCTTGGGCTTAACCGACATCTCCTGGACAGAGACAATTTTCCAGCTGGGAGAACAGACTCCCCCCCCAACACATTTGGCGTCATATTAAAATCCTGCTGACTTTAAAGACCTAAGTCCATATTGCAACCTTAAGACCTTTTAGACCTCTAAGATCTTTCGCTCTATGGTCCTTTTAAGATCTACGTCCTGTTTTTAAGACCTTGAATGCAGCTACCAAACTGAAACTTTTAAATCTATCCTCACTGGTGCACTTTAAGCCTATTTATCTATTTTTAACATCTATTTATAACATCTATTTTAATCTGTGATCAACGATGCTTTTAATATCCATGACCCATGTATGAATTTCATCTTTACATTTTATATTTATTTATAATTATTTATTAATTGTCTATTTATATGAAATGTGCTCTAGAGCTGAATTATTGCGACTGCGAGAGTCCCCACTCTCGCAGGTTTGGCCCTCCGCTCTATCGAGGGCCCACCTTGATGAGGGATTTATTAATCCGGAGAGGTGGGGAAAGCGCGGTTTTAGGGGTTTTTTAATACGTAGATTATTGTCTATTTTAGGGGGTACCAGGGAGGGGGGAGGGTACAGAAAGGTAGAGACGGAGAAAGAAAAAAAGGGCCGGACCAGCAGCCAGCGGAGGGCAGCGGAAGGTCCCGATGGGAGGGGGGAAATAAGAGTCGTCCCGGTGGAGGGCATACCCATCAACAGGGTCTTGGGGAGAGGCAGGTCTGAGGGGAGACAAGTTTCATCCTCCCGGTTGGGGGCACACGGCTGTTGGTTGCAAACGGTCAGGTGCCACAACCCCCGCAGGCTAGGTGGTCAGGGAGTGCAGAGCCAGGGCCTGCGGCTGATGTTTTGCAACGCCAGGTCCGTTGTCAACAAAGCCCCCCTCATCCATGACCTTGTGTCAGAGGGGGAGCCGGACCTGGTAGGAATTGCGGAGACCTGGTTGGGCCACGAGGGAGGACTCCCCCTCGTTGAAATGTGCCCACCAGGTTACCACGCTTTTCATCAGCCCCGGGCCCTAGGCAGGGGTGGTGGGGTAGCGGTTATCATTAGGGAAGGTCTTGAGCCGAGAGAGACCATTGTGCCACAGACCACCGGTTGTGAGTCCCTCTGCGTGAAGTGGGGCCTAGGGAGGCAGTTGGGCGTGCTGGTTGTATACCTGGCTCCCCGCTATGTAGCAGCAGCCCTGCCCGAGCTCCTCGAGGTGATTGCTACGATGGCAGTTGAGACCCCCAGACTTTTAGTCATGGGGGACTTTAATCTGCCATCGGTGGGCGAATCATCCGCGGTAGCTCGGGAGTTCATGGCTTCCATGACGGCCATGGACCTGACCCAATTAATTCAAGGCCCCACCCACGAGGGTGGACACACACCGGATCTCATCTTTGTCTCAGGCCAATGGAAGAGTGATCTGGGTACAGGGGATATAGTCATCACATCCTTGTCATGGTCAGACCACTCACTTCGGCTCGACTTTCCAACCGCTACTCCCCACCGCGGGGAGGCGGAACCTGAGTCACGTATCTGGTTCCGCCCCAGGCGCCTGATGGACCCTGATGAGTTCCAGGCGGCGTTTGGGCCACTTCCTGTACCCCTGACCCACGCCCCGATGGAGGACCTTGTGGCCGCATGGAATACTGCGGCCACGGGAGCCTTGGATCGGGTCACGCCCTTGCGGCCTTTCTTGCGGCGGTGAGCCACCCTGGCTCCTTGGTTTACCGAGGAGCTAAGGGTGATGAAACGCCACAAGAGATGCCTAGAGAGAAGATGGAGGTCTACTCGATCTGAATCTGACCGGACACAGGTAAGAGCCCATTTATGGACTTACATTGTGGCGCTGAGAGTGGCCAAATGTCATCATTGTGCCACTCTCATAGCATCCGCAGAAAACCGCCCTGCCGCCCTGTTTAGGGTGACCCGCTCCCTCCTTCAACAGAGGGTGCGGGAAGCCCCACTACAGGGTAGAGCAGAGGAATTTGTGACTTTTCTGCAGGAGAAAATCGCTCAGATACAGAATGAGCTAGCCCCCATTGATGGTCCAGTGGGATGCCACGAGACAGATCTTGTTTGGGAGGAGTTTGACTCCGTTACTTCCGAGGATATGGACAGGTTACGTGGGCGACTGCGAGCCACCACATGTTTATTGGACCCGTGTCCCTCCTGGCTTGTACTGGCATCCTGGGAGGTGACACGAGGCTGGCTCCAAGAGGTTGTCAACGCATCCTTAAGTGAGGGTTCCTTGCCTGCTTCCCTAAAAGAGGCTCTGGTGAGGCCCCTCCTTAAGAAGCCCTCTTTGGATCCAGCTTTATTAACCAACTACCGTCTAGTCTCCAACCTTCCCTTCTTGGCGAAGGTTGTTGAGAGTGTGGTGGCACAACAGTTTCCCCGTCACCTGGAGGAAGTTGATTATCTAGACCCGCGCCAGTCCGGCTTTCGGCCCAGGCATAGCACCGAGACGGCATTGGTCGCGTTGGTCGATGATCTCTGGAGGGCCAGAGATGGGAGTTGTTCCTCCATCCTGGTCCTATTAGACCTCTCGGCGGCTTTTGATACCATCGACCATGGTATCCTATTGCATCGGCTGGGGGGGTTGGGGGTGGGAGGCACCGTTTTACGGTGGTTCTCCTCCTACCTCTCTGGCCGATCGCAATTTGTGTTGACAGGAGAGCAGAGGTCGACCTCGAGACCCCTCACATGTGGGGTGCCTCAGGGGTCGGTCCTCTCGCCTCTCCTGTTTAACACATATATGAAGCCGCTGGGTGAGATCATCTGTGGTTTTGGGGTAGAGTACCATCTCTACGCTGATGATATTCAGCTGTATATATCTACCCCAAACCACCCCAACGATGCCGTAGCGGTGATGTGCCAGTGCCTGGAAGCCGTACGGATCTGGATGGGAAGAAACGGACTCAAGCTCAACCCGACCAAGACCGAGTGGCTGTGGTTTCCGGCTGCCCGATTCAACCAGCTGATTCCATCGCTGGCCATTGGGGGCGAACATCTTGCCCCAGTGGATGGGGTGCGCAACTTGGGTGTCCTCCTGGATGCCCGGCTGTCCATGGAAGATCAGGTGACAGCCGTGGCCAGGAGGGCGTTCTACCAGGTTCGCCTGGTTCGCCAGTTGCGCCCCCTATTGGATCGGGACGCCCTTTGCACAGTCACTCATGCTCTCGTGACATCCCGACTGGACTATTGTAACTCTCTCTACATGGGGCTCCCCTTGAGGTGCACTCAGAGACTTCAGTTGGTCCAGAATGCAGCCGCGCGAGCAATTATGGGAACCGCCAGGTTCACCCACGTAACACCGCTCTTGCGCGAGCTGCACTGGCTGCCTGTTGTCTTCCGGGTGCGCTTCAAGGTGTTAGTTATCATCTTTAAAGCGCTCCATGGCTCGGGACCTAGCTATCTGCGGGATTGGATCCTGCCTCATACATCCTCACGGCCGATTCGCTCCCACAGAGAGGGACTTCTCCGGGTGCCGTCCACTAGACTTTGTCAGCGGGCGACGCCCAGGGGAAGGGCTCTCTCTGTGGCGGGCCCAGCCCTCTGGAATGACCTTCCCTCTGATATTAGAACAACCACGGACCTCCGCTCCTTCCCTCTGAAATTAAAAACATATCTTTTCTGCTTGGCCGGCCTAGGGTAATCTCCCTTCTATGGGGTTTTATATTTAATTATTGGGTATTTTAGCTTTAAATGGGATTTTTAGCACAGGTATTAGATTTAATTCGTTTTTAGTTATGTTTGTATATTTTGTATATGTGTATATTTATTGTTTTTATTCTCCCTGTGCACCGCCCCGAGTCCCTGTGGGGAGAGGGAGCGGTTTACAAATTAAAGTTATTATTATTAAAAGTTATTATTATGATTATTCCTCTGGTCCACTGATTTTGTCACTTTGTCAAAAAATGCAATTAGATTAGTCTGGCATGATCTGTTTTTGACAAACCCATGTTGGCTTTTGGCTATTACTTTGTTTGCTTCTAGGTGTTCACTTATTTGTTGTTTAATTATCTTTTCCAGAATCTTTCCTGGTATTGATGTCAGGCTGATGGGTCTATAGTTTCCTGGATCTGTTTTTTTCCCCTTTTTTGAAGATGGGAACCACATCAGCTCTTTTCCAGTCTTCTGGCAGTTCCCCGGTGCTCCAGGATCACTGAAAGATATAGTTCAGTGGTTCTGAGATCTCGTCTGCCAGTTCCTTCAGAACCCTGGGGTGTAGTCCATCCGGTCCTGGTGATTTGAACTCGTCCAGGGCAGACAGGTGCTCACTTACCATTTTCTTCCCTATTTCAACTTGTGTTCCTACTCTGATTTTTGTGGTGCTGTTTTTGATTGGTTGGACTGTTTTACCCCTTTGTGTAAAGACAGATGCAAAAAAAGAGTTAAATAGTTCTGCTTTCTCCCTGTTGCTTATCATCTTCTTGCCATTTTCTCCCAGCAGTGGACCAATTGTTTCCTTAACTTTTTTCTTATTTTTAACATGTTGGAAGAAGCTTTTTTTGTTATTTTTTACTTTTTTGGCAAGCCTTTCTTCATTGCAAGCCTTAGCTTTCCTCACTTCGTCTTTACAGGCTCGGGCTATTTGCTGATATTTTGCCTTAGTTATGTCGCCCTTTTTCCACTTTTTATATTTATCCTTTTTGTCTTTCAATTTGTCAGAGAGTTCTTTATGCAGCCATGCTGGTTTCTTTTGGGAACTGTTATTTTTCTTCTTCATTGGTATTGCGCTGGACTGGGCTTTTATAATCTCATTTTTCAAAATTTCCCAAGCTTCTTGAGTTGTTTTCCCCTTGAGGATTCTCATCCATGGAATCCTTCCCAAGCTCTCTCTATGTTTATTGAAATTAGCTCTCTTAAAGTCTAAGACTCTAATTTGACTTTGTTCTACTACTTTTGTTTGCATAATGTTGAATTCCAGTATTTCATGATCGCTTGCCCCCAAAGTTCCTGTAGCTTCTACACCTTCTATCATTTCCTCTCTGTTAGTGAGAATTAAGTCCAATATTGCTGATCCCCTTGTTCCCTTTTCTACCTTTTGGGAAATAAAGTTGTCTGCTAGGTTTGTTAGGAACCTGTTGGATCTTCCACTTGGTGCAGAGTTTGTTTCCCAATTGATGTCAGGGTAGTTAAAATCTCCCATTACTATTGTAGTGTGCTTCCTACATACCTTAGTTAGTTGGTTAGCAAAAAGTTCATCTACTTCCTCTGCTTGGTTGGGTGGCCTGTAGTATAGACCTATGACAATATCATTCCCCCCCCCAACCTTTAATATTGACCCAAATACATTCAAAATAGTTCTCATCATTGTTGTGCTCTATTTCTATAGAGATGTAATTATTTCTTATATATAGTGCAACTCCACCTCCTCTTTTATTTGGTCTATTTCTTTTGAATAATTTAAATCCTTCTAGCTGTATGTTCCATTTGTGGGTTTCATCCCACCAAGTTTCTGTAATGGCAACAATATCATATCTGCCCTCATTTACTTGAACTTCTAATTCACCCTGTTTATTCCTCATACTCTGTGCATTGGTGTATAGACATTTGAGTCCATTTTGATTGACCCTGTGTTTACTGTCTACGAAACCTGTGTTATGCCTGACTATGGTTCTCTTTGCCCTATTTCTTTGCCACTTGTATGGTTCATACATGGTATGGCACTCACTGTTAATTGTTTGGTTTTGCTTGACAGCAGTGTTGATAATATTACCCGCACAAATATCTATGTTACATGCAGTGATAACCCTATGAATTTTAGTTTGCTGGGGACAGAAATGTTCTTTATCTATTGATTCTCTGTCCCCACTATTCAGTTTAAATGTTTAGCCAGGAAATCTGTGAATTTAATGCCAAGTAACTCAGTCCCTTTCTTGGATGGGTGCAAACCATCTCTTTTGTACAGTTTATCATTGGACCAGCTGCAGGCATCATGACTAATAAGACCAAAGACTTCCTTTTTACACCACTCCTTTAGCCACGCATTAAACTCTGCTATGCGCTGGCCCTTTCCTTTTTGTTCCTTGTATACTGGTATAACCTCTGAGAAGATAAGCCTACAACCTGTACTACTAAGTTTGTACCCCAAACTCTGGAAATCATTCTGCACAGAAGCTACATCCCTGGACCCAGCTTTATTAGAGAACTATCGTCCCGTCTCCAACCTTCACTTTTTAGTGAAGGTTGTTGAGAGTGTGGTGGCTCAACAGTTTCCCCGACATCTGGAGGAAGTTGATTATCTAGACCCGCGCCAGTCCGGCTTCCGGCCCGGTCACAGTACCGAGACGGCATTGGTCGCGTTGGTGGATGATCTCTGGAGGGCAAGGGATAGAGGTTGTTCCTCTATCCTTGTCCTATTAGATCTCTCAGCGGCTTTTGATACCATCGACCATGGTATCTTATTGCACCGATTGGGGGGGTTGGGGCTGAGAGGCACCGTTTTACGGTGGTTCTCATCCTACCTCTCTGGTCGGTCGCAATGGGTGTTGGCAGGAGGGCAGAAGTCGTCCCCGAGGCCCCTCACATGTGGGGTTCCTCAGGGGTCGGTCCTCTCGCCACTCCTGTTCAACACCTACATGAAGCCGCTGGGTGAGATCATCCGTGGTTTTGGGGTGGAATACCATCTGTACGCTGATGACACTCAGTTGTACATATCCACCCCAAACCACCCCAACGATGCCGTCGAGGTGCTGTCCCGGTGTCTGGAGGCCGTACGGATCTGGATGGGTAGTAACAAACTCAAGCTCAACCCGGCCAAGACCGAGTGGCTGTGGTTTCCGGCACCCCGGTTCAGCCAGATAAGTCCAACACTGGCCATTGGGGGCGAACAACTGGCCCCCGTGGAGAGGGCGCGCAACTTGGGCGTCCTCCTGGATTCCCGGCTGTCCATGGAGGACCATGTGGCGGCCGTGGCCAGGGGGGCATTCTATCAGGTACGCCTGATACGCCAGTTGCGCCCCTTACTGGACCGGGGAGCCCTTCGCACAGTCACTCAAGCGCTCGTGACATCCCGGCTGGATTACTGTAACGCTCTCTACATGGGGCTCCCCTTGAGGTGCACTCGAAGGCTACAGTTAGTACAGAATGCGGCCGCGCGGGTGATTATGGGTGCCACAAGGCAAACCCACGTAACACCTCTCCTGCGCGAGCTGCACTGGCTGCCTGTGGCCTTTCGAGTGCGCTTCAAGGTGCTGATGACCATCTTTAAATCGCTCCATGGCTCGGGGCCTAGCTATATACGAGACCGCCTCCTGCCCCATACATCCCTTCGTCCGATCCGCTCCCACAGAGAGGGTCTTCTTCGGGTGCCGTCGACGGGGCAATGCCGGTTGGCGACACCCAGGGGAAGGGCCTTCTCTGTGGCGGGCCCGGCCCTCTGGAACGACCTACCCCCCGACCTCCGTACTATCTCGGACCTCCGCCTCTTCCGCCAACGTCTTAAGACGTATTTATTCCAACAAGCCGGCCTAGGATAGCCCCCATTTCTGACTTTTTAAGAAAATAATTTATAATTGGCAAGGGTTTTAATATTGGGTTTTAGCACGGGTTTATTAATTTAATACATTTTAATAGATATTTATTGTATTTTGTGTTCTTAAATAATGCCTGTGCGCCGCCCTGGGTCCTAACAAGGAGAAGGGCGGGGTATAAATTTAATAAAATAAAAATAAATAAAATCTTTTTGGGACAGATCATTTGTGCCATGATGTATAATAGCATCAACCTCACAGTCCTTACTTGCATTCTTGACTATCTTAAGAATACGCCTCTTGTCTCTGCTGGCTGTAGCTCCGGGCAAACATCTGACCTCTTTCAAAACCTCCATATCCTTACCTAAGTTTACATCCCTTACGATTGAGTCACCAATGAGGAGGTGACTTCGCTTTTGGGGTACCTTGCTCTTGTTGTGTGACTGATGCATGATCCCTGATTCACACTTTTGCATTTCTGAAGTATGTTCTTCACTTTGGACCACAACCCCCTGCTTATTTGAGTCGTCATTATTACCTTGACCTGTCACTTTAGTGTCCCCATTAAGATCAGCAAGGGCGCTATATCTGTTATGCTGGGACACAGCAAAGGTTTTGTGTTTGTGGGTCACAGCTCTCACCCTGCCAGATCCCACAGTTGTCCAGGCTGCTCTTCTTCTGTGGGATCTTTGCTGTAGAGGAGGCTGGTAGTGTGGCATCTCCACAGGGTGGAATGGCCGAATTGGACACTTAATTTCTGCCTGGAGAGCACAAATTACAGATTCAAGATATGTGATGTGTCTATGTAATCTATTAATTTGTCTGCAACGGGGACAGTATCCAAATTTGAAAAGAGTACTGCGGAAGACAGGTGCAAAACAGTTATTACATTGAACTAAGCCAGTCATTTTGAAATAAAATACAATCACAGTCTTAAGTGCGCCAATCTAGTATGTATTATTTCTATTTTTACTTAATAGATACGTTAGACCTCTGTGTTTCTTGGCCTCCCCTCTCTCTCGGACAAAAGCTCCTCCCTCTAGCCACAAGAAGTTCAAAATGGGGAAATAAAGTATCTTACTTGTATCTTTCTCTTCTCCCCCCCTCCACACGGCCAGAAGCTCCTCCCTCTAGCCACAAGAAGTTCAAAATGGGGAAATAAAGTATCTTACTTCTATCTTTCTCTTCTCCCCCCCTCCACACAGCCAGAAGCTCCTCCCTCTAGCCACAAGAAGTTCAAAATGGGGAAATAAAGTATCTTACTTGTATCTTTCTCTTCTCCCCCCCTCCACACAGCCAGAAGCTCCTCCCTCTAGCCTCAAGAAGTTCAAAATGGGATACAACTTGATACAAATTGTTTTCCATGAGATGGTTGAATACTGAATTTTCCAGTATTCTTGTAACAAGTTTGAATGTTGTTGGCAGACAAGTAATTGGGTGATAGTTGCTTGGTTTTGTGCCCTTTTCTGGATCTTTCATTACCAAGTATATTTGGCCAAGTATGTTTGTTAACCATTCTTCGCTTGTTGGATTTTGAAGCATTTTATCAAATTGAGTGGCCATGCGGTGATGGAGGCTGGTCTGGTGTTTTAGCCAGTATCCATGCAGTTCATCCAGGCCAGGTGCACTCCAGTTCTTGACCTTCTTTGCTTGTTTTGCAATCATGTCAGTTGTTATTACAATATTCTCCATTCTGTTTTGTGTTGCTTGTAGTTTAATACTATTTTTTCTGAACTAGACATTTTCACAATATTGTTTTATCTGTCCTTCGTATCTTTCTATTTTCTTTGCTGTTGGTGTTAAATGTTGTTTTAGTTCTTCCATGATTTTTGTTATTGTTTTTTCATCCAGGTTGTATTTTTTGCGAAGGTTGTTGAGAGTGTGGTGGCACAACAGTTTCCCCGTCACCTGGAGGAAGTTGATTATCTAGACCCGCGCCAGTCCGGCTTTCGGCCCAGGCATAGCACCGAGACGGCATTGGTCGCGTTGGTCGATGATCTCTGGAGGGCCAGAGATGGGAGTTGTTCCTCCATCCTGGTCCTATTAGACCTCTCGGCGGCTTTTGATACCATCGACCATGGTATCCTATTGCATCGGCTGGGGGGGTTGGGGGTGGGAGGCACCGTTTTACGGTGGTTCTCCTCCTACCTCTCTGGCCGATCGCAATTTGTGTTGACAGGAGAGCAGAGGTCGACCTCGAGACCCCTCACATGTGGGGTGCCTCAGGGGTCGGTCCTCTCGCCTCTCCTGTTTAACACATATATGAAGCCGCTGGGTGAGATCATCTGTGGTTTTGGGGTAGAGTACCATCTCTACGCTGATGATATTCAGCTGTATATATCTACCCCAAACCACCCCAATGATGCCGTAGCGGTGATGTGCCAGTGCCTGGAAGCCGTACGGATCTGGATGGGAAGAAACGGACTCAAGCTCAACCCGACCAAGACCGAGTGGCTGTGGTTTCCGGCTGCCCGATTCAACCAGCTGATTCCATCGCTGGCCATTGGGGGCGAACATCTTGCCCCAGTGGATGGGGTGCGCAACTTGGGTGTCCTCCTGGATGCCCGGCTGTCCATGGAAGATCAGGTGACAGCCGTGGCCAGGAGGGCGTTCTACCAGGTTCGCCTGGTTCGCCAGTTGCGCCCCCTATTGGATCGGGACGCCCTTTGCACAGTCACTCATGCTCTCGTGACATCCCGACTGGACTATTGTAACTCTCTCTACATGGGGCTCCCCTTGAGGTGCACTCAGAGACTTCAGTTGGTCCAGAATGCAGCCGCGCGAGCAATTATGGGAACCGCCAGGTTCACCCACGTAACACCGCTCTTGCACGAGCTGCACTGGCTGCCTGTTGTCTTCCGGGTGCGCTTCAAGGTGTTAGTTATCATCTTTAAAGCGCTCCATGGCTCGGGACCTAGCTATCTGCGGGATTGGATCCTGCCTCATACATCCTCACGGCCGATTCGCTCCCACAGAGAGGGACTTCTCCGGGTGCCGTCCACTAGACTTTGTCAGCGGGCGACGCCCAGGGGAAGGGCTCTCTCTGTGGCGGGCCCAGCCCTCTGGAACGACCTTCCCTCTGATATTAGAACAACCACGGACCTCCGCTCCTTCCCTCTGAAATTAAAAACATATCTTTTCTGCTTGGCCGGCCTAGGGTAATCTCCCTTCTATGGGGTTTTATATTTAATTATTGGGTATTTTAGCTTTAAATGGGATTTTTAGCACAGGTATTAGATTTAATTCGTTTTTAGTTATGTTTGTATATTTTGTATATGTGTATATTTATTGTTTTTATTCTCCCTGTGCACCGCCCCGAGTCCCTGTGGGGAGAGGGAGCGGTTTACAAATTAAAGTTATTATTATTAAAAGTTATTATTATGATTATTCCTCTGGTCCACTGATTTTGTCACTTTGTCAAAAAATGCAATTAGATTAGTCTGGCATGATCTGTTTTTGACAAACCCATGTTGGCTTTTGGCTATTACTTTGTTTGCTTCTAGGTGTTCACTTATTTGTTGTTTAATTATCTTTTCCAGAATCTTTCCTGGTATTGATGTCAGGCTGATGGGTCTATAGTTTCCTGGATCTGTTTTTTTCCCCTTTTTTGAAGATGGGAACCACATCAGCTCTTTTCCAGTCTTCTGGCAGTTCCCCGGTGCTCCAGGATCACTGAAAGATATAGTTCAGTGGTTCTGAGATCTCGTCTGCCAGTTCCTTCAGAACCCTGGGGTGTAGTCCATCCGGTCCTGGTGATTTGAACTCGTCCAGGGCAGACAGGTGCTCACTTACCATTTTCTTCCCTATTTCAACTTGTGTTCCTACTCTGATTTTTGTGGTGCTGTTTTTGATTGGTTGGACTGTTTTACCCCTTTGTGTAAAGACAGATGCAAAAAAAGAGTTAAATAGTTCTGCTTTCTCCCTGTTGCTTATCATCTTCTTGCCATTTTCTCCCAGCAGTGGACCAATTGTTTCCTTAACTTTTTTCTTATTTTTAACATGTTGGAAGAAGCTTTTTTTGTTATTTTTTACTTTTTTGGCAAGCCTTTCTTCATTGCAAGCCTTAGCTTTCCTCACTTCGTCTTTACAGGCTCGGGCTATTTGCTGATATTTTGCCTTAGTTATGTCGCCCTTTTTCCACTTTTTATATTTATCCTTTTTGTCTTTCAATTTGTCAGAGAGTTCTTTATGCAGCCATGCTGGTTTCTTTTGGGAACTGTTATTTTTCTTCTTCATTGGTATTGCGCTGGACTGGGCTTTTATAATCTCATTTTTCAAAATTTCCCAAGCTTCTTGAGTTGTTTTCCCCTTGAGGATTCTCATCCATGGAATCCTTCCCAAGCTCTCTCTATGTTTATTGAAATTAGCTCTCTTAAAGTCTAAGACTCTAATTTGACTTTGTTCTACTACTTTTGTTTGCATAATGTTGAATTCCAGTATTTCATGATCGCTTGCCCCCAAAGTTCCTGTAGCTTCTACACCTTCTATCATTTCCTCTCTGTTAGTGAGAATTAAGTCCAATATTGCTGATCCCCTTGTTCCCTTTTCTACCTTTTGGGAAATAAAGTT
Organism: Rhabdophis nuchalis; assembly: GCA_039707465.1. Lineage (NCBI taxonomy): Eukaryota > Metazoa > Chordata > Lepidosauria > Squamata > Natricidae > Rhabdophis > Rhabdophis nuchalis. The sequence goes on from CM077647.1 coordinate 99,022,132, forward strand.
GTCTGCTAGGTTTGTTAGGAACCTGTTGGATCTTCCACTTGGTGCAGAGTTTGTTTCCCAATTGATGTCAGGGTAGTTAAAATCTCCCATTACTATTGTAGTGTGCTTCCTACATACCTTAGTTAGTTGGTTAGCAAAAAGTTCATCTACTTCCTCTGCTTGGTTGGGTGGCCTGTAGTATAGACCTATGACAATATCATTCCCCCCCCCAACCTTTAATATTGACCCAAATACATTCAAAATAGTTCTCATCATTGTTGTGCTCTATTTCTATAGAGATGTAATTATTTCTTATATATAGTGCAACTCCACCTCCTCTTTTATTTGGTCTATTTCTTTTGAATAATTTAAATCCTTCTAGCTGTATGTTCCATTTGTGGGTTTCATCCCACCAAGTTTCTGTAATGGCAACAATATCATATCTGCCCTCATTTACTTGAACTTCTAATTCACCCTGTTTATTCCTCATACTCTGTGCATTGGTGTATAGACATTTGAGTCCATTTTGATTGACCCTGTGTTTACTGTCTACGAAACCTGTGTTATGCCTGACTATGGTTCTCTTTGCCCTATTTCTTTGCCACTTGTATGGTTCATACATGGTATGGCACTCACTGTTAATTGTTTGGTTTTGCTTGACAGCAGTGTTGATAATATTACCCGCACAAATATCTATGTTACATGCAGTGATAACCCTATGAATTTTAGTTTGCTGGGGACAGAAATGTTCTTTATCTATTGATTCTCTGTCCCCACTATTCAGTTTAAATGTTTAGCCAGGAAATCTGTGAATTTAATGCCAAGTAACTCAGTCCCTTTCTTGGATGGGTGCAAACCATCTCTTTTGTACAGTTTATCATTGGACCAGCTGCAGGCATCATGACTAATAAGACCAAAGACTTCCTTTTTACACCACTCCTTTAGCCACGCATTAAACTCTGCTATGCGCTGGCCCTTTCCTTTTTGTTCCTTGTATACTGGTATAACCTCTGAGAAGATAAGCCTACAACCTGTACTACTAAGTTTGTACCCCAAACTCTGGAAATCATTCTGCACAGAAGCTACATCCCTGGACCCAGCTTTATTAGAGAACTATCGTCCCGTCTCCAACCTTCACTTTTTAGTGAAGGTTGTTGAGAGTGTGGTGGCTCAACAGTTTCCCCGACATCTGGAGGAAGTTGATTATCTAGACCCGCGCCAGTCCGGCTTCCGGCCCGGTCACAGTACCGAGACGGCATTGGTCGCGTTGGTGGATGATCTCTGGAGGGCAAGGGATAGAGGTTGTTCCTCTATCCTTGTCCTATTAGATCTCTCAGCGGCTTTTGATACCATCGACCATGGTATCTTATTGCACCGATTGGGGGGGTTGGGGCTGAGAGGCACCGTTTTACGGTGGTTCTCATCCTACCTCTCTGGTCGGTCGCAATGGGTGTTGGCAGGAGGGCAGAAGTCGTCCCCGAGGCCCCTCACATGTGGGGTTCCTCAGGGGTCGGTCCTCTCGCCACTCCTGTTCAACACCTACATGAAGCCGCTGGGTGAGATCATCCGTGGTTTTGGGGTGGAATACCATCTGTACGCTGATGACACTCAGTTGTACATATCCACCCCAAACCACCCCAACGATGCCGTCGAGGTGCTGTCCCGGTGTCTGGAGGCCGTACGGATCTGGATGGGTACTAACAAACTCAAGCTCAACCCGGCCAAGACCGAGTGGCTGTGGTTTCCGGCACCCCGGTTCAGCCAGATAAGTCCAACACTGGCCATTGGGGGCGAACAACTGGCCCCCGTGGAGAGGGCGCGCAACTTGGGCGTCCTCCTGGATTCCCGGCTGTCCATGGAGGACCATGTGGCGGCCGTGGCCAGGGGGGCATTCTATCAGGTACGCCTGATACGCCAGTTGCGCCCCTTACTGGACCGGGGAGCCCTTTGCACAGTCACTCAAGCGCTCGTGACATCCCGGCTGGATTACTGTAACGCTCTCTACATGGGGCTCCCCTTGAGGTGCACTCGAAGGCTACAGTTAGTACAGAATGCGGCCGCGCGGGTGATTATGGGTGCCACAAGGCAAACCCACGTAACACCTCTCCTGCGCGAGCTGCACTGGCTGCCTGTGGCCTTTCGAGTGCGCTTCAAGGTGCTGATGACCATCTTTAAATCGCTCCATGGCTCGGGGCCTAGCTATATACGAGACCGCCTCCTGCCCCATACATCCCTTCGTCCGATCCGCTCCCACAGAGAGGGTCTTCTTCGGGTGCCGTCGACGGGGCAATGCCGGTTGGCGACACCCAGGGGAAGGGCCTTCTCTGTGGCGGGCCCGGCCCTCTGGAACGACCTACCCCCCGACCTCCGTACTATCTCGGACCTCCGCCTCTTCCGCCAACATCTTAAGACGTATTTATTCCAACAAGCCGGCCTAGGATAGCCTCCATTTCTGACTTTTTAAGAAAATAATTTATAATTGGCAAGGGTTTTAATATTGGGTTTTAGCACGGGTTTATTAATTTAATACATTTTAATAGATATTTATTGTATTTTGTGTTCTTAAATAATGCCTGTGCGCCGCCCTGGGTCCTAACAAGGAGAAGGGCGGGGTATAAATTTAATAAAATAAAAATAAATAAAATCTTTTTGGGACAGATCATTTGTGCCATGATGTATAATAGCATCAACCTCACAGTCCTTACTTGCATTCTTGACTATCTTAAGAATACGCCTCTTGTCTCTGCTGGCTGTAGCTCCGGGCAAACATCTGACCTCTTTCAAAACCTCCATATCCTTACCTAAGTTTACATCCCTTACAATTGAGTCACCAATGAGGAGGTGACTTCGCTTTTGGGGTACCTTGCTCTTGTTGTGTGACTGATGCATGATCCCTGATTCACACTTTTGCATTTCTGAAGTATGTTCTTCACTTTGGACCACAACCCCCTGCTTATTTGAGTCGTCATTATTACCTTGACCTGTCACTTTAGTGTCCCCATTAAGATCAGCAAGGGCGCTATATCTGTTATGCTGGGACACAGCAAAAGTTTTGTGTTTGTGGGTCACAGCTCTCACCCTGCCAGATCCCACAGTTGTCCAGGCTGCTCTTCTTCTGTGGGATCTTTGCTGTAGAGGAGGCTGGTAGTGTGGCATCTCCACAGGGTGGAATGGCCGAATTGGACACTTAATTTCTGCCTGGAGAGCACAAATTACAGATTCAAGATATGTGATGTGTCTATGTAATCTATTAATTTGTCTGCAACGGGGACAGTATCCAAATTTGAAAAGAGTACTGCGGAAGACAGGTGCAAAACAGTTATTACATTGAACTAAGCCAGTCATTTTGAAATAAAATACAATCACAGTCTTAAGTGCGCCAATCTAGTATGTATTATTTCTATTTTTACTTAATAGATACGTTAGACCTCTGTGTTTCTTGGCCTCCCCTCTCTCTCGGACAAAAGCTCCTCCCTCTAGCCACAAGAAGTTCAAAATGGGGAAATAAAGTATCTTACTTGTATCTTTCTCTTCTCCCCCCCTCCACACGGCCAGAAGCTCCTCCCTCTAGCCACAAGAAGTTCAAAATGGGGAAATAAAGTATCTTACTTCTATCTTTCTCTTCTCCCCCCCTCCACACAGCCAGAAGCTCCTCCCTCTAGCCACAAGAAGTTCAAAATGGGGAAATAAAGTATCTTACTTGTATCTTTCTCTTCTCCCCCCCTCCACACAGCCAGAAGCTCCTCCCTCTAGCCTCAAGAAGTTCAAAATGGGATACAACTTGATACAAATTGTTTTCCATGAGATGGTTGAATACTGAATTTTCCAGTATTCTTGTAACAAGTTTGAATGTTGTTGGCAGACAAGTAATTGGGTGATAGTTGCTTGGTTTTGTGCCCTTTTCTGGATCTTTCATTACCAAGTATATTTGGCCAAGTATGTTTGTTAACCATTCTTCGCTTGTTGGATTTTGAAGCATTTTATCAAATTGAGTGGCCATGCGGTGATGGAGGCTGGTCTGGTGTTTTAGCCAGTATCCATGCAGTTCATCCAGGCCAGGTGCACTCCAGTTCTTGACCTTCTTTGCTTGTTTTGCAATCATGTCAGTTGTTATTACAATATTCTCCATTCTGTTTTGTGTTGCTTGTAGTTTAATACTATTTTTTCTGAACTAGACATTTTCACAATATTGTTTTATCTGTCCTTCGTATCTTTCTATTTTCTTTGCTGTTGGTGTTAAATGTTGTTTTAGTTCTTCCATGATTTTTGTTATTGTTTTTTCATCCAGGTTGTATTTTTTGCATAAACTATTTTTCCGCTTTTCATTGTTTAATTTTCCTTCTTTCACGTATTTAAAATTGCTGACATTTCCTCATAGTTTTTTTTATATTTTATTTCAAGATGAATTTTCCACTTTGGTGTTCCAGTGGGTTTCTTTTTTGGCATTTTATAATCCAGTTCTGCAGTTATAATGGTAGCTGTGTTGTACATTGGTTTCATGTAGTGTGCTGGATGGGATGGAAATTAAAATATTCTTCATGGCATTTAGTAAATCATTCACTCATTTGCTATGCACTTCACCAATAGCAGGCAGTCTTTTTCTTTCTGTATTTGTGGTTTTCAATCTTTTTTTCGAGCATTTTCGCTAGATCACTTAGCTCTAAGCTTTCGAGTTGTTTCATAGGAAGATCTTCATCCTATATCAGCGATGGCTAACCTTTTTTGGCTCGCATGCCAAAAGCAGGGGGAGCGCAGGGGGGAGTGCAGGGGGAGTTGTGCGTGGGCGTGCCACGCCCATAATGCTATGTGCATGATCCCCTGCTTTTGGCACGCTATTTTTGCCCTCCCCAGGCTCCAGAGGCTTTCTAGGAGCCTGGGGAGGGTGAAAACAGCCCCCCCCCCCAACTCAAGAGGTTTCAGGAGCTTCCCTGAAGCCTCCAGAGGGTGAAAAACGGCCTCAAAAGAAGCTGGCCAGCGCACACATGTGCACTGGAGCTGACAGGGCAATGCCTTGCATGTCCTAAGAAATGGTTCCGCGTGACACCTGTGGTACCCGTGCCATAGTTTTGCCATCACGCTCCTATATGTTGGTTTCTTCCACTGGCTGGTCAGTTTGTTCAGGTGTTGGAGCAGTTTCTTCAGCCTGTTCATCATTACTTGTTTTCATTTTATCCAATGTTTCTAGATGTTGCATTTCCATATCTGTAAAAACATTATTACAGATAATGGAACCCCTTTGTTCCATTAATTATTGTTCACTTACCTTGCTTTCTGGGTGTTTTTCCTTCTACACTTGCATCATTCTTTTTTGAAATTCCCGGGCTGTTGGTAGTAACATTTGATGATTTCTTGATTTTCTTTGGTTGTCCAGATGTTGTGCTTTTGTTCCAGTTGTTCCAGTTGCACACCCTGCTTCCCAAGTAGTAACAACTGAGCCCTGTAGCCCCTTTTTTGATAGATATCCAGGAACCACAGTATCTGACACGGCCCTTGTTGACCTGGGCAATGACCGATCTGGTGTGGAATTTTGTTGATTTCTTCTTATCATTACTGATGATAGGTGCCTGGGTTGGTTAAAATGGATGCTAAGCCACTACTGACCTGAAGGCGGTAATTTCACAATCATAGGGACCGCACCAGATAGCAGTCCAGGCCCAGTGACAGGAACCCAACTTCCCTTTGGTATCAGGAAGGCAGGATCAGATATGGGATGGGGGTGGGGAGGAAAGCAGCCCAACTTCCCTTTGGTGTCAGAAAGGCAGGATCAGATATTAGGTGGGATAGAGAGGAAAGAAGAATGTTGTTGTTGTTATTATTATTGTTATTTATTTATTTATTTATTTATTTATTTATTTATTTATTTATTTATTTATTTATTTATTAGATTTATATACCACCCTATTTCAGCTAAAAGGGACTCAGGGCAGTGCACAGAAGATAAAAACCCAACAATATACAAAGTATAAAAAATAATTAAATTAATTAAATATGTGCTAAAATTTGGATAAATAGAATTAAAACCAATAAATATCAAATTTAAAATTATTCCCTAGTCTATGTCAGGCCGGCTAGATGGAAGAAATGTGCCTTTAACATCTGATGGAAGAGTCGTAGGTCTGTGATGGTACGGATATCGGGGGGCAGGTCGTTCCAGAGTGTCGGACCCGCCACAGAGAAGGCTCGTCCCCTGGGAGTCGCCAGCCGGCATTGACCGGCTGACAGCACCCTGAGAAGGCCCACTCTGTGGGAGCGGACAGGTCGAAGGGGGGAATGTGGTAGGAGGCGGTCTCTCAAGTAACCAGGACCCGTGCCATGGAGCGCTTTGAAGATGGTAACTAGCACCTTGAAGCGCACCCGGAAGACCACAGGCAGCCAGTGCAGCTCGCGCAGGAAAGGTGTTACATGGGAGTAGCGAGAGACTTCCAAAACCCCTCACGCGGCCGCATTCTGCACTAGCTGGAGCCTCCGGGTGCACCTCAAGGGAAGCCCCATGTAGAGGGCGTTGCAGTAGTCTAGGCGGGAAATAACAAGGGCTTGAGTGACCGTGCATAGGGCATCTCGATCTAGAAAGAGGCGCAACTGGCGTATCAGATAAACCTGATAGAAGGCCCCCCTAGCCACGGCCGTCACATGGTCATCTAAGGACAGCCGTGAATCCAGGAGGACGCCCAAGTTGCGAGCCCTTTCCGCGGGGGCCAATGACTCGCCCCCGATAGCCAGCGATGGAATTAACTGGCTATATCGAGATGCCGTAAACCACAGCCACTCGATCTTGGACGGGTTGAGTCTGAGTTTGTTCCTCCCCATCCATTATTATTGTTGTTGTTCACCACATTGTCCGTCATCTATTTAGATTGGGTTTGGCATTTTTGTCTATCTATCAAGTTTCCTTTCCAAGAAACTGGGATAGGCAGATATTGTTTATTTTTGTTTTGTTTTGTTTTTATTCAATTTATATACCGCACCTTCTCCATCGAAATGGACCCAGAGCGGTGCACAGGAAATTAAAACCAACAGATAATAAAACAATACAATAAATAAATAAAAAGAATTAAATAAGAGCCTGTGCTAAAATTCCCACTAAAAACCCAACGTCCATTTACGTATTTGGCAGAAGCTATGTAACAATAAAATCTGAACAATTAGGCAAGACCAGCTTGCTGAAAAAAGTATGTTTTGAGTGAACGTCGAAAGAGGGGAAGGTCCGTGATAGTGCGAAGTTCGGGGGGTAGGTCGTTCCAGAGGGAAGGCCCTACCCCTGGGCACCGCTAGCCGGCATTGACCGGCGGTTGGTACCCTCAGTAGGCCTTCTCTGTGGGAGCTTATCGGACGCAGGGATGTATGTGGCAGGAGACGGTCCCGCAAGTAGCTAGGCCCCGAGCCATGGAGCGATTTGAAGATGGTAACAAGCACCTTGAAGCGCACCCGGAAGGCCACCGGTAGCCAGTGCAGCTCGCGTTTGATGGTGTTAGATGGTGTCACAAGCTGTAAACTGTTCCAAGTACAGCTGCCTTGTGCAATTGACTTGTACTGATTCTGTCAATGATGATGGTATTGAAGTGGTGTGCCAGATTGGTGATTACAAAGTTCTTGTTACTATTAGTTCTAGTTTTACTTTCTTTTACCACCATAGTAATAATAATAATAATAATAATAATAATAATAATAATAATAATAATAATAATAATAATAATAATAATAATAATATTTCTTGAAACTATTTCAATGCACTACTGTTGCTATTTTGTTATGTTATTGTTTGTAGATAAAGGTAGTCTGTGCAATCATCTTGCAGCAGCTAACCAAGTGGCCCACTATTTCTATTATTTCTTCAACTTATTTGCAGAGGCTGCACATGCTCTCTATTGCTATCTTCTCAATTCTCTATGCATTTGTTCTTAAGGTCTGGTCTTGTGCAGCCAGAATTAGTGGCTTCATCACATTTTTTGACTTTCTTTCTCTTAGCCATTGCCAAGTGTTATTATTATCTGCTTTGTATATTTTTATGTAGTAGCCATGTAAATTTGTTTTGTCATGCATCATTTTGGTTCTTCATTTGATCTTTCTTGTAGATCAATTTGGTCTGTCCAGTACTCAGGAAGCCTTCTTGGTTATACCAGCTTCAGTGCATCTTCTTTGTTCTCTTTCAGATATTCTTCCAATGCCCTTTTATTTCTTCAGCTGTCTGATGTATTTGCAACATTCTACCCCCACCTATTCCCCTTGGTAAATAGAATCTATCAACAACATTTCAAAGATGAAGAGCATGATTCATGTGTAATTTTTTATTTTTTACTATCTAGTGCTTTTAGTTCTGCTTGGGTCCAGTCCACTATTTCAGCTGGATATCTAGTGACTAGAATTGCCTGGTTGTTCATTACTTTTCTGGCATTTTCTCCATTGAGATTAGACTTGAAGATCTTCACTCTTCTAATTTATTCACTACTAACCTTCTTCTTGACTTTAATGTGCTTGATGTTATTAGGTAAAATAATGTGCATGTATTTGTAGTGAACTTCTTCATCCAGAATCTTGATGTTTTTTTCATAGTCCATTTTGATTCTTTTTTTTTTTATTCTTCTTTTGGTTTTAACTATTTTATGTTGAGGGTAACAGATTTGTCCAGTCTTAACTCCATTGCAATATCTTGACTGCATTTATGGATAGTGTTGAGCAAGGGTTCTATTTAAGATGATATTTTTCTATACAACTTCAGATCATCCATGAAAAGGAGGTGTAATAGGTTGGTGATGTTTTTGAATGTTTGATAGCCATGGCCTGTCTCTGCTCAGTTTATTTACAAAGGAAATAGAGCAATGACAGGGTTTCCTTGAAAGATTCCTCTCTTGATATTAATCTTTCCCAGCGTATCACCATTAATCAGCAACTGTGTCTTCCATTGTTCCTATTGATATTTACACAAAGCTTCTGATGTTTATAATAATACAATAATACAATAGCAGAGTTGGAAGGGACCTTGGAGGTCTTCTAGTCCAACCCCCTGCCTAGGCAGGAGCCCTATGCCATTTCAGACAAATGGCTGAAGGAGCCATAGGAGCCCTATGCCATTTCAGACAAATGGCTATCCAACATCTTCTTAAAGACTTCCAGTGTTGGGGCATGACTACAGTTATTTCCAAACATTTGATTATCTAAACATGGCAGAAGTCAAATGCCTTCCAAGCTACATTAAAATTGGTTTTCCTTCTTTTGTTGTTTTTCAAAACTTTCTTGTTGATGTTTGTTTCTCTGCTGTTGGAAGGTGGGAAGAGTTTGTTTTCAATTAGACAATGTTTGACTGCAACAGCTATCACACTAGTTAGCAACTTGAAAGCTGTTAATATGCAAGTAATTGACTTGTAGTTGCCCAATGCTACCCCCCCTTTTTTAATCTTTCTTTATCTGGTAGATTTTTGCCAGGGGTTAATTAATCTTCAATGTCTCCTCCTTCCAAAAATAGTGCTTTTTTCTAGGAAATAATAATGTACTGTAATGTTCTGAGTAAAAAAAATTAGAATCAGCAGTGGAATAATCTGTTTTCCATTTCCTCCTGACTATCGTCATCACATGCAATACTGATACAAGTCTATTATTCTTATATTTCATTTTAAAAAGCATAGAACTGAACTGCATTTTGGGGCAATTCTGTTAAAGGAGTGGCAGAAATGAAATGTAAAATTTGAATACAAGAGATGATAAGAGTAAAAAAGCTGAACTGAAATAATAAAAACATAAATTTGAATTTGAATTTATTTATATTTATATCCCGCCCTTCTCCACAGAGGACCCAGGGGGGCGCACAGGAATTTAAAAACATACAAAAATACAAAAATAAATACATAATTTAAAATATATATTAAACTATCCTAATCCTATGCTAAAAACCAAATTTTAAAATACCCAATTTAAAACTTTTTAAAAAGTCCCCGTGGGAGGTTAGGCTAGGCCGGCTTGTTGGAAAAGGTATGTCTTTAGACATTGGCGGAAGAGGCGGAGGTCGGTGATGGTGCGTAATTCAGGGGGTAGGTCATTCCAAAGGGCTGGGCCCGCCACAGAGAAGGCTCATCCCCTGGGTGTCGCCAGTCGGCATTGTCCGGCCGACGGCACCCTGAGAAGGCCCTCTCTGTGGGAGCGTATCGGTCTAAGGGATGTATGGGGCAAGAGGCGGTCTCGCATATAACTAGGCCCCGAGCCATGGAGCGCTTTAAAGATGGTCGTCAGAACCTTGAAGCGCACCCGAAAGGCCACAGGAAGCCAGTGCAGCTCGCGCAGGATCGGTGTTATGTGGGAGCATCTAGTGGCTCCCATAATCACCCGCGCGGCTGCGTTTTGGACTAACTGTAGCTTTCGAGTGCACCTCAAGGGAAGCCCCATGTAGAGAGCATTACAGTAGTCGAGTCAGGACATCACGAGAGCTTGAGTGACTGTGCGAAGGGCAGCCCGGTCCAGTAAGGAGCGCAATTGGTGCATCAGGCGTACTTGATGAAACGCCCCCCTGGCCACGGCCGACACATGGTCCTCCATGGACAGCCGGGAATCCAGGAGGACACCCAAATTGTGCGCCCTCTCCACGAGGGCCAGTGTTTCGCCCCCAATGGCCAGAGTTGGAATAATCTGGCTGAACCGGGGTGCCGGAAATCACAGCCACTCAGTCTTGGCAGGGTTGAGCTTGAGTTTGTTACCACCCATCCAGATCCAGATAAATGTTAGAGAAAGGGACAAGGAAGATTAAGAAATGGTCAGCCCCAGATGAAGATGAATTGCATGGATTTTGGTTGAAACATCTGACTATTCTACACTCACTCATTGCCAAGCAGTTTAACAATATTGTATAAGGAGGTGAAATTGAAGATTGGTAACATCTGGTACATCCTAACTGATACTAAAAGATTGGACTTTTCCCCATTATCTTTCCCAAACAATAGTGCAAACATTTCCAGACACATTTTGTGAATCTCTTTCAAAATTCAGCAGTAATTGTTGGGAAATGTCAGCAAGAAAGTGGAATATTTCTCAGAGATCTCTGTGGATTGACTGGGAAGAGACTGCAAATTAGATAGTGTTATGATCCAGGGTGGAGCATGTAAGCAACACCAGCAATGCAAAGGATGGAATCCCCTTTTATTGAACCAACCTTTCCCAAAATACACACAGCTCACTGTAAGCCCAAGAGCAAGGGTCTAAAATGTGCACACACCTCCAACAGTTCCTTGAAACAAGAAGTGTGTGTGTATGAGAGAAGCACAATTCTGAGAACAAAAACAGTTCAGAACCCTTCGCCACATCCATCTTTGTTGCACAGAGAGTTCAGGGCCATGGCACAAACTGGAGCCAAGCTGGGTAACTGCAACCTGCATGGCAAGGCTAGACAAGGCAAGGTGAGGCGAACAAGGCCAAGCAAGGCAGAGCAAGTCAAAGCAAAACAAGGCAGTGAGTCATGCACAACAGCAAGGCTTCTTGAATCATGGCAAGTGTTGCTGGCAAGTACCACACTTGTTCCTGACAAAAGCCCCTCTCCCTGGCATCACCTTAAGTTATATGGCTGTTCCCTAGGTTTCTGGTACTCTCATATGAGGTTCCATCACACGGCATTCCACACGCCGCCCTGGGTCCTTTTGGAGAAGGGCGGGATATAAATCAAATAAATAAAATTACACTGAACGTCAAGCCAACTCTTATATCAATGTGAATAAGAACTAAAAGACTCCTTTAGTTTTTGCCACGATACTTCTTGTTATCTGGGGAAAGGTGTTCTTTTTTTTTAGCCACACAACTCTGTTAATATAGCACAATGTTGGGGGGGGGCACTGAAAACCATTGTTTTTGTAACTGTGGGTGTTATTAAATGTAAGATTTGAAAATACATTGCGATCCATAGAAAACATTCAAGTCACAATGAGCCAAACATGAGACTTAAATAGGCTTGAATAACAATCAGCGTTTAATCTTTGATCAAAGTTTAAACATGATTACCAGTTGTTCCAACATACCCCAATGATATGCAAGGAAGAACTGTCTTTCTCAGAGAGAGTATAGCTCTTCTTATACAAGTTAGCATCTTAGAATAACATCATCTCTTTCCCCTGTTCTCACGCTTGGCCACTTTGCCTCCTGTTGTGAGGGCACAGATCAAAGGTGAGATAGTTCTTTACAACTTCCTTCCTGAATAATGCCCATAGATTGCATATTGATCAAATGGCAAGGAAGGATCACAGGTTTTGACATTTGCCAGATACCCCACAATCACAGGAAGTCAGTTTCAGGGGGCAAAAGGAATTTACAGCATGTAATGCTTATTTTACAAGGCATAATATATGTGTGTTACAGAAAACAGATATTTCTACTAATCAACAAGTTTATATCATTATTACCATAACTCTTTTTTTTTAATTAAGTTTTTATTTTTATTTTTCAGAACAGACACAACACAAAAAACCCTCTTTCTTTACGTACTATGTATCAATTGGTTACAAAAAAAAAGAATAAATAAATAATTTTTTTTCATGCATTCCTTTCACTGTCACCCGTAATTCATACAAATTCTGGTATTTTAAATCAAATATATTTGTACATATTACCATCATCATACCCCCATTCTCATTTCATTGTGGTTTCTTTCCTTTCTGTCAGTAGTACAGTGCGAGATTGAATAAATTAACCCTTTTTCCACCTTCTAGTTAAGATCTTTTTCTTCACTTCAGCTTGGTAATAGAGTTTCCAATTTGGAAAGCCAAACCCGCCTCTTTCTCTTGGATCTTGCAGGATTTTCAACCTAATTCGCGCTTTCTTTCCTTGCCACACAAACCTTCCACAGATTTTATCTAACTCTCGAAAATGCTTACCCTGTAATTTTAGGGGTACCATTTGAAATAAAAACATAATCTTGGGTAATATATTCATCTTTATTGCCGCCATTCTACCCACCAACGAAAGTTGCAAGGAATTCCATCTTTCCAACTCCTGCTTTATCTGTTTCACCAAAATTGAAGAACATCTATTGGTCAGCAGAATGCCGAGATACTTGACTTGTTTTGTTATTTGGATCCCCAGCAGTTCTCTCAGTTCTTTCCTTTGATCTTCTTTCATATTTTTAGTTAACACCTTGGTTTTTTTTCTTTGTTTATCCTTAATCCAGCAACCAGCCAGTACTCTTCTATCTCTTTTATCAGTCCTAAACCTGAGGTGAGCGGCTCTTCCATTATACAGACCATATCATCTACAAACGCTAAGACTTTAAATGTTTCCTTCCTTACTTTAAGTCCCAAAATGTTAGGGGCTATCCTAATTTGCCTTAACAGCACTTCTAAAGATAAAATAATAATAAAGGGGAGAGCGGGCAGCCTTGTCTTGTGCCTTTCCCAATGCTTATTACACCTGTAAGCTCTCAGTTCACCAATACCTTTGCTGTCTGCCTGGAGTACATTCTCCTTATTACCCTAAAAACTCTTCTCCAAACTCCATACATTCCACTTGTGCTATTAAAAATTCCCAAGAGATGACTTCCGGTTGCGTTACAGATGCCGCAGGCAGGCTTTTTCAAGCTTGCCAACCCAGTAGCCTGTAGAGGCGTTTTTTAAAAGATCAAAAATGCCTTGGAAACTCCAAACTCCTTAGGATTTTGGGAGAGAGCCAGTGCTGTCGGGTAGAGTCCCTTGCGAAACACCCTGGAAGGTTTTATAGCCTCTGGGGTGCGGGCAAGGAGAGCTCCCCTTTTCAGCAGCTATACGCTCCGGACTGCTGGGATCCTCCGCTAAGGATTTAGCGGAGCAAGACGCCGTACAGAACTTTTAAAATATATTTCAAGCAACCCAAGAAAATAATCGCAAGTATTTAAAGTTTAAAGTTTGAATTTTCTAAATAACAGCAGTGCTGAACTTGGGCTTAGAACAAAGGATTTAGAACAAAGGATTCAAAATGGCGTTAATCTGCAGTTGAAAGTTGAAAGGAAACGAAAGTTAACTGATTTGTGTATTCCAGTTTGTATCTAACCCTGGCTGACAATTAAAGGCTGAAAGTAAGAGCAGAACAACTACAAAGTTAGCGAATACACAATTTGACTTATTCTGATATTCTGAAAAATATTTTCTTAGAAAGTTGGGGGGGAAATTTGTTTAAAAGCATGGCAACGGAGCAAGCTGGTACAATAACTCTCCAGGATTTGAAGGATTTGAAGAATTTTATAGGTAATGCAATTAAAGAGGTCAAAGGAATGGTTCTGGATAAATATGATCAGCTTGATAAAAATATACAATCAATGGCTAAGGGTCTGTCTGAAGTTGTAATCAAGATTGGTAATAAAGTTGAACAATTGGCTTCGGAATTGGAAGTTAAAATGAAGGAAACTGATTTGAAATTTGTGGAAGTTGAGGGGAAAATGCAAAGGATGGATAATGAAATAATTATGATGCAATTTAGATCTATGGAATTTGCCATCAGATTGAGGGATATAAGAGAAAATCCTAGAGAAGATATAAGAAGAATTTGTGCTGAGGCTTTGGCTACATTACTCAAACTGGACGATCCTGATGAGATTTTTTTTAAGATTGATAGAATTTATAGAGCAAACTCACGTGCAGCATTACAAAGACAGTTGCCAAGAGATGTTGTGATATATTTTACTGATAGAAACCTTAGAAATGATATCTTGCAGAAGTCCTTTTACTCTTCTCTTCAAATAGATGGAAACCAGATTGGTGTTTTCAAGGAGTTACCACCAGCGATGTTAAAGCTTAGAAGGGATTTTGGATTTTTGGTAGTGGAGTTGAAGAAAAGACGGATACAGTATAGGTAGGATGCTCCAATGGGTGTTATACTGAGATATGAAGGTGTGAGATATCATTTGAGCACCTTAGATAAGGCAAGAGAATTTTATTATGAAATACTGAAGGCAAGTGCTATGCCTCCACGTACATCCACACCAACAGATATGGACATTCTAGAGCAGAGGCTGTTTGAGAAAGAGACAGAAGAACAAATAAAACAGATGCAAGAAGAGAAGGAAGCTCCGGGTGCTGTAGGTGGATCCCAGGTGGATCCTTCTGGATCTGTTTTAAGTTCATTTTTGGAGGAACCGTCCAAGACTCTTATAGAAATGCCACTACTTAAACCAGCGGAGCAACGTGTTACTAGATCTACTACCAGACAAATTCAAGAATATCAGAAGCAGGGGAAGCCCCAAGTACAATGTGCTAAGAAAGACAAAGGCAAGAAGCAAGTTGAAGCCATGGGAGGAGCAGGACCGAAGATTAGTCTCGTGGAGAAAGAACTTCAGCAAATGCTCTCAATGCTTCAGATTAGGCCAAAAGATGCTTAAACTTCTATCCTGGAATGTGAATGGTTTGAATTCTCCACAAAAAAGGAAAAAAATATTTCACTATTTGAAGCAATTTAATAATGACGTTATTTGCCTTCAAGAAACTCATATTAGGCTGCAAGATCAGAAGTACCTAGTGAACGCAAGATTGGGAACACATTTTGCAGCCTCTAATTTGGAAAAGAAAAATGGAGTGGTGATATATATAAATAAAAGATTTTCAGCTAAAACTATAGAAGTAGATGATTGTGGCAGATATATAGCAATTGAACTTGACACAGATTATGGTTCTATTTTGGTGGTAGGAATATATGCACCAAATCAACAACAATGAAGTTTTTATAAGACGCTCCACTCAAAAATTTTGGATTGGAATTTTAAGAGCATTTTAATTATGGGAGATTGGAACGGAGTGATTTCTCCAAGGATAGATAAGAAAACGATGACCAAATCTACTATTAAACTACCACAGGCTTTTTTTGAATTACAAGAGGACTTGGAATTGAAAGATATTTGGAGAATACATAACCCAAACGAGTTGGATTTTACTTTTTATTCAGATAGACATAAATGTTTCTCAAGGATTGATTTCTTTTTGGTAACATCTGATTTACTTCCTAAAGCCAAGAAAACAAAGATATTTTCCAGGACATTAACCGATCATAGCCCGGTGTGGTTAGAGATTGAATTAGGGAAGAGGTCAAGAAAGTCATGGAGACTAAATGAAAATTTATTTAGATATGAAAAAAATGTTGATGAACTTAAAAAATATATGAAGGAATTTTTTAGCTTTAATTTGAATAAGGGTACCCCTATTGAAATAGTTTGGGATGCAAGTAAAGCTTATATGCGTGGGGTCCTGATACATATGAATTTTAAACATAAACACAGCAGACAGAAAAAGAGAATAGAATTGGAAGATGAAATAAAAAAGAAGGAGCAGCTACTTATAGCAACTCCAAAAGATGGGTCACTTCAGATGGCGATAAAGCTGTTGAAAGATCAATTTCAAATGCTTATATCAGAACAAACAGCAACTAACTTACAATTTGCTAAACATAATACCTTTGCTAATGCTAATAAATCTGGTAGGTGATTGGCTTATACCTTGAGAAAGAACACGAATAATAGAATTATTGATAGAATTCAGTATGGAGAAAAAACGGTATATCAACAAGATTTGATTAAAAAATCATTTGTGGACTATTATGCTAAGTTATATGCACAGGACAATATACAAAATAAGCTAGTAGATGATTACCTGGAAGGAAAAAGGGTTACTGAAATATCCTTGCTTCAAAAGGCAAATTTGGAACGTTTGATAACTGCTGATGAGATTAGCCTAGCTATAAGCCAACTTAAACTAGCTAAGGCTCCAGGGACTGATGGTTTGACTGCAATTTATTATAAAACTTTGCAATTGGAGATGATTGAACATCTTACAGAATTATTTTGCAATATACAGCAAGGAGGCAAAATACCCTCCTCATGGAAAGCGGCTTTTATATCGCTGATACCTAAAGACAAAGATGGCCCTAAGAAACCAGAGGATTACAGACCGATATCTCTTTTGAACACAGATTATAAAATATTTGCTAAAGTACTAGCCAACAGATTGATGCCAGTTATCCAAGAGGTTATTCATCATGACCAAGCAGGATTTATGGAAGGTAGACATATGAAGGAGAATGTAAGGCAACTCATAGATTTAATTGACTATCTTGATAAGAATAAGCAGATCTCTGCAGTGCTGGTTTTCTTGGATGCGGAAAAGGCCTTCGATCGAGTGAATTGGAACTTTCTAACCAAGACTTTGAAAAAGATGGATATGGGAATACGATTTCGACAGGCGATTGGAGCAATATATCAGCAACAAAATGCACAATTTATTATTAATGGAAATTTGTCTACAACTTTCGAGATACAAAAAGGTACAAGACAAGGTTACCCATTATCTCCATTGTTATTTATTTTAACTTTAGAAGTCTTGTTGAATACAATTCGGGACTCAAACTCCTTAAATGGTATAGTTATTAGGCAAAAGGAATACAGAACTAGAGCATTTGCCGATGATCTGGTTGTTACCCTTTCACATCCTTTGAATTCAATAATCCAGATGAAAAATATTATAGCAGAATTTGGCATGGTGTCTGGGTTTAGACTAAACCAAAACAAAACGAAAATGATTGTTAAAAACATGATAGAGACTCAAAGAAAGAGACTTGCAAGTTTTGCAGGTTTTGAAATAGTTTCCAAGGTCAAATATTTAGGTATACAAATTGCAGACTCAAATACAAAACTCTTTCAAAATAATAATGAAGTGTTGTGGCAAAAGATACAGAAAGACCTACAAGCATGGAAAAAGCTACAACTATCTTTGCTTGGAAGAATTTCAGCAATTAAAATGAACATTCTACCTAGATTTATTTTTTTATTCCAGATGATACCGGTGCTTAAATCAGATAAAATTTTGTTAGAATGGCAAGCAACATTAAATAAATTTGTTTGGAAGGAGAAAAAACCGAGAGTAAAGATGAAGATTATGCAAGATACTCGTGAAAGAGGTGGCCTTAGACTCCCAAACCTTCGATTGTGTTATGAAGCAGTGGTATTGATGCACGTAGCAGAATGGTTTGGGAAAACAAAAACTGAATTGCTGAATATAGAAGGTCACGACCTTGTTTTGAGATGGCATGAATATCTTTTTTATGAAGATAGGGTGGATAAAGTGTTTAATAATCATGTTCTCCGAAATGCCCTGATGAGAATATGGAAGAAGCACCGGCCTAATTGGGATTATAAGATACCGCTTTGGTTGGATCTTGCAGACACCATGTGGATTACAAATACTAAGTCACTCGGGGGGTGTTTATATAAAGATGTGTTTTTTGCTGATGGGGGTAGATGGCAGCTGAAAACTTTGGAACAACTGTTGGAAGAAGGAATTATTATAAATTGGTTACACTATAAACAGTTACAGATGAGATGGAAAGAAGACCAAAGGGTTGGTTTTATGGATAAAGAAGTGGAACTGATTAAGCAGATAAAAGAGACTGGCCCAAAACATGTTAAAAGAATATATAATGTATTGTTAGAAAGAGACTCAGAAAGCGAATTGGTGAAGGATTGTATGATTAAATGGGCTCAGAATTTTGATGAATCGGTTATGTTGGACACGTGGGAAAAAATATGGGTTCAGAATGTTAAATTTACACAGTCACAGAATTTAAGGGAGAATTTTTATAAAATATTTTATAGATGGTATTTAGATCCTAAGAAATTATCATGTATGTATCCTAATGTTCAACCAAAATGTTGGAGGTGTGGGTGTTTAGATGCTACATTTTTTCATGTATGGTGGACCTGCAATAAGGTTAAAGCTTTTTGGATAAAAATATGGTGGGTTATGCAAAATGTATTGAAGAAAAGACTACAATTTACTCCGCAAATGTTTTTATTGGGTATAATTAAGGATCTTTCAAAGGGGGAAATGAAATTGTTTTTGTATATGGTTACAGCAGCTAGGTTGTTGATTGCTCAGCAAAAATATTTTTTACCGACGATTGATCAATGGATTCAGAAAGTGGCGGGGTTTGCGGAAATGGCAAAAATTTCAGCTTTCTTAAAAGGTCAGAAGCAGGAGAATTATATACAGGAATGGGCAAAATGGATTGACTATATACAGAATAAATACCAGACTAGGAAGTATTATGTAGCTTTTAGGTAAGAATGTCTAGATTGATAGGGTGATAAGCAAGGGATACAATGTGAACAGAGTAAATAATATATGGGTTGTTTGGAATTACTAGAGTGGTGTATAGTGGAAGTCAGGGGGGTGGGTTGGAACGGGAGGTGGGGGAGGGTTAGGGTGGAGGGTGGGGAAACATATGTATGTATAATTAATTTAGAAGATGGGGTTAATAGGATGTTGTTACTTTAAGAGAAACTTATATTATGATTGTTGGGAAGAGGGGGGTATAGTATCTGAATGAGAAACTTATTTCAGGATGGGGGGAGGGGAGGGGGTACAGTATTTGTATGTGATTTATATTATATGTTAGGGGGGGAAAGGGGGGAAAACTTGTTTGTATAAAACTTTTCAATTAAAAAAAAATCCCAAGAGATGTTATCAAATGCCTTCTGGGCGTTGAGAAATATTAAGGCTACCTGCTTATTTGGGGGTGATTCATAATATTCTAATATATCTAGTATAATTCTTAAGTTGCTTCGCATTTGCCTCTGGGGTAAAAAAACCCTCTGGTCCATATGGATAAATTTCTGTAGGCACACCTCAATTCTTTCTGCCAATATACATGCAAATATCTTATAGTCTGCGTGTAATATTGATATAGGTCTTTAATTTTTAATTTGATCTTTCTCCTGGTTTTATTTTGGGATCAGGGTAATGTAAGCTTCCTCCCAAGATTTTGGCATTCCCCTATTTTGAAGCACCTTATTATACACTTTTACCATATACTTTCCCATTATCTCCCACAAACTTTTGTAAAACTCACTGGGCAGACCATTCGTCCCTGGTGTCTTATTTAACTTTTGCTTCTGAATAGCCCTTTCCACCTCTCCTAGGGTCATAGGCGCATTTAGCAATTTTTTATCCTCCTCTGATATCTTGTGGAGATCCATTTTAGCTAGGAATTTCCTAATCTTATCCTTAGAGGGTTCCTCTCCACGATACAATTTGCTATAGAAATCCTGCACAATTTTCCTCTTTCTTTCTTCATCATATCTCACCTCACCAGATTCCCCTAACAAACAATCTATTCTCCAACTCAACCTCATCTGTCTTAGCCTAAAACTAGCCAGCATCCCGGTTTGTTCGCTTATTCAAAAAACCGCTGCCTCGCCTCTTTTATTTTCCTCACCATCTCCTCCTGATCCAATAAAGTCAATTTATGTCACCATATATCCTTCTCTATCTCCACTTCCTTATTTCCCGGGTCTATCTGTAGCTTTTCTTCCCTTCTTAGTATCTCCTTCTGTATCTTTAGTCTCTCCTCCTTCTCTTCTTTGTTTTTCCTTGCTATATATTTTATAATTAAACCCCTTAAATACGCCTTGGCCGTATCCCACAGATTGTGGCAGATTATTACCATAACTCTTCATCCCACCCTTTTGTTTAAAAAAATTTGAATTCTTTCCATTGTAGTAAAGATATTGCCAAATCAGGTAACTTCAACACCCCAGTTCAGGCAGTTTCTTTTCTCTGTATGGCTTTTTCCTGGTCCTCAATTTTGTAAACAAAATTTGTGAGATAAATTTTCCACAGATATATACTTTTGCTAACAAATCATGCGAAGCAAACATATTCTCGGATATTGTTGTTGTGTGAAAGTTAGAGCACTTAGCAGGGGCATTAGTTATTATTGCAAGCATTGGCTGTAACCTTATCAGCATATACACATGCTTCATACCATCGGCTAGGCACATAGGCAAACCTTATAAGCCATCTGGAGCATGCTAATTAAGAGTTACCACATCTGTCCATAACCCATTTGGTCTAGCTGTAATTACAAGTGAGTTACTAGGCTGTGTCAGGTTAATTCCAGACTGCAAAGTGACAATAAGTGAAGAAAACACCTTTGCTTGGAATATATGATTTTTTACAGTTGTCTCTTCAGGTATTATGATACCACTATCTCTTAGGACTACAGTGTTCAAGTGAGGTTGATCTGATTCAATGTCCCAATATATGTGAAGTTTATAAGGGAGCAATCACAATTATAGTGTCCCACTATCCCCACGGGTATGTATCATCTTACAAGTACAACAATAATAACAGTAATATTCAGAGATACAGTTACAATCACAAAATCAACATAATCTGTAGGGTGCAAAGTTGTACAACTGCTTTTCTTCAGGTGGAATAGAAGAGACCAGAAAGTTGCTACTCCTGCAATGAGAAAAAATCACAACAAAATCTTTGCATAGCACAATGACTACATCAGTTTTCTGGAAATGTTCATGCTCAGTAGATCTTCTCCAGGAACCACTTTCCACAGGTGTAATGATTTGCCTTTTTTTCTCCAGTATTTGGCTGTTGCTTCAATGGTTTGGTGATTATCAGGGCTTCAGTGGTTACCAAGGGTCTGTCCCAGGCAGGGGTGGGTTTCAAAATTTTTGGAACAGGTTCTGTGGGTGTGTCCTGCTTTGTGGGAGTGGCTTGCCGGCCATGTGACCGGGTAGGAGTGGCTTGCCAGCCATGTGACCGGGTGGGAGTGGCCAATTTGGAAAATGTGAAATTCACTTAACAATGGTCTTGGTTAGCAACCAAACTTTTGGGCTTAATTGTGGTCATAAGTTCTCTCTCTCTCTCTCTCTCTCTCTCTCTCTCTCTCTCTCTCTCTCTTTCTTTTTCTTTCTTTCCTTCTGTCTTTCTTTCTCTCTTTCTCTCTCTTTCTTTCTCTTTCTCTCTTTCTGTCTCTTTTCTTTCTCTCTTTCTCTCTCTCTTTTTTCTCTTTCTTTCCTTTCTGTCTCTCTTTCTTTTTCTCTCTTTCTCTCTGTCTGTCTATCTTTCTCTCCCTCCCACTCTCTGTCTCTCTGTGTGTGTCTGTCACTCTCTGGTTCCCCCCTCCCTCCCTGTCTCTCTGTGTGTCTGTGCCTCTCTCTCTCTGTCTGTCTCCCCCCACCCACCCAAGCCTCCTCAGCCTCTCTCACCCATCCACCGGACGAAGGAACCTGGTGTCCGATGGGTGAGCAAGCGAGCGAGCAAAGGCTTTTGAAGCAAAGGCTTCAAAGGCTGCCGGCTAGGAACAGCGCGCTACGCTGCGCGAACCCCCGCCCCACCCCCTGCCAGTCGCGCTAACAGGGAAAGTTTTGCCGCGACTGGGGGGGGGGTTCGCGCAGCGTAGCGCGCTGTTCCTAGCCGGCAGCCTTTGAAGCCTTTGCTTCAAAAGCCTTTGCTCGCTCGCTTGCTCACCCATCGGACACCAGGTTCCTTCGTCCGGTGGATGGGTGAGAGAGAGAGCGAGAGTAGCCGGTCAGGCTACTTCCAGGAGCTGAGGAGGTTTGGGGGGGAGGGGAGACAGACACACAGAGAGACAGGGAGGGAGGGGGGAACCAGAGAGCCAGAGAACCCGCTGGCTGTATTTACTCTCTCTCTCACCCATCCACCGGACGAAGGAACCTGGCGTCCGATGGGTGAGCGAGCGAGCGAGCGAGCGAGCAACCGCGGCCAGCGGGCCAGAGGATTTTTGGGGCGCGCAGCAACTTTCCTTACCCGCGGCGGGAAACACGCAAGGAGAATCCACTCCCAGCTGTCTTCTTTTTCCTTCTGCGAAGGGTACTGGCCGCTGACAAAGCGGGAGGCTCGGGAAGGCGGCACACACACACACACACAACCTACTTCAGGCGGCGGGAAACACGCAAGGAGAATCCACTCGCGGCTAGGCGTAGGGGGGAAGAGGTGGCTGAGCAAAGGGAAGGGGGGGGGAAGGCGCTCCCGCCGCCTTCCCGAGCCTCCCGCTTTGCCAGCGGCCAGTACCCTTCGCAGAAGGAAAAAGAAGACAGCTGGGAGTGGATTCTCCTTGCGTGTTTCCCGCCGCCTGAAGTAGGTTGTGTGTGTGTGTGTGTGCTTTCTTTTTTTTTGGCCGGCAGCTCCTGGCCCGAGCGCTGCTCTTCGGAGTTGTCACGGCAGCAGCGGCAGCAGGTTGTGGGGCGACGAGGTGAGCGGCCCACCCCCACCACCCACCCCCATGGAGAAGGGGAAAGGAGGACCCCTTCGGAGAGCCGGCCTGGCTGTCTTCTTTTTCTCTCAGCGAAGCATGGGCGAGGAGGAGGCGGCGCTTCGCTGAGGGAAAAAGAAGACAGCGCAGTCGCCTTGCTTGCTTTCCTGCCTGCCCGCCCCAGCTGGGAGCAGCAGTTAGCAGCGGCGACTTACTTCCGGGTCCACGATCCAAAGGGATCGCTCGGGATCCGGAAATTTTACGAAAGGGTTCGCCCGATCCCAGGCGAACCCCCAGAAACCCACCCCTGGTCCCAGGCTTGGCTAAGTTTTCATTCCTCCCATCAGGTTTTAATCACCAGCAGCAAATTTGAGAGGTATGGTTTGAGCTAGCAGTCCTTTGTTTCTGAGGTAAAGAAGAGAAGAGGCCAAGAATACAGTTCTTTATAGACATACCTTTAGTCTCATATTGTGGAATTTCTCCCATTCCGTCCAAGTGTGGAAATCCAAACATTATTTCAGAAGGCAGGCTGTTAGGAATGTAATCCTAGTGTTGGGTTGGCAATATATATAAGCCATGATTGGAATATCTGTATCTGTAACTTTAACTGCTACAGTGACATGTGATTGGCTGCTGTTTCCTCAATCAGCCATAAGAGGAAGCCAGAATCACTGTTAGAAGCTGATCCCTTGGATGATGGCTGCTCTGTATTGCAGTTATTGATCAGTGAGAGGAATTGTGAATTGAGCAACTGTAAGCCAATGTTTGAGTAATAGACTGAGTATATAATTCAGGACTACTTATCACTTGTTTGTGAAGAAGTGTCTCTTACTTTATTTTTTCCAATGCAAGTAAAAGTCTACTTGTTTTACCTTCAGTGTCTGTGACTGATAGTGTGGATATTTAGCAACATTTATCTCTTGCTACATTCCGTTGCACATTTTTGGTCTCCTAACAGAGATATCCTTAACACAGACGATGTAAATTTCATGGAAGATGACATTCCCACTGTCTCTATGATTGAAACACTTTTGCAGTAAAATAAGTAGATTTCACATATTTGTCACAATTCACAGCTTTCAGAAATTTTCAAAAACAAACCACATCGTAATCTAACTAAATTGTAAAGCTTAGGTCATATACCTTAACTTAGATTTGCATCAGACTCCTTTCTGGCAGTTTATCTTTTGTTATTCTTGATTGGCCCATTGACAGCACAAAAGGTCTGAGAATTGCTTTGGTAGTAGATAGAGTATAGTTACCTGCCAATTCCTGAAAGAAAAGGATGGCATTTACAATACAATACAATAGCAGAGTTGGAAGGGACCTTGGAGGTCTTCTACTCCAACCCCCTGCCTAGGCAGGAAACTCTATACCATTTCAGACAAATGGCTATCCAACATCCAATATTTGTAGAAGGAAAAAGATACAATTGCTTTCGCAGAAGTACATGTGCCACAAATGCTCAAAAGCAAATGCTCAAAAGGAAAACACCTTTACAGCAGCACAACACATATGCATATTACAATAGAACAAATGTCTATTTAAATAACAAGTTTCTACTTCATGTGATAAAACCCATTACTTTTTTTTTGAAATTTTTTAATTTATTTTTAATAAAACAAAAATACAAAAAGGAAAAAATCATCATTCTACATTGTATCCTTTGAAAAGTATGTTGACTGGCTACACATAACTCATGCATTTCTAGAACCATTATTACTCATGAATAATCTCATTTTATAGATTTTAGATCAAAAGATTCATTGTATATCTTAATATCATTACACCAGAATTCTCCTCTAATATTCCGTATTTGGTCTATCTTCTTCAGACAAGTCTTACTTAAAGATAACCACATAATGGCATCCATTGTCTATTCCAAACATACATGCATACACACACACACATACACACACACACACACAGTTGTGTCACAACACCCTGTTAAGCTCCAATTAAGGGAGGAAGCATACTGCTTTCCTTTTCTGCCTTTCAGCTCATCACCAGAGACCATCTAGACAGAAAGCTATGAGTTCCGTTGTGTAATTTTTTTATGTGTGCTACGTTTTTGACTTATTTATTGATCAACTCAAAAATGTAACACACACACACACACACATACACATATATATGTGTGTTACGTTTTTGAGCTGATCAATAAATAAGTCAGGGAGACTAGGATAGATCTATTTTGAGCTTTTTAGCTCTCATCAGCTAGCCATACCCTATTTATTGATCAGCTCAAAAACGTAACACACATATCAAAAATTTACACAACGGAATTCATGGCTTTCTGTCTAGATCGTCTCTGGTGATGAGCCCTTTTGGCAGTAATGTAAACAGTATGCTTCCTCCCTTAATTGGGGCCCTAACAGGGTGTTGTGGAAACAAACAAATATATATATATGTGTGTGTGTGTGTGTGTGTGTGTGTAGATAGACAGACAGACAGACAGACAGAGATAGAGATAGAGATAGAGATAGATAGATATAGATAGAGATAGATATAGATAGATATATATAGATAATTGTTTTCACAACTTCCTGTTAGGGCCCCATCAAGGGAGGAGACATACTGTTTCCCTCTCTGCCTTTCGGCTCATCACCAGAGACCATCTAGACAGAGAACCATGAGTTATGTTGTGTAAATTTTTTTTAGATATGTGTGTTAGTTTTATGAGCTGATCAATAAATTTAAATTTGAGAGACCAAGATAAATCTATTTTGGGCTTATTAGCTCTCATCAGTTGGCCATACCCTTTTACTGGGATTCGAACTGGGGCTGTAATGCATCTGAGGCATTGCTAGGCTGGTGACCCCCAGGTGGAGAGCCTTCTCTGTGGCAGCTCCAGCCCTCTGGAATGACCTGCCCCCTGACCTTCGCATGATTACTGACCTGCGCCTCTTCCATTGGGCCTTGAAAACACACTTATTCTGTGCGGCCGGCCTGGTGTAGTTTTTTAATTGTAATTTTTAATTGTAGTTTTTAATTGATTCTAAGTAATTTTAGCAATCAATTTTTACCTGGTTTTAGAACAGGCCCCAAATTTAATCAATTTTTTAAGTATTTGTATACAATGTCTTGTGGTTTTATTATGCCTGTTCACCGCCCTGAGTCCCGTAAGGGAGAAGGGCGGTATACAAATTTAATACATTCAATTCAAATTCAATTCAATTCATTAAGCATGTTAAAACATTTGCAAATGTAGTGAAAGTATCTCAAAATCAAACAGGAGACTGCATCACTACGACACACTCATGTGATCTCAGATCTCTGAGATTACTGCTGAAACTTTTCTCACTGGGGGGTTCAATAGAACCTAAACTGTCCCCCAGAGACAGTGAATAGGAAGACTACGTCCTGCTGATCACAGGGGCATCACAAAGTCCCTGTTTTTCATAGGAGAAGGTCTTTTAGCCGGTGTTAAAAGCTTAGCCTTTGTGCTACAAAGTTGGGACAGCTCCACAAGCAGAAATGGCTGGAGGGAGTTTACAGCTGGTGAGGAATTTTTATTGCTTTAAGAGAAACTGCCCCTAAAAAAAACTTAAAGTTAAACTAAAACTGAGAATAGAAGGAATTAGTGGCGGAAATAAACCTTGGATAGTTTTGGACTGTTGTCTGACGTTCTAAATGCAATTTTCGTGGATGGAACTTATTTAAATCTTTTAAAATGAATGGATTAATGAATGGATTCTTCTTCTATTTTCTCTTTTCTTTGGCAACCTGGACTAAAATTTATTCTCTGCAAGACTACGTTGTTCTAATTCATTAATCTGGTTTTAGCACAGGTTCTATTGAATTAGTTTTTTAAATTTTATATGATGTTTTGTATGTATTTTAATTTTCCTGTGCGCCGCCCTGGGTCCGTTTGGAGAAGGGCGGGGTATAAATTGAATAAATAAATAATATATGCAAGAATTTGACTTTTTTTAAACTTGAAACAAATAATTAAAAGGTCCAAAAACAAATAAAGAAATTGTTAAAAATTGAAACAGAGTGAAAAGATGGTGCTGTTACTTGAATGCCTAGGTATGTGCTTTGAAACAAGATACCTTTATTTACATTACTGACTAGCCAGATTTGGAACTTTAAAGTCTCACAGTCTGTTTAAAAAGTGAAAAGTGTATTGTTTTTACAGATGCTCTTTTGAAGCTTATTTTTAATTGGAGACTTTATTCTGAATCTAAGTTGCTAATTTGTTAAAAACTTCTTTAAGTTAGAGTGGCTGGTGATAATGGCTTTTTTTGAACAACACAAAGAAGTCAGTTTGCAAGATATAATCTTTGCAATACATGAAATATCTAATTCATTTGAGAAAAAAATAGATTATTTAATTGGAAAATATGATGAAAAGAACAGAGGCACATATCAAATGGAAAGAACAGAAGTCCTGAACACCAAAGAGAAAAGTTATGGAGAAGCTAACCCTCTTGATCCTTACGATGAATGGTTTATGTCTGGAAATGGAAATTTATTATTTATTTATTTATTTATTTAATTACATTTATATACTGCCCTATCTCCCTTGCGGGCCTCAGGGCGGTGAACAGGCGATAATAAAAAAACCACAATAAAACATCCAATAATCCAATAAATATGCTAAAAGTTCTAAAACCAAATTAAACAGTGGGCCTGCTCTAAAATACCATTATAAAACCCTAATAAAACAAATTAAAACTACGCCAGGCCGGCTGCACGAAATAGATGGGTTTTCAGGGGAAAAGTGGAATATGCAAAGAGGAGCCAAATGGATGGGAACTCCACCTTAGATCGCAAGATACAGAAGAAGAAAGAATAAAAGAACTTATGACATCAAAGAAAGAAACTTTATTATTAACACTATTGACAACAACTCTGAAAATTAAAGACATGCTGATTAAGGAAGAAGATGAGGGGCATGGAAACTACAGGAAAGATCTAACAAAGAACGAGTCGCATAAAGAAGTCCATACAAATTTGACTAAGGAAATGCCTGGAGGATTCCTGCCACAAATGGCAGAGGATGTGAGACTGCTTTACTATTGGAAAGATGCAGGTTGATAGATGGAAATTTTTAAGTTAAAATTGGTTGAGCTTAGGAAAATTTAGTGACAATCTATATAAATAAAAATGTAAAATAGTTTGTATATATCCACTAAGCTCAAAAACTACTGAACCGATCTGCCTCAAATTTTGACACAATGTTGCCAAGGACTTCTGATAATAGAATACCTACTCATTTTGTGCCTAGCACATGTGTGTCATGTGCAAGGTACATATATGTAAAAGGTACCCACTGATCAGGTTTTCACCTCCCTGTAGCCCCGCCCACCAGGCATTTCCAACAGTCATTTCCTCAGGAACACTGTATGGAGGCCTAAAAGGGCCAAAAGAAGGCACTGAGATAGCAAACTCCCAGGTGGCCCATAAAGAGAGAGAGAGACAGGGAAATACAGTTTAATAAAAGAGGGACTAGGGGAGACAGGATAGCAGCCTTCCAATATCTCAGGGGTTTCCACAAAGAAGAGGAAGTCAAGCTATTCTCCAAAGCACATGAGGGCAGAACAAGAAGCAATGGGTGGAAATTAATCAAGGAGAGAAGCAACTTAGAACTGAGGAGAAATTTCCTGACAGTTAGAACAATTAACCAGTGGAACAGCTTGCCTCCAGAAGTTGTGAATGCCCCAAAACTGCAAGTCTTCAAGAAGGTGTTTGATAGCCATTTGTCTGAAATGATATAGGGCTTCCTGCCTAGGCAGGGAGTTGGACTAGATGACCTTCAAGATCCCTTTCAACTCTGCTATTGTATTATTGTATTATAGTAGGTAGGCAGATAGGGCAATAGATAGAGAGGGAGAAATACGGTAGGTAGGTAGGTAGGTAGGTAGGTAGGGGGATAGATAGGGAGAAATATGGTTGGTAGGTAGGTAGGTAGGTAGGTAGGTAGGCAGAGGGATAGATAGGGAGAAATATGGTTGGTAGGTAGGTAGGTAGGGGGATAGATAGGGAGAAACACGGTAGGTAGGTAGGTAGGTAGGTAGGTAGGTAGGTAGGTAGGTAGGTAGAGGGAGAAAGGAAGAAATACAGTAGGTAGGTAGGTAGGTAGGTGGATAGATAGAGAGGGGAAATACAGTAGGTAGATGGGTAGGTAGGGGGATAGAGGGGGAGAAATACAGTAGGTAGGTAGATAGGGGGATAGATAGAGAGGGAGAATTACAGTAGGTAGGTAGGTAGAGGGAGAAAGGAAGAAATACAGTAGGTAGGTAAGTAGAGGGATAGACAGAGAGAGAGAAATACAGTAGGTAGGTTAGGTAGGTAGGTAGGTAGGTGGATAGATAGATAGGGAGAAATATAGTAGGTAAGTAGGTAGGCAGGAAGAGGGATAGATAGATAGATAGATAGATAGATAGATAGATAGATAGATAGATAGATAGATAGATAGATAGGGAGAAGGTAGGTAGGTAGGTAGGTAGGTAGGTAGGTAGGTAGGGAGAAATACAGTAGGTAGGTAGGTAGGTAGGTAGGTAGAGGGATAGATAGATAGGGAGAAACACAGTAGGTAGGTAGGTAGAGGAATAGAGAGAGGAAGAAATACAGTAGGTAGGTAGGTAGGTAGGTGGATAGATAGATAGGGAGAAACACAGTAGGTAGGTAGGTAGGTAGAGGAATAGAGAGAGAAAGAAATACAGTAGGTAGGTAGGTAGGTAGGTGGATAGATAGAGAGGGAGAAATACAGTAGGTAGGTAGGTAGGTAGAGGGATAGATAGAGAAGGAGAAATACAGTAGGTAGGTAGGTAGATAGGGGGATAGATAGGGAGGAAGAAATACAGTAGGTAGGTAGGTAGCTAGCTAGAGGGAGAAAGGAAGAAATACAGTAGGTAGGTAGGTAGAGGGATAGATAGAGAAGGAGAAATACAGTAGGTAGGTAGGTAGGTAGGTAGATAGGGGGATAGATAGAGAAGGAGAAATACAGTAGGTAGGTAGGTAGCTAGCTAGAGGGAGAAAGGAAGAAATACAGTAGGTAGGTAGGTAGAGGGATAGATAGAGAAGGAGAAATACAGTAGGTAGGTAGGTAGATAGGGGGATAGATAGAGAAGGAGAAATACAGTAGGTAGGTAGGTAGGTAGGTAGGTAGGTAGAGGGAGAAAGGAAGAAATACAGTAGGTAGGTAAGTAGAGGGATAGATAGAGAGGGAGAAATACAGTAGCAGGTAGGTAGGTAGGTAGGGGGATAGATAGATAGATAGATAGATAGATAGATAGATAGATAGATAGATAGATAGATAGATAGATAGATAGATAGATAGATAGAAATACAGTAGGTAGGTAGAGGAATAGAGAGAGAGGGAGAAATACAGTAAGTAGGTAGGTAGAGGGATAGATAGAGAGGGAGAAATACGGTAGGTAGGTAGGTAGAGGGATAGATAGGGAGAAATACAGTAGGTAGGTAGGTTGGGGGTTATACGGTGGTTGTGTGTATGTGTGCAGGTGTAGATCTACGCACCGATTTTTTGGCCATTTAACCAAACTGGGCCAAGGCAACGCATGGCCGGGTATAGCTAGTGGTTAAATAAACAACTGAAAATGGTAATAACGTATACACATGTATTAGTATAACTAGTAATTAAATATGAATATTGAATGGTACTTATGAAAGGATGATGGGTAATTGTATAAAGAGTAACAAAAAAGAAATCATGATAATAGACAGTTAAATAAAGGAGAAATAATGATAACAATGTATGTATAGGTGTGGGTAATAACATGGGAACACTGGATGTAAATTTTAAATTGTGATTTGAAAAAGAAGATTAGAAATTCTTTGTTACTAAATATTATTGATGCTTAGTTAGAACAGGCTACAAGGAACAGTGTTATTGGAGGATATTAGAATTGGCAAATGAGATGCCAGTATGTGGTGTACTTCTACGTTTTTGGGTTTTGGTTTTACTATGAAGGACGTGTAAACAATTATAGTCAAATAAGAATGGAGGTATGATGAGGGTAATATGTATAAACATATTTGAACTAAAATACATGAAATAATATGAATCTTAGATGATTGTGGAAGAGCTGCACAAAAATATTTTATAACCAACTGATACACTTTCAAAAGTATATAAAAAGGAGGATTTTTATGTTGTGTTTAAAATTAAAAATAAATTTAAAAAAATATTCAAAAAAATCTCAAAATCATTTCTTCTTATAGGTTTAATTAAGTATTTTAAACCTCAAAAATTTCCAAAAGAAAAATCAAAATTGTTTTCAGAGCATAATATATATATATATATATATATATATATATATATATATATATATATATATATATATATATATATATATATATATATATATATATATATATATATATATATATATAATCTCATAACTTTTATATGCAGATGAGAAAGTCACAACAGTGAAAGGCCAAAGGTGCACGCAAGGAGGTCACCCATTTGCCCCGAATTTCTCAGAAGAGAGAAAAAAAAATGGTTTTAAAATAAGCAGAAAAACTGCAACTCCCCTTAATCGGAAAGAAGGGGGGACAGATCTCACTGGGACATCTCTCTCTCTCTCACTCTCTCTCACACACACAGCAGACACCCACACTCCCCTTCCTTGCCTGGGGGGTGGGATACACACAGGCCAGATCTCTTCCACTTATCACTTCCTGGGGTATCGGAGACACAAACTCACATTCATACTGCAATCAGACATTCATGCTTGCTCATGCGTTAGAGGATTTCACCCTCTCTTCAGGTTTGGAAATGATAACACACATACACACAGATCATTAAAACAACATTGCAACTTTGCATACACACATATATACCATGAAACAACCTTGCAACTTACTGTTTCTTTATACGAAAGGGAATCAAAGTACATTCACACCAACTTTCACCATCAACATACTCACATTCGCACTACAATCCGACTGCTTGTGTAAACAAAAATCCCATTTCACTCTGTTTTTCATGCAAATCAATCATTACAATCATTTCAAGGAGCTGTATTAAAGCCAATGAGCTCAATTTATCTATTATTAAAGTATCTCAACTTCCCTCCAGGTCTAGAAATGATCACACACGCACACGCACACATGTACACCATGCCATGGGGCAACATTTTCAAACCTGGGAAGATTCTGTCCCTTTAAATCTTCAATTTTTTCTGAGAAGCTTACTGATTTTGCCAGCTGGTCAAACCTATCACAATCAATTCAATGCCATTCAATTCTACATTTATCAGTATAGATGCACACCTAAGATTTTTAACAGAAATCACATCAAATTAATCAAGTCCAATTATCTAGGTCTTGTCATTCAGGCAGGCTTTACCTTTTTATTACATGCTGAATTTTCTTACTTTTGCTCAAAGTTGTTCTATCCTCTTAAGCACTAGATGGTTACTATCTGTCTCTGCCCTAGGATGTTCAGTTCCAAGTTTGGATCTCCCAGCTGAATTTTTAAAAATCCAAACACTTCCATATCTATCTTCATCTGCCAGCCCATGCTGGCGTAGTTTTAAAGATGAAGATGTATGGAGACTCTTAGATTGGACTAAGAGCAGAGTGGTCAGATAGATATGCAGAGGGTTTTTTCTGTGTCCTTGTGGGATGGCACGCAGTCCAAAGGTGAACACTGCTCTGATTTTTTTACAAGATTACTTGTTGCAAACAAGCCGTCCCTATGGTTGCCCATTGTTGCAGCAGCCTCTAACATGTCCCTGTGGGCTGGATCACAGTCCAAAGGGGAACACAGCTCCACTCTTTTAAAGAGTTTCTTTCTGAGGGGATTTTTCCTGATAGCAGCTCGGGGCATGGCAAAACCTTCCTTTTTGCAAAGAATTTCTCAGGCTCATCAGCTCAGAATTTTGCCAAAGACCCTTCTTTTTGCAAAGAATTTCTTGGGCTTTGTCAGTAGGGTTTGAGTTGGTTAAAACCCGGTCCCCTGAGTTTCTATGGGGCTTTATCAGTCGGGAGCATTTCTCAGGCTTTGTCTAAGCTCGGATCTGACAAACTCTCCTTTTTTAAAAGGATTTCTTGGGCCACCCCAGCCGGGCTTGGAGTTTGTTCAGACCCCCTCCCTTGCAATTAGAAGTTTTACATTTATTCCAACAGGCACACACCTTTCAAAGAGATCATTTCTGGCTGAACTTAATAAAAAACGCAGATTAGATCTCCTCACTCAGGTTGAAGGCAATCCTCTAGTAGGAATTTCCTCCTCTCATACACGCACACACACAGGCAACACTTTCCTTTCCCCAAAAGAAAAGAAAATTCTCTACTCACCTAGCAGGGTACAATCTTCTTCAAACCTCTATGGCATTCAGGTCCGGATGGATTCAGGATCTGCTGGCTTCTGGCCAAGCCCATGTCACCGATCCAAACTCACCAGGAGCGCTCTTTGACATTGTCTGTGGCCTATGCCAGTTTCTCCAGTCCACCATGTTGAAGGCCTACCAAACCTCAAAGGGGTTCAGCTCTATGGGAAACCAGATGTGGCTACCTTGAGGAAACCATGTTGGTGTGCCAAAATGTAAGATTTGAAAATACATTGAGATGCATAGAAAACATTCAAGTCACAATGAGATAAACATGAGACTTAAACGGAGGCTTGAATAACAATCAGCATTTAATCTTTGATCAAAGTTTAAACATGATCGTTGGGATGGGGGTAGAATCAGAGTTAAAACAGTAGGAGAGGCAGAGGCCTTTCTCAAAAAACACTCCTTAATCCTGGGAGATGAAGAAGAGGGAATGGGAGGGGCCACGGCCCCGCCCATTGGCGGGAAGGAGGAAGAAGAAACAATAGCAAAGAGACTCAGATCTCAAAAATGAATTTATTTTGAAACTATTATTGTAATTCCTGAAATGGATGTTAATATGAAACAAAAGATTGAATGTACAAAGTTTATGATGTGATATATATGTATCTCTTGCCACCATTTACTTAAATGTATTTTGTACGAAGACTCGGAGGCAGTCACCACCCCTGACATGGAAGTCCTAAAATGTTAACGAAATACCCTATATACCCCCTTTTCCTTTTTATATATTGTAAAACCAATAAAAATTGTTTTCAAAACAAAAAGTTTAAACATGATCGCCAGTTGTTCCAACATACCCCAAGGATGTCTTTCTCAGAGATAGTATAGTTCTTCTTATACAAGTTAGCATCTTAGAATAACATTATCTCTTTCCCCTGTTCCCATGCTTGGCCACTTTGCCCCCTGTAGTGAGGGCACAGATCAAAGGTGGGATAGTTCTTTACAGCTTCCTTTCTGGATAATACCCATAGAATGCAGATGGATCAAATGGCAAGGAAGGATCACAGGTTTTGACATTTGCAAAATACCCCACAGACCACAGGAAGTCAGTTTCAGGGGACAAAAGGAATGTACAGCACGTAATGCTTATGTTACAAGGCATAATATATGTGTGTTACAGAAAACAGATATTTCTACTAATCAACAAGTTTGTATCATTATTACCATAACTCTTCAATATGATGTAATTCATGGTTTTCTGTGAAATTTTGATGCTACTTATATTCAAAATCAATGGAGGCTTCATAGCATGGGGCTTGCCAGTGAAATCTCTGAGTTAGGTGCATTGTCTCTGCCTTCTGACATCTGAAGCCAGATGAAATGACTGAAGATAAGCAAAGACTGTGCCGGCTATTGCAAGGCTTCATGAAAAATGTCCACTGTCTCCACCTGCATGCCTTCCCTCTCAAAGGCTCCCCCTGCCCTCCCTTGCTATGGCAGCTGACAGCAAGCAAGTGAAGATGGAGGCTGACATAAACAGAGGCTTTGCTCACAAAAAAAGAGGGTGCATAAGTAAAACAAAGCAACACACAACCAAAAAGCAATACTGATTCATTCAGGGTTTGTCAAAGTATTTCCTGTGAAAGGTTTGGAGGAGTTTAGGTACATGGACTGTGAAGGGGGAAAAGGTTTCCATGCAATTAGGTATTGAACCCTCTCTCTCTCTGTTTCCTCAAATCTAGAATTTCCTTAACTTTACAATGCTGCTCCCCTTCAATTAGAATGGGCACAGGTGAGGTGTCAGGTGCAGGGCAATGAGGTGACACAGTTTCAACAAGTGCAATGAAACATGGGGTATATATGTTTAGATTCTTAGACAACTCCAGTTGTACAGTGACTGAGTTAGTTACTTTAACAATAAGGAATGGGCACATGTATTTAGGACCCAGTTTCTTCAACTGTTGGGTGGACTATAAGTATTTTGTGTATAGGTAACTCTATCAGCCACCTTAAAATCTTTTGGCTTCATAATTCTGTTTTCTAGCTAATATAAATCGTGCATCACAGCTGATTGTTGGAAAAACTGGTTTGCCCAAACTGGTAGCATTTTTTTTACTACCGGTTCGGGAAAATTGGTCCAAACCAGTAGTAGTTCACCCCTGATTGGTACCCAATATAGAATTTCTTCAGACCCAGGACAGTATGCGATACCATGCAAATTAAATAGGACAGATTGAACAGGAATGGTGCTCACATCCAACTTTTTTTTTTGCCTCCTTGGAAATGGCAAATGCAGCTGACATATTATTGTTGTAACCTGTCCTGTAATTTTGTTCTGGAGTATCTGAATCAACTTCATGGATTTTCTTCATAACATCTGATCTCTGTTTACAGTATCAAGTGCCATTGTAAGATCAATCAAGAGAGAGTAAAGATGATTTTTCTGCTCAAAGCATGTGTCTTGAATTAAATCACCTATAATAAAGTTCAATAAGGCCTTTGGGTTTTTATGATTACAGGTTTAAATTATAAGAAGGAACATTTTAGCATTGCATTTATCCTTATCATAAGCTAGCTGTCCATTATAAATACTTGGAAGGTGTAAAACATGCTTCTTCAATATATGCACCTTGGAGTAATTTGACTTTTGAATTTGAACTTTCAAATAATTTTTGGAATAGATCATTTAAATAATCACTCCTATTTCCACATTGCAATAATATACACAACAAGGTGCAATATTCTATATTCAAGAATATAATTACATTTTATGCAATGGTTTCTAGGAGTTGTATTTAATATGGTTGTAATCTAGCTAAATGGGCTGTAGAAAGTAAAAGTTCTCACTACAAAAGTTAAGGACTGCTTTCAGATTTTCCACTATTGAAACTATCAAAATTATGATTATAACGGGCAATCTGCCTTTTACTTTGAGCCTAGTACTGAAAGATGAGAAATTTACTGATGGTAAATTTACTTCCCACCAGATGAGACATAAAGCACTAAGAAAGCTAAACAGACTTGAAGAGCGGATCCTTAAATCTTGAGTACAATAAATCTGATGATTTCTAAAGAGCAGGAACTGATGGATTATGAAGAGTTATTTCCACTCTGTGTTGTGATAATGGTAAAATACGACGTAGTCTACTTTTTGTACTAATAATTTGCTTAAAATACTGCTTACGATTTTGTTTTTGTTTTTCTAATCTAAATAAAATCAGTGCCATGTTTCTTTTTTAACAGGACACACACATGAGATAGCTTTTTAAAACTCAGCAATAACTGCAAAAGCCTTGTATTGTTTAAAAACAACCAGCCATTTCCTCATATAAACTCTTTTATGCCATTGCAAATAGTTTCACACAAATGAAAATCAAATGCTTTATACAGTAGAAGAATCATAGAAAAGTAAAGGCTAAAGAAATCCTCAATCTTTCTTTTCTCCGTGGCTGGTTGACTCTTTCAAAAGAAAATACAGAATGCATCTATTCAGAAAAGCTATGCATCTTTCTGTTAGAAACAGAATCTACTGGAGAGATTAAGAAAGCGACTTGTATGAAACTATTCAGAATAAAGAATCCTTAGATATGGAAAACATTATGCATCTTAGACTGAGGTGTACCTCAGATTAAAATAGTTGCTATTGTCAAAACGGCCCCTTTCATACAAAAACATTCACAATAATAAATTAAATCCCATGTTGCACATGCTACTTTTCAATAGGCTATGGGCCCAAACAAGAACCATCATAAATAAGAATCTCACTCAATTACATCAGCACTTGCTTTTGATTTATAATCAGAAAACAAGTATAGCTATGCAAAGATAATTTACTGGATCCTTCTCTTCAAATATTTAC
The DNA here is from genome assembly GCA_039707465.1 of Rhabdophis nuchalis. NCBI lineage: Eukaryota > Metazoa > Chordata > Lepidosauria > Squamata > Natricidae > Rhabdophis > Rhabdophis nuchalis. The sequence goes on from CM077647.1 coordinate 99,059,215, forward strand.
ACTTTCAAAGCATCTCTTGCATGTTTATTGTTAATTTTGTATCCTGTAAGCCTTTGGCTCTATACTTGTGAGAGAGGAAGGGATACTTCCTTGAGGCATTGTAAAATATATTTTTCTTACAAATAGGACAAATTATATACAGCTGTTACTGCTAAACACCTGCATTACAGCAAAAAAGAGGACTTGGGACCTGGAGCTGAACATCCTCTTCAGTTCACCTTCTGGTAAATTGGTGGTGTGCTTTATTGGCCATGTCCAACATAGCAGCTACATTGTGTGTAGATATGACCCACTTCTAGCAAGTGTCTATGATATGCATAATTAGGTCTAAAGTTCAAAACATTGGAGGATTTCCTGGGCTGGGCTGATGGTGTACTAGTTATTGTGGGGGGAAAGGTACAAAGAATTGATCCAATGGGAAAGAAAATGGATTCAATATTGCTTGGCTTCACAAATTTTATCCATTTTTAGAAGCATAGAAGTGGTGGTGAGGGGTAGCCTAATTTTGAGAGCGTTGTAAGCATTCATAGTGTTTCTTTCCACATAAAATCGGATTGCTGTTTTTCAGCATTTTACAGGTGTTGTAAAATCCACATAAAATAGGATTCTTTGTACTCTGACTCAGTTCTGAAAAGATGTATACAAACACTAGAAAGCATCATCATCACCACCCCCACCACCACCACCACCCCCCCCACCACCACCACCACCACCACCACCATCAGATAAATGAAATGACTTTGGGCACGCAGCTTACTATTAGCACCATTTTCCAGGAACTTATTCGTACGTCTGGACTGCATATTCTGGTACATAAAAGTCTAGACAAGTGTTTTAGATTTTGAGAAATATTTGAAATGTGGAAAACATATAATTAGCCTATAGAATACTGATATGGGGAGAAGTGCACGCATACCAATTTCCACAGCCTCCCTCACTTAGCACTGAGTAAGATACTTATCTGCTTGTGGTATAACTGTAATGGTTTTAACATTAAAAAGAAAAAGCTTGACCAAGTTAAGATGACATTCACCCAATACCTTCCAAGTGCTTGGGGAGAAACCAAATCTTCAGTGCTTTTTAGAAGGATAGAAAGGAATAGGGTTGCTGCACTTCAGGGAGAAGAGTATGCTGTAGGTCAGGGAAAAGGCATGCTTCCCAGCTCCCATAAGGTGAGAATGGAGTTCTGGATTTGCTTTATGTTTTGGAGTGGAAATATCCAATCAGTGGAGATTGATTTAGTCCCAAACCTTCATGAATATAATTCTCCTCAAACTTATTTAACATTAAACAATTTTAATTTTAATGGGTATAGTTTTTAATTGATTTTAACCTTTTTAATTCAAATTTTTAGCACAGAATCCCAATTTAATTCTATTTTAAACTGTTATTTATTGTATTGTTTTATATTTGTTTTATATTTCTGTGCACCGCCCTGAGTCCCCCCGGGGAGATAGGGCGGTATACAAATTTAAATAAATAAATAAATAAATAAATAAATAAATAAATAAATAAATAAATAAATAAATAAATAAATAAATAAATCATTAGTGATGCTGGCATAGAGCCAAGTATCATCAACATACTAATGATATCCTGTTGTATATCTCTCTTCTAGATTGAGCAAGAAGTGCCATCAAGATTCTTTCCCAGCCAGAGGATCTGGGGGAACTGAATAGGAAAGAATTGCATGTAGTCCAAATGCCTGTAGATTTCAGAGGCCCCGTGTTTTGGAGATTCTCCATTGTTTTGGGAATGGGGTTACACTCTGAAATACAGAATGGGTATGCATTTGAGGGGGAGGGGTTGGACTCTGAGCTCTTACTGCCGTTGTAGGATTAATTTTTTTTTTTTTACTATCTGTTCTGGGGGCATGGCTTAGTGGGCATGGGTGTGGTAGGGGAAGGATACTGTAAAATCTCCATTTGTTCCCAATCAGCTGGGACTCAGGAGGCAGAGAATAGATGGGGTAGGGCCAGTCAGAGGTGGTATTTACCAGTTCTCCAAACTACTCAAAATTTCTGCTACTGGTTCTCCAGAACTGGTCAGAAACTGCTCAATACAACCTCTGCCTTGCTGTAAGGATTAGTGGCAACCTTGGCCAGGAGTGTTTCTGACATTAATCTCAAGCACCAAATTCAACCAGTTCTGAATTAAGAGGCCCTGCTCACATTTACTCGTAGTCGCCTTCTAATTAAACTATAGCAGAATATTGTATGTGAGGGTGACTTTAAAATCCTGTAGAAGTAGGCATTGATTCAGAACATAGCGGTTTGCATGGCATAAATATATCATAATTTGGATTTGTAACATCAAAATTCATGAATTGCACTGGTTTCCTATATGCTTCTGTGTCACCTTTCTATTACCTATAAAAGCCCTTTATTGCCCAGTGACAAATCACTGTATATGCAGCACCATCAGTTCTCAAGTATTCCTGCTCATTCTATGAGATCCAGTAGAATTGGCAAGCTTAAGGTTCTTCTATGAAACAGTGTCCACTAGTAGGATTTGGATAATATGTCTTCTGTAAATGGAATAATATTTCAATTAAATACGGATGACCATGACCTTGTTAATCTTCCATAAAGCTCAGAACCTATATGGGCAACAACCTGGGATGAGCCCATCCAGAAATGAAAAGTCTTGAATAGTCTTTGATGGCTATGTTTTATGTTTCTGAGCAAATGTAAGATATCGTTTCTAGGTGTTGGTCACCATCTTTAAAGCGCTCCATGGTACAGGACCTAGTTATTTGCGGGATCGTATCCTGCCCCATACATCCCTTCGGCCGATTCACTGCCGCAGAGAGGGACTTCTCCGGGTGCCGTCCACTAGGCAATGCCAGCGGGCAACACCCAGGGGAAGGGCCTTCTCTGTGGTGGGTCTGACCCAGGGGTGGGTTTCTGGGGGATCGGCCAGGATCGGGCGAGCCCTTTCGTAAAATTTCCGGATCCCAAGCGATCCCTTTGGATCGTGGACCCGGAAGTAAGTCGCCGCTGCTAACTGCTGCTCCCAGCTGGGGCGGGCAGGCAGGAAAGCAAGCAAGGCGACTGCGCTGTCTTCTTTTTCCCTCAACGAAGCGCCGCCTCCTCCTTGCCCATGCTTCGCTGAGGGAAAAAGAAGACAGCCAGGCCGGCTCTCCGAAGGGGTCCCCCTTTCCCCTTCTCCATGGGGGTGGGTGGTGGGGGTGGGCCGCTCACCTCGTCACCCCACTTGAGCACGTCCTTGTGCCTCTCCCCGACGGCCTGGTAGATGTGCAGGAACTGCTGGATGCCGTGTTTGCGCACGTGCTCCGTGTGCCGCTGCGTCTTCTCCCAGCTGAGTGGAGAGCCTTGCGACAGAAGCCCCATGGCTCTGCCGGGGAGGAAGAAGAGGAGGCGCGCGGAAAAGGCAACCTGCGGCTGCTGCTGCCGTGACAACTCCGAAGAGCAGCGCTCGGGCCAGGAGCCGCCGGCCAAAAAAAAAGAAAGCACACACACACACACACAACCTACATCAGGCGGCGGGAAACACGCAAGGAGAATCCACTCGCGGCTAGGCGTAGGGGGGAAGAGGTGGCTGAGCAAAGGGAAGGGGGGGAAAGGCGCTCCCGCCGCCTTCCCGAGCCTCCCGCTTTGCCAGCGGCCAGTACCCTTCGCAGAGGGAAAAAGAAGACAGCGCGGTCGCCTTGCTTGCTTTCCTGCCGGCCGGCCCAGCCCCTGCTGCTGCCGCCGCCGCCGCCGCTAACTGCTGCTCCCAGCTGTCTTCTTTTTCCCTCTGCGAAGGGTACTGGCCGCTGGCAAAGCGGGAGGCTCGGGAAGGCGGCGGAAGCGCCTTTCCCCCCCTTCCCTTTGCTCAGCCACCTCTTCCCCCCTACGCCTAGCCGCGAGTGGATTCTCCTTGCGTGTTTCCCGCCGCCTGATGTAGGTTGTGTGTGTGTGTGTGTGTGTGCTTTCTTTTTTTTTGGCCGGCGGCTCCTGGCCCGAGCGCTGCTCTTCGGAGTTGTCACGGCAGCAGCGGCCGCAGGTTGCCTTTTCCGCTCGCCTCCTCTTTCTCCCCGGCAGAGCCATGGGGCTTCTGTCGCAAGGCTCTCCACTCAGCTGGGAGAAGACGCAGCGGCACGCGGAGCACGTGCGCAAACACGGCATCCAGCAGTTCCTGCACATCTACCGGGCCGTCGGGGAGAGGCACAAGGACGTACTCAAGTGGGGCGACGAGGTGAGCGGCCCACCCCCACCACCCACCCCCATGGAGAAGGGGAAAGGGGACCCCTTCAGAGAGCCGGCCTGGCTGATGGAGGGATCCTTCGGCTGCGCTTGGGAAAGTCTCCCGATTGAGATAGGCCGCCACTCCCCCCTCCCCCCCCCATCTTCTCAGGTAGAAGGTCGGTGCTGGAAGAGCGGGGAGGCTTCTGGCTCTGCGCCTTGCCAAATGGAGGGGACGGGGGAGGCTGGATGCGGGGGAGAAGCGATCTGTTTATTTAAATCGGAATTTCCTTGAACGGAGTTTAGGTGTGAGGCTTAGAAAACAGACCGGCAGCCGTCAAGTCCCTTCCCTGTCGCTGACCTACCTGAGGCTGGTTTCACAAGCCAGCAACCCCCCCCTCCCCTCTTTCTGTACCATTAACTGAAATATATATATATACACATATATACAAATTGGCCACTCCCACCCGGTCACATGGCTGGCAAGCCACTCCCACCCGGTCACATGGCCGGCAAGCCACTCCCGCCCGGTCACATGGCCGGCAAGCCACTCCCACCCAGTCACATGGCCAGCAAGCCACAGAACCTGTTCCAAAAATTTTGAAACCCACCCCTGGTCTGACCCTTTGGAACGACCTACCCCCCGATATTAGAACTACCACGGACCTCCGCTCCTTCCGCCAGAAACTTAAGACCCATCTGTTCTATCAGGCCGGTGTGGCCTAATCTATGCTTCTTGCTCCAGTCTGTAATTTAAATTGTTTTATTTTGTTTTAATGGGATATAGTTTTAACGTCTTATAAATTCGTACAGGGCTATTTAATTTGATTTTAATTATGTATTGTCATGTTTTTTAGATTTTTAATTTTCCTGTACACTGCCCCGAGTCCCTTCGGGGAGAGGGGCGGTCTAGAAATTTAATAAATAAAAATAAATAAATCCAGAGTCATTTCTGTGCGTTGGGTAGTCACATAAACAAATACATGAACAAATATCTTGTATTTTAAAAGTAAAATTAATGTAATTCATAACAGATAATACAAATTATACATTTATATCTTGTACACTGAAGAAAAAATGATAATAGTAAAAGAGAAACTTTTTTATCACGCATTTGATCTGCCGTTATATATGTTACCCTTTGAACTTTTAATTCTAAGTTGCATGTTTTTACATACAAACACATATAAATGCATATAAATCTGTCTGTCTGTCTGTCTGTCTGTCTATCTATCTATCTATCTATCTATCATCTATCCATCACCTATTTATCTTTTTTCCTTTAGTTATCAGAAAATTGAACTTTTGCTACCCCAGAAATTTAAACCTAGGGAGTTCAGTGCTAGTGCAAGATTACTCTGGAGGGAACAAAAGATACCTTTCCAATTAAAGCTAATAGAGGAATAACATCAGACATTCAAAGGGGGAAAAGACACTTATAAATTATCGTGAGTTCAGAAGGAAAGAATTAAGTTGGATGCACAAAGCATCATGGGAGGTGTTATTCAAGCTACCATATCAAAAAGGCTGATTAAGAGCAGTTCCAGGTCTACCTGATCACCAGGGAGTCTCACTGATAACATTATTTTCTTCTCTAGGGAGAATCTGGCTGAACAGAACAAATGTTCCACTTCATAAAAAACAAAAAAAAATGGAGTGGATAGAAACTGAGAAAAGGAATAGAAAGATCTATTTTCTTTGAAAGTCTTTAACTTTTGTATCCCAAGAACTTGTGTTGAATTCCATATCCAGAGTAAAAATGACAATTTTGATAGCAGTGGGGTAACCTTACTTCATTTTTTTTCATACGTCCAAAGATTTTTTTTAATATTATATTCAAAATCTTCCCACAGTTGCAAAATTCCATGAATATCTTTGTATGTTATGGCTTCCAATTCTTCACATTTTGGTAGTCAATTTGGGATACAAAAACTCTTTTCATGACAGAAGAATCCCTTTACAGTCACATTCTTGCTTATTTCAGGAGATATAAAATAGATTAGGGTTAGGGTTAGGGTTTTTATTTTATTTTATTTCCCTATCAACTTTTTTATGCAAACAGCATGCAAATATTTTGCTACTGAAATTAATGTTCAAATAAATAACTACTTTTTGAAAGCACTTTGTGTTGTAGTATTAATAGAATTAGTAGAGTCATGTCATTTTTACCATTCAACTAGGGAGAAATCAAGACTTACCCGTATTTTTCGGAGTATGAGATGCATCGGAGTATAAGATGCACCAAGGTTTTGAAGAGGCAAATTTTAAAAAAGTAGGTAGATAGATGGAGAGAGAGGGAGAGAAAGAGAAATACAGTAGGTAGGTAGGGAGAGAGAGAGTAGGTAGGTAGGTAGATAAAGAGAGAGAGAGAGAAATAGAGAGAGAGAAAATACAGTACGTAGGTAGGAGGAGACAGAGAAGGTAGGTAGGTAAGTAGAGGAATAGAGAGAGAGAGAAAGAGAGAGAGAGAGTATTTCGTTTGCGAAACAGATGAGGAACAGGCACGGTTGTAACGAACACGTTTATTTAACCAGCTCAACTTCAGAACAAAAGAACAAGGAGAGAACTGCCTGACAGCTATTTATCTGACAGCTGTCAGACGCAGAGCCAATCCCCAGGCTGCATTTTGCCACGCCTGGCTCTGGGCGCGCGGGGACCAATCAGCACGCTTGGTTCCCGATCTGCCCGGCAGCAGTTGTAAGTCCGAAGACTTAACACCTCTTCCCCCCGGATGGCGCACGCGTAGTCGGACAGGTAGGCGGGCTGACGTCTGGTCCGGCCGGACCTGCGCAATTCGATGGTGGTCTTTTCTGGAGGAGGAGAAGTGTCGCTGTTGTCCGCCGATGGGTGGCGTAGGATCGGCTCTTCGCTGGAAAACTCCGCCCGTTTGGAATATTGGGCGATGTCAATGGCAGTGAGTGGAAGGGTCATGTCATCCAGTTGGAAAATTGTGGAAACAGGAGCAGGTCAGTCACTAAGAGTGGCAATGGGCACCTGCTGAGGGCATCAGCATGGCCAATGTGTTTACCAGGTCGGTAATTTAAGGAGTAGGAATAGGAAGACAAAAACTCAGACCAACGTAACATTCGGGGCGATAAAATTGGAGGCGTAGGACGATCTCCTGCCAGAATGCCCAACAATGGTTTATGATCTGTGATCAGGGTGAAGGAACGGCCATAAAGAAAATAATGGAAACGTTTTACTCCCGCAACGGCAGCCAAAGCCTCCTTATCAAGCTGGCTATAATTTCGCTCAGCCTTTGATAAGGTGCGAGAGTAAAATGCGATAGGAGCTTCAAGGCCATTGGGAAGGGAGTGACTAAGGACTGCACCTACCCCAAAAGGGGAGGCATCACAAGCCAAAACCAAGGGTAACTTCTCGCTGTATTGCACAAGGACAGCAGAGGAAGTCAGCAAGATTTTGACGGTCTGGAAGGCGTGCTCCTCCCGATCCGTCCAATTCCAGGAAGTGGCACTGTCCAACAAACGATGCAACGGTTCTGCCACCGTGGCTTTATGCGGCAAGAACACAGCATAGAAATTTAATAACCCCAGGAATTCTTCCTTAGATTTAGGAGTTGGGGCAGATATAATAGCGTCGATTTTGGAAGAGGTGGGGCGAATATCCTGGCCATCAATCAGATAGCCAAGGAATTCGACCGAAGGAACCCCAAGACGACACTTGGAGCATTTCAGTCTAAGGCCAGCAGTTCTGAAACGCAGGAAAACTTGTCGAAGTTTGGCCCCAAGTTCATGAAGGCTTGGGGCGGCAACTAAAATGTCATCAAAATATGGTACCACTCCAGCAATCCCATGGAGCATTCACTCCATGAGACTCTGGAATAGCCCAGGTGCCACACTGACTCCAAATTGCAGGCGGCGGCATTTGAATGCCCCGCGATGCGTAACTATAGTTTGCACAAGCGCGGTGGCTTCGTCTACAGGCAACTGCTGGTATGCCTGTGCCAGGTCTAATTTGGCAAATACCGAGCCCTGGCCCATTGAGTGCAACACATGCTGCACTACAGGTACAGGGTAGGGATGAGCCTGTAAGGCTTTATTCAATGTGGATTTAAAATCACCGCAGATCCTGACAGATCCATCTGGTTTGACAATAGGGGTCTCCCAAGGGGCGTGATCTACAGGTTCTAACACGCCTTGGGAGATCAATTTATCTATTTCAGCGTCCACCCTATGCCTTAAGGCTAGGGGAACTCGCCTTGCTTTGAGGAGGATAGGGGCTATCTGCGGGTCAATATTTAATGAAATGGGGGTACCTGTATAAGAGCCCAGGGATTCGGCGAACACATCGGCGAACTCCATGAACAGATCAGAGAATGCATCTGCATGCATGGTACAGTGAACACCCTCAATTGTAAAACCCAGAGCCCTGAACCAATCTAACCCAAGTAAAGAAGGCAATGGGTTGGTAACTACAATTAAAGGTAATTTCCCTGTAAACTGCCCATAGCTGACATTAACTTTAGCCCATCCCAAAATCGGAATAGGGTTTCCTTGATAGTCACGCAAACGACAAGGGCAGGGTTGCAGCTGAGACTTCTGAAAAGATGGAAGGATCTTTGACAGGGTGGCCCAGGAGACGATCGTCTTCGCAGAGCCCGTATCCAATTCCATCTGATCAACCTCCTCGGAAGCCGCAAAAACTCTGTCCCGGCGGCGCGGCTGTGGGCGGGCAATATTGGGCAAGGGGCAAGGCGTAGGAGCCCTGCAAACAGCTGCCAAATGCCCCTTTTTTCCGCAACAGCGGCATGTTGCATCTTTAAACTTGCACTGGGAGCGCAAGTGTTTTCCTCCGCAGCTGAGGCAAGCTCGTCCAATGTTAGTAGGCACTGAGCCCGCTCTGCCGGTGATCTTGAGGCGGCTGACCTCAGATGAGATATCTAAGGTAAAATCTTCCTCCCCCGTTTGACAAATTGCGGAGGAAGGTAAAGGGCTAGAGGCGTAGGTTTGCTGAAACTTTTGGAGAACTGAGGTAGTTCTCTCAGCCATCTCCGATGCCCTTGCCTCCTCGATAGCAATAGTGAGAGTCAATTCGGAGCGGACAAGTAAACGCCGTTGTAAGCGCCCATCTCGCACCCCGTAAATGAATTGCTCCAACAGGGCTTCCTCTAGGTCAGTAAAATTACACTGCACCGCGGAGGCTCTGAGGGCAGCGACATAATTGTTTACAGACTGACCTTCACGCTGCAGACATTGCCGGAAAGCCTGTTGCTTAGCGTAGACAGACGTAGCAGGGGCGTAATAGCCCTTTAATTTAGGTAAGAGAATGTTCCAGGCAACAGAATTAACAGGAGTAGGAGAGACCAAAGCCCTGGCGGTAGCGAACATTTCGGATCCGCAGGAGCTGAGGAAAATGCCCCGTTTCCTCTCAGGGGAAAGGGATGCGAGGTCTTGTGCCTGTAGGAAGCATTCAAAACGTTCAATAAAAGCATCCCAGGATTCACGGTCTGGAGAGAACTCAGCGAACAAACGAGTGGTTAAAAACCTGGCCATCCTCGTCGCCAGTATTTCGTTTGCGAAACAGATGAGGAACAGGCACGGTTGTAACGAACACATTTATTTAACCAGCTCAACTTCAGAACAAAAGAACAAGGAGAGAACTGCCTGACAGCTATTTATCTGACAGCTGTCAGGCGCAGAGCCAATCCCCAGGCTGCATTTTGCCGCGCCTGGCTCTGGGCGCGTGGGGACCAATCAGCACACTTGGTTCCCGATCTGCCCAGCAGCAGTCGTAAGTCCGAGGACTTAACAGAGAGAAAGAGAGAAATATAGTAGGTAGGTAGGGGAGAGAGGGGGGGAAGGTAGGTAGGTAGAGAGAGAGAGAGGGAGAAAGAGAGAGAGAGAGAGAGAGAAATATAGTACCGTATTTGCCAGCGTATAAGACGACTGGGCGTATAAGACGACCCCCCATCATTTCCACTCAAAATATAGAGTTTGTTATATACTCACCGTATAAGACTACTCCCTCTTCCGCACACCTTCCACACACAATGTTTCTGTGGCTCTTTGTCTCCTTCCCTCCCTCCCTCCCTGTCCCTCTCTGTTTCTCCCTCCCTCCTTCCCCTCTGTCTCCCCTCTGCGCTCTGTGGTGACGGCGAGGCCTTCCGCGGGGGCAAGGGCTGTCCCCTTCACGTTCCTCGTCTCCCCGGATGCCGTCCAGAGCCGCGTGGAGACTTGCCGCTTTTCCATGCATGCCTATCTTTTGCATGTCAACCAGTCGGGGCATCTGAGGTCCATACTCAACTGGAGGGCGCCGCGTTGGGGAAGCGCTTTTCCCCGCGGCTCTTCTTGCCCGCTCTCCGCTCCATGCGCTTTTCCATGCCGTGGAAGGGGGTCGCCTCCCTCCCGGCTTTCGAGGCGGAGAGCGGGCAAGAAAAGCCGCGGGGAAAAGCGCTTTCCACGCCGTGGAAGGGGGTCGCCTCCCTCCCGGCTTTCGAGGCGGAGAGCGGGCAAGAAGAGCCGCGGGGAAAAGCGCTTTTCCATGCTGTGGAAGGGGGTTGCCTCCCTCCCGGCTTTCGAGGCGGAGAGCGGGCAAGAAGAGCTGCGGGGAAAAGCGCTTTCCACGCCGTGGAAGGGGGTCGCCTCCCTCCCGGCTTTCGAGGCGGGCAGCAGGCAAGAAGAGCCGCGGGGAAAAGCGCTTTCCACGCCGTGGAAGGGGGTCGCCTCCCTCCCGGCTTTTGAGGCGGGCAGCAGGCAAGAGCCGTGAGCGGGCGAGCCGGGCGGCGCGCTGGGAGCTGCTGAGACCATCGCAGTAAGGAACAGGTGCTCGGGCCATGCGGAGAAGGGAACGGCGGCACCATGGAGAATAAATATCCTTGGCTCGGAAGGAGGTGAGGGAAAGAAGGGAGGGGGCAGCCCCGGGGCTGGGGGGGACGCTTCCCCAACGCGGCACCCTCCAGTTGAGTATGGACCTCAGATGCCCCGAGTGGTTGACGTGCAAAAGATAGGCATGCGTGGAAAAGCGGCAAGTCTCCGCGCGGCTCTGGACGGCATCCAGGGAGACGAGGAACGTGAAGGGGACCTCGCGGATGACCCGGCGTATAAGACGACCCCCCCATTTGGAGGCATGTTTTTCGGGGCCAAAAAGTCATCTTATACGCCGGCTAATACGTTAGATAGGTAGGTGTTTCTGCTGGCCCAGCACGTGATCAATGTAATAGGCATCAATCAATTAAAGAGCTTCCCAAAAGGGAAAAAAAAATTTTGCACTCTGCAAACCTCCCCCAAACTGTCTGTTTTTCAAGAAAACGGGCCCATTTTTTTGTCAAAAAAGTGCATGCATACCCTTATGGATGCTTAAAGAGTGCTGCTGGGGGGGGATGGGCCATTTTTGCACATTTCTGCCCTCCCCAGCCCCCATGAGCTCTCTGCAAAGCCTCCGTAAGGCTATTCATGGCCATTTTGGTGAAGGGAGCGGAGCTTCAGGATGCAAAAAATGCTGTATTCAGTGTATAAGATGCACTCAGATTTTCAGCCTCTTTTTTGAGGCAAAAAGGTGTGTCTTATACTCTGAAAAATATGGTAAATCATTCTAAGACTTCCAGCTTGTCAGGTTTCGTGGCCCAGAGAATTGTCCATAATATGATATGGCAAACACTCTTGCCTCACCTTGCTCCCGGCAGTGAATCAATCTTCTGTAACTTTACCAGCTTTCTAAAATGCTAAAATTGCTATTGATCTAGAACCAGGGGTGGGTTCCTGCCAGTTGTAACCTCTTCTATAGAAGAGGTTTCACAAATCTACAATGCTGTTTAGAACTGGTTCCAGCTCCCTCCACCCACCTATCTGCACATCATCAAGATGAAGAGCAAGAGAAGGAATTCTGGGAGTTGAAGTCCACAAGTTTTAAAGCTGTCAAGTTTGAACACCCCTGGGGTTTTTTTCTAAAGGGTTAGGGGTGCAAGGGTCTTGTAACTTCACAGCTTTAAGATTTGCATGCTTCAATGGCAGAGTTTCTGAGCCAACATTTTGGTTGCTAAGCAAGAGCGTTGTTAAGTGAGTTCCACCACATTTTACAAGTTGGCCATGCCCAACCAGTCACATGGCTGGCAAGCCACTCCCACTTGTCACATGGCTGGCAAGTCACTCCCACCTGGTCACATGGCCAGCAAGCCACTCCCACAAAGCAGGCCACACCTACAGAAGAGGTTCTAAAAAATTTTTGAAACCCACCACTATCTAGAACACTTATAAAGATTGCTAAGCATATTCATAGCATTATTTTTTGAAGTACAAGATACAGTATTTTCATCCTCAGAGCCCTATGATAGGAGCATGGACATTAAACAGCACAGTTTTCTTCTGAACTAACTTTCAATGTTGATGAATGTCTAGAAAACATAACAGACACGGATATTTCATTTATTAAAACTGGGATTTTTTGTATTTTTTTAATTTTTGGATAAACAGAGACTTGACAACACATAACACATAAAACTTTCTTTAATCACATATAGCATGTCGTTTGGTTGCAAAGTTTTTGTGCATCATTTCCGTAGTCCTCACTTTCAATTGTATATAAAAACACAGATTATATATGTATAATGTATATACAATTATCGTACATTATTGTACATCATTTATTTGACTATAACTATTATTCCTTCATTTTAAACGAAATGTTCTAGGTATTTGATTCATTTATATTATAACAATTCATTACATCATCCTGAATCTATTCAATAATCACATATCTTTGTATTATTATCTATATTATTCTATTATTCTTATAAAAATCCTCCAACATTTTTCATTTGCATGTTTTTTTATCTAACCACTGGTAGAGTAAATCCCATACCTTATAAAATTGTTCATCTTCTTGTTCTCTTATTTCAAATGTCAATTTACTAATTTCAGCACCTTTCTTTATTTTCTGAATAACTTCCTCCTGTGTTGGTATTTTCTCATTTTTCCAATTTTTTTGCAAATACAATTCTAGCTGCCGTTAACACATTTACAATCAAATATTTCAATATCCCTATTATATTTTTCGGGCAATATTCCCAATTTCAATATCTCTATTATATTTTTCCAGTAATATTCCCAATAAAAAAATCTCAGGTTTAAAGTTTAAAGTCTATATGTTTCTGAGTCATTTTTTCCAACCAAATGTGGATTTTCAACATTTTTCTGATTTGTCCTTGAACATTCTTGCTATTGTCGCCGGGGGGGGGGGTAAGTACCACCTGTAAAACATCTTATACAAGTTTTCTTTATATGCTGTTGACATTGTCATTTTATAATTTTGTGACCATAATTTTTGCCATTTCTTTAAATCAATCCTATGGCCAAAATTTCCTCCCCAAGCAATCATAGATTCTTTAACTTGTTCTTCTAGTTTAACCTCTAATAAGTATTCATATAATTTTTTAATCACCTTTTCATCAGTACCTGTCAGAATTTTATCCAACTCAGTCATTTTATCATAAAAACCTTCTATTTAAAATCTTTATCATATCTAGAATGTATTTGCGTGTATGAAAACCAGTTCAATTCAATTCAATTCAATTTATTTGATTTGATTTTTAGACCGCACCCTCTCCCCGAAGGGACTTGGGGCGGTGCACAGGACTTTAAAAACATGTATAAATACAACAGTACAATATTTAAAATAGAATTAAATAATTTACCTGCGCTAAAAGTTTAAAATCTTAAAACCTTAAAACCCTTTATACTAATCCCAGCAATCCCTATTAAAACAATTTAAATGTATATTACAAACCTAGGAAGGATAGATTAGGCCAGGCTGGCCAGATGAAAAAAGTAAGTTTTTAGCTTTTGGCGGAAGGAGCGGAGGTCCGTGGTTGTTCTCAGTTCGGGGGGTAGGTCGTTCCAGAGGGTCGGCCCCATCACAGAGAAGGCCCTTCCCCTGGGCGTCACCCGCTGGCATTGCCTAGTGGACGGCACCCGGAGAAGTCCCTCTCTGTGGGAGCGAATCGGCCGCAGGGATGTATGAGGCAGAATGCGATCCCGCAAATAACTAGATCCCGTGCCATGGAGCGCTTTAAAGATGGTGATCAATATCTTGAAGCGCACCCGAAAGACCACAGGCAGCCAGTGCAGCTCGCGCAGGAGTGGTGTTACATGGGAGAACCTGGAGGCTCCCAGGACTGCCCGCGCGGCCGCGTTCTGGACTAGCTGTAGTCTTCGAGTGCACCTCAAGGGAAGCCCCATGTAGAGAGCGTCACAATAGTCTAGACGGGATGTGACGAGTGCATGAGCTGAACTGAATCAATATCCAATACACTTCCACTGTTCAGCAGTGACATCAAAATGAACTTTGGACTTGAAAAATGTGCTATATTATCCATGCAGCAAGAAAAATGGAAAAAATAGAAGGAATAGAACTGGGAAATGAACACATAATGAAAGCATTAGCAAAGGATGACAGTTACATATACTGGAATATTGGAAACAGATAACATCTTGAATGGAAAAGTCAAAGAGTCAACACAAAAGGAATACATCAGGAGGGTCCGCAAAATATTAAAATCAAAGCTGAATGCTGGAAATATAATTAAAGTCACTAATACATGAGCAGTTCCAGTGATACACTACTCAGCTGGAATCATCAGCTAGACTTTGGCTAAACTGGAAAACTTGGACCAGAAAATGTTCAAACGTTTGAATATGTACCATGTTTTACATCCATGAAGTGACAGGTGGTACCTGCCAAGAAAAATAGGGGGTAGAGGGCTATTGCAAATCCATCAAACTGTAGAAGAAGAAAAACAAAGTTTGAATGATTATGTGAACTAAAGTACAGAAAAATTGCTGAAGGCTGTGAAAACAGGGAACATTATAAAAACAACAGAAACACGGGCAGAATATAAGGAAAAACAGCTGGATGACAGATTAAATAGATAGAACACCAAAGCTTTCATGGACAGCACTTGAAAAACATTGAAGGAAAATGTGATGATAACTTGAGATAGGCATGTCTTAAGATGGCTGAACATCAAGAAAGAAACAGAAACTGGAAAAAATAGAGTATATAACAGCAAAATATGATGGAGAAGTTGGAGATGTTCATCAATTGGAAAAAGTGGAGGCTAGAGTCCTAAAAACTGAAGAGGAAAAATAAATACAAAGAAATGGAATCTGCTGACATCTACGGTGAAAGGATTTTGGTTGGAAATGGAAAGAGTGGAATATGGAAAAGGGAGCCCGATGGACAGGAACTCTACCCTAGATGGCAAGATACAGAAGAAGAAAAAAACAAAAAAATTATGGATTTAAAGAGAGACATTTTATTAGTAACACCACTGATAACGCCACTGAAAACTAAAGATAAGCTGATTAAGGAAACAGAAGGGAGGAATCGAGATTATATAAGAGACTCAATAAGCAACGAGGTGCAAAGAGAAGTCCATGCAAATTTGATTAAGGAGATACAGTAATTAGAAGATTAATTCCACAAATGGCAAAAGACATGAGATTGTATTGCAATTGGAAAGATACAGGTTGATAGATGAAAGTGTATAATTTAAAACTAGTTAAACAGTGAAATTTAGTGACAATAGATATGGTTAAATAAATAATTGATAATGATAATAATGTATATGTATGTATTGGTGTGATACGTAGTAATGGGATATGAATATTAAATGGCACCTAAGAAAGGAAGATTACAAACTTTTGGTTATATATGAAGGCTAATAAAGAAGAATTAAGCTAAAGGTAGTTAAGCTTTGATTATTGGGGAGGGGATGCTATGAAATGGATATAGCCAAATAAATGAGAGATAATGATAACAATGTATATATATATATATATATATATATATATATATATATATATATATATATATATATATATATATATATATATATATATATATATATATATATATATATATATATATATATATATATATATACACACACACATTGGTACAGCATAAAGAGATTGGATGTAAACTGTAAACAGTGATTTGGAAAGAAGGATTAGATTTTTGTTACTAAATATTATTAATTCTTAGCCAGAACAGGCCATAAGGTTCTAGTGTTATTGGATGATATTAGAAATGGCTAATGAAGTTCCAGTATGTGGTTATGTTTTAAATTTTGGTACATTTTATGATGCTGGACATTTAAACAATTATAGTCAAATGAAAATGGAGGTATGATGATGGTAATATATATAAATATAATTGATTTAAAATACTTGAGTTAATATGAACTATAGGTAATGACTGTGGAAGAGATGCACAAAAGTTTTTTGTAACCAACTGATACACTTTCTACAGTATGTAAAGAAGGAGGATTCTTTGTGTTGTGTTTGTTTAAAAATAAAAAATAAAAAAATTCTTAGAATTAAAAAAAAGAAAGAAACAGAAGTTTTAATACTGGTTGCTCAAGAACAAGCACTACAAACTAATGCCATGAAAGCGAAGATACAAAAATCCACTGACAATCCAAACTGCCAACTTTGCAATGACAAAGTCAAAACTGTTTTACATATAATATTTAAGCAAGCTACATTGTTCCAAAGAGGAAGCCTACAGAAAAGGTGATAGAATGCTGTAGAATCAGGCCAGAAACCTATTAACAAGGGATATCAGAGCAGCAACAAGAAGCTATTCTGAAAAGCTAAGGAATCATTTTTCAACAAATGAACCAGCAAACATGTGGAAAACTCTTTAAAATATTTACGGCAAACCTCCTTCCCAGGCAGAAGGAAATCAACAACTGGCAGATGACCTGAACATGCTTTACTGCAGGTTTGAAAGGAAACTACAGCCATCTATCTCCACAACCCCCCATCCCAGACACATCAACAGCAGCCAAACTCCTACAACTAACCCCATCCCATTGGCTTCATAACCCCTGGTAATTATAGAAAATGAAGTGCAAGATCTATTTCACAAACAGAAGCCAGGAAAAGTCCTAGGACCAGACAAGATAACTCCTTCTTGCTTAAAAGTCTTTGCTGACCAATTGACCCCCATCTTCATCCAAATCTTCAACAAATCACTAGTGACGGGCCATGTTCCTTTTTGCTTTAAACCCTCCACTATCATCCCAGTGCTGAAGAAGCCCTCCATCAAGGAACTGAATGACTACAGACTAGCTGCTCTAAAATCTGTAGTTATGAAAACCTTTAAAAGGCTAGTGATGTCCCACTTGAAAACCATCATGGATCTGCTGTTAGATCCCTTACAATTTGCCTACTGAGCAAATAGATCAACAGATGATGCTGTTAATATGGCTCTGCACTACATCCTACAACATCTTGAATCTCCAAAGACCTATGCAAGAGTCCTCTTTGTAGACTTTAGTTCAGCATCCAATACAATCATAGCAGTGGTAGGTTCCTACAGGTTCAGACCGGCTACGCCAAACTGGTAGTAGCTTGGCGGCCTGGGTCAGTGGAATCAGCAGCAACCCAAGCCTGCCACACCCCCAAACTGGTTCTCCCAGTGTGCCATAGGCACCACCATCTTGTTTTTTGCTTCTGTGCAAATTTTAGTTGTAGTGTGCATGAGCGCACAGCCTGCATCAAGTGTGTGCGGTGCATTCCTGAACAAACCGGCAGTAGTCTCTGCCAAAACCGGACATTCTTCTAACTAAACTAAATCATCTTGTGGTACCTGAACACACTTGTAAGTGGATCATGAGCTTCCTAACAGACAGAAAGCAGCAAGCGAAGCTAAGCAAAATTACATCAGATACCTGTACAATTAGCACAGGAGCCTCCCAGGGCTTTGTGCTCTCTCCACTTCTCTTCTCTCTCTATACCAATAACTGCATCTCAAATGATTCATCTGCTAAACTACTGAATTTTGCAGATGATACAACAGTGGTTGGTCTCATTGGAGACAATGAAACCGCATACAGGCAGGAGGTTGAACAATTAGCCTCACAGTGCAATCGGAACAATCTAGAACTGAACTCACTAAAAACCATAGAAATGGTGGTAGACTTAAGGAGAAACCCTACCATACTATCACCTCTTAAAATAGCAAACAACACAGTATCAGCAGTAGAGATCTTCAAATTTTTAGGTTCTATCATATCTCAAGTTAGGTATCTAAAGTGGATACCTAACATTTAAAACATCATCAAAAGAAGCACAACAAAGAATGTTCTTTCTGAGTTAACTTGGGAAGCTTAAACTCCCAAGGAGCTGCTGATACAGTTCTATAGAGGAATTATTGAGTTTGTCATCTGCATCTCTATAATTGTCTGGTTTGGTTCTGCAACCCAATAAGACAGACACAGACTTCAAAGGATAATCAGAAATGCAGAAAAAACAATTATTGCCAAACTGCCTTCCATTTAGGACCTGTACACTGCACAAGTCAAAAAGAGGGCTATGAAAATATTTACAGATCTCACATATTCTGGACATAAATTGTTTCAACTCCTACCCTCAAAATGATACTATAGAGCAGGGGTCCCCAACCCCCGGTCCGCAGACCGGTGCCGGTCCGCAGCTTCATAGGAACCGGGCCGCAGGGCTGGCGAGGAGGAGGGAGCAGCCCCCTGGGCAGAGGATGGCCGAGCGCGCCTCCACCAGCTCCTTCCGATGGCCACCGCGGTGCACTGCACTTTCTGGGGCTTCCTGGAGGGGCTGGCATGTCGGCTGGGGAGGTTATCCCACAGTGGGCGGGCGAAGGACCCTAGCTGCGTGCCACCAAAGCCATCCGGGCACCGCACGCCCACCTCCCTTCCAGCCCCATGCGGCGCCCGGACGGCTTCGGCGGCACTAGCCGCAGCTCAGGTCCTCCGCTCGCTCGCTGCGAGATAACCTCCACAGCCGACATGCCGACCCCTCTGCTGTTTCCCCGGGGGGAGGGAGGGAGAGAATGGCAGACACACAGAGAGCCAGAAATGGAAGAAAGAAAGAAAGAAAGAAAGAAAGAAAGAAAGAAAGAAAGAAAGAAAGAAAGAAAGAAAGAAAGAAAGAACTTAAGACCACAATTGAGCCCAAAATTTTGGTTGCTAAGCAAGACTGTTAAGTGAGTTTCATCACATTTTCCAAGTGGGCCACGCCCACCAGGTCACATGACAACTGAGCCACTCCCACAAAACAGGCCACACCTTTTGGCTCTCAAAAGAAATTTCAGTAGTGGTACTGTTGATATTTGGCTCTATTGACTAATAAGTTTGCTCATCACTGCCCTAGAGGGCCAAGTGAGCCGACTCCCCCCCCCCCCCGCGTGCGCATGCGCCGCCTGTTCCCCCCCCCCCTCCTCTAGGCCAGCCGGTCCGCAGAATTTTCTTTAAAATGAAACTTGTCCCTGGTGCAAAAAAGGTTGGGGACCCCTGCTATAGAGCACTGTACACTAAGACAACTAGACACAAGAATAGTTTATTCTGAATGCCATCACTCTGCTACACAAATAATTCCCTCACCACTGTCAAACCATTCACTAAGGCTGCATTACTATTACTATTAGTCTTCTCATAATTCCTATCACCCATCTCCTCCCAATTATGACTGCAGAACTGTTACTTTGTTGCTTGTATCTTTACAATTTATATTGACATTGATTGTTTCCTGATTGCTTATTTGTAAACTATGACTATCATTAACTGCTGTACTTTATGATTCTTGACGAATGTATCTTGTCTTTTTATGTACACTGAAAGCATATGCACCAAAGAAAAATTCCTTGTGTTACACTTGACCAATAAAGAATTGTATTCCAAAATAAAAACAAAACAAAACAGTGAATGCAGCAAGATCACACAAACTGATTACAAAGCTAGACATGACCAAGTTGCTAAATTAATCTACTGGTCATTATGTAAAAAATACGACTTACCTGTATCTAAAAAGTCATGGGAACATAAAGTTGAAAAAGTTATCGAAAATGAGAAGGACTTTCAAATATAGACGGATCGTCATTTGGAACACAGCACGCCAGATATCACAGTTGTCGAAAGCCGAACCATAAAATGTATTGATATTGCAGTACCAGGAGACACCAGAGTCAAAGAAAAAGAACTGAAAAAACTCACAAAATATCGCAACCTGGCCATAGAAACTAAATGATTATGTATGAAACATGTAACAGTGATGTTAATTGTCACTAGGGCACTTGGTACCATGTCCAAGAATTTTATAAAATACATCAAAAAATTGCAGCTTCCTACAATAACACCAACGGAACTGCAAAAAACTGCACTACTCAGAACATCATACATCTTAAGAAGGTACTTGGTGATACCTAGGACATTGGCAGCAACCCATATCAACCATTAGCACCAGTCAATGGTATTTGTAATGCATTTTTGAATGGTCAGTTGACTGAGTTTCATGTTTATTGAATAAAAGTTGTTGTTGATTATGATGATATACTTACAGACAGTGAAATTTAGAGTGAGAATTCATAAATGGGGGGGGGGGAATCTAATCTCTGCCTTGTTTTAATAAATGGCTCCCTCTGGTGGATTTTTATTTAATTTCACTTTTTGAAAAAATATAAATTGCTAAAGTAAACTGTTTAAATTTGAGCTCATAATGTATGTGTAGGGAAATTCTGACAAAATTTGCCACTGAATAAATCATAGCATTCCAAAATCATCTTGGGCACATCATAAATTTAGATACATGTGTGGCTCTTTTGCAACATTTGATGACATTTAAAAATGCTTTAATATGAACAGGCCATACAATGAATAATTTGAAAGAGCATGCAGTAAATGATTTGAAGAGCAAGAAAGTAAAGAGAAATATCTTAGTTCATACTTATTTCAGCAGAAAATTATATATAACTAACTAAGCTTTGATAAAGCCCATATTATTATTTCATAAACATTTAGAAATTTCAAAATGTTAGACCAATGACTGGCTTTATAGATGCACAATTTTTTTTTAATGACCAGTTTGGAATCCTCAAATCTCACAAGAAGTTGGTGTATCTATCTGAAATGTTAGAAGATCCAAAAAAGGAATGCCAATATTTCATGAAATCTTAAACATGAATTGGGAGATTTGTTAATTGCATGGTTTTGTTGTTGTTGTTCAGTTGCTAAGTCATGTCCAATTCTTCACAACCCCATGGACCATAGTGCACCAGGTTCTTCCACTGTCTCCCAGAGTTTGCCCACATTCATGTTCAATGGTGCATTTTGTTTATTTATATTTTTGCTTGCTTGCTTTTTATTTCTCTGTTGCAGTTTATAAAATGATAAAAGGATAATATAGAACTATTAAAATTATGAAACATTAAATAAGGACTAAAACCAAGAAGATATGTGACATGAGGGTATCTTCTCTTTATCCCAGCAGCCATGTCCAGCAAGAGGTGGGTTCCTACCAGTCTGCACTGGTTCAAGCAACCCGGTAATGGTAATTTGACCTGTGTCACAGAACCAACAGCGACCCAGGCCAGCCATGCCCCCGAACCAGTTCCCCGGTCTTCACTGCTATTGCCGGCATGTTTTTTATTAGTATTTCATGGTCTTTGCACATGCACAAAACAATTTGTAGTGAACTGTGTGCACACACACAGTAAGCATCTGGCGTGCATGCAAGCAAAGCGCGTGTAGGGACATGCATGCATCTGGCATGCATGCAAGCAAAGCGCAGGTAGGAACCCACCCCTTATGTCCAATATAGAGTACACCTATTGGGGGGAGGGGGGCAGACTCTAGAAACAGATTTTAAGGCTCTTCTGGAAGACCAGGAGTTGACCTCACCTCTAACAGAAGAATATTCCAAACGTTCAGGAGGCGAGGGGCACAGGAAAAAAAGAGTCTTCTCTTGACTCCACCAACCAAATTTTTGGCTGATGGGATCCAAAATAGGCCTTCTTCCATTTTAGTATGTTAGATATGCGGAGAGAGAGAGAGTCCAGACCCGGTCCGATCCAACGGCTTTTATTAGAACAAGCAACAGAACAGCACAAGGCGGCACGAACAGTAAGTAGAACAAAAAGCGTGCGTTCCCTCTCTGACAGCTCTTTTATTCAGAGCTGTCAGATAGGGAGCCAATCGGCGCGTCTCCCGCTCTCGGCTGCAGCCAGTCGCGTCTTGGCCAATCAGACGCGACTGGCTGTTGCCGGGGGATTTGAACAGCTGTCAATACTCAACACTCCTTCCCCCCCAGCAAGTACGCATGCGGGCCCATTAGCATACGTACTCGCTGAGGTAGGCGGGGCTGCGTCGACTCCACCCCGAACGCCTCAGTCCATCGGCAGACGGCGAGGGAGGAGGACGTGTCCGTAGAAGCTCCTCCCTGCCGGGGGTGTAGCTCCGGACTGTGTCATCGCGGCCCAGCCTTTCTCCGGAAGCCTTCGGATCAGGTAGGAGGCTGCGAGGGGGCGTGCCGAGCAGGGCGGAGTTGGACTCAAGCCCCCGGCGTGCGGGGGTTGGGTAGGCCGGGCCTGAGCGGGCCTGTAGGAATTTGGTGTCTGGTTTTGTAGAGCACGGAGGTGGTGAATCCGCGAGGCCTGGGCGACCCAGGCAGGGCTGATCGCAGTCTGGCAGCCCCGGGTAACGTCCAGGGGAGTGGGGGCGACCCAGGCAGGGCTGTTCGAGATCCGGCAGCCCCGGGTAATGTCCAGGGGAGTGGGGGCGACCCAGGCAGGGCTGTTCGAGATCCGGCAGCCCCGGGCAACGTCCAGGAGTGGCTTCGGGGGTGTCAGCTGGCCACAGGGTGGTGTCGAAGCACGTTGTCTTGCGGTTGGCCTCAGGTCTATCGTCTGGCGGACCCATCGGCGGACTTTGCTCCTCCAGGGTTGGGGGGCGGCGCCTTAATTGATCCACATGGCGCCGCCACTCGGTTCCATCAGGTCGTCCAACCCTGTAAGAGCAGGGGCCCGTTAGTCCGGTGATGATCGCGGGGACCCACCGTGGATCCCCCGCGAAGTTGCGGGCGAAGACGGGCTCGCCCTCGCTGAACGAACGGGGAGGGAGAACCCCCAGATTGCACGGCTGCACCTCGTTATAGAGGGGGTGCAGCCTGTCCAATTCGGTTCTCAGGCGGCGGCCCATCAGCAGCTCCGCGGGGCTTTTCCCTGTTGCCGGACAAGGCGTAGAGTGCTGACCCATAAGGTAAGCATCTACCCTTGCGGCCCAATCCCCCCTATCCATCCTGCCAAGGGCCTCCTTGGCTGAGCGGACGGCCCGTTCCGCCCGGCCGTTGGCGGCAGGGTGGTAGGGGGCGGTGGGCGCGTGACGGATCCCCCGAGAGGCCAGGAATTCTTGGAAGGTGGTGGAGTGGAATTGGGGGCCGTTATCGGAGACCAGGGTATCCGGCAACCCGTGCGTAGCAAACAGGCGCCGAAGCGCACGCACGGTGCTCTCCGCCGTGGTGGAGGCCATGAGAATGACCTCCGTCCAGCGGGAGTAGGCGTCGACCGCCACCAAGAAGGACTGGCCGTGGAACGGGCCGGCGAAATCGATGTGGACGCGGGACCAAGGGGACCTGGGGGTGTCCCAGTCCCGGTGGGGAGTCGAGGGCGGGGCGGGGCGGGAGGTCTGGCATGCCTGGCATGCGCCGACGAAGGCGGCCACCTCTTCGTCCATGCGCGGCCACCAGACATAGCTCCGGCCCAGGGCCTTCATGCGAGCTATGCCTGGGTGGGTGGCATGGAGGGCTTCGAGTACCTGATGGCGTAAGGGAGGGGGAATGATGACCCGGTCCCCCCAGAGCAAGCACCCGCTGTGGAGCGACAGCTCCAGCTGGCGGGTCTTGAAGGGCCGGAGTTCGGCAGGCAGGGCCTCCGAGGGCCACCCCCACAGAACCCAGGTGGAGACCTGGGAGAGGATGGGGTCGGCCCTGGTCAGCGCCGCCACGTCCGTGGACGTGAGAGGGAGGCCCGAGTCGGCCACGGCCAGAATGGAGAGGGCCGGCACCGGCTCCTGGTCCGCTCGAGGGAGGGGGCAGCGGCTGAGGGCGTCTGCGTGCCCCAGCTGCTTGCCCGGACGGTAATGCAGCGTGTAATCGTACGCTGCCAGGAACTCCGTCCACCTGGTCATCCTGGGTGAGAGGATGGGGGGGTGGGCCGGTCGCCAGCCAGAAGCCCAAGGAGAGGCTTATGGTCAGTGAAAACGGCGAAGGAGCGGCCGTACAGGTACTCATGGAATTTTTTAATTCCGGACACTACAGCCAGAGCCTCCTTGTCTATCTGGCTGTAGTTGCGCTCCGCCGGAGACAGAGTCCGGGAGTAAAAGGCGATGGGGGCCTCCGAGCCATCGGGCAGGACATGGCTCAGGACCGCCCCCAGACCGAAGGGGGAGGCGTCCGATGCTAACGTCAAGGGCATTCTGTCAGAATACTGGACCAGCACGGCTCGTGAGGTCAGCATCTCTTTGACAGCCGCGAACGCATGGGAAGCGCGCGTTCCCTCTCTGACAGCTCTTTTATTCAGAGCTGTCAGATAGGGGGCCAATCGGTGCGTCTCCCGCTCTTGGCTGCAGCCAGTCGCGTCTTGGCCAATCAGACGCGACTGGCTGTTGCCGGGGGATTTGAACAGCTGTCAATACTCAACAGAGTAAATGGGACTGTTCACTCCTACCACCCTAGCCATGAAAGTCAACTGGGTAACCTAGGGCCAGTCCAACCCACCTCAAAGGGCTGTGGTTGGAGGGAGGAAAAGTGCATTGGATAAGTTCGCACTTCAAGTTACTTGAAAGAATAATAAAGGTGAGATATGAATATATATAAACTTATATACATACATATATACACATCTTGAACAATCATTTAGAGTCCTTGGACAAGAGGTTAGGAACTACTGACATAATAGATTTCTATCTATAGTAAAACTTCAAAATTCATCTTTCTTTTGTGATGGAAACATAAAGCAGTAAACCAAAGTTAATTTAGCTATCAGCTTTGATTCGTATTTTTTCTTTATATATTTCATGCAACCCCATGGATTTTAATTAATCCAATTATAAAATTGAAAAAGTTTCCAAGAATTTATAGGAAGTGGAATCTATTACCTATATCTAAATGTCTATTATCCAGTTTATGTTACATGCCATTGAAGGTTAGTGAAGATTATCAGACTTTTTTCCCCTTCTTTTGCTTGGACCTTTGAAGTTTACACTGAAGACTGAGTTTCCAGTGGTTTTCTTAAAATATTGCAACTTAAGATGTATGTCCTTGAGCTGCTTCTGCAGGCATTAAGGATGAACATTATATCTACTTGGTGTGCAAAATCAACCTTATAGATATCTCTTTCTGGCTTTATATCTTTGTCAGACATGAGTCACAACAGGTCTTCTAAAAATGTAATAAATGCTGTGCACAAACACCAGGACTGGCCATAAGTGGATCATCATAGTATTAAAAAGAACATTCCTTCTTGTACCTCCTATTTCTTATCTAAGACCCACTTCAAGTGTATTCCCAGGCCAAGGTGACAAGAGGCTGTTTGAGAAAGAGACAATGGTATCCCCAACTTCAGAGTGCATTCTCACCAAACTACACTGATGCTATTTTATGGCTTTTTGGATACAAAACGAAACTATTTTTATTCTCCTATGAAGTTAATATTAATATGTTAATGATGCATGTGCATGTGGAGTAGAAGCTAATCGATTTTCATTGATGAACCAATGCAAGTACCACAGTGGCCCTGTCATGCCCAATCAACAAAGAGATGCATGAAACATGTCACAGAGGCAGCAAGCAGAGTGTATACACAGGAGAAGCACGAGGGTTATATCAGCGACCAAGAAGCAAGTTGAGCTACACACACCTGTGTGCAACAATCCACCACTCACACGATTCAGTTCCCCTCTTCCCCCCATCTGCCAGGCCACTAAGCCACAAAGGTTGGGAACCAATGGTATATAGTTCCCAACAATAGAAAAGAAATATAAACAGTAGCATATAGGATACAATAGGAAAACTCAGGCCTCTGATTTCCCAGGAAGACAGTCAGGATCTCTAACTAAAAATATATGTTTCTTGGAAAACAGTACCAAAATGTGTATCTCTCATCTTTCTTTTTTTTTTGTCTTGCTTCTTCAGCATAAGATTTGCAGTTTAGTAAAACTACTTATTTATACATTAATTATTGCACTTTACCATGTATTCAGTAAATGAGCCTTAGTGCTTTTAGAAGAAAACAGTTTGAAAAAGCAACAATAAATGTGCTAAATTATATACAATCAGCACAAACAGTTTAGAAAAGTCATAAAACTTGAGTAGTCACAAATATTGATCTCACTTACTTGGCAGAAGACTTGTTGAATTGTCATTTTTTACAGTAGCACTCTTGAAATGGAGAGATTTATTACTTCAAAAAGCCTGGCTATAGTACTGTTTAATTATATTATGATTAAGACTTGGATTTAGGATTTCAAAGTAATACCCAAAAGGAAATAAATATAATCAAAATTAAGTTATGTAATTTCAGGGAAACTTTAGAAATTATAAAATATATTAAGAATGTAGTCCAAACAAAAGAGAAACAAAGAAAGAGGGGGAGGGGGAGAGAAAGAGAGAAAAGAAAGGCAAAGAGAGAAAAAAATCTTCCTGGAGTTAACTTGCAGAATATAGTATCATAATTCCCTATACTAGTATTAATACTTTTTTAAAAAGTCATTGGATCAAGTTTGAGTCCTGCTAATTTCTTGGACACAGCTATGTAGGTTTTTGGGGGGCACTAGTAAATAAGTAGCTAATCTAGTCACCTACCAGATATTTTTGATTTCCCAGTTTGGAACCCTAACCCTTCTCCATTTATTGCCATTAGGTTCCTCAAAAGATCTTTCATAAAAAGCAACATGTTCTATTGTGTTTGTATGAACATGAATAGAATTGTAATCAGAAACCTTAATACAACATGAATCCAAACCAGTGGTGTGATTCAGCCAGTTTGCACCTATTCGGGAGAACTAATTGTTAACTTTCTAAGCAGTTCGGACAACTGGTTGTTGGAAGAAATCTCATATTGTTTTTTTCCACTTTACAGGGCTAATTCTGTAAGGAAGGCAGCAAGGAAACATTCTGGTGTTGTTTCTAGCCTAATCTTTATTGCCCTCCTCACAGAAACTGCCTCTCCGGTTAAGACTTATTACATTGTAACAGCTAAGGCCAAGCACCCATTGATGTGAGTGACATTGAGTTGGCCACATCCACCCAGTCACATGACCACTGAGCCCTGCATAACCACCTGGTCATTAGGGCAGAGAACTGGTTGTTAAATTATTTGAATCCCACCACTGATCCAAACATAAATGAATGTTCCTAGCAAAGCAATTAGATCATGATTAATTGCTACATTAACCCAAGGGCATCCAACTACTGCCTTAAAATGCTGTGGATGGTGATAAAATGTTTATTTGTTTATCTTGGATACAACATATAATATACCACAGTTGCTGGCCTTCACCAGAGTAATCCATTGTTTATTTTCCTAAATCTGAGGTCTTCTATCTCTCTGCTATTTCTTTTTAAAATAAAGACACAAAGTGTAAAAATATATTTAAAATGTATTCAATCAAAGATTAGATTGAAAGAGGCGGTGGTGAGACCCCTCCTCAAGAAGCCTTCCCTGGACCCAGCGTTGTTAAGTAATTATCGTCCGGTCTCCAACCTTCACTTCCTTGCGAAGGTTGTTGAGAGTGTGGTGGCACAGCAGTTCCCTCGACACCTGGAGGAAACTGCTTATCTAGACCCGCACCAGTCCAGCTTCCGATCCGGGCATAGCACCGAGATGGCATTCGTCGCGTTGGTGGATGATCTCTGGAGGGCCCGAGATAGAGGTTACTCCTCTATCTTGGTCCTATTAGATCTCTCAGCGGCTTTTGATACCATCGACCATGGTATCCTATTGCACTGACTGGGGGGGTTGGGATTGGGGGGCACTGTATCCTACCTCTCCGGTTGGTCGCAATTCCTGTTGACATGAGGGCAGAGGTCGACATCGAGGCCCCTAACGTGTGGGGTGCCTCAGGGGCCGGTCCTCTCGCCCCTCCTGTTCAACACCTATATGAAGCCGCTGGGTGAGATCATCCACAGTTGTGGGGTACAGTACCATCAGTATGCTGGTGATACTCAGCTGTACATATCTACCCCCAACCACCCCAACGATGCCGTCGAAGTGATGTCCCGGTGTCTGGAAGCCATGCGGGTCTGGATGGGGAGTAACAAACTTCGGCTCAACCCATCCAAGACTGAGTGGCTGTGGTTCCCAGCGTCCTGGTACAACCAGCTGACTCCATCGCTGGTCATCGGGGGCAAGTCACTAACCCCCATGGAAAGGGCTCGCAACTTAGGCGTCCTCCTGGATTCACAGCTATCCTTGGACGACCATGTGATGGCCGTGACCAGGGGGGCCTTTTACCAGGTTCACCTGGTACGCCAGTTGCGCCCCTTTCTTGACCGGGATGCCCTCCGCACTGTCACTTAAGCACTCATTACGTCCCGCCTAGACTATTGTAATGCTCTCTACATGGGGCTCCCCTTGAGATGCATCCGGAGGCTCCAATTAGTGCAGAGTGCGGGGATTTTGGTGCATCCGGAGGCTCCAATTAGTGCAGAGTGCAGGGGATTTTGGGAGCCTCACGATGCTCCTATGTAACACCTCTCCTGCGCGAGCTGCACTGGCTGCCGGTGGCCTTCCGGGTGCGCTTCAAGGTGCTTGTTACCATCTTTAAATCGCTCTATGGCCTAGTTACTTGCAGGACCGTCTCCTGCTACACACCTCCCAATGACCAATCCGCTCCCACGGGGAGGGCCTCCTTAGGGTGCCAACTGCCGGTCAATGCCGATTGGCGGTGCCCAGGGGAAGGGCCTTCTCTGTAGCAGGTCCAGCCCTCTGGAATGACCTATCCCCCGAACTCCGCACTATCACAGACCTTCCCCTCTTTCACCGCTCACTTAAGACATACTTCTTCCACCAAGCCGCTCTAGCTTAGAGCTTAGGGCTTAGATGCGACATAATTTTAGCAATTAGTAATTGGATTTATAATTTTATTAATGGGAAATATTTTTAGCACAGGTTACCTAATTTAATTCATTTTAATATTATCATTGTATTTATTGTTATTTGTTGGTGTGATTTTTAATTTCCTGAGTCCATCTTGATGGAGATAGGAGCGGTATATAAATCGAATAATAAATAAAAATAAATAAATAAGATATTTAAGTAAAAGAAAGACAAGGTCAGATCAGTAAACCTATTCTCATTTTCTTTCGGTTCTATTTTGTTCTTTCAGAGTAAGAAAGGTTGACTTTGAACAATTGAATGTGAACATTGAGGTAATGTTCACATTCAATTGTTTAATTTGAGAGCTGTCACATTAGTGGGCATTGGGAATGGAACAAGGATGATCTTTCAGTTATTTAGGAATTTAGATGTTACCTAAAGATTCCTTGCTGTTTTCCTGAGTCCATAGAGCTTTTGCTTCCATAGTAGCCAGAGCATTTCCTATTGATCTAGGAAAAGAGGGAAGGCATGAAGTAAAAAAAAAAAATCTGACTAATAATATAAGGATTCAAGCCAAACCCCAAAAGGATTTAATAATCATCTGTCCATAGTTGAAGATGCAATTGCCTATTTGATAAACTGTAATGCAAAACTCTTACAAACATTTCCTTAATTGGAAAGTGTCATCATAACTTGCTTTCCCACTTTCTATAGGGACCATTTTTCTTCCACTTATATTTTTAACATCAAATATTGTAACCTACCTAGAAAATATATGAAAAGTTTCTCTACCTTTTTGATTACTGAGAATACCGCAATTTCAAATCATATAAAGAATACCAGTTTCTTTAAGACCAAGCTGCCTAATTCACTTTAGTTGTTATTTTGATGTATGCCTTTATTTCCTCTAACGCTATATGATAAAATTGCAAGTTAGAAATATTCTACTTTTTTGAAATGAATTGCAGCAGGCATTCAATTCCTACTATAAGCTGCTATTTCAATATGTTCCAACTATATCATGGAATTGTAGCATTTAAAAATAGAAAAGTATGCTGATGTTACACAGGGAGATGACCTCTAATCTGCATCTATGAGCAAGATAATAACTCCAGGGAAAGGATGAATCCAACTGGAAAGGGAGTCAGAAACCCAGGCAGGCAGAAAGAGACCAAGTGGTTGGTATCTGTAGTATAAGTTTGGGAGAGCAACTTGAAACAGAAATTACCTAACACCGACTGAAATTTCTGAACCAGCCTTCCAAGAAAACATTTTCTTTTCTTTATTACAGAAACACCCTGGCAGTGGAGACTAGGAATGCAGACAACTATTCATTTGAAGCAGAGCATTAGGAAATACTATCCTGTAGGAATCTGACATGAAAGATTGTCATTCCTTATTTAACTAGTGACAACAATAAAATGAATTTTTGAACCTTGATTAATAATGAAGCACTAAACACAAGAAAGTTTATCTCAGAACTTTATTCTGCTGACCAATATAAGCACCCATCTCATAAATGGGGAATGTTTGAAATAGCCAAGCAAGAACACTAGCAGGAGGGTAATGCTTCAAGCAGATAGCTGTGAGGCAGTTAATAGGACAGATCCTTGGGAGAACAAGTTAATGAAATGCTAAGAAAAGTACAAAGTTTAACTAAACCGTTGTCTAGCAAAGAAAAGAAAAGAAAAGAAAAGAAGAGAGGAGAGAAGAACAAAAAGAAAGAAAGAAAGAGATGAAATAACTCCCATAGTTCCACTCTTAAAGTGATTAAAAGAGCAGCACTCTGTTTGGGAACATGTACATATACACTTTATTAATGAGCAAAACAATCAAGATTATTCCCTAACCAGCACACGTTAAGTAATTCCTTTTTTTTTCTTTTTTGCACAAGTGTTAATTTTCAGACTTAAATATAATTGATTATATTTTTTCTATACTAACATGAACTAAAAAAAAACCTTTTTCACCAAAATAAGTGCATATGAAAAACAATTGCAGAAGTGTTTATAATCTGTATTCATATTCATAACTTCTCTGTTGTAACATACGTGGATGGATGCACACAGAGAATTTGGACAAGATTTACATCACACTCTTTTCCATGATAACGCCACAACAAAAAATTTTCACACTTTCAGATCAGTAAGGAAAAAACAGAAGAAAATCATGTGTTCATAGTTATTAAGAAGCTGCAGCTACTGTTTCAGCCATGTCACTTAGCTTCTTTTAAAGCTTCTAATTTTGGTGACATCTATATTCTGATTGATTACACAGTTTAAGAATACTACCTGCCTGATTTTCTCTGCGTGTGTGTGTGTGTGTGTGTGTGTGTTTTGATTGCTGGTGATTCATTCTAAGAAAGAGAAAGCTCTTTTAAAAACAAGAGAAACAGTGATTATTTACAAATAAATTTGTCCTACTTGCTTTTTAGGCATTTTTAGACTTAAAAACATGTTTGTCCCAAAAATGAAAATAACATAATATTCAGTATAGTCCTATATTCAAAATATTGAACATTAAGTTCAGAAATGACAAGGCCTAAAGGTAGGGTCTCTATGGGGTGTCGAAAAATTAATTTCTGCAATCAGAGCCTTGTACATATTTTAAATGGGTTGTGTGTAGAACACAACTTTTAAAAGGGGCAGGGATTCTGTGTAATTATAACTGCATTCTTTACTTTTTTTCTCATTGATGTCACTGCTCCAAAAAGTGTTTTTTCTATATTAAACACAGATAACAATTGCCTGGATTAAAAATAAAAATTGAGAAATATAAATCTTTAGTCTAGTTTTTAATAGTTTTGAGTGTAGGGTGTGTGTGGATGTGGATGTGGGTGGGTGGGTTGCATGTGTATTTTTCCATAGATTTTCACGGGTGTAGGTATGATGGTCTTGTTGCCATCTTCAGAAGCCTGAAGATGGCAAGTGAGATCTTGCCGTAACATTGCAAAGACAATCACATTCTTACATGGGAAAACACCCGAATACAACAAGACCAACATACTTACACGCGTGAAAATCTATGAAAACAAATGTGTGTGTATGTGTGTGTGTATAGCATCTTCCCCAACCTTCCTGGCTATAAAGAATATAACCCAAGCTCTTCCTGGATGATATAGCATCTTCCACTTATTTCTGTAAGAACATAAAGATATGTTTAGCAACAATTATAACTGAGTTACATATTACATTTTAAATACAGGAATGCTCATTGTGTACTTAACAAAAAAAAACCCAGTAAAACTAGTGGATTGGATTTTTCCACTGATGTTCTCACTTGCCATCTTCAGGCTTCAGTCTGCGGTTACAAACGCGTCGCCCTTTCTTAAATCTTGGTGGGGGTGGTGGAGTGCTGACTGTTGTTGTGAGTGGGTTGATTGGCTGTGCAGCTGTATCATGATTGGTAGATTGATGCTGATTGGTCTTATTTGTATGTTTCTCCTTATTTTGAATTTCAACGACTTGGATGGAGGGTGGGGCTCGTCTGTTGGTCAGTGCTGGTTTCCATAAATAAAAGAAGCCTTGACAGCTATCCAGAACAAATACAACTACCACCACCCCCAAGTACATCCTGGATCTGACCAACCACTGTCTAACCAACACATACTTCATTCACAATGGACAAAGATACAAACAGATAGAAGGAGCACCTATGGGTTCACCACTCTCACCAGTCATCGCAAACCTTTACATGGAACACTTTGAAACTAAGGCCTTGGATAAATCTGAACACAAACCCAAACTCTGGCTTAGATATGTAGATGACACTTTTGTAATTTGGCCACATGGAAAAGAAAAACTAGACAACTTCCTCACACATCTCAACAGCCTACACCCCAAAATACAATTCACAATGGAAATAAAAGATAACAACCAACTTCCCTTTCTGGATGTCCTAATCTACAAAAAACCCAATGCCTCCCTAGGACACACCATCTACCAGAAAAAAACACACACCAACCGCTACTTAAACGCACAATCCCATCACCACCCTGCACAGATCAACTCCATAGCCAAGACCCTTATCTCCAGAACCAAATACCTAGCTGACAAAGACCACCTGAAAACTGAATTACACACCCTCACAAGGGTATTAATTTCCAATGGATTCCAAAGAAATACAATTACCAACCTAATCCAAAGGGAGAGACCCCCCAAGAACCAAGACACTGAACAAGACAATGGCATCTCCCTCCTCCCTTACATCAAAGGCACCACAGATAAAATCAGCAAAATTCTCCACAAACACACAAAGACATCCTTTGACACTAACCCAAAAATAGCCAACATCTTTAGAAACCCCAAAGACAAGATCCAACTAGAAAACCAAGGAGTCTATGAAATACCATGCAAAATCTGCCCAGCCACATACATTGGACAAACTAATAGGAGAATTAATGCACGCATTGCAGAACACAAGAATGCTGTCAAAAAACAAGAAAAAATTTCCTCCCTTTTCCAATACCTTAAAGCAACAGGACATGAAATTGATTTTGAAAAAACCAAATTACTCTCCAAAACTGAACACTTCAACAAGAGAATAATTATGGAAGCTATCGAAATAGAGAAACACCCCCACAACATGAATAAACGTGATGATGCCTCCCGCCTGCCAGACATCTGGAAACTAGCTCTGGCCATTAAACGAGTCCCAGCCACAAAAACTGACAGCAGACCCAGAACAACACAAGACACCATCACCAATCATCCTCAACAAACATCAACTCCATCTACCAATCAGGATGTGACAAATCAGCCAACCAATCTGTTTAAAGCAGCAGAGCCAACATTCCAACCCCCCCCACCTCTACTTATAGAAAAACTGCCACTTCGATCACAGTTTACTCGCAAGAAACCAAAGGCACCAGCCTGATGATAATGGGTGTGATCCCGTCGAAACATTGCCAAAACACTTTTAATTTTACACGGGAAAAGACCCGAATAACCAAAACCTACATACCTATACCCGTGAAAAAAAAAATATATATTGATCAGCTCAAAAACATAACACACATATAAAAAAATTACACAATGGAATTCATGGCTTTCTGTCTAGATGGTCTCTGGTGATGAGCCGAAAGGCAGAAAAGAAAACAGTATGTAATTGGGGCCTAACAGGGTGTTGTGGAAACAATTATATATAATTATCCTCCTGTCTCAGCTGACAAGAAGAGAACCGAGCTGGCTTAATGGCAAGGCTCTCACCTGGCATGTAATACAGCCCTGGTTCGAATCCCAGTAAGGGTATGGCTAGCTGATGAGAGCTAAAAAGCTCGAAATAGATCTATTCTAGTCTCCCTGACTTATTTATTGATCAGCTCAAAAACGTAACACACACACACGTGTGTGTGTGTGTGTGTGTGTTACATTTTTGAGCTGATCAATAAATAAGTCAGGGAGACTAGGGTAGATCTATTTCGAGCTTATTAGCTCTCTCCAGAAAAGGAAACAGTATGCTTCCTCCCTTAATTGGGGCCTAACAGGGTGTTGTGGAAACAATTATATACTGTATATATATAATTCTTACATAGGAAAACACTTGAATACAACAAGACCAGCGTGTGTGTGTGTGTGTGTGTAAGGTTTTGAGCTGATAAATAAATAAACAAGGAAGACACAACAAAACTAACAGCTTTCTGTCTGGATGGTCTCTGGTGATGAACCGAAAGACAGAAAAGGAAAACAGTATGCTTCCTCCCTTAATTGGGGCTTACCAAGGTGTTGTGACACAAGCATATATTGATAGATAGATAGATAGATAGATAGATAGATAGATAGATAGATAGATAGATAGATAGATAGATAGATAGAATAGAATAGAATAGAATAGAATAGAATAGAATAGAGCCTTATGGCATCGTTTTGAGGATAGAATTTGAAATAATTTATGTCGAGGATGTGAGGGGTCTGTAGATATTTTCACAGCCCTCTTTTTGACTCGTGCAGTATACAGATTCTCAATGGAAGGCAGGTTGGTAGCAATTGCTTTTCTGCTGTTCCATTAAAATCTGCTATTGTCTTGATTGGTTGCAGAACCAAACTAGTCAGTTATAGGGGTGCAGGTGACAGACTCAATAATTCCTTTTTAGAACTATATCAGCAGCTCCTTAGTCTGAGCTTTCTCAGTTGACACAGAAAGAACATTCTTTGTTGTGCTTTTTTGATGACATTTTTTATGTTAGTTGTCCATTTTAAGTCTTGAGATATGATAGAACCTAGAAACCTGAAGGTCTCTACTATTGTTACTGTGTTGTCTAGTATTGTAAGAGGTGGTAGTATAGGAGTTTTAGGAGATAGTAGTCTCCTAAAATCTATCATCATTTCTATGGTTTTGAGTGTGTTTAGTTCAAGATTGTGTATAGGTACCACAGTATAGGTGGTACCTTGCTCAATAGCAGTAACTGTGAAAGGGATCTTGGAGTCCTAGTAGACAACCATTTAAATATGAGCCAGCAGTGTGAAGCAGCTGCCAAAAAAGCCAACACAGTTCTAGGCTGCATAAACAGAGGGATAGAATCAAGATCACCTGAAGTGTTAATACCACTTTATAATGCCTTGGTAAGGCCACACTTGGAATACTGCATTCAGTTTTGGTCGCCACGATGTAGAAAAGATGTGGAGACTCTAGAAAGAGTGCAGAGAAGAGCAACAAAGATGATTAAGGGACTAGAGACTAAAACATATGAAGAACGGTTGCAGGAACTGGGTATGTCTCGTTTAATAAAAAGAAGGATTAGGGGAGACATGATAGCAGTGTTCCAATATCTCAGGGGTTGCCACAAAGAAGAGGGAGTCAAACTATTCTCCAAAGCACCTGAGGGCAGAACAAAAAGCAATGGGTGGAAGCTAACCAAGGAGAGAAGCAACTTACAACTGAGGAGAAATTTCCTGACAGTTAGAACAATCAATCAGTGGAACAGCTTGTCTCCAGAAGTTGTGAATGCCCCAACCCTGGAAGTCTTTAAGAAGATGTTGGATAGCCATTTGTCTGAAATGGTATAGGGCTTCCTGCCTAGGCAGATGACTAGATGACCTCCAAGGTCCCTTCCAACTCTGCTATTGTATTTGTATTTGTATAAGATTGTTTCGGTTACATCACAAGGCTAGTTGTTCAACCTCCTGTCTATATGCAGATTCGTTGTTATCTTGAATGAGACCAAGACAGCCCTCTATTGAAGCATATCTATAGGAAACCTGATTTTCTATCATTAAAAACTTGGATTTAAAAATAACACCCAAATATTCTCTTTTGTACTCTTAAGAGAATAGAAACAGATCACAAGAATGAAAGGAGAGAATTGCAAACTAAAGATTTCATGATAACTTGTTTTTTTCTGCTCACAATACCAGCTGAAATCTGATCTTAGTTTATAAACTATTTGAGAAGAGTAATTGAACTCCCTTTTGCCTGAGCCATTTTAACCCTGCAGTGGATGTTTTGGGCCAATTATTGTCCACAACTGATAAGAAAGGAATTATATGCTGTCATCACCTCTCTCACCTTTCCAGAAAAGCTGGCTGGTACTGCTGAATGAGTTAGCCCTGGTTCCCTCCCCAGGCAGTGCTCTTGTGACAACATCCAAACAAATTTTTATACAAACATAAACCCAAATAAGTTTAGTTTAGTTTAGTTTATTTATATTTTTATACCGCCCTACTCCCGAAGAACTCAGGGCAGTGTTCAGCCAAAATAAAACACAGATATACAAAACTTAAAACAATTTTAAAACATATTAAATAGATTGATTGGTGTGCAGAAGAGAATGATTTGTTTACCACTTAATGGAACAAATGAGCAAGCTGTGTCTTGTGAATATTGGGAAAACAGATTCCTAACCCAAAATTTTATGATTGCATAGTATACAGTGATGTCATGAGCAGGAAGTATAAAACTATATTTTGTATAGGCACAATTACACACCATGTGTTTCTGAACAGAAAGAAGCAATCAATAAGCTTTCATGTATTAATATTAAATAAACATATTCAGTGCCTTCCAAGCTGACCCACAAGATAATAGAAGCTCGACTTTGCTTCCGGTTTCTGGAGGCGACAGACGCGTTTGCTAACGTGCCTACCACTTGTTTTCTCTGGTGAGCGCCTTCAGGGGCTTGGAGGGTCCTGGAGGGAATCTCTTCACCCTAAGGACGGCTGCAGGGGGGTCCCCACAGAGATGGCGGTCAGTGGGGAACCTTTCCCGCTTCAACCTAGGAGCTGGAGAGCGGATAGCGGGGGGGACAGACTCCTCTCGCCAACGGTTGCCGCAATAATTGGAAAATTCCTATTTGGGCGGAAATGCCAGGGATAGAGGATTGCACCGGATCTCCTGCATTAAGAATGTGACTGTGAGTTTTTGCTTAATTCATTCAATCTATATGCAAAGAAGAATAGAGGGGGGAGTTTTGTTTGCAGAAACCCCCCCTCGTAAAAAGCGGCGCTTTGAAATGGTCTCTGCAAAGGAGAAGGAAAAAGAGTTATTGGCATCCGAATGAATACTATTTTAAAGTGGAAACTTTGTTATCTATGGAGTTATAGTGGCAACATTGTAATGAGCCCTTTGCAACAAACGGAACTTTCGCTTGTACTTTCTTCTCAACAATGAGGCGGAAAATGGCTTCCCTTTGTTCCTAATTGGAAGCTTCCCCTGACCCAGGGAAAGCAGTCCCACAGCGTTTTTAACAGCTAAATGGACAATTTATTTTACACCCTCCCCCAAGAAGCCTTCGGTGACTCTCCCAAAGTGGATTCTTCTTCTTTTTAATTAGATGATTAACTTTCTTCTCTGGTCTTCATTACAACTTTAGATTTGAATTTTCAACTGAACTTTTCTCCAGCACCTTGGACTTCTCTGACTGCTCACTTCTCTGACGCCATTTTTATTGCACAATTACAATTAGAACAATGGCATACAGGAAACCTCCAGCTGGAAAGTCCCTTTCTGCCCCATCATCTGCCAGGTCCAGCCCGATTCAACAACAAGGGGAAATTACTGAGATGCTACAAAAAGTATCAACTGGAGAGAGCTCCCAAGAACCAACTACTAAGGAGATGCTGCAGGACATAATGACAGAAATACGAGAAATTAGAAAGGACTTGTCAGATTTAAAATTAAAAATGCGAGAGACAAAAGGAAATACAATAGAAAATAAACAAAAAATTGAAGTGTTAGAGAAAGGAGCAGAGGAGACGAAAGAGGAGTTAGGAGAAATACAAAAAGAAACGGGAGAAATTAATATGCAGATGTCAAAGATTGAGTTTGAAAGAATGTCTTTTTCCCCCAGATTTCAGAACGTTCCTGAAGAGGAAAGGGAGGACCTTAGGGACTTAATGAGCACAATTTTAGCAGATTTCACAAAGAAAAATAAAGAATATCTCGGGGGGGATATAGACATGATTTATAGAATTAATTCTACATATGCTAGGATAAATGATGTACCAAGAGAAATTCATATTAAATTTTTAAAAAGGTCTACAAGGGATGAGATACTGAGGGCTCAACGGGGTGGGCCATTAAAATTAGGAGGAAGTATTCCTTCTTATTCAAAAAATTATATAAAAAAGGAATCTGGTTTAAATGGTTGATGCCTGAGGGGTTGCTGGTATACTGGGAAGGGGGGAGAGTTAGAATTAAAACAATAGGAGAGGCGGAGGCTTTTCTTAGAAAGCACTCCCCACTCCTAGAAGAAAAAGAGGGAGCGGGGGGGTGGTGCGGCTCCGCCCATTGAAACGAAGGAGGAAGAAGAAACTATTGCTAAGAGACTCAGATCTCAAAAATAAGTATGTTTTGAAATTCACTATAACCAAGATGGATGTTTTTAAAAAAAAGGAATGATTGAATGTATGAAATGTAATATGATATATCTATTTCTCACCACTATATGTTTTTAAAAATGTATTTGTATGAAGCCCTGGAGGCGAGCACCGACCCCGACATGGAAGTCCTAAAATGTTATCATTAAACCTTACCACTTCCCCTTTTCCTATAAAAATTGTAAAAATCAATAAAAATTGTTTGGACCAAAAAAAAAAAAAAAGCTAATAGAAGCTCATTATTTTGCAAACCAGAAAAGTAGGATACACGGGGGATCCAAAAATACCACTATATCAGTACTAACATTTTTACTAGATGTAGGAGGTGGACGTTATCATAAAACAAAATAAATAATGAAATCCACAGACAATTAAATACAGAACACTACAATATATTTTAAAGCAGTTTGAAGGAAAATAATCTGGGGGATTTCTTTAAAATTATTAAGTGAAATACCTATTCATAGAGCTATCATATTTTTGCTGCAATGAATCAGCAACTATAAGTTTTATTGTGCTTTGTTGCCATTTAGTGATTGTCCAGATTTCTGCAGCCTATCCTGTTAGGAAAATTTTCCCGCCAGGAACATCAGTGGAAAAATCCAATCCACTAGTTTTACTGGTTTTTTATGTCAAGTACACAATGAGCATTCCTGTATTTAAAATGTAATATGTAACTCAGTTATAATTGTTGCTAAACGTATCTTTATGTTCTTACAGAAATAAGTGGAAGATGCTATATCATCCAGAAAGAGCTTGGGTTATATTCTTTATAGACAGGAAGGTTGGGGAAGATGCAACTCATTGAGGAGAAGAACTAAAGACTAAAGGAAGGAAGGAAGGAAGGAAGGAAGGAAAAGAATGAAGATTGTAAGTTAAGAGAAAAGGAAATCTAACTATATGTCAGTTCTCTGCATATCCCTCCTAGCTGAGAGTGTGAAGACAGCACCAGTACATTAGCAGGCAAAGTAGCATAGAATAGGGTAAGTAGAACAGCATGACCTTGCTTAGTTAAAAATATGAAGATAGAGTGGCCTGAACATGCCACATAGATAGAAATTGAGCTTAGTTTGGGGGCAAAACATAACCTAACATTGTCAAATCATAACATAATGACTACAATTGTCCTTACTGTAGATCGACAAAGGATAGTGACCCAGTTCATTCTTTTCCTATGATACTAAATATATTAGGAAAGCAGGAAAGTTTCCTTTCCATCCAGTGCTTGTTCCATTAGCCAAAATCCCAATGATGCAAATAGTATTTTTTCTGGAGAGAAAGTGGAGATCTAGGGTCTTGAGAAAAGCCTTTGTGGATATTGTTTCTCTTCCCTTCTTCCACCCCCTCCCCCAAGTCGCCTGGATCTGTCATGCAGCAAAGAGATACAATAGTTGGGTGCAATAGTAATAAGCAGATCCAGAGAGATTGGGGGGGAAGGCTAAGGGAGGAAGGGAAGGGAAGAGGAACAATCTCTATTGTTATAGAGATTGCTATTACCGTGATCTCTGCCGCCTGGAATCACCTGAGAAGGGGCAGATAAAGCAGGCACTGCAGAGATTGTGGTACCAGCATTTTGGTTGGTAACGCAGCAATCTCAAGAGCCAAAGCCTTTGAATCAAGTTTGATTTTACCCCATTTCAGGTTTTTAACTTCCCAAACTAGCATTCTGAAAAGCTTTCGCAAAAAAGGAGATTGTTCCTCTTCCCTTTCCTCCCCCCCCCCCCCCAATTTTTCCGGATTGCTATTACTGTGATCTCTGCCGCCTGGAACCACCTGAGAAGGGGCAGATAAAGCAGGCGCTGCAGAGATTGTGGTACCAGCGTTTTGGTTGGTAACGCAGCAATCTCAGGAGCCAAAGCTTTTGAATCAAGTTTGATTTTACCCCATTTCAGGTTTTTAACTTCCCAAACTAGCATTCTGAAAAGCTTTCGTAAAAAAGGAGATTGTTCCTCTTCCCTTCCCTCCCCCCACCCCAATTTTTCCAGATTTTCATGAGCCAAAGCCTTTGATTCAAGCTTGATTGTCCCCATTTCATGTTTTTAACTTCCCAAACTAGCGTTCTGAGAAATCTGCCATCTATGAGGCACCTTTCATTTGCAGGAGAAGGAAGATGGCAACTTAAAGTAGTGCCTCCTTAAACCAAAGCCTCTGAGTAACTGGGAAAGAAAGGTGTGCTTTTCAGGTGGCAGATTCTGGCAGATTCCAAGTACAGCTTTCTTTCCAGTTACTCAAAGTCTTTGGTATACTCTGCCCTTGCCCTCCTCCTCCTGCAAGCGAAAGGTGCCTCAGAGATTCGGCAGGCAGCTCAGGGGAGACAATGGCCACAATGATTTCATTCCCCAGCAATGTGAGGAGCCGCTGCCACCGCCGCCACCCCCTAAGCCCGAGTGGGAGTCAAGCAGAGTGGGAGTCCCAAAAGTGAAATCTCTCTCCTTTCACAAACTCTGCAGCACCAGATTCACCTCTCCCTTTTTCAGACAACCCAGGCAGCTACATTCAGAGTATAACCCAGATTTTCACCCTCTTTTCTGGAGTAAAAAGGCGCATCTTACACTCCGAAAAATATGGCACTTGGATAATGAAGCAAACAAATGATGCTTAAAAAGCACCTAAGACTCCATGGATGCAAACTGACCAGTTCGGTCTAGCAATGGTTTTAAATGATCCTCAGCTGCTGTTCTCTTGGGTGGACAATTGCATTAGTCTTAGCAAGGCAAATGAGAACAGGAATCAACTCCATAAGAAGTCCAAGACTAATTTTATCAAGAATAGCAAAAATAATAGAATCTTGCAAGTGTGATAGTGCTGTATCTCCTCCCCTTCCTATACTCATGAGAATAGGGCCTGTTGTGGCCTGCCAGCCAACAGTGAGCACTGAACAAAATTGAAATAATATATATTTCTAGGCTTTTTTTTTTCCAGGAGAAATTTCTACTCCTTTGATCTCAAAAACATCATTAAGCACAGTCCTAATTTCATTTGTCTCTCTTGGGTCTTTACGAAAGAATGACAAATATATGTGAATATGGGCATCCTGAATCATTTAAAATGCTAAGAATGGGTGCACATTAGGACAGAGTCTCCATCCCAAACCTGAATCTGGGTTATATTTTCGATACCACGATTATCCTCTTACAATACAATAGCAAAAGGTACTGCAGAATCTAGTCTACTATTCACCTCCTACCTAGTACCAGAGTACTTTCAGTTGGATAGTTGTCAGAATAGCAGTACGGAATATGTTCAGCTGGAGAGCAAAGGGTAGTTGTCTTGAGAAATTTGCCAGAAGCAAATCCTTGTGAGTCTTTCTTGACAGTAAAATCTTTTCCATGACTCATCCTTTCTTACCATACAAAAACTTGTAATTTTCCTTCGAGCAGAGTGTTGTAAATGTTACCTTACTCTGAGATAATGAAATGGAATTTTACCAACAACACTTAGTTCCTGTTCCCATTGAGAGTCTTTTAATTTAAGAGATGGGGGGTGGATTTCTTGTAAACTTTGAGGTCAGAAATTAGGTTTTGGGGAAAGTTGAGGTCAAGGATTTGCCTAAATAAATAGAGTCAAGATTCTGTTTCCACAAGCTTTTTAGTCTGCTTCTGTATCACTTTTCTTTCATAAGCAACAAGAAATTATGTTGAGAAAAAAGTCAATCTTCTCAGCAATCCTTTTTTTACTGATAGTACAAGGTAAGACAATGTATTATAACACTCAACTTAGGATATTATTGGAATTATTAACTATTCTTTTTACAGATTGTTAATATTGAGTTTAAAAGATTATGCTTTGAATACTTTAAGGTTACTGATGCAAACATAAAAAGTAAAATGTGATCTTCCAGAGTCTCTTGGCCAAATGCATAAAGATGGCTAGGCTCTACATGCAGTCATACAAAACATTATGTGCAATAAAGTCAATCTAATCTAACAGCAATAGGAAAATATTATGTTTTAAGTTTGTTCATATAAAAGCAATGTTTACAATTGAGAGCTAGGGTAATTCCTTGATATCCTTCATTGAGATTTTTTTTCTGCTTAAGCAACTTTATTAAAATATTTAAAGTTTTGGTACAAAAGTTGAATGTAATTCAATGGATGGAGAGAGATTGGGCTAGCTAGCATTTATTGGTACTCAAAATTCTTACAAGAGAAAACAATCTTACAAACTTGTACTTAATTACATTTATTGAAGTAGAAAAAAAATTTAGGTTACAAAAATCTTGCAAATTGAATACCATCCTACAGCACTCTATTTATTTCTTAGGCAAGATTTTTCTAGATTTTTTGTTAACAATCATTCAATGAATAGTGAAAATGGTTCAATTTTGCTGATAAAAATAGAGGAATCCACAGGTGTTCTTAACTAGTAATAATTTGAAAATCATGATCTATTTTCGTAGGACTGAAAAATCTAAAACAGAGGCTCTGTAACTATCAATTAAAAACACACTGGTTGGTCCCAGGGTTTCTACTGAAAGAAGCGAAAATCAGACCATTCCACTCCAACATGATCACCTTAATATGCTGCATGTCTGCAACCAAGTGTTTAATATTAGTAACAGAATGATCACTTTGCATAATATATTCACCATTTTTTAATATTCCAGAAGGATCTGTTGCACCAATGGCTGAGAAACCAAGCATTGAACCAGGAGAGGTGCCAACAGTTGATTCAAACCCAAAATTAAGCAACACTCAACCAAATGAGGAACCAAACTTAGAACCAAGTGAGCAACCCAGCATGCAACCAATGGAAGATCTAAGTGGGGATTCAAGTGGAGAATCCAGTGGAGGACGAGAAATAACTGTTGAACCAAACACAGAATCAAGTGAAGGATCCACAGTAGAGGCAAGTGATGTAGCAGCCAAGGAGTCAAATACAGCACCATCTTGGGAACCTAGCCTGGAATTCAATCTAGAACCAGGAGATTTTTCCAATATACTTCCAAGTAAAGAATCATATGAGGATAAAATTATACACACAACCATGGTATCTCACTTGCAACCAACAACAGGCACTGAGTAAGGAGAAATGCTTTGTAAGTTAATTTGACTATAATCTTTTTGAACTGATCTGTAATATTATGTTTACATGACATTTAGAATACTTTAAAATAATTTCTTACCTTGCAATTATATAACATTTATTCAATAACTATATTACAGTGGTATTTTGGCACTAAATTGCTTTGAAACTCATTGAATTTGGAATTCAATGCATTTTGTCCAGTGGTGAGTTGGAAAAAATTGTTTGGTACTCATAGTTTTTTATAATCATCATGTCCCCCAGAACCAATTAACCATATTATATATTAAGGGGTACGAGGAATTTAATATGGGAATGCCACTATATAACTAGTTTAATATATAAACCAGCAAGTCTCTTACTAATTTCCAGCAGCAGGAAAAGTGAATCTTTGGGGGGGAGGGGGTGATCAGGCATTGCTTTCCAACATGATATATATTTTCTTAAAAGTATGAACTGACCTGAATGTCACTCCAGAGGTGGTATTTGGCAGGTTCTGACAAGTTCTGGAGAACTGGTAGTGGAAATTTTCAGTAGTTCAGAGAACCGATAAATACCACCTCTGACTGGCCCCACTGTCATCTATTCTCTGCGTCCTGAGTCCCAGCTGATCAAGAGAAAATAAGGATTTTGCAGTAACCTTCTCCTAG
This sequence comes from Rhabdophis nuchalis, assembly GCA_039707465.1. Taxonomy (NCBI): domain Eukaryota; kingdom Metazoa; phylum Chordata; class Lepidosauria; order Squamata; family Natricidae; genus Rhabdophis; species Rhabdophis nuchalis. The sequence continues at coordinate 99,103,753 of CM077647.1, forward strand.
AGTGGAGAGGGAATGGAGATTTAACAGTATCCTTCCCTGGAGTATGGTGGAAATGGAGATTTTACAGAATCCTTCTCCTGGAGTGGAGTGGGAATGGCAATTTTTACAGTATCTTTCCCCTGCCACCCCCACCAAGTCATGCCCACCAAGCCACACCCACAGAACTGGTAGTAAAAAAAATTGAATCACACCACTGTGTCACTCCTATAATTAATCCTTCTTGCTTTCAACATTGTTGATTTGCAAGCTTATTTCATGGCACATTAGAGAAACTAGAAATTCCTACATCAGGTGAAGGCCAGTTTACACTATACATAATGTATGGGAAGATTATTTAGTTAACTAATCTTAAATTATCTGCCTTGACCATCAAGCTCATGAACCCAGTACCACAACTAAGCTATACAAATGCCAACCCATGACATGAATGAGTTGGTTTTTATATGCTTTATTTAAATGTAGATTATAACTATGTAGATTCTATGAAAAACTAGAATCTTAACTACCAGTAGATATAAAATCAGGGCCATCTGGTTATTACATTTTTGACAAATGCTCTGGTTTTGGCCAATACAAGATGGCCTGGTCACTAGACATATCTCCCGATGGTCAAAATAATTTTTTTTTTCTCTTTCCTCCTCAGCAATCAGATTAACAGCAGTTTAGGGCAGCAAGCAAAAATCCACCAGAATGGAGTAAGACAGGGGAAACACATGTATCTGAAACTCTTCATTAATACCTTCTTTTCTTTCAGCTAGATCTCTGTGGAATACTTTATTTTGCATTGATGTTATAATTCCTAACTACGGTAGATAGATTTTAAAACCTAATGTTTTAAACATTAATGTTTAATCCAGGTGATTAAAGTTTTAGGATCCCAGCAATGTGATATCACTTACCCTGACAGAATTATTTTACCTTTATTAATTTCAGGAAAAGCAGAAATTCTGGCAGACTAATTTTTCCTAGATTATCGTGCCTATTGTGGACAGGCTGTCTGATTTTGGTCATCTTATTATACAGATGATAAATTCAACTAAATGTATCAGTTAATGTATCAATGCATGCCAAACTGGGAGACCATAAGTTCTAGTTGTGTTTTAGGCACAAAGCCAACGTAGTTTTTAAGGAATATGCAAAGTCAAATAAAGAAATAGTTTAACATTTCTGTTTCTATTTCTAATATAGTGAATATTGAAAGATATAACTCACACACATCAAAGCTCTTTGGGATCCTCAATCATTTTTAAGAATGTAAAGGAGTCCTGAGGCCAAAATGTTTGAAACCCACTGGCAATGATGTATAATAGGGACTAGCCAGCATGGATGAAATACCACTTCTGAAATTCAGAAGCTGAATACTATCTGGTCCTAGCTCTAGTTATTTCATAAGAATTTCCTGGCATTTTTTCCTAACTTGTTAATAGCATTGAATTGTAATTGAGAATGGTAAATGCTCAAATTTTAAATGGTCATACTTAATCAATATGTATTGAAAATTTTTAAATGTCATTTTCATTGTAAAACTATTATGTAAACTTCTTTTGTGGCTTTTAATTTTTCTTTCTTTCTTTTCTTTAGAGTAATACAGCAGCAATCTCAGTGTATTGATGGTTTTCTTAAGCAGCTCCACCATGGATGAAAATAATGGAAAGTTCTAGTTTGGAAAATCACAGAGTTAATTCTTGAGCGTCAATGAAACACAAATCAATCCCTGCTTTTTTCTCTTTGCTATTTATTAAATGGATGATATTTCAGAAAATTACAAGTCTCTTGCATCAACTAGACCAGTGGTGGGCAAACTCATTAGTCAACAAAGCCAAATATCAACAATACCACGATTGAAATTTCTTTTGAGAGCCGGAAGGTGTGGCCTGTTTTGTGGGAGTGGCTCAGCGGTCATGTGACTGGGTGGGCGTGGTCAACTTGGAAAATGTGGTGAAACTCACTTAACGACGGTCTTGGTTAGCAACCAAACTTTTAGACTCAATTGTCGTCATAAGTTCTTTCTTTCTTTCTCTCTCTCTCTTTCTTCCTCTCTCTCTCTCTCTCTCTCTCCATTTCTCTCTTTCTTTCTCTCTGTCTCTCTTTCACTCTCTCTTTCTTTCTTTCCCTCTTTCTCTCTTCTCTTTCTTTCCCTTTCTCTTTCTCTTTCTTTCTCTCTATCTCTATCTCTCCCTCCTTCGTCTGCCCATCTCTGTCACTCTGTGTGTGTGTCTGTCTGTCTGTCTCTCACTCAATCAGTCTCTATCTATCTGTCTCTCTCTCCCTCTGTCTCTCCCTGTCTCTGTGTGTGTCACTCACTCTGATTCTCTCCCTCCCTCTGTCTCTGTATGTCTGTCTCTCCCTCTTTCCCCGTCTGTCTCCGATTCAATCCCTCCCTGTGTCATTCTCTATCTGTGTCTCTCTCTGTCTCTCTCCCTCCCTCTCTTTCTCTCTGTCTCTGTCTGCCTCTCCGTCTTTCCCTCCCTTCCCCTCTGTCTCTCTGTGTGTCTGTCAGTCACTCCCTCTCTTCCCTCTCCTCTCCCCCCCAACCCGGGAAGCAGCAGAAGGGCCGGCATGCCGGAGGTTACGGACGCCTCCTCCCGCAGTGGCTACCGGCATCTTAAGCACCACCAAGGCTGTCGCCCAGCAGGTCGTCCGGCAGGGAAGCCGGTCGCGTCTCCATCGCGGTTCCCTCTGGCAGTCTCGGAGACATCGTACCGGTGGGAAGTTGTGCTGTAATTCCGCGGGACGTGCATGCACCAATCTTTTCCTGGGTGTGGAAAAGTGGCAAGCTGCTTCACTGCTGCTGCTGCTGCTACCCCTGAGCCTTGCGCCCAGCAGGGGCATCGGGCAGAGAAGCCGGGCGCATCTCCACCGGCTCCCTCCGACAGCCACCACGGCACACGTTCTGGGGCTGCATGGCTGGGAGGGAGATGGACGCGCGGCCCCAGAACGTGGCTGTCGGAGGGAGCCGGTGGAGATGCGCCCGGCTTCCCTGCCTGATGCCCCTGCCGGGCGCAAGGCTCGGGGGTAACAGAAGCAGCAGCAGTGAAGCAGCTCGTCACTTTTCCACACCCAGGAAAAGATTGGTGCGTGCAGGTCCCGCGGAATTACAGCACAACTTCCCACCGCTACGAAGTCTCCGAGACTGTAATTGAGCGGAGCATGCACGCGCCTCTTTTCTGTGGGAAGTTGTGCTGTAATTCCGCGGGCCATGCACGCGCCAATCTTTCCCTGGGTGTGGAAAAGTGGCGAGCTGCTTCACTGCTGCTCGGCGCTCTCTGCAGGCGGCTGTTGCTGCTGTTGCTCCCGCAGTCCGAGCGCATCGGACAGGACAGTCGGCCACGTTTCCATCAGGCCCCTCAGGCCCCTCTGTGACCCCTTGGGTGCGGCTCTTCCTCTCTCCTTCCCCCCCCCCCGGAGGCAGCGGAGGGCCCAGCATGTCAGTTGGGGGGGCTCTGGCTGCCTCCCCTGGAGCGAGCGAACGGGCGGGGGGAGTGAACGGGTGGGGGGAGCTGCGCCGGAGCCGTCCGGGCGCCATGCGCCCGCCTCCCTGTGCGCGTGGCTCCCGGACAGCTCTGGTGCAGCCACAGCCCCGGGCATTCCCCCCGCCCATTCGCTCACTCCAGGGGGAGGCAGCCAGAGCCGCCCAACCGACATGCCGGGCCCTCCGCTGCCTGGGGGGGAAGGAGAGAGGAAGAGCCGCACCCAAGGGGCCAAAGAGCCGCTCGTGGCTCGCGAGCCGCAGTTTGCCGACCACTGAACTAGACTGTCTTAATCTATTATTCTTTCTGCCTCATTTTCACATTTACATTTGATATCTCCTTATAAGTTAACTAAAGTGTACAGAATGCATTTCAGTAAACTTAAAATAAAAATAATTTTAAGCTGTAGTAGCTTCCTGTGTAAATGCTAAAAATCCACTGAGTGTCCAAGGTAGTGTTTTGAATTATCCAGCCCAATATTTTTAATAAGATGCAACTGCTAGCATGTACTCCTCAAGCTGCAGTTTTTTTAAATGGGCAGTGATCATGGAGATATAAGATTTGATGGAAATAATGCTTGAAAGTTTCTAGAATATAAGATTGAACCTCTTGGAGGTATATTCCGGTTGTGTTAATATTGTGGTCATTTTGTCCTACAAGTTGAGTAGGATTGCAATGCCACTTACTTAAAGGGATGTTAATTTTGTGCAATTCTAAATAAGTGAAAATCTTGACATTGCATAAGAACCAGTGTGTGCCAACTACTATATACACATGCAATCCTGGGCACTTTTCAGTTGGCAAGAAAACAAAATTGGTTAAGAAGACGTTCAATTTGGCATACAATTATAAATGTCAAAATACAGTCATGTGAAAAATGTACATCACATTGAAATTGTTTACTTTTTCAACTTACAGATATTTACTCTTCATTACAACAACAATAATAATGGAAATATAACAAACATTGTACCATTTACATTTTGTAGTTCATTATTAAAACATAAATGTAAATTTTGCATCTTGGCAAAATAAGTTTGCCCATACATTAATTACTGTTTCGGATATCTAAAGCTAGAATCAGTTGCACCTCACACATTTTAGCTTGTCCCCAAAATTTTACCAGGAAGTTCATGCCAAAGGGCATAAGTCTGCCATTAGAAAGAAGCTCCACAAATTAGATTCATGTGGGAGGTATATCAGGATGAAATTATTGCTGTCCAAAGAGCACCAATGTGCTCTTGACAGGCAAAGCAAAGATAATTATTTGGCCACAGTACTAGAAAATATGTTTGATGAAAAATCAAAGATAACATTTCACCAGAAGAACTGATAACAATTCTAAAGCATTGTAATTAAAAAGTTATCTAGGTTTGCTTTGCTGCATCAGGATATGGCAGCTTAGAATCCCCAACAAGTTTTTCTTTGTTATATAGAATGCTTGAAGATAATGTGAGATTATCTGTTAGAAGATTGAAGCTCATTCAAACATGGACCTGGCAGCATGACAATGACCCTACATATTCTAGTAAATCTACTAAATCTATTACTGGTTGGGAGAAAAAAAGAAGCTCTAGAAGAGGGACTTCTCCGGGTGCCGTCCACTAGACTTTGTCAGCGGGCGACGCCCAGGGGAAGGGCCTTCTCTGTGGCGGGCCCAGCCCTCTGGAACGACCTTCCACCCGATATTAGAACTACCACGGACCTCCGCTCCTTCCGTCTGAAATTAAAAACACATCTTTTTCGCTTGGCCGGCCTAGGATAGTCTCTTCTGATTGTTTAGGGATTTTTAGTAAATATTTGGGAATTTTAGCGCAGGGTTTTCTGTTTAATATGCCTTTTAGTTAGTATTTATGTACGTTTATTGTTTTAAATTTTGTATTCCTTTTTTAACTGTTTTTAATTCCCTGTGCCCCGCCTCGAGTCCCTTCGGGGAGAGAGCGCGGGTAAAAAGATAAAGAAAATAAGAAAATAAATAAATAGGGGGGTCAAACTCATTGAGGGCCGCATCAGGGTTGTGTTTAACCTTGTGGTGGCTGTGACCATGGTCAGCGTGGTCAGTTCAACATCATCCATATCAGGGGCACCTGTGGTGGCCAAGTGCTAAGGCAGGACTTCTCTCAGACTCCCTCTCATTATAATCTCCTTCCTTCCTTCCTTCCTTCCTTCCTTCCTTCCTTCCTTCCTTCCTTCCTTCCTTCCTTCCTTCCTTCCTTTTGTAGGAAGTTAAAACCCATCCCTCTCCTAGAAAAATGAAATATCCTAGGAAATATTGAAAAGGCAGAATATTATATTTCCCTGGATGTGAAAAGGGAGAAACATGTTTTAAAGACAAATAAGCTCCCTGCAGCTTCCTGCCCATCCCCCTTTGTCAATGGGCCATTAAGATGCCCAAGCCAGTCCCTTTACATAATAAAGAGTTGTCCCCTTCAGGTCCAGGGTGATGGGATTAAGGCAGTGGTTCTCAGTTATTTTCTGTCAGGCCCCCCCCTAGGAAGAAGAAAACATTTCGTGCCCCCCCCCAGCCCCGGAAAGCGCCCCTCCAGCCCCGGAAAGCGCCCCCCCAGCCCCGGAAAGCGCCCCCCCAGCCCCGGGGCTGCCCCCTCCCTTCTTTCCCTCGCCTCCTTCCGAGCCAAGGATATTTATTCTCCTTGGTGCCGCCGTTGCCTTCTCCGCATGGCCCGAGCGCCTGTTCCTTACTGCGATGGTCTCAGCAGCTCCCAGCGCTCCCAACGCAGCCAGTCGAAAGCCGGGAGGGAGGCCGCTTTTCCACGCCGTGGAAGGGGGTCGCCTCCCTCCCGGCTTTCGACTGGCCGCGTCCAGGCGGGCAGCGGGCAAGAGCCGTGAGCGGGCAAGTCGGGCGGCGCGCTGGGAGCTGCTGAGCCGGGCGTGGGTGCGCTGGGAGCTACTAAGCCGGGCGGCGCGCTGGGAGCTGCTAAGGAACAGGCGCTCGGGCCATGCGGAGAATGCAACGGTGGTATCGGTCTTTCCAGGTGTGCGGCTCCGCGCCCCCCCTTACGGAGCCTCGCGCCCCCCTAGGGGGGCACGCCCCACTATTTGAGAAACGCTGGATTAAGGCATGATTAGCCTTTATCCACTCACTAAATGGCATCTGAGAACTCAACCAAACCTGGATTCAAAACACAGCCTAGAGAGTTGCCCTGCATGGCCCCATGGGAGTCTGATAGCCAATCAGAATACATTTCTTACACAGGAACAGTGAACAGATAAGTGGAGCCGAACAGATTATAAAAACTCCGCAAGCCCCTTCTTGGCCCCTCTCTTTTTCTCCACCCAACATTGAAGCATGTGATCACCTTTTCTGTTCAGAACTCAAGCCATGTGGTCCTGTCCACCATCAAACCATCTTTCCAAGCAGCCTCTATGTTTCCAGTGACTTTTCCCCCACTTGGAGTTGAACCAGAAGGACATTTCTTCCAAAACTTACTTACTTACTTACTTACTTACTTACTTACTTACTTACTTCCTTTCCTTTTACTTCCCTCATCATTCTCCTTTCTTCTTCCTTTCCTTCTTTCTTTCTTTTTCCTTCCTTGCTGTCTTCCCATCTTTCCTTCTTTTTCTTTTCTCTTTCCCTTTCTCCTTTCTTGTCCCTTCTTGGATACTCAAATGCAAAAGGGGAAACATTTCTCCTTTTGTTTTGTTTTGTTTTGTTTTGAGTTTGTTTTGCTAACCCTCTGTCAGTGAACATGGAGCCTGGGGAGGAGCCTGTTTTTGGCCACGACAGCCTCCTGCAGCCCTCTGCCAACATAAACAGAGCTCCATGTTCACTGGCAAAAGGCTGCAGGAGGCTGTCGCAACTGAAAACAGGGTCTGGGGGACTGTATGTGCCCCTAACCCTAGCTCTGTTTTCTCTGTTTTTGTTCCTGTGTCCAACTGATTCTGATTCCATGACTGGCCTTGCTGTTTGAGTGCAGGAATGAATCCTTCAAGTGAGCAAAGCGGCATTGCAGAGTCAGCTCCACCATGGAGTCAGGCTCCTCACATATGCGTCCAGCCCACTGGAGCTCGCTGCACCAGGGAAGGAATGAGACCTCATTGTTCCATGGAGCCCACTGCCACTTGAGCAGGGAAGACGATGAGAAGAGCAACGAGGCTTTGCATCGGCTGGCTAGCTAGGCGGGGAGTAGGTCAGGCAGTGCCGGCTGGCTGGGGAGGGGGATCATGGCTGCTCCGATGGCTGTTGCTGCTAGCAGCTTGGGTGCCCTGACTGTGTCCGAGCTGAAGAAAGCAGAGGCACAGCAGCAGGCTTGCCTTCAAATATTTCCAAGTGCTACATTTTCAGCTGCGACAGCCCCATGCAGCCCTCTGCCAACAAAAACAGAGCACCGTTTTCACTGGCAAAAGGCTACAGGAGGCTGTCGCAGCTGAAAACGGGGCCTGGGGGTCTGTATGTGCCCCTAACCGTAGCTCTGTTTTCGCTGGCAAAGGCACCACGGCTGGCCCTTCGCTGTTTCCAGAGTGGTCCTGCGGGCCGGATCTGGCCTGCGGGCCTTGAGTTAGACACTCCTGCTCTAGAAAGCCCATATCTATATCCTACTGTGCTGCTGTGGGATGATTTGAAATAGGCTGTGTAGCAAGAAACTCTCAAACATCACAAAGTTGGGTAAAAATCTGGGAAGTGGGAAGATGTTCCTCCTAGAATTTTTTCAGAGATTTGCAGATAATTCTAAGCAATGCCCACTTTAGGGTTCTTTCCTTCCAATTGAATAGAAAGAAAATTTTTATTGAATAAATGATTGCAAACTCAATTTTTCCTCAATTTTTTTGTTTCAATTACATTACCTTTATATACTGTGTAAGTTAGGAAGATAAAATTCTACATATTTTTTTAACAAAATCTTTTCATGGGTATATTTATTTTTCATATGACTAACTCAAAAGTGTAAAAACAAGACATTTTTTGCGCACAGTATAATTAATAAAATAGGCCAATCTGAGCAGCATACACAAAAGGTATAGTTGACTATAGTTGTGCAGTGATCTGGAATCAAAGGAAAAAATGTAAGTAGGTGTGCAAACCTGTGTAAACCACTATTGGACATGGTCACATTTTCCCCTTTACAGATCCCGGCTGTATGGAATTCACTTATTTCAGTAGAATAACCCATCTAACGGTATACAAAGCTGCCATTATATTCCATTTGTTGTTTTCTCCTCTCTTATTTGCAAATAGTAAATATTTTCATGACAACCATGATTTGCAAAATCTTCAAACTGGCATAAACCAAGCAAAATGACACAGCATTTCATCAGCAAAATGCTGTTCAGAAACTAAAATTACATTTGGCATTAAAATGTTTAGAAAATCCCATATATTTTATTTAAAACAACACAAATGCCCTCCATTTTTATATCTTGTGGGTATTATAATACTTGCTAACCTACTTTTCAGAAGTCTCTTTACAATTCCATGGCTATTTATTTAGATTCCTTCCACATTCATTGAAATTGACTCCTATTAGAGCTCTGTAATACCTGCCACATCCACTCCCCCCTCAATTGTGATCTTGTGCAGGAGGGGGGAGTGGACCTGACAGGTACTGTATTATGGAGACCTAATTGGGCCAGGGGGGGGGGTTCCCCTCATGGAATTGTGCCCACCAGGTTTCCGTGCATTTCATCAGCCTAGGGCTCAGGGTAGGGGTGGGGGGTGGCGGTCGTTATAAAGGAGGATTTGTGCCCGAGGGAGGCCACTGTTCCTCAGACAGTAGGATGTGGGTCCCACCTTGTGAAGTGGGGTCGTGGGGTACAGATGGGCTTGCTGACCACGTACCTGGCTCCTGGCTGCGTGGCAGCAGCCCTGCCCGAGCTGCTCAACATGATTGCCGGGACGGCAGTTAGTACCCCTAGGCTTATCGTCATGGGGGATTTCAACCTGCCATCAGCCAGCGAAGTGTCGGAGGCAGCTCAGGAGTTCATGGCCTCCATGAGAGCCATGGACCTGACCCAATTAGTTCAAGGCCCCACGCACATTGGGGGACACACCATGGATTTGATTTTTGTCTCTGGTTAGTGGTTGAAGGATCTGGGAAGAGGGGATATAGCCATTGAACCCTTGTCATGGTCAGATCACTCGCTCCTTCGGGTGGACTTCCAATCCGCTACACACACCCCTGCAGGGAGGCAGTACCCACTGGGTGGTTCCGCCCCAGGTGTCTGATGGACCCTGATAGGTTCCTGACAGAGCTTGGGCCACTCCCTGAGGCTATGGCTCACGACTCGGCTGGAGAACTGGTGGCTGCATGGGACAGGGCTGCTGCTGGGGCTCTGGACCGCGTCGTGCCTTTGTGGCCTCTGATCTGGTGCCGAACCCGGTTGGCTCCTTGGTTCTCTGAGGAGCTGAGGGAGATGAAGCACCAGAAAAGACGCCTAGAGAGCAGTTGAATGGCCAGCCGTTCCAAATCTGATCGGACACAGGTGAGGTCTTATATCAAGACCTACCTAGTGGCGATAAAGCGGCAAAGTTTAATTACTTTTCCGCTCTTATTGCACCTGCAGAAAGTCGCCCAGCCACCCTGTTTAGGGTGACCCGCTCCCTCTTACATATGGAAGTGTGGGAGGACTCCTTGCAGGGTAAAGCTGAGGATTTTGTACAATACCTGCAAGACAAAATCACTCAGATTCGGGAAGGGCTGGACTCTGACTGGGTAGGGCTAGATGGGGTGATGGAGGCAGGTCTTGAGACTGTTATCTGGGAGGAGTTTGACCCTGTGACTCCCGAGGACGTAGATAGGATTTTGGGTAAGCTTAGTGCTGCCACATGTTTATTGGACCCGTGTCCCTCCTGGTTGATGCTGGCCACCCAGGAGGTTACACGAGGCTGGCTCCAGGGTATTATCAATGCTTCTTTGAGAGAGGGTTTCTTCTCCACCGCTTTGAAAGAGGCGGTGGTGCGACCCCTCCTCAAGAAGCCCCTCCTCAAGAAGGTACCTGGATGAAGCTGTCTATCTTGATCCATACCAGTTGGGTTTCAGGCCTGGGTATAGCACGGAAACGGCATTGGTCGCATTGGTCGATGATCTCTGGAGGGCTTGAGACAGGGGTTGGTCCTATTAGACCTCTCAGTGGCTTTTGAGGGGTTAGGGGTGGGGGGCACTGTACTTCGGTGGTTGTCCTCCTTCCTCTCTGACCATTCGCAGTTTCTGTTGACGGGGGGACAGAGGTCGTCCTCAAGGTGCCTCACTTGTGGAGTGCCCCAGGGGTCGGTCCTCTCGCCCCTTCTGTTCAACATTTATGTGAAGCTGCTGGGCGAGATCATCCAGGGTTTTGGGGTAAAGTTCCATCAGTACACTGATGATACACAGCTGTACATTTTGTCCCCAAACCACCCCAATGTTGCCCACAATGTTGCTGTGATGTCCCAGTGCCTGGAGGCCGTGCGGATCTGGATGGGGAGGAACAGGCTCAGGCTCAACCCCTCCACGACCAAGTAGCTGTGGTTCCCGGCATCCCGTTACAGTCAGCTGGTTCCATCGCTGGCTATGGGGGGGGGGGGTGAGACCTTAGCCCCCACAGGAAGGGTTCGCAACTTGGGTGTCCTCCTGGATGCCTGGCTGTCCTTGGAAGATCATATGACAGCTGTCGCCAGGGGGGCTTTTTATCAGGTTCACCAGATTTACCAGTTGCTTCCCTTCCTAGATCGGGATGCCCTACACACAGTCACTCACACCCTTATCTCTTCCTGTTTGGACTACTGCAATGCTCTCTACATGGGGCTCCCCTTGAAGAGCACCCGGAGGCTTCAACTGGTCCAGAATGCGGCCACACAGGTAATTATGGGGGCGCCGCAACACTCCCATGTAACACCCTTCCTGCGTGAGCTGCACTGGCTTCCGGTGGTTTTCTGGGTGCGATTCAAGGTGTTGGTTACCATCTTTAAAGCACTCCATGGCTTAGGACCTGGGTACCTACGAGATCGCCTTCTGCCACCAAGAGCCTCCCACCGGCATGTACGCTCCCATAGAGAGGGTCTCCTCATGGTGCCGTCGGTTAGACAATGTCAACTGGCGACACTCAGGGGGAGAGCCTTCTTCACCTGCCCTCTGGAACGAATTGCCCCCAGAATTAAGAACTATCCCTGACTTACGCACCTTCCACCGCGGTCTCAAAACCTCTCTCTTTCAACAAGCCAGGCTGGCATAAAGCATGTTTTTAAATTTTAAATTCAAATTTTAAAATTAAAATTTTTATTATTTTAATTAGGGTTAGTTTGGGGGTTTTTCCCCCACGTTTTGGCCAATATTTTAATGATGTCTTTTAATTATGCCTTTTAAAAGCTTTTTCTAACTTTTATATATTTGTTTTTATTTTGGCTGTACACCGCCCTGAGTCCTTCAGGAGTAGGGCGGTATAAAAAACCAATAAACCTAAACCAATAAACATAAACTTTTACATATTTGAAAACAATTTAGAATAACTGCTTCAGATCTCAGGTGAACACCTTTCTGCTGTTCATTAAAGTGGCTTGACTTTCTTTGAGCTTCTATGAAACTGGGGGGGGGGGGGGGGTGTTGTTTGACCCAATAATCATGTGCACAATTATCAGGCAAATGAGTATTTTGACCATATCATCACTTTTATGCATATTTCCTCCTCCAAGCTGTATAAACTTGAATACTTAATGGATATAAGCATGTCAGGTGATGTGAATTTGTGTAATGAGAGAGGGTGTGCCTAATGAGATCAAGATTGCATAATTATTTGGTAGCTTTTTGACATATTAATTGCCAAAAATTTGAGAAGAATCAAATGTGACTCTACCAGGAATTCAGTATCCTCCAGTTCTGTCATATTCCAGAATCTACCTGGAGTGCCCAGAAATACAAGATGTTCAGTGCTCAGAGACATGGCCAAGATAAGGAAGGCTGAAACCCAACCACTACTGAACAAGACACATAAATTAAAATGGCAAGACTGGGCCAAGAAATATCTGAAGACAGATTTTTTCAAAGGTTTTATGGTCTGAGGAAATGAGAGTGAATCTTGATGGGCCAGATCAATGAGCCCATGGCTGGGTCAGTAACAGGAACAGAGCTCGACTTAAACTCAGTGGAGGTGGGATACTCATGTGGGCTGGTATTATTAAAGATGAGCTAGTTGGACCTTTTCGGGGTTGAAGATGGACTCAAATCAATTCCCAAACCTATTGCCAGTTTTAAAAAGACACTTTCTTCAAGCAGTGGTACATCTTTTAAGAAGACCATGCTTTTTATGCAGGACAATGGCACTGAAAAAACTTATGACCATTTTTTAGACTTTCAACTGTTGCAGCATTCTCAAGGTCGCATGATCAAAATACCAATGTGACTAGCACGTATTTATGATAGCTGCAATGTCCTGGGGTCGTGTGATCATCTTCTGTGATCTCCAACAAGCAAAATCAATGCCTTGGTTAGCAACAGAAATTTTGGGCTCCATTGTGGTCACCTCAAGAACTATCTATACTAGGTGTGTCAAACTCAAGGCCGGCGGGCTGCACCCGGCCCACAATAAGATCAAATCTGGCTCATGCAGCCATCCTGCAAAGTGTAAAGGGCCGGCCCACATCTTCGGCCCCACCCATGCCATCCCAGCAGACAGGCATGTGCACAGGAGGCAGGCACACATGTGCACAGCCCCAATTCTTGGCTGCTGCGTGCAGAGCAACTACAGTAGTCTGTAGGACTATGGTAAAAAAAAATATTCAGACCTTCCTATCTTGCAAGATTAGAGGGGGGGGGGCACCGTAATCCCACAGAGTATTTTAGTTGCCTGCAGGCAACAGTGGAGAATGGAGCTAGAAAGCAGGTTAGTGAAGGGATTTGGCTGCTCTGAGGCAGGGCGGGGGGTGAGGGTTTGGCATGGATGGTCTGGCTGAAGGGCCCTCAAGTAAGCTGGGGTGGGGAGGGTGGGGCAGCTCAGCACACCCTGCCTTGCTTTGTCCTCCAATCCCCCGCCTCTTTGTTCTTTGTTTTTCATTTCTTCTCCTTGCTCGCCAATGTAATGGAGCAGGAGGCTGAGCAACGCACTGGTGCAGGGGCCACACAATGAAGCAATGGTGCGAGGAGGATGAAGCAAGGCAGGGGGTGCAGAGCTGCCCCCAATGCCCCCACTGGCTTATCTGCAGGCCCCCACTGAAGCACTGCCACTGCCGTCTCAAGAGAGAGAGGGGAGGAGACTAAGAGAGTATTCGATCCAAGCTGTGTGTGTGTGAGAGAGAGAGGGAGGGAAGGAGGGAGGGAGGGAGAGATATCCGATCCAACCTCAGAGAGTTATACCAAGGGTGGTGGCAGTGGGCTTCAGTCATGGGACCCAAGCTGCTGGCAGCGGCAGGGGCAGCAGGAGCCACCTGAGCAGCCATGATCCGCTTTCCCCAACCAGCCAGCCCTGCCTGCTAGTCAGCTGGCGCAAAGCCATGCCACTCTTCTTCACATCCTCCCCACTCAAGTGGTGGTGGGCTCTGCAGGACAACAGGACCTCTCATTTCTCCCAATGAACTCTGACAGGCTGGATACAGGCATGAGGAGCCTGGCCCGCAGTGCCCCCTCACTCAGTTGAAGACTTTGTTCTTGCCTTCAAACAGTAAGGCTGGTGCACACATGAGCAGTGCACCTGGGCCAAGGGCAGCATTGGTTCCTGTGCCCTGCTGATTCTGATTCTATGACCGGCCTTGCTGTTTGAGTGCAGGAATGATGTCTTCAACTGAGCAAGGCAGCATTGCAGAGTCAAGCTCCTCACACCTGCATCAGCCCATCGGAGCTCGCTGCACCAGGGAAGGAATGAGATCTCGTTGTTCCATGGAGCACACTGACACTTGAGTGGGGAGGACAATCAGAAGAGCAACGAGCTTTGCACCGGCACCAGGCAGGAAGTTCGTCAGGCAGTGCTGGCTGGCTGGGAAAGGGGATCGTGGCTGCTCAGGTGACTGCTGCTGCCAGCAGCTTGGATGCCCCAACTGTGTCCAAGCTGAAGAAAACGGAGGCACAGCAGCAGGCTTGCCTTCAAATATCTCCAAGTGCTACATTTGTACAAAGATACCCCATTTATATGAAAGCCTACTCTGAGGGACAATGGGTTCTCATTCCTCCCCTCGTGTGGCAAACTCCAGCTGGCTGGACAAGGGTATGAGAAGTGCAATCAAACAGTAAGGCTTGTACACAAAAGTGAGCATCGCACCAGGGCCATGGATGGCATTGGGTCCTGTGCCCAGCTGATTCCATGGCGACCTTTCTGGCTCCAGCCACAGAATGGGTTGTTGAAGGAGCTTCATCTGCAGCAGATTTTAGTGGGCATGGAGCATCTCTGACACAGCGGTAGTGGAAAGTAGTTTGGGGGGGGAGTAGGAGACCACCATCACAAACACTTTTCACAATGAAATGAAAATTACTGGGTCCCTGACTCTCTGCAAAAGAGAATGAACCTGTGCAATATTATGGTACCCAGGAGTGTCCTTTCTTGGCGTGAAAAGCATTTTCAAACCAACTCTCTTCTCGCTCCCTCAAAGGTAAAGAAACAGCAGCAGAGAGGAGACAGATCTTTGCAATGTTAGTTCGGTGTGGCAGGAAGGGAGGGAAAAGCATGAGGTATCTTAGTGGGTTGGGGAGGCCTTGAGGGCCTGTTCTATCACTACAGCCTCAACAGCCTTCCCCACCCTGAGATACCTAATGTATACATAATGAATGGCACATTGGTATTCTTGAATTTTGAGCTCTTGGGAAAGTATCCCCTCCTTGTATATTGCAAACAGCCATTTCCAGTGGGAAAAACAGGACAAAGCAGAATGGGGGGAAATATTTTCCTTTGCTATATTTGCAGTCTTAATTAGATTTTGGCAGGGTCCCTACAGGACAGCCCTTTAAGGATTGTGTGTTACCTCTGTCCTTAAACACTAAAGCTGTTACACAAAAAAACACATTTGACAATTTGTTGTCTCTGGACGCCCCCATGAAATGCAAGCATGGGATAAACTGAGCCTGGTTTGTTCTCAGTCTTTTCAGTGGCCACAAACTACTAGCAAAAGTGGCATTTGATCACAAGGCATCAAGAAATATTTCCTCTTTTGCATTTGAGCATCCAAGAAGGAACAGGGAAAGAGAAAGGAAAAGAGGGAAGACAAAAAAAAAAGAAAGAAAGAGGGGAAGAGTGCAAGGAAGGAAAAAGAGGGGAATAAAGAAGAGGGGAAAGAGGAAGGAAGGAAGGAAGGAAGGAAGGAAGGAAGGAAGGAAGGAAGGAAGGAAGGAAGGAAGGAAGGAAGGATGGAAGGAAGATTATAATGAGGGAGAGGGAGGGAAATCCTGCCTTAACACTTGGCCACCAACAGCCCTGTTGCCTTTTGCCATCCCTTTGTCCCCTCCTCCTGACCTATCCTGGTGGTCTCCCATCTTATTGCTAAAGACCATTTGGTTACAAGCCAGATCTCCTTGGAAGGAGAGGGAGTGGGCCTCCAGCTGACCCACAGAATCCCCCCCCCTGCACACACCATGAGCAACCTGGCCAAGGAGAGTTAGCACAGCAGCAATGGAAACTGGCCATGCCCCCCACAACCCTGATGCAGCCCTCAATGAAACTGAGCTTGACACCCCTGATAAAGTTGTATAATATTTATACAAACGTATACATGAGTAGGTGAAGCACAACAAAGTACTGTATGTCTTTCCTAAGTTTCTTTCAGTTCAGTTTAGTCAAATGAATAAACTGTGGCCACATAACATCAATATTTATATGCATTACACTATTCTATTTCTAAAATTCCTTCACCTAGAAACAGTATAAATATTTAGAGCCAGCTTAGTGCATTAGTAAAGGTGTGGCAGAAGCTTCTTTGCTTTCTGTCAATGCCCTTGGTTGATGAATAAACACACTAAACTTTACTCCCTGATTTGCTGCTGCCCGAACAAAGCCACTGTTTGCTGTCATAGTGATGGCTTTTAAACTATCTCCTGTCCCAAAGATGATCAGAGAACGGCTATTGATTTTAGAGCTAGGTACTAATCTTAAGGCACATTCAGAGAGTTGATCTGGGACCACATGGATTCTATCCATAAGTAATGTGGCTCTATATTTTTCTCCAGGACCTCCTATAGTTTCTAAAATAATCTGAAAATCTTTGATTGCAGTTTCACAAGCAAACAATTCTTTGCCCTTCATGAATTCCTCCAGTTGTGGGAGAACACTCTCACATCGTTCTTGTAAGGCCTGTTCAGTTAAGACTTTCTCTTTGAATATAAAATAACAGCCTTCATAGTTTAGGGCTGAGACATATGTAATCAGAGTAGTAATATCTAAATTAACTCTATTGCATGTATTTACTTTCAACATTGTAGGAAATGCAAAACTGGCGATTAAGATATCCCGATCTACTTTAGTCACTTGAAAGCATTCATCCCCATTGTCAGATTCACTAGAACTTAAACAGTGATCTTCTTTAAGGCAGGTCATTGATGGATTCACAGCAACAATATCTCCCCGTACAGATATACCCATCTCTTTTAGTCTTTCTGCCATTGGGCTAGACAAACTATTGTAGAAAGCAAAAATAATGTGTGGGCTGCAATATTGTACTGGCTGTTGACAGCTTGCTTGTAGGAAATCCTCTGCTTGTTCAATAATACTCTTGTCACCATACTGGCCCCTGCCCAACCAAATGTTATGAAGAGCTTCAGCTTTCCGACCAACTGCTTTCACCCAAATATGCCCATTATTTGCAACTACATCTACCACCAAATTTTGTTTTTCACCAAATGAGTCCTTATAAGTAAAAACATGGAGAACACCAACAATACCCTTCAAGTTTTCTGCTGATTCAATGACAGCATGTAGATGAGTGAGATTTGTACTCTGCAGATGAGACTCTTTGATGCATAGTTTACCAGCTTCTACTTTCTGCAAGAATTTTAGTTCTGCCTTTAATTTACTGCAAAGTTTTGCTCCACCTTCTATGCCATCTTTTTGGGATCTGCAAAGAGCTTCTGCTCTTTTAATTAGCTCTTTAGCCAGGATAATTCTTTCACCCAACAATGAATGTGCAGACATCTTGGTAATATTCCTAAGAATAAAAAAAAATGTAGTTATTAAAAATAAAGAATTCCTCTAGTCATGCTACTAATACCTATGTGAATTCATACCAGTAAGGAAGCATTTTTCTTACTAGTCTAACTTATAACCCTGGGATTCCTTCATATTTTCTCCAAGTACTAGCTAAGCTTAGCATCTGGACTGCTTCCACAATGCATACAGGTGAAACTCAAAAAATTAGAATATTGTGCAAATGTTCATTTGTTTCAGTAATGCAACTTAAAAGGTGAAACTAATATATGAAATGACTCATTACATGCAAAGCAAGATATTTCAAGCTGTTATTTGTCATAATTGTGATGATTATGGTGTATATAGCTCATGAAAACCCCAAACCCACATTCTCAGAAAATTAGAATATTACAGTATTTTTCAGAGTATAAAATGCACCTTTTTTCCCTCTAAAAAGAGGCTGAAAATCTGGGTGCGTCTTATACACCGAATACAGCAATATTTTTTGTCTCCCGAAGCCCCGCCCTTCACTAAAATGGCCGTGCAGAGCCTTATGGAGGCTTCCGGAGAGCTCCTGGGGACCTGGGAGGGCAGAAATGAGCCTAAAATGGGCCATTTTTGCCCCCCCCAGCCCCCAGCAGCACTCTATAAAGCCTCCATAAGGCTATCATGCAATTTATTTGACCAAAAACCAGCCAATTTGCATGAAAAACGGGCCGTTTCTTGCTCATTTTTGCCCCACCCCACCCCCCAGGAGCACTCTACAAACCCCCCTCCCAAGGCTATTCATGCCTTTTATTTGGAAAAAAAAGGGCCCGTTTTCACGAAAAATGAGCAGTTTTGGGGAGGTTTGCAGAGTGCAAAAACTTTTTTTCTTGATCAAGTGCTGTGCCAGCAGAAACAAAGTTTTAGGTGCTACAGTGATTTCCTTCTCCAGCACATGGGTAAATACACCTGGAAACATCTACCTACGTAGGTAGGTACCTACCTACTCTCTCTCCCTACCTATCTACTGTATTTCTCTCTCTTTCTCTCTCTCTCTCTCTCGCTCCCTCCCTCTACCTACCTACCTATCTACACTCTTTCTCTCCCTCTCTATCCCTCTATCTACCTACCTACTTTAAAAAAAATTGCTTCTTCAAAACCTGGGTGCATCTTAAATTCCGGTGCGTCTTATACTCCGAAAAATACGGTCCATGCAATCAATAAAACAAGGTTTGTACATATTAGACCTCTGAAAAGTATAAGCATGCATATGTACTCAGTACTTGGTTTGGGCCCCTTTTGCAGAAATTATGCCTCAAAGCGGCGTGGCATGGGAGCTATCAGCCTGTGGCACTGCTGAGGTGTTATGGAAGACCAGGATGCTTCAATAGCGGCCTTCAGCTCTTCTGCATTGTTCGGTCTCATGTCTCTCATCTTTCTCTTGGGGTGCAGATCAGGCGAGTTTGCTGGCCAATCAAGCACAGTAATCCCATGGTCATTGAAACAGGTTTTGGTGCTTTTGGCAGTGTGGGCAGGTGCCAAGTCCTGTTGGAAAATGAATTCAACATCCCCATAAAGCTCGTCTGTGGAAGGAAGCATGAAATGCTCCAAAATTTCCTGGTAGATGGCTGCGTTGACCCTGGACTTAATGAAGCACAGTGGACCAACACCAGCAGATGACATGGCTCCCCAAATCAACACAGACTGTGGAAACTTCACACTGGACTTCAAGCATATTGCAGTGTCTGCTTCTCCATTCTTCCTTCTTACTCTGGGTCCTTGGTTTTCAAATGAGATGCAAAAGTTGCTCTTATCAGAAAAGAGGACTTTGGACCACTGAGCAACAGAACTTTGGACCACTGTGCTTCATTAAGTTCCGGGTCAATGCAGCCATCTACCAGGAGATTTTGGAGCACTTCGTGCTTCATGCTTCCTTTTGCAGACGAGCTTTATGGCATTGCAAAGAGAAAGATGAGAGATATGAGACCAAACAATGCAGAAGAGCTGAAGGCTGCTATTGAAGCATCCTGGTCTTCCATAGCACTTCAACAGTGCCATAGGCTGATAGCTTCAATGCAATGCCGCAGAGACAGTAAAGGGGCCCAAACCAAGTACTGAATGCATGCTTATACTTTTCAGAGGTCTGATATTGTTCTATGTACAATCCTTGTTTTATTGATTACATGTAACATTCTAATTTTCTGAGATTGTGGATTTCGGGTTTTCATGAGCTGTACACCATAATCATCACAATTATGACAAATCACAGCTTGAACTATCTTGCTTTGCATGTAATGAGTCTTAGTTCATATATTAGTTTCACCTTTTAAGTTGCATTACTGAAATAAATGAACTTTTGCATGATATTCTAATTTTTCGAGTTTCACTTATGTATCAAATATTAGCTTCCATATGATTTACATTACTTTTCATCATTATTTATAAATTTTGTTTAAAACTTTGAATCCATATTGTTGCCAAAATATAGATGGCATCCCTGCAGCACTGGACAGTATCTCCATTTTTTCAATCATGTTGTCAGGCTGCCAGAGAACAACAGTATGAGCATCTGTTCAAGGAAGGCTTTGTTATATAGATCTCTACATAACTAGACTTCCAAGAGAGTTCATACTCTAATAGTGTGTTTGTTTGGGAATATTTGTGAATCTTTAAGCATTCTACTCTATATATTACATTTTCTATGTTGCAATTGTGTTGCACCAGTATGACCACTTTTTAAATAACAAACTAGCACAATTGATAGAAGAGGGGAATTCCTCGTGTTTTTCTATATGATAATTTCTTTACTATTTTGAGTAACAGACTGCACTGACCATATCCCATGATTGTTAAATGCTTTAAATACATAACATAGTGCCATCTCCTGGACTGATAATAGGACGACAATGCATATAGATAGACTGATGTAAATATTCATCTAGGAAAATGCAGCTAGCACTCCAGAAATCACAAACAACCATTCCATTCATGTGTTCAGAATAGTTTATATAAACTAAATTATAGTTTTATGAATATACAAGAGATGTTTTCCTCTATTTTGAATGATTTCAAGTAAATTGGATAAAAATTAACTTTTTTGTCATGACAGCACCAGTCAACAACTCTGTGATAATTACACTCTAAGGAGGGAGGGAAAGATGCAATCTGTAATTTGATGCATATCATATCCCAAGAAGATCAAGGGAAATCTATGCTTCAATTTTTTTTAAACTTTGGTAACAATAAACAGATCTGACTTTGTTCTGATTATTCAATATGGACAGATGGGCATAATCTGTGATCTGACAGGAAGTTTCGATGGATCTTATATATAACTGTGAGGGCCCAGATCCTTTGGCAAAGTTAAAATCTCAATGCCAGGAAGCCTGGTGTACTGGAAATTGGAGACATAAAACAACTTATATGGGTCTTTAATGCTCTCTGAGTTTTGTTGTTTTCTTGCAGACGTGTCATTACCCAAACTAAGTAACATTATTAGCACTGATGATGTTACCTAGTTTGGTTATGAAAAAAAAGAAAAAAGAAAAAGAAAAAATCCAAGCTCCGAGAGCACCAAGGATCCCTTATGTAAACCCTGAGCTACAAAAAATCTCCTTTCTTGGAACTTTTTAATGTTATGCCAGTTCAATGTTATCTAAAGAGCCTAGACTGTTTCTTCCTAACAGTCGGTGTCCACTTACCCCACCAAAGACCCCACAGAATTTTAAAAGCTCTCTGAATTACATTTTAAGGATGATTGGGAGAGTTGGGCACAGGCCACCGTTTATGTGATGCAATAGAAGGCGTCCTTCTCAGCTTGGGGGGTTGGGGGTACTTCAAAACATCAATTGCTGCTTTCGTGATGCTGTAAATTGTTCAAAAATTTGACTGTTATTGGCTTGCCTGTTTCACATTTATGCTCCGACCAAGGCTTCCCTGATCGGAATCCTGGCTTTCTAATATCAGCAGAAAAGAAACATCCCACGGATGACCTCTCGTTCCCAATTACAGTAAGACTTCCGCAGTTTGGGTTTCAAAGCCCTCATTCGCATCGCGTCATACACGTTTCAAGAGTGATCAATACTCACCAGTAAGGCAGGAGAATATGACCTTTACGGCAGGAGCCCGACTGCAGTTTCCTCGGTTTCCTCCCTCTCTCACGAAAAACAGCAGCGAGTCATTCCGAAGGACGCTTTTCATCCAGCCTCGCTTCCGGTTTAGATAAGAAGCCGCCATATGCGGGGGAACAGCCTGAAAGATCTTTAAGATGGGAACCTCCTTTTGCTATGGTGATTACTGTGACAGTCACATCCTCCGCCTTAATTATTATGTTGCTTTTCGCTGGGATAGACTCTGGGTTTAGAATAATAAGTGCTATAAATATAGTATATGAATGAATGTGATTTCACCAAAGGTGAACTGCTACCCAATCCAATAAAAAAGACTATTGTTTAACAGTGAGTACTGATGCTCCCAAGAGATTGGATTTTTATTGGCAATTTTTAGATTTTTATTCACCATTCTATTTTATTGATCACTGTTATGTTCATTCTTTTAACCATCCCTTTTCTTGACTCACATTTTTCATTAACAGCATCCTCCATCTAGTGGTATCCAATCTCTTGAAGTAATTATTAATAGTTGTGAATTGATCATATTTTTCTCCATCCTGCTTTAGTGAGGATCTCAGATTTATCTACATCTCTCAGCAGTTTTATATTCATATGTACTCTATATGTTTGCGGGAAGTAGATAGTGGCATGAGTTTAAATTCTCTTAACTATTTTATCAGATCAAGAGCAGGAATTTTATCACTGTGTAGAGGTCCAATAACACAAGGGTCCCCAACACCCGGGCCGCGGACCAGTGCCGGTCCGTAGCTTGATAGGAACCGGGCCGCAGTGAGTGGCGCAACTCTTAGAAATGGCTGGAGAGGAGGAGGAGGGAAGAGGGGGTAGCCCCCTGGGCAGAGCACACGCCGGGGGCGGGAGACCGCAGGCACGGCTGCTCATGCCATTGGGGCCCGAGAGGGGCGAGTGAGCTCCCCCTCTACACCAGCTGAGCCATGGCCACTGGTCCGCAGAATTTTTTTTTACATGAAACCAGTCCCTGGTGCCAAAAAGGTTGGGGACCCTGCAATAACAGCTTCTTATTTTCTTGCATGTTAGATACATAAAACTCGCACACTATATACATAATGGTGTATTAGATCCAGTTTGGTTTAGTGGTTAAGGCATCTAGCTAGAAATCAGGAGACAGTGAATTTTAGTCCTGCATAAGACATGAAAGCCAGATGGGTGACTGTTGGCCAGTCATTTTCTCCCTGCCCCCATCAGTGTTTTTATGGAAAAACAGGAGCACGAAGGAATATTAAGTATGCTTATCACCTTATTTACAGTATAAAAATAATAAAGGAAAAACATATAAATGTTTTTGGTATAAGTTTTAAAATAGTGTTCATCATTTTCTAAAATAAATTGTTACAAATTTCCATGGGATTACATCCCATAAAAATTAAAAATATTTTTTTTATATTTGTTGGTAGCATATTAAATTCAGAGGGAAAAGTTATGTTTCAGAGCATAACATAACATCTGTTATCATATTCATAGATGCTTGCAAGGACTTTCCTCCTATCAGGTCAACCATTATATTCATTCTTAACCTTCCCTTTAAAATAGGGGTCCCCAACCTTTTAGGAACCAGGGACCAGTTTCATGTAAAAAAAATTCCGCGGACCGGTGGGAGCCTCCAGCGGGTGAGTCAAGTCACGTGGGCTGTGCGCACGTTCGGCAGTCATGTGGAACCTGAGGCTCACTCCAACCCAGTTACTGTCAAGCCACGGACCGGCACTGGTCCGCAGCCCGGGGGTTGGGGACCCCTGCTTTAAAACACAGCTACAGCTATTGTAGAATCTACAATATATGCGTCCCTACAAGCTTTTCTAAAGGCTCCTGCTTCTTAGTGCTAAAACAATATATAAAGAAACCAGATTATGATTTACATAAACACTGCATTGGGTACACCAGGCCGAAGTCATGCTGGCCCAATATTTCTTGACACTGGGTAGACAGGGCCGAAGCCACACTGGCCCGATGTTCCTTCTTTGCATTGGATAGACCAGGCTGAAGCAATGTGGTTAGACTGGGCCAAGGTGACACGGGTGGCGGAAGCGATGTGGGCCAGCCAGGATGACCTCACAGGCCAGATTCAGCCCATGGGCCTTGTTTGACGTCCCTGCTCTAGTTAGACATGAAAACTTTCAAAAATCCAGAGTTTTGGTAATGCTGTGGTTGAACAGTAATTTTTATACTTTTTTATGTAAATGTGGTTTTAAAAAATTGACTTTTAACTCTAAAAACAGCCTGCCTATTAATAAGAGGTGCATGCAAAATGAATATATTCAAATCCATATAAACAATATTGTTCCTAAAGTATTAATAATTCATTTTGGGTCAACTACAGTTTGAAAAAACTCAAACCTAGATGTTTGGATTATTCTGGGATTCATACAAATGCAATTCAGACAGGACAAGTTAAGGTACAGATTTTCAATTAAACTGCTCTTTTCTTTTCTAGCTCTCAGAGCAGCAGATTCCATCAGTCTCCCCATCTTCCCAGCCCTTCCATGCAATAAACCCTGGAACCCACCAACTTTCCCAGTATTTTTCTCTCTTCAAATATGGCCATCAAGGTGTTACCATATTATATCCTCTCAACTTGTCACTTCCACAAATCCTGCAGAGCACTCCCTTCCTATCCCAGCTGCCAGCATTCTTTGTTTTTCACTATTCCTTCACAGATAATTTGTCTGGAACAATACAGAATTATCTTGTTTTTGTAAATGGATCAAAATTTTGTAATGTAATAGTGCTATATCTAGACAGATGGGAAGAATAGAAATATTGTGAAGTAGTTCATCATCTAACTTCTTGTAGATTTTTATTTAGGAATGTGTTTATTAGAGAGAAAATGAACACACAGTATATTTGGAGCCTAGTCTGACGCTTTTGAGATTTTTTAAATTAAATGTGCAACTAATAATAATAATAATAATAATAATCTTTATTGTCATTGTAAAAATTACAATGAAATTTGTATTAATATGAAATACAAATAATATGAAATTACAATATGTGCAACATCAGGATGATACATGTAGTTCTGAGAGCATCTATGTATTATAAAAACAAATAGAATAAAGTATTAATTTTTTTAAGGTGAATGAATTCATTCATTTCATTCATTCACTCATTTATTATGCTTATATACTGCTCCCTTTCCCAAAAGGGACTCGGGGCGGTGCACAGGAAATTAAAAAATATATATAAACATGACAATGTACAAAATTTAAAATCAAATTAAATTATTAACCCTGTGCTAAAATTTACAATAAATTAAAACTATTTCCCTTAAAAACCAATTTAAAAAATTTAATTTCAGGCTAAAGGCTAGGTAGAGTTAGGCCAGGCCGGCCTGTTGGAAAAAATAAGATGAGTTTCTGGCGGAAAGAACGGAGGTCCGTGGTCGTTCTAAGTTCGGGGGGTAGGTCGTTCCAGAGGGTTGGGCCTGCCACAGAGAAGGCCCTTCCCCTGGGCGTCGCCCGCTGGCATTGCCTAGTGGACGGCACCCGGAGAAGTCCCTCTCTGTGGGAGCGAATCGGCCGCAGGGATGTATGGGGTAGGATGCGATCCCGTAGATAACTAGGTCCCGTGCCATGGAGCGCTTTAAAGATGATAATCAACACCTTGAAGCGCACCCGAAAGGCCACAGGCAGCCAGTGCAGCTCACGCAAGAGCGGTGTTACATGGGAGCACCTAGGAGCTCCCATAATTGCTCACGCGGCTGCATTCTGGACTAGCTGCAGTCTTCAGCTGCACCTCAAGGGGAGCCCCATGTAGAGAGCATTACAGTAGTCTAAACGGGATGTCACGAGCGCATGAGTGACTGTGCGAAGGGCGTCCCCGTCCGATAAGGGCCGCAACTGACGGACCAGGCGAACCTGGTAGAACGCCCCCCTGGCCACAGCCATCAAATGGTCTTCTAACGACAGCCTGGTATCCAGGAGGATGCCTAAGTTGCGTGCCCTGTCCACGGGGGCTAGATGTTCGCCCCCTATGGCCAGTGATGGCCCAAAACCACGGATGATCTCGCCCAGCGGCTTCATATATGTGTTGAACAGGAGTGGCGAGAGGACTGACCCCTGAGGCACCCCACAAGTGAGGGGTCTCGAGGTCGACCTTTGCCCTCCTGCCAACACAGATTGCGATCGACTGGAGAGGTAGGAGGAGAACCACCGTAGGACGGTGCCCCTCACCCCCAACCCCTCCAGTCGATGCAATAGGATACCATGGTCGATGGTATCAAAAGCCGCCGAGAGATCTAATAGGACCAGGATGGAGGAACAACCCCCATCTCTGGCCCTCCAGAGATCATCCACTAACGCGACCAATGCCGTCTTGGTGCTGTGCCCGGACCGGAAGCCGGACTGGCGCGGGTCCAGATAATCAATTTCTTCCAGGTGACAGGGAAACTGTTGCGCCACCCCACTCTCTACAACCTTTGCCAAAAAGTGAAGGTTGGAGACCGGACGGTAATTTACCAACAATGCTGGGTCCAGGGAAGGCTTCTTGAGGAGGGGCCTCACCACTGCCTCTTTCAAGACAGTCGGCAAGAACCCCTCACTCAAAGAAGCATTCACAACTTCCTGGAGCCAGCCTCGTGTGACCTCCCAGGATGCCAGTACAAGCCAGGAGGGACACGGGTCCAATAAACATGTGGTGGCTCGCAGTCGCCCACATAACCTGTCCATATCGTCGGAAGTAACAGAGTCAAACTCCTCCCACAAAGATGTCTCAAGACCTGCGTCCGATAATCCCTCCAGACCACTTTCGGTGGAGGCCAGTTCGCTCCAGATCTGAGTGATTTTATCCTGCAGATACTCTCCAAATTCCTCTGCCCTGCCCTGCAGCGGGGCTTCCCGCTGCCTCCGTTGAAGGAGGGAGCGGGTCACCCTGAACAGGACGGCAGGGCGGTTATCTGCGGATGCGATAAGAGTGGCACAATAATGACGTTTGGCCACTCTTATCGCCACAAGGTAAGTCCTCAATTGGGCTCTTGTCTGTGTTCGGTCAGATTCGGACCATGTGGATCTCCATCTACTCTCTAGGTGTCTCTTGCAGCGTTTCATCACCCTCAGCTCCTCGGTGAACGAAGGAGCCTGGGTGGCTCGCCGCCGCATGAGAGGCCGCAAGGGCGCGACCCGGTCCAAGGCCCCGGTGGCCGCATTACTCCATGTGGCCACAAGGTCCTCGGTCGGGGCGTGGGTCAGGGTCACAGGCAATGGCCCAAGCTCCGTCTGGAACCTTTCAGGATCCATCAGGCGCCTGGGGCGGTACCACTTAGGAATATCTGGTTCCGCCTCCCCGCAGTGAGGTATGGCGGTTGGAAAGTCGAGCCGGAGAAGTGAGTGATCTGACCATGACAGGGGTATGATGGCTAACTCGCCTACACCCAGATCACTCATCCACTGGCCCTAGACAAAAATTAAATCCAGCGTGTGGCCTCCCTTGTGTGTGGGGCCCTGAATTACCTGGGTCAGGTCCATGGCCGTCATGGAGGCCATGAACTCCCGGGCGACCTCGGTTGATTCACCTACCGATGGCAGATTAAAGTCCCCCAAGACTACAAGTCTGGGGGTCTCAACCGCCACCTTGGCGACCAGCTCGAGGAGCTCGGGCAGGGCTGCTGATACGTAGCGGGGAGCCAGGTACACAATCAGCAAGCCCCACTTCACGTAGAGGGACTCACATCCGGTGGTCTGTGGCACAGTGGTCTCTCTCTCAGCTCAAGAGTTTCCCTAACAATAACCGCCACCACCCCCGCCTAGGGCCCCTGGTTGATGAAATTCACGGTAACCTGGTGGGCACATTTCCACGAGAGGAAGACCCTCCTCATGGCCCAACCAGGTCTCCGTAATCCCCACCAGGTCCAGCTTCCCCTCTGACACAAGGTCATTAATGAGGGGGGCTTTGTTGACCACGGACCTGGCGTTACATAACATCAACCTAGGGCCCCGGCTCTGTGAACCCTGACCACCTAGCTCTTGGGAGGAGCTCAGGGGGTCGGGGTGCGCGACCGCCTGTAACCAGCAGCCGCGTTCCCCAACCCGATGGTATGGTGCCTGTCTCCCATCACCCCTACCCCTCCCTACGACCGTACTGATTGCAAAACCCTCCGCTAGGTCGACCCATGTTCCCCCCCTTATCGGACCTATCCGTTACTCCGTTTGTTCCGCCCACCGGCTTGACCATATTCCTAGCCTTAATTTGCCTAATCCCTCCCTCCTTCCCAAGACCCTCTAAAAACCGCCCTCCCACCACCCTGGGGCCCCCTAAAATCCTAATTAATTTTTTTGTTAAAAAACCCCTCAATTTGCGATGTGCCCACCTCTCTTGATTAATATATCCATCCTCGAGGTGGGCCCTTATCAGATTTAAAGGGCAAACCTGCGCGAGGGGGGACTCTCGCAGGGAGAGGAGATCAGACCTTGAGTACATAGATAAAATAGGATAGATAAAATGGGACATACTGAAACACAAGAGAATAGCATAACAGCAAGTGATGAGTTAAAAGGTTAAAATTTCAAAATGGCAGGAGATCTCTGAGGAGAAGGGGAGGGGGAAGGAGGGGTAGAGTGGGGGAGCAGCAATAAATAGGTAATAAATAGTTGGAGATGTCTTGGCAATAAATAGTCCCACCAGATGGTTCACCATCGGGCCTGGCCTCTTCACCTCCCCCTGGCCAGGCCTGGTTGGCTTGTTGGGCAAGCCAGTCTCTCTCTGTCCAAAGGGAGGGGGAGGGGGCCACTTAGCCGTGCGCCTCGATGGTATCATCGCACAGGTTTCCATGGCTCCTCGCCCCAAACCAACCCCCATCTCTTTCCTCGGTTAATCCAGGTATAGACCGCATGATCAGTTGGTATGCCATGCAGTCAGTTGGTAGATTACTCAGCCCTTAGATGTTTCCCTCGGCCCGACCTGGTCATGCCGCACTCGCTCCTCCGACCCTGCCCTCCGTCGGCACAGACCTCTCCGTCTTCTAGGGCCTCTCTTGGGCCCAGGGCCGAGTGTAAGTCCCACAGCTTGATTGAATTAGCCGCGCGGCCGGATGTCATAGTTCTCGGCCCTGTCCGGCCCGACCCGGCCAGGCCCCCCCTGACACCATCTTGGACGTCTTGATCGTCCTGGACGTCCTCCATTACCACTTCAGCCGCACGAAAACCCAGTGTGGCCTGAGCCGGGTGGTTGCCACGTGATATGGTGTTATTCGCGCGGCAGATGACCCAATCCACCCTTGGAATGGCCTCCTCATATGCGGCCGGCTTTGGCCTGCCTTTGGCCCCAATCTCACCGCCCTCGGTCTTGTTATGGCCAGAGTCTCCCCTCCGATCTTGGTTCGGTCTCACCTCCGCTACCTCTGCTGCCTCCGCTACTTCTCCGCTGCCACTCGGAGCCTCTCCAGGCTTCTAAGAGCCTCTCCAGGCTTCTAAGAGTCTCTGCGGCCTGTATGTTACCGCCACCTGCATTCCAGCCTCCTAACGGGCCTCCGCATCATCCGTGCCGCCTGCCTCACCTACTTCACTGCCTGGGACCAAACTCATCCCATTGTAGAAGCGGGGTACTTCGCTTGCTGGGATAGCCCCCCACAGATGGACAACGGGGGCTAGCGGCTTCCTCCAGGGTCCAGAAGTCCCCCTAGACCCGGCTGAGCTCCATCTTCGCGCATGCGCAAACCAGATTTTGAAGTAGGTTGTTGTTGTTGTTTTTTTAAAGGCTCTTCCAGATCATGGCCATTATCTACTTTTTTCTATCCCCATACTCTGCTGCTGCCCTGTTCAGAATGCTCACCTGGGATTTCCAAATTAAAGGGGATAATTTTGGAGGAGCAAAACAAGAAAAAATGTTTCTACCTCTGCCTACCAGCATCCATCAGTATTAATCTGGTTAGCATCCTTGCAGCAAACAGCAGGTGGAATACCCCCAATCAACTGTTCCAGGCTGTGGGGATTGCTACACACCATCGCTGCCTTTGTGCCTTGCATTTTCGGGTGGTTCCAAGCGGTGGGGATCTTCAATTCCACTCAGATTTTGATAACGATCTTTTTATCCATTTAAAGCAAACCCTATCACTATATGTTACTTAACTGGAGAGGGTGGGGTGGGGTGGGGTATGATTTTCATGGGGGCAGAAGAGGAACTTGGCACTGAAAGCTCCACTTCCGAGGCACCGCATCTTCCTACCTATAACCATAGGCATTGAAATCCTGGCTTTCTTGCAGCAAGCCTGATAGAGACGCAGCACGTTAGTTCTTCTGGAGGCTGCCATCTCAGAAACATGTTGCCGGGCTTCCCAGCAAGCCCCATACACCTTTGCTGCTTCCTGAAGCGGCCCTGGGAAGCATGGGGGGTCAGGATTCGGTTGGCAAAACGGGCACTGCACAGGAGGCGTAAGGCAGTTGCCATGATCTCCACTGCCTATGAAGGGTTTTGGTATCAGGAACGAAAGCTTTTTGTGGTAGCAACACCACTATTCCCTCCCCGATTATAAAAACGTGTGTGGAAGGTGGAGGATCTAAAAAGAAGGCATTTCAGGCAGCAGATCTGGCCAGGAGGAAAGAGAAGGTGTGTTAGGTGATATCTCTGTTGGGAGACAAGCAGAGGGTGTGCAGCAGAGAATGCAGCCAGAGGAATGTTGCTAATGTACACACAATAAGTATACCAGACACTGTTTAAGTAAAATAGAATAGCTTTTACTTAGGTTTGTAAAACTACTATACTAAGCTACTGCTCAATAAGCAGTGATGTCAAATTGAGTCAAACAACAAAGTCTCAACAATATCAATATCTTACACAATCTTCAGTCCTCTTCTTCAGTAATCGCAATTCACAGCAAACAGTTCTCAAACACAGCAAGTCCAGCAGAGAGAGAGATATGCGCTCTCCTTGCCTTCTCTTATAGTTAGAGATAATTGCACTTATTAATTGCACTCTAACATTACATCAGCCTTAAAGCTACAATGACTATATATTGTCTACCCAACTATAGGAGTCTACTCCTAACATTCTCCCCTTTGAGTAGCCAATATATAATTTACAATCGTATACCATATTGTTCGCCATTTCCTTGTGCTTTATGGTGCTTTGAACCTTCGTGAAATTATCAGCTAGATTGTCTTCCGACATACAGTATTCTAGCATTATTATCTTGTTCTTAATGCTTTCTCGTACATTAAGATACCTTAAATCTGGGAGAAGGCGGAGCCACCTGCGCCAACACAACCGGAGTTCCCTAAGCTGCAGGGACTCCAGTTGAACTTTCGTCTCCCCCTTGGTTCGATAGGAATCTAAACCGTCCTGGAGGGATGGCAACCAGGAAGCAAGCCTTCGTTGGTCACAGGGGTCTTGCAAGACTCCTGTTTGACACAAAGGGAAAGCTTCTGAAGGGAGACAAAAGGCACCCCTCCCCTGTGGGTTGATTAAGGCGACGGGAGAGTTTCCGGGATGAAAGGAATTGCTTAAATAGAAAGTGCAACATCGGGAAGGTATTCTGTCTTGTGTTTGAAACACTCTGCTAAGAAACTTTTCTTCTTTACTAAAGCTTTGAATCTAGAGATTAGTGGCAGATTTAACTGAACTGAGAGATTTCTCCTGTTTATAGAATTTTTTGAAATGGCAGACTGAAGCCTAAGAACAAAGCCATTTCCGCTCGCACTGAAAGAGATTGGACTATGACTGATTTTTTTACTTTCTTTTCCTTCTAATCTACTTTATTTAAAACTTTGAAATTTGGATTACTTTTACAATCTTAAGAATTATTTGTGAAATTTTATTGCACATTTTTAAACTTAAACAAGGCTATACTTTTATTTTTCTTCGTTTCTGTTCCCCCTCTAATAAAGAAGATTGAAACATTCTTATACTACTTAAACTACTTTGTTACATTGTATTGCCTCTGGAAATCGTTGGTGGAGATTTATGAGCAGATAGACTCCTGGAAGCACTGGAAGCAAGAGAGACAAGCCAACGAATAGGAAGGCAATTAGATCTATTTTTCTATCTTGTGGATTTGTCAATATGTCCACACATATAGATATATATACCACAGAAAATCAGGAGCTTTTGGCTGAAATTTTGAATGAAATAAAAAGAATAAATGACATTTGATAGAAAGTTATTTACTATATCAAGCAAAGATCAATTGAAGATTTCAGAAATTAAAGAAATTAAAGAAAAGTGGTCAAGATAATGAACTTAATTCAACTGAAGAGGATGATGATGATGTAAACCCATTAAATGATGGGGAAAGTACAGAAAAGGGGACAACATCAAGAGTTCATCAGAAATTTGGACTTCAGTTTGACCAGCAAGAAGAAGAAAAGAGAAAAGAAAAAAAAGGAGAAATCTCTTCAGGAACAAACTTGACATTTAAAAATAAACAATATGCAAGGAAAGGAAAGGAGTTGGTCAGCGTTATGATTGAACAGTTATATTGGATTATAAAGTGCCAAAAGAAGTTGACAAAGGACCTGGGAAAGGGAAAAAAAGAGATCTAGACCACGAATTATAGAAGAGACAAATTTAATCCACTGCTAGAAAGACACTGGCTGAAAAGGGAAATTACTATCCCTTGATAAGTAATAACTAGCCAGGCTGTGTTTAAAATATCATCAAAGGATTATTAGCTAATTGACTATCAATAACAATTATAGACACCTAAAATAAGATTAATTATAATAAATGTTTTAGTTAATGATATACATTTACTTATCTACAGATGAAAAGTTACACTACTTAGATGGTTATAGAATGTTCTTGGAAAATTATTAATTAATTAATAACTACTTATTAAATTCTAGATTGTTCTATATTATATTATTATGGAATTTATATTGATATGATGGGACTAAATAAGGGATGCTAATAGTTAGCCAGGCTTTAAAGATACTCTTAAAGAAGAAATAGATTGATGTCAAAATATTTGATAAGAACTGTGGATATTGATATTAAGCTACATGATAAATTGTTAGACTTAAAATTTATAAAATGAGATTACCTATGAATAATAACTATTTCAAAGAGGCACAGAATTTATGAACACCCAGTTAGAATGTCCTTTAAAGGACATTATTTAGAATGGACTCTTCCTTTTTAAATCTATTTAAATCTATTTGTTGTTAGTTTTTCTCTTTCAGTTGGTTTTATAAATAGAATGCCATTATATAGTTATACCTTATATAAAAGGATGTTAAAACAACTAGCAAGATTAGGGTTGAGATATAAGAATTGTAATAATTGATATGAAAAATAAGGGATACATTTTGAAGAACATTATAGAAACCTGTGATAAATTGATACATTCTTAAAAATTGATAGTCTGTAAGGAAAAATGGCTTATCGATGTTGTTGTTTTTTCCTGTGAAGTTTGTATTATTTGTGTTTATGTTAAAAAAATAAAAAAAAGATTATGTAAAAAAAAGATACCTTAGATCTGTATGCTTAGATCTAAACAGCTATATTGGTAGCCATTTGGATAGCTGCCTGATTATCTTCGAATACACTTATTGTCTCTACTATATCTATTCCTATGTCTTTCATCAACTGTCCATAGTAAATCATATCAGTACATAGTAGTGACAGACATGAAAACTCAGCATCCATAGATGACAAACTTAAATGTTTCTGCCTTATTGATCTCCAGCCGATCAATGATTTCCCCAAAAATATGGCTATCCCTGACGTCGATTTTCTATCTTCTATATGTGTAGCAAAACTAGCATCTGCATAGGCAGTTAATTTTAACTCTTTGTCCAGTTCTAAATATAAGCCATAATTCAAAGTATTCTTTAAATATCTTAACATTCTCTTAACTGCCTGCCAGTGTCGTTCTGTTGGTTCTGTGTTATACTTTGCCAGTTGGTTAACACTAAAAGCAATGTCGGGCCTAGACCAATTGCTTATGTATGATAGGCTGCCAATTAACGATTGGTATATTCCTCTATTGAACATAGCGCTCGGTACATTGCTACTGTTATTAAACTCTAGGCCTATAGTAGTCTTGGACGGTTTACACAACTCCATTTTAAATTGTTTAAGAAGTGTAATGTAGATGAAAGTTTAAAGAAAGTGAAAGTTAACTGATTTGTGGATTCCAGTCTCTGTTTAACCCTGGCTGACAGCTGGAGGCGGAAAGGGACAGCAGAGCTATAAAGCTAAACGCATTACCTTTTATTGACTCATTTTGACACTTTGAAGAGTTTTTTCTTAGAAAATTGGGAAAGCTTAAAAGTATGGCAACGGAACAAGCTGGTGCAGTAACTCTCCAGGATTTTAAAGATTTGATGAATTTCATAGCTAATGAAAGTAAAGAACTCAAAAGAATGGTCCAGGATAAATATGATCAGTCGGACAAAAAAATGCAAGCAATGGCCAAGAGTCTGTCTGAAGTTATAATTAAAATTGATAATAAAATTGAACAATTGGCCTCAGAGGTGGAAGTTAAAGCAAAGGAAATGGATTTGAAATTTGTGGAAATGGAGGGGAATATGCATAAATTGGACAAAGAGGTTATTATGATACAATTTAGGTCAATGGAGTACGCCATTAGACTGAGGGGGTTAAGAGAAAACCCTAGAGAAGACTTAAGAAAAGTTTCTGCCGATGCCTTGGCTATATTATTAAAAGTGGATCCTGATGAAATTTCTGCTAAGATTGATAAAATTTACAGAGTAAATTCACGTATAGCATTACAAAGGCAATTACCGAGAGATGTTGTGATATATTTTACCGAGAGAAACTTTAGAAATGATATTTTGCAGAAGTCTTTTTATTCCTCCCTTCATATAGATGGAAATCTGATTGGTGTTTTCAAGGAGCTACCACCAGCAATGTTAAAGTTTAGAAGGGATTTTGGATTTTTGGTAGTGGAGCTGAAGAAAAGAGGGATACAGTATAGGTGGGATGCTCCAATGGGTGTTATTGGTTCAATTTTCAAAAATTGAAAACACACTTTTTCTGCTTGGCCGGCCTAGGTTAGTCCTCCGTCTTTTGATAGGGTTTTAGGGGTTTTTTAGTGTAAAGTAATTTAGGGGATTTTAGCGCAGGGACAATTGTTTAATTCGTATTTTAATTATTTATTTTGTATGTATTTTATATTGGCTTTTATTCCCTGTGCACCGCTCCGAGTCCCTTTGGGGAGAGGAGGCGGTATACAAATAAAATTATTAATATTATTATTATTATTATTATTATTATTATTATTATTATTTTCAGATATGAAGGGGTGAGGTATCGTTTGAATACTATAGACAAGGCAAGAGGTTTTTATTATGAAATACTGAAGGCAAGTGCAACGCCCCCACGTACATCGACACCAACACCAGCAGATTTGGATGTCTTAGAGCAAGATATTGAGATGGAGCAGAAGCAGTTTGGAAAAGAGATGGAAGAACATATTCAGTTGGATTCTCCTGGACCTTTTTTAAGCTCTACTTTGGAGGAATTGTCGAAGACTGCTATAGGGGGATCTGTTGGAATACCAATGTGTAAATTAGATGAGCAATGTGAAGCCAGGTCTAGCACCAGACGAATTCAGAAACCGCAGAAGCAGAGGAGGTCTCAATCCCAGCGAGTTAAGAAAGATAAAAGGATAAAAGGAAGAAGCAATTAGCGAACAGATTGATGCCAGTTATTTGACTATCTAGATAAAAATATGCAGATCTCTGCAATGCTGGTTCTCTTGGATGTGGAAAACGCTTACGAGTGAACGAACTGGAACCGGAGCATTTGCAGCGGATCTGGTTGTTACCCTATCACGTTTTTGGAACTTAATAATTCTGATGAAAAGTCACTCGAGGGTTGTTTATATAAAGGTGTTTTTTTCTTACTTATGGGGGCAGCTGCTTAAACTGGTTGTATTACAAATAGTTACGGAAGAGATGGAAACAGACCTGAAGAGTTGGACTTATGAACATTGAAGCGGAAAGGATTAATATCATGTTGGTGTTCTGGGGAAAAACTTGGGTTGAACTTTGAAAGTTAAATGCTAAATCTGTATAGATATAGGATTCATGGGAGAATCTTTATAATATATTTTATAGATGGTATCTAGATTCAAAGAAATTATCATTATATATGTAACCTAATGGTTAATTAAAATGCTGGAAGGGAGAATCTAGCAGATATGGGTGTTTACTCCAACAGATTGATGCCGGTTATTTAAGAGGGGATATATGAGGGAGAATGCAAGACAACTCATAGTTTTAATTGACTTATCTAGATAAAAATATGTAGATCTCTGCAATGCTGGTTTTCTTGGATGTGGAAAAGGCCTACGAGCGAATGAACCGGAACTCTCTAATCAAGACTTGAGGGGGGGAAAAATGGATATGGGATTTGGACAAGGTTTATTATCTCTAATGTTATATATTTTAACTTTAGAAGTCTTGTTGAATATAATTTGGGACCTGAATTTCTTAAATGGCATAGCTATAAGGCAAGAGGTATATAGCACTAGAGCATCTGCAGTCGATCTGGTTGTTATTCTATTACGTTTTTGGTTTGGAACATCTGTTGGAAGAAGTTTATATTACATTTTATAGATGGTATCTAGATTCTAAGAAATTATTATCATGTATGTATTGAAGTAGAAATTAGTTATTTCACATATCTGCTGCATGTAAGTAGAAACTTGCTATCTGTTATGTTCTAGCATCTTATATTGTGTGGAGATATATGCCTGCAATCTATTGCATCCTTCCTGTGATAGGACCTGAAATCTTTCTACACCACCTCTGCTTCCTTTGTGAAAAGAGAACGTAACTTTGCTCTTTTTAAATACCAGAGCAATCTTTACATCTTTTGTGCTGCTAAGTGGGCAATTAAGCAAATGGAGAGGGGAAAAATAACAAAACCTTTGAACCAGGAAGGATGCAAATTTGAGTTAGGATATATGGTTTAAGTTCTACAATGTGTTAGGTTATATGACATGGTATTTAGATCTTAAGAATTATCATGTATGTATTTTAATGTTTAACCAAAAGGTTGAAGGTGTGGGTGTTTATGATGGGTTTGTTATAAGGTTTCTTTTTAAAAAAAAGTATTATGTAGTTACTAGGTATTCTAGGCAAGAATGAATAGATTGATAAGGAGATATGTAAGGGGTATAATGTGAACAGAGAAGATAATATCTGGGTTGTTTGGAATTATCAGAGTGGTGTATAGTGGAA
This sequence comes from Rhabdophis nuchalis, assembly GCA_039707465.1. NCBI lineage: Eukaryota > Metazoa > Chordata > Lepidosauria > Squamata > Natricidae > Rhabdophis > Rhabdophis nuchalis. The sequence continues at coordinate 99,140,521 of CM077647.1, forward strand.
GTCAGGGGGGTGGGTTGGATTGGGAGGTGGGGGAGGGTTAGGGTGGTCAGGGGAGGGAAATATATTTGCATAATTAGTTTAGAAGATGGGGATAATTGGATAATACTATTTGTGAGTAATTCATACTATGAGGGTTGGGATGAGGGGGGGTATAATACTTGTATTTGATTTATATTACATGTATGGGGAGGGGGAAAAGGGGGGGAATTTGTTTTTGTAAAACTTTTTCAATAAAAAAAAAGAAGTGTAATGATTTTATCTGTTTGAGGCAGTTTATATCCTCCCCTAGTTTTGTTAATTGTGACTCCTAGATAATGTTTTATCTGTCCTAGATTTTTAATTGAAAAATATTTCTGTAATTCTTCAATTATTTCAGTAGCTTCCTTATCTGTTCTTGTTATTAATGCAATGTCATCCATAAACAGTAACAGCAATGACATGTTTCCATTTCTGGTCATCTTAAACAGACATGGATCTGATAATCCAGTCTTGAACCCTATTTTAGCCAAAGCTGTTGTTATACATTGGCTCCACTCAAATCCGGACTGTTTTAATCCATACAGGCTTTTCTTCAATAACCAATATTCAGCCTTTTGGTTATCTTCTACTCCTACTGGCCTCTTCATATATACAGTGTGTTGAAGTGGTGCATGGAGGTATGCAGTTTCAACATCTAAATGTGTAACCTTATAGTTATGCTTTGCTGCCCATACAAGTGCAGTTCTCAGTGTATTAGCCCTTAAACTAGGTGAAAACACTTGATTATAATCTGTGGCTGACTGATCAAAACCTTGTGCCACAAGCCTAGCTTTATATGTGATTGAGCCATCTAATCCAGTTTTAATCTTATATACCCATTTACTTCCTACAGCCTTTTCCCCTTGAGGTAGAGTAGTAGGTTTATATACTTCCTTATCCTGCAATGATTTCAATTGCTTCTCCATCGTTTTCCACTTCTTTTGATCCTCCAGTGGGAATGTGATTAGTTCACTATAAGTAGCAGGAACCTTAGTTATCTGATAAGCCATGGTTGCCTGGTATCTATCTGGTGGTCTGGTCACCCTTATAGACCTTCTGGGTATCTGTGGACTACTAGCTGGTTCATCTTTATTACTTTGTTCCAGCTCTTCTTCCTCTTCAGTATCCACCTTTAATATTCATACCAGGTTCCTTATCTATACCTTTGTGTGTGCATGACTCTATAATAATTTCATTACCTGCATCTATTTTATCCCAACCAGTACTGTCTATGAATTTAGCATTCGCACTATTAATCACCTTGGTCGAGCCTCTCTACCAGAATCTGTATGATCTATGATTGGCATTGTACCCTATAAATATCAGTTGTTGTGCTCTCTTCTGCCATTTTCTTCTCATCTGTGAGGGAATATGGACCCATGCAGGACATCTGAATGTATGCATATAACTTATATCTGGTTTCTTGCAATGCCAGCTAGTGAATGGCAATTCACCAGTTGTTGTGTTGACCACATTATTCAGTATATTGTTTGCACACATCATTGCCTCCCCCCACATTGATTCAGGCAATTTAGAATCTGCAATCATAGTTCTGACCATCGCCTGCAACGTTTGTTCCTTTCTTTCCACAAAGGAATTGTGTTGTGGACGAAATGGAGCTGAAAACTTATGTTGAATACCAGACCTTTCAAACATTACTCTCATAGTGTGGTTAGTGAATTCTGTACCGTTGTCAGTAACTAGTTATTAGTTTGTAGTTTGTTTTACGTTCTGCAAACCTGACCCAATTTTTAAATTTCTGGCATGTTTCTGTTTTGTTTTTCAGCATATAACAAAACCCATATCTGAAATAATGATCCAAAATACTCAAACCAATTTCATTGTAATTAACCAATTTCATTGTAATTTTTACAATGACAATAAAGATTATTATTAATACATAACATGCTCCCCCTAAACTGGGTTTTAGTGGTCCTATTAGATCAGCAAACACCACCTCCAATGGTTTCTTTGTCTTACAGCCATTTAGCCTATTAGCCGGTGTAGCTTTGCTCTTCTGCTCATTGCATATGTTGCAGTTTAAATATTTGCTACAAGGCTTTAACCTTACACCATTAGCCAACTTAACCGTTTCTTGCAGTAGTTTGAAGCTAATATGCCCCATCCTCCTATGCATTAGATGAATAAATTCATCATGAGGTTTAACATTTGCACTTACAGTTAATCACATTAGACTTAGGCAAAACATATAAACCATCATGCAATCTTGCAGTAATCTGGATACTACTCTTTTCTATCACACAAGTATCCTCTTTAAATCTTACCGTAACCATGATTCACCAAAACCCTAACTGACATTAAATTATACCTTAACTTAGGTACATACAGCATTTGCATTTTATCAGCTAAATAAAGACATTTTGCTATTCCCTCACCAAATGCTTTTAACCTCCACCCATTAGCTAATGATACATGTTGGTTTGTTGTGGTCATTTTAACGAAATTATTTCTATTTCTACTAATGCATTGAAGCCCCACTATCAACAATCCACAAATCATGGTTAGATGTTGCATTAGTAGCCATAGTCACATTCACATCATATTTGTTACTTTTAACAGTCTTCTGTGTTTTTGGCTTTTTACAAAACCTAGCAATGTGACCCCTCTTCCCACAATTAAAGCAACTTTTTACAGTAAACACAGGGTTAGGCAAAAAATTATCTTCTGGTGCCTTCTCCTTTAACTGTGCTCTGTCTTCTCCTTGACTCTTCAAGAAGTCTTGCAGTGATGCTGGTCAGTGTAAAGTCCTGTTGGGGAATAACTTCTAGGGACATTACAAACTGGTTGTAGGTGTCATTAAGCAACGATAATACGATGTACACTTGGTGCTGTTCAGAGAAAATTAGTTCCTTTTCATGAAGCTCCTGAAACATTTGCTTCATGTTGTTCAAATGAGCTAACATGTCACCATTTTTACTCAGTTTGGGTCTAAACAGTTTTCTGGTAATGTTGATATGTGCATCTACAGAGTCTCGAACATACAGCCTCTTCAAAGTGCCCCAGCATTTAGCAGCAGACTGTTCACCTCACACTTTTTCCACCTAGCTGGCCTAGCTTAAGAGTTAGATTTGTCTATATTTTAGATTTTAGAATATTTTTAATGGATTATTTTAATATTTTTAGTTCAACTTTTTAGCACAGGCTATCTAATTTAATCGTATTTTATCATTGTATTGTATTCATTGTTGTTGTCGTGGTATTTTAATTCCCTGTGCACCGCCCTGAGTCCATTCGGAGATAGAAGCGGTATACAAATCCAATAAACTGTAAACTGTAACTGGATATGAACCAGTTGTTGATCAGCCAAAGTAAGACCAATAACACATAAAGCACGTTCATTCCTTCTCTGGAACTCTGCTATCTTCTTGGCATCCTCATCATCATTTTCATCCCAGTTAGCTACGTCTGGAGGGTTCTCCACTACGTCCCATAGCCCTTCACTGCGCAAAAGCAGACTACATTTTGCAGACCAGGATACAGTTTGTCCCATCCAGCCGGGTAATCAGTGATAAATTTGGAGCTTCACCTTGTGCCATCTTCTCTGGGATATTTACTAAACTATTTAACAGATATCTGTAAACTATAATGTGTGTAGCAACTAAAAATCCTCTATTCACTGCAGCTTGCACTATAAACCAGAATACACAGGGGACTCTGGGCCCATAACCAGTGTTAGGTGATATCTCTGTTGGGAGACAAGCGGAGGGTGTGCAGCAGAGAATGCAGCCAGAGGAATGTTGCTAATGTACACACAATAAGTATACCAGACATTGTTTAAGTAAAATAGAATAGCTTTTACTTAAGTTTGTAAAACTACTAAACTAAGCTACTGCTCAATAAGTAGTGATGTCAAATTGAGTCAAACAAAGTCTCAACAATATCAAATATCTTACACAATCTTCAGTCTTTTTCAGTAATTGCTATTCACAGCAAACAGTTCTCAAACACAGCAAGTCCAGCAGAGATATGCGCTCTCCTTGCCTTCTCTTATAGAGATAATGGCACTTACTAATTGTACTCTAACATTACATCAGTCTTAAAGCTACAATGACTATATATTGTCTACCCAACTATAGGAGTCTACTCCTAACAAGGTGAATCCGCAGTGCCTGCCGCATGCACCGTTTTTGCAATCGGGGAGGGAATAGTGGTGCTGCCACCCAAAAAAGCTTTCCTTCCCGATACCAAAAACCTGGCATGCAGAAGGCTGCTTTGGCTCCTGTCACCGATGGGGTTTCCCACACACACACACTCTTTCCATTAGTTTCCTAGTAGGAGAACCAAACAGATCGCTTCCCTGGCAGCTGGCCTGCAAGAACTGCTTGATCAAGATTTGGAGGGTGTGTGTGTGGATCCCCCCATTCCACACTCCCCCCCCCCCCAGCTGAACCCTTCTCCACCAGGCACAGACAAAGGCAAAGCAGCCAGCAACAGGGGAGAGTGGGGAACCTGGCACTGGCAGCTTCCCCATCCAGGTGAAACACAATCAGAAGTGGAGGCAGTTCACTGTCCACTCGAAAGGCTGTCATGATAATAAAGCTGTCCTATTGTATGAATAAGTAAGGAAGAAGATGTGCAGAAGGCAGCGGATCTGAAACGAGGGCGTTCCAGGCGGTGGAGATCGTGGCAACTGCCTTACGCCTCCTGTGCAGTGCCCACTTTGCCAACCGAATCCCGACCCTCATGCTTTCCAGGGCTGCTTTGGGAAGCAGCAAAGGTGTAGGGGGCTTGCTGGGAAGCCCGGCAACGTATAAGATGGCAGTGTCCAGAAGGGCTAAAGTGCTGCGTCTCTATCAGGCTTGGTGCAAGAAAGCCAGGATTTCAATGCCTATGGTTATAGGTAGGAAGACGGGGCATCTTGGGAGTGGAGCCTTTGGTGCCAAGTCCCTCTTCTGCTCCCATGAAAATCATACCTCATCTCACCCCACCCCACCTTCTCCAGTTAAATAGCATAGGATGATAGGGTTTGTTTTAAATGGATAAAAAGATTGTTATCAAAATCCAAGTGGAACCACCCAAAAATACGATGAGCGCATCGGGTGGGTAGGGCTATAAGACGTACTCAGATTTTCACCCTCTTTTTGGGGGTAAAAAGTTGCATCTTATACTCCGAAAAATATGGTAATCGGCCTTCCGATTTGCATACTGAAGGTTGGCAAATCTGGCCACTTCAAGGTAAACAACCCACTGAAATATGGAAGAACTACCACCAAAGTAAACCTGGGATACCCAATGTGCTCACTGATGGTTGTCTAGATGCTTAGCAGGTTTCTTATCCCTCCCCCCTTTTAATGTTCAAGATTTTAAAAAAATCTTTCCAAAAATCCTTCAGTATAAACATAAGTCATTGGGTTTTTTTTTATAAATTCTTCCCAATAGAATTTCTGTTAGGAAAACCTTGTGCACTACTTCTACTCAAGCAGCCCTATCGGTATAAAACTTTACAGAATCTTTAATCGTTATCTGAATAGCTTTCTGGACTCAAAATCTGAATTTTGAAATAATCATAGCAACACTTGAAGTTAGTATAATGAAGTATTTTGTAAATTTAATCAGAAGTTATACCAATTTTTATTTTAGATTGTGTAAATATTCTTGTCCATTGCTTAATGTTTTAATTAGTTTTATATTTCAGTGGCATATGAATCCATATTTCTTTAAAAAAAAATCTACAGGTTTAATAAAGTAGAAATTAAAATTCAAAGCCACTAATATAAATGAAGTTAAAAAGTGAGAGCAGCTGCATGTTCTCATCAATCAAGATTAGGCGATTGCAGCCAGATAATCCTTAACTTCAGTTGGAGTGAGTCTTCTAAATCCTGCCTCATTACAGATACCAACTTCTATGTTGTCTTCAGTCATCTGTCCTTCAAAACTTTCCTGATAATGAAAAGATGCAATTTTGTTAAATAATTAAATATTAAAATATCAACTTTGAAAATGTTATCAAATTTAAAATGAATATTTTTTACCTTTAATGTCAAGATAGCCGTATGAATAGCATCTTCAAGCTCTAAGTCTTCATTGTATCTGCAAAAGAACAGACATTTTCTAAGAAATTTAAAATATCCTTCCATTGTTATAACTACAAAACTAAAATTGCACATGTGCAAAATTACCCCCATAAATTCAGGAATTATTTTTTTTAGATTTCTTCATGGTCAAGAAACCATTGTTGTGCCAATAAACATATTTGAAATTTTCAAACTATACCAGGGACTGCCATTGAAGACTGTAACTGAATTGGAAGAGCCTGCTAATCCATATAATGTGACAAAATGACTTTTCACTAGAATATTACAAAATATCAATTTACTAGAAAACAATTTGATAAAGTTGTTACATTTTTCAATGACCCTCTCACTGGTTCTGGACCAGCTTCTGGACCAGTGCAGGCCTGCTATCACTATTGTTATTTTAAAAAACACCACGTGCAGTCTAAAGTCATACTTGTAAAGGAGGAGAGTGCTAGACTCGCACTTTGTTATAGCTTGGTAGAAAACATGTTGCATATTTCTCCTAATTTCCATTTATACTTAGTTTCTGCAAAACAGCAAATTCAACAGTTTTACAATCTTTCCTTTTTATGTATGAATTTCTGGATTGAAGAGGCAGAATGAATACACTAAACCTTAACAGTTTTTTCCCTTGGGTTGGGCGTGGATCAAAATGGTACTGAGGTATCATTTTACTGCTGAACACTATTCCTTCTAAAAATTGACTTTAAAAATCCCAAAAATTGCTTTGCCTACTCTAGTGATGTCTTACTGTCACCAGCAATGACCACACTGATGTCTAGAAAGCTAACATAAAGATTTACTCAAGATTGTTTTAAAAAATTATTACATAGCTACATTATGCATTGTAAATCACTTCAAGATATTTCAGTAGAGGAAGTATTGGAAATATATTAACAAAATACAAGAAAAATGTGACCCCTGGCTTTCCTTTTAGCATGATAGCTTCCTCTCTTAAATAAAAGTACTGTATTTTTCAGAGTATAAGACGCACCAAGGTTTTGAAGAGGCAAATTAAAAAAATAAAGTTTTTGCACTCTACAAACCTCCCCAAAACGGCCTGGTTTTTTTAAAAGGGCATGAATAGCCCTTAGGCTTGTAGAGTGTTGGGGGGAGGGGGGGGCAAACAAGGCCCATCTTTTGTCAAAAAAAAGTCATTAGGAAGCTTATAGGGGACAAAATTAAGCAAAAAGCAGTCTGTTTTTTGCTCATTTCTGGCCTCCCCAACCCCCAAGAGCTCTCTGAAAGCCTCCTACAAGTTGTGCATGGCCATTTTGGTGAAGGGGGCAAGGTTTCAGGAGGCAGAAAATGCTGTATTCAGTGTATAAGATGCATCCAGATTTTCAGCCTCTTTTTTGGGAAAAAGATGTGTCTTATATTCCGAAAAATACAGTACTTAATTTTTGTTGTTGTTTTTTAAGAGTGAAAGGGATGCTTATTCCTATCTTATAGAATAACCAAGATGATGTTGGTGGACCAAATCCACTATCAAGATGAATTTTGATTAAGTCAGTTGTATATGAGTTTATAACACTACTAACATTTAAGTATAAACCATCCAGGAATTTAGAAAAGAACAATCCAGAAATGGAAAATTCAAATATGAATACAAGTCTGTAACAATTTACTAGATTACGGAATTTCTATTCTCCATTACCTTTTCTCCAGAAATGTCTTTCCATTTACATAATTTTTCCCCATTGCAGTTGCTTTCCATGCGAAGTATGCTCCCTGGAAGGTGAAAAGTACAGCAAATTAGAAATATGCATATTATAGCTATCTTCTTAATAATAAGGTATAAAAATAATGTATAATATACATTATTTACTACTTAGTGAGAATAGAAAAAAATATAAGAATGTTACAAGAAATTCCTTGGAAACTTCCTGTGCAAATTCACACACAAAAGTTATAAAAGCAGATTGCAAGGAGATGAGAGGCATATGATACTACCAGGTAAATAAAGGTAGTTCTCTTCCTACAACAATTCATTTAGGAGCTATTCAAAGTTACAATGCACTAAAAAAGTGACAGCATTTTTTCACACAAATTATTGTTGTCGCATCCCCATAGTCACACGCTCAAAATTTAGATGCTTGACAATTAAGTCATATTTATGATGGTTGCAGTGTCCTGAGGTCATGTGATTAACTTTTGCAGCCTTTTGCAGCAAAATCAATGGGGAAACCAAATTCACTTAACAACCATGTTACTAACTTAACAACTGCAATAATTTACTTAATAATGTGGCAAGAAGAATTGTAAAATGGAGCAAAACTCACTTAACAATTGTCTTAGCAACAGAAATTTGGGCTCGATTGTGGTTATAAGTCAAGGACTAGCTGTATTTATTTTTTAAGCTTTTGAGAAATAGTATTCACTGGAGATCTGCAAACATTCTACTCACAGAGCAGTTATTCTGAATCCAGATTATGTATTTAGTTCTGATATACAGACATGTACACCAAGCAGAAGTATTGGCGTAATGGGGAGAGAGGAACAGAAAAAGTGACAGTAGCATATAAAGACAAATACAGAAAAGGCATGAAAATCAGAAGAGGTAAATAGAAGAGGTAAATAGGTCATTGGATATGCCATACTTGAAGTCAACTTAGATCCTATTATGACAAAATCCTGTACTTTAAGTGTACTAGCCTTGTTCTACCATCTAAAAAGACCCCTTCAAATTTTGTTACAGCAGAATTTCTGAAATACAACAAATTTGATTTAAGTCTGAAATAAAAAATATCTTATGTTTTATGCAAAATCCTAGTATTCTCCAGTAGCGAAATGAATAATAATGTGCTAAAGTAATAAACATTCTGACAGTCTAGAAAAGGGATTTTATCTCAGGATTATTCTGACTACTGGTGGAAACCTGCCACCGCCTGCTCCCCCACAGGAGAGGGGGTTGGGGTTCAAATCCTTAGGCAGGCAGTTATTTTGTGCAGAATATGCAGATTGCAAATGGCAATCACATAACAGGTGAAACTTAGCAAACATCATATGAAATAGGTTCTCAAGCACCCAGATTGTAACTATATGACTTGGGGTGTGCAGTGTTTTGAAATGATCAGACATGATTACAGGCTATAAAACACTCATCCCAGGCCATTATTTTTGAATCATCCTTTATTACCTTTAAAGCCCTGCATGACATGGGTCAGGTTACTTGAGGAACATTGGTCAGGTTACTTGAGGAACATGGGTCAGGTTACTTGAGGAACCATCTCAACCCACTGGAACTGACACTTCCCATCTGTGCTGGCAAAGAAGGCATGCTGTGGGCCCATTCAGTTAAGGAAATGTGGCTGGCAGGGTCCAGAAGGACCTTTTCTGCTATGGCACCGGCTCTGTGGGAAAAATTTGCTCCCACCCTCCTGTTCTTCCGCAAGAGCCTGAAGACATGGGTCTGCAAGATGGCATGGGGCTCCAATAGGGAGGGATAACACTGGAGGTGGCTGATGAATAAAAAGGCTATTCACCCTCCCCTCAGAATAGCCTTCTCCTTCCCTCCCTATTTTTCATTGAAGTTTCCATTTTTATTGTTTTAGAAATATTTCTTTTACTAGCTATACCCGGCCACGCGTTGCTGTGGCCCAGTTTGGTTAAATGGCCAACCAATCGGTGTGTAGATCTACACCTGCACACATACACACAACCACCGTATAATCCCCAACCTGCCTACCTACTGTATTTCTCCCTTTCTCCCTCTATCTATCTACCTACCTACCTATTGTATTTCTCCCTCTCTATCCCTCTACCTACCTACCTACTGTATTTCTCCCTCTCTGTCTATCCCTCTACTTACCTACCTGCTACTGTATTTCTTCCTTTCTCCCTCTATCTACCTACCTACCTACTGTAATTCTCCCTCTATCTATCCCCCTATCTACCTACTGTATTTCTCCCTATCTATCCCCCTACCTACCTATATTTCTTCCTTTCTCCACCTACCTACCTACCTACTGTGTTTCTCCCTATCTATCACCCTATCTACCTACCTACCATGTTTCTCCCTATCTATCCCACCTACCTACCTACCTACCGTATTTCTCCCTATCTATCCCTCTATCTACGTACCTACCTACCGTATTTCTCCCTCTCTATCTATTCCTCTATCTACCTACCTACTATAATACAATACAATAGCAGAGTTGGAAGGGACCTTGGAGGTCATCTAGTCCAACTCCCTGCCTAGGCAGGAAGCCCTATACCATTTCAGACCAATGGCTATCCAACACCTTCTTGAAGACTTGCAGTGTTGGGGCATTCACAACTTCTGGAGGCAAGCTGTTCCACTGGTTAATTGTTCTGTCAGGAAATTTCTCCTCAGTTCTAGGTTGCTTCTCTCCTTGATTAGTTTCCACCCATTGCTTCTTGTTCTGCCCTCAGGTGCTTTGGAGAATAGCTTGACTTCCTCTTCTTTGTGGAAACCCCTGAGATATTAGAAGGCTGCTATCCTGTCTCCCCTGGTCCTTCTTTTATTAAACTGTATTTCTCCGTCTCTCTCTCTCTCTCTCTCTCTCTATGGGCCACCTGGGAGTTTGCTATCTCAGTGCCTTCTTTTGGCCCTTTTAGGCCTCCGTACAGTGTTCCTGAGGAAATGACTGTTGGAAATGCCTGGTGGGCGGGGTACAGGAGGTGAAAACCTGATCAGTGGGTACATTTTACATGTGTGTACCTTGCACACGATACACGTGTGCTAGGCACAAAATGAGTAGGTATTCTATTATCGGAAGTCTTTGGCAACATTGTGTCAAAATTTGAGGAAAATCGGTTCAGTAGTTTTTGAGATTAGTGGATTCGTACAAACTATTTTACATTTTTATTTATATAGATTATTTTAATGCGTCTAATGCAACCCAGTCACTTCAATACAAGATGGATGACAAATAAATGTAATAAATAATAAATTAAATTAAACTTGAAAAGTCAAGGACTAGCTGTACTAAGATTCTGAAAATATGGGCATAGGAAATACAGTCACATATACCATATTTTTCAGAATATAAATTGCACCTTTTTTCCTCTACAAAGAGGCTGAAAATCTGAGTGCATCTTATACACCGAATACAGCATTTTTTTGCCTCCTGAAACCCCGCCCCCCTTCACCAAATTGGTTGTGCCTAGCCTTATAAAAGCTTCCAGAGAGTTCCTGGGGGCTGGAGAGGGCAAAAATGACCCTAAAACAGGCCTTTTTTGCCCCCCCCCCCATCCTCCAGCAGCACTCTATAAGCTTCCATAGGGCTATGCATGTAATTTATTTGACACAAAAATAGCCCATTTTTGCGATAAATGGGCTAGGGTTTTTGCTCTTTTTGACCCTCCCCCCTCCCCAGGAGGACTCTGCAAGCCCCACTCCCCCCAAGGCTATTCATGCTTTTTATTTGAAAACAAACAGTCCTGTTTTTGCGGAGAAACGGGGCGTTTGGGGGGAGTTTTCAGGGTGCAAAAGGGGTTTCCCCCCCTGCTCTTTAACTGTTTCTGTGCCAGCAGAAACAAAGTCTTAAGGTTTGCCAGCCGTTTCCTTCTCCAGGACATAGCTAAATATACCTGGAAATATCAACCTACCTATCTACTCTCTCTACCTACCTACTGTATTTCTCTCTCTCTTTCTATTTCTCTCTCTCTATCCTTCTACCTACCGACCTACCCACACACACACTCTCTCTCCCTACCTACCTACTGTATTTCTCTCTCTCTATATATATATACCTTTATCTACCTACCTACCCTCTCTCCCTACCTATCTACTGTATTTCTCTATTCTCTCTATTCCTTTATCTACCTACCTAAACACACTCTCTCTCCCTACTTACTGCATTTCTCTCTTTCTATTTCTCTCTCCCTATCCCTCTCCCTATCTACACACTCCCCCCCCCTACATACTTACTGTATTTTTATCTCCCCCCCCTTTACCTACCTACCTACACACACACTCTCTCTCTCCCTATCTACTGTATTTCTCTCTATATATATTTCTCTCTCTCCCTATCCCTTTATCTACCTACCTCCTGTATTTCTCTTTATTTCTATCCCTCTCTATCCCTCTATCTACCTACCTACTTCTTTTTGGTAATTTGCCTCTTCAAAACCTTGGTGCGTCTTATACTCTGGTGCGTCTTATACTCCAAAAGATACAGTAAGCCTATCTGTGGATAAGATGATTGTCAAAATTTTGGTATGTTTTATTTTTCATAATTAGTTTATTCATTGGTTTATTTTTCATTATGACTAAAGGTCAGCTTATCTGCAGATGGATTTATCCAAGAATACATACTGGATATATGGGCACTTTAAAAAAGTATTACTGTATATAATAGCAGATAAACCTGTCAGCGGATAAGCCAAACCCAATTTTGAGGGGGAATTCTGACTCTTAAAAATTCTTGACTTATTTATGTGTATATATGGCAGCATTCTTATGTCACTATACATATAAATACAGATTACCAAAAACAGGAGACTTAAGACAGGACAATCAAATATACTTTATAACAGATTATCATTAAGGGGCTATGAAGTTAAAAATAATCTTGACTTTTTTTATAATCTAGGAACTCAGAACTAAAGGTATCTAACATGCTACCTCATTACCCAGATCTAGTAGGTCTCCTCACAAGATTTTAAAGCTCATCACCTAACCTGTCTAACTGCTGTGAACATTCTATTTTAACCATCAATTATACATATATCTTCCTTAAAACTTACTGCAGAAAAACAATTCATAAGTTCTTCAATCAAATAGCTAGACCAAGTTTTTATACAAAGCTATGAAGAAATTCCATTTTTAATACTTACAGATGGATCAGACTGGAATAAATATGGTCGTCCCTCATTCCATCCACATATCAATAGTGACACTCCAAATGGACGTACACCTCTATCAAGGAAGATATCAGAAATACCCAAGGACAACATTTAATAAGCTGTTGAGGTATTTGTTTTTATTTATTTTTACAGTCATATCAGTTTATAATTTAAACCACTATGTGATTACATTATGTAATTAATCATTTTAAAGTTGTCACTGCTGACACTGGTCCTATACTTTTAGCAGTAGCTTTTCAGATAGAAATTAAGGAAGTGAAAATTTTATTAGCATGAAGATTGATTGAAAACAATGCATATTGCAAAGACATTATTAAAGGAGTGACAGAGGAAGTCATCAGTATTTATTTTCCCTAAAATATTGCTGAAATGTATTATTATTTTAAATATTTTTTTTTAATTTCTTACATTAAGAAAACCCATTTATTAAGGCATTAGTCATACTAGTTCCTTGAGATTATATAATTATTTTTGTTGTTCATTCTTCATTTAAGAGCATAATGCAACATGGGTTAGGCAGCAAGCAATTGTGGCACTCTTGTTCATACTACACATTCAAGAATGTCCTAAATTAAGGCTCTTCCAAAGGAAGCAAAAAAAGCAAAATAGAAGAAATCATGAGCTTATCTATGCTACAAAAATAAGAAGACATGTTAGCCTATATACCAGTAAATTGTACAGCTATGTGAAAAAGTCCTGCACACTTTCAGTTTTAAGCTGTATTTACATGTTTAATCAACTTTTTACTCATAGAAACCAAGCAAAATTAGTACTTTGATGAAAATTTCTGTAGTCGAATTGAGATGCATAATTTTTATTAATATAACCAAGGTCTTTTTAACGTTTTGAGTGAGTTTATGTGCTAAAACAAACGCAACTTGAATTTTCGAGCATGTTAGGATCGAAAGTAGCCAATCAACAGCGAGCTTTGGCTGACCAATCAAAATGCACAAAGACTAAATCTATGAGCCAATCAATGTTGTCATACTCTCTGACTATAAATAGGCATGAAAAGCATCAAGAAATTTAATTTAGCTCTGGCTGCGGGCAAGGATGAAGGGCTTTGCTTTCACCAGTACTGAGCAGCGGCATTGGATCATTGTACTTCATGAAGAGGATTACTCCTGTACAGAAATAACCAAGAGAGTAAAATGCCATTACACCACAGTGAGCAGAGTGGTTGAAATAACTAATAAATAATACCAAATAACTGGTTCAGTTGATGACAGGCTCCGCTCTGGAAGACCAACAAAGTCGACAAAACGGCAAGTAACACATTTCGATGCCTGACAGGAAGCTCACCTCACCTCAGATTACAAGAATTTGGAGTGAAACATGTGATGTAAAAGTGTGCATTGCAGGCGTGCGTAGGCCAAGAAGTATGCCAAGTGGACCAACGAATAGTGGGCCAAGGTCATCTTCAGTGATGAGAACAATTTCTACTTGACTGGGAATCAGTGCAATAAGTATGTCAGAAGATTTCCAGCTGAAGAATTTAAGCCGTACTGCCTGAATCTATCTGTGAAGCACAGGATGATCTGGGGCTGTATCCATTGCACAGGATGATCTGGGGCTGTATCGCTGCTTCTGGTATTGGTCGGATAGAAATTGTGCAGTGAATCATAAATTCTAAGCAGTATGTTGAAGTCCTGGAAAAGACCATGCTTCCTTCAGCTCAGCAACTTTTAGGGAAGGACTCAGTTCCAGGATGACAACGCTCCTTGTCATCGAGCCAAGCCCATTCAGCAGTGGATGAAGAAGCTGGATTGGCCAGCTCAGAGCCCAGATTTGAACCCAATTGGGAACCTATGGGCCAAGTTTGGTTACGAAATAGGCAAGAAGCATCCAAAGACCAAGCAGGACCTGACTGAATCCATTATTGCAACCTGGCACCACATTGTCACCAAAGATCACATGCAAAGATTTATACTGTCTATGCTGAAGCGATGCCACCTGCTGATAAGCAATAAGGGATGGCCAATTTCATATTAGTAACCATGTTTGGTTACCTAAACGGTCCTTTTCAGGGCCACAAACAATAAAAATGTTAACAAAACACTAGCATTAGCCTTAATAATTGCAATACGTATGCCACTGGGTATGCATCAGTTAATCTGTTTTCATACTCATTGTAAGCATGCATTGTAAGCATGCAAGAAAATTCACAATCCCCATCCAAACAGCACCAAATTGCAAAAATCTTATGCTTTTCACTTAAAAACCACCAGTATTTATTTAAATATAACAATATTTGCATAGCAGCATAAAATATCATAAAATCAATGGCCTATCCAAAAAATGTCATAAACCGTAAACTGTGCAGGACTTTTTCACAAACCTCTAACTATTGTCTAATTTACCAAAATCTCACACCAAGGCAAGGCAAGCAAGAATAGAATATTTTCTTTCAGAAAAAATAATTTAAGCTTATGTACAATAATAGGAAACTTTGTATTTTAATACAGCGGTATCCAACCTTCCAGTAGTGGCAGGGAAAGGGGGCAGTTTCATGTGCAAACACCCCTTTCACAAATGGAGCTTCCCGTGCTCACCTATCACTAGTAGGCCAGGGATGTTAAGGAACTCTTGATACATGTATTTATATGCACTAAATTATAAAGGTAACCCTTGACTTACAATCATTTACAACTTACCTGAAAAAGGGAGTTATAAGCTGGATTGCCCCCCCCCCCCCCCCCCCCCGGCAATCACATTACTGAACTTTGGGTAATACTGCTGCAATTATGGCCATTTGCAATCATCTTTTATGACAGTTTTGCCAAAATCCAACACTCACTGCTTTGTCAGGAAACATATTTTAAGAAAAAATGAATTTGCTTAACTATAGTATTCACACTTATGAGCAAAGCAAGTCATAAAACCAGGCTGATAACATGACCAAGTTTTACCACCATTAATCATGGACTATCTGTAGATACAGCTGAGCAGTTACAATGTAATGTGCCTGGTCATTCCCTATTGATTGCCACCCACTAAAATGCTCTAAATGAAAAATGCTTTAAAAAATTTTAAACTTATTATGTGGTCTGCAGATATCAGTCAATATTAATAATCAGGCAGCCTCTTTTTTGTTTATTTATGAAGGTGCTCTTTTGTTAGTAGTACTGTATGTTTCCCTGCGAACTAGAAAAGAGCAAGTGGAAGTGTTTGCATATTCCTATATATGGCAAGGTTATGCTTATTAAGTAATCTCTACAAAATTATCCTCTGGTATATCAGAAAAAATGTGTAGTCACCACCTGCATAACTTGAAGAATAAAGAAATGAGTGCATTTTATTTAAAAACAAGTAACATACCCAGATTGAGTGTATTCTTGCATCACAGAAGCAATCCTCTGCACTAGCTGAGCTGTCGGAATAGGCTCATGATAAACCAAGTAGTACTGCTGAGCCAATTTACGAGCTCTATGAACAAGTACTCTAACAAAACAAAGTAAAACACACACACACAAGCAAAAAAAGATTATTATTAAATTACAGTGGAAATCTGTTTCATGGTTTTGGTATGCACTTAATGTTGGTGGAGAAACCGAAGTTACAGGGAGAAAAATAATCTGTAAAATCAACAGGCCCGTCATATCACACGGAAATAATTCTGGCAGAAAGTAACACAGGCTGTGTGTTTTACCATGGCAAACCAATTTCATAGTAATTTTATTTTATTATAATGACAATAAAGATTATTATTATTATTATTATTATTATTATTATTATTATTATTATTATTATTATTATTATTATTATTATTATTATTATTATTATTATGTTTATCTTGCATTTGGTACTTACCTTCTTCATCAGTATAACCTACTGAATAATAGAACATAAAATCATAGTGTGGAAAGTGTTGTGTCCCAGCCGGCTCCGGATGAGCTGCTGATGGACTCTTCTATTGAAGTGTCCTATGTGTCTGCCCTGGAGGAGGAGGGAGACCTTGAGGAAGCAGAGAGTCTGGTTGGCTACCAGGAGGCGCCTGGGTCATGGAGCAGTGGGGA
Source organism: Rhabdophis nuchalis (assembly GCA_039707465.1). Lineage (NCBI taxonomy): Eukaryota > Metazoa > Chordata > Lepidosauria > Squamata > Natricidae > Rhabdophis > Rhabdophis nuchalis. The sequence continues at coordinate 99,157,427 of CM077647.1, forward strand.
GGATCAGGGGCAGTTTGTCCCTGATGCTAGATTACGCAGGGCTGAGAAACGGAGGCAACAGTTAAGTAAGATGCAAGCTCGTAAACCGTGATTAGAACCAGCTGGTTGCTGAGTGGCCCCTCCCAAGAGAGCTTATAGGGAAGGCTTTGGGAGGGGTCATTTGCAGGAAACAACAGTTAGAAATCATCGTTGGAAATATCTGGTCTTTTGAATCGTGTCTTCAAGTCTCTGTGTGTAAATGTGTTACAGTATTTGTAATGTGAGTCCAGGCTCGCAGCCAAGGAGAGTGGCAAGCAGCCAAGCTTTTGTGTGTGCAGTGTGATTCCGTCTGTGGGGCAGAACAGGAAAGATCTAAGAGATGTTTTAGTCCACCTCAAGGCAGATCTTATACTGTTCCAGACAAATAATTTGTTTTTGGCAACTTTTAGTGAGGGAGCGCCAACTTTGCAAGACAAGCTATTCTATTCATTAATTGTTCTCACTGTTGAAAATTTTTTATTTCTAGACTGAATTTTTCTTTAACAAGTTTCCACCCATTACTTGTCATCCCCTCTGGTTCTTTGGAGAATAAGTCAATCCCCTCTTTTCTGTGATAGCCCTAGTATTTGAAGACAGTTATCATTTCTCGCCTAATCCTTCTCTTTGATAGACTAGACCTATCTAACTCCAAACATTTTATCGTTGCTGTTCTTCTCTGTACACTTTCTAGGGCCATAGCATCTTTTGTATCATGGTGACCAAACTATATGCAGTATTCTAAATGTGGTCTCACCAATGCAGTATAAAGCGGTATTATCTCTTCTCATAATCATGATATTATCCCTCTGTTGATGCAGCCCAGTACTGTATTGGCTTTTTGGTAGCTGCAGTAGAATGCTAGTTCATAATTAAGTAATCCACTAGGACAGGGGTCTGCAAAGTCGGCTCTTTTAAGACTGGTGGACTTCAACTCCCAGAATTCCCCAGCCAGCTATGCTGGCTGGGGAACTCTGGGAGTTGAAGTCCACCAGTCTTAAAAGAGCCGACTTTGCAGACCCCTGCACTAGGACAAGTAGCTCTCTTTCAGTCACTATTGTTTAGCCAGGTATCACCTATTCTGTATCTTTGCATTTAGTTTTTTCCTGCATCCTTTTGTCACCAATGAGTTGTATCTTGTTGGATAATATGGGCCAGTGCCCACCTCTGTCAAGATCCCTCTGAATCTTGAATCTCTCTTCTAAACTGTTAGCAATTCCCCTTAGATTGGTGTCATCTGCAAATTAGATGAATTCCCTTCTATCCTCTAGATGGATCATTTATAAAGATGTTGAAAAGTACTGGGCCCTAGACAGAAACTTGAGGAACTCCCAACAAATGCTTCCCTCTATGTATATGTAGTTCCATTGAGCACTACCCACTGAATGTGGTTGGTCAGTTAATTGAAATCCATCTGGTGGAGATACTATTTATCAAGAAACGAGCTGTGGTCTACTTTGTCAAATACTTTACTGAAGTATATTATGTCCCCACATGTTGTTGATCCACTAATTTAATCACTTTATTAAAAGAGGATGAAAATTTTATTTGGCATTATTTGTTAACAAACTAAAATAATGCTGGCTTCTAATAATCCTCTTGTTAATTTATAAGTACATAAAAATCTTCTATAGGAGAGCAATTATTTTTATACTATTCTATGAAGTGATAGGCCACAAATCTACAAGAATGATTTTTAAAAAGACATTTAAATGGTCAGTCTCACAATGCTGATACATATATGTACACACACACACACAGTCTCACAATGCTGATACATATATGTACACACACACACACACACACACACACACACACATGACATGCACTTTTCAGAAAAAGGCTTAGCTATTATTAATGAAGGATTTGAATTTTCACATTAAGAAATATATCTGGGATTACAGCCTTGGCAGTTAACAATTTATTCATTGTTCAAGAGCACAGAGGAATTCAGAAGAGAATCATGCACAAAACCAGGTTGCTAATATATATTTTTAAAAGAAAGCTAAAAATGTAGCTTTTTAGCAAATATACCTTCTAAACAATATAGTGTATAACACCTGTTGAATTGTAGATAATTTTTAACTAACTTGATTTCATCTATCTCAAAATCTGCTTAAAGGCCAATGATAATATTTCCATTTAATATTTTTTCTCATTTACCTGTAATCAGGGCCCATGCCACTATATACCAAACCTATGTGTTTAGTAATAGGTTCCACTTTGTGCACACTCCGTTCATCATACAGTATAGATTTCTGCTTTTTCTCTGTTGCTAGTACCACACCATTTGCAGCTACATAAAAAAAGAATGCACTAAATTAATACTATTAGAAAATCTTCTTACTGCTTTCCTTGCAACATTTCAAATATTCAGTACATCAATAAATTGATCATTTTTATGTAACATACTCTAGACATTTTATCAGATATTTTCTATAATCATTCAACTGCCATTTCAATAAATTATATCGAAAGAATTGATTTCCGGTTCTCGACGGCAACAGAAGCGCTCCTTGGCACTCCTGCCGCTTGCTTCTTTGGCTGGCCCCCCAGGGGGCCCAGGGAGTTTGGGTTAACTCCCTGCCGCATGAGCGGCTGCGGGGGCTTCCGTATTGACGGCAGTCGGCGGAATGCCTTTTCCCGCTTTGCTCTAGGAGTCAGGGGAGCGGAAAGCAGGGGAGGGGATCCTCTTGCCAACGCTTACTGGAATTATTGAAATAAAGAAGACGGGCTGAAATGCCGGATTTGGTGGAATGCAACGGGACTTTTTTTAAAGAAAAAAAAGTGACTGTGAGTTTTTGCTTTACTATTCATTAAATCTGTGGCAGAAAGAAAAATAGAGGGGGGAGTTTTAATTGTAGAAACCCCCCCTCGTAAAAGCGTCTGTTTAAAATGCTGTCCGAATTTAGGAGAGAGAAGGATTAATACCATCCGTTCTTACACCACCTAAAGAAACTTTGTTTCAATGTTGGAATTGCAACCGGCAACATTGTATCTGTAGCTTGTACGGACTTAAAATTACAAATGCCTCACACAAAAAAATCCCCAGCTGGAAAGTCCCTTCCAGCTCAAACTTCAACTACCCTTCCACCCCAACTTCACAGCAAGGGAAAATCACTACCATGTTACAGAAAGGGGCAACAGGAGGAGAGAAAGAGAAAGAACCAACACTTCAGGACATAATGAAGGAAATACAAGAAATGCGGAAAAACCTGATGAACTTAAAAACAGAACTACTGGAGACACAAAAAACTACAATAACCAATCAACAGGAAATTGGAGAGTTAAAGGAGGGGGCAGCCGAGATGAAAGGCCAGATATAGGAACTGCAAAAAGAAACGGCAGAATTTCCTGGACATATGTCTAAATTTGAATTTGAAAGAATGTCTTTCTTCCTTAGGTTTCAGAACGTTCCTGAGAGAGAAGATGAAGACTTAAGAGACTTGATGAGTGGAATTTTAGCAAATTACATTAAAAAAAGCAAAGAATACCTTTGGTGGGAAATAGATTTAATTTACAGAATTAATTCAGCATATGCTAGAATAATTGAAGTCCCCAGAGAGATTCATATTAAATTTTTAAGAAGGTACACACAGGATAAGATACTGAGGGCACGACGAGAGGGCCCTTTGAAATATGAGCAAAAAGACATTGCTATATTAAAACAGATTCCAAAAAAGATTAGAGAAATGAGAAGGAAATATTCCTTCCTGTCCAAAAAGCTATATAAAAACGGAATCTGGTTTAAATGGTTAATGCCTGAAGGAATGTTGGTATTCTGGGATGGAGGTAGGATAAAAATTAAAACAACAATTAAAACTCAGCCCGCTGAGGGGAGAGAGAAAGAAGGTGCGATAGCAAAGAGGCTCAGATCTCAAAAATAATCGATTTTGAATTATTGTAATTCTTGAAACGGGTGAATGTAAAACCAAAGATTGAATGTATGAACTTTAAAAATGTGATATATATAGCTGACGAGGGCTAAGGAGCCCGAAATGGATCCATCCTGGTCTCTTAATTAATTATTATTAATCATCAAAAGACAGCAGCAATTTAATAGGTCTCTGTCTGGATGGTCTCTAGGTTGAGTCGAAGGACAGAGAAGGATGACAAGTTTGTCTCCTCCCTTAAATAGGCCTAACAGGAAGCTGTAACAAAATATCCACTTCATTCATATATATATATATATATATATATATATATATATATATATATATATATATATATATATATATATATATATATATATATATATATATATACACACACACACACACTATTTATCCAATAGGATACTGCATGAAGACCCGAATGCAACCACCATTTCTGATATGGAAGCTCTAAAATATATATCATAAACCCTATTTACCCTTTTCCCATATTATTTTTAATATGGGTTTTATTTATTATTGGGTGTTTTAGTTATAATTGGGATTTTAGCACAGGAATTGATTTAATTCGTTTTTATGTATTGCTGTATATTTATTGTTTTATTTTCCCTGTGCACCGCCCCGAGTCCCTGTGGGGAGAGGGAGCGGTTTTATAAATTCAATTAAATAAATAAATAAATAATAATTATAAATTGTAAAACCAATAAAAAATTATTTTTCAAAAAATAATAAATTATATCGAAAGAAAAAAAGCAACCATTAAAAATTCTATTTCATCCTTTTTCTTTTCAAACTACAATGTATGATCCCTTTAATAGTGTAAAATGACTCATCAGATTTTCATGCATGTTGTAGTTGCTTTTTCTCTGTATTTACTATTCTTTAATTATATCATCTTATAATTCTTAGATCATCCAATGCCTAAACACTACAGTTCCCTTGTTTTAAATTATACATGTTTATTTATTTTATAAATAAAATATATTAAAAAAAGAAATTTATCTGAGATTAAGTAACTATCCAACTGAAATGTGGAATATAAATATTTAAATAAACCAGAAAATATCCTGCATTAAATGAAATAATAACTGTTTTTTTAATTTCCTTAGAAAAGTTTATTTAAATAGAAAATAAATGTTCAGCTAAATAATCAGCCTTTCTGGCTTGTTTTAAATACACTTCTTAAACATTGGAAATACCCTTTATATCTATGTAATAATACAAACATAATGCCCTTCTAAAATATAGGGGCTACTCTCTCATAAAAGAGTAATGCACTTTATGTTAGAAACTTGAGTAGTATGCATGAATTATCAAAATTTTAATTGTGCTTGATTGGGCCAAACATTTATTCTAGCAATCTGTTTTCACAGGACAAAAGCAACAAAAAATTTTTTAGGTAGACAACAAAATGTTATCATTTTTTTTACTTCATATCTCAACTAAGGGCATGGGGAAAAAAGCAGTTGTGCTAAAAAAAAGTTAGTAAATATTAATTAAGAAAATATCTTTGATACCTTTAATTCCTACTGATGGAGCTCCTGCTGCAACAGCTGCCAAAGCATATTCAATTTGAACAAGCTTTCCAGAAGGACTGAAAAATAAATAAATAAATAAATACACACACACACACACACACACACACACACACAGGGCCCCAATTAAGGGAGGAAACATACTGTTTCGTTTTCTGCCTTTTGGCTCATCACCAGAGACCATCTAGACAGAAAGCCATGAATTCTGTTGTGTGATTTTTTAAATAAGTGTTAGTTTTATGAGCTGATTTATTTATTGATCAGCTCATAAAACTAACACACACACACACACACACACACATACATACATACATACATATGTATATATAATTCATTCATGAGACATTTGTGGAGAAAACATTTTCTAGTAAGAAAAACAATTTGTTTTAAACAAAACATACTGAGCACATTGCATAGTACATAAGAATATATACCAGAAGTTAAAACTTCAACCAAGGTATCTCAAATTACTCAAATTTTACTTTTGAGCCTACTTGGTGAATGCATCCAAAACCTGGCACTCATGATCTCTGTGGCATTGAAATTTGGCAATTTTCATAAAGCAATTTATGATCTAAAAATTATCGTAAAGCATTTTATGACACAATACAAAATGTAATAAAATATTTATTGTAATTAGCTGCTGATGTCTGACTGAGGTATACAGTTCGACTTTGGCTACACTTAAGGCAAATACATCTACGAATATCTCCCTGATGTTTAAAAATAACTTTTCCTGTATATTAGAAACTCTATTATTGTAGGCATTACCGAATCTGGTAAGGATTATGTCAGAAACAATGACCCAAAGGGTCATACGGTAGATGGCCTTGTTATTACAATAAACAGTTATAGAACTGTATCTCACAGCCATTTTATAACTCGGATTGCATATTTTAGGAAGAAAAAAAGCGACAGTACAATTTATCGTAATCCTGTTAGATTTTCTTTATTAAGTAGGAACGCTACTTAATTTGATATACCACCAAGCGCCAATAATCAATCTGCCAAAGTCAATGCGGTCTTGCATTACAGGGAAAAATAGATGATCTTACCCCTAAAGGCTGATCATATCCATTCAAAAAACCCCATAAATTCACATTCCCCCTCTTTCGTTTGTAACGTAGTTCATTATTCTATCTGCCTGCCACTTCTTTCTACAACAATGCGCAACAGCTAGCAGCAACAGTGACTCCACAAAATCAGTTCCCCTTCTATTATTCCGAAAACAGCAAGCAATCAAGCAAATAGATTTTCTCACTCCTAATACAACCCACGAAGGGCGACCTGGCCATTCAAACGATTCGCCTCAGTTTCCCCTTCAAGAAAAGAAGCTACCTGAAAGTGGTGAGAGAAAAACTGTAGCCACGTTCCGCCATTTTAACACTCGCCACCGAGCCTCACAGCCGCGTCAGGTTAACTGCGGCTGCGTGCGCTGTGAGCCTAGCGCATGCGTAGAGAAAGAAACCTTTCTGGCACGTGATTTCCGCAGTTTTATGACAAATGAAGTTCACCAAAAACGCGTGACAGTGACATGACCGATGCGGATAGTTTGACTCGGTTTCCCAGGATTCCTTGCGGTGACCACCCACCCGGATTTCGTAGAAAACCTGTGGGCGGAGCTGCGAGAGGTGCCGGGAAAGGAAGAAGCATGGCTGCTGCGTTGGTGTTCTTATCTCCTTTCTCTAAACTCCGTCGTTTTCTCCGAAGCTGTTGGGGGCAACTTGGCGGCCACGCAGGGCCATGGGGTAAGGTTTCTAAGGTGCTGTCCATCACGATAGCCCTCAAGAGCTCAGTGGGAAATTTCCACTCATTGAAGGCTCTCAATCCAAGGAGGCTTTTTAGAAAACGACATTATGAACTCTTATGCGAATTTGCTAGTCGAGTCATCTTCGGCTTTGGTGATTAGTCTACTTTCCTCTGTTTGCTTCCTTGCCTGTTGCTTTTCCTGGTCTTTTCCAAAGCGAAAGTATGATAGGGACAAAGCGCAGGGAATTACTTCTTTTGCTTTTTGTTTAGTTTTAATCTGGCTTTATACTTTTTAAAGTGAAACGGATTGTTAGTTAATAATAATAATAATAATAATAATCTTTATTGTCATTGTAAAAATTACAATGAAATTGGTTTTAACTTCACTGGTGCAAAATTATAACAGAAACAAAAAAGAGAGAAAAGATAGTTAAATGAAAGATAGCATTAAAGCTGAAAGTAGAGCACTCTTACTATAGATTCCAAAACTTTGGCCGTTTACATCCCTTATGCGTTGTTCATAGTCTTCACATGTGGAAACGAAATATTAGAGAAACAATAAAACGTTATGACAATCAGTTTGCTGTAGAAAAGGCTGCACACCGTAAGGTGTGAGTTAGTCCCACCTTAGGCAGGAAGCCAGCTGAGTGACTTGGGCAAGTCTCTCAGCCCTAAGAAGCAGGCAAAGACAAACAGTTCCTGAATTTTTGACAAGAAAACTGCAAGGAATAGTCCAGGCAGTCGCCAGGAGTCAAAAACTGACTTCAAGGCACATACAAAAAGATGAGGAACAAGAGATGATTTCTCATTTTAAAAAAAACAACCAATTGAATGATATGAGATACACACACACACATACTCTTTAGATACTGGCCCTGTGCATTTCACTGTATACATATTTATTCAGAAGTAAGTTCATTTGTTTTCAGGGCTACCTAATTCCTTTTAAGTAAAATTACTGTCGCTGTCAATAAACCTTATGTTAATATAGTGATTGTTAATTGTTCAATAAATATGTTGAAGTTCCTTGCGGATGAGCTCCAGCACCAATCCAGCTTCAGATGTTGTTGGTTTAAAATCTAAATGCTAGTCAGTTCAGAATGAATACCATTAAAAAAGGCGTTACCATTCCACATTAAATGTAAATTATTTTAAATAGACTAAGATATGACGCTATTTGAATTGATACCTTTTCTTTAAGCTCCTTCTTTAGCAATACCAACTCCAGATTCTTTATTCAATCCTGTGGAAGAGAAAACCGAGTATTTTGAAAACCCCAGCTTTTTAGATAGCATACTTTGGATGCCAGCTCCAAAGTCAAGGCGGACAATTGAAGTTAATCGTGGCAGACGAAGGAATTCTGGCCATCTTATAAAAATAAAGGTAATTTGTTAAATTTCCCTGTGCGGAAAATTGGATTTTGTTTCCCTTGCATTGCTTTTATATGTTTTGTTCTTTACTATTTCCTCTCGCTCCGAAGCCGACCGAACACTAGTGAAAATCCATATTAGGACTTACTTAGTGGCAATAAGAGTGGCCAAACGTGAGTATTGTGCCACTCTTATTGCATCCGCAGATAACCGCCCTGCCGCCCTGTTTGGGGTGACCCGCTCCCTCCTTCACCAGAGGCCGCGGGAAGCCCCTCTGCAGGGACGAGCAGAGGAATTTGGGATTTATCTGCAGGACAAAATCACTCGGATTCGGAATGAGTTACCCTCCATCGAGAGTGGTCCAGCGAGGTTGTCCGAGGTTGGTCTTGAAGCTCCATTCTGGGAGGAGTTTGACTTTGTCACTACCGAGGATATGGACAGGTTGTCAAAGAGACTTAAGGCCACCACATGTTTATTGGACCCGTGTCCCTCCTGGCTTGTACTGGCAGCCTGGGAGACGACACGAGGCTGGCTCCAGGGCATTGTCAACGCATCTTTGAGTGAGGAGTCCCTGCCTGCCGTCTTGAAAGAGGCGGTGGTAAGGCCCCTCCTCAAGAAGCTGTCCCTGGACCCAGCATTATTAGAGAACTTTCGTCCCGTCTCCAACCTTCACTTTCTAGCGAAGGTTGTTGAGAGTGTGGTGGCCCAACAGTTTCCGCGACACCTGGAGGAAGTTGATTATCTAGACCCGCGCCAGTCCGGCTTCCGACCCGGTCACAGCACCGAGACGGCATTGGTCGCGTTGGTGGATGATCTCTGGATGGCGCGGGATAGAGGACATTCCTCTATCCTAGTCCTGTTAGACCTCTCAGCGGCTTTTGATACCATCGACCATGGTATCCTATTGCACCGACTGGGAGGGTTGGGGCTGGGAGGCACCGTTCTGCGGTGGTTCTCGTCCTACCTCTCTGGTCAGTCGTAATATGTGTTGGCAGGGGGGCAGAGGTTGGCCTCGAGGCCCCTCGTATGTGGGGTACCCCAGGGGTCGGTCCTCTCGCCCCTCCTATTCAACACATATATGAAGCCGCTGGGTGAGATCATCCGTGGTTTTGGGGTGGGATACCATCTGTACGCTGATGACACTCAGTTGTACATCTCCACCCCAGACCACCCCAACGATGCCGTTGAGGTGATGTCCCGGTGTTTGGAAGCCGTACGGATCTGGATGGGTAGTAACAAACTCAAGCTCAACCCGTCCAAGACTGAGTGGCTGTGGTTTCCGGCACCCCGGTTCAGCCAGATTACTCCAACTCTGGCCATTGGGGGCGAAACACCGGCCCCCATGGAGAGGGCGCGCAATTTGGAAGTCCTCCTGGATTCCCGGCTGTCCATGGAGGACCATGTGGCGGCCGTGGCCAGGGGGGCGTTTCATCAGGTACGCCTGATGCGCCAATTGCGCCCCTTACTGGACCGGGCTGCCCTTCGCACAGTCACTCAGGCCCTCGTGACATCCCGACTGGACTACTGCAATGCTCTCTACATGGGGCTTCCCTTGAGGTGCACTCGAAAGCTACAGTTAGTGCAGAACGCAGCCGCGCGGGTGATTACGGGAGCCCCTAGATGCTCCCACATAACACCGATCCTGCGCGAGCTGCACAGGCTTCCTGTGGTCTTTCGGGTGCGCTTCAAGGTCCTGACGGCCATCTTCAAAGCGCTCCATGGCTCGGGACCTAGTTATATGCAAGATCGTCTTCTGCCCCATACATCCCTTAGACCGATACGCTCCCACAGAGACGGCCTTCTCAGGGTGCCGTCGGCCGGACAATGCCGGCTGGCGACACCCAGGGGAAGGGCCTTCTCTGTGGCGGGCCCTACCCTGTGGAACGACCTACCCCCTGAACTCCGCACCATCACCGACCTCCGCCTCTTCCGCCAGTGTTTAAAAACACACTTATTCCATCAAGCCGGCCTTGCATAGCCTCTGCTGCGACTAATTTTAGATAGTTTTAAGTGGGGGATTTTAATTGGTTTTAGCACAGGTTTCGTTATTTAATAGATTTTAAATTATATGTTTTGTATTATTTTGTATATTGTTTTAAATTCCTGTGCGCCGCCCTGGGTCCTTTTTGGAGAAGGGCGGGATATAAATTGAATAAAATAAATAAATAAATAAAATATTAATAGGAGTAAGTTACAAGCAAATTCAGAAATATAAATGAACATTTGTTTCATAATGGTTTTGCTATGAATGCCTCTCACCTTAAGACTGTTTTTCCTTTTAGAGAAACATAGATATTTGTCCTGAATGTGGCAACCTGAAAGAGAAGCATGTTCTTTGTGGCTATTGTTATGAAAAAGTTAAACAGGAAACCTATGCCATAAAAAATCAAATTAGATTATTGGAAAATGGACCACATAAGGTTCCCGCTGTAGAAAGTGTTGTGCTCTATACAGGAGAAAAACCCAGAAATGAAGATGAAGGCAAACGAATTATCGAAAGAAACAGGAAACGTCCATCTTGGTTCACACTGGACTAAACTGACATTGCAAAGGAATGGTTGATTCCCTTATACAAGTCCTACTTTGGATAATATACATCCAGAAGACTGCACTGTACTTTATACTGTAGTTGCTTAAGTATACTATTTGCAGCATTCTCTGTGAGTGTGCATTGTACTTTTTAAAGCGTCTGGGCTTTGTTTTGTCTTTTAACATTTGCCCAGAATTTAATTCTACATTTGGAATTTATATGGCATGGGGAATTGGCTGTTAACTAGTGATAACATAACCTTATAGTAACCTATGGCAGATAACTTATTCATTTGCAGAAGTAAGGTGTAAGTGCATACAAAGATATGTTGTTTGTTATTTCAACATGAATTTAAAATATGTTTGCAATTAAAGCATATTCAATTTCATATGTCCCTTATTGTTTCATTTTGTGGGCAATTTTTCGAGCTGTGGAAAATATTGTGATAAAACTCATGCAGCAAGTTTTCCAACCTAAGTAAGACTCAACATTGCTTGGTATAGGAGGATGCCTGAGCAGGGCTGGGAGGGATGATGCCTTTTTCCCTTTTCTTTTTCCTTCCCTCTTCATGCTTTTTCGTCCCCTCTTTCCTTATTTTTCCCCGTCGCTCTTTTCCCCTTTTCTTATTTTTCTTTGTCTTTCCTCTTTCTCCTTTCCTGTCCCTTCTTGGATGCTCAAATGTAAAAGGGAAAACATTTCTCGATCCCTCCTTTTTGCTAGTAGTTTGTGGCCACTTTGAGAACAAACCGGGTTAGGTTTATCCCATGCTTGCATTTTGTGTGGGTATCCATAGACAACAATACAGCAAAATTGTCAAAGTGGTAGCTGTGCTAGTTGACCAGAGCTCTGTTTTTTACGTGCAACAGCTTTAGCATCTAGGAACAGAGGTAAGTTAGTTCCTTTTCTATAAATACACAATCCTTAAAAGAGCTCTCCTGTAGAGAACCTGCCGTGGTCCAATTCAGACTGGAAATATAATAGCAAAGGAAAATATTTTTCCCCACTCTGCTTTGTCCTCTTTCCCTGCTGGAAATGGCTGTTTGCAACACACAAGTATACTTTCCTAAGAGCTCGCAATTCAAGAATACCAATGTACATTCATTTGCTAATGCTAATCTATTGCACCTTTCGTTAAGTACACATGAGGTATCTCAAGGTGGGGAAGGCCATAGAACAGGTCCTCAAGGCCTCAATCCACTAAGATACCTCATGCTTTTCCCTCCCTCCCTGTCCCACTGGACTCACAAAGATTGCAAAGATCTGTCTCATCTCTGCCGTTGTTTCTTTGCCTTTGAGGGAGAGAGAAGAGAGTTGTTTCGGAAATGCTTTTTGGCCCAAGAATGGACGCTCTTGGGTGTCATAATATTGGGCAGGTTCAGGCACCCATCCTATTCAGACCCATTTCTCAATGAGCATGCGTTTTTTAAAAATAATCCCACAGAATTTATCTGCATTAAAATGAGGTGTCTGTGTGCAAATGAGCACATGGAAATGGAGTGATCTTTAAGGGCAATCCCGCTGCTTCACCTCCGCTTTCTTCAGCTTGGATGGAGCCGGGCACCGGACACGAGAGCAGTGCACCTCAGCCACGGATGTTGGTCCCTGCAGCCTGCCTTGCATCAGACCTCACTGGGGCCAGTGAGCATCCACCCAGCTGCCTTGACCCTGCCCCCTGGGCGTGCACATAGGGGACTGAGCAGGCAGAGGCTGGCATCCCTAGTGATAGGGAGATGTGCAGAAAGCAGTCAGCCTGTGGGAGAGGACAATTGCCAGGGACGCGAGGCTACACACACACACCTCCAGTCCACGCACCCAGTGGGTGGGAGGGCAGCCCCATGGATCTAAGGCTGACCGCTTTCCAGCCTGGATGGCCACCACCAGGTTGCAGATCAGTGCCCAGTTGGCCTGCGGTGAGCCGAGGCGCTACAAGCCCATCTTTCGCTGTTTCCAGGGCAGCACTGTGGGCCAGATCTAACAGTTTGATATCCCTGATGTCAAACTGTCAAAGTTTGACATCCCTGATCTAGACTGATCACTGAGCAAGGGGATCCCCAACTCAGAGTGATGTCTAGCTGACTATTCCAGATTGTCACAGTTCTGACTCAGAACGATGGTCACATACTAGATTTAATATTCTTATTGAAGCAATGTTGACATAATGATGATTTGACCTTTCATAGTCAAATAACACCCTGATAGCTCCAAGACTCTTTTATACCAACCCCCTCCAGGGAGGTTGGGAGAGGGGAGCCATTAACATGGTCATCCCTGGTGCCCCACTGAGCCAAATGGGTTCCAGGAGAATCTGCGTGATATGAAGGATTTATTACATAGTCCTGCCAAAATCTTAGGATTGTGCCTTTGTAACTTCTCGCAACCCTTCATTCCCAATGATTTCACAGAAAAATTGAGAGTTCTGAAATGGATAGAGATGTCCAGGGTGCCATTTAAGGAAAACAAATATGACTCTGACTGGACACATCTTGGAACTGCTATTAAGGCCTATCCTATGACTAAAATGATGAAGGAATATGATTTTTCTGCTCTTATTGCATGCACATGATGTCACCCACCGACTGTGATGTCTCCTGTGGATAATGATGAGTCCACCTCTTCCTTAGAGACTTCGAGGGAGCATGTTCCTGGCACTGACCTGAACCACCAGCAGAATAGGCCTCACCTGGGGAGAGCTTGCAGGTTAGTGAGGAAGAGGGAGAGGAGCTGCCTGACAGAGTGAATGCCAGAGTATGGATGGCAGAGAGGCAGAAGTCTGCCAGATTGCTTGGGAAAAGTCCCTGCCCATCTTGATGGACTGTACAGGGAGCTATTTAGCATGGCAGGCAGACAGAGGCAATGTGTGTGGGTCGTGGCAAGGTGTTTGTTTGTGAGACACTAATAGATTTAGTTTAAGTTACCGGGAACTCTTTACGTTTTGGACCCTGTTTGAGCTGCTGGTTATCTGTTTGATGGAATAATTGGCCATTGCCTGGAAGTTTAGTCTGGAGCTTGTTCGTGGCTGGCTTCACTTGTACATGAACCTCTGAACTCCTGTCCTCTGCTGTTCCTGTGAATTCTACTTGTAAACCCTTAAACTCTGATCATTGGAATGGCTGACAAATCTAATGTATTTTTCATTTGTCCTTGCTGTACTTTCCCCTCCCCTACTCACCCACCAGCCCTGGATCATATTGTTTTGAAAAACATCCTGAAAAGCTGTTTTTAATGTGTTTTAAAGTGTTTCTTTTATTATTATTATTATTTATTAGATTTTTATACCACCCTTCTCCCTTTCGGGACTCAGGGCGGTGTACAGGCAACGATAAAAATCAGTAGTATAAAACATAAAATACGTTAAAAATATATTAAATGATTAGCCTGTCCTAAAACCCTACTAAAACCCTACTTACTAAAACCCCTACTAAAAACAATTAAAACTACGCCAGGCCGGCCACACGAAATAAATAGGTCTTCAAGGCCCGATGGAAAAGGCGCAGGTCCGTGGTCGTCTGTAGGTCAGGGGGTAGGTCATTCCAGAGGGCAGGAGCTTCCAGAGAAGGCTCTCCCCTTTGGGGTCGCCAGCTGACATTACCTGGCCGACGGCACCCTGAGGAGGCCCTCTCTGTGGGATCGAACTGGTCTGTGGGAGGTGTTTGGTAGCAGGAGTCGGTCTTGCAAGTAACCAGGTCCCTTGCCATGGAGCGCTTTAAAGGTGGTTACTAATACCTTGAAGCGCACCCGGAAAGCCACAGGCAGCCAGTGCAGCTCGTGTAGGAGAGGTGTCACGTGGGAGCATCTAGACGCTCCCAGAATCCCCCGAGCGGCCGCATTTTGAACTAACTGGAGCCTCTGGGTGCACCTCAAGGGGAGCCCCATGTAGAGAGCGTTGCAGTAGTCCAGACAGGAGGTGACGAGGGCTTGAGTGACTGTGCGTAAAGCGTCATGATCCAGAAAGGGATGCAACTGGCGTATCTGGCGAACCTGATAAAAAAAAACCCTGGCCACGGCCGTCATATGGTCTTCTAGAGACAGCCGAGAATCCAGGAGGATTTAACTTCTAACAGCATACTCATGCAATATATTAACTTCTCATGCAATATTCATGCAATATATTAACTTCTAACAGCATACTCATGCAATATAATGAGACACTACCTCTCATACTGACTTGCGATGCATTCAGGATAGGAGCCATCCTCAGACACCATCTTCCAAACAGCACAGAGGCATCAATTGCGTTTTATTCAAAAACATTGTCAAAATCCAAACATAATTACAGTCAACTAGATAAAAAAGCATTGGCAGCAGTGGCAGGAATTTTCCATGAGTACAGATATAGCAGTGAATTTGATTTAATTACAGACCATAAACTGCTTTTAGGCATCATCACAGGGTACTGACCAACCCCAAACTATTCCCCCCACACACACAATGACAAGATGGACAGTGTTCCTGGCCATGTACAAGTACCATCTCATCCATCAGCCAGGAAAATCCATTGCAAATGCAGTATATGCCCACTACCAGAACTCATTGAAGATCTGGCCCCAGTCATGTCTGTCCTATTAATAGAGGACTTAGAAACCAGCCCACTTACAGCCGCAGAGATCGCGAGACTCAATCAAAGACAGCATTCTGGCACAAATTTTAAATTGTCACCCCCACCGAAGACCCGCCTACCTACGGGACTACGTAGCCTAAGATTGGTTAAAAGTCCTAGGAGGGAGGGAGTGTTGAATATTAGAAATGGATTGGCAATAGGAGCCTGAAGACTAGCTACCCTTGTGTATGGCAGTTGACCTTGTCATTTTTAACACTTTCATTTAAACCCAAACAGGTCTTGCTTTTTTCTTTTCTTCCTGTACCTATGTCCAAACAAATTTGTTTTCTACATGTTCTTCTCCCCCTCTCCTATTGGAGCTACCTTTTACACCTTCTCTTTCATGTCCTCCAACTCCAACCTGGTTTTCTCTATATAATATCTTCTGCCAAAAGATACAGATTTGTGCACGTGGCATGTTTAGAAATCAATACATTTTATAAATGAGGTGCCTACCTTTACAGCAGTGCTTCTCAATTATTTTCTGTCATGCCCCCCCTAGGAAGAAGAAAACATTTCGCGCCCCCCCGCGCGACTGTAAATAGTATCATTTGTCTATAAAATTGTTATAAGTACACCTCTGCATAACACTGTGTCCTTATTAACGTATAAGAGAATAAAAAAAGAAAGAAATGTGGATCAATTTACAACAAAGAATAGCTTTATTAACTGTAGCAGAAAAGATTTAAAGTACATTAGAAATTTAAAATTTTTTTTAACGCGCCCCCCTTTACGGAGCCTCGCGCCACCCCTGGGGGGCCCGCCCCACTATTTGAGAAGCACTGCTTTACAGGAACTAGTTCTAAATGATAGTAATTTATTATAATAATACAATTTCCCATTTTTAGAGCATGGCTTCCGGCAGGTATTCACATGAACATGTTTATTGGAGGGAAATCTCAGGAGTGATTCAGCTGAATTTATCAATCTTACAAGATAAGATTGTTCATGATGGTTTGCGCTTGCGCAAAGATGGCGGGCTAGCTCTGGAGCTCCGTGTGGGTTGCGGAGGCCGTTAGCCTTTTAAGTGCTCCCTGCCCTCTTTTTACGATCTGGAGGGTTTGGGATTGATGAGGAGCCCACCCTGGCATCTCAGGGTGAGGTTCGCAATGTCGGGGGGTGAGCCAGGAGCGGATACGGCGCTGGCGACAGGACGCTCGGACGGTGAGAGTGCCGGAGCCTGTCGGAACGGAGGCCGGCGCGGAGGCCGGCGCCCCAGGCGTTTTAACAGGGGCGAAGAGGCCGGCTGCGCCTAGGAGCTCCTGATGTTGCCGGTGGCGTGCCGTGGGGGTGAGATGGCGGTGAGAGTGCCGGGTGGCCAGCGGTGACGGCGACAGAGGCGTGGAGAGAAGATGGTGGTGGCGAGGACGTTGGAAGGTTGGAAAGGGAGTGGAGAGAGGCGAAGGGAATGGCGAAGGACGAGGTGGCCGCTGGAATCCGGGCCGACGGCGGTAGGAGCGCCGGGAGGCGGAAGGTGAAGGCGGCGACGTAGGAGAGATGGTGATGATGGCTGGAAAGAAGGTGGCGGCTGTGGGAGAGCCGTGTGGTTGGAGAGAAAGGTGGTGGGATTGAGGCGGCCACTGTGAGTCCCTTTGCGTGAAGTGGGGCCTAGGGAGGCAGTTGGGCTTGCTGGTTGTATACCTGGCTCCCCGCTATGTAGCAGCAGCCCTGCCCGAGCTCCTGGAGGTGATCGCTACGGTGGCAGTGGAGACCCCCAGACTTGTAGTCATGGGGGACTTTAATCTGCCATCGTTGGGCGAATCATCCGAGACAGCTCGGGAGTTCATGGCTTCCATGACGGCCATGGACCTCACCCAACTAATTCAGGGCCCCACTCACAAGGGTGGACATACGCCGGACCTCATCTTCGTCTCAGGCCAATGGAAGAGTGATCTGGGTATAGGGGATATAGTCATCACGCCCTTGTCATGGTCAGATCACTCACTTCTCCAGCTTGACTTTCTGACCGCTGCTCCCCTCCGCGGCGAGGCGGAACCGGAGTCACCAATCTGGTTCCGCCCCAGGCGCCTGATGGACCCAGATGGGTTCCAGACGGCGCTTGGGCCATTTCCTGTACCCTTGACCCGTGCCCCGATGGAGGACCTCACGGCCGCATGGAATAGTGCGGCCGTGGGAGCCTTGGATCGGGTCGCGCCCTTGCGGCCTCTCTTGCGGCGGCGAACCACCCTGGCTCCTTGGTTTACCGAGGAGCTGCGGGTGATGAAACGCCGCAAGAGATGCCTAGAGAGAAGATGGAGGTATACCCGATCTGAATCTGACCGGACACAGGTAAGAGCCCATTTACGGACTTACATTGTGGCGCTGAGAGTGGCTAAATGCCATCATTGTGCTACTCTCATAGTATCCGCAGAAAACCGCCCTGCCGCCCTGTTTAGGGTGACCCGCTCCCTACTTCAAAAGAGGGTGCGGGAAGCCCCGCTACAGGGTAGAGCAGAGGAATTTGTGATTTTTCTGCAGGAGAAAACCGCTCAGATACAGAACGAGCTAGCCCCCATTGATGGCCCAGTGGGATGCCACGAGGCAGATCTTGTTTGGGAGGAGTTTGACTCCATTACTTCCAAAGATATGGACAGGTTACGTGGGCGACTGCGAGCCACCACATGTTCATTGGACCCGTGTCCCTCCTGGCTTGTACTGGCATCCTGGGAGGTGACACGAGGCTGGCTCCAAGAGGTTGTCAACGCATCCTTAAGTGAGGGTTCCTTGCCTGCTTCCCTAAAAGAAGCGATGGTGAGGCCCCTCCTTAAGAAGCCCTCTTTGGATCCAGCTCTTTTAACCAACTATCATCCAGTCTCCAACCTTCCCTTTCTGGCGAAGGTTGTCGAGAGTGTGGTGGCACAACAGTTTCCCCGTCACCTGGAGGAAGTTGACTATCTAGATCCGCGCCAGTCCGGCTTTCGGCCCGGGCATAGCACCGAGACGGCATTGGTCGCGTTGGTTGATGATCTCTGGAGGGCCAGAGATGGGGGTTGTTCCTCCATCCTGGTCCTATTAGACCTCTTGGCGACTTTCGATACCATCGACCATGGTATCCTATTGCATCGGCTGGGGGGGTTGGGGGTGGGAGGCACCGTTCTACGGTGGTTCTCCTCCTACCTCTCTGGCCAATCGCAATTTGTGTTGGCAGGGGGGCAGAGGTCGACCTCGAGACCCCTCACATGTGGGGTGCCTCAGGGGTCGGTCCTCTTGCCCCTCCTGTTTAACACATATATGAAGCCGCTGGGTGAGATCATCCGTGGTTTTGGGGTAGAGTACCATCTATACGCTGATGACACTCAGTTGTATATATCTACCCCAAACCACCCCAACGATGCCGTAGCGGTGATGTGCCAGTGCCTGGAAGCCGTGCGGATCTGGATGGGAAGTAACGGACTCAGGCTCAACCCGACCAAGACCGAGTGGCTGTGGTTTCCGGCTGCCTGATTCAACCAGCTCACTCCATCGCTGGCCATTGGGGGCAAACATCTTGCCCCTGTGGATGGGGCGCGCAATTTGGGTGTCCTCCTGGATGCCCGGCTGTCCATGGAAGATCAGGTGACAGCCGTGGCCAGGAGGGCGTTTTACCAGGTTCGCCTGGTTCGCCAATTGCGCCCCCTATTGGATCGGGACGCCCTTCGCACAGTCACTCACGCGCTCGTGACATCCCGACTGGACTATTGTAACTCTCTCTACATGGGGCTTCCCTTGAGGTGCACCCGGAGACTTCAGCTAGTCCAGAACGCAGCTGCGCGAGCAATTATGGGAACCGTCAGGTCTACCCATGTAACACCGCTCTTGCGCGAGCTGCACTGGCTACCTGTTGTCTTCTGGGTGCGCTTCAAGGTGTTAATTATCATCTTTAAAGCGCTCCATGGCTCGGGACCTAGCTACCTGCGGGATCGGATCCTGCCTCATACATCCTCACGGCCGATTCGCTCCCACAGAGAGGGACTTCTCCGGGTGCCGTCCACTAGACTTTGTCAGCGGGCGACGCCCAGGAGAAGGGCTCTCTCTGTGGCGGGCCCGGCCCTCTGGAACGACCTTCCCCCCGATATTAGGACGACCACGGACCTCTGCTCCTTCCGTCTTAAATTAAAAACTCATCTTTTCTGTCTGGCCGGCCTGGGATAGTCTCTCTGTCTCTGGGGTTTTATTGGGTAGTTTTTAGTATAGTTTAGTTTTAATGGGGAATTTTAGCGCAGGTTAGGTTTAATTTGTTTTTAAGAAATGTCTGTATATTTTTATTGTTTTTATTCTATCTGTGCACCGCCCCGAGTCCCTATGGGGAGAGGGAGCGGTTTACAAATATTAAATTATTATTATTATTATTATTATTATTAAGAAAATTAGGTATTACACAACATTTATTTCTGTGGTTTTAATTTTTCCAACTACCCTTTTCCTTTTTGGAGAACCATATTCAAGGTAGTTTTCATTTCAGGTCAGTAGTATGCTTTCAGATAATATGGTGGAAGATCAAACCCAGAAAAAATGAAGAAGGAAGACAGAAGATGGAGACAGAGTTGACAATATTGCTTTTCTTTTTCAAAATGCTACTAATCTAAGTTAAAATCTACAATTTTACTCCAGTTGACATTCTACAGGTGTTTTGATAGAACAGAATACTCTCATCCTGATTATGGGAAGCATTTATACTTTTTGTAACTGTATTATGAATATTGCATAGAGAATCCTACATTAACTGATCCAGTTTCCACAAAGGTACTGAATTACATCCTCCAAAATCCTTTAAACTACACAAACATAGGAATACTTGTTTCAAATTGTAAACATACAAACACGAAGTAACCCAATGCAAACATAATTATAACACTCACTTGTTCAAACCAAGACACTCAACCCATATCTCTTGCTATAGAATAGAACAGAACAGAACAGAATTCTTTATTG
Source organism: Rhabdophis nuchalis (assembly GCA_039707465.1). Lineage (NCBI taxonomy): Eukaryota > Metazoa > Chordata > Lepidosauria > Squamata > Natricidae > Rhabdophis > Rhabdophis nuchalis. The sequence goes on from CM077647.1 coordinate 99,178,027, forward strand.
GCCAAGTGTGATTGGACACACAAGGAATTTGTCTCTGGTGCATATGCTCTCAGTGTACTTAAAAAGACAAGATACATTCATCAAGAATCATAAGGTACAACACTTAATGATAGTCATAGGGTACAAATAAGGAATCAGGAAACAATATCAATATAAATCGTAAGGATACAAGCAACAAAGTTACAGTCCTGTAGTCATAAGTGGGAGGAGATGGGTGATAGAAATGATTACTAATAGTAATAGTAATGTAACCTTAGTGCAGTGCTTCTCAATTATTTTCTGTCAGGCCCCCCCTAGGAAGAAGAAAACATTTCGCGCCCCCCGCGCGACTGTAAATAGTATCATTTGTCTATAAAATTGTTAGTACATCTCTGCATAACACTGTATCCTTATTAACGTATAAGAGAATAAAAAAAAAAAGAAATGTGGATCAATTTACAACAAAGAATAGCTTTATTAACTGTAGCAGAAAAGATTTAAAGTGCATTAAATCCTTAATTAAACTATAAACATTTTTTGATTGGACATGTCAAACCATATGATACTGTCTGGATTAATGGCTACAATGAGCACGTTTTGCAATGCATAGCTTTTCGAAGCGGGGTTTGAAGCAGGACATAGCAACTCTCAGCTCCTTCTCAATGTGTAGCCGAGACCTGTATTTGCTTTTCAGAGCAGCAACAGCAGAGAAGCCAGTCTCACACAAGTAAGAAGTTGCAAATGGAAGAAGAATGTGCACAGCTCTTTGTCCTAAGAGTGGATATTGCTTCTCCGCACTCAGCCAGAATTCACTCAGTGTCTGGGATGTGAAACTTAGTCTCAATATGGAGTCAGATGTGATTTCTATGAACTGCTCCTCCTCTGCAAGACTGAAACCAGTAGGAGCTGGTGCATTAAAAGGATCTCTCACCCAGTCATACTGGGAACTGTTTTCAGGGAAGTACTTTGTAAAGAATCCTATCAGTGATGAAATATGCTGCTTAAAATATGGAATCACTGAGGTGGCATCATAGTAGTGTCAACAAATTCCTGCAAGTTCTCAAATGACACGGTACTTCCTTCATCAAGTCGCCTGCCCCACATTGCAAGCTTTCGAGTGAAAGCGTTGATCTTGTCTGTGGCCTGAGGGAGGTGTTGATTTTTCCCTTGAAGCTGTAGATTTAGTTCATTGAGCTTTCCAAATATGTCACTCAGGTAAGCAAGTTTCATCAGAAAGTTCACATCACTAAACTTTCTTGCAACGTCATACTTGCGCTCCTGCTCCAAAAACATTCTTATCTCCTCTCTGAGCTCAAAAACTCGGGACTTGCTTCACTGTGAAACAGCACAGCTTGATGTTCAGCTCCCATCTCCTCACAGATAGCAGAGAAAACTCTTGTTTTTAGTGGTCTGGTCTTTATTAAATTGACTACTCCTATAATGTCAGTCATAACCTCATTTAATTCAGAGGAAAGGTGCCTTGATGCCAGTGCTTCTCTATGTAAAATACAGTGTGTCCACTCAGCATTAGGTGAGGCCTTCTTGATGAGTGTCCGAAGTCCTTTTCTCATCCCTGCCATGGTCTGTGCACCATCACTGCAAACACCCATGCAATTCTCCCACTTTAGCCCATTCTCAGTCAGGAAGCAGTCTAGCATTTTGAATAGCTCTTCAGCCGTGGCTCTGGCTCTGACATATTTACAAAAAAGTAGATCCTCACACAGGGAATTTGCCATTTCAAAACGTACATAAGCGAACAAACAGTCTTTGTTGCTGTCAATTGCTTCATCAAATTGTAAGGCAAAACATTTATCCTTGAGTTTATCTACCAGCTGTTCTTTAAGATCGTCAGCAATGTCATTTATACGTCTAGCAACGGTGTCATTTGACAGAGGGATAGTTTTTATTTTTGCTGCACTTGCGTCATTCAGCATGATAGAGACCATGTCTAATGCTGCAGGCAGTATCAGCTCTTCTGCTATGGTGTGGGGTTTTTTGCACTGAGCAATTTGGTACTCCACCTTATATGATGCCAACAATGCTCGCTGGTTTACTGAAGTAGCAGTCAGAAAGCGGGATGATTGTTTGCAATATTCGACACGTTTTCGCTGAAAAAACGCAAGCGGCTTATTAGCGTGATTGGGGTGTAATGTCGTTAAGTGACGCCTTAATTTATTTGGCTTCATGCTGTCCGCTGCCAACATTTGTAGACATAGTAAGCACATCGGTCTTTCCTCGCCTCCCACCGTAGTCGCAGTGAAGCCGAGCGCTACATACGCCTCGTCATATTTCCTCGTCTTAGCCTTCGGAAGACTTTCTTTTATCTCCTCCTCCCCTTCTCTCTCTGCCTGTCTTCTCATCCCTTCAGACCTTTTTTACTGTAAAAGCATTTTATTAAAATAAATTTGATAAAAATAAAAAAATCCGGTTTAAATAAAAAAAATCCGATGTAATTTTTTTAAAAATCAGATTTTTAATTGTTTTTTTTAAAATCAGATTTTTAATTGTTTTTTTTAGTGATATTAAACTCCAAGATCTGGCTATGCCTACCATAACACACATCTAGATTCTAAAATAAACACTCACCAATGCTTCCATCACAAAGGAAATTACTCCATTTTAGACCTGGAACATCACAGAGTATCAATCCCAAAATTAATCCCTGATTTCTAAAATGGGGTTGGGAAACCCTCCAATCTGAAATGCCGAAGAGCTGATGCCTAGCAATGTAAATGTAAAATTGTTTTTTTTATTTTATTTTTTTATTGAAAAAGTTTTATTCACACAGATTTTCCCCCTTTTTACCCCCCCGACATATAATATAAATCGCATACAAATACTATACCCCCCCTCACCCCATCTTAAAATAAGTTTCTCATTCAGATATTATACCCCCTCGCCTCCCAGCAGACACAATATAAGTTTCTCTTAGTATATCAATATCCCATTAACACCATCTTCTAAGTTAATTAAAGATATAAAAAACATAATATAAATTTCTCTTTAAAAAAAAACTATCCCATTATTCCCCTCTCTAAATTAATCATACATATATATTTACCCCACCCTCCACCCTAACCCTCCCCCACCTCCCATTCAAACCCACCCCCTGACTTCCGCTATACACCACTCTAATAATTCCAAGCATCCCAAATATTATTTACTCTATTCACCTATCAATCTAAGCATTCTTACCTAAAAGCTACATAGTACTTCCTAATCTGATATTTATTCTGTATATAATCAATCCATTAGAAACCTTATAACAAACTCAACATAAACACCCACACCTTTAACCTTATAGTTAAACATTAAAATACATAGAAAATAATTCTTAAGATCTAAATACCGTGTCATATAACCTAACACTTATAAAACTTAATCCATATATCCTAGCTCAAATTTACATCCTTCCTGATTCAAAAGGTTTACTATTTTTCCCCTCTCCATTTGCTTAATTGCCCACTTAACAAAAAATATAAAGATTAGTCTAATATTTGAAAAAAGCAAAGTTACTTCTCTCTTCACAAAGGAAACAGAAGTGGTATATAGGATACAGTAAATTGCAAGAAAATTTCTACTTCATTACATAGATGATGATAATTTCTTGGAATGTAGATACCATCTATAAAATATAATATAAACTTCTTCCAACAGATATTCCAAACCAAAAACGCAATATCGTAACAACCAGATCAACTGCAAATGCTCTGGTGCTATATCCCTTTTGCCTTATAACTATGCCATTTAAGAGATTCAAATCCAAAATTATATTCAACAAGACTTCTAGGATTAAAATATATTGCGCGTGCGCAAAGAGATTGCGCGTGCGCAAAGAGATGGTGGTCTGCCTCTGAGCTCCGCGCGGGCCGCGGGGGCTCTTTGGAAAATAGGGATGCCGCCCGACCCTCTTTACCAGCTTTGAGGGTCGGGCCCAGGAAGTGACCACCCTGGCTTACCATCGAGGCCATGGACGGCCTCCCAGGGTGAGTTGACGGCCGAGAACGGGGTTTTTGCTGACCGGAAGGTGCCGGTCAGCTGGAGACGCCGGGCGTCAGGCCGATGTCGGGCCGATGCCGGGCTTGTAGAGCCCGCCGGGGGAGAAAGCGGGGGAGAAAGCGGAGTGTTGGAGGTCGGGCAGAAGGTCTGCTGGATGCGGAGATCGGGCAGGAGGCTGGGCAGGAGGCTTGCCAGAAGGTCTGCCGAGGCGTGCCGATGTCGAAGGCCGAAGGACGTGAGAGGCCGGGCTGCCAGAGGCCGGGATGCCAGGCTGGACAGAAGGCAAGCTGGGACTGCCGAGTGCGGAGGGCCATGGGGGGCCAGGACGCGGAAGGCCGGGATGCCAGCCTGGGAGGGACAACTGGCGAGGACGATCTAGGCCCGATAACAGCAGGGCCGTAGCCGAGATGACCCAATCTGGACTCCTTTATTTGGCCGACTCCATTAGTGTACCGGTGAGTGGGAAAATCGGAGGTCTAGCAGCCGGGAGCCGGGAGGCCGCATAACAGCTGGGCCGAGGCCTAAGAAGATCCAGGCTGAGGCCCTGTTCCCTACTGACTCTGCCCTGTTTAAACCAACTTAAACCAGGACCCACAAGGGGGGCCGGGAGATCCTGCAAGGGGCCCAACCATGTACCATCTTTGGCTGAGGCCTGAGGCTCTGGAAGAGTGGGACTGGGCTGGACTTGCTAAGGCCACGCCTGTGATAGTGCACTTATGTGATCATGTGCACTTTATGCGATTATTTATTGACCATCATACCCAGGATTTTAACTTCTCTATACCGTATTATTGACTTACTGGAATTAACTAATTTTAACACCTATTTAATATTTATTGAATATATATTTTAACATCTGTAATATTTATTTAATATTTATTCTGACCATCCATGCATCTCTGTACCCAATTGATTCCCTGCTGTTGATGTGACCCGTAATATATTCAAGGGCAGACCTAATCCTACTGCGGGAGTCCCCCCTCTCGCAGGTATGGCCCGCTGTGTTATCAAGGGGACACTTCGATGAGGGACTAATAAGTCAGGAGAAGTGGCGAAAGCGCAGGTGTAGGGGTTTTTTAGTTAAAAAATTGTTGTCTATTTTAGGGGGTACCAGGGAGGGGGGAGGGTATAGACAGGTTGAGACTAGCCAGAAGGGAACGGGCCGAGCCAGCAGACGACGGAGGGAGGCGGATGGTCCCGCCAAGAGGGGGGATACAGGGGTCGTTTCCATGGAGGGCCTACCCATTGAGAGGGTGGCAGGGAGAGGCAGATCCGATGGGAGACAAGTACTACCCTCCCGGTTGGGGGCACGAGGCCGATGGTTACAAACGGTCAAGTGCCACAACCCCTGCAGGCTAGGTGGTCAGGGAGTACAGAGCCAGGGTCTACGGCTGATGTTCTGCAATGCCAGGTCCGTGGTCAACAAAGCCCCCCTCATCCATGACCTTGTGTCAGAGGGGGAGCCGGACCTGGTAGGAATTGTGGAGACCTGGTTGGGCCACGAGGGAGGACTCCCCCTCGTTGAAATGTGCCCACCAGGTTACCGCGCTTTTCATCAGCCTCGGGCCCTAGGCAGGGGTGGTGGGGTAGCGGTTATCATTAGGGAAGGTCTGGAGCCGAGAGAGACCATTGTGCCACAGACCACCGGTTGTGAGTCCCTCTGTGTGAAGTGGGGCCTAGGGAGGCAGTTGGGCTTGCTAGTTGTATACCTGGCTCCCCGCTATGTAACAGCAGCCCTGCCCGAGCTCCTCGAGGTGATCGCTACGATGGCAGTTGAGACCCCCAGACATTTAGTCATGGGGGACTTTAATCTGCCATCGGTGGGCGAATCATCCGGGGTAGCTCGGGAGTTCATGGCTTCCATGACGGCCATGGACCTGACCCAAGTAATTCAAGGCCCCACTCACAAGGGTGGACATACACCGGATCTCATCTTTGTCTCAGGCCAATGGAAGAGTGATCTGGGTATAGGGGATATAGTCATCACGCCCTTGTCATGGACAGACCACTCACTTCTCCGGCTCGACTTTCCAACCGCTGCCCCTCACCGCGGGGAGGCGGAACCTGAGTCACCAATTTGGTTCCGCCCCAGGCGCCTGATGGACCCTGATGGGTTCCAGACGGCGCTTGGGCCACTTCCTGTACCCCTGACCCGCGCCCCGATGGAGGACCTCGTGGCCGCATGGAATACTGCGACCACGGGAGCCTTGGATCGGGTCGCGCCCTTGCGGCCTCTCTTGTGGCGGCGAGCCACCCTGGCTCCTTGGTTCACCGAGGAGCTAAGGGTGATGAAACGCCACAAGAGATGCCTAGAGAGAAGATGGAGGTCTTCCCGTTCTGAATCCGACCGGACACAGGTAAGAGCCCATTTACGGACTTACATTGTGGCGCTGAGAGAGGCCAAACGCCATCATTGTGCCACCCTCATAGCATCCGCAGAAAACCGCCCTGCCGCCCTGTTTAGGGTGACCCGCTCCCTCCTCCAACAGAGGGTGCGGGAAGCCCCGCTACAGGGTAGAGCAGAGGAATTTGTGACTTTTCTGCAGGAGAAAATCGCTCAGATACAGAACGAGTTAGCCCCCATTGATGGCCCAGTGGGATGCCACGAGACAGATCTTGTTTGGGAGGAGTTTGACTCCGTTGCTTCCGAGGATATGGACAGGTTACGTGGGCGACTGCGAGCCACCACATGTTTATTGGACCCGTGTCCCTCCTGGCTTGTACTGGCATCCTGGGAGGTGACACGAGGCTGGCTCCAAGAGGTTGTCAACGCATCCTTAAGTGAGGGTTCCTTGCCTGCTTCCCTAAAAGAGGCTATGGTGAGGCCCCTCCTTAAGAAGCCCTCTTTGGATCCAGCTCTTTTAACCAACTATCATCCAGTCTCCAACCTTCCCTTCTTGGCGAAGGTTGTTGAGAGTGTGGTGGCACAACAGTTTCCCCGTCACCTGGAGGAAGTTGATTATCTAGACCCGCGCCAGTCCGGCTTTCGGCCCGGGCATAGCACCGAGACGGCATTGGTCGCGTTGGTCGATGATCTCTGGAGGGCCAGAGATGGGGGTTGTTCCTCCATCCTGGTCCTATTAGACCTCTCGGCGGCTTTCGATACCATCGACCATGGTATCCTATTGCATCGGCTGGGGGGGTTGGGGGTGGGAGGCACCGTTTTACGGTGGTTCTCCTCCTACCTCTCTGGCCGATCGCAATTTGTGTTGACAGGAGAGCAGAGGTCGACCCCGAGACCCCTCACATGTGGGGTGCCTCAGGGGTCGGTCCTCTCACCTCTCCTGTTTAACACATATATGAAGCCGCTGGGTGAGATCATCCGTGGTTTTGGGGTAGAGTACCATCTCTACGCTGATGATACTCAGCTGTATATATCTACCCCAAACCACCCCAACGATGCCGTAGCGGTGATGTGCCAGTGCCTGGAAGCTGTACGGATCTGGATGGGAAGAAACGGACTCAAGCTCAACCCGACCAAGACCGAGTGGCTGTGGTTTCCGGCTGCCCGATTCAACCAGTTGACTCCATCGCTGGCCATTGGGGGCAAACATCTTGCCCCAGTGGATGGGGCGCGCAACTTGGGTGTCCTCCTGGATGCCCGGCTGTCCATGGAAGATCAAGTGACAGCCGTGGCCAGGAGGGCGTTTTACCAGGTTCGCCTGGTTCGCCAGTTGCGCCCCCTATTGGATCGGGACGCCCTTCGCACAGTCACCCATGCTCTCGTGACATCCCGACTGGACTATTGTAACTCTCTCTACATGGGGCTCCCCTTGAGGTGCACCCGAAGACTTCAGCTGGTCCAGAATGCAGCCGCGCGAGCAATAATGGGTACCGCAAGGTATACCCATGTAACACCGCTCTTGCGCGAGCTGCACTGGCTACCTGTCGTCTTTCGGGTGCGCTTCAAGGTGTTAGTTCTCATCTTTAAAGCGCTCCATGGCTCGGGACCTAGCTATCTGCGGGATCGGATTCTGCCCCATACATTCTCCCGGCCGATTCGCTCCCACAGAGAGGGACTGCTCCGGGTGCCGTCCACTAGACTTTGTCAGCGGGCGACGCCCAGGGGAAGGGCCTTCTCTGTGGCGGGCCCAGCCCTCTGGAACGACCTTCCCCCCGACATTAGAACAACTACGGACCTCCGCTCCTTCCGTCAGAAATTAAAAACTCACTTTTTCTGCTTGGCCGGCCTAGGTTAGTCTCTACCTCAGGGGTTAGGAAATGTTAATTTTAAAATGGGGATTTTAGTGCAGGGACAGTTGATTTAATTTGTTTTTATTGTATTTATTTATGTATATATTTTATGTTGTTTTAATTTTCCCTGTGCACCGCTCCGAGTCCCCCTGGGGAGAGGACGCGGTATAGAAAAATAAAATCTATCTATCTATCTATCTATAACATTAGAGATAATAAACCTTATCCAAATCCCATGTTTCATTCCCCCCCCCTCAAGTCTTGGTTAGAGAATTCTGGTTCATTCACTCATAGGCCTTTTCCACTTCCAAAAAAAACCCCCAGCATTGCAGAGATCTACATATATTTATCTAGATAGACAATTGAAAAATATAAATTGCCTTACATTCTCCCTCACATATCCCCTCTTAAATAACTGGCATCAATCTGTTGGAGTAAACACCCACACATAATAATAATTTCTTCAAATCTAAATACCATCTGCAAAATATATTATAAAAATCCTCCCATGAGTTCTATATCTATACAAATTTAGCATTTAACTTTCAAAGTTCGGCCCAAGTTTTTTCCCAGAACACTAACATAATATTAATCCTTTCCGCGTCAATGTTCATAAGTCCAACTCTTCAGGTCTCCTTCCATTCCATCCGTAGCTGTTTGTAATACCAGTTTAAGCAGCTGCCCCCATGAATAACAAAAAAAAAAAAAAAAAAAACCTTTACATAGGTAACCCCCGAGTTACTTTTCATCAGGATGATAAAGTTCCAAGAACATGATAGGGTAACAACCAGATCCACTGCAAATGCTCCGGTTCCAGTTTTCAACCCTAAGCCTTTTCCACATCCAAGAGAACCAGCATTGCAGAGATCTGTATATTTTTATCTAGATAGTCAAATAACTGGCATCCAACTGTTGACTAATTGCTTCTTCCTTTAATCCTTTTGTCTTTCTTAACTCGCCGAGATTGAGACCTCCTCTGCTTCTGCGGTTTCTGAATTTGTCTGGTGCTAGACCTGGCTTCGCATTGCTCATCTGATTTACATATTGGCATTCCAACAGATCCCCCTATAACAGTCTTCGACATTTCCTCCAGAGTAGGGCTTAAAAAAAGCCCAGGGGAATCCAACTGAGTATGTTCTTCCATCTCTTTTCCAAATTGTTTCTGCTCCATCTCAATATCTTGCTCTGAAACATCCAGATCTACTAATGTTGGTATAGATATACGTGGGGGCGTTGTACTTTTCTTCAATATTTCATAATAAAAATCTCTTGCCTTGTCTATAGTATTCAAACAATACCTCGCCCCTTCATATCTGAATATAACACCCATTGGAGCATCCCACCTGTACTGTATCCCTCTTTTCTTCAGCTCCGCCACCAAAAAACCAAAATCCCTTCTGAGCTTCAGGATAATTGATGGAAGTTCCTTAAAAACACCAATCCGTTTTCCAGCTATGTGAAGAGAGGAGTGAAAAGACTTCTGCAGAATATCATTTCTGAGGTTTCTCTCAGTAAAATATATCACAACATCTCTCGGTAATTGCCTTTGTAATGCTATACGTGAGTTTGCTCTGTAAATTTTATCAATCTTAGCATAAATTTCACCAGGATCCATTTTTACTAATATAGCCAAAGCATCGGCAGAAACTTTTCTTAAGTCTTCTCTAGGATTTTCTGTTAATCCCCTCAGTCTAATGGCGTTTTCCATTAACATAAATTGTAACATAATAACCTCTTTGTCCAATTTGTGCATATTCCTCTCCATTTCCACAAATTTCAAATCCGTTTCCTTTGCTTTGACTTTCACCTCTGAGGTCAGCTGTTCGATTTTCCCATCAATTTTAATGATAACTACAGACAGACTCTTGGCCATTGCAAGCATTTTTTCTTCCAATTGGTCATATTTCTCCTGGATCATTCTTTTGAGGTCTCTGCTTTCATTAACTATGAAATTCATCAAATCTTTAAAGTCCTGGGGAGTTACTACACGAGTTTGTTCCATTGCCTTGCTTTTAAGCTTTCCAAGTTTTCAGGGAGAGAAAAAAAAACCTCTTCAAAGTATCAAAATAAGTCAGTAATAAGTAATACGTTTAGCTTAATGCTCAATAAATCAGATAGTGCATTTGGCTTTATAGCTTGCTCCCCCTTTTCCGCCTACAGCTGTCCGCTATCAGCCAGGGGTTAAGCAGAGACCAAAATCCACAAATCAATAATTAGACAAGGCAACTAAGTTTCATTTCATTCATCTGGTAGTTAACGCCATCTTGAATCCTTTGTTCTAAGAGGTGTACCTTAAAACAGTTCACAAACTTTAATTACTTGCATTTAGTTTCCTTTGAAGTACGAATGCTTGAAATATAGTCCTTCTTGATGGAATAATTAAACAAAGCAACCAACTTTCGTTTCATTTCGTCTGGTAGTAAACGCCATCTTGAAACCTTTGTCCTAAGAGCTGTATCTTAAAGCAATTCACAAACTAATTACTTGCGTTTAGTTCCTTTGAAGTACGAGCGCTTGAAATATAATCTTCTTGATGGATTGCCTGGAGCGTATTTTAAAAAGTTGTTAACGGTTGTCTTGCTCCGCGAAACGCGAAGGGGTCCAGTAGCCTGGAACTAAAGCCGCTGAGAAGGGGGGCTATCCTTGCCTGCTTTCCAGAGGCAATAATACCTTCTGGGAAGCTCACAAGACGCTCAACCCGACAGCGTAAGTTCCCCCATAAATTCCTGAGGATTTATGGGTATCCAAGGCATTTACGATGTTATAAAAATGCCTCTAACAAGCTGCTGGATCGGCAAGCTCAAAGAGCCTGTCCACGACAGCCGAAGCCCAACCCGGAAGTCAAATTGTTTTTTTAAAAATCAGATTTTTAATGGTTTTTTTAAAAATCATCGATTTTTTTGGGACACCAAGAGTCCCAAAATATGTGTATCTGATCTTGATAAATTAATATGCAAGGCATACCTTTTGTTTCTTGGTGAGCAGATCCAGGGTCTATCACACAAATATCCTGGGGAGAAAGGTTTCACACAGGTTGAGTGCCTACTGACTGATTATACCTCCTGAGTGATACAACACTATCTCTGTGACATCTGAATTAAGTGTCAATGGATTTCCTTGGTCCTTGCATTACTGATATCAGACAATATTTTAGAAACTTGGATATAATGATCAGTTGAGGATTTGGTAAGCTATTGTCTTGTTCACAGAACAAGAATACCTATTAAACTCCAAGATCTGCCCTACCATAACACACATCTAGATTCTAAAATAAACACTCACCAATGCTTCCATCACAAAGGAAATTACTCCATTTTAGACCTGGAACATCACAGAGTATCAATCCCAAAATTAATCCCTGATTTCTAAAATGGGGTTGGGAAACCCTCCAATCTGAAATGCCGAAGAGCTGATGCTTAGCAATGTAAATGTAAAATTGTTTTTTTAAAAATCATCGATTTTTATCCACCCTGCAAGGAAATACCTGTAACTGGGAATTTGCAGCCCAGTTTCTTATGCCATCTTAACTGGACTCTGTCCTATCTCTCAACGGCACTAAGGCTTAGCTTGCCATCCTTTCGACCTCACCTTTCCACGCTGATTAGCCTGAAGCGCATCCCCTTCCTTATCCCTGCGTCCGCTTTCTGCCTCGTCCAGCCTAGCGGTGCTCAAGAAGCACGGCTTCCGGCCGCTCCTTCTCTGACGCCTTTCTCAGGCGCCTTCGGGCTTTACCTACAGCCGCCGCCGCGGAGAGAGCCTGGGATGCCAAGATGGCGGCGGTGGTAGTATCGGTCTTTCCGGGTGTGCGGCTCCTGACTATCAAATGCGCCCCCCTTTACGGAGCCTCGCGCCCCCATTATTTGAGAAACGCTGCCTTAGTGAATGGTTTGATAGTGGTGAGGGAATTATTTGTTTAGCAGAGTGATGGCATTCGGCGAAAATCTGTTCTTGTGTCTAGTTGTCTTGGTGCTCAATGCTATAAAGCCGTGATGGCGAACCTATGGCACGTGTGCCACAGGTAGCACGTGGAGCCATGTCGCCTGGCACGCCAAGCCTCACCCAATTGTCCTGGTTTCTGGCATTAATGTGCGCGCAATAATCAGCTTCCAAAATGCGGCCAGCTGATTGGTGTGCGCACATATGCACAGAAACTGAAAGTTAATTCAGCTCCTTTTACATTGTGCACGAAGCTGAAATCTCTGGCTCCTCTTCTCCCACTTGCTACTCTGGCTCCTCTCTCTTGACTGTAAGTTGCCCAAATTAGATGGGCTAGCTGAGGGGTGGGGGTCAAGCAGCAGGAGGTGGTGGCTGTGAAGCCTCAGGGCTCCTGGAGTTATGGTTGCATCTTGCCCCAAAGTAAGAGGGGATCTGTTCCCCACCTCGCAGCTGCGAAGACTAGGCCGGGCCAAACAAACAGCCCAAGAGACCACAAGAGGAGCGCCACACCTGTCTGCCGGCAGCTCCTTTGGAGGAAGGGAAAGAGGGAGAAGCCAAGACAGGGAAGAGGCGACTAGGAAAGGGAAAGAGCAGGACAAAGAAAGGCTGGGAGGAGGGAGGGTGGGAGGGCCGAAGGATGCCTGTGGGGCTCGTTTGTGAATATTAATGTGGGTGCTCCAAGCAGAAAGAGAGACAGCTCAGAGGAGCTGAAGTGACTGCCTCTGGGCGTCTTCCATTCCTCCCCCAGCCCTGCACGTCTAGGTTTAAAGCCGACTCTCCTCGGCTGGGCAAGGATTGAGTTTGCCCACGACTCCCTCACACCAGCAGCCAACAGTGAGGAAAGGGAGGAGCCCAGCCATTAACACTTGTTTGGCTCATCAGGCGAGTTTATTTTATTTATTTTTTATTTTATTCAATTTATATCCTGCCCTTCTCCAAAAGGTCCCAGGAGTTGCTGTGGGCGGACTCGAGCCTTGCCCAGCAGAGGCGAGGGAAGTCCTCTGTCTCACGCTTCAGTAGTGCGGATGGGAGGCTCCTGCTCTGTAGAGGACTGAGCAGGGAGGGTTTTCCCAGAAATTATACCAAGGGAACATTTCGTTTGCCAGGAGGGAGAAGGGGGAAGGAAAACAGTTTCAGCGCCTCTGGGCTGTCTGTCTCTGCTTGGACAGTGACAGACAGACAGAGAGGTACACAGAGAGATAGAAGGAGGGAGGGAATCAGAGAGAGACTGACAGAAACAGAGACAGAGAGGGGGAGGGAGGGAGGGAGGGAGGGGGAGATCCAGAGAGACCCAGAGTGAGAGACAGATAGACACACACACACATACACACACACAGAGTGACAGAGAGGAAGGGAGGGGAGAGAGACACAGACAGACAGAGAGAAGCATACACAGAGAGAGACAGAGGGAAGGAGTGAATCAGAGAGAGATTGACAGACACAGAGAGACAGAGGAGAGACAGAGACACTGGGTGAGTGAGTGAGTGAGAGACAGACACACACACACACACAGTGACAAAGAGGAAGGGAGGGGAGAGATACAGACAGACAGATAGAGGCACACAGAGTGACAGAGAGAGGGAGGGAGGGAATCAGAGAGAGGCTGACAGACAAAGAGAAAGGGGGAGGGAGAGACAGACAGACAGAAACAGAGACACACAGTGAGTGAGACAGATAGATACACACACACACACATACACAGACAACAGACTTTTCTCAGTGACAGAAAGGAGAGACAGACAACAGATGCACAGAGAGACACACAGAGTGAGTGATTGAGTGAATGAGTGACAGTCACATTAATAAAATGCATGTCAAATTCAAAGATTTACATTTCAATAAAAAGTTGTTTGTTTTATTGAAAGTGCTATTATGGGGGTTTTTCAGAGAAAAGACATTAATCACGTATGAGTTGTTTTTTCTAAACTAAAAACTCATTATTCAGGTTAAATTGCCGTATTGGCACTCTCAGATAAGTATGTGGGGGTTTGGGTTGCGGTTTGGGCACTTGGCCTCAAAAAGGTTCGCCATCACTGCTCTATAGCATCATTTTGAGGGCAGAAGTTGAAATAATTTAGGATGCAAGGGGTCTTTAAATATTTTCACAGCCCTCTTTTTGACTCGTGAAGTATACAGGTCCTCAATGGAAGGCAGGTTGGCAGTAATTATTTTTTCTGCAGTTCTGATTATCCTCTGAAGTCTGTGTCTGTCTTGTTGAACCAAACCAGACAGTTATAGAGGTGCAGATGACAGACTCAATAATTTTTCTGTAAAACTGTATCAGCCGCTCCTTGGGTAGTTTGAGCTTCCTGAGTTGGCGCAGAAAGAACATTCTTTGCTGTACTTTTTTGATGTTTTTGATATTTTGATAATGTCCATTTTAGGTCTTGAGATATGATAGAACCTAGAAATGTGGTCTCTACTGTTGATACTGTGTTGTCTAGTATTGCAAGAGGTGGTAGTTTAATCAACCCTTTCTCTGCAGTCAACATGTACACACACACCCACGCACCTCAAATGTCACTCTAGAACAGTGGTGTCCAAACTTTTTTCAAAGAGGGCCAGATTGGATGAAGTGAACATGGTGGAGGGCCGAACATTTTTCCGAACATTCTTTGAACCATTACAATTAAATGCAAATAAATTATTTTATGCCAAGTTAATTGCAAATGACATACTTTTCATTTCGTAACATTAAGATCAACTGACAGTTGAGTTTTCACAATGTATTGAAAATAAATTTAAAAAAAACTTACCTACCTCTTTCTCTCTTTCTTCCTCTCTCTCCATTTCTCTCGCTCTTTCTCTCTTTCTTTCTCTCTTTTTCTTTCTCTCTCTCTCTTTCTTCCTCTCTCTCTCTCTCCATTTCTCTCTCTCTTTCTCTCTCTTTTTCTCTTTCTTTCTGTCTCTCTTTCTTTCTCTCTCTCTCTTTTTCTCTTTCTTTCTCTCTCCCTTTCTCTCTCACTCTCTCTCCTAATGGCCTAATGGCCGCAGAAGACCAAAGGGGGTGGGGAAAGAGGTCGAATAAAGTCCAGCACAAGCGGAGCGAAAAAGGAAAAAAAGGGGTTAGAGCAGGGGTCCCCAACCTTTTTTGCACCAGGGACCGGTTTCATTTTAAAGAAAACTCTGCGGACCGGCTGAGTGGCTCAGCAGTCATGTGACTGGGTGGGCGTGGCCAATTTGGAAAATGTGAAACTCACTTAACAATGGTCTTGGTTAGCAACCAAACTTTTGGGCTCAATTGTGGTCATAATTGTGGTCCGTACCATTTTTGACCTCCGCCTCTTCCGCAAGTGTCTGAAGACACACCTGTTCCAACTAGCCGGCCTTGCGCAGCCTCCAATACCGACTCTTAAATAGTTTTTAAAAGGGAATTTTAATTTGGTTTTAGCACAGGCCCTTAGTGGAATAAGTTTTTTAAAAAAGAAATAGTTCTTATATGTTTTGTATGTTTTAATGTTCCTGTGCGCCGCCCTGGGTCCATTCGGAGAAGGGCGGGGTATAAATTCAATAAATAAATAAATAAATAAGTTCTCTCTCTCTCTCTTCTCTCTTTCTTTTTCTTTCTTTCCTTCTGTCTTTCTTTCTCTTTCTCTCTCTTTTTCTTTCTCTGTCTCTTTCTTTCCTTCCCTCTTTCTTTCTCTTCCTCTCTCTTTATTTCTTTCTCTTTCTCTCTCTTTATTTCTTTCTCTTTCTCTTTCTTTCTCACTTTCTCTCCCTCTTTCTCTCTCTCATTTTTTCTTTCTTTCCCTCTTTCTATTTCTTTCTCTTTCTCTCTTTCTCTTTCCCTCTTTCTCTCCCTCTTTCTCTTTCTTTCTCTTTCTAACTCTTTTTCTTTCTTTCCCTCTCTTTCTTTCTTTTTCTCTTTCTTTCCTTTGTCTCTTTCTTTCTCTTTTTCTCTGTCTGTCTTTCTCTCTTACTTTCTCTCTCTCTCCCACTTTCTTTTTCTTTCTTTCTCTTTCTCTTTTTCTTTCTGTCTCTCTCTCCTTCGTCCGCCCATCTCTGTCACTGTGTGTGTGTGTGTGTGTGTGTGTGTGTGTGTGTGTGTGTCTGTCTCGCATTCAGGCACTTAATCACTCATTCTGTGTCTATGCCTCTCTCTGTCGGTCTGTCGTCATCCCGTCCCCCCCCCACACCGCGGAGTCTCCTCTGCTCGACTCGCTCACTAGCCTTAGCCTGCCCCGCCTGGGCGGCCGCTGCCGCGCTTGGTCCCTCGTGCACTCGGTCAGGCTCCTTCCAGGAGCTGAGAAGGCTCCGTGGGGTGGGGGGGAGGAACCTCCGCAGCCTCTGGAAGAAGACGAGTGGGTGGCATGCCGGTTGGGGAAGCTCTGGAGGGGGGCAGGGAGGAAGGGACCCCTGGCTTAGAGCCGTAAGAGATCAACTGTGGCAAGCTTAAAAACCCTTTTCGAAAACCGGATTTCTTGCCACAATCTCACTTCCCCGGGATCGAGCCGCGCTCTCTTTCCCCTTTTCCAACCCGCAGCAGCAGCAGCAACAAACGTTTACACAACTCACACCTGCGCGCCTTTGCTCTGCAGTAAATCTTCCTGTGTCCAACCGGGCTTACTCGGTTCGCAGCCCGGGAGAGCAGAAGGTTTACAGCAAACACCTCCCCCGCCCTCTCTTCCCGCACTGCCAGGCACTGCCGGCGGCGGAGATAAGCGCTGATTCCTGGCCGGCCAAAAGGTGCGGAGAGTCGGTCTTCGGAGCTTCTGCCTCGTGCCGAGGCCCCGCGGGAGCCCCGAGGAAATCGCCCGTAGGCTGGGGGGGGGGAGCGAAGGAGGTTGCAGCCATGTTCGCCCGTAGAAAGAGGAAGGAGGCGGTGCCAACTTCTCCGCCCAGGGATGGCTCCTAGTGCTGGGTGCCTGAAAATCTGGGGGGAAATCCCAGCGTCTCGCCATGCGCCGATATCGTTGCGCGAGTCCGTGGAGGGCCACATTTACATAGAGCAGGGAGGGCTGTTGGAGGGCCGTATTAAACCGACCCCTGGGCCGCAAATGGCACGCGGGCCGGACTTTGGACATGCCTGCTCTAGAATCACCACTTACACACCCAGAAAAAGCCCCACTATAAAACAACTCTTCTGTATCCCATTTTCTCCGCAGCTGCCCAAAGGGAAATTAACCCCTTGGTTTTTGAGAATAATTTTCCTTTCCTCACAGCCTGCATTTCACTTTTATTCATTCTTATGCAACCATAACTCAAGTTGGACTCACAAATTATTCTTGACAAGATAGAATGGCTCCAATTAATATATGAGGGACAGAGAGAGATGTGATAGTTTATGGTTTCTATTCCTGCATCTCCAATTACTCACTCTTTTCCTCTTATCCCATCATTTCTTGAGTCAAACTTATAGTTAATGAATGTAGCTTGCTTTTTAGTGACAATAGTTTCTTTATACTATGCACAGAATTCTATTTTAGCTTGCAAATTCAGATATTTATCTGGCCATCCCAGTTGCTATTCTTTCCCCCTAAATACTTCTCGTTTTAAACACTGGCGAATACGAATATATTTCAAGTGCGTTGGCAGTCCAGAATACTGCGTAAACTATTTCTGCTGAACTTCTCGTTGTCAGTGCAGTATTCAATTTCCCTGTTGAAATAAATTTTCTTTT
The DNA here is from genome assembly GCA_039707465.1 of Rhabdophis nuchalis. Lineage (NCBI taxonomy): Eukaryota > Metazoa > Chordata > Lepidosauria > Squamata > Natricidae > Rhabdophis > Rhabdophis nuchalis. Next base: position 99,195,755 of record CM077647.1, read on the forward strand.
CATTTTGAAAACTCATGGAACTGTGATACCAGCAATATATGAAATTTGGTTGCACATTTAAGTTTGCCTACATTGTAGAAAAACTGCCACTATAAAGATTTTAGCTAAAACTTTACATATGAGTACTTTTCATAAATTCTATTCTTATCTGAGCAGCCCGTGAGGGCGCGCCGACCGTTCAAACGATTCTACTCAAACTAAGCCTCTACTCGAAAATGGTAAAAGAACGGTAGCCATGTTGCGCCATGCGCGCGCTGTGAGCCTAACGTATGCGTAGAGAAAGAAACCTTTCTGGCACGTGATTTCCGCAGTTTTATGACAAATGAAGTTCACCAAAAACGCGTGACAGTGACATGACCGATGCGGGTAGTTTGACTCGGTTTCCCAGGATTCCTTGCGGTGACCACCCAACCGGATTTCGTAGAAAACCTGTGGGCGGAGCCACGAGAGGTGCCAGGAAAGGAATAAGCATGGCTGCTGCGTTGGTGTTCTTATCTCCTTTCCCTAAACTCCGTCGTTTTCTCCGAAGCTGTTGGGGGCAACTTGGCGGCCACGGGGTAAGGTTTCTAAGGTGCTGTCCATCACGATAGCCCTCAAGAGCTCAGTGGGAAATTTCCACTCCTTGAAGGCGCTCAATCCAAGAAGGCTTTTTAGAAAACGACATTATGAACTCTTATGCGAATTTGCTAGTCGAGTCATCTTCGGATTTGGTGATTAGTCTACTTTCCTCTGCTGTAGAAAAGGCTGCACACCGTAAGGTGTGAGTTAGTCCCACCTTAGGCAGGAAACCAGCTGAGTGACTTGGGCAAGCCTCTCAGCCCTAAGAAGCAGGCAAAGACAAACAGTTCCTGAATTTTTGACAAGAAAACTGCAAGGAATAGTCCAGGCAGTCGCCAGGAGTCAAAAACTGACTTCAAGGCACATACAAAAAGATGAGGAACAAGAGATGATTTCTCATTTTAAAAAAAACAACCAATTGAATGATATGAGATACACACACACACATACTCTTTAGATACTGGCCCTGTGCATTTCACTGTATACATATTTATTCAGAAGTAAGTTCATTTGTTTTCAGGGCTACCTAATTCCTTTTAAGTAAAATTACTGTCGCTGTCAATAAACCTTATGTTAATATAGTGATTGTTAATTGTTCAATAAATATGTTGAAGTTCCTTGCGGATGAGCTCCAGCACCAATCCAGCTTCAGATGTTGTTGGTTTAAAATCTAAATGCTAGTCAGTTCAGAATGAATACCATTAAAAAAGGCGTTACCATTCCATATTAAATGTAAATTATTTTAAATAGACTAAGATATGATGCTATTTGAATTGATACCTTTTCTTTAAGCTCCTTCTTTAGCAATACCAACTCCAGATTCTTTATTCAATCCTGTGGAAGAGAAAACCGAGTATTTTGAAATCCCCAGCTTTTTAGATAGCATACTTTGGATGCCAGCTCCAAAGTCAAGGCGGACAATTGAAGTTAATCGTGACAGACGAAGGAATTCTGGCCATCTTATAAAAATAAAGGTAATTTGTTAAATTTCCCTGTGCGGAAAATTGGATTTTGTTTCCCTTGCATTGCTTTTATATGTTTTGTTCTTCACTATTAATAGGAGTAAGTTGCAAGCAAATTCAGAAATATAAATGAACATTTGTTTCATAATGGGTTTGCTATGAATGCCTCTCACCTTAAGACTGTTTTTCCTTTTAGAGAAACATAGATATTTGTCCTGAATGTGGCAACCTGAAAGAGAAGCATGTTCTTTGTGGCTATTGTTATGAAAAAGTTAAACAGGAAACCTATGCCATAAAAAATCAAATTAGATTATTGGAAAATGGACCACATAAGGTTCCCGCTGTAGAAAGTGTTGTGCTCTATACAGGAGAAAAACCCAGAAATGAAGATGAAGGCAAACGAATTATCGAAAGAAACAGGAAACGTCCATCTTGGTTCACACTGGACTAAACTGACATTGCAAAGGAATGGTTGATTCCCTTATACAAGTCCTACTTTGGATAATATACACCCAGAAGACTGCACTGTACTTTATACTGTAGTTGCTTAAGTGTACTATTTGCAGCATTCTCTGTGAGTGTGCATTGTACTTTTTAAAGCGTCTGGGTTTTGTTTTGTCTTTTAACATTTGCCCAGAATTTAATTCTACATTTGGAATTTATATGGCATGGGGAATTGGCTGTTAACTAGTGATAACATAACCTTATAGTAACCTATGGCAGATAACTTATCATTTGCAGAAGTAAGGTGTAAGTGCATACAAAGATATGTTGTTTGTTATTTCAACATGAATTTAAAATATGTTTGCAATTAAAGCATATTCAATTTCATGAGTCCCTTATTATTTTTATTCATAAAACATGACTCAGTCAACTGAACATTTAAAAATGCATATTGCAAATACTATTGACTGGTGCCAATGGCTGATACAGTTTGCTGCCAGTATCCTAGGTATCAACCAAGTATCTTCTTAGGATGTAAGATGTTCCAAGTAGCACAGTTTTTTGCACTTCTGCTGGTGTTATTGCAGGAAGCTGCAATTTGCTGAGATATTTAGTAAAATTCTTGGACATGGTGCCAAGTGCCCCGATGACAATGGGTGTCACTGTGACATGCTTCATCCATAGCCGTGTGGTTTCGATGGCCAGGTCCCAATATTTCATGATTTTTTTTTAGTTCTTTTTCTTCGACTCTGGCATCTCCAGGAACAGCGATATCAATGAACTGTACACTTCGGCCCTCTACAACCGTGATATCTGGTGTGTTGTGCTCCAAATGACGGTCTGTTTGTATTCAAAAGTCCCACAAGATCTTCACCCTCTCATTCTCGATAACCTTTTCCATTTTGTGTTCCCATGACTTTCTGGATACAGGTAAACCATATTTTTTACATAATGACCAGTGGATTAATTTAGCAACTCGGTCATTTCTAGCTTTGTAATCAGTTTGTGTGATTTTGCTGCATTCACATATTAAATGTGAAACAGTTTCGACTTTGTTATTGCAAAGGCTTGATTTCCGCCGAGCCTTGAAAACCCATCTATTTCGTGAGGCCGGCCTGGCGTAGTTTTTAATTTGCTTTTTATTAGGGGTTTTATAGGGTATTTTAGAGCAGGCTTTATGTTTAATCGATTTTTAATATATGTATTGTATTGGATGTTTTATTGTTGTTTTTATTACTGCCTGTTCACCATCCTGAGTCCCGTAAGGGAGATAGGGCGGTATACAAATTTGAATTTAAAAAAAAACTCGGCAGTTTGGGTTGTCAGTGGATTTTTTTTTTTAATTGCAAAAGTTTTATTGGTTTTTACAAATTTTTTCAAGTAGGGAAGGGTATGGTGAAATACAGAAATATTTTGAGAACTTTCACGTCGAGATCGTTGGCCCCTCCAGGGCTTCTTAATAAGACATTGGTGATACATTTTTCAATAATACTACAAGGTGAAAATAAATGCATACATCATAAATTCTACATTCCATGCTGGCAGTCGTGTACAAACATCCAGATAAAATTTTTACTGTATTAATAAAGATAAAAGTCATTTTTTTGATCTAAGTCTCTTAGCAATTGTGTCTTCTTGTTCTCCTTCCTGGCCCCTAGTGGGCGGGGCCGTGGCCCCCTCTGCCCCTCCCGGATCTTCCCCCAGGGTAGAGGAATGTTTTTTAAGAAAGGCTTCCGCCTCAGCAACTGTTTTAATCCTTACTCTTCCTCCTTCCCAGAACACCAACATCCCTTCTGGCATCGCCCACTTAAATCAAATCCCGTGTTTAAACAATTTTTTAGATAAGAAGGAATACTTCCTCCTCACCTCCCTAATCTTTTTTGGGATCTGCTTCAAGATAGCGATTTCCTTTTGTTGATAAATTAACGTACCCTCCCTCTGCGCCTTCAAGATTCCCTCCCTAGTCGACCTTCTAACAAATTTAATATGTATCTCTCTGAGTACTTCATTTATCCTGGCATATGCTGAATTTATTCTGTAGACTAGGTCAATGTCCCCCCTGATCTCATCTTTGGGTTTGTGTAAATAGTCTGCTAGAATTGTACTCATGAGATCAGGAAGGCATTCACCAGATTCCTCAGAAATATTCTGAAATCTTAAAAAATATGACATCCTCTCAAAATCCATCCTAGACATATGACCAGACAAGTCTCCAATTTCAGTATTAATATTTTTAAGTTCCCCCTTTGCCCCAGCCAGCCCCACTTCCAACTCCTCGGTCTTCTGTGTATTCTGCATCAATTTTTTCTGTGTCTCCAAAAGTTCAAGTTTAGAGCTGCAATGATCTTTTCTCAGTTCTTTTATTTCCAACACCAAGGAGTGTAACACTGCTTCCATAGCTGTCATTCTTTCTTCCAATCCTGGATTTTCTGGTTGTTTTTTTTGAAGCCATGGTGAGCTGTTAAAGTCAGTGCCACTAAGATGGCGTTTTTTGGGTGCGGCCGCTGGAGCAAGCCCAGGGGAAAAAGTTCAGAAAAGTTGTAAAAAGTTATAATATCCAGAGAGAGAGACACTTTCCACTATCAATTATTAAGACAAAGAAGGCACTCCAGGGAAGGAATCAATTAATCCAAAAAATCCTCCATTAGTAGAGAGAGACAGTCCGGGTCACAAAGAGATGTTGGTAATTTTTCCATAAAGAATAGTCGTTTAGGAACAAAGGGCAGCCATCTTCCACCGCCCAGTCTGGCAGCCAGCCGGAGAAAGTAGCAAAGAGAATTGTTTCAGTAAAGCCGGACTTAGATACATTGTATAGAAACAAGCCGCAAAAGACTTTCACTTGTTCCGCAAAAGTCCGGATGCGAAATATCCGCTCCCTCGCTTTCGAGGAGCCATTTCTGCGCGCCGCTGTTATAAATCCGAGGGGGGGTTTAACAAACACCCCCCTCCATGTTTCTCTCAATCAAGGCTGCCAGCAAAAAAGATTAAAGTCACTTACTCTCCACCTCGCTCAAAGCCCCGGCAAAGCCATCCGGCCCGAACGCTCCGTTCTCTCCAAATGAATTATTTGTTGCTGTCCTCCGTTGGCGAAGGGAACCAAGCCCCCCGCAGCATGTCTTCTTTCACCTGGACCGAAGACAAGGACTTTGCCCCGGCCGCCGCCAGGCTGAACAGGTCCCGGCAAGCCGGTCCTACGGAGGGTCCCCCCAAGAAAAGGGGCACCCCACCCCGTTTGGGGCAGAAAAAAGAACAAAATGGCGGACGAACCCCAAGGCTCGTCCGTCGCCGCCAGGAACAGGACACCAGTGGATTTTTGAATCTTCGCTTTCATGGCATTAGTTTGTAGTGCTTGTTCTTGAGCGACCCGTATTAAACCTTCCGTTTCTTTCTTGATAGTTCCCATCTTAAGCCATGTCCATGTCAAGTTGTCATCACATTTTCCTTCAATGTTTTTCAAGTGCTGTCCATGCAAAGCCTTGGTCTTCCATCTATTTAATCTGTCATCCAGCTGTTTTTCCTTATATTCTGCCTTTGTTTCTGTTGTTTTTATGCTGTTCTCCATTTTTACAGCCTGCAGCAATTTTTCTGTACTTTGGTTCACATAATCATTCAAACTTCATTTTTCTTCTTCTACAGTTTGATGGATTTGCAATAGCCCCATGCCCCCTATTTTTCTTGGCAGGTACAACCTGTCAATGTCACTTCGTGGATGTAAAGTTGTGGTTCCCAATGTCGGCGGTACCGCCCCCCAGGGGGCGCTGGCACAACTTAGGGGGGTTCTAGGAGGCAAAGCGCCTGCAGGGGGGCGCCAGGAGGCAATGGGGGGTGCTGAGGCCGAGGAAAAAAGATCGCTGCAGAAGGCGTCACCTCTAGGTTGGTATCCGTGTATTTCTACCAGCCACAGCTTTCGCGGATTCCTAGAGCGCCAAGAACCTGGTGCTCTTCTCTGCAATAGATATCCGAAAGTGGCTTTGGGGGCTGTCGGGCCAAGCCCCATTAGCCCCCAAAGCCACATCTTGATGAAGAAGCCTAAACAAAGGAGGGCTGGGCGGAGGAAGGGGGAAACTAGCGAGGGCTGTTGGAGCTGCATTGCCCCGCTGGGTTCAAGGACTTCTGCCCCTCGTACCACGTTTTGCAGCTGCTGGAGCCCTGCATAGACCACTTTGCAGTGCTGGGAGGGATACCTCCTCTCCAGAACCAGGTTGCCCAAAGAGGTCTGTGGAGGGGTCTGGCAGTTGCAAAGCGCAGCACAAGGGGCAGAAATCCCCGAACTCAGTGGGGCAACGCAGCTCCAGCAGAAGTTTCCCCTTCCTCCCTCCAGCCGGGCCCCCCTGAAGCAGCGCCAGCCAGCATGTCCCTTAAGAAGAGCCCCAAGGGCAAGGGTGGAAGTGCTGCGCCCACCCCACCCCACTGCCCAGCAACACCCATCCTCCTCCTCCTCAGCAGTCAGCTCGGGGCACAGGCATGGCGGTAACCGTGGGCGCTACTTGGCCAGGACAGGGGAGGTAGCCCAGCGCCCACCCAACCTAACTACCACTTTGCGGGTGTGCAGAGGGCTGGCACTAATTCCCTTTCTGTTTCTTCTTCCTCTGCATGGATCTCCCCAATTGGAAGGAGGAGGTTCTGCTGGTCCAGAGCAGAAGATTTCCCTCGTGTTCCTGATCTTCCTGGATGGGCTCCGGACCAATGGAGCCTCCTCCTTCCAATTGGGGAGATCCATGCAGTGGATTTCTCCCCCACCCTTCAATTGGAAATGTGGTGGCTGTCAAAGCAAGGCAGCGTCCCCCGCAGAAGAATAAACAGAAGGGGAGTTAGCGGTAGCCTGGCGCCCACCCAACCCAACTACCGCTTGGCGGGCAGGCAGAGGGCTGGCGCAAATTCCCCTTCTGTTTCTTCTTCTGCGGGGTGGTGGTGGTGCTGCATTGCTTTTACAGCCACCTCATTTCCAATTGAGGGATGGGGAGAAATCCTCTGCATGGATCTCCCCAATTGGAAGCCCATCCACAGGAGGAAAGATCCCCCCCGCACTCCTCATCTTCCTGGATGGTGTCCGGAGTGATCAGCAGCCGTGCAGAAACTTGCCGCTTTTCCACACCGTGGAAAAGATAGGTGCGTGCACGTCCCACGGAATTACAGCCCAAGTTCCCACCGTTACGAAGTCTCTGAGACTGTAATTGGGTGGGGCATGCATGCGCCTATCTTTTCCACAGTGTGGAAAAAGTGGCAAGTCTCTGCGCGGCTGCTGATGGTCCCTCCTTCCCCTCTGTCTCTCTGTGTGTCTGTCAGACTCTGATTCCCTCCCTCCATCCGTCTCTCTCTCTCTCTGTGCCTCTCTCTGTCTGTCTGTCACTGTCTCTGTCCACAAAATAGGGTGGAGGAGCGCGGGCTCTGTGGTGACGGCGAGGCCATCCGCGCGGGGGGGGGGTCCCCTTCACGTTCTTCATCTCCCCGGATGCCATCCGGAACCATCAGCAGCCATGCAGAGACTTGACGCTTTTCCACACTGTGGAAAAGATAGGCGCACGCATGCCCCGCCCAATTATAGTCTCGGAGAGTTCATAAAGGTGGGAACTTGGGCTGTAATTCCGTGGGACATGCATGCACCTATCTTTTCCACGGCGTGGAAAAGCGGCAAGTCTCTGTGCGGCTGCTGATGGTTCCGGATGGCATCCGGGGAGACGAGGAACGTGAAGGGGACCCCGCCACCCGTGGATGGCCTTGTCATCCTCACTGAGCCTGCCGCTCCTCCACGAATATTTTGTGGACAGAGACAGTGACAGACAGACAGAGAGAGGCACAGAGCGAGACAGACTGACGGAGGGAGGGAATCAGAGTCTGACAGTCACACAGAGAGAGACAGAGGGGAAGGAGGGAGGGAGAAACAAAGAGACAGGGAGGGAGGGAATTGGAGACTGACAGACACACAGAGACAGACAGAAAGAGAGAGAGAGTGATTAAGTGAGTGAGTGCGAGATAGACTCACAGACAGAGAGGAAGGGAGGGGAGAGACAGAAATAGAGAGGGAGGGAGGGAGGCAGAGACGGAGACACACACACACTGTCAGATCTGCTTCCATCATAAATCAGGAAAGACCACGCTCAAACTCATTTGGAAAGTTTAAGGTTACTTTTACTGAATATAATAAGACTGCAGTGAAAGTCAAGCAAGGAATGAAACATTTAGGCGCGCAACACACGTATCAAAGCATAACCCAACCCTCCACTTCATTGACCCCAGCATATTGTCCAATGCAAAGCCGTTCACAACATCAGGTGTACTTCCTGCCCAGGGTCATCATCAGAATGGAATGCAGACCGTTAGCCGAGGTGATAACAGACTGTGGCCACACCCCTCTTTCCTGCTCACTTGTATCCTAGCAACACCCCCCCCCCATTCCAATATGACAGCCGAAGCGAGCAAAAAGCGGAAGCTGACATCCGTCCCTCCTCCAGAAAAGCGACGTTAGTCCTGGAATAAAACACAAACAGACAAAAACACCGAGAGGGACAGAGACAAACAGAAAATACACACACAAAACAGTGGTTAAGATTTTTCAGCATATTTAGCATAAAACTTCTTAACTTTAGGGGCTCGAACGTGGCGTTTATCCACCCACTCGGTATGGGAGGAATGGAAATCCCTCCACAACACTAGGTATTGAACTTTATTTCTCCATACTCTAGAATCCAAAATGTCTTTCACTTCGTAATGGGGTTCACCAGCAACTAGTAACGGTGGTGGGGGTTCAGATTGTGGTTGCCGAAGATAAGTTGTGTGTTCAGGCTTCAATAAATGGACATGGAAAATCGGGTAAAGCCGACAATAAGTTTTTGGTAAATCTAGTTTGACTGATACGGAGCTGATGATCTTAACAATGGGGAAAGGTCCAACATATTTCGGACCCAGTTTCCTACATTTTTGAGGGCTCTCCAAAAATCTGGTAGAAAGGTAAACATGGTCACCAACTTTATAATCAGGAGGGGCAATTTGTTTCTTATCAGCATACAATTTATGAGATTGGTGAGCATCATCCAGTGTTTTCCGCGCCACCGGCCAAAATGACGCCATCATATTACTCCAATCTAAGAAAGAGAGAACGGTAGGAGCTTCGTGAGGCAACTCAGGAATAGGCATAAAGTCCTGACCATAGATCAATTTAAAGGGAGTCATACTGGTGCTGCTATGAACGGAATTGTTATATGCCACCTCAGCATGGGTTAACAGGTCGGCCCAATCGTCTTGTTGGTAATTTAATACGAATCATTTAACTATCTTAACATCAATTTTTAACATCTAATTCAAACATTTTATATGCCAACGATGTTCTCCATAACCAACTTTGTGACTCATTTTATATTTTATTTATATCTATTATTTATATGTCATGTACTCAAGGGCAGACCTCATCGCCCTGTGGGAGTCCCCCCTCTTGCAGGCTTGGCCCTCCTCTCTATCGACGGCCCACTTCGAGGATGGACTAGTTAGTCAAGAGAAGTGGACACACCGCAGACTGAAGGGTTTTTTAATCAAATATGTTATTCGGCTTTTAGGGGGTTCCAGGGTGGAGGGAGGGATTAGGCAGTCTAGGGCTAGGATTTGGGCCGGGCCGAGCCAGGCCAGTTGTTGATGACGGGAGTGAAGCAGGTGAGTCCAAGACGGGAGGGGGGATATGGGTCGATTGTACAGAGAGTTGTTCGATCAGAACAGTCGTAGGGAGAGGCAGGGGCGATGGGAGACAGGAAGGTCACCACCAGGTGGAGGCGCATGGCCGTTAGCTATAGGTGGTCACGCGCTCCAGCCCCCTGGGCTCCCCCCGCGATCTAGGTGGTCCGGGTTCACAGAGCCAGGGCCCGCGGTTGATGTTATATAATGCCAGGTCCGTGGTCAACAAAGCGCCCCTCATCAACGACCTTGTGTCGAAGGGGGAGCCGGACCTGGATGGGATTGCGGAGACCTGGCTTGGCCATGAGGGAGGATTTCCGCTCGTGGAAATGTGCCCGCCAGGTTACTGCGCATTTCATCAACCCCGGGCCCTAGGCAAGGGGGGGGTAGCGGTTATTGTTAGGGAAGGTCTTGAGCCGAGAGAGACTACTGTACCACAGACCACCAGTTGTGAGTCCCTCTGCATGAAGTGGGGCCCAGAGAGGCAGTTGGGCGTGCTGGTTATATACCTGGCTCCCTGCTATGTATCAGCAGCCCTGCCCGAGCTCCTTGAGATGATCGCTACGGTGGCAGTTGAGACCCCCAGACTGGTAGTCTTGGGGGACTTTAACCTGCCATCGGTAGGCGAATCAACCGAGGTCGCCGGGAGTTCATGGCCTCCATGACGGTCAGTGGAAGAGTGATCTGGGTATAGGGGATTTAGCCATTGTGCCCCTGTCATGGTCAGATCACTCACTTCTCCGGCTTGACTTTCCAACCGCTACAGCCCACCGCGGGGAGGCGGAACCAGAGACTCTTAGGTGATTCCGCCCCAGGCGCCTGATGGATCCCGAAAGGTTCCAGACGGAGCTTAGGCCACTAACTGTGACCCTGACCCGCGCCCCGACTGAGGACCTGGTGGCCGCATGGAGTATTGCGGCCACCGGGGCCATGGATCGGGTCGCGCCCTTGCGGCCTCTCATGCGGCGGTGAGTCACCCAGGCTCCTTGGTTTACTGAGGAGCTGAGGGTGATGAAACGCCGCAAGAGATGCCTAGAGAGTAGATGGAGGTCCACACGGTCCGAATCTGACCGAATACAGGCAAGAGCCCAGTTGAGGACTTACCTTGTGGCGTTAAGGGTGGCCAAACGTCATTACTGTGCCACTCTTATTGTGTCCGCTGATAACCGCCCTGCCGCCCTGTTCGGGGTGACCCGCTCCCTCCTTCAACAGAGGCCACGGGAAGCCCCGTTGCAGGGCACAGCAGAGGAATTTGGAGAGTATCTGCAGGATAAAATCGCTCAGATCCGGAGCGAACTGGCCTCCACCGAAAGTGGTCTGGAGGGATTAGCGGACGCAGGTCTTGAGATACCATTATGGGAGGAGTTTGACTCTGTTACTTCCGACGATATGGACAGGTTGCGTAGGCGACTGAGAGCCACCGCATGTTTATTGGACCCGTGTCCCTCCTGGCTTGTACTGGCATCCTGGGAGGTTACACGAATCTGGCTCCAGGAACTTGTGAATGCTTCTTAGAGTGAGGGGTTCTTGCCGACCGTCTTGAAAGAGGCGGTGGTGAGGCCCCTCCTCAAGAAGCCTTCCCTGGACCCAGGATTGTTAGTAAATTATCGTCCAGTCTCCAACGTTCACTTTTTGGCGAAGGTTGTAGAGAGTGTGGTGGTGCAACAGTTTCCTTGCCACCTGGGGGAAATTGATTATCTGGACCCACGCCAGTTCGGCTTTCGGCCCGGACACAGCACCGAGATGGCATTGGTCGCGTTGGTGGATGATCTCTGGAGGGCCAGAGATGGGGGTTGTTCCTCCATCCTGGTCCTGTTAGATCTCTCGGCGGCTTTTGATACCGTCGACCATGGTATCCTATTGCATCGGCTGGAGGGGTTGGGGGTGAGGGGAACCGTTTTACGGTGGTTCTCCTCCTACCTCTCCGGCCGATCGCAATTTGTGTTGGCAGGAGGGCAGAGGTCGACCTCGAGACCACTCACTTGTGGGGTGCCTCAGGGGTCGGTCCTCTCGCCGCTCCTATTCAACACATATATGAAGCCGCTTGGTGAGATCATCCGCGGTTTTGGGGTAGAGTACTACCTCTACGCTAATGATACACAGCTGTATATATCTACCCCAAACCACCCCAACGATGCCGTCGAAGTGATGTCCCGGTGTCTGGAAGCCGTGCGGATGTGGATGGGAAGGAACAGACTCAGACTCCACCCTTCCAAAATGGAGTGGCTGTGGTTTCCGGCGTCCCGGTACAACCAGTTGACACCATCACTGGCCACTGGGGGCGAACATCTAGCCCCCGTGGATAGAGCACGCAACTTGGGCGTCCTCCTGGATACCAGGCTGTCGTTAGAAGACCACTTGACGGTCGTGGCCAGGGGGGCGTTCTACTGGTTCATCAGTTGCGGCCCTTATTGGACGGGGACGCCCTTCGCACAATCACTCATGCGCTCGTGACATCCCGTATAGACTACTGCAATGCTCTCTACATGGGGCTTCCCTTGAGGTGCACCCGAAAACTGCAGTTAGTCCAGAACGCAGCCGCGCGGGCAATTATGGGAGCTCCTAGACACTCCCATGTAACACCGCTCTTGCGCGAGCTGCACTGGCTGCCTGTGGTTTTTCGGGTGCGCTTCAAGGTGTTGACTATCATCTTTAAAGCGCTCCATGGTACGGGACCTAGTTATCTTCGGGATCGCATCCTGCCCCATACATCCCTTCGGCCGATTCGCTCCCACAGAGAGGGACGTCTCCGGGTGCCAATGCCAGCGGGCGTTGCCCAGGGGAAGGGCCTTCTCTGTGGAGGGCCCAACTCTCTGGAACGACTTACCCCCCCGAACTGAGAACGATCACAGACCTCCGCTCCTTCCGCCAGAACCTTAAAACTTATTTTTTCCAACAGGCCGGCCTGGCCTAACTCACATCACCTAGCCCATAGTCTGCAGTTAAATTGTTTTAAATTGGTTTTTAGGGATATTGTCTTAACATATTTAAATTTTTTAGCACAGGGATATTAATTTAATCTGGTTTCATATTTTGTATATTGTTATGTTTATATATGTTTTTAAATTGCCTGTGCACCGCCCCGAGTTCCTTTTGCGAAAGGGTGCGGTATATAAATTTAATAAACCATAAACTATAATAAACCAACCAATTAATGAAACATCGCAGATATTGCTCCAAAACAGAATTAGCCCTTTCACAAGCTCCGTTCGTCTGAGGATGGTGGGAGGAGCTTAATCCCTGGGAGGAGCCAATCATCCTCAAGAATTCCTTCCAAAATTGAGAAGTGAAGTGAACTCCTCTATCAGAAATAATACGTCGAGGAACCCCATGTAGTCGATAAATGTGATTCAGGAACAGTTTTGCTAAGGCCTTAGCTGATGGGAATCCTGAGCACGGAACAAAATGAACTTGCTTCGAAAATAGATCAGTAACTACCCATATGACAGTGAAACCACGGCTATTTGGAAGATCCACAATGAAGTCCATAGATATCTCCTTCCAAGGAGACTCCGGCCGTGCTACAGACTGGAGGAGGCCTTGAGGTTTGCCAGGGGGGCGTTTACATGCAGCACAAACTGGGCAACTAGCAATGTAAGACTCCACATCTTTCTTCATAGAAGGCCACCAGAATTGACGTTTAAGTAAGTGTAGGGTCTTCACGAAACCAAAATGACCAGCTAGACGAGAATCGTGCGCCCTCTGGAGTACAAAAGTACGGAGTTTAGCCGGGACGTAAAGCTTGGAACCCACCCAGGGTAAGTCATCCTGCAATGTAGTCTCCACAATGTGCAGCGAACCAATCGTCAGCCTGAAGTTCTTTAATTTTAGAGATTAATTCGGGAGGGGTTTCGGCCTGTAGAGTAGAATGGCTGCGAGTGGTCACCGGAGCAGCTAAGTCACACACCGGGATGACAGGCTGGATCACTGTAAGTTTAGAGGAATTGTATTGAGGAAGGCGTGATAACGCATCCGCCATAAAGTTTTTTCCTCCAGGAATATACTTAATGGAAAAATTAAATCGACTGAAATATTGAGACCACTGGACCTGTTTAGGAGAAAGTTTGCGAGGTGTCCGTAGAGATTCCAAATTTTTATGATCAGTCCATACTTCGAATGGGTGAGATGCTCCCTCTAAGAAATGCCGCCAAGTCATGAGGGCCCACCGCACTGCAAAAGCTTCCTTTTCCCAAATAGCCCATCTTCTTTCAGTATCCGAGAGTTTACGAGAAGTATAAGCGCAAGGTTGCAATTCTTCGTTGGAGTTGTATTGGAGGAGAACTGCGCCAACTGCCACATCGCAGGCATCAGCCTGTACGACAAAAGGCGCATCCATGTCTGGGTGTTTCAAAATTGGCTCTGCTGCAAATAAGCGTTTAAGTTTTTCAAAGGCTGCTTGGCATTCCATAGACCAGTTCAGGGGTTTACTAGGTTGTGATTTTTAATCACCCTTTGTTTTAAGTAAGTTCGTAATTGGTAGAGCAATACTGGCAAAAGAGGGTATAAACTGGCGGTAAAAGTTTGCAAACTCCAAGGAACTTTGCAATTGTTTACGGGTGCGAGGCGGGGCGAACTCAGTCACTGTCTTTACTTTAGCAGGATCCATCTCAATACCTCCTGACAAAATGCGGTATCCGAGATAATCGATCTTGCTTTGATGAAATTCACACTTTGAGAGTTTAGCGTATAGTTCCACCGCCCTTAGTTTGCGCAAAACAGAACGGACAAGCTTCACATGTTCTTTACGTGTTTCCGTGTAAATAAGGATATCATCGAGATATACGATAACGCCTTTGTACAGGTGCTGATGTAAGACCTTGTTTATCAGTTGCATGAAAACCGCTGGTGCACCTTGTAGGCCAAATGGCAGAACTTTAAATTGAAAACAACCTAACGGGCAATTAAAAGCTGTTTTTCATTCATCTCCTTCTTTAATCCTAATCCTATAGTAAGCTTCTCTGAGATCCAGTTTTGTAAACATTTTACCTCTCGCTAGATTGGCAAGCATATCTTTCATGAGGGGGAGGGGGTAGACATTTTCAGCGCAGATCATGTTCAAGTTCCCGTAATCCAACACTAGGCGGAGTTGGCTGCCTTTCTTCTCTCTGAACATAACAGGAGCCGCGACTCGAGGTCTAGCAGGTTCAATAAAACCTCTCGCCAAATTTTTGTCAATGAACTTGCGCAATTCCACCATTTCTCCTGGTGTCGTGGAATAAATACGTGGCTTAGGTAGTTGCACCCCAGGGAGGAAATCAATGGTGCAGTCTGTGGAGCGGTGGGGTGGAAGTTTGTCAGAAGATTTCTCACTAAAAACGTCTTTCAAATCCAAATATTCTGTAGGAATCTTTTCTTCCCCTGGTATTTGTTCCAAAACGGTTGCCGCTTGGTCAGTTGACACGTTCTCATTTGGGTTGGGGGGCTCTGGAGTTGGATCCGCATCCAGGGTGGGGGGTGGTGTAGTTAGGGGGATACGTATCCAACCCTCTTTCCAATCTATGATAGGGTTCCATTTTCGCAACCACCTTAATCCCAAAATAATTGGGTTGTCTGCAATAGGAGCAACAATGAAATTAATGGTTTCCCTATGGTGATCGCCAATCACCAACTCAAGTGGTTCTGTAACAAATTGAGCTGGACCTCCCCCCGCTACCGATCCATCCATTTGACAGAATGCGATCGGTACTTTTAAAGTCTTAAGGCAAATTCCTAGTTGTTGTACTAGATCTTGGCTTATAAGGCATCGTGAACATCCAGAATCCAAAAGGGCTAGTAATTCTGAGAAATGTCCACTAGAGGGCGTTTTTAATTTGAGGGGAATAGTCATGGGGCCCAACTGGGAACTCACCCAATGCTTGTCCGATTCCTCGTCAGAGGCAGCCTCCTTCTCCCAGTCATTCGGATCCTGGCCTGGTTCATAATAGTTGGTAGTAAGGTCCAGTGGCTCCATCCCCGACATTGCTGGCCTGGTACGTGGATCAGTCTTTCTGGTGCCTTTAGTTATCTCAGAAGATGGCCCGAGGCGGGGCTTCGATCCCATTCTGCAAGCATTTGCCCAATGCCCCTCCTTCCCACATTTGAAGCAAGCAGTACTGCGTTGTTTGTTGGAGGGTCCTCCCCTCCCTTCTCTTGGGCTATCACGACGTGGTGTGGCAAATGGCGAAGCTCTAACTTCCCTTTGCACCGAATGAACATTGGCTTTTCTAATTAAATCAATTTCTACTTCAGCAGATAAATCGTACCAACCCTCGAGGGTATTCGGATTCCGTCTGTTGATACAGCTTTGATATAGATCAGGGTGCAAGCCTTCAGTGAAACTGTCGATAAGGGCTTCCTCACTCCAACCCCTCATGTAAACAGATAATTCATGAAATCTCTGGGAAAAATCTTGAACAGGTTGATTTCCCTGACGTAATGATTTCATTTCTAAGCGGGTTTTTCGTTCCATGAGGGGGTGCTCGAAACGCCTTCTCAGGGCGAACATAAATCTGTCGAAATTTCTCATCAGAGTTATCATTGTGCAAAGCTATCATCCAATCAGAAGCCCTGCCCTCTAGTGCCAGACAAACAATCTGGCATGATAATTTTGCTATCATCATCTGGCAAATCAAACGCAGCTTGCCTCACAAAATTGCTGACATGTAGTAGGACATGTAGTAGGAAACACCCCAATTCCTTAGGATCACCTCCAAATTTCACTCCCAATGGAGGGACAGTAGCCATTCTGCGGGCCGGGGGGGCTTGCTTCCCTTCTACGGCGTGGGGGGGGGAAACCCGGCCTTGCTGTCGCTGGGCACTGTGTGTGTTCCTCTTTCTGGGTAGGGGTCCCTCCAAATTTGGGTTTTACTTCCTCCCTCCTTGGCAACAACCAATCCCGAGGGTCGAGGGCCCCTTTTCCCTTGATTTCTCTGCTGCGTTCTCTGCTGTGTTTCATCTCATCAGCTTCTGCAATTAATTTCTGCGCTTGCTGCCTTAGAAGAAATTCCTCTTCTGGCACTTCCCAGAAAGCGGGAGGGGAGGGGGCCTGTCTGCGTCTAGTATTTACTCCCCAAGGGGTTTCTTCAAAAAGTCCTTTTCTCCCCACTCCCTCGGACTATCGGTGACGAACTGATTTATCTTCAGATTTTTCTTCACCCTCTAAATTAACATCCATGAAGAGTTCAGTAACTGACCTTGTATCTTTGGGTTTCGATTCCTGGATGTCTGTAGTGAGGGGGCAAGCTGTTTCGGGCGCGGAAGCTCCCAGTAATTCTTTTTTCTCAGCGTCCGATATTGTTTGAAGTTTTTTGGTTTTATCTCGCTCGCTGCTGAAACTATTAACTTAGAGACGAGCGTATTTTTGATTCCTTGCTTTTTGTCAGATCTGCTTCCATCATAAATCAGGAAAGACCACGCTCAAATTCATTTGGAAAGTTTAAGGTTACTTTTACTGAATATAATAAGACTGCAGCGAAAGTCAAGCAAGGAATGAAACATTTAGGCGCGCAACACACGTATCAAAGCATAACCCCACCCTTAGCTTCTTGACCCCAGCATATTGTCCAATGCAAAGCCGTTCACGACATCAGGTGTACTTCCTGCCCAGGGTCATCATCAGAATGGAATGCAGACTGTTAGCCGAGGTGATAACAGACTGTGGCCACACCCCTCTCTCCTGCTCACTTGTATCCTAGCAAACCCTCCCCCCCCGTTCCAATATGACAGCCGAAGCGAACAAAAAGCGGAGGCTGACACACACAGAGAGAGACAGAAACAGACACAAAGAGAGAATGACAGAGAGAAACAGGAAGGGAGGGGAGAGAGACACAGAGATAAGAGGGAGGGAGGAGAGAGAGACACAGAGATAGAGAGGCAGACAGAGAGAGAATGACAGAAAGAGACAGAGAGGGAGAGAGAGATAAAGAGCCACAGAGAGAGACAGACAGAGACACACACAGAGTGAGACCCACACACAGTGAGTGAGTGACGGACACACACACACACACACACACACACACACATATACACACAGTGATAGAGAGAGAGGAAGGGAGGGGAGAGACACACAGAGATAGAGAGTGAGTGAGAGACAGACAGACACACACACACACATACAGAGTGACAGATGGAGGAGGGAGAGACAGAGATACAGAGAGACAGACACAGAGAGAGAATGACAGAGAGAGACAGGAAGGGAGGGGAGAGAGACACAGAGATAAGAGGGAGGGAGGAGAGAGAGACACAGAGATAGAGAGGCAGACAGAGAATGACAGAAAGAGACAGAGAGGGAGAGAGAGATAAAGAGCCACAGAGAGAGAGACAGAGACACACAGAGTGAGACCCACATACAGAGTGAGTGAGTGACAGACACACACACACACACACACATATACACACAGTGATAGAGAGAGAGGAAGGGAGGGGAGAGAGACACAGAGATAGAGAGTGAGTGAGAGACAGACACACACACATACAGAGTGACATTTGGAGGAAGGAGAGACAGAGAGATACAGAGAGACAGACATAGAGAGAGAATGACAGAGAGAGACAGGGAGGGAGGGAGAGAGAGACAAAGAGCCACATAGACAGACAGACACACAGAGAGAGAGAGACAGAAAGAGAGAGAGAAAGGGAAAGAAAGGAAGAAAGAAAAAAAGAAAAGAAAGAGAGGGAGAGATGAAAGAAAGAGAATTTATGACCACAATTGAGCCCAAAATTTTGGTTGCTAAGCAAAAGCGTTGTTAAGTGAGTTTCACCACATTTTCCAAGTTGGCCACACCCACCTGATTGCATGACCCCTGAACCACTTCCACAAAACAAGCCACACCTACAGAATAGGTTCTAAAAATTTTTGAAACCCACCACTGCTGCTAGGTGACTTAAAACCAGACATTGGGAAACTGGTATCACTTCATCAAGCCCATCCATCACATTAAGAATTTATTGAACAGTGAAGTAGTTACTAAATTTTATTGACTTTACTAAGTTACTAGTTAGTAAGATTCTTGATAAATGACTATTAGACTTTGAAAACCTGGTATCACTGCATCATGTTCAACAATTTTGTTGAATTAACATTAACTAAAAAGGTTTTTAAATTGGATTTTGAATAAATGTGCAATTAATTTGTTAAAGTTTTGAATTTTACTATTTTGTTTTGAAAAAGTTTTATTGGTTTTAACAATTTATATTGGGAAAGGGATAGATAAGGTAATAGATAATATTTGAAGCTTCCACATCGGGTCTGATGACCGTCTCCGAGTCTTCATACATATTCAATTAAAAAGAAATCATTAAAGGGAAGGGGTACATACATTTTAAAATCATAAATTTTCATATTATTTCATACATTCAATTACTTTATACTATTGACATCCGTGCAGGAGTTACTAAAGAAATATGACAAGTTATTTTTGCGATCTGAGCCTCTTTGCTATGGTCTCTTCCTCCCCCCCCCCCACCAGCAGGTGGACCCGTGGCCCCTCCCGTTCCCATCTCATCGTCATCCAGGATTGAGGAATGTTTTTTAAAAAAATTATGCGCCTCTTCAACTGTTTTGATTCTAACTCTTCCTCCCTCCCAGAATACCAGCATCCCTTCAGACATCAACCACTTGAACCACACCCCCTTTTTGAATAATTTTTTAGTTAAGAAGGAATATTCCTTCTTATATCTCTTATTTTCTTTGGGATCTGCTTCAATATGGCCACCTCGTTTTGCTGATACATCAAAGGGCCCCCATTGAATTTTACTATTATCTGCCTTCTGTCGTGCAAACCGCCCAGTCACATGACCCCCCTAGCCACGCCCACCAAGCCACACCCACAAAACCAGTTGTAAAAAAAATTGAATTCTGGGTGGGGGGCACTGAGGATCAGTTTGTAGCACCAAAGGGGTGGTGGACTGAAAAAGGTTGGGAACCATTGATGTAAAGCATGGTATATATTCAAATGTTTGCGTGTTTTCCGGTCCACGTTTTCCAGTTCAGCCAGAGTCCAGTTGATGATTCCAGCTGAATAGCGTATCGCTGGAACTGCCCATGTATTAATGGCTTTAATTATGTTTCTGGCATTCAGCTTTGATTTTAATATTTTGCGGACCCTCCTGATGTATTCCTTTTGTGTTGACTCTTTGACTTTTTCATTCAAGATCTTATCTGCTTCCAATATACCTAGGTACTTGTAGCCATCATCCTTTGCTATTGCTTTCACTATATTTCTATTTCCCAGTTCTATTCCTTCTGTTTTTTCCATTTTTCCTCGCTGCATGGATAATAAAGCACATTTTTCAAGTCCAAAGTTCATTTTGATGTCACTGCTGAACAGTTGAACTGTGTTGAGTATTGATTTAAGTTTAGTGGGGCTTTTCACATACATTTTTAAGTCATCCATGTATAATAGATGGTTTATCTTGCCATGTTGTCTTGAGATTTGGTATCCCAGTTTTGTGTCCATAGGATTATTGTCAGGGGAACTAATGCAATGTTGAATAGTAGTGGTGAAAGTGAATCTCCTTGGAAGATTCCTCGTCTGATGTTTACTTTACCAATGTTCTCCCCATTTGTTGTTAGAACTGTTTTCCATTTTTTGCATATTTGCTTTCAAAAATGTACAGATATTTTTGCTAATTCCAAAGTTTTCCAGACAGGTGTTAATCCAGCTGTAGGGTAATGAGTCAAATGCCTTCTTGTAATCAATCCAAGCCATATTTAAATTTGTTTTTCTTTGTTTTGCATTTTTTAGTACCATTTTATCTATGAGCATCTGATCCCTTGTTCCTCTTGATTTTTTTATAATTTCCTTTTTGTTCTACTGGATACAAATTGTTTTCTATCAGGTGATTGAATGTTGAATTTGCCAGTATCCTTGTAAAATGTTTGAACATTGTTGGCAGACAAGTAATTAGGTGATAGTTGCTTGGTTCTGTGCCTTTTTCTGGATCTTTCATTATCAAGTATGTTCGTCCAGCAGTTAGCCATTCTTCACTTGTTGCATCTTGAAGCATTAGATCAAATTGAGTGGCCATGCAATGATGTAGGCTGGTCAGATGTTTTAGCCAGTATCCATGCAGTTCATCCAGACCAGGTGCACTCCAGTTCTTGACCTTCTTTGCTTGTTTTGTCACCATGTCAGTTTTTATTACAATATTTTCCAACTTGTTTTGTATTGTTTGTGGTTGAATATCTTTGATCCAGGTGGCAGTGTTGTTGTGTTCTACTGGGTTTTCCCACAGTTCTTTCCAAAAGTTCAAAGTTTTTTCTTTACATGGGTGAATATAAGTTTGGATTCGACTTTCATCAAGGGACCGGTAGAAGAGGTGTTGGTTTCTTCTGAACTGGACATTTTCACAATACTGTTTTATTCGTCCTTCGTATCTTTCTATTTTCCTTGCTGTTGCTATCGCACATTGTTTTAGTTCTTCCATAATTTCTGTTATTGTTTTTTCCTCCAGGTTGTGTAAACTATTTTTCAGCTTTTTGTTCTTTAGTTTTCCTTCTTTCAAGTACTTCAGATTGCTGATATACTGTACCCTCGTAGTTTTTAAATTTTATTTTCAAGTCGAATTTTCCACTTTGGTGTTCCAGTGGGTCTCTTTTTTGGCATTTTATAGCCTAGTTCTGCAGTTATAACAGCGGCTGTGCTATAGTTTAGTTTAGTTTAGTTTAGTTTGGTTTATTGGTTTTTTTATACCACCCTACTCCTGAAGGACTCAGGGCAGTGTACATCCAGAATAAAAACAAATATACAAAAGTTAAAAAGCTTTTTAGCTATACATTAGTTGGTTGGTTTCATATAGTGTGCTGGATGGGATGGAAGTTAAAATGTTGTTCACGGCAGTTAACAGATCTTTCACTTGTTTGCTGTGCACTTCGCGAATGATAGGTCTTTTTCTTTCTACATTTTCTTTGATGTGTTTTTCAATTTTTTCTTTCAGCATTTTTGCTAGATCACTTAGCTCTACACTTTCAAGTTGTTGCACAAGTGGGTCTTCATCCTGTATGTTCGTTTCTTCCACTGGTTGGTGAATTTGTTCAGGTGTTGGAGCAATTTCTTCAGCTTGTTCATCATCACTTGTTGTTTTCCTTTTAGCCAATATTTCTAGATGTTGCATTTCCACTTCTGTGAAAACTTTATTATGGATGATGAAGCACCTTTGATCCATTAGTCTTTGTTCAGTTATATCACTTTCCGGATGTTGTTCCTTCCACAGTTGCATAATTCTTTTTTGGAATCCCCTGGCTGTTGTTACTGCCTGGTAGTCATATTTGAGGATTTGTTGATTTTCCTTGGTTGTCCAAGTTTTGCGCTTTGGTTCCAGTCGCTTTGAAGTTGCACGCCCTGGTTCCCTGGCTGTAACAACTGAGCCCTGTAGCCCATTTTTTGACAGATGTCCAGGAACCATAGCATCTGACGTGGTCATTGTTGACCGGGGCAACCAAACATCCAAAGCGGATTTTTGTTCGTTTCTCCTTGTCATTACTGATGGTAGGTGCCTGGGTTGGTTCTCAGTACTAAGCCACTACTGATTCAAGGATGATAATATAACTGTAGGAACCGCACCAGATAGCTGTTCAGGCCCAGCCACAGGAGGAAAGAGGCCTACCTTCCTGTTGGTGGTAGGAAGTAAGGATCAGGAATAATCTATATAAATAAAAATGTAAAATAGTTTGTACGAATCCACTAATCTCAAAAACTACTGGACCGATTTACCTCAATTTTTCACACAATGTTCACAAGGACTTCTGATAATAGAATACCTACTCAGTTTGTGCCTAGCACATGTGTGTCATGTGCAAGGTACACAAATGTAAAATGTACCCACTGATCATGTTTTCAACTCCCTGTAGCCCAGCCCATCAGACTGCTTTTCAACTGTCATTGTTGGAAGAGGCCTCATATGGAGGCCTCTTAGGGCCAAAAAGGCACAGAGGATAGCAAACTCCTAGGTGGCCCATAGAGAGAAGGGGGGAGAAATACAGTTTAATAAAAGAAGGACTAGGGGAGACAGGATAGCAGCCTTCCAATATCTCAGGGGTTGCCACAAAGAAGAGGGAGTCAAGCTATTCTCCAAGGCACCTGAGGGCAGAACAAGAAGCAATGGGTGGAAACTAACCAAGGAGAGAAGCAACTTAGAACTGAGGAGAAATTTCCTGACAGTTAGAACAATTAATCAGCGGACAGAAGTTGCCTCCAGAGGTTGTGAATGCCCCAACACTGCAAGTCTTTAAGAAGATGTTGGATAGGCATTTGTCTGAAACGGTATAGGGAGTGATGGCTAACCTTTTTTGGCTCGCGTGCCAAAAGCAGGGGGAGTGCAGGGGCGATGTGCACAGGTGTGCCACATCCATAATTCTATGTGCATGACCCCCTGCATTTGGCATGCTTTTTACGTCCTCCCCAGGCTCTAGAGGCTTTATAGGAGCCTGGGGAGGATGAAAACAGCCTTCCCCCACCTCCAGAGGGCAAAAAACAGCCTCAAAAGAAGGCCTAAATCAACTGGCCAGGGCACACATACACACTGAAGCTGACAGGGCAATGCCTCACATGCCCTAAGAAATGGTTCCGTGTGCCACATGTGGCACCTGTGCCATATGTTCGCCATCATGGGTATAGGGCTTCCTGCCTAGGCAGGGAGTTGGACTAGATGACCTCCAAGGTCCCTTCCAACTCTGTTATTGTATTATTGTATTACAGTAGGTAGGTAG
Organism: Rhabdophis nuchalis; assembly: GCA_039707465.1. Classification (NCBI taxonomy): domain Eukaryota; kingdom Metazoa; phylum Chordata; class Lepidosauria; order Squamata; family Natricidae; genus Rhabdophis; species Rhabdophis nuchalis. The sequence goes on from CM077647.1 coordinate 99,219,065, forward strand.
ATAGAGGGATAGATAGAGAGGGAGAAATAAGGTAGGTAGGTAGGGTGTTAGATAGAGAGGGAGAAATACAGTAGGTAGGTAGATATGTACGTAGAGGGAGAAAGGAAGAAATATAGTAGGTAGGTAGGTAGGTAGGTAGGTAGGTAGGTAGGTAGGTAGGTAGGTATGTGGATAGATAGATAGGGAGAAATAAGGTAGGTAGGTAGGTAGGTAGATAGAGGGAGAAATACAGTAGGTAGGTAAGTATGTAGGGGGATAGATAGATAGGGAGAAATACAGTAGGTAGGTAGAGGGATAGATAGGGAGAAATACAGTAGGTAGGCATGTAGGTAGATGGGATAGAGAGGGAGAAATACAGTAGGTAGGCAGGTAGGTAAATAGGTAGATAGAGAGAGAAAGGAAGAAATGCAGTAGGTAAGTAAGTAGAGGGATAGACAGAGAGGGAGAAATACTATAGGTAGGCAGGTAGGTAGGTAGGTAGCTAGGTGTATAGATAGATAGGGAGAAATACGGTAGGTAGGTAGGTAGGTAGAGGAATAGAGAGAGAGGGCAAAATACAGTAGGTAGGTAGGTAGGTAGGTAGGTAGAGGGATAGATAGAGAGGAAGAAATACAGTAAGTAGGTAGGTTGGAGGTTATATGGTGGTTGTGTGTATGTGTGCAGGTGTAGATCTACACACAGATTGGTTGGCCATTTAACCAGACTAGGCCACAGCAACGTGTGGCTGGGTATAGCTAATAATAATACTAATAATACTAATACTACTACTAATAATTTGATAAATAGTTTGATAAATGTGGTAAAGATTACCAATATTGATATTGTAATTTGGATTAATATGAATGATACCCAGAATCAATACTGTCCACATCCAATATGGATGTATACTTAAAAATAAATAAATAAATAAATAAATAAATAAATAAACAAACAAACAAATAAATAAATAATAATAATAATAATAATAATAATAATAATTTATTTATTTATTTATTTATTTATTTATTTATTTATTTATTTTTAAGTATGCATCCATATTGGGTGTGGACAGTATTGATTCTGGGTATCATTCATATTAATCCAAATTACAATATCAATATTGGTTATCTTTACCACATTTATCAAACTTAGATGATTATCATATTATTTAAACAACAACAAAAATGCCTAACATCTGTAAACCTCTAATCTTTCTATTACTTTTGGTTGATTCTATTAAAAAATACATTCTAATATTTCCCCTATCTAATTTTATTTCTGCCTCTATCAGCTTACAACAAGCGCCCTTAATGTTTAAAAGGCAATTATTTCTATCCATCAACTCTTATCCTCATTAATGCTTCAATTTTTATCCATTTTTTTACTTGCCTCACACACTCCTCATCTTTAGCTCTATCTTTCTTGTTCAGTTTAGGCCTTTTTTTCAGTGCAAACCTATGCTAGCAATTTTCCCAAATGTCTGCCTATGTCTCAATCTCCTTTGAGAGATTGAGAGATCTCCATCTTTGTATGGGTGGGGTGGGAAGTACGTCTTATACTCTGAAAAGTATGGTAATAATATTCTGTCCAATAGGCATTCCTAGGATTTGGAAGAAACAATTAGAATCACCTCTGATATCAAATGTTTGTTACATTCAAACTGAAAGCATAGGATCTGAAATTTAGCAGAAATATGTTTTATATCTTGTAAAATCTTTATTTAGAAACTTTCAGGAAAAAAAGTGAACATTGGGTAAGAGTTTTTAAGAAGAGAGGTGAAAAGCAAAGATTAATAACTTTCTCCCTAGTCTTTAAACTTTTCAAATTTAAATTTCCTTCAAATACTGCTTTTTGCAAATAAGTGAGATATTTCATTATGAAGTGGCAAACACTGTCTTTTAGGATCAATTATCAAGAGTAAAAAACAGATAGTTAAGAAATATCCCATAGATCAGTGATGGCAAACCTATGGCACATGTGCCAGAGATGGCACGCAGAGCCCTCTTTTCTAGCATGCGTGCTGTTGCCCCAGGTCAGATCTCTATGGCGTTTCTTTCGTGACCTTCTGTTTCCCTGCAAATGAAGGGAAGCTTTTTCTTTTGTGAGCTTCCCTGCAGAAGCTCACAAAAGAAAAAGATCTTACCTCTTGCCTCGCTGCAGGTGTGAGTATGCCCCACCTCTTGCTTGCCAGCTGGTCTTCAGATCTTTGCTGCGAATGCACACATGTCCACACATGTGCATGCCCATGCATGTCCATGGGTACACATGCATGGACGTGTTCAAGCGTGCCCACCTTTCAGTTTGAGCATGAGCACACAGTTTGGGCACTCGGGGTCTAAAAGGTTTGCCATTCATAGGTGAATGTTGGTGAGGAACTCAAAATTCTCCTATCTACTCTGGTATATTCTGCTTATTAACCTCAAACGGGTTTTTTTCCAGGAAGGGGCTGCTCAATGGAGCTTATTCCCAGAGAAGTTGATACAAATGAGATAAGATTGCCCTCAACTTTATTGGACTTTAGAAAGTCCTTGAAGATGAATTTGACAGGAAGTTCTCCAGTTGGACAGACGTGGGAGATGTGGGCTCCTAAGAGTCTCACATGAACCCTGTCTGATAAACCATCTCCGAAGGTTCTGAATCAGAACACCCACTGGAGGTGGGGGCGAAGAAGGGCAGCATTTCATCAGAAAACAAATTTCTTGTGGGTTAGAGATTTGCCTATGAATTGGAGTTGGGGCGGCAGCTGACAAGATGCTGACCTTTTTGTCAAAATAAGTTTGGAATAGGCAGAGACTGAGAGAAATGAAAGACCTGGTAAGAGAATTTACCTAACCAACAATTATAAATTAAACCTGGAATAGGCAAAGAAATTTTGAGAACATAAATAATACTGATGGTCAGATCAGGACTTTTTTTTCTTAAAAGAAGAGAAAGAAAGGAAGGTGGAGGGTTGTAACACCAGCCCCCCCCCCGAAGTTCTTTGTCTGTGCTTTTAAACAGAACAGAAAACAGAGCAGTCACAAACCCACATAATTATGTTAAATTTGGTTTTGGATCTTAAACAGAAACCAAAAATTTTTACTTCGTTTGAATTCCTTCCAGCTAAAAAAACAAGAAAAAGCACGTCTTCTTCTGAACCCACTCAATACTAACTCTAATTTGGTCTTGGATATCAAATAGAAACCAAAAATCTTGATCTTTTTTTCTCTGAAAATGGATAACATAACTTTGTGTGGGAAGTCTAATTAACCAACTACCATAAATCAGAAGCTGCAAGAGCAGGAAGCAAAAGAGACACGTACCCGAATCTAGCTCTTTATAAGTTTGTTCTAATTGATATATTTTAAGCAGCTGTGGTGGAAGGTGACAGGGGGAAGAATTATTACAGAGATAAGAACTGGAAAAGGCTAAGGATTTTCTTTTCTTTTCTTTTTTCCCCTTTCTTTGTCTTTTTATTTTACTGCAAAAGATTAAGCTGGCCCCGGCTTCACTTCCGGTCCCACGGTAGCTGAAACTTAAGGTGGACCAGAGCCTCAAAATAAGACTTTGTGAGTCGCATTTCCGGTTTTGGACGCGACGGACGTGTTTTCCACACATCCGCCGCTGGGCTTCCTTGACGGGTGCCTTCGGGGGCGGGGGGGCACGAAGAGCCCCCCCTCCTTAAGGGCGGTTGCGGAGAGGCTCCCATTTCGACGGCAGTCGGGGGGTCCCGCTGCGCTCTAAGAGCCAAGGAACGGAATACGGGGGGAGTGTTTCCCTTTTGCTGAAGGAGCCGGAACAAATGGAGGATTTTGAACTTGAGCAGAAATACCGGGGCTGAATGGCTGTGCCGAGACTCCGGATTATCAGCAAATGGAATGTGAGTTATTTATTCTGATTTTCTACATTCAACTTTTTGAAAAGAAGAATAGAGGGGGGAGTTAGAGAAACACCCCCCTTGGAAATAAAAACGGCATTTGAAAACTATTCCTGGGACTGGGAGAGAGTGACATCCGGTTGATTGTTAGTATAAGGAAATGCATTATTAAGCAAGGAATTGCTGTAAAATGCTCCATCTGAGTCTTGCTACAGTTAAAATTAACTTGTTACAAACTTTCACTCCTTTCACCGCTGCCAGCAAGGCGGAAAGATGGTGCTTCTTTGTTCCCAGAAGAGAAACTTTTTTGATTATAAACATTCCTCCAACTTAACAAGCTAAACAAGAACAACTTAAAATATATATAAAAAAGCCTACTCTAGTGACTTTCAGTGTTCTCCCCTATTGTGAAACCTTCTGATTTTTTTGGGGGGGGGGGACAATACAATTTAGTTTCTTCTTTGGACTTTCTAAAAACAACTTGAACTTTAATTAGGCTTTGTCTTTGTCTCGGATTTCATGGATTGTCTGCCCACCAACGCCATTTTTTTTCTTCATAAAGACTTAAAACCTTAATCATGGCAACGAGAAAGCCTCCACCTGGGAAATTGCTTTCTGCACCATCGTCTACAAAACCTAGCCCTACTTTACAGACAAAAATCACTACAATGTCACAGAAGGAAACAGAAGCAGAGGACCCTAAATCAACATCGATAGACGACATGTTTCAGAAAATAATGAATGAAATACAACAAATTCAGAAAGACAATTTAAGTACAAGGCTGGAATTATTGGAGGCACAAAGAGAAATAACAAATAATAAGCAAAATATTGAGGGGTTGGAGGGAGCGGCAATTGGGATGAAGGAAGAGATAAAAGATTTAAAAAAAGAACTTACAGATATTACTCGTCATATGTCTAGAATGGATTTTGAACGTATGTCTGTCTTTTTAAGATTTCAAAATGTTCCAGAGTCAGATACAGAGAATTTAAAAGATTTAATGGCTACGATGTTAGCGGATTATACTAAAAAAAATAAAGAACACATCTGGGGGGACATTGATATGATTTACAGAATCAATTCAGCATATGCCAGGATAAATAATGTACCCAGAGAGATACACATTAAATTTATAAGAAGGTCAACAAGGGATGAGATCCTGAGAGCACAAAGAGGAGGGCCCTTGATATATCAGCAGAACGAGATAGTCATATTGAAGCAAATCCCGAAAAAAATCCGAGATATAAGAAGGAAATATTCCTTCTTATCTAAAAAATTACATAACAAGGGGGTTTGGTTCAAATGGCTGATGCCTGAAGGAATGTTGGTGTTCTGGGAGGGAGGAAGAGTTAGAATGAAAACAGTAGAAGAGGCGGAGGCCTTTCTTAAAAAGCACTCCTCAATCCTAGATGATGAAGATATGGGAACGGGAGGGGCCGCGGCTCTGCCTACTGGTGGGGTGGAAGAAGAAAAAACAATAGCAAAGAGACTCAGATCACAAAAATGACTTTTTTTTAAAATGTATGGTATGGTAATTCCTGTAAGGATGTTAATAGAAACAAAATAATAGAATGTATGAAATTTTTCATTATGAAATGTATGATTTGAAATGCATGTACCCCTTCCTATTTCTTTATTTACCAATGAATTTGATATCGTAAGAAGACTCGGAGGCGGTCACCAACCCCGATATGGAAGCTCTAAAATATTGTCAAAATACCCTACTTACCCCTTTCCTTTTATAAAATTGTAAAACCAATAAAATTATTTTAAAAAAAAAGACTTTGTATAACTAACTGAAATCTTGGAACTGGATATTAAGGAAGAACAAAAGACCAAGATGGCTCCTATCGTTCTCCCCTAAAGCAGTGGAAGTGGACAAACTTAAGGTGGACCAGAACTCTGAAATAACTATATAGCTAATTCTAACTTTGGAACTGAACATCATGGAAAGCTGGGAATTTCCATGAGAACTACGTGAAATTATAAAAAATATGCATGAATCATTAGCATCAAGTCTAAATAAAATTCTGAACCAAGAGAAGCAGATATCTAAAGAAGAATTCAAAGAAGAAGGGGGGCAAGGGAGGCAAGTTAATGAAGGAGTAGAAATGGAGGGAAACAAAAGACAGACCAAAGAGCTTGAGGCTGTTAGTGGCATAAGGGAAATTGAAGGAGGAGGTTTTGCCCCAACAAAGAGAAATAAAAAACATTCTTTTGATGGTGACCTGGGGAACGTTGGAGAGAGTGGATGTGGTGATGCAAAGAGAAGGGAGAGGGTAGGAGCAGAGAAGTGGGACAAAATACTTACTAGGAAAAAATTAGACAACCAGAATTTCTTATGTGGGAGACTATAAAAATAAGATAAGGGTTTTATTTCTAAATATGACAATAAAATGGAGTTGCTAATTGATTGAATGTAATAATGGAAAGATAATTAAGCAAAGGTTGACATATATGGAATATAGATAAACATGATATTGATATGGAGAGGTTGTGAAAAAAATGACAATAAAATAGAATTGTTAACTGGTTGAATATAATAATGGAAAGACAACTAAACAAAGCCCAAAATATATGGAATGTGGATAAATATGAAACTGACAAGGCGAGGTTGTAAAGCAGAGGTTTGCCATTCACTTTTATACATGATAATTAAACTGACTGGCAAATTGACTGGAAACGACAACAGAAGGACAACTAAGCATGGGTTAAAATATATGAAACATGGATATACATAGGAGTTTTAAGATGAAATAAAGCAAGATGTTTACCGTTGTAATGCTATACAATAGATTAAGGGAATTGAAATGAATATTGAACAGAGAGGTTTGCCATTCATAGACAACTAAAGGTAATCTAATCCAAGACATGGAAAAATTAGAGGGGGAATATGAAATATACTTATAATGGGAATGTATTGAGACTTAAGGCAGAATCACAAATGGGGCGTGGAAGGATGTGTAATTATAAAAAGATAACAATGAAAATAGCTGGGAATTTTAACCAGGTCTACATCTCGACCAAAATTAGGCTGGGGGTGGTGGTTAAAAGTACAATGGCTATATATATATATATATATATATATATATATATATATATATATATATATATATGTATATTTTTTTGTTCTATTTTTCTTTTTTTCAAAAAAGGAGGAGAATATATATTTAAAATTAAATATATATATTGAAGAGGAACTATAAATACTATCAACATAAAATGGAGTTTGCTCAGAAGCTGAAATACACTAAGCAAGTGAGATGAAGAGTGGGAAGAAAAGGAGAGAGGTAAGGGAAGAAGAGAGGGAGGGAGGACAGAGAGAAGAATGGAGGTAGAGAGGGGGATGAGAGGGAGAAGAAAGTGAATGCATAAATATAGTGTATGGAGAGCAGAAGAGCCAATAACTGTTTTTTTTTTCTTTTTCATTTGGGGAGCTGATGGTAAGATGAATTGATGTAAACATTTAATAATACAATACGATGTTGGCTATGTAATAGTATACATGTGATTATGTGATATGACAATGAAAAATAAAAAACTTTATACACAAAAAAAGTCCTTGAAGATATAAGGCTTGTTGATCCCCTTCAAAATAGATATATTGCCTGTACAGGTTGTTACTTTCCCACACTTTCTGATTGCTGTAATTGATTCATACAAGCGTATCTTTGCTATTTTAACTTGTAAGCCAACCCCAGACACCTAAGTGAGATGACCAGCTATATAAATTAATTTAAATAATTATAAATTATTTAAATAAACTTAGCTGTTCCCAGTAAAATCAATAGTACTTAGCTTAACTGCATCTTCCCAGAAAAGAAAAGGTAAACTTGTTTCTCATTAGAAAACAAATCCAAAAATAGAATCCAGATGTATCAGATCTGGGATGCAACATCAGGATGATCATTAGACAATAGCAGAGTCAGACAACTTACATTCGTTGTTTCAGATTATTCCAAACCAGATATAGTATGCTAGCTCTTCTAGATGGTCTAATCCAGTGGTCGGCAAACCGCGGCTCGCGAGCCACATGGGGCTCTTTGGCCCCTTGAGTGTGGCTCTTCCTCCACCCTCACCGAGGGTGGGACTCCTGGGACCCGCCGGAGCAACCCTCCCTACCGGCCGCTGATTCTCTCCCTCCCTCCCCCCGTGGAGCCTCTCCAGGCGGCATGCCAGCCACTCATCTACTTCCAGGGGGTGCGGAGGCTCCGCGGGCAGGGGGAGGGAACTGGCGGCCAGTGGGTCACCGTTCCTTCCCCACCCCACATGGAGCCTTCTCACCCCTGGAAGTACCCTGAGCGGGTGAGCAGGCGGGCGAGCCAGGTTACTTCCAGGGCGATTGGAGGGAACCGGCGTCCAGAGGGTCGCCGTTCCTTCCCCACCCCATAAGGAGCCCTGGAAGTACCCTGAGCGGGCGAGCAGGTGGGCGAACCAGGCTACTTCCAGGGCGATTGGAGGGAACCGGCATCCAGAGGGTCGCCGTTCCTTCCCCACCCCATACGGAGCCCTGGAAGTACCCTGAGCGGGCGAGCAGGCGGGCGAACCAGGCTACTTCCAGGGAGATTGGAGGGAACCGGCGTCCAGAGGGTCGCCGTTCCTTCCCCACCCCATACGGAGCCCTGGAAGTAGCGTTAGCGGGTGAGCGAGCCAGGCTACTTCCAGGGCGATTGGAGGGAACCGGCGTCCAGAGGGTCGCCGTTCCTTCCCCACCCCACACGGAACCCTGGAAGTACCCTGAGCGGGCGAGCGAATGCGGCGGGCGGCTGGGCGGCCCAGGCTAATGCGAGTGAGCGAGTAACCGCGGCGGGCTGGGCTGAGGAGGCTCCGCGGGGGGTGGGGGGCAGACAGACAGAGAGAGGCACAGACACAGAGAGAGACAAGGAGGGAGGGGGGAATCAGAGAGTGACAGACACACACAGAGAGACAGGGAGAGACAGAGAGAGGGAGGGAGAGAAAGATAGAGACACAGAATGAGTGATTAAGTGCTTGAATGCGAGACAGACAGACACACACACACACACAGAGTGACAGAGATAGGCAGACGAAGCAGATAAAGAAAAAGAAAGAGAGAAAGAGAGAGAAAGAGGGAAAGACAGAAAGGAGAGAAAGAGAGAGACAGAAAGAGAGAGAAAGAGAGAAAGAAAGAGAGAGAGAGAAATGGAGAAAGAGAGAGAGAGAGAAATGGAGAAAGAGAGAGAGAGAGAAAGAGAGGAAGAAAGAGAGAGAGAAAGAGAAAGAAAGAAAGAATTTATGACCACAATTGAGCCTAAAAGTTTGGTTGCTAATCAAGACCATTGTTAAGTGAGTTTCACATTTTCCAAGTTGGCTAAGTCTACCCAGTCACATGACCGCTGAGCCACTCCCACAAAACAGGCCACACCTTCGGGCTCTCAAAAGAAATTTCAATCGTGGTATTGTTGATATTTGGCTCTGTTGACTAATGAGTTTGCCCACCACTGGTCTAATCTAAAATAAGTCACCTGCTTCCAGAGGCTGGACACTGTTGAATCCTATGAAAAGTGCTCATACTGAATGCATCTGACAGAAATCCCATTATTGGTCACTTGAATGTCTGCCCAATATTTGTTTTGATTAAGAAAGATTTGGCAGCATAGACGCGATATAATCATAAAGTGTATAAATGATACAACAATATACCACCATTCCCTTTTTTATTTAAAAAAAATCAAATTAAGCACTGCAGAAAACTGCACTAATCACTCTCCACGCGTTTCTCCCCAATTTAGCCCCCCCAACTGACTTTTCAAGTGGTCTTGGCCGACAGCATCCATGCCTATGAAAATAATGTCTTCGAAGACCCCAAGAACTATTGATAGCCGCGTTTGCCGTTCTCTCGTCTCCAAAGAATATGCATCAGCAAGCCCCCGACGTGCTGATGATTATCCGGGAGTCCGACGAAGGAGGCGCAACCAGGCGCGCTTCGTGGTTGGTTATTTCAGCTCGGTCCTCAGAGCAGAGCGGGGCGGAGCTGAGCGAGCCGGGCTGATGGCGACACGACCAGAGGAGGAGTATTACGCGTCAGCGCCGTTTCTGCTGCTGTTGTTGCGGGTCCTTGGAGTCTACTGATGCTTGAATGAATGGACCATCGCACGTATCTTTCCTTCCTCGCATCGTTCCAGTTTCGAAAGAGGTGGCGGCGGTGCTGCTAAACCAAGGCGGTTGGGGAACTCGGAAAGGGCAGACGGTCTCAGATTATACCAGAAAGCATAGCACGTAGGCATCCAGCCATGAGCCACATGTGAGGGATCTAAAGCCTGTTCTTTTTGTCACCGCTCCCCATTGCTCCCATTGAAAGAGTATGCTCTGCGTTCAGCCCAGCTTTCTCCAGGTAAGACACGTGCAGAGTTGTCCCACTTTGGTAGTTGCTGTTACTTTCAGTCGCCTTGGCTCACCTTGGCCCGCATCCTTCCATTCCTGCTCTTAGGACTGGAACCGCTCCCCCCGCCCCGAAAGCTGGAAAGAGTGTTATTGTGGCTTTGGGTTCCTACTCTGCAGCATTTTCCTCCTCGGTCCCTGCCAGGTTCTTGTGTTGTTGCGGGATTTGATTCGGACATGTTCAGGGAGTTACCAAATGCATCCTAATGGAAAGCCGCGTTGGGAGGAGGGAAAGGTCAGGACATATTTTCTATATTAAGTGCCTATTCCAAGAAAGAACCATCTCTTTTGTGGCCTATCACACAAAGGATGTTAGTAATAGGCTAGGAACTATCGGGTATTATGAAGTCATAAAACACCCTGTAAAGCTTTATTAATTGATTTGTTTCTTTTTTTAAAGGGAGAATGTGGATGAGTGTGAAATAACAGCAAATCTGTCATTCTTGTTTTTGTTTTTATTCACCTGCTGGCATCTGATTGAAAATGTCAGGGAGTGGGAAAAAGATAGCAGGAGGATTCTGTTTATGTGTGTACAATACAGCATTTATTTTTTGAGTGTCTCCAAACTATGTCACCCCTTATTTTCCTGGTTCTAAAGGGAATGAAAAGTCAATATGCATATGCAAGAACACCTTTATGTTGCTGCAAGATTGGAGAAAGGAGTTGGGCACTTTTGGAATTCAATTGTTCAATTTCAATTCTTACTGTTAATAAAAATAGGAAAACATGAGAAACCCATTACTAGTCGTACATCACATAAATCTGACAATGTTGATATAATCTAATTATCAGATGTCTGTGGCTTTGATATTTTTAACAGCCTTTGACTGGATGTCAATGCAGCAAATTCTTACATATGAGTTTTTGTTTATCTCCTCTTCACACCCATCTTATTTCATGATGATGAGTGATATTTCATTGGCTTAGTTAAGTACTTCTGGTTTGTTTTCATATGTAGTTTAAAATTAAGATTACTGGTGCAGTCATGAATAATGCAGATTTTTAAATTTTTATTAAAAAAAATGCTTAGCTTCCAGCAGACATATAAGTAGAGAGGTAGAGCTCACTGGATTTCACTAGTATGTGTTCTTCAAATGAAAATGAACATTGTTTGGCCTGGTTTGTCCTGTTTATGTTCATTATTTTTAGAACTGCAGTGGCACCCCTGTTATGCTGCACACAACAGAAGAGGAGAGTTGTTTTACAGCAGTCAGTCAGGCTGGGAAGAACTCTTCTCTTGGCCGATTTTACTAATTTGTCTGCATTTTTAATTTACTATCTGATTCAGTGGGGTGCATCCCTGGACTGAAGAGAGCAGCATATAAAGGATAGAGAAACTGCTGTTTGGACAAGGTAACCTAGCAGGTGGGTCAGCTGTTTCCTTGTAAAGCCAGGAATATATGAGGATTTCAGGTATTACAATAACTCATATCAGCTGAGGGATTCATTTGAAAATTTAGATTTTCCACCAAGAAGGGATTATAATTTTCCTGCTGTGTGACTATCTTTTGTGAAGCAATGAAGTATACTAGAGTATGATGTGTTGAATGAAGTGTATGTTTGTCTATCTCTTCTAAAATATACAATTGTTTTAAAAAGTATGGCACTATTTTTATTAGTGAGTGGCATCTTATTCAGTTATGATGCATTTTAAATAAAATCCTGCCAGTACTTTGAAAAGACATTAGAAAGCAGACTCTTCTGATTAAAAGTATATTTTATCACTTTGCTTGTATTTTTTATATTCTATTTTTATAATTGAGTATTGTGAGTGAGAATGTTTAGTTTGTTATAAAGCTAATTGTTTAATGCTAAGTAGAAATTGACATTTAACCAATGAAATCCTATGTTTTCAAACTTTATGTAAACATATTATTTTATAGTTATTTAGTATAGAGAACCATAGAGACTGCCTATAGAACTTCAGTTAGAATAGCAGTATTTTATTGCAGACAGAAAGAAGAAACCATTAGAAGAAACTCAAACTACCTCCACCTTCATTGTCTAGAGTATCACAGGGAAAATGCACCCAGGCTTTCAAGATTCTGTTATAGTAGCCTTTATCAGTAAAACAAAAGTCCAGTCAAATTTATGGAATGTTTTTCCTGACCTGGCCTATCCTAAAAGGTTGAAATCTCGTTTCTAGCTGGAATTGTTTAAATATAATACAAAAGGCAATGCATTCTTTTTTGAATAAGTACATAGTATAGTTATAATTAATTCTTATTAATGATGTATAATTGTAAATACACCTTCATTTATATATTATATGCATTTTCTTTACCTCATGAGTTTGCTATGGATTTCTAAGGAGCTAATAAATAATGTCTTTAATTCCATTTACAAGAGATATGCCCATCACAGTCATATGCCATGACAGTCATAAAATTGCAAACTTTTTGTGGCAGTCATTAAGTAAAACAACTGCCACAGGCATTAAGTGAATGCCATGGACATTAAACAAATCAATGGTTTGCTATGGATGCTGTTTTGCTGAAATTTGGATATAAATGCTGGTTTTCTGCAAAATCATTGTAAAACATGTTCATGTGACTGTGGGATGCTGCAGGCAGACATAAATGTGGTCTGGGTGCTGAGACCCAAAGTTCAGTCACATGATTGTAGATATCACCCAATCATCAGAACTTTGAATCCAGATCTTAAGTAGCCCTAAGGTAGGTTTGTTCTAACTTGGAAGAGTTGCTAAGTGATTGGTCATAAGTCAGGAATTACCTGCATGGGTGACTTTCAGCAACAGTGCAACCACAAAACAGTAAATCTATCCTATAAGACAAAAAAATTCTGGCACTTCCAACAAACTATTCACAGGCTCATATCTCATTTTAGTCAGACCAAGGAGTGGCTGTTCCACAAATAGCCTGACCCTACACACCATAAAAAAACCTGAAGTCGGTGCAGCTACATAACAGAAGTATAATAGTCATTAAACAAGGAGTGCCCAACAATGCAGACACTTTTCCATTCTGGTTCACAATATAACTTCCAAGGGATCTTCAAGGATAGTCTGATCTAGAGCATATTGCAATAGTCCAACTGAGAAGTCCCTGTGAACCAGTCTTCCCTATCCATATTAATCTTAATATGCATTTCTCCCGGACTTCCGTTTCCGGTCTTCAGAGGCAACGGACGGAGTTCACGCTCCGGCCGCCGCTTGCTCTCCTGGTGGGCCCCCCCAGGGGCACAGGGAGTTCTGTAGGAGTTCCCTGCTGCAGGGGCAGCTGGCCGGCGACCCCCCCAGTTCGGTGGCAACTGGTGGGGGATGTCCCAGCTTCGCCCTAGGAGCCGGGAAGCCGACGCGGGGAGGCTTTGGTCTTTTTGGCGATGAATTCTCGGAACAAACTGCAACAATAAAAAGTTAGCTGGAATGTCGGGGGCAGCAGATGCCTTTCAATCTTCTATCTCCAAATGACAGACAAGCAGGAATGTGAGTCTTGGTGTTCATTTGATTTTAAACGGGAAATGGAGGGGGGTGTTTGCTTGATAGAACCCCCTCTCAGAAGAAAAGCAGCATTTAAAAAAGAAGCTATCTCCAGAAACGGAGAGAGGCTTGGGACTGACTTACCATCTAAGCAACAATTGAAAAGTATATGAATCTATGTGTTTAATTGTAACAACTTGTGAGGCAACCTTCTAACAAGAGAGGATTGGAACTTTCACTTTTCTTCCCACTAGAAGAAGGGGCGGATGGGCTCTCCCTTGTCCTCCGCTGGAAAGTTTTAACTGTTAAAGAATTTTCCCTTCTGTGATTAAACTATGACACTTTAAAATTCACACCGAGGCTTCTCCCCTGGGAATCTTCGGGATCTCTACTGAGTGGACAATTGGATTGGCAATAAAGATAGCTCTTGGCTCCCTTAATCTGTTCTAAGACTAAACTTTCATCTGAACTGCCTCGGACTGTACTGGCTACCCGCCCTTCTGCCGCCATCTTTTCTTTTGTTAAGAACAATGACTTCCAAAAAGCCACCACCTGGAAAAGCGCACTCTGCCCCCTCCTCTACCCGATCCAGCCCAGCCATACAGTCAAAGATTACTTCACTATTACAGGCTGCGGGTGAGACCACACAGGACTTATCGGTCAATGAGATGTTTCAAGAAATGATGAAGAACAATGAAAAAATAATAGAAAATGTAAATGAAATGCGAAAGGAACTGATAAATTTAAAATGAGAAATATTGGAAATACAACAAAATACAAAAGATAACAAACAAAGAATAGAGGTGTTGGAGGGAGGGGTGGCTGGGATGGGGGATGAGGTAAAGGGAATACAAAAAGAAAGTTCGGAATTAGGGAATTATATTTCGAAATTGGAGTTTGAAAGAATGTCACTTTTTCTTAGATTTCAAAACATACCAGAGTCAGATGCAGAAGATTTGAAAAATATTATGATTACAATATTAGCGGATTATCTTCAAAAAAATAAAGAACAAATTGGATGGGATATTGATCTGGTTTATAGAATCAATTCGGCATATGCAAGGACACATAATGTCCCAAGAGAAGTCCATGTAAAATTTTTAAGGAAGTCCACGAGGGAGGAGATTCTGAGAGCCCAATGGGGAGGGCCTTTGAAATACCAAGACAATGAGATAATCATTTTGAAGAAAATCCCAAAGAAAATTAGAGACATGAGAAGGAATTTATTCCTTCCTATCTAAGAAACTATTTAAAAAAGGGATCTGGTTCAAATGGTTTTTACCAGAAGGGATATTGGTTTTCTGGGAAGGGAGTAGAATTAGAATCAAAACTTTAGAAGAGGCAAATGCTTTTTCTCAAAAATACTCCATATTCCTAGGGGACGATGAAGGAGGAACAGTGGGGGCGGCGGCCCCTCCCGAACACGGGGGAAAAGAATCAATAGCCAAAAGACTTAGGTCTCAAAAATGATACTACCAGCATATTGAGAGACAAACCAGATTCGCTATTCTATCTGTGCTGGGATCGCTGGTACGCTTGGCTACAAAGGAATTTAAAGAAGCGGACTGAACATTGCTGATTTAGAATCTCTATATGCTTTGATTACACTCCTTCACTTTGTCCTGGTTTCTTTCATATAATTTTTTCCCCGCCTTTCTTATTGGAAATATGTATTAAATTAATAAGTGGTAAATGTTAGCTATAGTGTTATAACTCTAGTTATATTGTAATACTCTCTGCAATCACTTTGTATCATTTAATGTCTTATTCTGTAAGCTTTTGCTTTTTAATGATCCAATAATTTTTTTTTAAAAAAATGATACTATTTAAAAATTTTATTTGAATGTTGTCATCATTGATGGTAAGGAAAAACAAGAAGAATGAACGTAGAAAATATGCAATGTACGTGTTATTGTGCTTGTCTTTTTTTTAACTAAAAGCTGTACTATGATTTTAGTAGCTTCCGGCATGAAGCTACTAAAATGTAACGTTTTTTCCTATACCCTTTTCCCAATATTATTTTGTAAAAACCAATAAATTCTTTTAAAACAATATGCATTTCTCCCAAAGTCATACCTTTTAGCTAATACCTAAAGTACTTATAGCTGCTATTATAATATTATATGATCAAGCACTACCTGGATCAGGACAGAAGCCCCATCCAGGCAAGTCAATAACCAAAATTTTACTGTTGTTACCTTGTTAATGGGATATGCAGAAGTGAGTATATTGCTGTTACTGTTTTGCTGTTTTCAGTGTTGTGATTTATTGTGCAACAATTATTTTGTTGGGCAACTATTACTCTGGATATTTAAATTTTTTAATTTTAAAAAATAAAAATATTTTATATTATTACTCTGGGCAGGGGAACTTGAATATGAAGGAAACACAAAGTATAGTTATGCTTTCAGAAAAGCCTTTTCAAATAATCTGCTTTCTAGCAAATGAAGTAGGATTGTTATGCAGTATCAAGCTTAGAAACTTGAATAAAAAATCTTTGGCATCTGCTAGTAAAAGTATGAACAAATGATTAAAATATATCCAAAACCAAATACCAAACTGTATGATGTTTTGAAAGAGTGTTTGACTCATTTATTCTATTAAAACAGTTCCTCAAATCAAATAAATCTCTACTTTGAATTAACAAATCATCATCAAGCTTAATCTTTAATTTGTAGTTTCATATAAGGAAAATGCTATAGGTGAGAGTTAGTGTCACCATGACAAGGACCTTGACTTTCGCTGACCTTAGATGCCAATGAATCAGCTTTTTAATTTATTAAACTCTCTTCCTTTCAGAGTTTTTTAGAGTAATAATATTAGCTTTGCTTTGTTTTTTCAGATCTCAAATTCTTTAATGTGGCCAGTTACCAGCCTTAACTGTTTTATGCTATTTGTGGTTAAGATTATAAATCACTTCAATTTCCAATATTCTCATGATGGATGCACACCTGCTCTTATCCTTGAATTCTAAACAATTGGTAAAGTACTAGTTCTCTTTGATTATAACCAAATAGATAGAAGCTAATATATATAGACAATGGAAACATGGCTGATCTGCCAGCCAATAATACTAAACAATCAATGTACATACATCCCTGCATTCTTTTGTTAAATGAAATAAATATATACCATATTTTTTGGAGTATATGACGCACCGGAGTATAAGATGCAACTTAATTTTGGGGGAGGAAATCAGGAAAAAACCTTTCTGCCTCTTTCCCAGCAGCATTCACCAGTATTCATCTGGCCAAGGTCTTTGCTGCCTCAGTCAGAGCGGCATTCCCAAAGTTGCCCAGGGGAACTGCAATGAAAGCCTTTCCAATGAATGCATTTTTGGGCTGTTAGCATCATGATCCCCTCTCGATTCAAAAAAGGGTGGGTGCAGAGGCCAAACAAGTGCGTCGTGTTTCAGGTGGCAGGCAGTTCCAGCACACGCTGCCACCTGAAAATGCTTTCATTCCTAGTTCCCCGGTGCACATCACAGAGCCACATGCCCTCCTCCTCCTCTACAGACTTGTTTTCTGTTTTCTCTTAGCCAGCATCAGCGGCCAGAGGAGGCAGGGAGAAAAGCGAGAGGGCAGCGCGGTCGGGTAAGGGTGCAGGCGTGGAGAAAGATTAGAAGCAGCCAGCCGTTTGCCGGCTTGCTGGCTCAGCTGCTGGCCACCAGGAGTGTGCAGGCAGCAAAGGACACCTGGCGTAAGATGTTCGGGCATAATTTGGGGGTGGCAGATGGAGCAGGGGATGGGGTGGGGTGGAGCACACATCTTACTTGAGTCTGGCAGCTCCACCACTTCTCTCTCTCGGCCGCTCTGTGCAGGGAAACATCTCGTGCAGTAAAGAAAAACTTCTTATGAAGTTTTTCTTTATCATGCAAGGTTTCCCCTGCAAAGACCAGCCGAGAGAAGCAATGGAGCTGCCAGACTCTATTAAGATGCGCATATTGCGATGGGGCACAATTTGGGGGTGGCAGGTGGGGAAGAGGATGGGGTGCCCTGGCAGCCACTTCTTGGAACCCACTGCCCACGCTGCCAGTGACCATGGTTTCACACCCCCTCTCCAGGGTGACAGGACAGCACAGGCAGAGCACCGGGCGAAGTTTCTCCTTCCTGGTTTCAGATCTGGAAGGCGCCTTCACCATCCCTGTCCCAACGAGAGAGGGGAGGGGAGAGTCCGGTGCTTCTTTGCCACTGGCAGGGATGCCGGGCACCCCATCCTCTGCCCTACCTGCCACCCTCAAATTGTGATCAAGAGGCTATTAATTTACATTGGAATATAAAATAATTTCTTTGTTAATAATATACATTTGCACTCCTGTTGAAACAATGTAAAACAACTTCTTGAGGCAATCTTTCATAATGAGTTTTAGTTTTTAAACAATGCAAGAACTCAAAAAAATGCCTCATGTTTCAAAGTGAAACACTCTGATGGCAGGAACCATTTCCCTTTATACCAGGGGTGTCAAACTCGCATCGTCACATTTTTGTCACATGACGTATTGTGACCTTCCCGCTTCATTTAAGCAGGGTGGGTGTGGCCAGCACATGATGCATCCTGACCACGGACCACGAGTTTGACATCCCTGCCTTATACGGTTTGTGGAAGTAAGAGCAATTTATAAACTCATGGCACATGTGCCCATCTTGCAGCAGTTATGGTGTTAAAAATATGGGTCACGTGTGCTTCTGAAAATAAAACACCCTGCAGTTTAGTTCATGAATGCTTTAGTTTGTACATTTAAGCAATGAAATTAATCAAAAACAGGCACGGACCTCCCTCATATTGTTGAACTTCTGATAAACTTCTCCTGGAACTACTTGTTGGATAAACAAGTGGTAAGGTCTTTCTGTGGTTTATCATAGTACTCACACCAAAGTTGCAGCTTGAGTGTGGTCTGTACCTTGGAAAAAAGGAATCAGAAGGGGAATGAATGCATGGCTTCTGAATAAGCCATTGATGTATATTCTACTACCCTTTTGTTGCCATATCAATCAAAGTTGTATTTCAAAGGTAGCATTGCAAAGGCAAAGAAATCTGAAGAATATTAATTGTTAAGACTAACTTCATAAAGTACTGACTTTCCCCCAGATCCTAATTCTATACTAAGCTTTGTTTCTGCAGCTGCAAATATTCTTTTAGAGAATTGAATTACTTTTTTTCAGTATCTTTAACTACTTTTAAAGAAGTCCTTAAACTCATTAAAATTGACCAATTGAGTAACTATTTCAAAAGTGAATCATTTATCATTTATCAGCTAAGCTAAGGCATGTGTAGAATAGGTAGAAGCTAACATATACAAATAGTGGGAATGTAGCCTGCCTAGCCAGCCTATAATACCAATGATAATGTACTGTGCTGCCCCAGCAGTATATAGCTAGTGTAGGAATTAAGAATTGTCTCCTTTAAGAAAGTACCTCCTGGGAAATTTAGACAGAGACTGCCTTATGGGAAATGTAGTTCCATGACATGTGATCACATCTGTGTTTCTGATTGGCCACTGGGGCATTCTTTCTGCGTGCAAAGTTTATAGCCGGTCAGTTTAAATGCCTTTGTGAACCGGAATAGTAGTGTTTGTATCTCCACTCAACATGGGAGTGAAATCATCATCTTTTTACACCATGTGATGGGACAGATTATGGAAAATCAGAAGTATCTTAACACTGAACTGTAAATTTGCTATTAAGAATGTCTGATAATAAACTTGATCTGAATGAGATTCCTAAGCGTGGAGTTAACTGCATGCCCCAAGCAAGCCTACAATGCTCGAGGCAGAACAGTAAAAAATTGATGATATTTTCGCTCCCCTCCAGTAAAAAGATGTTGTTATTTTGAACTCCCCTCGAGTAAAAAGGATGCTGAAGTTGAATCCCAAATTCTGTTCGCATTTTAACCGAGAACAGCTGCCAGGATTTCCCCCATCTCCTCTTGGAGCAAAGAGAAACATTGTTTCAGTAAGAAAGGCTGATTAACTCTCCTGAGATGAAGGACTTTGTTGTAATTAAGAGAATGTGCTAAAAAGGGGCCAAGAGTTGCATGAGAAAAGCAGCCTCTACAACCTAGTTGGTTCAATCTGCTCTGAAAAGCCTGTTTTGTATGGAAGAATGCTTACAGGCTAGACTCTTGTTTCTCCTCTGATATACTGAGAAAACAGATCCTGCAGAGTTAGAAAAGCATGTTGCCTCTCCCTCCCTGTTTGAAAGCTAGATCGACTTTGTTTCCCTCTAATTGAGCTCCAGGGGAGGGGAACCAGGAATCGCATGATAAAGCAACCCCCCACTTCTCAACCTATCCAGTCCGATCTGCTGGATCTGCTGTTGTTAAGGCCAAACGCATGTGGCTTGGAAGCAAGCAGCAGCCTAACAAAGAAAGGAAAATCTGTTTCAGTAAATCAAAGCAAATTCCAAGCCTTACTCCTTAAGTGGTTGTAAAAGCCTCATGGAAAGGTCTCCATGGAAACAGGATTTGAATAAGTAAGAGATCAGCTAGCCCAGGTCGGATCTCCCAAGTCCTTTGAACTTTATTGATAAGTTGTCCTGGAAACAAGGGGCAATAAAGAGGCCCCAATCATCCCAGCATCAGCTTACTTTGTGTGGGTAGAGCCATCTGGCAGTCGAATGGCCATGAGGCAGATGCAGTCCAGCTGAAGGGCCTGCAAGTTAAGGGCAGACTGTTTTGTGACTCTTGTTTATGAAATATTGGAAAAAGGTAAACTCCTTAGGAGGTACCAAGACAGCAGGGTCCAAGACAGGTTCCAAGTCCAAGTAAAGACCCTTAGGAATTCCAAAACTGGAGAGTTAGCTTGACAAATCTCAGCAAGGAAAATGCCATTATTAATCACTCCAAATGTTAGTCACAAACAATGCCCTCTGGTGGCTCCCCTACAAACTGCAGTCCAGTATTTCAAGCCAACGCATGCAACACACCCTAGTAGCTTAGAAATGGACTGCGTCTGCATCTACAAAGTTTTGCAACGCACCTTAGTGGCCGACAAGTGGACTGTGCCTGCATTTCCAAAGCCTTGCAATGTACCCTAGTGGTTGACATGTGAACTGCGCTTGCATCTCCAAAGCCTTGCACCACATCCTAGTGACCGACACGGGAACTGCGTCTACATCTCCAAAGCCCTACAATGCACCCTAGTGGCCAGATCCAAAGTGTCCCATCATTCGCATGCACCATCTCAGTGGTCACATGTAGCCTCCTCTTATGCTCCTAAAAAGATATCCTCATCTAGTCCCAAGGATACACAGGGAGAGAAGGTGTGTCTCATCGTTTGCATGTGCCATCTCAGCAGTCACATGCCACTTCCTCCCACATCTCCAAAGAGGTCTCATCCCTCTAGCCAAAGCAAACCCGATCTCGAGCCGGCACCAGTGTCTCACAGCAACCTTCCCGTCACAGCCAAATGTCATGGGTAGCTGCAGAAGAATAAGTCAAAGCCGCGTTGATCATTGCAACCCTTGATGTGGCAAAAAGGATGCAAGTGCAAAAGGAAGAGATGGCAAAAGCTCAGGCCAGCCTCGAGTTTCTTCAGCTTGAACAAGAGGGTGTAGAAAGGACAGGACGGGCCAAGACTCTTCAGGTGGAGGATAATGGTGTCTCCCTCAACCTATAAAGTTAGAAGAAAAAAACCCAGACGCACGTGTCAAAGCCTACATAGACGGCCAACATGCAATACAACAGAGACAATCACCAAATCCATCAGCTAATGAGATAGATAACACCATACAATTTGCATCACTCGACCCCTCCCTTGGAATTGGAGAGCCTAATCTGACA
This sequence comes from Rhabdophis nuchalis, assembly GCA_039707465.1. Taxonomy (NCBI): domain Eukaryota; kingdom Metazoa; phylum Chordata; class Lepidosauria; order Squamata; family Natricidae; genus Rhabdophis; species Rhabdophis nuchalis. The sequence continues at coordinate 99,240,518 of CM077647.1, forward strand.
AACCCAGACACATGGGGTTATCACAGCAATTCCCAAGCGACAGCAAATAATCCTAAACCTGCACACAAGTAGCCATAATTCATAGACTCAATGTGGAGGTGAAGGAATCCTTGCCAGACCTTCAAAGCAATTGTAGCGTGGACGTATGGCCCAAAGAATGGAGTCTGTATTCACACTCTGAGTCACCACAATGGACAACTCCTAATCCTCATCCGGCCAAGGATCCTCAGCGTGATACCAAAGTGCACCCAGAAGCAGCTGCAAATGTCACCATCCCCTCGCTCATATCAACCAATCTGCTTAGTGAAAGTCTACCCCGATGGGTGCCTAGAAGAAGCCTGAAACAGTGGAAGTGCAAAGCTATAGCATATCAGCCAGTTCAGCACTTGACAGCCTCATCAATGTCCAAAGTGAAGAAACACACTTCATGATATCAACACGCACCGGGTCCCAGCACACAGCGGGGAGGAAAGTTGATTGACTCTGCTTAAAATTGTTGGGTGGGAATGGATAGTTCCCACTGCCACCATTACTAGAATGGGACGACCCACCAGATGATCACAGTCAGATTGCGACACCAGGGTTAGCAAGCACCACACCTCACCTGAAGCACATGGCTAATCACTTTTCTGGTCTAGATCCCAAAGCCAAAATCCTGCTTTTGCTGGGAGCAAACACCTCTGATGCTTTCACCCCCCAAGAATTGGTCAAAGGCCCAAGGGGCTCCCCATTTACCCTCAAGACACAACTTGGAAGGGGCATCTTTGGGATAGTTTGTGTTGATCAGCCACAGGGCCCAACCCAGGCAAATGTCTTCGCAACCTCCACTATCAGTAATGGGAGAGCATCCCACTCGAGACTGTGTCAAGAACACTTCACAACTTCAGCAATCAAATCAGTTTTAAGAGCAACAGTATTCCAGACCAGCAAAGAAGTCAATGATTTGGCCTTGTCGCTAGAGGACAAAGAATTTCTGAGGCTCGTGGACAAGGAACTTCAACAGGAGGCTACAAGAATTGGATGACTCCACTACCCTTCCGCATACCCAGGCAACAGCTTCCAAATAACCATGAGCAACCTCTCTCTCGCCTTTCCAGTCTGAGATGACTCATGAACAAGAAGCCTGCGATGAAAGCTCATTTAGTGGAGTTCATGGACAAGATGGTCCAGAAGAGACACACAGAACTTGCCCCACCTCTGAAAAACGATGAGGAATGCTGGTACCTGCCATCCTTTGGAGTGTACCACCCACAAACGCCAGGCCAGATTCGAGTAGTCTTCGATGTCAGCACGCAATTCTGAGGCCTCTCTGAACAAGAGACCTTCTCACAGGACCTGACCTCACCAACAGTTTGTTTGGTGTGCTCATTCACTTCAGAAAGGAAGCCATAGCCATCATGGCCGACATCCAGCAGATGTTCTACTCATTCCTTGTCAGAAAAAACCATCAAAACTACCTATGTTTCATGTTTTCCAGTGTCAAACAGCACAACCAACAGAAGCAAGAATGGGAAATGTGACGTGCCTCTCTGAGTTGTCTCCAAAGTGTTCCTGTGCAGCACATGTACGTTCCCATCTCGCTGTCACCGCAATGAAGGCAATAGCAACCGTAGGATACATCAGGGTCTACGGTGGGGAGAATGACGTTGACATCGTTTTCATCATGGGAAAGGCGGAACTAGCACCACAACTACCCCTCAACCATTCCCGAGAACTAGCTCACTTCAAACACTCCTCCAGACAGAGAACTCTCGTGTTGGGCTTAGCAGTGATCGCCCTCACCACCCTCATGGCAGAGGTGGTAGCTATCATCAACGCTCCACCTTTGGTTCCAGAGCACCAGCAGGGAACTTTGTTCCCAAAGACATGTATTGGAACTCATGGCCTAAAGGACTTGTGTCGACTGGAACTCATAACCTATGGGTGAAGATGGACTAGTTTTCCAGGTGGAAGCTCAGGTTGCAAAGCTGCTGGAGTCATGTCGTGACCAGCAGACTTTTGCCAAGAAGCTCTACACCAGACCAATCACTCACTGCTGGTACTGCTGTTAAGAAAGACTGAACTAGACATGCAAGTTTTGCATGCTTTGTATTTACATTATTGTTTTCACTGTTTGATGCTATGCCTTTGTGTAACTCAGTTAATTTATTACGTTTGTATGTTTAATGTTATGCCTCTGTTTATCTTAGTTAATTAGATAGTCAAGTTTGCATTGTTTTATGCCATGCCTTTATTTGCCTTTAGTTAAAAGTTAGTTGATAGTGGAATTTATAATTCCAGATGGCGAGCGTGCTGCCCCAGCAGTATATAGCTAGTGTAGGAATTAAGAACTGTCTCCTTTAAGAAACTACCTCCTGGGAAATGTAGGAAGATACTGCCTTATGGGAAATATAGTTCCATGACATGTGATCACATCTGTGTTTCTGATTGGCCACTGGGGCATTCTGCCTATGTGCAAAGTTTTTAGCCTGTCATTTTAAATGCCTTTGTGAACCGGAATAGTAGTGTTTGTATCTCTGCTCAACATGGGAGTGAAATCATCATCTTTTTATAGCACGTAATGGGACAGGTTATAGAAAGTCAGAAGTAAGTTTGTAAGTTTGCTATTAAGAATGCCTGATAATAAACTTGATCTGAATGAGATTCCTAAGCGTGGAGTTAACTGCATGCCCCAAGCAAGCCTTCAACGCTTGAGGCAGAACATGTACATCCCTGAATTCTTTCGTTAAATGAAATAAAGATATATCCCCTCACTTGAGACGTGAGTTTTAATCACATACAAAAACAAATTACCCACTCCTCCTCTGCTGGCGTAGAGAGTAAGAACAATGATTTTGATGTAGACATGCAGCAGCTGTTTAGGCAAAAGTGAGAAAATCATTTTTTAAGTCTCAAAGGCCCAAATAACATTTCATTTTTTTTTGTAAAAAGTTTTATTGGTTTTTAAAAATATTCACAGGAAAAGGGTATAAGGGTACATAAAAAATTTTAGTAGCTCCCATGCTGGCAGTAGAAATTCCCCCCAACCTCACGGATTTACAATTTTAAAAGTAACATATAAAGGATAAACATAAACAGTGTTCTTACATTATATCAACCATGTGTTCAATCTTCTCTTTCTTTGCCATTTTCTATTATACATTTCACATAAAATTATTTTTGTGGCCTGAGCCTTTTCAAAATTGCTCCCTTCTCCCTGAGAAGGGAGCATAGCCCCCTCCGTTCCTGTATCTTGGGTCTTACTGCCCTTTTCCCCGCCTCCACTATCTTGGTCTTCTAGGAGAGAAGAATGTTTTTTAATAAAGGCCTCTGCCTCGTTTAGTGTCTTATAATAATAATAATAATAATAATAATAATAATAATAATAATAATAATAATAATAATAATAATAATAATAATAATAATAATAATAATAATAATAATAATAATAATAATAATAATAATAATAATAATTTTATTTATATTTATATCCCGCTCTCTCTCCCCGAGGGGACTCGAGGCGGGGCACAGGGTATTAAAAGCAACTAAAACCAAACAGATACAGAATTAAAACCTTAAATATAAATAAATAAATAACTAACATCCCGACTGGACTATTGTAACTCTCTCTACATGGGGCTTCCCTTGAGGTGCACCCGGAGGCTTCAGTTAGTTCAGAATGCAGCCGCGCGAGCAATTATGGGGACCACCAGGTTCACCCACGTTACACCGCTCTTGCGCGAGCTGCACTGGCTGCCTGTCGTCTTCCGGGTGCGCTTCAAGGTGCTAATTATCATCTTCAAGGCGCTCCATGGCTCGCAAAAAAGATGTGTCTTTAGTTTCAGACGGAAGGAGCGGAGGTCCGTAGTTGTCCTAATATCGGGGGGGAAGGTCGTTCCAGAGGGCTGGGCCTGCCACAGAGAGGGCCCTTCCCCTGGGCGTCGCCCGCTGACAAAGTCTAGTGGACGGCACCCGGAGAAGTCCCTCTCTGTGGGAGCGAATCGGCCGTGAGGATGTATGGGGCAGGATCCGATCCTGCAGGTAACTAGGTCCCGAGCCATGGAGCGCTTTGAAGATGATAACTAACACCTTGAAGCGCACCCGGAAGACGACAGGTAGCCAGTGCAGCTCGCGCAACAGCGGTGTAACGTGGGCAAACCTGGAGGTGCCCATAATTGCTCGCACGGCTGCGTTCTGGACCAACTGAAGTCTCCGGGTGCACCTCAAGGGGAGCCCCATGTAGAGAGAGTTGCAATAATCCAGTCGAGATGTCACGAGAGCATGAGTGACTGTGCGAAGGGCGTCCCGATCCAATAGGGGGCGCAACTGGCGTACCAGTTGACTATCTAGACCCGCGCCAGTCCGGCTTTTGGCCCGGGCATAGCACCGAGACGGCATTGGTCGCGTTGGTCGATGATCTCTGGAGGGCCAGAGATGGGGGTTGCTCCTCCATCCTGGTCCTATTAGACCTCTCGGCGGCTTTCGATACCATCGACCATGGTATCCTATTGCATCGGCTGGGAGGGTTGGGGGTGGGAGGCACCGTTTTACGGTGGTTCTCCTCCTACCTCTCTGGCCGATCGCAATTTGTGTTGGCAGGAGAGCAGAGGTCGACCTCGAGACCCCTCACATGTGGGGTGCCTCGGGTCGGTCCTCTCGCCTCTCCTGTTCAACACATATATGAAGCCGCTGGGCGAGATCATCCGTGGTTTTGGGGTAGAGTATCATCTCTACCCTGATGATACTCAGCTGTATATATCTACCCCAAACCACTCCAACGATGCCGTAGCGGTGATGTGCCAGTGCCTGGAAGCCGTGCGGATCTGGATGGGAAGTAACGGACTCAGGCTCAACCCGACCAAGACCGAGTGGCTGTGGTTTCCGGCTGCCCGATTCAACCAGATGATTCCATCTCTGGCCATAGGGGGCGAACATCTTGCCCCTGTGGATGGGGCGCGCAACTTGGGTGTCCTCCTGGATACCCGGCTGTCCATGGAAGATCAAGTGACAGCCGTGGCCAGGAGGGCGTTTTACCAGGTTCGCCTGGTTCGCCAATTGCGCCCCCTATTGGATCGGGACGCCCTTCGCACAGTCACTCATGCGCTCGTGACATCCCGACTGGACTATTGTAACTCCCTCTACATGGGGCTTCCCTTGAGGTGCACCCGGAGACTTCAGCTAGTCCAGAATGCAGCCGCGCGAGCAATTATGGGGACCACAAGGTCTACCCACGTAACACCGCTCTTGCGCGAGCTGCACTGGCTACCTGTCGTCTTCCGGGTGCGCTTCAAGGTGTTAATTATCAACTTTAAAGCGCTCCATGCCTCGGGACCTAGCTATCTGCGGGATCGGATCCTGCCTCATACATCCTCACGGCCGATTCGCTCCCACAGAGAGGGACTTCTCCGGATGCCGTCCACTAGACTTTGTCAGCGGGCGACGCCCAGGGGGAGGGCTCTCTCTGTGGCAGGCCCGGCCCTCTGGAACGACCTTCCCCCTGATATTAGAACGACCACGGACCTCCGCTCCTTCCGTCTTAAATTAAAAACTCACTTTTTCTGTCTGGCCGGCCTGGGATAGTCTCCCTGTCTTGGGGTTTTTATTGGGTAGCTTTTAGTATAGTTAGTTTTATGGGAAGTTTAGCACAGGTTAAGTTTAATTTGGTTTTAGAACTGTTTGTATATTTTTTATTGTTTTTATTCTACCTGTGCACCGCCCCGAGTCCCCATGGGGAGAGGGAGCGGTTTATAAGTATTAAAATAATAATAATAATAATAATAATAATAATAATAATAATAATAATAATAATAATAATTATTATTATTATTATTATTATTATTATTATTATTATTATTATTATTATTATTATTATTATTATTATTATTATTATTATTATTATTATTATTATTATTATTATTATTATTAGCCGGAGATAGAAATTTATTTGCTTAAAAGCGAAGAAGAGGATTTGGGTAAGGCTTAAAGCAAAAATTCATGTGAAGTGGTGCTGAAAGAAGCTCAGAACTACCTTTATTTCACATAGCTTCTGATTATAGTTTTGAATCTTCAGAATCTGGAGATCTTCAGATAATTGAAACAGAGGAACTTTTGCTATACAAACATTTGTATTATAGCAGAAATAGGTAGTATGTCTAATTGGGAATTTCTATTATGTTATTTATTTCTGTTTTCTCAGTAATTCTTAGACTTGCTGCTTATAACTCTATAAGTTATGAAATGTAATAATTACTAACTACAATTTATTTATACAAGTAGTCTTTGTATAGCAACCACAATTAGAACAAGTGACTTAGTTAAGTGAAACAGTTGCTAAGTTAAACTGTCATCCTGCAAAGTAATTTGGATAGATTACTGTCAGCAGGTTAAAACTCTGACATAATTGAATCCTGCCAGGTATAAGAGACTCTGTCTGTTCTTGGAAATGCTAGACCTACCAACCAGCTGTGTCCATGCTTATAGTTTCCCAGTGATCAGAACAACAAAACTTCCCATCTCAGGAGGGGAATTTGGTGGTCATTCTTCCTTGTCATGCCCACCTGATATCCTAGAAAAGTAAGTAAAAATTAAGATTTAAAAAAAATATTTTGAATTCAGAGGTGATAGATTTAAATATAGTGAGACTTTTTAATATTTTTATTCTGCTATTTTTTCGTTCTAAATTATAGCTGTTTACTGGATAATGTAGAAGTTTTGTCCTTATTCTCAAGGAGGAAGATATCTCAAATTTTCTTATGGTAAGATCTTTGGAAATACTCAACTGAAATTCATACAGTTCATATCCCCTACCTCTTCCTTCCCTTGCTATTATTTTTATCCTGAAAGTGAAGCACCATCAGACATTTCTTCATTATAATGAATAAGACAGTAGATTCATGAAAGCCTATCAAATAATACATTTTAAATTCATATAAACTAAAAGTCAATTGGAGAAAATGCATGTCTGCAAAATACAGTACAGAAGCACTACCTAGAAAACATATACAGTGGTACCTCGGATCACGAACTTAATTCGTGAAATGACTCTGGTCGCGATCCGATTTGGTTGTGATGCGAGGCACAATTTCCCATAGGGTTCAATGTAAATCCGATTAATCTGTTCCGACCTTGTTTATTGGTTGTGATGCGAGGCACAGTTTCCCATAGGGTTCAATGTAAAGCCGGTTAATCCGTTCTGACCTTGTTTTTAAAATGTCCGCGGCTCCGGTTCGTGAAGCGAAACGGAGGTCGTGAATCCGGGCATTTTTACGAACTTTTCCGTTCGTGATGCGAGGGCGGAGTTCGTGATGCGAGGCAGAGTTCGTGAAGTGAGGCGGAGTTCGTGCAGCGGAGCATTTTTTACGAACTTTTCCGTTCGTGCAGCGAAACGGTGTTCGTGAACCGGGACACATTTTTTGGGAAATTTTTGGTCGTGAAGCAAATTGGACGTGATGAGAGGCGTTCGTGGTCCGAGGTACCACTGTATAGATATTTTACTGAGTACATTTTTCTATTGTAGTGTTCTAGACTTTTTTTGTAGTTTAGTTAAAGTTGATGAGACTTTACAACTTGAAAAGTTCTATGAAGTGAATAAAAAAAGTTTTTTTTAAAAAAAGTATGTCCTACTTCCAGCATTTGATAGTTTATAGTTTGCATTCAAGCAGGTAGCTCTAGTCAGATTAATCTTATCTTTATAGACAGAAATGTTAGTTTAGAGTAAAAATGCAATTTGCTCTGGTTGATCATGAATTGAAGTGGCCCATTTTGATGAGATTTAAACCTTCTTTAAAGCTGGTTGAGCTTCTCTCAGAGCTTTGAAATAATTTCAGTACTTCAAAGAATTATAAAGATGCAGACAGCTTGCTTTGTTTTTGTATAAGTTATCTGAAAAAATGTAAATTCTTAGAGTGGTGAAAGGCCAAAAATAGATTAAGCTCTTGGTTCCAACCATTCTTTAAATAACAAATCAGAGTATTTGGATGGACAGTGAAAAAATATGTCAGAACTGTGTTACTCTTTTCTATTGCTCTGTTTTGATTCACTGGGTTAAGGCTTTTGGTTCATTGTGCTTTTATACTAAAATATATAAATATCTTGAGATCTTATTTTAAGAAGTTAATGTTTCTTTGTCATTCACATTTTTCTGTATTTACTTGTAAGGAAAAGGAAAGGAACTGTTTTTTAAGTGCATGAAATAAAGCAGAGTCCATATACCCGTGATGGCGAACCTATGGCACGGGTGCCACAGATGGCACGCGGAACCAAACCACGAGGCTTTGACCTGTCAGCTCCAGTACGCATGTTTGCGCTGGCAAGCTAATTTAGGCCTTCTTTTGAGGCCGTTTTTTGCCCTCTGGAGGCTTCAGGGAAGCTCCTGAAACCTCTGGAGGTGGTGGTGGGGGGGGGAAGGCTGTTTCTCCCCAGGCTCCTAGAAAGCCCCTGGAGCCTGGGGAGGGTGAAAAAAGCATACCAAAGTGAGTAATTTCTTTTTAGTAATAAAATATTGTTCTTGCTCTTTGGCCACATCTGGAAAATTATGTCACACTTGAAAATAGTGGATTTAGCCAATGTCTTGTTTAATATTCTGTTTCCCTTTCCTCCCTTTGAATGTGAATTCATATGTTCAGCTTGTCTGGCAGTGATTATATCAGCATTTCAAGTTGTTTTCTGATACACTTAGAGATTAAATTCTCCTTATTACTGTAACATATCTGAACAGATACATTTATATCTCATAGAATATGGTACAATGAATCATATCAGACTCATATATGACTTTGCAAGTTCCCATGTTATTTCTCCAAATCAAGGTTAAGCTTTTGGCAGGGGTTGTGTTTTGTGCATTAGAAGGAAAATTATATTTCCATCTAATCCTATCCCATCTTGACAGTATGAACAGCAGGTTTTCTAATACCTATACAAAATAAAGGGTTTGCAATCCTCATATATATTCTTGTCACTATCCACAAGTGACTGTGGCATAGAATGAACATTGGGAAATTTAGATGCACATAAAATTTGGAATAAATGAATTCAGTTGCCTAAAAGATGTCCATTTCTATATTTCGCTATTAAGCTAGGGAATGAAAAAGAAGTTTATCTTCTTTTTTCTTTCTCTAATAACCATATCCTGTGCCACAAATATGGGAGAGTTGGAAGAAGAAAAGAAACACATTAAGCATGCAATTTTACCTTATATTAAAACCTGGAGGAAAGGTAGTTTTAAACAAGAAACTGATGAAACAGCAGGAAACCTGAGCCAGAGAATTACCTTGGCTGAATTTATAATTAGGATTGGCTAGCTGAAATAATTACTCTTTTCTCCACCCCATCACTATTAAGAAATAGTTGGATTATTTTTGAGTACAATTATAAGTCCTAATTGGATCTGTTACATTTCCAATTAAACCACTGGAGGCAAAAAATAACTCTTGTCCTTTAACTGTCCTGTGATTGCCCTCCACAGCATCCTTTGAGTCTCTTGCTCTGCTTTTTCTAAGGTAAGAGCAGTACATGTTTCCTTTCCTTCCACTCTGTGGTTACTGTGGTAGGTAGCAAACTTCTGTCCATCTTTGTAAGTAGATGAATTCTACAGCAATTACATCTGTGATAGAATATATATATATATATATATATATATATATATATATATGTATGTATGTATGTATGTATGTATGTATGTATGTATGTATGTATATGTATATATATATGTATATGTATATATATATATGTATATATATATATGTATGTATGTGTTAGTTTTATGAGCTGATCAATAAATTAAATTAGAGAGAGACCAGGATAGATCTATTTCGAGCTTATTAGCTCTCATCAGCTGGCCATACCCGTTACTGGGATTCGAACCGGGACTATGTTGCATGTAAGGCAGGAAGCCTAACCAGCCATTTGGAAACCTGCCCTCACTGACAAATGAGTCCCTAACACAAAGAATGATACCAGACCCACACTCACGAGAACCACACAGGATGTCACTATCACACATCCACGCAAAAAGCAAACCCAAACCCGCACCGATGATGACCACAAATCAGAAGCCCGACCACAAACCAGAAGCCAGACCACAGCTGCATTATTAGCCACTTTAAACCCCTCCAATCCATACATGAAGCAAACTGATGCCCACCACGGAGATGTGGTACGACCACAAACGCGAAGCCAAACAACAGTAACGCAGCTCACCAGGTCAAATTCCTCTGCAACTCGGACTAACACAAGCACAACCAGGTCCCCACCCAAACAGAACACGCCCCCATCCAATCAGAGCACAGCCAAACTCCCATCCAATCAGAGCACAGCCAAACCCCCTACCAATCAGAACACACCTCCACCCAATCAGAATGCAGCCAAGCTCCCACCCAATCAGATCTGTGGCGGAGGCAATTCCTCATCATCATCACTGACCTCCTGCAGCTGCATTTCTTCTCCATCCTGTGCTTCTAACTTGGTCCCTGAACCTCCAGCTGCAGCTGGATAGTTTCACAGTGGAGAATTCTTCCCCCCTCTTTTTTCCTTTTTTCTTTTTTTGCTAAATGTATGTTTGTTGGCATATTGTGCTGCTCTTTTTTATTTCTATATACAGAATTTTCCATCAGGACGACTAGAATTGCAGCCCTTAGGAAAGTGATCCAGTCCTCGTGTGTCACCTAAACAGCATCACAGTAGATCTCCCCTCAATTTCAGGTAGAAAGGCCTCACAGATTAAAATTAAAATCTCCAATATTCTCTTCAAAACAAAAGAAAAGCTGAAAGGAGTCTATTTCTTTCAAATAGGAATGAGAGAACTCTACCTTCCTTTACAGCCTCTCATTACTGCATAATAACTACCTGACTTAACTATCTAAATTTCAGGCCCAATTATGGTCATCAAGTGAGGACTATCTAATTATATATATATATTTATTTATTTTTTCCTCCAGTCAGCATTCATCTGGTTGCTCCTCTGGCAACCCTGCCAATGTTCCCAGTCTTCATTCTTTCTCTGGCCCCTCCGCTCCTGATTTGGGAAGTGGAGCATCTGGCCCCTTCACTCCTGGCCTGGTGTTCCTCCACATTACACACACACACACACAGAGTCCCAGGAACTGATTTTTTCCTTATCATCCAGTCTGGCATCTGGGAAAGCCAACACACATCCCCTACTAGCTTGCCTTCAAGAATAATTGTAATCATATGTGTTATGTTTTGACAATTATGCAATCTGCTCACTCCCCTTCCACTGATGCTATTGCTAACTTTCCATATCAGTTATTTTCAAGCATCATATCTGTTTTTAGTCTTACACAAGGTCTACTCTAGCTGGAATTATGTTCTGTTTGCTAGATTTTAACAAAACGATTCTGGAGTTTGTGTGTATGGCCTAATAGTCTCTAAACTATCAATCTTTTTGCCTAATTATGTAATGTTCTTTAAATGGTTGGAATCTTAGATTTATTCTATTATTATAATCTCTCATATAAATGTATATTTTGGAGGAAGTAAACGGCAGTTTTATTTTTCCTCCAAATCCTAAATTCTTACTAAGCTTCAGTATGTTATGAGTAGCTTTTACTTTTCCTTAGATTGTCTGAGACAACTGAGTAGTTTTCTTTAGGCCCTAGCTGTACAATTATCAGCAGTGTAATTTTTTTCCAAAATGAAATAGGGTAAAATTTATAAAGTCTGGCATGCCAGACCTAACTTAAGTTTATCTAATTAAATATTGGCTGCAACTGGCTAGGTTGGGGAGTTGTGTCATCATGGCATACTTTTTGTAATATACTCTTTTGCAGATGCTCATGTCTGGAATTGTAGACAAATCTTGAACTCAATCTAGATATAGATGCATCCTGGAAAGTCACAATGGTTTGCTTTGTTTTATCCTATTGTGAATTCAACATAATGATGATAGCAAAGTGCTAGGATGTTGTTAAAACGCAAGTACTGTATTTTTCGGAATATAAGACGCACCTTTTTACCCTCAAAAAGAGGGTAAAAATCTGGGTGCGTCTTATACTCCGAATGTAGCTCCACCCACGCACTCCGTGCGTTACATTTTTGGGTGATTCCATGTGACGGGGATCTTCACTTTTACATGGAGCCTGATTCTCAAAGCTGCCTGGGGAATTGCATTCAAAGCCTTCTCAATGAAAGCATTTTTGGGCAGCAGCACCACGATTCCCTCTCAATTAAAAAAAGGGCATGTGCAGAGACCAAACAAGTGCATCGTGTTTTAGGTGACAGGCAGTTCCAGCATGTGCTGCCACCTGAAAATGCTTTCATTCCCAGTTCCCCAGTGCATATTGCAGAGCCATGTGCCCTCCTCCTCTACAGACTTGCTTTCTATTTTCTCTTGGCCAGCACCAGCGACCGGAGGAGGCAAGAAGAAAAGCGAGAGGGCAGCACGGTCGAGTGAGGGTGCAGTCGTGGAGACAGATTAGAGGCAGCCAGCTGATTGCTGGCTTGCCAGCTCAGCTGCTGGTCACCCAGAGTGCACCAGCAGCAAAGGAAACCTCACGTAAGATGTTCGGGCATAATTTGGGGGTGGCAGGTGGGGCAGGGGATGGGGTGGGGTACACATCTTACTTGAGACTGGCAGCTCCACCACTTCTCTCTCTCGGCCGCTCTATGCAGGGAAACATCTCACACAGTAAAGAAAAACTTCTCAGAGGATGGGGTGCCCTGGCAGCCATTTCTTGGAGCCCATTGCCCACGCCCCTAAATGTTGCTTCCAGCGACCACGGTTTCACACCCCCTTTCCTGGGCGACAGGACAGCAGAGGCAGCATGCCGGGCAGTTTCTCCTTCTGAGTCTCAGGTCTGGAAGGCGCCTTCACCACACCTATTCCAATGACTGAAAGGAGCGGCGAGTCTGGCACTTCTTTGCCACTGGCAGGGATGCCAGGCACCCCATCCTCTGCCCCACCTGCCACCCCCAAATTGTGCCCCACCGCAAAATGCACATCTTAATAGAGTTTGGCAGCTCCGTTGCATCTCTTGGCTGGTCTTTGCAGGGGAAACCTTGCACGATAAAGAAAAACTTCATGAGAAGTTCATTTTATCATCTCCGGAGTGTCTCAACTTTTATAATCAGGTGGTAGCAAGCAGTGGCCTGGAGATAATCTTGGCTTTTGACTGAGGCTAATAATCATATGTGTTATGTTTTGACAATTATGCAATCTGCTCACTCCCCTGCCACTGAGGCTTTTGACTCACTAATTAACAGTGTCCAAAGGGAGCTTGGAGCTGTGTGTGGGCCGAATGGTCTATATCAACCAAGAAGTAATTCTTGGTTTTATAAAGATTGCCTGATGCTTAGAAACCAGATTAAACAGGTTTACCTGCTTTATCGTAATCGAGGGGACAAATGCCCACCAGAGGACTACTACCATCTGAAGCAGGAGTACAAAGGACTAATTGCTAAGAAAAAGAAAGCTAAAGAGAGAGAGAAGTGGGATCTACTCCTCTCCATCAAGCGGAAGGTCACCCGACTATTCTGGCAAATTATTGCCAGCTCCCTGTCGTTCCATCAAGAACTCCCTCTCTGCTGTATCTCTAACAGAGAGACTGGGAAAATCACTTCTCGGCAATTTACCAGACATCAACAAGTTCGACTGTGCCTGACCCACTGTTGTCTCCTGTAGCCCCTGATTGGCAACCTGTGACCTATGCTGAGATCACCGAGATTAGATCCGAACTCAAGCCAGGAAAAGCTCCTGGCCCTGATGCTATTCTCCCTGACTTGCTAAAATCCAATCCTGAATGGTGGTGTCAGGTCTGCCTCATTCAATAGCCAAGAAAGAACCCACACAAGTAGGATTGAACATCCTTCTTCAGTGATGGCCACCAAAACTGTTGTTTAACTAGGTGCAGAGTTTTGACAAACCCGAAATGTCCCGCTATTCTAGAGTCATGGGCCCTTTGAATTACCAGCGGTTTAAGAGTAGCTGGAACATTTAATTTCGAGCCCACCCACAGCAAACCATCTCTCACAGTACAATCACCAGAGTGCGACATAAACCAATCATCAGATTGAAGAGCGCCTTTAATTTTCGTAATCAGGTCTCTGGGGACCTCGTTCTCTACCACCACCTGACTTTTGGTAACGACGGGGCAGTGAGAGTACATGCAGGAATAATGGGATGTACAACAGTCAACTTTGAACTATTATATTGTGAAAGTTTAGACAAAGCATCCGCCATAAAGTTCTTTCCCCCAGGAATGTACTTGAGTGTAAAATTAAAACGACTGAAATGTTGAGACCAGCGAACTTGTTTTGGAGAAAGTTTCCAAGGCGTCTTCAAGGATTCCAAATTCTTATGATCTGTCCAGACTTCAAACAGGTGAGTGGCGCCTTCCAGGAAGTGGCGCCAGGTCATAAGCGCCCAACGAACAGCGAATGCCTCTTTCTCCCATATGGCCCATCTTCTTTCTGTGTCGGAGAGTTTACGAGATGTATAGGCACACGGTTGCAACTTTCCATCAGCATTATATTGTAGTAGAACTGCTCCAACCGCTACATCACTAGCATCAGCTTGAACAACAAAAGGCGCTTGTACGTCGGGGTGTTTCAACACCGGTTCAGCCGCAAAGAGCCGTTTCAGTTTCTCAAAGGCAGCTTGGGACTCCATAGTCCAGTTCAAAGGTTTACTTGGCCGTGGTTTGCCATCACCCCTAGTCTTTAAAAGATGTGTAATAGGCAAGGCAATGTTAGCGAAAGAGGGGATAAATTGGTGATAAAAGTTTGCAAATCCCAAAAAACTTTGCAACTGTTTGCGGGTGCAGGGAGGGGCCCATTCCGTCACAGCTTGTACCTTCGCGGGATCCATCTCAATGCCCTCCCTGGAAATGCAGTAACCCAGATAGTCAATTTTGTCCTGATGAAATTCACACTTTGAGAGTTTGGCATAGAGTTCAACTGCTTGCAACTTTTCAGGACTGAGCGCACTAGTTTCACATGTTCTTCACGTGTTTCCGTGTAAATAAGGATGTCGTCTAGATAGATGATAACGCCCTTGTACAGGTGTTGATGTAAAACCTTGTTAATCAATTGCATAAAAACCGATGGTGCCCCCTGTAGGCCAAATGGTAGCACAATAAATTGGAAACATCCCAACGGGCAATTAAAAGCAGTTTTCCATTCGTCCCCTTCCTTTATTCTAATTCTATAGTACGCCTCTCTGAGGTCCAACTTCGTAAAGATCTTCCTCTTTGCTAGATTCTCCAACATGTCTTTCATGAGGGGGAAGGAGTAAACATTTTTGGCGCAAATGGCGTTCAGAAACCTGTAGTCAACTACTAAACGAAGGTCGCCATCTTTCTTTTCTCTGAACATGACAGGGGCCACCACGCGGGGTCTAGCTGACTCAATAAAACCCTTAGCTAGATTTTTATCGATGAAATTCCGAAGTTCAACCATCTCCTGGGGTGTCATTGAATAAATGCGAGGTTTTGGCAGTTGCACCCCCGGGAGGAATTCAATGACACAGTCTGTAGTGTGGTGGGGTGGTAAATTGTCAGTAGACTTTTCACTGAAAACATTTTTTAAATCCCAGTATTCCTTTGGAATTTTCTCCTCATCGTCAATTTTCTCAGAAATGGTTGCCCCTAACCCGGGTTCAACGGATTGGTGTGAGGGGGGGGGCACCGGAGAATTTCCATCATCTGTTGGGTGTGTGTGGCTAACGTATGCGTATCCATCCCTCAGTCCAGTTAATTTTCGGGTTCCATTTCCGGGGCTAATAATGGAACGTGTGCAGCCTGAATCCAAAAGGGTGAGTAATTTACACTGATTGCCAGTAGATGGCACCCTAAACTCAGTAGGGATCGTCATGGGCCCCAAACTTGAACTCACCCAACATTCGTCATCCTTGTCATTGGTTTTGGTTTCCTTTTCCCAGTTAGCAGGCGCCATCTCCTCACTCCATCCAGAGGTGCTGAGATCCAATGGCTCCACTCCACTCATGGCTGGATGAGTGCGTAGCCCCGGGCTTCTGGTGGCTTTCTTTCTCCCAGAGGACACTTGGGGGCGGGGGCTTTGTTTCACACGGCAGTTTGCAGCCCAATGCCCCTCCCACAGCGGGAACATGCAGTAGCGCGGGCTTTTCCAGCGGCCCCTCCCCTTCCTCCTCTCTTTGGAATATCTCTGCATGGTTGGGGGGGAGGGTTTCTTTTCTCTTTCGATTTCTTCAAGGCTTTTATTACTAGCCAGGTCAATCTCGACGTCTGCCGCTAATTCATACCAACCCTGGAGGGTGTTTGGGCTTCGTCTATTCACACACCCCCAAAATATTTCTTGCTTCAAGCCCTCTTTGTAACTGTCGACTAGGGCTTCTTCAGACCATCCCCTCATGTAAACCGCCAATTCACGAAATCTCTGTGTGTAATCTTGCACTGGGTTAGAACCTTGATGAAGGGTTCTCATCTGCAATCTGGCCTTTCTTTCAAGGAGGGGGTCTTCAAAGCGTCTTCTTAAAGCCGCCATAAATTTTTCGAAACTCCTCAGTAGGGGAGAATCATCGTTGTACAAAGAAACTATCCAATCTGTTGTCTTTCCTTCAAGGGCGAGAGATACGACTCTAATTTTTGCTTCATCATTAGGGAGGTTGTATTCGAATTGCCTTACAAAATTCCTCACTTGAAGCAAGAAAAATCCTAGAATCTTCGGTTCCCCTCCAAATTTCATCCCTAGGGGGGGACTTTAGCCATTCTGCGTTCAATAGGTCTCGCATCTCCTCTTATATTAGCTCCAACTGCCACTGCGACTGGTTGGGGCCCCTCATCAGTACCGGCAGTTGTCCCGGGGGCTTCTCCTTGATGGGATTGTTCCTCCCTCCTTCTCATCTCTGGTTCCCCGGGTTCAGGTCCCCTCCCTTCTCTGCTTTCTCTATCACATCGCCTTTCTTTAACTTGACGCATCAACTCCCTGGCCTGCTCCATCATAAATTCTTCCTCCTCCACTTCTTGCCAGGTCGGGGGTGGGGGTGGGGGGTGTCTACGTCTGGTAGTTGTGACTCCAGAGGGGGCCTCTTCGAATTCGCCTGTTAACCCAACCCCCAGGGACCAGCGTGGACGGACAGATTTATCTTCTGGTTTCCCCCCCAGATTCATTTCAGCCAGGCTTTCTGTTACTGACCTTTCTTTTTCCTGCTCTGGCCTCAGGGCACAAATTGCTGCTGCAGCTCCCAGTTCCTCTTCATGACTGTCGGTGGGGTCAGACATTCCTTTGAAGATTTGTAGTTTTATTGCACTCTCTGCTGAAGATGTTAGCTCAGAGATGAGTGCGAGGTGAGACCTTGCTTTTTGTCAGGTCTGTCTCATTCAATAGCCAAGAAAGAATCCACACAAGTCCATTTTGGAAATTGTAGGAATACTTTTACTGGTTATGAAAGAATGCAGCAAAATTCAAGCAAGGTCTGAGGATTTTCCACGCGAAACAATACGTATCAAACATTGTCCATCCCCTTTCTCCCAACAACCTCCCCAAGCTATTGTCCAATGCAAAACCCTCTTCGCTGTCATGTGGGTTGCATCTTCAGGAGCTTCATCAGAATGGTATGTGAGACGGTTGACCTTGGCCGACTGTCCATTTTTTTTTCTTAGACTTATATAACCGCTCCCTCTCCCCAAAGGGACCCGGGGCGGTGCACAGGAAATTAAAAAACACATAGATATCACAAATATAAATAATTAAAACCGAATTAAATAAATTATCCCTGCGCTAAAAATTTAAAACATTAAAACTTAACCCCATCTAAAACCCAATTAAAACAATTTAAGATACAGACTATAGGCTAGGTAAATAACTTAGGCCAAACCGGCCTGATGGCACAAGAGAGTCTTTAATTTCTGGTGGAAGGCGCGGAGGTCCGTGGTTGTTCTAAGGTCGGGGGGTAGGTCGTTCCAGAGGGTCGGGCCCACCACAGAGAAGGCCCTTCCTCTGGACGTCGCCCGCTGGCATTGCCTGGTGGACGGCACCCGGAGAAGTCCCTCTCTGTGGGAGCGAATCGGCTGAAGGGATGTATGGGATAGGATGCGATCCCGCAGATAACTAGGTCCTGTGCCATGGAGCGCTTTAAAGATGGTGATCAACACCTTGAAGTGCACCCGAAAGGCAACAGGCAGCCAGTGCAGCTCGCGCAGGAGCGGTGTTACATGGGAGTACCTAGACATTCACAAGATCGCCCACGCGGCCGCATTCTGGACTAGCTGTAGTTTTCGGGTGCACCCCAAGGGGAGCCCCATGTAGAGAGCATTGCAGTAGTCTAGTCGGGATGTCACAAGCGCATGAGTGACTGTGCGAAGGGCGTCCCGGTCCAATAGGGGACGCAACTGCCGCACCAGGCATACCTGGTGGAGCGCCCCCCTGGCCACGGCCATTACCTGGTCTTGCATAGACAGCCGGGTATCCAGGAGGACGCCTAAGTTGGGCGCCCGATCCACGGGGGCTAGATGTTCACCCCCTATGGCCAGTGATGGAATCAACTGGTTGTACCGGGACGCCGGAAACCACAGCCACTCAGTCTTGGATGGGTTGAGTTTGAGTCTGTTGCTTCCCATCCAGATCCGTACGGCTTCCAGACATCGGGACATTACTTCGACGGCATTGTTGGGGTGGTTTGGGGTAGAAAAGTACAGGTGCGTGTCGTCAGCGTAGATATGGTTCTCTACCCCAAAACCACGGATGATCTCACCCAGCGGCTTCATGTATGTGTTGAACAGGAGCGGCGAGAGGACCGACCCCTGAGGCACCCCACAAGTGAGGCGTCTCGAGGTCGACCTCTGCCCTCCTGCCAACACAAATTGTGATCGGCCGGAGAGGTAGGAGAACCACCGCAAAACGGTGCCCCTCACCCCCAACCCCTCCAGATGATGCAATAGGATACCATGGTCGATGGTATTAAAAGCCGCCGAGAGATCTAAAAGGACCAGGATGGAGAAGCAACCCCCATCTCTGGCCCTCCAGAGATCATCCACCAACGCGACCAATGCCGTCTCAGTGCTGTGCCAGGGCCGGAAGCTGGACTGGCGCAGGTCCAGATAATCAATTTTCTCCAGGTGATGGGGAAACTGTTGTGCCACCACACTCTCTACAACCTTCACCAGAAAGTGAAGGTTGGAGACCGGACGATAATTTACTAACAATGCTGGGTCCAGGGAAGGCTTCTTGAGGAGAGGTCTTACCACCGCCTCTTTCAAGACGGTAGGCAAGGACCCCTCACTCAAGGAAGCATTCACTAATTCCTGGAGCCAGCCTCCCAGGAACCTCCCAGGATGTAACCTCCCAGGATGCCAGTACAAGCCAGGAGGGACACGGGTCCAATAAACGTGTGGTGGCTCTCAGTCGCCCACGTAACCTGTCCATATCTTCGGAAGCAACAGAGTCAAACTCCTCCCAAAGTGGTATCTCAAGACCGGCTTCCGAGAATCCCTCTAGACCACTTTCCATGGAGACCATCTCGTTCCGGATCTGAGCAATTTTATCCTGCAGATATTCTCCAAATTCCTCTGCTCTGCCCTGCAAAGGGGCTTCCCGCGGCCTCAGTTGGAGGAGGGAGCGGATCACCCTAAACAGGGTGGCAGGGCGGTTCTCTGCGGATGCGATAAGAGTGGCACAGTGATGACGCTTGGCCACTCTCATCGCCACAAGGTAAGTCCTCAAATGGGCTCTCACCTGTGTTCGGTCAGATTCAGACCGTGTGGATCTCCATCTCCTCTCTAGGCATCTCTTGTGGCGTTTCATCACCCTCAGCTCCTCGGTGAACCAAGGGGGCAGGGTGGCTCTCCGCCGCAAGAGAGGCCGCAAGGGCGCGATCCGATCCAAGGCCTTGGTGGCCACAGTATTCCATGCAGCCACTAGGTCCTCCATCGGGGCGCGGGTCAAGGTCACAGGTAATGGCCCAAGCTCCATCTGAAACCTCTCAGGGTCCATCAGGCGCCTGGGGCGGAACCATCTTGGAATATCCAGTTCCACCTCCCCGCAGTGGGGTGTAGCGGTTAGAATATAAGCTCCATATATCCATATCAGCTCCTGGTTTCAAGCACCACCTGCACACTTCCCCCAAGCCTCACAGCCCCCTCCCTCCCCGTTTCTATGGCAGCCGAAGCAAGCAAAAAGCGAAGGCTGACAGGTAGATTTAGCAAGACTCTTCATGTACATTAATTCCTCTGGTAAGGGTCCAACCTCCTGGAGATTAGCAATTATTGTGCCAGTATTTAAATGAGGAAAGAGAAACAACTAAGCTATTGTCCCATAAGTTTGCTTTCCATTATCAGGAAACTGTATGCTAAATTTCTCCACTGTAGACTCCTCACTTGGGTCGAGGAGACCAATATTATTGGTGCTAAATAGATTGAGTTTAAAGCGGGCTGTGCCACATTGGATCACTGCTTTGTCTTAGCAAACCTGGTCGACAAATATACTACTATACCAGGTGGCAAACCTTTTACTGCTTCTATGGACCTAAAGTCAGCATTTGACCCAGTCCCTAGGGGACTATTGTGGTCAAAACTGCTCAAAAGTACTATTGACAGATGCCTGATGTTCTTAATTAGGGCCTTGTATAATCAGACCTCTAGCCAGGTCAGGTGTGGTCTGCAGGGAGAACTTTCTAATCCTATCCCGATTAAGAATGGAGTAAGGCAGAGATGTGTTCTTGCTCCACTTCTGTTTAATTTATTTTTATCTGACCTGGCTGGTTACATTGGTCATATTGATTCCAATGACCCGAAGCTGACAACCATAAAGATCCCACTTCTTCTTTATGCTGATGATGCAGTCCTTTTCTAATTGTCAACACCAGGTCTGAGATGATTACTTTCTGCACTTCGGTCTTATTGTGTTGAAAACCAGCTGTCTATTAACTATGATAAATCGAAAGTATTAGTGTTTGCTAGATGCCGGAAATTGTATAATTGTATAACTGGTAATACTGTTAAACAGGTTTTCCATTTCAAGTATCTAGGTATTCAATTCCAGAACACTGGTGCCTGGATTAGACATCGAACCCAGGTGATGAATTCGGCCTCATGTAGCCACCAGTAGATTTTAAGATTCTTTTATACTCAGGGTGGCCAGTCCATTCCTCCTGCCCTATGTATCTATAAAGCCAAAACGTTGGCTCAAACCCTTTATGGCAGGGGTCGGGAACCTTTTTGTCTGAGAGAGCCAGGAACACCACATCTTTTAAAATGTAATTCCGTGAGAGCCATACAATATGTTTAAAACTAAATACAAGTAAACGTTTGCATTTTATGTAAGGCCAACATTTTAAAGTACAGTAAGTCTCTTAATTCTTTTTCTTTCTTTCTTTCTCTTTCTCTCTCTCTCTCTTTTTCTGTGTGTAACTCCCTCTTTCCTTCCTCTCTGTCACTGTGTGTGTGTGTTTGTGTGTCTCACTCACTCACTTAATCACTCACTGTGTGTGTGTGTGTGTGTGTGTGTTTCTGTCAGTCTCTCTTTGATTCCCTCCCTTCTTCCCTCCTTCTCTCCCTCCCTCCCTCCCTCTGTGCCTGTCTCGTCTTCCGGCCGCAGCCCCACTCTGTGGAAAACATAGCCGCGCGCGTGCCACACAATTACAGCCTGGAGCAGAACCACAACCCCTCTCCCAATTGGTCCTTTCTTGCTGGGAGGGCTTCGGAGGGAAGCTTCTGCAGAAGCCCAGGTGAGTGAGAACAACTTCCCATCGTTACGAACTCTCCAAGGCTGTAATTGTACGGGCTGTGCACGCGCACCTATGTTTTCCACAGCGTGAAACACCGGTCGTGGAAAACATAGGCGCGTGCGCACAGCCCATACAATTATAGCCTCAGAGACTTCATAACGGCAGGAAGTTTTTCTCACTCGCCTGGGCTTCTGCAGAAGTTTCCCTCCGAGCAAGGAAGGACCAGTTGGGAGAGGGGCTGTGGTCCTGCTCCAGGCTGTAATTGTGCGGCACGCGCGGCTATGTTGTTTATATAGATTTGTCTGCGAGCCAGATGCAGCCATCAAAAGAGCCATATCTGGCTCTCGAGCCATAGGTTCCTGACCCCTGATTTACGGTATTCCCATATGGATACGGGGCTTCAAGGACTGCATTGAAAGAACCCAGACTGCCTTTCTGTCTGGCGAGGAGCTGAATGATAGCTGAATGAGGACTCAGCTGCTTGTGGAGGAGTGAAGCCTGGTCAATATCAAGAGTTTCCCTGAGGATTTGTGAAGGGGGGGAGGCTGTTTTCCTCGCACTGCTGAAGAAACTATCAACGAAGAGTCTATGTGTGCCTCTGTGTGAGCTGGGAGTGGGAGGAATCTGGACCGTTCATTCCAGGCAAGGACACCAGCAACCCTTTTAAACTTTTAAACTTCTTGAAAGCTGCTGAAAATTTTAAGCTCCTTGAAAGCTGCTGAAAATTCAAACAAACAACGTTCCGGCTTCATCAAAGCTGGATTCATGGCCTTTGATTCGGATGCAGCTGTTTCTCTCCTCCTGCCTGCTCTGCTAGCCTATTCCAGCAAACACTTTCTGACAGCTTTTCTGCCTGCTCGGCCGATCTGCTCCAGCAAACACTTCTTGCTGGCTCTCTGCAGACTGCAGCAAACCTGGATTCATGGCCTCTGATACGGCTGAAACTGTCTCTCTCCTGACCCTCTTCCAGTGTGAGTTCATTACAGCACCTGATGCCTGACACCCAACTGTGCACCACCTCCCCCTACATGGTTTGTGGCAACTCCAACTCTCGGACATTGACACCAAGCTCTTGGCATGCTCCAACATCCACCCACCATGCTAGGAGGGTGAAGAGCCCTTGCAAGACGAACTACAGCCCTGGCGTGGTGGGCCTTCACGAAGAAACCAATGACTTCTATAAGTAAATGTCTTCTCGACCCGAAGAGGAAAGAATGTGGATGGAGGTGGTGAACAATGCGGAACAATGCGGAAAGAATGCGGATGGAGGTGGATTGAATACGCAATAAAGGAACTCTGGCCCAATGTGGATGTGCAGATATTCAGAAGTTTTAAGATGACGCTGAAATGTATCAACAAGGAACTTAAGGGTTTCCGGTGATGTCACGACGAACGGAGCAGGCAGAAGACTTCGGTCCGTTTACCGTGTCTGGCGGCTTCCCGGAGGGCCGTTTTGCGGCCAAGAAGGAGCCATCGCTGGGCGGGAAGCCCAGTGAACAGAGGGGGAACTTGCCAGCCCCGTTCGGACCCTGCAAGCTGAAGGTGAGGCTGAAGATATCCCCCAGTGCCAGCGCGCTAAGAGGGTGATAATATGGCGCCTCAGAGTCGTTGACAGCTGAGGAAGGAAGGATCGCGATCCCAGTTCTGACAAACCTTTTTTTTTCGCTGATGCTGATTTGAGAAGATATTGAGATTTACTGTCTAAGATTCCCAAATTACTTATAAAGTGAAGCCAACTCTCAAACGAGTAGCAGGAAACTTTGTGAGGTGAACTGGAGGATTTGTATGACTACAATCAACTCTCAGTCTAAAAGACCTTTGAAATTCCGCTAATCTAATCTCTTTGGATATCCGGAATTGACAATTAACAGTGAACAATACCTGAATTTTTGGTGTGGCTACATAATTTAGACATTCTTTATTTTTGACAATCCTTCTTTGGCCGACTACGTTTCCCCCCCCCCATCCTTTCCCCCCCCCCCTGACAATTTTGAGTTCCGTTTGATTGTAATAGCTCCTTCTGCTTCCGACCTACTTCTTAGCTTTCTCTCTCTTTATTCTGATACTAGACTGCCACCTAGTGGCTGATAGCAGACGTTTGATTGTAAAATTAATTGTATTTAGCTGTGATAAGCCAATAACTATTGAAGTAATTGTGATTATATTAGGATTATATCAAATATTATAGAACTGGTCTCCTAGACTTTATAACTTCACCTGGGAATTTTGGGAACCTGATTGAATAATTTAAACCTAATTATTGGTATATTTGATTAATTGTTTATTATTATTAATTAATATTATTGTGATTAGTAACTATATATTATCTGGTCTAATCTGATAATTAGATAACTAAGATAGGTCAGTTTACTTTATTTGCGACAATGACTTCTACTACTACTACTACTACCAAAAGAAATATACCAACTATATCCAGCTGGGCATCCTCTTCTTCCCCACCGACAACCAAGAAAGCTACAGAAGACCCCTCGGCAGTGGGCAAAGCAACACCTGTGCCCCAAGCTCTACAAGATACCCTGCAAGGGATCCAAGATATTCTAGCTAAAAATCAAGAGGCAACAGCTAAAGTACTAGAAAATCTGACAGAAAAGGTGGATACATTAACGATGGAGACACGTCAGATCCATAACAAATTTGAAGAAATCCATGCACATCTAGTAAACCACGAAGAGAGACTGCAAACAGTGGAAGAGAATATGACAAAGACGGAACATAAAATAGACCGCAATGAAAACCGACATGACCGGAAAAAAAGATGCAAGACGAAATCTTATTTTTGGAAATGGGCCGGTCCAGATGTTTTATACGGGTTCAAAATGTGATAGATGACAATCAAGAAAAAATAGAAAAGGTGATGGAGGAAATTATAGCAGGCATTCTCAAAATTGATCGCTCGGATATATTGATGAAGTATTTCGCACATATACATCCTACGCCCGGCGTCACAAGCTCCCTCGTGAGGTGCATGTAAAATTAACTAAGAAATTTATACGAGAGGAAATCCTTAAGAAATCCAGAGATCAGACCTTCACATACAAAGGAAATGAACTTATAATTCTACCTCAAATACCAAGAAATGTAAGAGAATGCAGAAGGAAATATGACTTTCTTACCACACGCCTCAGGAAGCAGGGAATATGGTATAGATGGCGCCTCCCGGAAGGCTTAACATTTACATGGCAAGACCAGCACATCAAGTTAGCCTCCTTTCAAGAGGCGCATGATTTTTTAAAACTACAACAATCTTTAAATGATCCGGAAAGTGAAGAAGAAGGTGAAAGAACTAATAGTGAAGAAGACCTATCAATGGAGAAGACGACAAGAAACCCTAACGGTCGAGAGGTGAAGACAGTAGAGTAGGGAAAAACATCCAATGGAAAGGCACCATACCACCAAATCGAAACAAGGTCAAAGACTCAGAAAACTACAAATCGATAAAAATGGAAAAGAAGAACTTTGTCTTTGCTCTGTTAATATTAATGGATTAAAAAACCCGTCTAAGAAAAAGAAAATTTGGCTAAATCTACAAAAAGAAAAATATGATATAGTATGTCTTCAGGAAGTTCATATAAGGAAAAGGCATCTTAGGGTTTTGACTTGTCCTAAATTGGGGAAATTATACGCATCCCTGGCCGACCAAAGGAAGAGAGGAGTGATTGTCTATGATAAAAAAAAACCTAGTATCAAAACAAATGTATGCAGATAATGAGGGTAGAATTTTATTATTGGAAATAAAAATTGGATCAAAGATGGTCCTCTTAGCTAATATTTACGCCACAAATGTAAATCAAAGACAATTTTTTAAAAATCTGTCAGACAAATTAAACCAATTAAATTATGAACATATCTATGTAGTAGGTGATTTCAATGCAATTGCGGACATAGAGAAAGATTTTAAGCCAGGATTTAAGACTCCAAAACATAACCTGAAACAAAAAAAAATACTTCCCCAAATATGGGGTGACCTGAGGGATCAGCTAGGGTTAAGGGATGTATGGCAGGACTTGCATCCCTTTGAGAAGCAATTTACTTACTACTCCCCTAGACATAAATCATGGTCTAGAATAGACATGGTTTGGGTATCGACAGTAGCCGCTGAGGAAATTGAATCGCTTGAAATTGGGCCGAATATATGGGCAACCCATCACCCGCTAATAATGAAATGGGCAATTCCACAGGTTAGGACAAGATGGTCCATGAGAGTTAATCTCATGAAAGATGATAATTTTGTAAAAATGACCCAAAAAGAGCTCCAATACTTTTTCCTTGAAAATAAAAGACAGGATACATCACTACAGATTATATGGGACACGGCTAAAGCAGTAATAAGGGGAGCAGCAATAAAATATACGGCTAGGCAATGGAAATTAGAGAAATAAAAAAGAATGGAATTAGTAACAGCACTACAAAATCAAGAGAAGGAAGCCCAGAGAGATTCACAGAATATAAGGGTAAGAGAAAAAATTAATCTTTTGAGACATAAAATCTCCCTACTAGATCAGAACCAACTAGCAGAAAAAATAAAGAAATGTAGGCAATCCCATTTTGAACATGCAAACAAAATTGGAAAATGGTTGACATATAGGTTAAGAAAAGAAACAGAAACAAGAAAAATAGAATCTCTTCAAGATAATAATGGGAAAATTGCAAACACTATAGAACACAAACTTAAAATAGCACAAGATTTCTTTAGCTAGCTTTATGCAGAGGAGACACAACAAAGGGATAAGATTAATTCCTGTCTCACAAAACAACATCTTGGAGTAGTCCCTGACATATATAAAAATACATTAAATACAGAAATAACAATTGAAGAGATACAAAACGCAATTAGAAAACAGGCAAATGGGAAAACCCCAGGCCCAGATGGATTGCCAGGAGAACTGTATAAAGGTATTTGGGAAATTTTGGTCCCACAAATGAAAGATTTATGCAATGAAATTTTGGAAAAAGGGGAAACGCCCCAATCATGGACTGAAGCTTTTATCTCTCTAATCCCCAAACCTGATGCAGACCTAACCCAAATCCAAAATTATAGACCCATATCACTTCTAAATGTTGATTATAAGATATTCGCGATGATCCTGGCTGAAAGATTGAAACCATTTTTATCTAACTACATTCATCAAGACCAAAACGGATTTTTACCAGGTAGGTACTTAAGAGACAACGTACGGACAATAACTAATTGCTTAGAATATTATGAGGCACATCCAAACAAAGAAATGAGTATGATTTTCCTAGACGCACAAAAAGCATTTGATAGGGTTAATTGGGAGTTCATCACACAACAATTGCAAACTATGGAATTTGGCCCTAAATTCATTAATGCAGTTCAGGCCATTTATACAACACATTCGGCAAGACTGCTATTCAATAAGGTTTTATCAGACTGGATCCCAATAAGTAGAGGCACTAGACAAGGTTGCCCGCTATCACCCCTTCTATTTATTCTGACATTAGAACCCCTCCTAAATATAGTTAGACAAGAGAAAAGTATTAGAGGATTGCGAGTTAGAGGGGAAGAATATAAAATACAGGCATTTGCCGATGACTTGGTCTTTGTGATAGAAGAACCTCTGACCTCAGGACCAAAACTAATCACAACAATAGAAGAATATGGAGAGGTGGCTGGTTTAAAAATTAATAAACAAAAAACTAAAATGCTGGCAAAAAATATGACAAGACAACAAAAGGAACAGGTATAAAAATTACTGGGAATTGAAATTGTTAAAAAAGTTAAATACTTGGGAATCTGGTTAACCAATAGATGCTCTGCGGTCAAAGAATTAAATTATAACAAACTAATAGGTGAAATGATCAAAGAACTTGAAAAATGGAGCAAAATTCCTTTATCACTGTTAGAGAGGATAGCTGCCATTAAAGCATACATCCTCCCAAAATGGATATACCTGTTCCAAATGGCACCCGTAAAATTAAATAAAGAATTTTTTCAAAAATTAGACTATACCACATTGAAATTTGTATGGCAGGGGAAAAAATCACGCATAAAAAAGAAAATGCTTCAGGAACACAAACTGACAGGAGGATTGGGACTCCCAAACTGGGAACTTTACTATCATGCCTCAATTTTGATCTGGGTCAAAGATTGGGTTACCCTAATGAGAGGACGGATCCTAA
The DNA here is from genome assembly GCA_039707465.1 of Rhabdophis nuchalis. Lineage (NCBI taxonomy): Eukaryota > Metazoa > Chordata > Lepidosauria > Squamata > Natricidae > Rhabdophis > Rhabdophis nuchalis. Next base: position 99,268,314 of record CM077647.1, read on the forward strand.
CAGTTGAAGGTTATGATCTCCTTCAAGGTTGGCATTCATCACTTTGGCCCCAAAACAATAGACAACCCAAAAGTTTTTCCACCCACCACATGAGAGCAACCCTCTTCAGGACATGGCAGAAAATTAAACAACAACTGTATACCCAAATCCCAAGATGGCTAGCCCCAATCGAAGCAATAACTTACCCAACCGTTCACAACCCAAAGAGAAACCTAACTTATGGAGATCTGATAGATGAGGGGGGCAACATCAGAACACGGACAGATCTACAACTAAGGGGTTGGAAGATAGACTGGTGACCATATACTCAGGTAGTATCCAAATTTAATAAAGATAAACAAGAATTCGGAATATACCCAACAAATCAAGATATAGATAAAGTTTTGTGGGACACGCCAACTAAATTCACTTCTAAGGTTTATAAATTATTATTGCAAAGGTACATTGGTGAGGAAACAATTAAAGGTGCCATGATCGCTTGGGGAAGGAATATAGGAAGGAATATCAACTTAGAAGAGTGGCAAACTATTTGGGGCAAAACCATGAAAATGACTTTGTCGTCTTCCTATAAGGAAAACTCATATAAAATGCTCTATAGATACCTACCACCAGCCCGAATTGCACACATGTTCCCAAATTCCTCAGATAGATGCTGGAAATGTAAAACTGCCAGGGGCACGTTCTTCCACCAGTGGTGGACCTGTCCAATTTCTATGCAACTTTGGAAAAAAATACAAATTTGGCTCTTAGAAATAGTAGGTATTAACTTCCCCCTCAAACCTGATTTATATTTGCTTGGCATTAAACCACACGAAATTCAAAATCAAGATTGGTACCTTTTCACCCATATCACAACGGCGACTAGGATGGCCATTGCGCAACACTGGAAAAATTCTAATCCACCATCAGAGAGCTTAATTATATCTGAAAAATTTAATTGCGCAGAATCAGACAAACTAACGTATATCCTAAAGGAGAAGTCAAACTCAATTTATGCCCAATACTGGGAAAAATGGTATTTGTGGTACAGCAAGAGAACAACGGATACCAAAGAAATTAAATAGACAAAATAATAGTGAAATAGGCACAAGGAACAAACAAGATAATAGTACTTAAGACAATTTTATAGATTTATATATAGACATCAAAATATAATTGTAAACAATACTTGATGTTAGTCTGGGACAAATATATCTCTTAAATTAGGGGAGTAGTTATACCCCCGGTTTGTATCTTCCCTCTTCCTCTTCCTCTACCTCTTCTTCTCTCCTTTTCCTATTTTTGTACGTCTCTCCCACCACCCTTACCCTATAACTGCTAAATGTTTGATTTTATATTAATAAAGACTTTAAAAAAAACAAAAAAAAAACAAGGAACTTATCGGGCCTAATGACAGTTTATATCAAGGCGGTGCTTTTCTTCCTGACAATTCATCTCCCTACAGACTGATCTTTCAATGTACTCAGTGGCTGACCTCCGTGCCCTGTGGAAGTCCCCCCTCTGACAGGTTTGGCCCTCAGCTCTAACAAGGGCCCACCTCGATGATGGGTTCGTAAACCAAGAGAGGTGGCAGAAGCGGAAACTAAGGGGGTTTTTAGTAAAAAAATTAATTTATGTTTTAAGGGGTCCCAGGGAGGGGGAGGGTCAAACCAAAATTAGGGTGGTGGGTGAGGGGGAAAACCCACCAGGGAATGCTTCCAGGCCGACTAGCGGTCCCGACGGGGAGGGCATAGTGTCTAGAATTGGGGAGGGTCTGTCCAACAGAGGGCTATCCCATCAAGACTATGTGTGGTAGGGGCAGGTATGGCGGGAGCCAAGGGTCATATCATATAAGGGGAGGGAGCACCCGCTGTTTGCGAGCAGTGGCGCGCTCCGGCCCTCATAGCTCCTCTTGCGACCAAGGGGGTTCAGGATCTCAGGGCCTGGGCCTTCGGCTGATGTTGTGTGACAAAAGGTCCGTGGTTAATAAAGCCCCCCTCATTCAGAATCTGGTTTTGGAGGGAGGGGCGGACCTGGCGGGTATTACGGAGACCTGGCTGGACAAAGAGGGGTGTGTGCCCCTCGTTGAAATGTACCCACCAGGTTACCGTGCATTTCATCAGCCACGAGCCCAGGGTCGGGGTGGGGGGGTGGCGGTTGTCATAAAGGAGGGTCGACCCGAGGGAGACCACTGTGCCGCAGACAGACGACTGTGAGTCTCTGTGTGTGAAGTGGGGTCATGGGAGGCAGTTGGGCTTGCTGATTGTGTACCTGGCTCCCCGCTACGTATCAGCAGCCCTACCCGAGCTTCTCAATGTGATAGCCGAGATGGCGGTTGACACCCCCAGGCTGTTAGTCATGGGGGATTTCAACCTGCCATCGATAGGCGAGGCATCTGAGACAGCACGGAAGTTCATGGTCTCCATGACGGCCATGGACCTGACCCAGTTAGTTCATGACCCCACCCACACTGGAGGACACATGCTGGACTTAGTTTTTGCCTCCGGCCAGTGGTTGAGTAATCTTGGTTTAGGGGAAATAGCTGTTGAACCCCTGTCATAGTCAGATCACTCTCTCCTTCGGCTAGGCTTTCCAACCGCTACACCCCACCGTGGGGAGGCGGAACCAGAAGCGGTGAGATAGTTCCGGGTTTCAGCTTCCTGGCTTCAGTGTCTCTTTCCAGTTTCTTTTGTTGAGTCTACAATTAAGGTTCTTTTTTTGTCTTAGGAAAGATCACCTGGTTAAAAAAAAGGATGAGGCTCCACTGGTCTGGAGCCCATCTGCTGGTTGGGAGGGAGAGACAGACAGACAAAGACACACACACACACACACACACACACACACACAAAGTGAGTGAGTGAGTAAGAGACAGACACACACACAGTGACAGACAGAGAGAAAGGGAGGTGAGAGAGAGACAGAGATGGAGAGGGAAGGAGGGAGGGAGACAGAGACAGGGAGACACAGAGTGAGGGACAGACAGACACAGAGAGAATGACAGAGAGACAGAGGAAGGGAAGAGAGAGATACACAGAGACAGAGAGATAATGACAGAGAGAAACAGAGGAAGGGAGGAGAGAGAGACAGATACAGAGAGACAGACACAGAGAGAGAATGACAGAGAGGGAGAGAGGAGGAGACAAAGAGCCACAGAGAGAGAGACAGACAGACACACAGAGAGAATGACAAGAGAGAGACAGAGAGGGAGGGAGGGAGAGATAAAGAGTCACAGAAAAAGAGAGACAGAGAGAGAGAGAGAGAGAGAGAGAGAGAGAGAGAGAGAGAGAGAAAGGAAGAAAGAAAAGAAAGAAAAAGAAAGTGGGAGGTGGTTCTGCCCCAGGCGCCTGATGGACCCTGATAGGTTCCTGACAAAGCTTGAGCCATTCCCTGAGACTGTGGCTCACGAAGGTTGGAGAACTAGTGGTCACATGGGACAGGGCAGCCGCTGGGCTCTGGACCGCGTTGTGCCTTTGCGGCCTCTGATCCAGTGCCGAATCCGGTTGGCTCCTTGGTTCTCTGAGGACCTGAGGAAGATGAAGCGCCAGAAAAGACATCTAGAGAGCAGTTGGAGGGCCAGCCGTTCCGAATCTGATTGGACACTGGTGAGGTCTTATATCAAGACTTACCTAGTGGCGATAAAAGCGGCAAAATCTAATTATTGCGTCTGCAGATAATCACAAAGCCGCCCTGTTTAGGGTGACCCTCTTACATATGGAACCATGGGAGGACCCCTTGCAGGGTAAAGCTGAGGATTTTGTATAATACCTGCAAGACAAAATCGCTCAGATTCGGGAAGGTGGACTCTGACTGGGTAGGGCTAGATGGGGTGATGGTCTGGAGCCCATCCGCGGGTCTTGAGAACGTTATCTGGGAGGAATTTGATCCTGTGACTCCCAAGGACATAGACAGGATTTTGGGTACACTTAGCGCTGCCAGATGTTTATTGGACCCGTGTCCCTCCTGGTTGGTGCTGGCCACCCGGGAGGTTACATGAGGCTGGCTCCAGGGTATTATCAATGCTTCTTTGAGAGAGGGTTTCTTCCCCACCGCTTTGAAAGAGGCGGTGGTGAGGCCCCTCCTCAAGACGCCTTCCCTGGACCCGGCCCTTTTGGCAAACTATTGTCCAGTCTCCAACCTTCACTTTGTGGTGAAGGTTGTTGAGAGTGTGTTGGTGTGACAGCTTCCCAAGTACCTGGATGAAGCTGTCTATCTTGATCCGTACCAGTCAGGTTTCAGGCCTAGGTACAGCACGGAAATGGCATTGGTTGCATTGGTAGATGATCTCTGGAGGGCTCGGGACAGGAGTTGTTCCTCTGTCCTGGTCCAATTAGACCTCTCAGCAGCCTTTTATACCATCGACCATGTATCATGCTGCGGCGGTTGGAGGGGTTAGAGGTGGGGGCACTGTACTTCGGTGGTTCTCCTCCTTCCTCTCTGACCGTTCACAGTTTGTGTTGGTGGGGGGGCAGAGGTCATCCTCAAGGTGCCTCACTTGTGGAGTACCCCAGGGGTCGGTCGTCTCGCCCCTTCTGTTCAACATTTATGTGAAGTCGCTGGGAAAGATCATCCGGGGTTTTGGGGTAAAGTTCCATCAGTACACTGATGATACGCAGCTGTACGTTTCATCCCTAGACCACCCCAATGTTGCCCTTGACATGATGTCCCAGTGCCTGGAGGCCATGCGGATCTGGATGGGGAGAAACAGGCTCAGACTCAACTCCTCCAAGACCAAATGGCTATGTTTCCCGGCATCCCATTACAGTCAGCTGGTTCAATTGCTGGTTATGGGGGATGAGACTTCAGCCCCCACAGGAAGTGTTTGCAACGTGGGTGTCCTCCTGGATGCACGGCTGTCCTTGGAAGATCATATGACAGCTGTAGCCAGGGGGGCTTTTTATCAGGTTTCCTGACCTACCAGTTGCGTCCCTTCCTAGATCGGGATGCCCTGCGCATAATCACTCGCGCCCTCGTTTCTTCTCGTCTGGACTACTGTAATGCTCTCTACATGGGGCTCCCCTTGAAGAGCACCCGGAGGGTCCAACTGGTCCAGAATGCGGCCGTGCAAGTATTTATGGGGGCAATGCGATGCTCCCATGTAACACCCCTCCTGCGCAAGCTACACTGGCTTCCGGTGGTTTTCCGGGTGCAATTCAAGGTGTTGGTTACTATCTTTAAAGCGCTCCATGGCTTAGGACCTGGGTAACTATGATATCGACTTCTGCCACCGAGCGCCTCGCATGGCCAGTATGCTCCCATAGAGAGGGTCTCCTCATGATGCCGTCGGCTAAACAATGTCGACTAGCGACACCCAGGGGGAGAGCCTTCTCCATGGGAGCACCTGTCTGGAATGAATTGTCCCTGGAGTTAAGAATTATCCCTGACCTACGCACCTTCCGCCATGCTCTCAAAACCTTTCTTTTCCAACAAGCCAGGCTGGTATAAATATGAATTTTAAATATGAATTTTTATTAATTTTAATTGGGGTTTTTGGTTTTTAATCTTATGAGAGGCCAAATTATTTAATATGTTTTTAAATTTGTTTTTAACTTTTATATATCTGTTTTACTTTGGCTGTACACAGCTCTGAGTCCTTCGGGAGTAGAGCGGTATGAAAAATAAATAAATAATAATAATAATAAATAATAAGTACCAAAGTTGTGGGCTTTGATTCGGGCACTAGAAAGGATAAAGAATGAAAGTGTAAATATTTGGACGGATTCTAAATATGCAATCCTCACATTACATGTCCATGCTGAAAGAGGACTTTTAATAGCTGACGAAAGGAAGAGCAATTAGTGTGCTTGGCCAGGGGAATTAAAGATTCCATATGAGGGAATCTGCACAATCTCTCCAAGCTGGATGGTCGGATCCAGCAGAAAAGGGAAACGCAGCTGACAGAGAAGCAAGGCTGACAGCAACCTGAGATGATCTGAGCTACCCTGACATGACAGTTTATGCAGCATTGGAAATGTGAAGGGGACTGAGCCCCAAATATTCCAAAACAGAAGAACTCCATCTTACATTGACGGCTTACAGGTGTAGCATGTGTGCTCAAGTAAACCCAAGGCAAGTACCTAGACACCCTCCTTGAAGTCAACCCAAAGGATATTATCCCATGGATGCACTAGTTATTGATTTCACAGACATGCCCAAGTGTGGGCTATATAAGGCAATGCTAGTCATAAATGGGTGAATGCATTGCCACTGGCACTTTGGTCTGTGTGATGCACTACATGAAAGGGAATTAGGTTATCTCCTTTTGAAATGATGTTTGGGAGGCCACCAGTCATAAGTACTAACTTGAAAAATCATATATGGCGCCTAGGTTTAATAGGGGCCTCATGGGTGAACCAAATGGTGAGAGAATTAAACAAGCAAATACAAGAAATCCAAAAGTATTCTGTGTCCCTCAGTCCACCATTTCTGAGCACCTCTAGCCATAATATTCAGGTGGCAGACAGAGTATGGGTCAAACACTTGAAAGGGGACAATTTGAAACCTATGTGGAAAAGCCCATATACTGTGGTCATGTGTTCTCTACTTGCAGTAGGAGTGCTGGAATCCAAGTCTTGGATTCATGGGACTCGAGTTAAGCCAGCTGCTGATGAGTATTGGGAGGCAGTTATAGGGGACGAATCCCATCCTCTAGTGGTATACTTGAAGAAGCGCCCCCTATAACTGTCTTACTGGCAACAGGCAGGCTACATACGGGGCAGAAGAGGCCCTACTGAAATCATCTCTGGAAGCTGATTTCTCGACGTACGGCCGAAGATTTGGAGGAGGAAAACTACATTCCATTTATTAGATATAAGATGTATTAAAAAGTTTGAGCACCTGTCAGGGAATGGCAAGCCAAGTATTCGTAGTCAAAACTCTTGCTTTAGTGAATGTGCTTACCCTTATTTTGATTTGCTTCAGGAATTGCCCCCTCCAGAGGAAGACGGGTGCTGAGGCTAAAATCATTGATTGTGATAGAGAGCATTACGAAACCCCTGGAGACATGTTTGAGGAACCTGGGAGTGGGCTCTCTGTAGTGCTGTGTTAGTTTTAGGACTGTGGACATTGTATGTTACAAACAAGGGGTGGTTTTGTGGAACGCCTAAGACTAATATTGCCCTTTCTCAAATCATATATAACCCCCGCCTTCTCCCTAACGTGGTGATTCTGTAGATTAAGAGAATTATGTTTGGACAAGTTCTGCTCAGGAACAATTATGAGCTTGTTGTGGCTTTGGCTGTTATTGACAAAGGGCCTGCTAAGTGATAACATCCTGAATAGTAGTTCCCAGTGTTGTGAGAATGCCTGAGTGACCCCCTTGCCCTTGAAGAAGGATCTGGGGATGTTGAGCACCCCAAGGAACAGGGCAAGATCAAGTGACAGGATGTGGACACTTTGGGACAGGTCCGCTCCCACCAAAGGTTCATTGTCTATGCATGGGGACGGAACTATAGGCCAAACCTAAGACCTAAGTTAACGCATTTGACCATCCCGGTAACAATTGAGAAAAGGGAACTATATGTTACAAATACTGGAGCTAGGTCAAAGCCTAATTAATCAGTCTGATCCTGCTCTAGGTCAAAAATGTTGGTTGTGTCTGTCTGCTGGCCCTTCATCTTACAACGCTGTTCCAGTTGAGCAGATCTTTGGGGAAAGACCAGGGCCATAATAGTCCTTGAAAAGGGTGGTAGATGGAGAACCAAAGCAGCAGAAGCCCAGCTGCAAAGTGACCTGTATAATGCATTCAAAAGGCTGGGGATGAGCCGCCTCCCCATTGTTGGCCCTATAGCTGTTGGTGTAGAAATCCTAGGGTTACCCTCCTTGTGTGCAAAACAGTATCAGGAACCTGGCATTCCCCTGAGGTCATTGACAGAAGGACAATGTCTATCAGAAGTGTACTTTAGTTCTAGCAAGACACTTATTGATGCAAAACTAACCAGTGGTCTATTTCCCCTTGGAAATATAAGCTCCTGTTATCTCTTTGAAGGTCAAGTCCTTCAAGATAAGCAAAAGGACTCTGCTCTAGAAGTTCCATTGCAGCCACTAACTGACATATTGGTGGCAGGAACTTTGGGGGTCTGGACTAATGAGAAGAACCAATGAACCCATGCTTTTTCCATGAACATAGTTGTGTGTCTAGGAGAAAATGGAGTCTTTTTCTAATGTGGGGGAAACACCTCTTCCCCAAGATGGATGTTGTCAGTGGGGAGCAAACTCTCCCTGTTTCTGTCATGGTACATGTTCAGAAAAGAGTGCCATTAGTAATCCTACTGTTAGTGATCCTGGGAATTGGAACAGCAGTCGGGACAGGTGTGGCTGAGTTAGCACACTCTACAATACAGTTTAAACAATTATCTGAGGAATTTCAAGAAAGCCTGACTCAAATTGCTGGGACCTTGGTTGAACTCCAAAGACCAGATTCCTTGGCAGCAGTGGTTTTGCAAAACCTGCGTGCCATAGACCTCCTGACAGTTGAGAAAGGTGGTTTGTGTCTATTCCTGCGAGAAGACTGTTGCTTTTACATGAATAAGTTAAGTTGCCAGAGATTTGCAGGACCAGGCAACTAAGATTAGACAGAGATTACAAGGAACGAACATGTGGTTTTCTTGGTTACTTGGTACCAGTTGGATCAAACAGATGTTATTTCTACTGATATGTGGACTTACAGGCCTAGTGTTTATCCCTTGTGAAATCCCCTTGCTCAGGTAGCTTGTTATGAGAGGTCGAGAGATCGGGCCAGGTGGCCAGGCGGCCGGGCGGCCAGGCAGCCGAAGAACATCAGGACCGGGTGACCGGGAGGCTGATTAAGACCTGGGCCGAAGCCTGGCCGTGCCGGAGGACCGGGTGGACTGGGTGAGACGGCTAGGCTGAGGCCATAGAAGATCATAGGCCGAGGACTTGATTGGAGTTGGAGTTGAAGGCCGGGCCTGTTTCCCCAGACTTACCCCACATAGACGAACTATCCCTATCACCCACGATTTTATGAACGTTTTAGAGCCGGACTGTGTATATTCTCCTGGTATTATGTGAATTTTAATGAATTTTAATGTATTTAACATCCATTTTATAACATCTTATTACCATCTATTTATAACATCTGTTTTAACAGCTTTTTAACATCATTGTAGCCAATTGTAGCCCCTAAATTAACTGCATGACCCATTTTATATGCTTATCGTGTACTCAAGAGCAGACCTTATATTACTGCGGGAGTCCCCCCTCTTGCAGGTCTGGCCCTCCGCTTTAACCAGGGCCCACCTTAATGAGGGATTAGTCAATCCGGAGAGGTGGGCGAAGCGTGGTCTCAGGTTTTTTTTAGTAAAATTTGTTATTTGTATTTTAGGGGGCTCCAGGGAGGAGGGAGGGATTAGACAGGTGGAAGGTGGGAACAGTGCCAAGGAGGAGGGAGGGATTAGACAGGTGGAAGGTGGGAACAGTGCCAAGCCAGCTAACAGAGCTAGGAAGGAGGCGGTTGGGTCCGAGAAGGAGGGAACATGGGTCGTCCCTAAAGAGGGCACTTCCATCCGAACTGTCGTAGGGAGGGGCAGGGGCGATGGAAGACAGGAAAGTTACCATCGGGTGGAGGTGCGTGCCCGTTGGCTACAAGTGGTCACGTGCACCAACCCCCTGTGCTCCCTCACGATCTGGGTGGTCAGGGCTCACAGAACCAGGGCCCTAGGCTGATGTTATGCAATGCCAGGTCCATGGCCAACAAAGCCCCCCTTATTAACAACCTTGTGTCGGAGGGGGAGCCGGACCTTGTAGGGATTACGGAGACCTGGCTGGGCCACAAGGGTGGTCTTCCTCTCGTGGAAATGTGCCTGCCAGGTTACCGCGCGTTTCATCAGCCCCGGCCCTAGGCAGGGGTGGGGGGGTGGTAGTGGTTCTAATTAGGGAAGGTCTTGAGCCGAGAGAGACCACTGTACCACAGACCACTGGCTGTGAGTCCCTCTGCGTGAAATGGGGCCCAGGGAGGCAGTTGGGCGTGCTGATCGTGTACCTGGCTCCCCGCTACGTGTCAGCAGCCCTGCCTGAGCTCCTTGAGATGATCGCTACGGTGGCGATTGAGACCCCCAGACTGGTGGTCATGGGGGATTTCAATCTGCCATCGGTTGGCGAATCATCCGAGGCAGATCGGGAGTTCATGGCCTCCATGACGGCCATGGACCTGACCCAGGTAATTCAGGGTCCCACACACGAGGGGGGGCACATGCTGGATTTGATTTTTATCTCTGGTCAGTGGACGAGTGATCTGGGAGTAGGGGACTTAGCCATCATACCCCTGTCATGGTCAGATCACTCACTCCTCCGGCTCAACTTTCCAATCGCTACACCCCACCGCGGGGGGCGGGGGGGGGCGGGGCAGAACCAGAGATCCCTAGATGGTTCCGCCCCAGGCACCTGATGGACCCACGCCCCGACTGAGGACCTGGTGGCGGCATGGAGTGCTGCGACCGCTGGGGCCTTGGATTGGGTCGCGCCCTTGCGGCCTCTCTTGCGGCGCCGAGCCTCCCGGGCTCCTAGGTTCACTGAGGAGCTGGGGGGGATGAAATGCCACAAGAGACGCCTAGAGAGGAGATGGAGATCCACACCCTCTGAATCCGACTGAACACAGGTGAGAGCCCATTTGAGGACTTATCTTGTGGCGATAAGAGTGGCCAAACGGTCTTATTGTGCCACCCTTATCGCATCCGCAGATAACTGCCCTGCCACCCTGTTTGGGGTGACCCACTCCCTCCTTCAACAGAGGCCGTGGGAAGCCCCTTTGCAGGGCAGAGCAGAGGAATTTGGAGAATATCTGCAGGATAAAATCACTCAGATTCAAAGCGAGTTGGCCTCCACCGAAAGTAGTCTGGAGGGAAGGTCCGAAGCACGTCTTGAGACAGTTTTGTGGGAGGAGTTTGACTCTGTTACTTCTGAAGATATGGACTGGTTACGTGGGCGACTGAGAGCCACCACATGTTTATTGGACCCGTGTCCCTCCTGGCTTGTACTGGCATCCTGGGAGGTTACACCAGGGTGAACACTTCCTTGAGTGAGGGGATCTTGCCCACCATCTTGAAAGAGGCGATGGTGAGACCTCTCCTCAAGAAGCCTTCCCTGGTGAATTAACCTCCGGTCTCCAATCTTCACTTTTTGGCGAAGGTTGTAGAGAGTGTGGTGGCGCAACAGTTTCCCCGTCACCTGGAGGAGATTGATTATCTGGACCCGCGCCAGTCCGGCTTTCGGCCCGGACACAGTACTGAGACGGCATTGGTCGCGTTGGTTGATGATCTCTGGAGGGCCAGAGATGGGGGCTGTTCCTCCATCCTGGTCGTATTAGACCTCTCGGCGGCTTTTGATACCATCAACCATGGTATCCTATTGCATCGACTGGAGGGGCTGGGGGTGGGAGGCACCGTTTTACGGTGGTTCTCCTCCTTCCTCTCCGGTCGATCGCAATCTGTGTTGGCAGGAGGGAAGAGGTCGACCTCGAGGCCTCTCACTTATGGGGTGCCTCAGGGGTCGGTCCTCTCGCCACTCCTGTTTAACACATATATGAGGCCACTGGGTGAGATCATCCGTGGTTTTGGGATAGAGTACCATCTCTACGCTGACGATACGCAGCTGTATATATCTACCCCGAACCACCCCAACGATGCCGTTGAAGTGATGTCCCGGTGCCTGGAAGCCATATGGGTCTGGATGGGAAGAAACAGACTCAGACTCAACCCGTCCAAGACCGAGTGGCTGTGGCTTCCGGCATCCCGGTACAACCAGTTTTCTCCATCACTGGCCATAGGGGGTGAACATCTAGCCCCTGTGGATGGGGCACGCAACTTGGGCATCATCCTGGATACCCGGCTGTCCATGGAAGATCAAGTGACGGCCATGGCCAGGGGGGCGTTCTACCAGGTTCGCCTGGTATGCCAGTTGCGTCCCCTATTGGACCGGGATGCCCTTCGCACGATCACTCATGCTCTCATGACATCCCGTCTAGACTACTGCAATGCTCTCTACATGGGGCTTCCCTCGAGGTGCACCCGAAGACTGCAGCTAGTTCAAAATGCGACCGCGCGGGCAATTCTGGGAGCCCCCAGGCACTCCCACATAACACCCCTCCTGCGCGAGCTGCATTGGCTGCCTGTGGTCTTTCGGGTGCGCTTCAAGGTGTTGATTACCATCTTCAAAGCGCTCCATGGCACGGGACCTAGCTATCTGTGAGATCGCATCTTGCCCCATATATCCCTTCGACTGATTCGCTCGCAAAGAGAGGGACTTCTCCGGGTGCCGTCCACTAGGCAATGCCAGCGGGCGACTCCCAGGGGAAGGGCCTTCTCTGTCGCAGGCCCTATCCTATGGAACAACCTACCCCCCGACCTCAGAACAACCCCGGACCTCCGCTCCTTCTGCCGAAAGCTCAAAACTTATTTCTTCCAGTAGGCTGGCCTGGCCTAATCTATCTTTCCTGCCTCCAGTCTGTATATTTAAATTTTTAATTGAGTTTTTAGGTTTTTTTAGTATTTTAGTATTTTAGGTTTTAGCGCAGGGTTAAATCTGATTTTAGATATTTATATTGTTTTATGTTTGTATATTTTATAATCCCCTGTGCACCGCCCCGAGTCCCTTCGGGGGAGAGGGAGCGGTATACAAATAAAAATTTGATTGATTGATTGATTGTAAAGGAGATAAGGGTTGAGAAGGAATTGGTCCTGATGGAAAGCCTCATTGTAAGATTGTCTCTGACTCCTTCGAAGAAGATGAAAATTGTATGTACAACTTACACCCTGGGGACTAGAGAAGGTGCCTTAACAGATTTAAGTTTGATATATGCTGTATTTGTCTTTTTCTGCTTACTGAGATGTATCATTATCATAACCTGATTGTATTATGTGTTTGCATTACCTAATATGTACTTCTGAGATATTAACCTTGCCATAAGCCAGTGATGGCTAACCTTTTTTGGCTTGCGTGCCAAAAGTGGGGGGAGCGCAGGAGGGTCGTGCATGGGCGTGCCACGCCCATAATGCTATGTGTGTGACCCCCTGCTTCAGAGGCTTTCTAGGAGCCTGGGGAGGGTGAAAACAGCCTCCCCCCCATCTCCAGAGGCTTCAGGAACTTCCCTGAAGCCTCCAGAGGGGGGAAAACAGCCTCAAAAGAAGGCCTAATTCAGCTGGCCAGAACACACATTCTGGCCGACAGGGAGCTGACAGGGCAACGCCTCAGGTGCCCTAAGAAATGGTTCTGCATACCACCTGTGGTACCCGTGCCATAGGTTTGCCATCACTGCCATAAGCAATGCCAAATGTCATAATAAGGCACAATAAGAGGCAAGACTCAATTGTAGCTAAAAATAGAGTCTCTAAGTGGGGACTGAGGCAGAATGCAAAGTGAGAATTGGATCATTAAGCGTGAAACATACTGGGTCAGACTACACAGCCTCTTAAAGCCCCTTTTACTTCTATATTAAAAGGCCACATAGGCAGTTGCAGCTTGGAAAAGAACGGGAAATGAGTGCCTAACCACAGAGTTTACTAGTTCTCACAAAACCACAAGGTTCAGCTAAAGTTCGCATAGAGACACGTAGTCACCAAGACAAAAGGAGAAGTAAGACCCTAACTACTTATAAGGCTTATTCCTCAAGGTAACCCATAAGAAGTGAAGCATTTCCGTGTATGTTGCTCATAGAAAGGTATAAAATAAATTGTCTGATCTATGGGTTCTTGTCCAGGTGTCAGCAAAACTTATTTCTGCCTGGACTTTTGGCCAAAAATAAAGGCTTATCTTAATCTTGTTGTCCAAGTCTCCCGATTTAATGCGACAATAAGGCCCAAACCAAATCCATAGGAGCTTAGCAGTCACCCAACCCTACAGCCATTTGGAACATCATTAAGCTGGGAGCCATATAAATATCTGGGCACATGCTATTCTAGAGGTTATTCCTCTGTTGACAGAGAAGCCTTGCTTCCTAAGACTCAATAGATAATATTGTTTAATTGAGGAGGAGGGAGCGGGGAGAGGCTGGAATTTGCCTATTGTGGCTGATATTACTTCATAAGCAGAAACAATAGAAGACAGGGAGTCTGTTTATATGCAGCAATTTCTGCTTTTTTAAATAAAATGTTCATTTATCAGTCATTAATAGTCTGCAGTAAACTATGTATTGTCCATTACCTTTCTGTCAACTTTGGTATATCATTTTAAAAGTGGCCTTCCTCATATCCTGTTCCTACTATGTCTAACAACTAGCCTTTAAATCCATATTTCACGTGAAATATTCTATAATTGAAGCCTATTTCAATTTAAGTTATATATTTAAACAATGAATTATTATTTTTTTGCTCGCAATTGTAGTGATTGACTGAATAACAAAAATCAGGACTCTGCACTCCCTACATGGCCTGAAGCAACAGTACTTGCCAGTTATTTTCACTATTGCCTATCACACTCTTTCAGTCAGAATTCTGCCAGATATCTTAGGGATGCTTAACAATCAAAATATAATTTTTGCATCCAGACTTTATATGGAGAATAACAATTTCCTTCCAGTCATCAGAAATAGATGGAGTCTTCACTTTACATATTAAACAAGTTGCCTAGCCATTGTAATTATATAAGTACAACAATTATATACCGTATTTTTCGGAATATAAGATGCACCAGATTATAAGACGCACCAAGGTTTTGAAGAGGCAAATTACAAAAAAAAGTAGGTAGGTAGATAGAGGGATAGAGAGGGAGAAAAAGAGAGAGAAATACAGTAGGTAGGTAGGGGGAGAGAGAGAGTGTGTGTAGGTAGATAGGTATGTAGGTAAAAGGATAGAGAGAGCAATAGAAAGAGAGAGAAATACAGTAGGTAGGGAGGAAGAGAGAGTGTGTGTCTACAGTACAATAGCAGAGTTGGAAGGGACCTTGGAGGTCTTCTAGTCCAATCCTCTGCCCAGGCAGGAAACCCTATACCATTTCAGACAAATGCTATCCAACATCTTCTTGAAGACTTCCAGGGTTGGGGCATTCACAACTTCTGGAGGCAAGCTGTTCCACTGGTTAATTGTTCTAACAGTCAGGAAATTTCTCCTGAGTTCTAAGTTGCTTCTCTCCTTGACCAGTTTCCACCCATTGTTTCTTGTTCCGCCCTCAGGTGCTTTGGAGAATAGTTTGACTCCCTCTTCTTTGTGGCAACCCCTGAGATATTGGAACACTGCTATCATGTCTCCCCTCATCCTTCTTCTCATTAAACTAGACATACCCAGTTTCTGCAACTGTTCTTCATATGTTTTAGTTTCCAGTCCCCTAATCCTCTTTGTTGCTCTTCTCTGCACTCTTTCTAGAGTCTCTACATCTTTTCAACATCATGGCGACCAAAACTGAATGCAGTATTCCAAGTATAGCCTTACCAAGGCATTATCAAGTGGTATTAACACATGATCTTGATTCTATCCCTCTGTTTATGCAGCCTAGAACTGTGTTGGCTTTTTTGGCAGCTGTTGCACACTGCTGGCTCATATTTAAATGGTTGACCACTAGGATTCCAAGATCCCTCTCACAGTTGCTACTATTGAGCAAGGTACCACCTATACTGTACCTGTGCATTTCGTTTTTGTTGCCTAAATGTAGAACCTTACTTTTTTCACAATTGAATTTCATTTTGTTAGATAGTGCCCAATTTTCAAGTTTGTCAAGATCCTTCTGTATCTTAAGCCTATCTTCTAGAGTATTGGCTATTCCTGCCAGCTTGGTATCATCTGCAAATTTGATGAGTTCCCCATTTATCCCCTCATCCAAACCATTGATGAAAATGTTGAAGAGCACTAGGCCTAAAACAGAGCCTTGTGGTACTTCACTGCATACTTCCCTCCATGTAGATGCAGTTCCATTGAGGACTACACATTGAGTGTGGTTGGTCAGCCAGTTGCGAATCCATCTGGTTGTGATGCTGTCTAACCCGCATTTTTCTACTTTGTCTAATAGTAGGTTATGGTCTACTTTATCAAATGCCTTGCTGAAGTCCAAATAAATTATATCGACAGCATTCCTCTGGTCCACTAATTTTGTCACTTTGTCAAAGAATGCAATAAGATTAGTCTGGCATGATCTGTTTTTGACAAACCCATGTTGGCTTTTGGCTATTACTTTATTTACTTCTAGATTTCGCTAATTCGTTGCTTAATTATCTTTTCCAGAATCTTTCCTGGTATTGAGGTATGAGACATAAAGTCTCATACCATCTAATATATATGTATACAATTATTATACATATATATTAGAGTGTGGTGGCACAACAGTTTCCCCGTCACCTGGAGGAAGTTGATTATCTAGACCCGCGCCAGTCCGGCTTTCGGCCCGGGCATAGCACCGAGACGGCATTGGTCGCGTTGGTGGATGATCTCTGGAGGGCCAGAGATGGGGGTTGTTCCTCCATCCTGGTTCTATTAGATCTCTCGGCGGCTTTCGATACCATCGACCATGGTATCTTATTGCATCGGCTGGGGGGGTTGGGGGTGGGAGGCACCGTTTTACGGTGGTTCTCCTCCTACCTCTCTGGCCGATCGCAATTTGTGTTGACGGGAGAGCAGAGGTCGACCTCGAGACCCCTCACATGTGGGGTGCCTCAGGGGTCGGTCCTCTCGCCTCTCCTGTTCAACACATATATGAAGCCGCTCGGCGAGATCATCCGTGGCTTTGGGGTAGAGTATCATCTCTACGCTGATGATACTCAGCTGTATATATCTACCCCAAACCACCCCAACGATGCCGTAGCGGTGATGTGCCAGTGCCTGGAAGCCGTGCGGATCTGGATGGGAAGTAACGGACTCAGGCTCAACCCGACCAAGACGTGGCTGTGGTTTCCGGCTGCCCGATTCAACCAGTTGATGCCATCTCTGGCCATAGGGGGCGAACATCTTGCCCCTGTGGATGGGGCGCGCAACTTGGGTGTCCTCCTGGATACCCGGCTGTCCATGGAAGATCAAGTGACAGCCATGACTGGAGGGCGTTTTACCAGGTTCGCCTGGTACGCCAGTTGCACCCCCTATTGGATCGGGACGCCCTTTGCACAGTCACTCATGCTCTCGTGACATCCCGACTGGACTATTGTAACTCTCTCTACATGGGGCTCCCCTTGAGGTGCACCCGGAGGCTTCAGTTGGTCCAGAACGCAGCCGCGCGAGCAATAATGGGAACCTCTAGGTTTACCCACGTAACACCGCTCTTGCGCGAGCTGCACTGGCTACCTGTCGTCTTTCGGGTGCGCTTCAAGGTGTTAGTCATCATCTTCAAAGCGCTCCATGGCTCGGGACCTAGCTATCCGCGGGATCGGATCCTGCCCCATACATCCTCACGGCCGATTCGCTCCCACAGAGAGGGACTTCTCCGGGTGCCGTCCACTAGACTCTGTCTGCGGGCGACGCCCAGGGGAAGGGCCTTCTCTGTGGCGGGCCCAGCCCTCTGGAACGACCTTCCCCCCGACATTAGGACAACTACGGACCTCCGCTCCTTCCGTTTAAAATTAAAGACATATCTTTTTCGCCTGGCCGGCCTTGGGTAGTCTCTTTTAAGGTTAGGGGTTTTAGGGGTAGTTTTAGTTTATGGGTTTTTAGCGCAGGATTAATTTAATTCATTTTTAATTTTGTATTCTGTCTGTGGTTTTAACTGTATTTTTAAGTGCCTGTGCCCTGCCTCAAGTCCCTTTGGGGAGAGAGAGCGGGATATAAAATTAAAAATTATTATTATTATTATTATTATTATGATTATTAAAGATTCATTTGACTATAGCTATTATTACATCCTTTTTTGTAGAATATTATAAATTTAAAATACATTTATATTATGGCATTTGATTACATCATCCTGAAATCATCCAATAGTATTTCATCTTTATATTCTATTCTATATAGAATTGTTTATCTTTTATAACAAAGCTTTTCAGCATCCTCTCCATAGTCCTCACTTACAATTTGTATAAAATTTCATATTATCAATCATGTGTGTGTGTGTGTGTGTATTATCATTGTTAATCATTTATTTGACGATAACTATTATTACTTTATTTTATACATCCTCAAATGTAACTAAATTTAACTTAATTTTTATTATTACATTTCATTTCATCATCCTGTATCCTTCCAGTAGTAGTGTAATCCTATATCTCTTGCTATTTGTAGTATTCTAATTGTTTTCTTGATAAATCTTATGTGGACTTCTCTTGACAACTTCTTGTTCATTGCATATCTTGTAAAGACTTGACACCCTCTATCTGTTTTTTTCATCAGCTTGCCTTTAGTTATCACCGATGCTTCTGTCAGAATTTCTCTCATTTTTTCTGCTAGATTTTCTCCCTTTTCTTCTTCCATGTTTTGAGATTTGAGATAGAGTTCAGGTCGTTAATCTCTCCTTTCAACATTCCACTCCTGTCATTTCCAACCACTCTCAATTTTCTGTCAGTATCAACAATTGTTCATATTTTTCTTCAATTTTTTGAACTTTATCCTCATATTTCATCATCATTTTGTAAATATTCTCCACTCTTCCCTCTATTTGTTCTGTTTTTTTGTTCTATATTCTCATCCTCTTTTCAATGTTCTCTGTACTTATTAGTACTTTTTGAATTAGCATAATCATTTGCAATGTTAGTTCCTTTTCTTCTTCATGTTGTGCCATTCTTCCAGGTTATAAACACTGCCACTAAAACATCTAAGGCTTTTTTGTTAAATTTCAAACAAGTTCACTATAATCTTTCAAGTCAAGGCTTTCTCTTCACTCCAGTCCAGCTATTGATATTATTCCAGAAGAGCACCTGCATAAACAATCCATACTCTTCCCGCTATCTCTTTCAAGAAACAAAACCAGGAGCCTTGAAATATAAGATATAAGTCAGATGTTCAAAGGAAATAAGAAAAAAAATGTTTCCCAGGCTCTAGGTGGCATGTTACTTCTTTTTCCTCTGCTTTTACCCCTCTCTTTAAGTTCTGAACTTAAGAAAAAAAATACTTTAAAAAACAGTCAAGCTGAGCATTGAAAAAAGAAAAGAAAGAGATTATTAATCCACAAATAAGAAAAATGAGGAAAAATAGAAGAAGGCAAAAAGAGACCAATCTAATTTAAAAATTAAGAGGCACTTGTAAAAATTCCATCCATTAAAAAAAAAATTAAAGAAAGATAACACACTAAGTTTAATTCAGGCTTAATTTGCTGTTTACTCTAATAATTTGCTAATTACTCTTAATTTTAATTTTACTCTAGGTCTTTTGGGGTGTTCTCGAATAGTAAAATTTACCTCACCCATTTCAACACACTCTCTCTCATGCTTTTCTTCCATTCAGGAGCTGTCCCAACCTTCTGCGGCTTAATGGCTGCTTCTCGGTTGCTGGAAAAAAGAACTTTTCTTGGATAAATCATGGACTGATGTCCCTGAGATCAGGAGGACATGCCCTCCTCTATCATTATGAGATGGTTTAGGTCCAAAAGGACCATCCAGCAGTAGAGATATCGACAGCAATCTTGGTGTTCCAAGATTGCATGTCGTGTTGTTGTGACATCAGCCCCCCTTCCCCCCCAGTTTACAAAAGTTTTGATCCACATAGAAAGGCTTGCTTTAGAGAATATTTAATAAAATGGGTGACTAAATGGATGTAAACTTAAACATAAGACATATACAGCATTTTTCCTTTTTTCTATTTTTTGATAAAACTATGTGGATGAAAAAAAATGTTTTGATCCACATAATTTAATTTTAATTTTTAATTTAATTTATTTAGATTTATAGAACCGCCCTTCTCCATTGAAATGGAGGGTAGAAGGAGAGAGAGAGAGGGAGAAATACAGTAGGTAGTTAGGTAGTTAGGTGGGGGATAGAGAGAGAGAGGGAGAAATTACAGTAGGTAGGTAGGTAGGGGGATAGAGAGAGAGAGGGAGGGAGAAATTACAGTAGGTAGGTAGGTAGGGGGATAGAGAGAGAGGGATAAATATGGTAGGTAGGTAGAGTAAGAGAGGGAGGGGAGGGAAGGGGAGAGAGAGGGAGGGGAAACCAAGGCCAAGAAGGAAGGGGGTCGCTGAGAGGGTCTATGAGGGGAAACTTTTTCATTTAACCAAGCTTGGCCGCAGCAACACGTGGCGGGTACAGCTAATTAGGAATATGGAAATGTCTCAGGCTCAACATGTTTCAAGATTTAAGTAGCAGATTTGGACAAATTAATTTACAGCTATTTCCTCATGAGCTGGTTTTCTTCATCAAAGCAATAAGCAACAAAATTTGCCCAGCAACTTTTATTACTTCAAACTGCTTAGGGACATATTGCAGGAACAGGGTTTTACCCTGCCAAAATGTTGCTAGATTAACTTATATCCGCATGTTCTGTAGGAACGGTGGCTAAAACTGCTCAGTTTAAATCTGCAGGGATTTTAGCACTCCTTGATTTTGTAAGACAATGTGCTCCTGTGAATTCCACATTCTTCTTCAGGTAGTTTCTCAAATTCAAAATTGTGTGTAATGTACAGTATATAATGATGTTATGATCTTTGATGCTACCAAATACAAACAATACTGCTTTTATGAATTGTATTCACAGGTAAAGGGCCTGTTTTAGTATATTGACAGAAACAATTGAAATGTATTCAAATTTTGCATTTGTGCTATTGCACTGATCGATAAGTAACTTCTGTTGCAATATGATAGAGAGTTCTTTTTTTGTGCAGAAAGCATGATCGAGCAAGCATGTGTAGAAAAAAGAAATTTACCTTAAGAATCAGAGAAATGGCATGAGAATGGTATTTAAGTGAATCCATTGTAGTTGCTTTTTCATTGCTGTGATTTTTAGGTAGGCCTAATTGCAAAAGTACATTGTACTATTGCTTTAATTGTTTTCTGTATAAAAAAATGAGTAGTTTTTTTCTTTCCATACTTCATTATGTCAGAATAAATGAAATATTTAGGGTTTTTAGCCGTCAGAAAACAGCTTATAAAAGATTCTGGTGTAACATTTCAAATGAGTTTGCTTTGTTTCAAGGTAAGAATATTTGCCTTTTATTAGGTGCACAATCTTACATCTTACAAAGATTTTAAACCTTTGTTTGGCTTCATGTCTTTTTGTTACAGAGTAAAAATTGACAATAAGTGAACATATAACAAAATAAATTGAAATAAATATGCTAATAAATAAATATGCGAACAATATGCATAGCCTTGAGAGATTTTTCTTGTGGTATATGCCCAAGATGGCCTGAAACAACTCCTACTGGATTTGTTAGAAGATACGTCCAAATTCTTTGTTTCCTCAAGGAACCATTTCTTGTGGCTTTATCCTGTGGGGAAGATTCAGAACTAAATTGGTCATGCTAATTTCCATGGCAACTCACGTTAGTTTCCATGGCAATGTAAGATTTTCACAACCAAGTGGTTATAGCTTTACATTACATTGTCAAATACTGGGGAAAACCAAGAATAAAGGGAGAAGGTTTCAACTACATGCATTATTTGAGTTGTTGGAGAAGATTAATTAAATAACTTCTCCATTTAATCAATTTAAGTAATCGTGTCAGTATTCAACTGCCTCATTAAAAACCTCATTTAGTATGTTGGAGCAAAGTGCATCCCTAAGAATATGTGGTGCTCTCATAATGTCTTGTCTCATGTGTATCCGTAAATTATCTTAATTGCTGAACAGATATTTAATCAAGACATTACTCCATTAATTTTGAATACATAGCTATGTCTTGTTTAGTTATTCATATTCAGTAGGATAGAGAAAAGATTGTTGCATTGGAATTTCTATTGCTAACCCTAATTTTAGTATTTCCTTCTTTCCTCTAAGTAATTCACATAGTTTCTCAAGAAAAATTATATAATTTCAAGTTGTGAGGAAATAAAGCTGGTGTTACTATCTGAAGTTGGGAAATGCAGCTGCAGTCAGGCAGAAATGCTTCCTGCCCCCATTTTTCCAGCGTTAGCTAAGCTCATGCTTTTTCTCAAAGGCCATACAAGTTTACAAACTTAGAAACTTGTAATGAAGTTGGGCTTATTCATTCATTCTCCCTCTCATAGTAAACTAACAAACATTTATTCCAGCATTCCAAATGTCTGGCTAATTGAGGCATATTCTGGTGCTTCTGCAAATGTACAAACATCCATAGGCAGTCTCACCCTATCCAGGCCTTTAAACTATAAACGTGTGAGTGTAAAGGAGAGAAAACAAACAAGACAACAAGGAGACAAAGTATTGGCAGATGATGTCTACAATGTATGGCTACAGAGCAGAACTAACACCCAATTGCCAGGACTACAAGATAAAGTACTAACAGCTCATTTTTGTGTGATTCCTACCTGGACCTTAGCTTAGAGCTTGGTAGCAAACAGAAGAGGCAGCAACAACACTGAAGGCAGCACAGGAACTTTGGAGAGAGGCAAAGATTGAATGCCACTTTTATTTATAACCAATTTCGTTGTAAACAAGTACAATGATAATAAGGATTATGCTTATTTGTTCTTACGTGGCTACATCAACGTGCAAAGCCTAGAAAGGTGGAGTTAATCCAGGGCAACAGGAAAGGTATATCCTACTATAAACTATTCTATATGGTTACATTCTACATTTTCCAGTCCTCAGAAGGCTACAACTCTTGCAGGTAATACAATAACTTGGACACTGAACAAATACATAATTTAATAACGGATAAGAATAAGAATAAAGGGTATAAAATTCTCCTACATCAGCCCTCACAAAAAAATTATTCAGCTACCTCATCAGCTTTAGAATTTATTTCTGTTTGATGGATTTTATATTCATATATTGGTATGAATTGGTTACTTCCAAAAGCTTGGAAGAACAAACCTTTGGTTCTGGTGACCGACACTCAGTTTGGATCCTGGTTAACTACACTTGACAAGTCTGATTTTTAAAAATACTGTCATTAGTTTATGGTTTTTGTTATACTAAAGCTAGAAAACGTAGCTTTTGTAGTAGAAAAAATATATTAAAGCTAGAAATTTCTTAGCTTTATTATTAAATGAGCACTGCAATATCATTCATTGGGCATAGATAACTTTTCTTAGTGATTTTGACACTTTGTGCCAATTGCCAAAAATCAGCTCCATAGATTCTCATCATAGTGAGTTGGAACAACCTTAAAAGTTTAAAGACTTAAATTAATTAATTAAACTGAATTGGCTATCAGCCTAACTCCTTACTCTACTTTACTTTAGCAGTAAAATCTTTTACAGTACTGCCACCACCATCCCTGGCCTGTTCCATCCAGAGCACGATATGGTGGCAACTGTGGCAGGGGTTGTGAACATGGGAAGCCCCTGGTCTCTAGCTCCCCTACCACCCATCTCAATGCATTCTGTACTTTGCCCACACACTCACTTTTACGCCTATCTGCTCTCCAGCTGCTCATCTGCCTGCCCGTCTGGCTTCCCCCTTTGGCCGGCTGCAGCAAGTTGTCCTGTAGTGAGCTGGCCATGTGGAGTTGTCCTGTAGCGACTTGGCAATGGCAAGCTAGCTATTTTATTTTATTTTATTTTATTTTATTAAATTTATACCCCGCCCTTCTCCTTGTTAGGACCCAGGGCGGCGCACAGGCATCTTAAAAACACAAAATACAATAAATATCAA
This sequence comes from Rhabdophis nuchalis, assembly GCA_039707465.1. Taxonomy (NCBI): domain Eukaryota; kingdom Metazoa; phylum Chordata; class Lepidosauria; order Squamata; family Natricidae; genus Rhabdophis; species Rhabdophis nuchalis. The sequence continues at coordinate 99,291,878 of CM077647.1, forward strand.
GTAAAATGTAATTAAATTCAATAACCCGTGCTAAAAACCCAATATTAAAAACCCTACCAAATTACAAATTTCCTTAAAAAGTCAGAAACGGGGGGCTATCCTAGGCCGGCTTGTTGGAATAAGTACGTCTTAAGACGTTGGCGGAAGAGGCGGAGGTCCAAGATTGTGCGAAGGTCGGGGGGTAGGTCGTTCCAGAGGGCCGGGCCCGCCACAGAGAAGGCCCTTCCTCTGGGTGTCGCCAACCGGCATTGCCCGGCCGACGGCACCCGAAGAAGACCCTCTCTGTGGGAGCGGATCGGGCGAAGGGATGTATGGGGCAGGAGGCGGTCTCGTATATATGGCATTTTGTCTCATTCCATCTAATCTCTCCCAGCCATGTTGTATTTCTTTCCTAAGTGAACTTTGCTCAGATCAATGAACTTCTAGTATACAGTTCCATTATATGTATTGCATCAGGTATAACTAACTTGTTCTTATTGCCCCACTGTGGACTTATTTAGTTGTTTTGTTTTAATTCTTTTTTTCCCCCTTTGAAAGTCATGTATACAAGATGTAGATAAAAACAAACCAAGAGAGTTCTCTATAAAAAGAAGGGTTTTTGAAGGAGCAATGAAGCGGATGGCTTTCAAGAGAAAGTGAGTTAGGCTGCTCCAAGCAAACAAAGCCATATGGCAGAAGGTGTGAACAGGAAAGTGGGAAAGCATCTGCCAATATTTCGGGTTAGATTTTAACATTGGATTTTTAAGGGTTTCTATTTTTAGAGTTGGGTTTTTAAATTAATTGTTTTTAGCACGGGCTAAATTGTTTACTTTTAGTTTTAACTTTTGTAGAATTTTGTATTGTTTGTATTTTTAGATTTTTAAGTTCCTGTGCGCCGCCCTGGGTCCCATTCGGGAGATAGGGCAGGATAGAAATCTAATAAAACTAAACTAAAACTAAACTAAACAGTCCATGAATTAAGAGCAGAAGGAGAATGAAAAAGAGGTTAGGGAAATTAAAAGGAAGGATGGATGGATGGATGGATGGATGGATGGATGGATGGATGGATGGACTGGTCCATTTTAAAGACTCAGCCCTTTTAGGTAGGTTAGTGTGAAAATTGTGCCCTAGGCCCATAGGAAGTATAATTGCTGAAACGGTTTGAATGTTTAGATTTGAGCTGTGTATTATTACACCTTCAATCCTTTTTCTTAACATTCTCTCTATAGAGCTCCATAGATAGCAGCAATATTGTTCTAACAATTCCTTTTTATGCATATATGTGAATATATAGCATGTTTATGCTACACATTAGGGTTAGGGTTATAAAATCAAAATTAAATTCAGGCTTATATAAAATGTCAACATTTTTTAAAATTATATTTATATCCTGCCCTTCTCTACAGAGGACCCAGGGCGGCGCGCAGGAATTTAAAAACATACAAAAGAATAAATACATAATTTAAAACATATTAAATTATTCTAGTCCTATGCTAAAACCAATTTTAAAATCCCCAATTTAAAACTCTCTAAAATAGTCCCCATGGGAGGTTAGGCTAGGCCGGCTTACTGAAAAAGATGTGTCTTTAGACACTGGCGGAAGAGGCGGAGGTCGGTGATGGTACGCAATTCAGGGGGTAGGTCGTCCCAAAGGGCAGGGCCCGCCACAGAGAAGGCTCTTCCCCTGGGTGTCGCCAGACGGCATTGCCCGGCCGACGGTACCCTGAGAAGGCCCTCTCTGTGGGAGCGGATCGGCAGAAGGGATGTATGGGGCAGGAGGCGGTCTCGCATATAACTAGGCCCCGAGCCATTGAGCGCTTTAAAGATGGTCGTCAAAACCTTGAAGCGCACCCGAAAGGCCACAGGAAGCCAGTGCAGCTCGCGCAGGATCGGTGTTATATGGGATCATCTAGTGGCTCCCGTAATCACCCGCGCGGCTGCATTCTGGACTAACTGTAGCTTTCGAGTGCACCTCAAGGGAAGCCCCATGTAGAGAGCATTACAGTAGTCGAGTCGGGACGTCACGAGAGCTTGAGTGACTGTGCGAAGGGCAGCCCGGTCCAGTAAGGGGTGCAATTGGCGCATCAGGCGTACCTGATGAAACGCCCCCCTGGCCATGGCCGCCACATGGTCCTCCATGGACAGCTGGGAATCCAGGAGGACACCCAAATTGCGCGCCCTCTCCACGGGGGCCAGTGTTTCGCCCCCAATGGCCAGAGTTGGAGTAATCTGGCTGAACCGGGGTGCTGGAAACCACAGCCACTCAGTCTTGGAAGGGTTGAGCTTGAGTTTGAGTTTTAATTTTGCCATGATCATTTATCCTATGAGGAAAAATCTTTATTAATGTAACTGTTAAAAAAGTAAAACCCATATTGAAGGAAGAGTGGAACATGTTTGTCTTATTCAACCGTGTCTTTGAGCTCTGTTATGCTTTAATACTATGGGAATATAAGAGATAGACAAAAATATTGCTTCTATGGGTGTAAAGACTAACATATAATTTGTTCCAACCGAGTAAGAAATTTGTACTCTGGATTCTAGTTGGGTGATTCCCAGGAGATATTGAGATATCTTTTCTGGGAGGCAGAGGGTCAACAACGTTCAATTCTATGTTAACCCAGTGTCTAGTTCCTCACTTAGATATGATGATTTACTTCTAACATTTCTTTTAACTTCATCCCAAGAAGGGAGCAAGAATTCCTTTTATAAAAGACTGGAAGCTCCTCCTATGTGGGTGTTTTGCTGAAAAATGGATAAAATGGAATTGGTGATTTTGGGATTTATTGTTTTAAAAAGTTTGTAGGAAAAAGAAAACTATGACATGTAATTTAGAGTGGCAATAGTAATATGTTTGTAACAACAGGCATAAAGATTGGATATTGCTTCATTATGTTATTTTCTTTTTCTTTCACTGCCTTTCACCTTTTCTTTTATATTTCAATACAGGGATCTCCATTGGGTTGTGCAAGTGGTTGACCGGAGCATGTGTCCATGTGAGCACAGCTCAACCTGCATGGGCCAGTGGACACTTGCATGCACTTGTGCCAATCCACCACTCATGCAGGTTGAGCTGCACGTGTATACACTAGTTCCACTCTCCTTGTCAGCAGGCTGCCAAGCAGCAAAGGTGTGAAGATCCCAGAAGGAGACCTAATAAATTTACGAGCCTCGAGACAAAGTTCAAAAGAAATCCAATCATTTATTAGGATCCACATTCTAGCATTACATCTGTGGAGCCAAAACTGAAAATCATTTAATGGTGTCTGAACTTTACCCCCTGTGCCCCCACCCTTCTGCCTAGTCATAAATCACATTAGCCAATTAGCAGTGTAATTGAATCTATACATGCGCTTTCACAGGCCAGTTTGAGATTCCATTCTGACCACAGGTATGCATGGATTTTTTTTCTTTTCTCTATGGCAGCTCGATAGTAGTCATGGAGACGTTTTACGAGCTGACATCCGGCTCCCCTCACTGCCTGAAAGCAACCTATGGGAAACAAAACAATTTGAGTACAGATGCATAACTTAGGGATGCATTCCTCCCCCAGGCTTGTTTGGGTTTTCTGCATGGAATTTTGCTATAAGGTAATCAGCCTGGATATTTCTATGTTTCACCCAAGATGCCTCTGATAAGGGGTAACCCTTCCACTTGATTAGGTGTTGGAGTTGTCTCCTGTGCCACCTCGAATCAAGGATTTGTTGAACTTCATAATGGATTTGGCCCCCTATGACCATAGACCCTGGGGACGCGCGGGGTTAGCATTTTCAGGGTGGATCCAATCACGGGTTTCAAGAGGCTGCTTTGAAACACTGGGTGTATCTTCCCCAACAATCGAGGCAATTTCAATTGCACTGTGACTGGGTTGATGATCTTTACTATGGGGAATGTTCCCACAAATTTCGGGCCCAGTTTCTTACTAGGCAGTTTTAATCTCAAGTTTTTTGTGGAGAGGTAAACCTTCTCTCCCACCCGGAATGGCCGTTGCAGAGCCCAGTGTTTATCTACCTGTTTCTTATAAGAAAGCCAGTGCTTTCTTGACATTTTCCCAAGTTGTTTTCAGCATTGACATCTAATCAGTCAAGCTGACTGAGGACGGAGGGTTCCTTGGATTCTCAGGCATAGGGACAAAGTCCATGCCGCTCACTACTTTGAATGGCATGAGTCCCGTACTACTGTGAACAGCATTATTGTACGTGACCTCAGCAAATGATAAAAGATCTGCCCAATTAGTTCATGTAGCACCTCAGGTACTGCTCTATCATGGTGCTCAGTCTCTCTCCTGCCCCATTAGTGCTCAGATGGAAAGCTGAACTAAGACCCTGAGATGACCCAATGGACCACAGGAACTCACTCCAGAACTTAGCTATGAACTGGACCCCTCTGTCTGAGATGATTCTTCGAGTTACTCCATGCAGTCGGTAGATATGCTTCACAAACAGTTTAGCCAGCTTGTGAGCTGAGGGTAGTCCGCTACATGTATGAAGTGTGCCTGCTTGGAGAACAGGTCTATTACAGTCCAAATCACTGTGTTTCCCCCACTTTTTGGCAACTCTACTATAAAGTCCATTGCAATCTCCTCCCACGGCCTCATTGGCTCTGCCACTGTTTGTAGCTGTCCCGGTTGTCTCTTCATTGTGCAGATGGTGCAACTTTTCACGTAACTATCCACATCTTTCTTTATGCCAGGCCACCAGAATTGCCTCCGGGCTAAGTGTAAAGTCTTTAGGAACCGAGAATGGCCTGCCGGTTTGGCGTCATGGCTCCTCTGGAGAACTAGGGTAGGTAGGGATTCTGGAACATAGAGTTTCATCCCCTTCCATGCAAGGTCATCTCTTTTTGTCAAGATATGTTGGTTGTTTTGGAACCTGGGGTCTGCTAGCAGTTCAGTTTTGAGTCTTGTGGTTAAGTGGCTTGTGGGTTGGCTTGCTGGTCATGGCGTTGCTGCCTGGTGGTTACTTGGGCCGCTGTTTGAGTAGAAGTAATAATGGCGTCCACTACGTGCTCCCGTTTGCATTTGTGCTGAGGCATGCGAGAGAGAGCATCAGCTAGAAAGTTCCTGGTTTTTTTTTTACATTGCTAAGAAAGGAATATTATGTCTCTACAGGGAAGGAATAGACCATCCAGCATTATGTCATATTTGTCAGCTAGAAGTGATAGCTCGTGCTTCATAATTTCTGACTCTGCGCCCCCCCCCCCACAGCCCAAACATCTGCCATTTCAATTTCAAATTAAATTGAAAAGTGGTAAAGGAGAAGGATTTATTTACACTAATTCCTACAGAAAATACTTCTCAATTTTTTGAGCCTTTGTATTAGATCTCTAATTATAATAATAATTTCCCATTGGCATTTTTGGCCATTATTGATTAAAACTAAAATGATAAATTGATGCTCCCTGCTGATCCAACAAAACTGCCAGTTGTTCTTGCTGATTTGGAGGATGAATACCAACTCTTGGGATGGTTCCACAGATTTTGATATTATGCCAGTATCAGGTAAATTGGATTTAGTGAAAAACTGCAATTTCACTAAACTGCACCAAACTATTTCAGCAGTTTTCATTATTATTATTTTGAAATGTGCAAAAAAAAAAAGGTTGGATAGGGATGGTTTTGCTTCAGCAGGCATGAGAATCAACTATATTTGATCCAATTTCTGCACATACTTGCTTTTTTGCATTCTTATTTTTATTGTTTTAGTATTTATAAAACAGGGAGACGTACATGGGTTATTTTTATTTGCTTATAATTATATCCACCTATATTGGAAGTTAGTTCAGTTTTGAAATGATTATAACTTCTAATTGCCAATCATAGTTTTTAATCATAGTGTGGATAAGTCAGAAGTCAGTCTGCTGTCTTTTTCCAATTGAAAAAAATATTAATTAAAATTTTCATTGTTTCTTCTTATAAGAAAATTTCACAGATTTTTTTAATATACAAGCAAAATATCCTTTTTAAAATCTGTTAAGAACAGTTTTAAGTAACTGTTATCTTTTTTATAAATGTATAATCCTAGATTATCTGATTATAGAAATTCCAGATTATCGAAATTCCAAAAAATTAACAGTATATTGTTCCTAATATATCTTATCTGTATATGCTTAACTACTTTTTTTTTAAAAAGAGCCCTCATGAAATATATGTTCCAATAGTAGAATTTTAATGCTTTGGAGTAGATGTGGGATTATAATATAGAATCATTTAAACAATTGTTCATAAATTATGACAACATTTAGTAAGGAACATCAGATGCTAGTGCAGTATATATTTGCTAATCTTTCTAAAATATGAAAGAAATAAAGAGTTTAAGGTTTTTTTTTAATCATCTAGAGGATCTGGCAAGAAAACAATATGTTAAGGTTTTAAAGCTAAACAGAAGGTGATTGTAAATTCAGGTCAAGATATGAATAATAAATATTGCAAGTTCAAAAGTTTAAAGATATGTGGTGAAATTTGTCATGAAATATAAAAACAGTATTATTTCTGGATGGTTGACATCATAGTTAAGATAAATCTTGCATTCTTGGGGCACTTTAAGAAACAAGGTAGTCTTCAAGATTCCTATCTTGCCGAACTCTGCTTTCTCTGTTATACAACTAGGAATCAATGGACTTGACATTCTATAGGCTGCAGGCCATATCCAGCCTTTTGGCTGTTCTGTTTGGCCCCTGGCGATTGACCTATTGTTCAAATCTCCATAACAGTTCCAATTTTGCATGTGGTCCCTTGGGAAAATTAATTGCCCACTCTTTTTACAAATGTATTCCCTATTCTCTTTGGGAGAACATAGATCTTGGAACAAATAAAATATTGGGGATTTGCCTTTTGACAAGAATGCCACATAGTACAGCAATCCATATTTTCATTTTGGTATTATCAGTATAAAAAATATGGAAGCCTCTTCTGGTACTTGATTAACATAAGGTCTTTAATATTCTGCACACCATGCCCTCCAAATATCTAAAAAGGAGATTTTTATAAGTTCCCCGTTGAATAATGTCTCTCTACCTTGTACTGTTGATGAAGTTCAAGTTATTATCCTCCACTGCCCATTTTTAAGAGCAAATTATCAATGGTAGATGAACTGAAGAGCTTTGACCTTGAAAAATTGAACTATGTTGTGTTTCCAACTGTAGATAATCAAGTTGCTACTTTTGCTCTACTGTTATTTCAACTTTAAAGAAATGTTTCTTAGTTATAGTTTTGGTCTTTTCTTTTGTAATTTTTATAGAATAATTCTTTCATTGTTCTTTTTAACAATTTGCTGTTTTTTATTATTTTATGTGTTATTATGTGTTTATAACAGCAATCTTATTTACTTACTGTTTATTATGATTCTCAGTTGTGATTTTTTTTAATGGAAGAAAAAATTAGTCAAATATCATGGATAAAGTAGTATTTTAATATCTCTTTTGGCCCCAAATGTAATTGTAGGATTTTTTCCACTATTATCTGCCTCAATCTGGTGAAGAAATTATTATGAACAAATTCATTATAATTATTATGAATTCTCACAAATTTGTAAGTCTTTTGTGCCCTTTTCCCTTACTCTGGAAATGGGAGTAAAAAATATTGATGCCTCTACAACAGTGCCAATATTTGTTGATTTTTTCCTCCTCAAATTGCAAGGCAATCATTTACTTAAGTTAACAGAAGTACACTGATACACTTGTGAGGTAATTTAAGAGTCACCATCTTCCCTGTACCATTTCCTTTTATTTTTGCATATCATTTTATATTTAGATATTCGTAGTTTCTTCACATATTTATTATTTTTATGTGTGTGTCTTTTTTCTGCCTCTCCATAATATAGTAGATCATTAGTACATCTAAAACTTTATTTCAAGCCTTTATTCTGGGTTGATTCAAGCAATTATGGAAAAATTCCATGAAATATGGACATTAGACTGATGGCAAGCACAGACACTGAGATTATGCAGTGGTAGGTGAAAAGGTCAGACTCCATAAAAGTTGAGAAAAGCAATGGGTGGGTGGGGGGAGACTAAGCCATCAGAAGATTCATTTATAATTTCACACTCACTGATGTTTAAGCAATTGGACTGTATGTCTCTGTGTATATGGAGACAGACAGGAAATGAATGCAAGGATGTATCTGAAAAACAATAGATTAGAACAGTGGTGGGCAAACTTATTAGTCAAGAGAGCCAAATATCAACAGTACCACGATTTAAATTTCTTTTGAGAGCCAAAAGGTGTGGCCTGTTTTGTGGGAGTGGCTCAGCGGTCATGTGACCGGGTGGGCATGGCCAACTTGGAAAATGTGGTGAAACTCACTTAATGACGGTCCTGCTTAGCAACCAAAATTCATTCTTTCTTTCTTTCTTTTTTCTTTCTTTCTTTCTTTCTTTCTTTCTTTCTTTCTTTCTTTCTTTCTTTCTTTCTTTCTTTCTTTCTCTCTCCCACTTTCTTTTTCTTTCTATTTTTCTTTCTCTTTTTCTTTTTGTCTCTCTCTGTCTATCTCTCTCTTTATCTGTTTCTCTCTCCTCCCTCCACCCATCTGTCATTCTGTGTGTGTGTGTGTCTCTCTCTGATTCCCTCTCTCCTCCCTCTCTCTCTGTTTGTCTCTTCCTCCCTCCCCCTCTGTCTCTCTCTGTATGTCAGTCTCTCCCTCCCTCTCTCCCTCTCTTCCCCCCCCCCCCGGAAGCAGTGGAAAGCCCGGCACGGCGGCCGGGGAGGCCACAGATGCCTTCTCCCGCAGCGAGCGGGCGGGGGGAGCACCCGAGGCCGCGGCCATCCAAGCACCGTGGAGGCTGTCCGGGCGCCGCACGCCCACCTCCTTCCCAGCCCCACGCGGCGGCCAGCCCCGGAAAGCACGGCTCGGTGGCCTCTGCAGGCGGCTGCTGCTTTTGCTGCTGCTGCCCCCGAGCTCTGCGACATGCAGCTCCCGCCTTCCGAGCGCATCGGGCAGGACAGCCGGCCACGTTTCCACCAGGTCCCTCTTTGGCCCCTCGGGTGCGGCTCTTCCTCTCTCCCTCCCCCCCCCGGAGGCAGTGGAGGGTCTGGCATGTCAGCTGGGGGAGGAGCGCCCGGGGCTGCGGCTGTGCCGGAGCCATCTGGGTACCGTGCACCTGCCTCCATGGGTGCATGGCGCCCGGATGGCTCCGGCGCAGCCACCGGCCCGGGCGCTCCCCCCGCCTGCTCGCTCGCTACAGGGGGAGGCAGCCGCAGGGAAGGCGTCAGGCCGGGGCTCTTCTCTGTCTCCCAGACAGCGCTGAGGGTGAGCTGAGTAGCCTGCTCTTGGAAGTGGTGGCTGTGGCCGATGGGCTTGGGCCTGGGCTCTTGCTCTGTCTGCCCGGGAGACAGAACCCAGGGAGGAAGATAATGGCCATTTTGGAGACAACGTATCCAGCGCCTTCCACTCGCACCCGCAGCAGCAGCACCTGTCGCTCCCCATTGCCTTCAGAGGCAAAGGAGACAACCGCTCCTCTTGGTGGGGTAGCCGTGCTCGTGTGCTCTGGCCCTAAGCCTCGTGTCCCCCCTGCAGGGCCAAGTGTACTGCGCTGGGAGGACTCCCTGGGTCTCCCCCCAGGGAGGCGGGTGCGTGGCGCCCGGATGGCTCCGGCGCAGCCGCAGCCCCGGACACTCTCCCCGCCCGTTCGCTCGCTCGCTACAGGGGGAGGCAGCCGGAGCCCCCCCAGCTGACATGCCGGGCCCTCTGCTGCCTTTGGGGGGGGGAGGGAGAGAGGAAGAGCCGCACCCGAGGGGCCAAAGAGCCGCATGCGGCTCGCGAGCCGCGGTTTGCCGACCACTGGATTAGAAGATATTAAAAATATAATTCTTGGACCATATATATTTAGAAGATTCCTTCAGAATCCATTAGAAATAGTTAGATCTGCATTGGAGTTGTTTATCCCATTTTCCTTTGGCCATTTTAATTTCAAAATTTATCAAATATCCACTTTGTCCACTAAATAGCTAAGACACATTAACTGTCCTTATGTTTTTGCTTATTTTTATTTTGGTATTAATTATCATCAGCAATATTCTCCTGATTTGATGCTCAGAGGAAAGCCAGAAATCCAAAAGGAATTCTGGATTTTGTATACTTATATTTGGAAGAAAGTCCACAAAATGAAAAGTGTTGTTCCTTGTTCTTTATAAGCAGCATACAAGAGTAAATTAAATGAAGGCATAACTATAACAATTGCATTAAAATCTTCGAATGATGCACTTCATTATATTGTATTGTTCCCATGGGAATTGGGGTTCAGGAGAGCAATAGGGTATCTTTCTTTTAAATTATCACCTAAAGTGGTGAAGGCTGTTACCAAGAAAGAGGAGATAAAAATCTTACTCAGTAAAAGATAAGAGTCCCTCCTTTTCAGTTTTCAAAATCTTATCTCCCGAATATTACATTCTATTTTTATTTTGGGATAGTACTTTCGTAATCCCCATTCTCACTTATAAAACCAGTTAAGAAGAGAAAAAAAATGTTTCAGCAATATTAATTTTAACTACATATAGGAATATAGAATTAAAATAAATTGCATTATGATGCTCTCAAGTTCTGTATGTGTAACATATTTTTTAAATCTGTAACTAATAATACATCAGATAATAACCCCCATTTGTTACCAAATTTTTTTCATCTTCATGAATTATATTTTTATTTTTTTTAATCTACTTCAACTTATTGTATCCTTAATAATGCCATTTTATTGGTTCGTCATTGAACTATACAGCAATAGTTTAGGAGGAAAATGTTAAAAATAATTAGAATACTTTTCATAGAACCTAAATATAAATTTATTTGGCATAGCAAAATACATTTTGGGCTACAACAAAAAGTATATGTCTATTTTTTATATTTCTGTGTCATTTTGGGATACATACTAAGTTAACCTCATTGAACTTTTCTCCAGGAATTGATGCACTTACAATTGGCGAGTCATTATGCTGCTCCACCTGTGTAGTGTTAAGGTCAGTGTGTTTTTCTGATTATAAAAACCCATCCATGTTATTCCATTATAAATCATAACCATTCATAATGGAATGTGCCATAGCCCAGAATTGGTACACACTGGTTAAAGACCTGGTACACATGCTCAGTTCAGGCTATTTGGATTTGTTGAAACAGGGTTAGGGAATTTAGAATTACAATGAATCTTTTCTTTTTTCTGTCTTTTCTACCGGCATTCCCTTGAAGATCCCACTAACTTCACATTTTGCTTAGCCAGAACCGTATTTGTAGCTATAGGGATCTTTCAACCAAAGAAATACTTTTGGTAGAGGGGAGGTAATTTGAACTGATAAAAACAAATCTTTTCTTCTAAAATTTATTGAAAAGATTCTGTCGCACATTTGCTTTATTCCTAAGGCATTTGTTTAGGGGCAGAGTGTTTGCTCAGATTATTTTCATCCTGGAATAATGGTCTGTTTTCACCTTCTGGGCTGTATCCAATGAGAAATTTTCACTAATAAAAATATTACGAGCCATATGATTTTAGACAATTTCTTCTCTTCCACCTCCTCTTCAAGTGCTCCACATAACATCCTACACTGTTATGAAGAGTGAATCAATTCTTATGAACAAGTTTTGAGGGGGCAGCAATCAGTATGGGTATTGACAATAATTGGGTAACTTCACTGGATTATTGCAACTCTCTCTACATGGGGCTCCCCTTGAGGTGTACCCGGAGGCTTCAGTTGGTCCAGAATGCAGCCGCGCGAGCAATTATGGGCACCTCTAGGTTTGCCCATGTAACACCGCTGTTGCGCGAGCTGCACTGGCTACCTGTCGTCTTCCGGGTGCGCTTCAAGGTGTTAGTTACCATCTTCAAAGCGCTCCATGGCTCGGGACCTAGCTACCTGCGGGATCGGATCCTGCCCCATACATCCTCACGGCCGATTCGCTCCCACAGAGAGGGACTTCTCCGGGTGCCGTCCACTAGACTTTGTCAGCGGGCGACGCCCAGGGGAAGGGCCTTCTCTGTGGCGGGCCCAGCCCTCTGGAATGACCTTCCCCCCGATATCAGGACAACCACGGACCTCCGCTCCTTCCGCTTAAAATTAAAGACGCACTTTTTTCGTCTGGCCGGCCTTGGGTAGTCTCTTTTTAGGTCAGGGTTTTTTAGGGGTAATTTTTAGTTTAGTTATGGGTTTTAGCGCAGGATTTATTTAATTTATTTTTAACTTTGTATTTTGTATTTGTTTGTGGTCTATTTGTATTTTTAATTGCCTGTGCCCCGCCTCGAGTCCCCTTGGGGAGAGAGAGCGGGATAGAAATTAAATTATTATTATTATTATTATTATTATTTACTTGTATGAGCAATAAGTTTTCAATGTAACTACATACATTGCCTTGGGAGCCTTATTTCTAACTAAAAATTGTTTCAGTTTATATATTTTGAATTAGAAAACATCTGTTCAAATGTTAACAAGAGCACTGTGGTTGTCTTTAAATGACTAATAAAGTTTACAGAAGTGACACATTATGTTCCAGGGAAGTCTATGCCCAATATATTTCTTATTTTTAATATTACTACTTGTAAGTTAAGATTGAAACTCCTGAATGTAAGTGGAAGATCATGTGAACTAGAATAAGAATATATTTGTGAACAGGAATACATCTTTCAGTATGGCATATACAGATATTTATACTTAAATCCATTTAAGCTCTTAGATCTTAAAGATTGCTCATCTTTTCATTATGCTTCCTTTAAAAAACAACTAGTCCTAGATGTATACATTATTCAACCTCTGGGCAGCTTCAACCCTGAAAACCGCCCTGCCGCCCTGTTTAGGGTGACCCGCGACCTCCTTCAACAGAGGGAACGGGAAGCCCCGCTACAGGGTAGAGCAGAGGAATTTGTGATTTTTCTGCAGGAGAAAACCGCCCAGATACAGAGTGAGCTAACCCCCATTCATGACCCAGTGGGATGCCACGAGAGAGATCTTGTTTGGGAGGAGTTTGACTCCGTTACTTCCGAGGATATGGACAGGCTACGTGGGCGACTGCGAGCCACCACATGTTTATTGGACCCGTGCCCCTCCTGGCTTGTACTGGCATCCTGGGAGGTGACACGAGGCTGGCTCCAAGAGGTTGTCAACGCATCCTTGAGTGAGGGTTCCTTGCCTGCCTCCCTAAAAGAGGCCATGGTGAGGCCCCTCCTCAAGAAGCCCTCTTTGGACCCAGCTCTTTTGAACAACTACCGTCCAGTCTCCAACCTTCCCTTCTTGGCGAAGGTTGTTGAGAGTGTGGTGGCACAACAGTTTCCCCGTCACCTGGAGGAAGTTGACTATCTAGATCCGCGCCAGTCCGGCTTTCGGCCCGGGCATAGCACCGAGACGGCATTGGTCGCGTTGGTAGATGATCTCTGGAGGGCCAGAGATGGGGGATGTTCCTCCATCCTGGTCCTATTAGACCTCTCGGCGGCTTTCGATACCATCGACCATGGTATCCTATTGCATCGGCTGGGGGGGTTGGGGGTGGGAGGCACCGTTTTACGGTGGTTCTCCTCCTACCTCTCTGGCCGATCGCAATTTGTGCGTGCAGGAGAGCAGAGGTCGACCCCGAGACCCCTCACATGCGGGGTGCCTCAGGGGTCGGTCCTCTCGCCTCTCCTGTTTAACGCATACATGAAGCCGCTGGGCGAGATCATCCGTGGTTTTGGGGTAGAGTACCACCTGTACGCTGATGACACCCAGCTGTACATATCTACCCCAAACCACCCCAACGATGCCGTAGCGGTGATGTGCCGGTGCTTGGAAGCCGTGCGGATCTGGATGGGAAGTAACGGACTTAGGCTCAACCCGACCAAGACCGAGTGGCTGTGGTTTCCGGCTGCCCGGTTCAACCAGCTCTCTCCAACGCTGGCCATAGGGGGCGAACATCTTGCCCCTGTGGATGGGGCGCGCAACTTGGGTGTCCTCCTGGATACCCGGCTGTCCATGGAAGATCAAGTGACAGCCGTGGCCAGGAGGGCGTTTTACCAGGTTCGCCTGGTACGCCAGTTGCGCCCCCTATTGGATCGGGACGCCCTTCGCACAGTCACTCATGCTCTCGTGACATCCCGACTGGATTATTGCAACTCTCTCTACATGGGGCTCCCCTTGAGGTGTACCCGGAGGCTTCAGTTGGTCCAGAATGCAGCCGCGCGAGCAATTATGGGCACCTCTAGGTTTGCCCATGTAACACCGCTCTTGCGCGAGCTGCACTGGCTACCTGTCGTCTTCCGGGTGCGCTTCAAGGTGTTAATTACCATCTTCAAAGCGCTCCATGGCTCGGGACCTAGCTACCTGCGGGATCGGATCCTGCCCCATACATCCTCACGGCCGATTCGCTCCCACAGAGAGGGACTTCTCCGGGTGCCGTCCACTAGACTTTGTCAGCGGGCGACACCCAGGGGAAGGGCCTTCTCTGTGGCGGGCCCAGCCCTCTGGAATGACCTTCCCCCCGATATCAGGACAACTACGGACCTCCGCTCCTTCCGCTTAAAATTAAAGACTCACTTTTTTCGTCTGGCCGGCCTTGGGTAGTCTCTTTTTAGGTTAGGGTTTTTTAGGGGTAATTTTTAGTTTATAGGTTTTAGCGCAGGATTTATTTAATTTATTTTTAATTCTGTATTTTGTACTTGTCTGTGTTTATTTGTATTTTTAATTGCCTGTGCCCCGCCTCGAGTCCCCTCGGGGAGAGAGAGCGGGATATAAATTAAATTATTATTATTATTATTATTATTATTATTAAACTGCCACCTGTCAATTTCCTGAGTCTGTATGAAGCATTGATTTGATTCTTAGTCATCCCAGTACATAAATCTGCCATGACAATGTGCATGCTGTATATATTTTGACATACGTCAAGCTGGATTGATTCCTATTGCAATGTACACATTTAAGCCACATCATATTATTAAATTATTATGTGTTTGTTAAAACTAAGACAATATGGTATAGTATAGTTCTAAATATAGTTCTAAATATTTTTATCTCTGAATGAAACAAAGTGTTTTCTGGTTGTTGTTTTTTTACTTGCTGAGTTTTTCTTTGTTGCTGATTTATCAAAATAGTTTCATTTTCTGGAAGGTAGAATACTTTTCAGTATATGCATTCTTGTATTAACAATTGAGTAGCTGATCATGCCTTTTAAAATGATTGAGATTTGTGTCTATGGCAAACAGGCTTTTTTCTGTCAGTTAATTAAACATATTTCAAAAACTTACATAAGAAATATTTGAAGCTTGTTCATTGAACAAAATATTGATGTAACTGTTCAGAAACTACTATGCAATCGTTTTATAATATTTTCATGCATATTTTCCTATGCCACTCTTGATTGTTTGTAAGCAAAGATCTCTGTCTAATCTTTTAAATGGAAATAAATTATTTTCATTTATCAGCCTTTACAGTTCAAGAATTTAGGAAGTGTCCCTTCTAAAACATTTGCCAAGCACCTATTCCTTCTACATAGTCAGTTGCCACTTGCTGATCATTGTCTAGTTTGTGGCTCTTCCTTTGGTGTCCCAAGTGATGGCCAAATATGGCCTTTCTAGGCTCATGCCTCAGTGTGCATATTTTCCAATGAGACAAACCGAGACAGGAAGATCATTTTATTACAATTTATCAGAATATTCAGACAAAAAGGATTGTCAGGGAAGATCTTGAGCCGAGAGAGACCACTGTGCCACAAACTGCCGGTTGTGAGTCCCTCTGCGTGAAGTGGGGCCTTGGGAGGCAGATGGGCTTGCTGATTATTTACCTGGCTCCCCGCTATGTATCAGCAGCTCCTCGAGATGATTGCTGAGGTGGCGGCTCTTACCCCCAGACTGCTAGTCATGGGGGATTTCAACCTGCCATCGGTAGGCGAGACTTCCAAGGCAGCTCGGGAGTTCATGGCCTCCATGACGGCCATGGACCTGACCCAAGTAATTTGGGGCCCCACTCATGAGGGAGGACACACACTGGATCTAATTTTTGTCTCTGGCCAGTGGAGGAGTGATCTAGGAGAAGGGGACCTAGCCATTATACCCCTGTCATAGTCTGATCACTCGCTACTCCGGCTCGACTTTCCCACCGCTACACCCCACCGCAAGGAGGCAGAATCAAAGATCTCAAGATGGTTCTGCCCCAGGTGCCTGATGGACCTGGAGAGGTTCCAGAGGGAGCTTGGGCCATTACCTGCGACCTTGACCCACGGCTCGACTGAGGACCTAGTGGCCGCATGGAATAGTGCGGCCATGGGGCCTTGGACCGAGTCGCGCTCTTGCGGCCTCTCTTGCGGTGCCGATCCACCCAGGCCCCTTGGTTTTCTGAGGAGCTGAGGGTGATGAAACGCCGCAAGAGACGCCTAGAGGGCAGGTGGAGGTCCACACGATCCGAATCCGACCGAACACAGGCAAGAGCCCACTTAAGGACTTACCTAGTGGTGCTGAGAGCGGCCAAACGTAACCATTGTGCCGCCCTCATCGCATCCGCACCCTGCTGCCCTGTTTGGGGTGACCCGCTCCCTCCTACAACAGAGGCCATGGGAAGCCCTTCTACAGGGGCGAGCAGAGGAATTTGGAGAGTATCTGCAGGATAAAATCGTTCAGATTCGGAGTGAGTTGACTTCCACTGATAATAGTCCGGGGGGATTATCCGAGGCAGGTCTTGAGACAGTTTTATGGGAGGAGTTTGACTCAGTTACTCCCGATGATATGGACAGGTTGACAAGGCGGCTAAAGGCCACCACATGTTTATTGGACCCGTATCCCTCCTGGCTTGTACTGGCATCCTGGGAATTTACACGAGGCTGGCTCCAGGAAATAAGTGAGGGCATCTTTGAGTGAGGGGTTCCTGCCACCCGCTTTGAAAGAAGCGGTGGTGAGACCCCTCCTCAAGAAGCCTTCCCTGGACCCAGTGTTGTTGGTAAATTATCGTCCAGTCTCCAACCTTCACTTTTTGGCGAAGGATGTAGAGAGTGTGGTGGCACAGCAGTTCCCTCGTCACCTGGAGGAAATTGATTATCTAGACCTGCGCCAGTCCGGCTTCCGGCCTGGACACAGCACCGAGACAGCATTGGTCGCATTGGTGGATGATCTCTGGAGGGCTCGGGATAGGGGTTGTTCCTCTATCCTGGTCCTATTAGACCTCTCAGCGGCTTTTGATACCATCGACCATGGTATCCTATTGCACCGACTGGAGGGGTTGGGGGTGGGAGGCACCGTTTTATGGTGGTTCTCCTCCTACCTCTCCAGACGGTTGCAATTTGTGTTGGCATGGGGGCAGAGGTCGACCTCGAGACCCCTCATATTTGGGATACCTCAGGGGTCGGTCCTCTCACCACTCCTGTTCAACACCTACATGAAGTCGCTGGGTGAGATCATCCGTGGTTTTGGGGTAGAGTACAATCAGTATGCTGATGATACTCAGTTGTACATCTCTACCCCAAACCACCCCAATGATGCTGTTGAGGTGATGTCCCAGTGTCTGGAAGCCGTACGGGCCTGGATGGGGAGTAACAAACTGAAACTCAACCCGTCCAAGACTGAGTGGCTGTGGCTTCCGACGTCCCGGTATAACCAGTTCACATCAACACTGGCCATTGGGGGCAAGTCATTGGCCCCCGTGGAAAGGGCTCGCAATCTAGG
The DNA here is from genome assembly GCA_039707465.1 of Rhabdophis nuchalis. Lineage (NCBI taxonomy): Eukaryota > Metazoa > Chordata > Lepidosauria > Squamata > Natricidae > Rhabdophis > Rhabdophis nuchalis. Next base: position 99,309,449 of record CM077647.1, read on the forward strand.
CATCCTCCTGGACTCTCGGCTGTCCATGGACGACCATGTGACGGCCGTGGCCAGGGGGGCCTTCTTCCAGGTTCACCTGGTCCAACAGTTGCACCCCTTACTAGACCGGGACGCCCTTCATACAGTCACTCAAGCAGTTGTGACATCCCGCCTGGACTATGGAAATGCTTTCTACATGGGGCTCCCCTTGAGGTGCATCCGAAGACTACAGCTAGTGCAGAATGTGGCCGCGCGGGGATTCTGGGCGCCTCCCGGCATTCCCATGTAACACCTCTCCTGCGCGAGCTGCACTGGCTGCCTGTGGCCTTTCGGGTGCGCTTCAGGGTGTTGATCACCATCTTTAAAGCGCTCCATGGCATGAGGCCTAGCTATTTGCGTGACCGCCTCCTACCTCATACATCCCTTCGACCGATTCGCTCCCACTGCGAATCTCCGGCTCCCACAGGCCTTGTCCGGGTACCATCAACTGGGCAATGCCGACTGGCAACGCCCAGGGGAAGGGCCTTCTCTGTGTTGGGCCCTGCCCTCTGGAACGAGCTGCCCCCCGCTCTCAGGAACATCACGGACCTCAGCCTCTTCCGCCAACATCTAAAGACACACTTCTTTCGTTTAGCTGGCCTGGCATAATTCGCCGAGATTATTTTACCGACTGATTTTAAATTAAATTAAGTTTTAACAAATGGGTTTTTTACACTGTTTTTAGCACAGGGGATAGTTTAATTTAATAAGATTTTATCGATTATTTATGATGTATTTATTCTTTTTGGTATATGTTTATATTCATGTTTTTAGTTTCCTGTACCCCGCCCCGAGTCCCTTTTTGGGAGAGTGGCGCGGTATAGAAGTCCAATAAAATGAAAATGAAAATGAAAAGCCTCCGCCTCACTTAATGTTTTGATTTTTACTCTACCTCCCTCCCAGAAGATCAGCATTCCCTCTGGTAATAACCACTTGAACCACATTCCTTTTTATATAATTTCTTAGACAAGAAGGAATACTTCCTCCTTATTTCTCTGATTTTTCTCGGAATCTGTTTCAAAATGATTATTTCTTTATCCTGGTATTTTAAAATTCCATCCCGTTGAGCCCTCAATATCTCATCCCTTGTGGATCTCCTAAGAAATTTAACATGAACTTCTCTTGGTACGTTATTTATCTTGGCATAAGTTGAATTAATTCTATAAACCAGGTCCATATCCCACCAGAGTTGATTTTTCTCTCTTTTAAGGTATTCTGCTAATGATTTTATTTGAAATATCTTTAAGATCTTCATTTTCTGACTCTGGTATATTCTGGAATCTGAGAAAAAAAGACATTTTTTCAAATTCAATTTTAGTCATGTTTGCTCCTAATTCTAAACCCTCCCTCTGAATCCCTTTTACCTCTTCCTCTATCTCAGCCGCCCCTTTCTTTAGCTTCTCAATTTTTTGGAACTTGAAACTGTATTTGATTTATAAGAAGTGTTATTGTTATTCATTCAAGAAAATAATTTTCTTCACTTCTGGTTCTATTAAATCTTTTTGACAATTGCATGCTGCCTCATATCCATAGCATGGCCTCTTTGCATTGATGCACTTTTGATGTTTTCATTAAGAAACCTTACATTTTCATGTCATGGGCCTTTTACTTTTCTACAATCTCATTTTTGGGGGGAATAGAAAAGAAGGTTTGCCTTCTTTTTACTTTGCGTAAAAATACTTTATTACTTTGCGCCTCACCAGGCTCAAGGTTGATTCAGCCTTCCATCCTTTCAAAGTCAGTAAAATGAGAAACCAGATTTTTGGGGGAAATATACTGACTCTACAAACCACTTAAGAGAGGGCTGTAAGGCACTGTGAAGCAGTATATAAGTCTGCTATTGCTATTGCTACTTACAGGATAAAAATGAAATATATAGGTTGCAATTCAGTGTTATGGCGAAACATTTCTTTAAATCCCCCAAGTCCTGTGGACTATATTCATGTAGCTATGTATAGAAATGCAGACTAAAAATAAATTGAACAATCGAATGTCAAAAGCAAATTCAATGCACAGACTCAATTGATTGAAAAATATAATTAAAGGCTAAGAGGAAAAAAAATATTTCCTAAATACAGTTGAAACAGACCACTAATAATTTTTATCCACAAAATAATGACCTTCAAGAGTTTAAAATGACTGCACAGTGATATGGTATTCATGCACATCTAAGTGGTTTGGCAATCACCTGATATTTCTGACTTCAAAAATATAACACATGAATACATACCCAAATACAAATCAAGTTGCAGCAACTGTACAACAGTTATGCAACATTTGACAAATACATCAAAGTAAAAAGTGTGCCAACGCATTAGGATCATAGAAAATTCAAAAGAACGGGAAAATCATAGAAGTTTCCCCATATTTTTGGAATGATTAATGAACTCTTAAAAAAATAAAATGTCCTACTCAAGTCTCTAGGCTATTATTAATTCACTGTTTTTGTCATCCTGGTTGTTAAAAGATTTGTTTTTCCAATTTTCATTTTTCACTAAAAGCAAGAATATTAGCAAAAAAGTATTCTACTTTAGCTCAGATAATTATAATTGTGCATGTGTCATTATGTGTGAAATCTATATAGGTAGTTTTGATTTACAATCATTTGTTTAGTGACCATTAAAGTAATGACACGTTATCAGTCCTTGCACTTAGTGACTATTGTAACATCCATGTGCTCATGTGCTTGTGATTTGGGTGCTTGGCAATCAGCATATATTTATAACCATTATAGCATCCTGGATTCACTTGATTTTCAATGCCAATTTTTCCAGCAAGCTTTCAACAATTAAATGTAATGTGCTTAATGACCATGGAAAAATAGTTGTAAAATCAGGCATGTTCATGTGACATTTCATTTAACAATCACATTGCTTAGCAATAAAAAATCTGGTTCTAATTGTGATTGTAAATTGAGGAATAGTTTTAATGCACATTATGTTTTAGATTTTTTTGTGGGTTTTTGGGGAGATTTCAGAATCTAATGCCCTGATCCCTTTTTTCTGCTGAAATTTTAATGAAGGGGAGCTGCATCTAGTTGAGTATATTTAAAGTCTATTTTGAAATCACAAAAAATGGATATAATCATATACAATTTCCTGGAGAATAAAGAATAAATTACAACATTAAATCCTTTCTTCTTAGGACTTAATTTTATTTAAAAAATGGGATGGTGGTAGAATAGTAATTACTATAAATTAAGAGGATAGTTATGGCTACCTCTGTTTGTTTCCTTCTTAACAATATTTCCCAGCTTTTCTTTCTTTTTGAATAAAGAGATTTTATGCTGATCTCAATTGTCATACTAAATTAAACCTGATTTAATGCAGATCTTCTATTTCAACCTGTATCCAAGAGGTAGTCCTTAATGTACAGGTAGTCCTTAATGTACGGCCATTCATTTAACAATATTTCAAAGTTAAGTCTATATGATCCTGGGTTTGTATGATCTTTATCTGGTTTCAATATCAGTATTATCAAAGATTGCTTCCAGGAACTTGGAGTATTTCCCCTTCCATTATTTACAATACAATACAATACAATACAATACAATACAATACAATACAATACAATACAATACAATACAATACAATACAATACAATACAATACAATACAATACAATACAATACAATAGCAGAGTTGGAAGGGACCTTGGAGGTCATCTAGTCCAACTCCCTGCCTAGGCAGGAAGCCCTATACCATTTCAGACAAATGGCTATCCAACATCTTCTTGAAGACTTGTAGTGTTGGGGCATTCACAACTTCTGGAGGCAAGCTGTTCCACTGATTAATTGTTCTAACTGTCAGGAAATTTATCCTGAGTTCTAAGTTGCTTCTCCCCTTGACCAGTTTCCACCCATTGCTTCTTGTTCCACCCTCAGGTGCTTTGGAGAATAGTTTGACTCCCTCTTCTTTGTGGCAACCCCTGAAATATTGGAACACTGCTATCATGTCTCCCCTCATCCTTCTTCTCATTAAACTAGACATACCCAGTTTCTGCAACTGTTCTTCATATGTTTTAGTTTCCAGTCCCCTAATCCTCTTTGTTGCTCTTCTCTGCACTCTTTCTAGAGTCTCCACATCTTTTCTACATCGTGGCGACCAAAACTGAATGCAGTATTCCAAGTGTGGCCTTATCAAGGCATTGTAAAGTGGTATTAACACTTCACGTGATCTTGATTCTATCCCTCTATTTATGCAGCCTAGAACTGTGTTGGCTTTTTTGGCAGCTGCTGCACACTGCTGGCTCATATTTAAATGGTTGACCACTAGGATTCCAAGATCCCTCTCACAGTTGCTACTATTGAGCAAGGTACCACCTATACTGTACCTGTGCATTTCGTTTTTGTTGCCTAAATGTAGAACCTTACTTTTTTCACAATTGAATTTCATTTTGTTAGATAGTGCCCAATGTTTAAGTTTGTCAAGATCCTTCTGTATCTTAAGCCTATCTTCTGGAGTGTTGGCTATTCCTGCCAGCTTGGTGTCATCTGCAAATTTGATGAGTTCCCCATTTATTCCCTCGTCCAAATCATTGATGAAGATGTTGAAGAGTACTGGGCCTAAAACAGAGCCTTGTGGTACTCCACTGCATACTTCCCTCCATGTAGATGCAGTTCCATTGAGGACTATATGTTGAGTGCGGTTGGTCAGCCAGTTACGAATCCATCTGGTGGTGATGCTATCTAACCCACATTCTTCTACTTTATTTAGTAGTAGGTTATGGTGTACCTTGTCAAATGCCTTACTGAAGTCCAAGTAAACTATATCAACGGCATTCCTCTGGTCCACTAATTTTGTCACTTTGTCAAAGAATGCAATAAGATTAGTCTGGCATGATCTGTTTTTGACAAAACCATGTTGGCTTTTGGTTATTATTTTGTTTGCTTCTAAGTGTTCAGTAATTTGCTGCTTGATTATTTTTTCCAGATAATGTTTATTTTATTAAACATTATCGTCATCTTCGGAACCAATAGTCTGTTAAAATTTTTATAATATTCTATGCCTAGTCCATTTAACCCTTATGCCGTACCTATTTTCAAATTATTAATAACTTCCAGTATCTCCTTCTATTTGTGATTTCATTATTTCTTTATCATGTTATTGAATTTTACAATTTTAATTCTTTTCTATATATGCCTGACTTTCATTCAGATATATTTCGTTTCCCTTATATAGCTTTTCAAAGAACTTCTGAAATATCAACAATTTTTCTCTCATCATGTTACATCTTTCTTGCTTATCATTCTTTATTACTCCAATCAGGATTTTTGCCTTTTTAACTTGTGTGGCTCTAGCCAACATTCTAGAATTTGTATTACTATTTTCATAAAATTCCCTGTTTATATATTCGTTTTATTTGCGTTATTGAGGGAGGTTTTGGCAAGCGCAATTAGGGAAGATTCATTGATTGAAGGAATTGGTGTACAGAGGAAAACTAAAATAAATTTATTTGCAGATGATACAATATTAACATTTCAAAATCCTGTAGTTATTATAGAGAGGATAATATAGTTACACCTGAATGAATTTGGGAAATATAGTGGTTTACAAATAAATGGGGGGGGGGGGGGATCAGAAATGATGTTATATAACCATAGTAAAGAAGAAGTGGATGTATTGAAAGGAAAATATGAATTAAAATTAGTAGATAATATTAAATATTTAGGTATTGACATACCAAAAAACATTCAAGAGTTAAAATAAATTATGAAAAGTTAAAGGAATATGTAAAATAGACAAATATGGGAAAGTAAAATTATCATGGTTTGGAAAAATTACAATGATAAATATGAAAATTTTACCAAAATTTAATTTCTTGTTTTGGATGATCACAATTAAATTTTTGGATCAAGAATTAAAGCAAATACAGAAGTTGCTGGAGATGTATTATAAAGTTGCTGGAGGTATATTATAATGGTATGAGAGGTAAGAGAGCAAGAATAAGTAAAACATTATGGTATGAACCATTAAAAAAGGGTGGGCTGGGTCTTCTCCCTGTAGGGGGAGATATCATCCAGGAATGGGTATGACTCCAACAGGATCCAATCGGTCTGGGACTACAATTTGTTAAGTCCCACCCTCCGAGGCTCCTCCCCAAGCTTAGACTCAATCGATCCCCGGATTAGCTGTGTCTTTGGGTCTCTCCCAACTTTTTAATTCTATTTATTCCAAATCGCTATTACAAACTTCTAAATTTCTTCAATTGGCTTCTTATTCAAAAATTACTCATTTGGCGCTTCATTCGACTAAATTGGGGCTTCTTTTCCTCTCGGGAGGCTCAGTCTTTCCTGGCGTGCACAAAGGATCACGCAGAGCACAGCGGCGAGCCCACAAGGCTTTTGTTACTCAGACTCTGGATTTTAAAGATCCCTGCAGTTGTGCCTCCCCAAAGGACCACCGGGAACTTGCTGCAGTGCACCACCTGATGAGCTGCCTGAGTGAAGGACCCCTTGCACGTTGCCGCTCGTAAGTGCCGCCTCAGAGCAGCCCTTTGTCTGGCGAGCCACAAGGGATTTTATTGGTCGGCCGATTCTCCTCCTCCTCACTTCGACTGCTGCTCCCAGCACTTGGATTGATCTTTTGCAACTAATTGCTAAGCATACTAGCCGACTTATTCAATTTGCTCCCTCAGCCCTTCTACAGGGCCCTATCTACCCCGGCGTCCATTTTCTTTTGGCGGGAATTCTACAGCGGCAAATTCAAGCTCTTCTAATCATGAATAATGTCAGCCCATGAGGTTTCTGTTGCCCAGGGGGATATTCCACCTACACTGGCCATTGTACCTACTTCTCTGCCCGCTGAACCTTGGCCAAAAAGGAGACCCCCTGCCTCTCTGGGGCCTTCAGCTAAACCTCCCAAGGTCCCCAGGTCTGCTTCATCTCAGGAGGACACAGGACCGGTTGCCCCTGCCCCAGATCACGACAAGGCCTCAGATTCTGTCCCATGCAAGGCCATAGTTAAAACTAATTATTGGAATAATATTCCCCCGACTGCTTTGGTGTCTCCTCCAGTAAAGATCTCTCCTCCCGAGGATCTATCTACAGACACCGATGGGGAAAATTCTCCTCCTGCTTCTCCTTTGAATCCTGAGGATGGGATTGGGTTTCAGGAATATGATTCTGAAGGGGATGGCAGTGTCACCCCAGACATAGATGTGGGCTCACCTTATCCCAGGACTATTAATTATAATCCCAAAGACATGGCTAACATCATTTCAGCTGCTATTGAAAGGGGCATCACAGCAGGCCTTAAGCACAAGGGCAACCTTTCTATCTCTATCAACAAAAAAAAAAAAAAAAGGCAACCACTTCTGACAGTGCTTCCAAGCCTTGAGGGGCAGATTCTGATGAACAGGTTACCCGGGATTCTGACCTTTCAGAGGATGAGGACCTATCTCCTGCTCCTTCTGCCTTAGTAGGCCTTTTTAAACCTGCCCTGTTCTCTGCCCAGGTCTCTCTTATTTAAGGCTAAGAAAGTGTGGCATTCCAGTCACTAAACCATCACCCAGTACTGACTCAGATAACCTAGACACCCAGACACAACTTATCCATTATTTTCTCCCCCCCCCCCCGTCGAAAAGGATGTGGTTCCATCTCTTTTTGGAAATAATCCAAAATTAGTGGGTTTCTCCAGGGTGGGGTCATTGCCATTGGCTCTAGACAAACAACTGTACAATGTTAGCCCTGAGCTGTCAATGCTTTTGCAGGTGCCCTCCATTGATCTCCTGGTGGTCTCCCTCTCCTCACCCAATGCAGCCTCCAATTCCCCAGAGGATTCTCTCCGCCCTGAGGACAAACGCTTTGAGCAATCATTAAATAAGGGACATCAATCATCTGCTTGGGCTGTCCAGGCCGCCTCTTCTGCTTCCTTCTTTAACAGGGTGGCTTTCTGGTGGCTGAAGCAGCTGCAAGACAAAATCCCACCTGTAGATTCTCGCTCCCACCAGGATATCAACAAGCTCAAGACGGCTATGGAATACGCTGCAGATGCCTTCCTGGACGCGGCACACTTCTCATCCAGATCCATTTCTTCATCAGTGGCCACGAGGCGTCTACTATGGCTCAAACAGTGGCAAGCAGAAGCCAGAGTGAAGTGGTGTTTGGCTTCGTCTCCATTTTCTTCTGGCCTCCTCTTTGGCTCTCCTTTGGAACCTCTCTTAGAGTCAAGGGATAAAAGAAAGATGCTTCCCTCTGCCACATGCAAAACAGATTCTAAATCTTCTTCTTTCTTCCATAGGTCGTCCTTTCAGGGGCAGAATGGGGGCAAGGCCTTCTCAAGGCAAGGCCTCACTCCACAGGGCAGATCCAACAGGAACTCCCAGCAGTTCTCCCACAGGAAGCCCTTCAAGGGCGGTAGTGTCCACTAGGACCTTCTCATTGGGGGTCGCCTCTTAGCTTTCACAGATTGCTGGGATGACATCACCAATGACGTTTGTGTGCGATGCACCATCCAATTCGGCCTAGCCTTGGAATTCCTCTCCAGTCCCCCCCAGACTTTCACACTATGTCCGGTCTCTAGGAACCCTACCAAGAGACGCCTGGTGGAGGTCGCTATTAGGCACCTTCAGATTCAGGCCATTGAAGAGGTGCCCCCTAACCAACAAGGATAGGGTTTTTATTCCCGCCTCTTCATAGTGCCTACGTCTTCAGGGGACTGGAGGGCAATCCTCAACCTCAAAGTTTTAAACAAATTTATAGTGTACAGGAGGTTTAAAATGCACTCTCTGCAGTCCATTTTGGAGAGCATCTGGCCTAATGATCTCCTCTCCTCAGTGGACCTCACAGAGGCATACCTCCATATCCTCATACTGCCGGATCACAGAAAATTTCTCCGTTTTTCTTATGCAGAGAATCATTTCCAGTATCGTGCACTCCCATTTGGCCTGTCATCAGCCCCGAGGGTTTCAACAAAATTCTGGCAGCCTTGGCTGCTCACCTCAGAACATTGCTGGTTAGAATCCTCTGTTATCTTGATGATATCTTGTTGCTATCCAGGTCACCGCTCCAAGCCAGCAGAGACGTCCAAGTCATGCTTCAGACCTTAGAAGAACACGGTTTCCTAGTCAACTTGAGGAAGAGCCACCTTCTGCCACAACTCGCCTCACACATCTAGGGGCAGTAATAGACACCACTCTGCAGAAGGTCTTCCTCTCACCGGAACCACTCAATCAGAGGGCAACCAAAGACTCCTCTCATCATACTGTCACAACTACTGGGGAAAATGTTATCCATCTTCAACATTGTTCCATGGGCCCGATTTCTTGCTCCCTTATCAGAAGGAGGACTGCAGTTGCTCCACCCACATGCCTGGATGATGTCTCCCCCTACCTGAGAAAGGGCATATCAGATAAGAAACCAACGCCCCTTCCAAATGTTAGAAATTATTGAGAGCTAATAAATTAGCATTAAATTAGCATTTAATATGGAGGAATATAAAGTTGGAAGAATTAAGGGAAATAGGTGATCGTATAGAAACATATTGGTTTAAAAACAATATTTAAAAATTTACTAAATGGATTAAAAATCCCTTTTTAAAAAATTTGATTGAACTATGGAATATATGGAGATACCAGTTAATGCCAGGAATTTCTGCTTTAACACTGGTGGTAGAAATGGATAAATTCCCTAAGATTGAATTGAAAGAATGGATTGGTATATTAAAAGAAAAGCAAATGGGAAAAATTGAAGAACAAGATAAAGAATATAACAAAACTAAAGAATGTTTTATAAGATATTAAATTAAATTGGTTCAATTTAATATAATTCGATAAAGAGATAAAAATAGAAGAAAGATTTGAGGAGAAAGATAGACACCTAACAAAATTTGAAATGATTATAAAAGAATGAGGTGAATGAAGAATATATACCGTCTTTCTCCAAAAATAAGACAGGGTCTTATTTTCTTTTGACCCCGAAACAAGCAGTTAGCCTTATTTTCAGGGAGGTCTTATTATTTTTGAGGTGCAGAAGGCAGTGAGTGTGGTCACCTCATGGCTGCTCCTATGTTGCAATATCTTTGGGAAAGACTTATTTTCTGGGAAGGACTTATTTTAGTGCATGTACTCAAAAGCCCGAGTGGGCTTATTATCCAGGGAGGTCTTATTTTCAGGGAAACAGGATAGGTAAAGTAAGAATTGGGAAAATATACAGAATATTAACTGAATTAGAAGATTAGGCAAAAGGTTTAAAATTAATTTGGGAATCAGATTTAGGAGAAATAAATGATAATATTGGAAAAATATTTGGAATAGAAGATTATATAAGAATATGTCAGTTAGAGTTAAGTGTCAAGCTCCCAAGAGAAACTTCAAATGATTCATGGCCTCACGTAAAAGTTCAAAGCAATGTCCGTTTATTGAATATAACATCATGGCGAGGCTCGGTTGCAGCCAGAACTGGCAATAATTGGATGGCTTCTGCACTTTACCCCCTTATGCCCCCTCCCCTCTGCTTGTCATAAATTACGTTCTCCAATTAGCATTGAAAATAATTGCATGCATGCGCAGTCACAGGCTGTCCTGAGATTCCTTTCCTGCCACAGGAATGTCAAGAATTTTCAGTTCGTTAAGGCAAACAGATAAGACCCATGGCAACATCAGGATGTTGACATCCGGCTCCCCTTACTTCTCGAAAGCAACCTATGGGAAACAAAACAATCTGAATGCAGGTGTATAACTTAGGGATGCGTCCCCCTCCCCCCTGGCTTGCTTGGGTTTTCTGCATGGAATTTTGCTACAAGGCGGTCAGCTTGGATGTTTCTATGTTTCACCCACGATGCTTCCGATAGGGGATAACCCTTCCACTTGATTAGGTATTGGAGTTGCCTTCTGTGCCACCTCGAATCAAGAATTCGTTGGACTTCATAATGGGTTTGGCCCCCTATGACCACAGGGCCTGGGGGCGCACGGGGCAGTGGTCTCAGAGTGGAACCGATCACAGGTTTCAAAAGGCTACTATGAAACGATTGGTGTGTCTTCCCCAGCAATCGAGGCAGTTTCAGTATCACTGTGACTGGGTTGATGATCTTTATTATGGGAATGGCCCCACAAATTTTGGCCCCAGTTTTTTGCTGGGCAGTCTTAGTCTCAAGTATTTTGTGGAGAGGTAAACCTTCTCTCCCACCTGGAACGGCCGTTGCAGAGCCCGGTGTTTATCTGCCTGTTTCTTGTAGGTTTGTGTCGCTTTGTCTAGAGCTTTCTTGACATTTTCCCAAGCTGCTTTCAGCATCGACATCCAATCAGTCAAGCTGACTGAGGAGGGGGGGTCTCTTGGATACTCAGGCATTGGGACGAAATCCATGCCGCTCACTACTTTAAACGGCGTGAGTCCTGTGCTGCTGTGAACAGCATTATTGTATGCAACCTCAGCGAAAGATAAAAGGTCTGCCCAATTAGACTGCTGATAGTTCACGTAGCACCTCAGGTACTGCTCTATCATGGCGTTCAGTCTTTCTGCTGCCCCATTAGTGCTTGGATGAAAAGCTGAACTAAGACCCTGAGATGATCCAATGGACCGCAGGAACTCCCTCCAAAATTTAGCCATGAACTGGACCCCTCTGTCTGAGATGATTCTTCGAGGTACTCCATGCAGTCGGTAGATATGCTTCACAAACAATTTAGCCAGCTTGTGAGCCGAGGGTAGTCCGCTACAGGGAATGAAGTGTGCCTGCTTGGAGAACAGGTCTATTACAGTCCAAATCACTGTGTTTCCCCCACTTTTTGGCAACTCTACTATAAAGTCCATTGCAATCTCCTCCCATGGCCTCGTTGGTTCTGCCACTGTTTGCAGTAGTCCCGGGGGTTTTCCTGGTCGTATTTTCATTGTGGCACAGACTGTGCAACTTTTTACATAGCTATCCACATCTTTCTTCATTCCAGGCCACCAGAATTGCCTCCGGGCTAGTTGTAAAGTCTTTAGGAACCCAAAATGGCCTGCCAATTTGGCGTCGTGGCTCCTTTGGAGAACTAGGATACGTAGAGATTCTGGAACGTAGAGTTTCGTCTCCTTCCAGGCGAGGTCATCCCTCTTCGTCAAGATGTGTTGGTTGTTTTGGAACCAAGGGTCTGTTAGCAGCTCAGTTTTGAGTCTTGTGGTTAGATCGCTTGTGGTTTGACCCCGTCGGTCACGGTGTTGCCGCCTGGTGGTTATTTGAGCAGCTGGTTGAGCAGAAGGAATAATGGCATCCACTACGTGCTCCCGTTCGCATTTGTACTGAGGCATGTGGGAGAGGGCATCAGCTAGAAAGTTCCTCTGCCCTGGAATGTGCTTTAGTACGAAGTCGAAACGGTTGAAGTATTGAGCCCATCGGACTTGTTTGGGTGATAGTTTCCGTGGGGTTCTGAGAGCTTCCAGATTTTTGTGGTCGGTCCAAACTTCAAACGGTTTCTGGCTCCCTTCTAGCAGGTGTCTCCAGGTTAGTAGTGCCCATCGCACTGCAAAAGCCTCCTTTTCCCATGCGGCCCATCGTCTCTCCGTGTCTGTGAGTTTGCGGGAGGTATAGGCACAGGGTTGTAAATTTTCTTGGTTGTTTCTTTGGAGTAGTACTGCTCCTACGGCCATGTCGCTGGCATCTGCCTGGATCACAAAAGGTTGCTCAGGGTCAGGATGCTTCAGTACCGGCTCCTTTGCAAACATTTCTTTCAGTGTTTCGAATGCCTCCTGGCAGGTTAGGCTCCACTGTAGGGGTTGTCCCGGACGAGGTTTCATTCCTGGGCTCCCTGTCTTCAGGAGGTCTGTCAGGGGTTTGGCAATCTTCGCAAAGGAGGGAATGAACTGCCTGTAGAAGTTTGCGAACCTTAGGAAACTTTGTAGCTGTCTGCGGGTGCGAGGGGGTTGCCAGCTTAGGACAGCTTGCACTTTAGCTGGGTCCATCTCTATTCCCTCATTTGACACTCGGTAGCCTAGATAGACTAGTCGCTCATGGTGGAATTCACATTTTGATAGTTTGACATACAGGTTGGCTGCCAGAAGTTTTTCCAGTACTTGGCGAACCAGGGGTATGTGATCATCGACGGTCTCAGTGTAAATAAGGATGTCATCTAGAAAGACAAGGATCCCCTTGTAGAGGTGCTCATGCAGCACCTCGTTTATTAACTGCATGAACACTGCTGGGGCTCCCTGTAATCCAAAAGGCATCACTTTGAATTGGAAACTTCCTAAAGGGCAGTTGAACGCTGTTTTCCATTCATCTCCTTCCCTGATCCGTATTCGGTAGTATGCTTCTCTGAGGTCTAATTTAGTAAAGACTTTTCCCTTGGCCAAGTGAGATAGCATATCTTTCATGAGGGGAAGCGGGTATAGGTTGTGTACGCACACCCCATTTATCCCTCGAAAGTCTACAACCAGGCGCATAGTTCCACCTTTTTTCTCTTTGAAAAGGACTGGTGCTGCAATCCGTGGCTTGGCTGGCTCGATGAACCCTCTTGCTAGGTTTTTATCTATGTATTCATGCATTTCTTGCATCTCTCGAGGCGTCATGGCATATAGCTTGGGTTTGGGTAGTTTTGCCCCAGGGATGATTTCAATGGCACAATCTGTTTTGCGGTGGGGGGGCAGGATGTCGCATTCTGTCTCACTGAACACTTCTGCGAGGTCCTGGTATTCCACTGGAATCAGTTCAGCCTCTAGGGTTTTGTCAGTTGTGGTTGCCAGTTGTTCTTGTGGTCTCTCTTGTGGGGCTCCCAATGTGAGTGGTATTTTTGCTTGCTCGTGAGGGAGGGGTTGAGGGCCAGGTGATATCCTAAGCCTGCGGGTGCCCCCTTGCCACCAGATGGTCGGTCCCCACTTGTCTAGCCAGGAAAGTCCAAGTATGATTGCCTCTGTCATTTTGGGGGCTATTATGAATCGAATTATTTCCCAGTGATCTGCCAATTCTAGTCTCACTGGTTCAGTTAGGTGAGTGGCATAGGCTCCTCCCATTAGGGAACCGTCAACCTGCTCGAACCGAATCGGGTGGTTCAGTCTTTTCGCTCTGATCCCCAGTTTCTTTTTTTTTTTTATATTGAAAAAGTTTTATTGGTTTTACATTTTTTAACAGGATAAGGTAATGGTTACAAAGAAATTTTGAGAGCATTCACGTCAGAGTCATCGGACCTTCCGAGACCTCAAAATACACATTAAAAAAGTTAACATAGAAAACATTTTCCATACCACTACAAGTTGAAAGCAAGTACATTTACCTAAATTCTCCCTTCCATGCTGTCAGACATTTACAAAAAGTCCGGATAGAAATATTATGCAAAATTGTTCAGGAAAAAATCAAGGCAAAGTTATTTTTTTGATCTAAGTCTTTTGGCTATTGTATCTTCTTTCTCTCCTCCCTGGCCCCCCGCAGGCGGAGCCGTGGCCCCCTCCGTCCCCCCTGGATCTTCCCCCAGGGCAGAGGAATGTTTTTTAAGAAAGGCTTCCGCCTCAGCAACTGTTTTAATCCTCACTCTTCCTCCTTCCCAGAACACCAGCATCCCTTCAGGTGTCATCCACTTGAACCAAATCCCGTGATCAAACAAGGTTTTAGACAAGAAGTAAAATTTCCTTCTTGAATCTCTAATTTTTCTAGGGATCTGCTTCAAGATAGTGACCGTTTCTCGATGATAAGTTAAAGGTTTCTCTCTCTGCGCTTTCAGGATTTCCTCTCTGGTTGACCTTCTAACAAATTTCACATGTATCTCTCTAGGCACTCCACTCATCCTGGCACATGCAGAGCCAATTCCATAGGCTAGGTCAATGTCCCCCCCCGATCTCACCCCCAGGTTTTTGTAAATAGTCTGCTAAAATTGTACTCATAAGATCAGGCAGGCATTCACCAGAATCCTCAAGAACATTCTGAAATCTCAAAAAATATGTCATTCTTTCCATATCTATCCTAGACACACGCCCATTTATTTCCCCCACCTCATCAGAAACATTTTTAATCTCTCCCCTAGCCCCCTCCAACCCTCCCTCCAATCCCTCATTCTTCTGTGTATTCTCCAACACCCGCCTCCGGGCATCCAATAGTCCCCCCCTGAAAGTACTATTTTCAGCCCTCCGGGCCTTCACCTCCGACATCAAAGTCTGCATAGAGGTTTCAAGAGAAGCCATCCCCCGTTCCAAATCCACAAGTGCTGCCTCCTGTGCCATGGCCAAAAGCCAGAGTCACTGCCACCAAGATGGCGTTTTCCGGGTGGGGCCGGCGGGGCAGACCAGGAGCTCAGTTCAGTTCAGGGCCGCGAAGTTGCAAACAATTCAGAAACCATAAGAGACACAATTCCCCAAGTCAGCAAACAGCAATAACGAAGGCATTCCAAAGAAGAAATCACAAATCCATCAAGAATTTTTTTTTTCCAAAAATCCAGAGAGAGTCCTGCTTTCAAAGAGACGCTGGAAATCCTCCCTAGTTGAAATAATCAGGCAGGGACAAAGAGAAGCCACTTCCACCGCCCATCTCAGCCAGAGGGAGAGAGTAGCAAAAAAAGAATTTTTTTAAACTCAGCCAGACCTAGAAACAATGTTGCAAAAAGTCACATTCCACTTTCCCTTGTTAGAGACCGTCCGGAGTGAAAGTTTCCGCTTTCCCTTTGCAGAGAAGCCATTTTAACGTGCCGCTTAAATCCGAGGGTTTTTTTTTTTTAAATAAACACCCCCCTCCCAGTCCGTTCAGTCTGGCTGGCAGCAGGAAAAAAAAGTTTTTTAAAGACTCACTCTCTCCTCGCAGCTGAAGCCTCGGGAGTCCTTCTGACTGAGCCGATCAGCCCTCCTCATAATTGTGAATGGCGCCGTCTTCCTTGGGCGAAGGGAAAACCCCCCGCTAGCATGTTCTCCCTCACCTGAGCCGCGCCGGGAGCCGCTTCCTCCACCGCCGTGGGGGGCGCACCCCCCGACGAGCCGGCCCTACGGGAGACCCTCAAACAAGAGGAGTCTCGCCCCCGTTGGGGGGCAGAAGAAGAAACAAAGCGGCGAGCGAGTGCTAGGCTCGCCCGTCGCCGCAGGAGCCGGAACCGGAAGCCTGATCCCCAGTTTCTGAACTGTGGTTAAGTTGATCAAGCACCTAGTGCAGCCTGAGTCTACAAGGGCTTGAAAATCCTCCTGTTTTCCCGTTTTCGGGGTTGTGAGGCGTATTGGAAAAAGGAAAGGGTAAATTGATTCGCTCACCATTGGGTCATTTTCTCCCTCGTCCTCGCTGTCATAGGGTTCAATTGACTGGTCATCATTGCCTGGGGTTTCACTGCTTTTGCCTGGGAGGGAGGAGACCCCTGCAGCTTGAAGAGCCCTCCTGGATGTGTTGATGGCCCATCGGGGCCCTCGTTCTTGTCGGGCCCTGGGTGGTAGGTCCAGCCTTGGTTTCGGGACTGGGGTTGGGCATGCAGCTACCATGTGGCCCATTCCCCCGCATCTGTAACACCTCACGGAACTTCGAGGGAGGGCTGGTCTCAGATTTCGCTGTGGTGCCATTTCTTTCTTTTGGCGGGATGGTTTCAGATTAGGTTGACCCCTCTCCTTTGTGTCTGGTTCCTTCCTTGTGTCGTTGGCACGTAGCCCACTGTCGACTTTTGTTGCCACTCGGAACCACTCAGAGAGTTGGTTTGGGATGTCACGATATGCAGTTACTTGGGCAATACATTTATCCAGGCTTATTCTGAAAAAATGCACCAGCAACCGTTCTGGAAGGGGGGGTAGTCTTCCAACTATCCTCCTGAATTCACGGATGTGCTCTTTGATGGGGCGGCCTCTTTGCTTTAGGTTGCTGAGTTCCTCCTCTGCATATGGGTCCTCCTCCCCCTCTTCAAACCTGGCCTCTAGAACTTCCAGGAAGTCATCTATGTCTTGCAGTTGGGGCGCTCTTCGCTTATGGAGGGCTGCTAGCCATTCTTTTTCTTCTCCCTCGAAACCCTCTGCAATGGCATTCACCATGGTTCGGGGGGATGGGTAGAGGTGCCCATAGCGTTCTAAGTGGATATCAGCTGAATCAAGGAATAGAGCTAGTTGGTCTGAATCACCATCAAACTTTCCCCTGAATCGGGGTGGATCGTTTAGTTCCCTCCCTCCTCTGGTTTCCTCCTGGCCCCTGTATGCCCGTGCCTGATACGGCCGGACATCTTCTTCAGCTCTAGGAGGGGGAGAGAAAGGGAGTTGCCTGCTCTTGCCAGCATGCTTGCTTCTGGGGCTGCGCTCCAGCATGCATCTCCTCCCTTCAGCAGGATCAGATATGCCTCCTCTCTCTTCCGGATGGCAGGCTGGCCTCTCATCATGAAGGGTGGCTTGATCAAAATCCTCCCTCAGTTTCTCCACTGCACCCCCCAGGGATCCCATCTGGGGCCGGGGCCGTCTGGCTTGTTCCCAGTCCCACATCCAGTACTAATCTTTTCTTGCTTCTGTTGCTGGGAAAGGTTTTACAGGCTGGATGTCTGCAGCTCCCCTGTTCAGGGGGGTTGGCTGGCCTCCAGCTGAAATGAGGCTTTTTTCTGCCATGGCCTGATCTCCTCCCTCTTTATCAGGCATTGCCTGGGGGAGGCGGGACTCAGGTAGCCCGGAAATCTTGATAGATTTCTTTTAAATGTTCTGGCTGTCTGTCAAGCTCCCAAGAGAAACTTCAAATGATTCATGGCGTCACGTAAAAGTTCAAAGCAATATCCGTTTATTGAATATAACATCATGGCGAGCCTCGGTTGCAGCCAGAACTGGCAATAATTGGATGGCTTCTGCACTTTACCCCCTTATGCCCCCTCCCCTCTGCTTGTCATAAATTACGTTCTCCAATTAGCATTGAAAATAATTGCATGCATGCGCAGTCACAGGCTGTCCTGAGATTCCTTTCCTGCCACAGGAATGTCAAGAATTTTCAGTTCGTTAAGGCAAACAGATAAGGTCCATGGCAACATCAGGATGTTGACATCAAGGAAATGAATATAAAGTGATATGGAGGTGGTATCTAACATCACGCAAATTAAATAAAAAATATACTAAATATACAAATATTTGTTGGAAGTACAAGAAAGAAGTTGGAACATATAAACATGGTGGGATTGTGCTAGTGCACAAAAATATGGAATATGGTGTTTAGGGAAATTAAAGCACTTTTGAATATAAATTTAGATATGTCACCAAAGATTTCATTACTGTTGCTGGTGGAAAAACAGGATATAAATGAAACAAAAAAGGAGTTGATTGTAAATTTGATAATGGCAGCCACATTAGTGATGGCTAAATATTGGGGATGAAATTGGGATATTCAAAGAAATGATTAATATAATGAAGAAGTATGGCAACAAATGATAAACTAACAACAGAAATGAAATTTAAAAAAGGGATGATTGCAGTAAACAATTATAATGATATATGGGGAGATTTTATAAAAACACTGTGGGTGTAAGGCAAAGGGAATAAGCCTACCATGTTTCACCAAAAATAAGACAGGGTCTTCTTTTCTTTCCACCCCTGAAATAAGCGCTTGGCCTTATTTTTGGGGAGGTCTTATTATTTTTGAGGTGCAGGAGACAGTGAGTGTGGTCACCTCATGGCTGCTGCTGTGTTGCAATATTTTCATGAAGAGCTTATTTTCAGGGGAGGGCTTATTTTACCACATGTGCTCAAAAGCCTGATTGGGTTTATTATCCGGGGAGGGCTTATTTTCAGGGAAACAGGGTAGTCAAGAATATATTTTGTTTTGGAGGATAAGGGCACAATTGGAATATATTGTATATCTTTTAGTTGTTATAGAAGAAGAAATATAACAAAAATATGGCCTCTGGGGGGACCACTGTAATATCTGTATTCCCCCCCCCCCTTTTTGTATTTAGATTTATATGTATTATGTTTGTAGTATTTGTATTCAAAATAAAAATTATTTAAAAAAACAACAATATTTCAAAGTTACAATGACCTTGGTAAAAGCGATTTACAACCTTGCACTTATGACCATTTCACCAACTCCGTGATCATATGATTACAATTTGGATACTTGGCAACTGACTCATGTTTACAGCAACTTGTAACATCTTGTGGTCATGTGATTGCAATTTGTGACCTTTGAGCGAACTGGATTTGCTTAACAACTGTGGTGATTTAATGACTGCAGTGATTTGCTTAACAACCATTGTAAAAATTATCATAAAACCAAGTCCAATTTGACTTATGACCATAGTGACTTACAGTGTGCAATGGCCAGCTGGTCTCATGCACACACCAGAAACCAGAAGAGCAGCTGGTGATGGCATGCGTGCCCTCAGAGAGGGCTTTGTGTACCACCTCTGGCACACATGCCATAGGTTCACCATTACGGTGCTATAGTTTAATATATATTTCTGTCTCTTCGATGTTGCATGTTCACTTATTTACAGTGACCAGCATTTATTATTACCCTAAAACTAATGCAACCTGTTTTCATAAGTGCTTATTTTCCACCTCGTCAGATTGCTTGAATTAACCAAAATTAGGATTATTTTGAATTCAGGCTATTACATCTGTTTTCCCAAATTTAAAACTCAATATCCAGTGGTGACTTTAATTTCAGGCCTTCCTTCCTGTGTTGGCTTTGTTTCGATGTACCTGGAACTAGGCATTCGATCGGTTGAATGTGTGGCGTGGATCAATACCTTTAAATGGTAGTTTCAGGTGCTTTTTTTGGCAGCCCCTGGTAGCTACCTCTCCCGAGTGCTTGCGGACTCTCATATCTCTTGCTGGGGAAAAGAGCTGCTGAAGAAGCTACACCTGCTAGGCTTCACGGGGGATGATTTGGGAAACTATGGCCTTAAGGACGCCCAATTTAGAGTAGTCCAACGACTCGAGGACATTGATCTACAATATTTACGAGCCAGAGCCAATAAAACTTGCTCCCCCCTGACCTTCAATCAATTCAATAATTACGGACTGAGGATGGCTTCCTATTTCTATATTTTAACCATCCTTAAGTATAGAAGAGCTTTCTCCCTAGCTCGCCTTAATGTCTTGCCCTCAGCACTTTTGGATGGTCGCTTCAAGAGGCTCCCGATTAACGAGCGGCTATGCCCTTGTGACGGAGCCGAGGTTGAAACTGCGGAGCATGTCCTTCTATCTTGCCCCATGTATAACGCAGACAGATCTAAGTTACTGTCTCCTTGAAACCATCCCTTCTAGACTCAATGGTTGTAACTTGATGGCCCACTGCTAGGAGATGGCTCTCCATATATCACTTTTCAGGTCTCAAAATTCTTCTTAAGAGCTGTAACCATTAGGGGAGAACGCTGTAACCTTCCTTAGTTAAGCTATTGGCGATCCATTGTTATGATATTATGATAATAATAATAATAATTATTATTATTTCTAACGTTTCTTCCTGTAGTACTTGTGTTTTGGTCTGTGACCGTAAATAAAAGTATATATATATACAACAAAATAAAAAAATAAAAAATTCAGGATGGGAATTAATAGTAGGATATGTTTCCAGCCGGAATGGAACATTTAGGCACCAATTCTTTGACATGCCCTTAACTACCCACCACAGCCAATTTATAGCCAGCTTTCCTTCTCTGCTGGCCCTCCCCTGGCTATTCTCTACAGCCAATGGACCCCTGGCCCTTCATCCCTGTCCATTAGCCCTGATACCATTTCATTTGGGCATTTTGCTGCATGGGACAAATAGCCCCCAGCCAATTGGATGGCACACAGAAACAACGCTGCTACGTGGACAGCATGCAATTGCTGATGGGTAGGACAATTGCAGGGGCTGGGGTGGGCAACATGCAATGCAATTTTTTTTTAAAGTGCTGAGACTGCTCCACAAGTGTTTTTTTAAGGGGCTGTGCTTTCCAACCAATGGGTGGCTCCAGTAATAAAAAGAAGGTGTCAGAGGTGCAGACAGGGAAGAGTGTGTTGGGGGTGACCAGGAAGGGAGGGATGGGTGCTTCTAGAAGGCTTTGCAGAGATGGCTTGGCTGGCAACTCAGCCAGCTCCAATTTAACGAAAGGGGGGAGGAAGAGTAAGCACGATGTAGCTTCTGGCATTGCAAGGGGTGGGAGTGGCAGGCAAGTGGGGGTGGTGTGCAGCTTCTTGTGAGTCAAGCCATCTCTGTGAAGTTCCCTAGAGACGCTCCTCCCTCCTTTCCTGCTTGTCTTCCAATTCTTGTGCATTTGGCTTCTTTTTATAACTTGGGCCCAGTGCCTCTTTGCATGACCTGTCAGAACCAGGCTCTGGAGCCACCTAATGGGTCAGAAAGTACAGCCCATATGAAAAAACATTGTGGAGAAGCTGTGGCACTTTAAAAAAAATCTTGTATTTCACACTGCCATACCACAGCCCCTACAATTGCCCCACTCATTGCCAATTGCATCCTGCTCCTGCAGCACTGCTTCTGCCTGCCACCCAATTGACTGGAGGGCTATTTGTCCTGTGCAACAAAATGTGCAGGTCAAATGGGGTTTGGGCAAATGACATGGACAAAGAGTAAGGTGCAGAGAGCCAGGGCCCCATTGGCTTTGGGGAATGGCTGTGGAAGGGCCAGTGGAGGAGGAAAGTTATCTGTAAATTGGCTGAGGTAGGTGGGTGGGGGTGAAAGGTCAGTGCCTAAACCTCCTAGACCAATGGTTCCCAAACTTTTCAGTCCACCGCCCCCTTGGTGCGACAAACTGATCCTCAGTGCCCCCCTACCCAGAATTCAAAAATTTTAATGACCGGTTTTGTGGGTGTGGCTTGGTGGGCGTGGCTGGGGGGGGGTTTCATGTGACTGGGTGGTTTGCACGACAGAAGGAAGATAATAACAGTAAAATTCAAAACTTTAACAATTAATTGCACATTTATTCAAAATCCAATTTAAAAACCTTTGTAGCTAATGTTAATTCTACAAAATTGTTGAACATGATCCAGTGATACCAGGTTTTCAAAGTCTGATAGTCATTTATCAAGAACCTTACTGACTTCTGGTTCCGCCTTCCAGCGGCGACGGATGAGTCTTGGACTCGTTCGCCGCTTTTCCTTCTTTCTGCCCCCCATCGGGGGCGAGGCACCCCCATTTTGGGGGGCCTCCCGTAGGGCTGGCTCGCCTGGGTCTGTTCCTCTCAGCGGCGGCTGGAGAACGACCCTTGTCTTCGGTCTAGGCGAGGGGAGGCATGCTGCGGGGGGAGTTTCCCTTTGCCAATGGAGGACGGTAACGATCAGCGAAATTTAAAAAGAATTGAGCGTGCGGGTCGGAAGGCTCCCTGGGGCTTTGGCGGCGAGGTGAAGAGTGAGTGATTTACAACATTTTTATGCTGGCAACCTGGATTGAAAGACGTAGAGGGGGGTGTTTGTTGGTTAAACCCCCCCTCGGATTTAAAGCGTTTGGAAATGGCTCCTCGTTGCGAGGAAGCGGATACTTTGTTTCCGGACTGCTTTGAAATAAGCGAAAGTGATCTGCGGCTTATTTTCTTACAATGTATCTAAGTCCGGCTGGCTTGATACAATTTTTCTTTGGTTATTTTCTCCTCCTGGCTCTCAGACGGGGCGGTGGAGGATGGTTCCCTTTGTTCCTGAATGACTATTTTTACCTTTGGAAAATTACCAACATCTCTTTGTGAAATGGACTCTCTCTCTCTACTAATGAAGAAATTTCTGGATTAATTGATTCCTTCCCTGAGTGCCTTCTCCGCTAAAATTTTTGACTGTGAAAAGTGTTTCTCTGCTGGGTTTTGAATTCTTTTACAACTTTCACTTGAACTGTTTTTCTCCTGATTTGCCTCAACGGCCCCACCCAAAAAACGGCATCTTAGTGACACTGACTTTAACAGCTTACCATGGCATCAAAATCAGAATTGGCAGGATTGGAACAAAGAATGTCATCTTTGGAATCAGTGTTACAAGCTCTGGTGCAGGAAATTAAAGCTTTGAGAGCTGATAATAAAAGTTTTAAGGAAGACCTTCTGGAAACACGGAAGCAAGTGCTGGAGAATTCACAGAAGACTGAGGAGCTGGAAGGGGGGCTGGCTGGGGCAAAGGGAGAACTTAAAAATGTCAACATTGAAATTGCAGATTTGTCTGGTCATATGTCTAGGATGGATTTTGAAAGGATGTCATATTTTTTAAGATTTCAGAATATTTCTGAGGAATCTGGTGAATACCTTCCTGATCTCATGAGTACAATTTTAGCAGACTATTTACAGAAACCTAAAGATGAGATCAGGGGGGACATTGACCTAGTCTACATAATAAATTCAGCATATGCCAGGATAAATGAAGTACCCAGAGAGATACATATTAAATTTGTTAGAAGGTCAACCAGAGAGGGAATTTTGAAGGCGCAGAGAGGGGGGCCGTTAATTTACCAACAAAAGGAAGTCGCCATCTTGAAGCAGATCCCAAAAAAGATTAGGGAGGTGAGAAGGAGGTATTCCTTCTTATCCAGAAAATTGTTTGACCACGGGATCTGGTTTAAGTGTGCGATGCCGGAAGGGATGTTGGTGTTCTGGGATGAAGGAAGAGTAAGGATTAAAACAGTTGCTGAGGCGGAAGCCTTTCTTAAAAAACATTCCTCTATCCTGGGGGAAGATCCAGGGGGGACAGAGGGGGCCACGGCCCCGCCCGCTGGGGGCCAGGGAGGAGAAAAAGAAGATACAATTGCCAAGAGACTTAGATCGAAAAAATAACTTTGCTTTTTTTAAATTATTATTAATATTGCATAATCTTATGTCTGGATGTTTGTATACGACTGCTAGCATAGAATGGAGAATTTAGGAATCTTGTACTTATTTTCACCTTGTAGTACTTTTGGAAAAATGTTCTTTTAATGTTTTATTATGAAGCCCTAGAAGGGCCAATGATGCCGACGCGAAAGTTCTTAATATGTTTCTGTATCCCTTACCCTACCCTTTTTGAAAATGGTAAAAACCAATAAAACTTTTTCAATATATAAAAAAAAGAACCTTACTAACTAGTAACTTAGTAAACTCAATAAAATTTAGTTAACTATTTCACTGTTCAGTAAATTCTTAATGTGATGGATGGGCTTGATGAAGTTCACTTAGCAGGAGCCTTAAATCACCACATTCAGTAACCTAGTAACATAGAGTCTATTTCTTTGCTTGGAGAGAAGTTGAATGACCACACTGAAGCCACGTTCCACCAAATATGATGTTGGAAATGCAACAAGGAGCTTCTTAACCACTGTCCATAGTGCAGGATAGCGACCAGAAATTTCTTTCTGTAACCAAAACTCTTGGTATGATTTCTTGAACTTTGGCTTCGGCTCAATGTCATTTTACAGCTCTATGAGTTGTTCTTCCACTATCCCATCTTCCTCAATATCTGAAAATGGATTTATCACCCAATCTGGAATTTCCATCAAAAGAAGATCCTGATATTGCTCAGACATATCTTTATGCAGCATGTCCAAATGGTCACAAAACACTTGAAGATCATCCTCTTGTATCCTACCTTTCTCTTCTAGCTCAGACAAGCTTGGAAATTGGTACAGCTTGCGATGGCCTATATTGTGCTTGAAGAGAGTTAGTTTTGAAATAAATGTACAGATGACAGATTTGGCCTTAATGAGATTGACCTCATTTCCCTGCAACTGTAAATTCAATTCATTGAACTTAGAAAATAGTTCTGATAAATACGCAATGTCATGCCTGATCCCTTTGAGTTCACCACTGAGCACAGCATTCCTGTCTTCAAAGAACTCAACAACAGTGTCAAAAAGATTGTAAATGCGTCTCACACAGTTGCCTTTTGATAGCCAACGAACTTCTGTATGAAGCAGCAAACGATCAAAATCTTCATCATTCTCAGCACAGAGCTCTCTGAAAAGACGATCATTGAGAGTATATACTTTAATTTTGTTAACTGCAGTAATGACAGTGTGTAATGACTTGTGCAAGCGATCACTGAGGTTTTTTGCAACCAGATGTTGGCAATGAATGACACAGTGAATGGTAAAGATGTTATATCCTCAACCTATGACCAGCCATTCAGTCTAGTGAACTATAATTGACCCGGGTGCTTGTTAACAGCCAGTCACGTCTGATTGGCCAAGACGCGGCTGGCCTGATTCAGACTTGCTGTCTGGCTCAAGTTTCCCGCTTGAAAGCTAATATAAATGGCTGTCAAGCAGGGAAGCCGGCAGAGAAACTGCGCTTTTTGAACTTGTATATAGTTGGATGTTCTGTTACTATAAATCTTGTTCTGATGACTAGCCTGTCTCGAACTGAGTTCCTGCAAACTTAACACTGGCGACGAAGGTTTTGGGAACAGGCCTAGTCTTTGCCTTCCGGCCATAGGGAAGAAGCCTGCCATTTGTTCCAGCTAGACGGGTGAGGGACGACCGGCACGATGACGACGATGCCACCCTTCGCACTGTTCGACGCTACTAAAGAACATTGGGCTTCGTTCCTGGCCTGGTTCGAGTGCTTTTTAATCGCAAACGATTTTGGTGAACTGTCCCCCGCACGGAAACTCAGCATTTTCCTAGGGTGCGGCAGCCCCGAACTTTTTGCGACCGCAAGGACCATCGCCGCACCGGCCGCGGTGCACGAAGTGTCCTGGGACGATCTCCTCGGCCGCCTTTGTGCACACTATGCCCCGGTGCCGTCAAGAATTGCACACCGATACGTCTTCCGGCATTGCGTGCAGCAGCCGACCCAGTCAATTGCCCAATTCCTGCAGGTACTGCGAGCGACGGCGATTCCGTGCGAATTCCCTGCCGTGTTCCTCGAAGAGTCCCTATTGGAACAATTCGTCTGCGGCGTCAGGGACTTCCATCTAAAACACCATCTCTTAGCCAAAACAACGATCACCCTCGAGCAGGCAGTGGAGGAGGCTCACGCCGCTGAGTTGTCAGAAATATCCACGACCGACATGGGCCGCGCTCACCCTCCTCTTTTCCCCTCTCCAAAGGCCTGCATGGTGGACGAGCTCGCACCACTGGAAGACTCCGACACCGATGACCAAGTCGCATACATGCGCATCACTGGCCGCAAGACACACCACCCCTCTGCCACCCGTCCCGGTTCCACTCCGTGTTTGGGGTGCAGAGGGGACCATCAAAGGCCAGACTGCCCTTTCAAGTCCTCCGTGTGCCGCCGCTGTGGCCGCAAGGGCCACCTGGCTGCTGTCTGCAGAGCCGCGAATCCTGCTACGCCGTCTGCAGCTGCTTCATCTCCGGCCGCCCGGCCTCCACACCACCGCCACGCAACTCCACCGAAATGTTCTAATCGCCGGCCAAGCCAGCCTACCGACTGTTTCGCCCTCTCCGAGAATCCTCCGTCCGTCTGCTACGACATCACAGACAGTACGCGCCTAAAGACAGTGGTTTGTCTGGAGGGGGTGGGGGTGCCCATGGAGGTGGATTCTGGATCCTCCCGCTCTATCTTGTCCTGGGCACAGCTCTCAAAGTTGCGCCCTACCTTAAAAAAGAAGGATCTCTCTCCTCCCCTGACAGTCCTTAAAGACTACCAGGGCTCCTCGATTCCCACTCTTGGACAATGGGTGGTGCGGGTGGACTACGGGTCGTTTCACGGCTCCCTACCTGTGTTGGTGGTGGCCAATCCCCTAGCCGCGATCATCGGCCTGGATTGGTTTAAAGCCCTGGGCCTGTCCATTCAGGGAGTACATAGTGTGCCGGCCGCTTCCCCAGTCAAGGACGTGCTGGACGAGTTCAGTGACGTCTTTGACGGCCGCCTTGGCTCTTACAGGGGCACCCCAGTTTCACTCAACATAGACCCTCAGGTTGCTTCTATCCGTCTGAAGGCCTGCAGGTTACCGTTCGCGCTGAAGCCCAAGGTGGAGGCGGAGTTGGACCGTTTAGTGGCGCAGGGCGTGCTCGAACCCGTTGATCAGGCGAAATGGGAGACCCCAATATTGGTCCCCATTAAGCCCGACGGGTCCGTCTGCATATGCGCCGACTACAAATCCACCATAAACCGAGGACTTCAGGTGAACCCATATCCGGTTCCGGTTGTGCAGGACCTGCTCCACTCTTTAGGTCAGGGCTGCATATTCACGAAACTGGATATGGCGCAGGCCTATCAACAGCTCCCGGTGGATGACGAGGCTGCTGAGGCACAGACCATCGTCACCCACCGAGGGGCTTTTTGCTGTCGCCAATTACAATTTGGCATTTCCGTAGCCCCGGGGATCTTCCAGAGCCTCATGGAGCGTTTGGTCCATGGGCTCCCTGGCGTCGTTCCTTATTTTGACGATGTTCTGATAGCTTCATCCAGCATATCAGAACTCGCCAAAGTACTGCGGAAGGTCCTCTCGATTTTCAGGGGCGTGGGCTTAAAATTGAAGCGCAGCAAATGCACATTTGCTGCGCCGAGGGTCGAATTCCTGGGCTTCATGATTGATGCCCGGGGAATTCACTCCACTCCCTCAAAGGTCGAGGCAATCCAAAATGCCCCCACACCTGTCTCTAAAGCGGAGCTGCAGGCATTCCTCGGCCTTTTAAACTTCTACGCGCCATTCATCCCCCACAAGGCATCGCTAGCCGAGCCGCTGCATCGGTTGCTCGACTGATCAGCCACGAGTTGCATGTGTTTGCGGCTGTCAAAGCTATGCTTACGTCAGAGGCTGTCCTAGTCCAATATAATGACAGGCTGCCTCTTATTCTAGCATGTAATGCTAGCATTTAATACATTTTAACTGATATTTATTGTATTTTTTGTTTTTAAATGATGCCTGTGCGCCGCCCTGGGTCCTAACAAGGAGAAGGGCAGGGTATAAATGTAATAAAATAAATAAATAAATAAATGTGATGCCTCCCCGTTTGGCCTGGGGGCTGTCCTGAGCCATGTCGTGCCCGATTGGTCAGAAGCCCCCATAGCTTTTTATTCTCAGACAATGTCTCCCACGGAGTGAAACTACAGCCAGATAGACAAGGAGGCTCTGGCTGTGGTGTCCGGGATTAAAAAGTTCCACACATACCTGTATGGGCGGACCTTTTCAGCTGTCACAGACCACAAGCCTCTCCTTGGACTGTTGGCCGGTGACCGTCTGACCCCCCCATCCTCTCTCCCAGGATGAGCCGGTGGACGGAGTTCCTGGCAGCGTATGACTATACGCTGCTCTACTGTCCAGGCAAGCAGATAGGGCATGCCGATGCCCTTAGCCACTGCCCCCTACCCGAGTTGGACCCCACACCAGTTCCGGCCCTCTCCGTCCTGGCCGTAGCTGAGTCCGACCTCCCCTTGTCCTCTTCGGACGTTGCCGCTCGCACCCAGACCGACCCTGTCCTCGCTCAGGTGTCCAGGTGGGTCTTGCATGGGTGGCCTTCGGGCAGCGTGGCCGAAGAGTTTCGGCTCTACAAAACACGCCAGATGGAGCTTTCACTCCATTGTGGGTCTTGTGCTGGGGGGACCGGGTCATTGTTCCTTTTCCCTTGCGACGCCAGTTGCTTCAATCCCTCCATGCTAACCATCCGGGCATAGCTTGCATGAAGGCGTTAGCCAGGAGCTATGTTTGGTGGCCCGGCATGGACACGGAGGTAGCTGCTTGGGTCGCGGCATGTCCAAACTGCCAATCGTCCCGTCCTTCCCCACCGGTGTCACCTCCCAGGGAATGGGACATCCCCAAGAGCCCTTGGTCCCGAATCCATGTTGACTTTGCGGGTCCCTTCCACGGCCAGTCCTTCCTGGTGGTGGAGGACGCGTACTCCCGCTGGGTGGAATTGGTGCTTATGGCCTCCACCACAGCGGAGAGCACAGTCCGGGCTTTGCGTCGCCTCTTCGTGATGCATGGTTTGCCAGACACCCTTGTGTCCAACAACGGCCCGCAATTCCATTCCTCCACCTTCCAGGAATTCCTGGCAGCGCAAGAGATCCGCCACGCGCCAGTAGCTCCCTATCACCCGGCGTCCAACAGCCGTGCGGAACGAGCTATTTGCTTGGCCAAAGAGGTCTTTGCCCGGTTTGATAAGGGAGACTGGCCAGCAAGGGTGGCTGCTTACCTCATGGGTCAGCATTCCACACCTTGCCCGGCCACAGGGAAGAGCCCCGCTGAGCTCTTGATGGGTCGACGCCTGCGGACCACTTTGGACAGACTGCACCCCGACTACGACAGGGTGCAGCCGAGCAACCTGGGGACTCCCCCTCCCTGCCTCTTTGCCAAGCGTGACCTGGTCTGGGCTAGGAACTATTCGGGGGATCTGCGCTGG
Organism: Rhabdophis nuchalis; assembly: GCA_039707465.1. Taxonomy (NCBI): domain Eukaryota; kingdom Metazoa; phylum Chordata; class Lepidosauria; order Squamata; family Natricidae; genus Rhabdophis; species Rhabdophis nuchalis. The sequence goes on from CM077647.1 coordinate 99,338,541, forward strand.
GTTCCAGCAACCATCATTGACCTAACCGGCCCCTGTTCCTATAGGGTTGGGCTGTCCGATGGAACTGAATGGCGGCGCCACCTGGATCAGCTGAGGCACCGCCTACCCTCGCCGGCACTCGCCGCTCCAGGCCTGCCCTGCCCGTTGGCCACTGTTGGGCCACTTCAATTGCCTCAAGCCGAGGCGCAAGGGGGTTTCCAAGTTCCACAATTTTCCGTTCCGGACTATACGTTTAATCAACAACCCGGCTCTCCGGCCTTTCGCGACAAAAATTCGCAAGCCGCCTCAATCGGAGGCCCACCAGGCCTCTCTGCCAATCACCAACGACCACACCTCTTCCCCGGTCCGATCTCCACGCCCCCTCGCTTGAACTTACCGGAGTTGTTGTCTTCGCCAATTCCGACTCCACCTCCGGGGGTAGGCCGCACCGACACATCCTGGAGCTCCACCCCCCGGAGGGAGGAGCTTCAACACGAGCCTCTTACCGCAGCGAGTTCTCCGGCGCAACTGAGGCGTTCTGGGCGGGTCCGACACCGCCCCGCCTATTTGGAGGACTACGCATGTGCAGCCATTTGGACTGACAGTTGTATGTAACGCATGCGCGTTGACTGGGGGAAAAGGGGTGTTATATCCTCAACCTACGACCAGCCATTCAGTCTAGTGAACTATAATTGACCCGGGTGCTTGTTAACAGCCAGTCGCGTTTGATTGGCCAAGCTAATATAACAAAAGACATTTGGTACTGCTTTCTTCAAATAAGCAACGCACCCACGGTAGCGACAAGTCATTGATGGTGCTCCATCAGTTGCACAAGGTAGTATGTTGGTAAGTGGAATTTCCTTGTCTTTGAAAAACTGCTCATAACATGAAATATTGACTCCCCTTTAGTATCTGTTTTTAGTTGCCTCGCAAATAACAACTCTTGAGTCAAACCTTCATCTTTAATAAAGCGCACATAAGCAAGAAGCAAAGATTCATTGCCTGGCCTATTCCCTTCCAAGAAAGGACAGAAGCATGAGATGAAATCTGTTCTGTGATTCATATTGAACAACTAGCATAGTTATACAGTTTAAGATTCAGACCCATAAATTATCACTTTCTCAAATCCTGCAAAATCTTGAACTGAATCCTTTGGCTTTTATTGTGCAGAATTTTATGGTTTTTTATTTATTTATTTATTTATTTATTTATTTATTTATTTATTTATTTATTTATTATTATTATTTTCATATTTGTAACCCGCACCCATCTCACCACGAAAGGACTTGGGGCGGCGCACAGAATTTTAAAATAAATATACATATATACAAAAAATATTAACATTTAACAGCTAAATTAAATCAAAACCCTTCGTTAAAATAAATTTAAAACCCATAAATTAAGAATTTTGATTAGCTACAAGTCAATACGGTGTGGGGTAATTCATGCCAGGCTGGCCAGATGAAAAAAGTGTGTTTTTAAGTGCTGGCAGAACAAGTATGGTTGACCATACTTTAATTTTAATACATATATGTAGCATTCTTAATATCTTATGCTTCCTGAAACTCACATCTTGATCACCACTCAGTTAGATTATGAAAACACATTCTGCATAGAAACAATCCTTAAGCAATAGCTAGGACACTTAATAACTTGATAATTGGTGTGATAGCAATGCCAATGTAGAATAGCTATTTTGGAGGGGTTATGGTTAAGCAGTTTTATATTATTTCTGTATGGCTCTTAGGGTTATTCAGGTGAGTTAAGATATTGTTAATTAAATATAAAGACCAATTGTGCTAGAAATCAGTTGTTTCGCTATAACCAGATGACATCATATTTTTCATGGCAGATGGTTTTATTGTCTTTACTCACAGACTGTCTGATAAAAGCAGCAGTAAATTTTCATACCAGTTCTACCAGTGTTTAACTCATCAAGTTAGAAGATCAGGTATCTGTCTCTTTCTGCTGTTGCCATACTGCAAAAATGAAAACCATGTGCCATATCCCTTTACCAAGAAAAGATAGTGGATTGCATTTCTATTTGATAGGCCCAAGCTTTATCTTTGAACTTTGTGATATGTCTTTTCGTTTAGTGCTCCAAAAATTGTATGACTCTAAACAATATATGACACTAAATAAACAATAGCATATTAACTCTAGATCTTCGCTTGTGCGAAGATGGCGGTCTAGTTTAGAGCTCTGCATGGGCCATGGAGCTCGTCGGCCTCGCTGTGTGTGCCCCAGCCCCTTTTTTACCATTCTGAGGGCTGGGATCGGCGAGGGATCCACCCTGGCATCCCAGGGTGAGGTTTTGCGGGTGCTGTGGGAGCGGAGACGGCGCCGGCGGCGGTGAGAGCGCCGGACCGCCGGAGCGGAGGTCGGCGTCCTCGGCGTCCTTGTGATGGCGACGGACGCTGGCCGCGCCGGACACGCCTGGAGGGACTGAGACGGCCGGAGGATGGCTGTAGATGGCTGTGGGAGCTGAGACAGCAGTGAGAGCGCCGAGATGGCGGTGAGACCGCCGAGATGCCAGCGGCGGCGGCGTGGAGGCGGCGATGAGAGTGCCGAAATGGAGGTCGGTGTTCTCGGCATCCTGGGGGCAACGGTGGACACCGGCCGGGCGGCTGGATGCCAGGCTGGCCTGAGGAGGCCGGGAAGACGGCCTCGATGGTTGCGGGACGGCGGTGAGAGCGCCGGAGCGGAGGCCGGCTTTAGGGACGGCGGCGGAGATGGTGGTGGGAGCACCGGTCCGGAGGTCGGCGTCCTTGGCGTCCTTGTGGTGGCGGTGGACGCGGACTGGGCCGCCGGACGTTTGGGCGGGCCTGTGGTAGCCAGAAGGCGCTGGCGAACCTCTGGCCGGGAGAGAAAGGAATCTTACCTCATGGCCCTGGTGATCGGCCGGTGGGAGAGGCCTATTAGAACAGGCCCGGGGCCGGAGAGGAGGACGAGGGTATCTCCGGCCGGCCGGGCCGGCCTGGACCGGGAGGAGGAAGTAAGGCCGGCTCGGGCCTAACCGACCTCTCCTGGGCATGAGAGGACCTTCCAACTGGGAGAATAGACTCCCTGCCAGCGCGGATGGCGCCAAATTTTGAGATCTTGTGCTGACTTGTAAAGACCTAAGTCCTAGAACGCAACTTTTAAGACCTTTTAAGACCTTTAAGACCTTTCGCCCCATGGGCCTTTTAAGATCTTCGAAGACCTTTGTCCTTTTGAAGACCTGTGGAACGCAGCAGCCGAACTGAAATTCTAAACCTATCCCTCACTGATGCACTTTAAAGTATATTTATTTATTTACCATCTATTTATGATATTTTACATCTGTATATTGTGGCCAACGATGCCTTTTAAAACCAATCTAATTCATGACCCATCCATGTATTTTATTCTTACATTTTATATCTTTTCATAATTATTTATTTAATTATTTATGCATATCAAAATGTACTCTAAAGTAGACCTATTACTACTGCGGGAGTCCCCGCTCTCGCAGGTTTGGCCCTCTGCTTTAACGAGGGCCCGCCTTGATGAGGGATTTATTAATCCGGAGAGGTGGGCGAAGCGCGGTCTCAGGGGTTTTTTAGTTTGTAAATTGTTGTCTATTTTAGGGGGTATAGGGGGGTGGGTATAGACGGAGTGAGACGAGTAAGAAGGAAATGGGCCGGGCCAGCAGACGTCGGAAGGAGGCGGAAGGATCCACTGGGAGGGGGGAATTATGAGTCGTTTCCATGGAGGGCCCACCCATCCAGAGGGTTGCAGGGAGAGGCAGGTCCGAGGGGAGACAAGTTCTATCCTCCCGGTTGGAGGCGCGGGGCCGTTGGTTGCAGACGGTCAGCTGCCACAACCCCCACAGGCTAGGTGGTCAGGGACTACAGCGCCAGGGCCCGCGGCTGATGTTTTGCAACGCCAGGTCTGTGGTCAACAAAGCCCCCCTCATCCATGACCTCGTGTCAGAGGGGGAGCCGGACCTGGTGGGAATTGCGGAGACCTGGTTGGGCCACGAGGGAGGACTTCCCCTCGTTGAAATTTGCCCACCAGGTTACCGCGCTTTTCATCAGCCCCGGGCCCTAGGCAGGGGTGGAGGGGTAGCGGTTATTGTTAGGGAAGGTCTAGAGCCAAGAGAGACCATTGTGCCACAGACCACCGGTTGTGAGTCCCTCTGCGTGAAGTGGGGCCTAGGGAGGCAGTTGGGCTTGCTGGTTGTATACCTGGCTCCCCGCTATGTAACAGCAGCCCTGCCCGAGCTCCTCGAGGTGATCGCTACGATGGCAGTTGAGACCCCCAGACTTGTAGTCATGGGGGACTTTAATCTGCCATCGGTGGGCGAATCATCGGAGGTAGCTCGGGAGTTCATGGCTTCCATGACGGCCATGGACCTGACCCAAGTAATTCAGGGCCCCACTCACGAGGGTGGACCTACGCCGGATCTAATCTTTGTCTCTGGCCAATGGAAGAGTGATCTGGGTACAGGGGATATAGTCATCACACCCTTGTCATGGTCAGACCACTCACTTCTCTGGCTCGACTTTCCAATCGCTACACCCCACCGTGGGGAGGTGGAACCTGAGTCACCTATTTGGTTCCGCCCCAGGCGCCTGATGGACCCTGATAGGTTCCAGACGGCACTTGGGCCACTTTCTGTATCCCTGACCCGCGCCCCGATGGAGGACCTCGTGGCCGCATGGAATACTGCGGCCACGGGAGCCTTGGATCGGGTCGCGCCCTTGCGGCCTCTCTTGCGGCGGCGAACCACCCTGTCTCCTTGGTTCACCGAGGAGCTAAGGGTGATGAAACGCCACAAGAGATGCCTAGAGAGGAGATGGAGATCTTCTCGGTCTGAATCTGACCGAACACAGGTGAGAGCCCATTTACGGACTTACCTTGTGGCGCTGAGAATGGCCAAACATCATCATTGTGCCACTCTCATCGCATCCGCAGATAACCGCCCTGCCGCCCTGTTTAGAGTGACCCGCTCCCTCCTTCAACAGAGGGTGCGGGAAACCCCATTACAGGGTAGAGCTGAGGAATTTGGGATTTATCTGCAGGATAAAATCGCTCAGATTCAGAGCGAGTTAGTCTCCATCGATGGCCCAGTGGGATGTCCCGAGGCAGGCCTTGAGACAGTTTTATGGGAAGAGTTTGACTCTGTTACTTCCGAAGATATGGACAGGTTACGTGGGCGACTGCGAGCCACCACATGTCTATTGGACCCGTGTCCCTCCTGGCTTGTACTGGCATCCTGGGAGGTTACACGAGGCTGGCACCAGGAGGTTGTCAACGCTTCTCTGAGCAAGGGTTTCTTGCCTGCCTCCCTTAAAGAGGCCATGGTGAGGCCCCTCCTGAAGAAGCCCTCTCTGGACCCAGCATTATTGGTTAATTACCGTCCTGTCTCCAACCTTCACTTTCTGGCGAAGGTTGTAGAGAGTGTGGTGGCACAACAGTTTCCTCGTCACCTGGAGGAAGTTGATTATCTGGACCCGCGCCAGTCCGGCTTCCGGCCCGGGCACAGCACCGAGACGGCATTGGTCGCAATGGTAGATGATCTCTGGAGAGCCAGAGATGGGGGTTGTTCCTCCATCCTGGTCCTATTAGACTTCTCAGCGGCTTTTGATACCATCGACCATGGTATCCTATTGCATCGGCTGGAGGGGCTGGGGGTGAGGGGCATCGTATTGCGGTGGTTCTCCTCCTACCTCTCCGGTCGATCGCAATTTTTGTTGGCAGGAGAGCAGAGGTCGACCTCGAGACCCCTCACTTGTGAGGTGCCTCAGGGGTCGGTCCTCTCGCCTCTCCTGTTCAACAGATATATGAAGCCGCTGGGTGAGATCATCCGTGGTTTTGGGGTAGAGTACCACCTCTACGCTGACGATACGCAGCTGTATATATCTACCCCAAACCACCCCAACAATGCCGTAGCGGTGATGTGCCAGTGCCTTGAAGCCGTGCGGGCCTGGATGGGAAGTAACAGACTCAGACTCAACCCGTCCAAGACCGAGTGGCTGTGGTTTCCGGCATCCCGGTACAACCAGTTGACTCCATCACTGGCCATAGGGGACGAACATCTTACCCCTGTGGATGGGGCACGCAACTTGGCTGTCCTCCTGGATACCCGGCTGTCCATGGAAGATCAAGTGACAGCCGTGGCCAAGAGGGCGTTTTACCAGGTTCGCCTGGTATGCCAGTTGCGTCCCCTATTGGACCGGGATGCCCTTTGCACAGTCACTCATGCCCTCGTGACATCCCGACTGGACTACTGTAATTCTCTCTACATGGGGCTCCTCTTGAGGTGCACCCTAAGACTTCAGCTTGTCCAGAATGCAGCCGCGCGAGCAATAATGGGAACCTCTAGGTTTACCCACATAACACCGCTCTTGCGCGAGCTGCATTGGCTGCCTGTTGTCTTTCGGGTGCGCTTCAAGGTGTTAGTTACCATCTTTAAAGCGCTCCATGGCTCGGGACCTAGTTATCTGCGGGATAACTAGGTCCAGCGGGCGACGCCCAGAGGAAGGGCCTTCTCTGTGGCGGGCCCAGCCCTCTGGAACGACCTTCGCCCCAAAATTAGAACAACTACGGACCTCCGCTCCTTCCGTCAAAAATTGAAAACACACTTTTTCTTCTTGGCCGGCCTAGGTTAGTCTTCCATCTTTTTATAGGTTTTTAGGGGTTTTTAGTGTAATTTAATTTAGGGGATTTTAGTGCAGGGACATTTCTGTTTAATTCGTATTTTAACTATTTATCTTGGTATGTGTTTTATATTAGTTTTTAATTTTCCTGTGCACCGCTCCGAGTCCCTTTGGGGAAAGGAGGCAGTATATAAATAAATTTTATTATTATTATTATTATTATTATTATTATTATTATTATTATTATTATTATTATTATTATTATTATTATTATTATTAACTATAATAGATAAATAAAAGCTATTTATCAATTATACAACAGAATTACAGCATAAAAGGCAAGAATAGAATACCAATCCAAACTGCAGAACTGAATGTTGCTTTCATCATTTCATTGACTCAGTCCTAGAAATCTGAACAATGATTAAAATAATTTTTATAATTATAAAAAAATATAGATTTATAGGTTTCTAGAAGCAACCCAATCACTTTTGTTTAAAGACAGTATTTCAAAAAATATGTACATAATGGAAAGAAACCAAGGGAAAATTATATCTTAATCTGCCTATATTCTGCGAGCAGTTTTTAATGAGAATATTTCATAGTGTCAAGAAAGCACTCAGTTTTTTCATTAGATACTAGGCTTTAATATGGTTTCACCATCTTTGTACTGGGACTGATATTAGAGGGTAGATAGACTACTAACAACTCAGTGTCTACTGATTCTGATCAAAGAGATAATTCGAAGTTACATAGGCTGCAAATTCCTTTTATTTTAGGTTTCCTTCTAGGTTGGGAGTTATAGTTCAGTTTTTCACAATGATGCAGCTTATGCATTTAAAAAACAAGCCATCTGTTTCTTCAAGCTGTCATTGAAGGCCGAATATGACTTTTTCAGGCTTGTGCCTTGATAAGCATATTTTCCAGTGAGACAAACTGAGACAGGAAGACTATTTTATTGCAATTTATAGAATCTTCAGACAAAAGGGATTCCTCATTCAAAGCTGAAACACTGGTCTTTAGCTTATACTGTACCTATCCCCTTTTATAGTTAACATAACAAAGAAATCTGAAAGAGGAAAGTTGATTGGACAGGATAATAGTATACATGTTTATTAAATGAAGCCTGAAGTGGAATACATTATAAGGAGAAGGTTACTTAGGGTTCACAAAAGAGATAAGCCAGACTCCAATTTGTACTAACAAACTTTTCTTATCAGGAGCTAGTCTCAGGCTTGTTTATCAGTTTAGGAATGCTAAAAACTAATAAATCTTAAAAGGGAAGAGAAGAGTTGGAAGGGACCTTGGAGATCTTCTAGTCCAACCCCCTGCCTAGGCAGGAAACCCTACACCACTTCAGACAAATGTTTATCCAACATTTTCTTAAACACTTCCAATGTTGGAGCATTCACAACTTCAGGAGGCAAGTTGTTCCACTGATTAATTGTTCTAACTGTCAGGAAATTTCTCCTCAGTTCTAAGTTGCTTCTCTCCTTGATTAGTTTCCACCCATTGCTTCTTGTTCTACCCTCAAGTGCTTTGGAGAATAGTTTGACTCCCTCTTCTTTGTTGCAACCCCTGAGATATTGGAACATTGCTATCATGTCTTCCCTAGTCCTTCTTTTTATTAAACTAGACATACCCAGTTCCTGCAATCGTTCTTCATATGTTTTAGTCTCCAGTCACCTAATCATCTTTGTTGCTCTTCTCTACACTCTTTCTAGAATTTCCACATCTTTTTTACATCATGGTGACCAAAACTGAATGTAGTATTCCAAGTGTGCCCTTAACAAGGCATTATAAAACCTTGAGCATGATTTTAAAAGAAAGATATAAATCAGATTAAAATACAAAATAACTGTTAGTTAACAAATAACAAAAGCCCCTCATCATAAAAGCTGAAAATGAAATGTGTTGTGCCCTCCTACTAATTTAATTCTTTCAAGTCCCTTAGTGTGAGTTCCACACTATTTATGTTTGTATATGAGATGGGAGGGGTATTTTGTATGTGTATATGTGACATGTGCATATATGCATGCATATGTAAACAGAAGTACGCTATCATAATTTTAGTGATTGTTCACTGCAGAATGAAGGCCTCTTCCACATTTTTCCAACCAAATAGTCCTGAGCTTTCTTTTGCCAATTGGGCCTGGAATACGTGCTGATGTCATCAATCCATCTTGTCTTAGGTCTCTTTCATGGACACTTTTTATCAAGTGGGATGCATTCTATGACTGCCTTGATCCACCTGCCATCTGTTCTCTTGCTATGTGACGTTGCTGCGCACGTGACAGGAAAACACAGCACAGAAGTTTATAATTGCCCCACAGTGATTTCTAATGTCACAGCGTAACATTTGGCAAATGCCCAACTTCCCTTCCCCACCCATCTCCAAAATCAAAAACTGCTGCTTGACCTGCCTCCCCGTGAAAGCACCCACTCCCAGCTTTCTCCTGGGTGGGTGAGAAAGCTCTTCCCACCTTCACATAACTTGATCAAACCCACAAACCTTCGCGCTCCTGGGCTTTCTTTGCATAACCACTGGAGTGGAGTCCCTGCTGATTCTGCTCCAAGCAGGCTATTGAGTATATCCACGACAATCCCCAAGCAAAGCAGAGAGGAAAGGCTCTGCAGTTTTGCCAGCTTGCTCTTCCCCAACTCCCATTTTATTTGGATTGATTCTGGGTTTCAGCTGGAAGGGTTTTGCTTACTACTGGGGCTGCGAAGTGGGGACACGAGAGTTTGGCGCTTTGCTCGAATTGGATGCTCCCAGAGGAAGAATCCTAACCCCTTGCCTCATCTCTGATAAAATGCACGGTTTGGAATTGCAGTCTGGAAAGCGGGGAGGTGAGAGCGAGCTAACAAGCCAGGGACGACTGGGGGAAAATATCTTCCTTAATTGAGATTGTGTAGCCAGATTTTCCACATACCTCTCTTGATTCTGGCTTCCCTACCCCTTCCACTAATCCATTTTACCACCTGTACAGTAGAACCGCAGCTGCACTGAGCATGCTCTCACACTCCGCACTGGACAGTCATCCTCCACTCCGCTGCTCTGGCATTCGCGCTCTCTCTCTCGCACGCCAAACCCTTCAAAATAGGCAGAGAATTTTCCTGTCATTTTCCTTGGGTTGCTTGTATTTTGATTTTCTTTTAGATTTTGCTTTGTGGTCTGGCTTAGACTGACGCATGGTCTGTCGTTATTCCAACTTGCCTCTTCCCTTATGGAAAAAGCACATACTGTCATAGATTTTGCCTTAAGGTTTTTAATAACTGTTTTTGACCCACTCCCCAACCACTAAGCCTTAGACAACCACCACTGCTTGAATCGTGGTGGCTTAGCAAGTCTTAAAGCAAGAATGTCACTGGATGAAAACAGCTGTTTTACAATCTCCATCTCTCCTTTCTACTTTGAATTCTGTTACTTTTGCAGATCAAAATAAAGGGTACAATTGAATTCAGAGGAACTAAAGATAGGCTTGGGAAGGCAGGTTGGTTTGGTAGAGGGTCAATAGTCAAGATGTATATGCAGCTGCCCTCCAAATTAAGACCTATTCCTGCTTCTCACAATCTTTATACACAGATGAAATCCTAATGGTTCATTAACAAACAACAGCAAGCATGTCTAATTTTTTTTTTTTTTAATCAATAATTTTTTATTGGGTTTTACAATTTTTTCCAAAAAAAAAAGGGAATAGGGTAAGGTGAGATACAAAGAAATTTTGAGAACTTTCAGGTCAGAATCGTCGGCCCCTCCAGGGCCTCTTGATAAAACATTGAGAATACATTTTTCAATATACTACAAGATGGAAATAAGTGCATACATCATAAATTAAATTCTAAATTCTATGCTGGCAGTCATATACAAACATCCAGATAAAAAGTTACGTTAAGCTAATAAAAATCAAATTCATTTTTTAGATCTAAGTCTCTTGGCAATTGTATCTTCTTGTACTCCTTCCTGGCCCCCAGCGGGCGGGGCCGTGGCCCCCCCTGCCCCTCCTGAATGTTCCCCCAGGATAGAGGAATGTTTTTTGAGAAAGGCTTCCGCCTCAACAACTGTTTTAATCCTAACTCTTCCTCCTTCCCAAAACACCAACATCCCTTCAGGCATCGCCCACTTAAACCAGATCCCGTGGTCAAACAATTTTTTGGATAAGAAGGAAAACTTCCTTCTCATCTCTCTAATTTTTTTAGGGATCTGCTTCAAGATAGCGACTTCTTTTTGCTGGTAAATTAACGGACCACCTCTCTGCGCCTTCAAGATTCCCTCTCTGGTAGACCTCCTAACAAATTTAATATGTATCTCTCTGGGTACCTCATTTATCCTGGCATATGCAGAATTTATTCTGTATGCTAGGTCAATATCCCCCCTGATCTCATCTTTGGGTTTATGCAAATATTCTGCTAAAATTGTACTCATGAGATCAGGAAGAGATTCACTATCTTCCTCAGAAACGTTCTGAAATCTTAAAAAATATGACATCCTTTCCATATCCATCCTTGACATATGCCCAGTTAATTCTCCAACTTCAGTGCTAACATTTTTAAGTTCTCCCTTTGCCCCAGCCAGCCCCGCCTCCAATTCCTCGGTCTTCTGTGTGTTCTCCTTCAGTTGTTTCTGTGTTTCCATAAGTCCCTGTTTGAAGTCCTTATTATCTTGTCTTAAACCTTTAATTTCCTGCACCAGGGATTGTAACACTGTCTCCATAGATGTCATTCTTCTTTCCAATCCTGCCAGTTCTGATGTGATAGAAGCCATGGTGAGCTGTTAAAATCAGTGCCACTAAAATGGCGTTTTTTGGGTGGGGCCGCTGCAACAAGTCAGGAGAACAAAGTCCAAAGTCCAGATCAAAGTTGTAAAAAGTTGTAAAACCCCAGAGGAACAAATTGCAGAATCAATTATTCAAACAGAGAAGGCACTCCAGGGAAGGAATCAATCAGTCCAAGAAATTCTTCATTAATAGAGAGAGGTAGTCCAAATCACAAAGAGACGTTGGTACTTTTCCACAAATAAAGATAGTCATTCAGGAACAAAGAGAGCCATCTTCCACCGCCCAGTCTGGGAGCCAGCAGGAGAAAGTAGCAAAAAAGCAATTGTTTCAAGCCAGCCGGACTTAGATACATTCTATAGAAGCAAGCCGCAAATCACTTTCACTTGCTTAAAAAGAAAGCCGGATACGAAATATCCGCTCCCCGAAGCGAGGAGCCATTTCTAACCGCCGCTGTTAATCCGAGGGGGGTTTAACAAACAAACACCCCCCTCCACAGTTCTTTCAGTTCAGGCTGTCAGCAAAAATAGTTTAAAAAGCACTCCCTCTCCCTCTCGCAGCCAAAGCCCCGGAAAGCCTTCCGTTCCGCCTTCCGTTCCGCCTTCAGCTTCCGTTCCGCCTTCAGCTCTCTCCCGGTTCATTGAATGTTACCGTCCTCCGTTGGCGAAGGGAACCAAGCCCCCCGCAGCATGTCCTCTTTCTCCTGAGCCGAGGACCCGGGCCGCTTCCCAGCTGCCGCCAGGATAGACCAGCCCAGGCAAGCCAGCCCTACAGAGGGCACCCCCCAAAAAGAAAAAAGGGGGTGCCCCGCCCCGTTAGGGGCAGAAAAAGGAACAAAACGGCGGACGAACCCCAGAGTTCGTCCGTCGCCGCCAGAAGCGGAACAGGAAGTCTCTAATTTCTACATTTTAGAATTTAGTCAGTTTGTCAGTCCCAGCATCTCAGTCTTCTTCTAAAAAAAAAAAAAGGAATAGATGAACTGGTGTTTGAAAAAAATATGCTATCATCTGGCCAAGCTGAAGAATTTATATATAATCATCCTGAAATCTACTCAGAACGTCTGTGAAATCTGTGAAAAAAATTCAGGTGCTCGGGCATGAAAAATGTGCCACTCAAACACTGTACTTTTTCGCTCATACTGAAAAAAAATTAGAGGGAACATTAATTGAGATCCGTTGGCCAAGGTATATGTAGTAATCTACTACATCTAGCTCTTCTCCAGATATATTTTTTTTCTTTCTTTAGTAAATTTATTAAACATAACCTGGCTCTTTTTCAGGTTTATTTTTAAGCCAAATGGTTTTCCTGCTTTGTGAAACTGCTGTGTGTGTGTGTTTGTAGTTCTTCTTTTGAGAACAACATCATCTGCGACTAGACACCATTGGCTTTTATTCCATCTTTTGCCCAGTATAGTTTGCAAACTATTTCTTTAAGGCAGGCTGAGAAAAGGATAGGCCCGTGATGGCAAACCTATGGCATGTGTGACGGACGTGGCACACAGAGCCATCTCTCCGAGCATGCCAGTTGCTTTTCCAGGTTCCGATGTGCACATATGCACCAGTCAGCTGGTCTTCCTGTGCAAAGGAGCTCCAGAAGAGCAGCTCCCTGGCATGCATGTGTATGCTGGGAAGCTGAGCTTCCATTTTATTGGTGCATGCATGTACGCGAGATAGCTGATCTTTGCATGTGCATGTACGCCGGAAACCAGAAGACTCATGCGCATGCCGGAAACTGGAAGCTCAACTTCCCAGTGTACACATGCATGCTAGGCCACTGCTCTTCTGATTTCTGTTGCTCCCATGCTTGCGCACCAGGGAGCTGCTCTTCCAGATTCCAGTGCTTTCCCACATCCGCACATGCACTACTGTTTCTGCACTTGGTGCCGAAAAGGTTCACCAACACTGGGATATAATGTTATGTAGTCATACATCTCGTTCTGTGTTAATACCAATTTTACGATCATTAAGCCAAATTGATGCATTGTTTTTTTCATATATTGATTTTAGTAAGTTTATGTAAGCAGTGTCTGCACCGATTGGTTGAGCAATATATTAATTATTGCTTCCTGGAATACTGAGTCAAATGCCTTTTTGTAGTCAGTGAAAGCCATGCACAGAGGCATGGTGTACTTGTGTTTTTCAATTACTTGAACAACCTGGATGTGATCCATTATGCTGTAATCACTTCTGAATTCTGCCTGTTCCTTTTGCTGTTGCATGATTTAATGTTTTCAATATTCTTTTTGCTATCATCTTGGTGAAAACAGTTATCTTGTAGATGACTGAAAGGTGTATTGGATGATAGTTCTTTAAATCATTTTGCTATTTTAAAGAATACACAAACTCTTAATCACCCATCCTCACTATTGTAAACATAATATTCCCATCAAAAGATAGTGGCAGTTTGCTTTGCTGATTCTGTCTTTAATAAGCTGTCTACAATGTCTGATCCTCATATAGGATTGTACACACACACACACACACACAATCAAATAACTACAAAAATTTCATCTGGTTTAGTGGATACTTGATCTAAGGCTAAAATATTATAAATTTCAAAAGTAATTGTTTTCAAGGTGCCTTGGAAGTACTAGTGCTTTCTAATGTGTAGAAAAAATGAAAAATGAAGGGAGACAGAACAATAGTTACTGGTTTTCACTGATCAGTAAAGCATTTTTATCAATAACTATTTCAGCTGGACTATCATAGACTTCAAAATCTAATTAGCATAAACTGCATCAGATATGGCCTACTGACAGTTTATCTAAAAATATCAATGTGTTAAACTGGTAATGTAAGATTTACATTAATCTTCTGAATCTTAACTGAGGATTCCATCAACCACAAAAATAAAACAACCTGTACTTATGTATCTATGAAAGAATGAATGAAATCCCATTTTATTAGTGTTGGATAAAATGGCCACTACGTGAATGACACTTGAAACTGTATTTTCTTGAAGATTTCATGTAGTATGTTTTTGATGTGAAGTCATTTGACAAGTTGACCTACCATTATGTAGTTTTCTTCCAGCAATCTGTAATGATGCCAGAATGATTAGGCCTGGCCTAATCTACCTTTCCAGCCTTAATCTGAATATTCAAATTATATTAACTGGGTTTTTAAGGGGTTTAGTTTTTAAGGATTTTAGGTTTTTAGCGCAAGGACTTAATTGTTTAATTTGATTTTATATATTTATAATGTTTTCATGTTTGTATGTTTTTAACCTTCTGTGCACTGCCTCGAGTCCCCTCGGGGAGAGGGAGCGGTCTACAAATTAAATTTTGATTTGATTTGATTTTGATTTGATAGCATACATATCTATATAAATAAAAATGTAAAATAGTTTGTACGAATCCACTAATCTCAAAAACTACTGCACTGATTTACCTCAAATTTTGACACACTGTTGCCAAGGACTTCCGATAATAGAATACCTACTCATTTTGTGCCTAGCACACGTGTGTCGTGTGCAAGGTACACAAATGTAAAATGTACCCACTGCTCAGGTTTTCACCTCCCTGTAACTCCTCCCACCAGGCAACAGTCATTTCCTCAGCCACGTACGGAGGCCTCTTAGGGCCAAAAAGGCACTGAGATAGCAAACTCCCAGGTGGCCCTTAGAGAGAGAGAGAGAGAGAGGAAGAAATACAGTTTAATAAAAGAGGGACTAGGGGAGACAGGATAGCAGCATTCCAATATCGAAGAAGCTGCCACAAAGAAGAGGGAGTCAAGCTATTCTCCAAAGCACCTGAGGGCAGAACAAGAAGCAATGGGTGGAAACTAATCAAGGAGAGAAGCAACTTAGAACTGAGGAGAAATTTCCTGACAGTGAGAACAATTAACCAGTGGAACAGAAGTTGCCTCCAGAAGTTGTGAATGCCCCAACACTGCAGGTCTTCAAGAAGATGTTGGATAGCCATTTGTCTGAAATGGTATAGGGCTTCCTGCCTAGGCAGGGAATTGGACTAGATGACCTCCAAGGTCCCTTCCAACTTTGCTATTGTATTATTGTATTACAGTAGGTAGGTAGATAGAGGAATATATAGATAAGGAGAAATACAGTAGGTAGGTAGGTAGGTACGTAGATAGAGGGATAGATAGGGAGAAATACGGTAGGTAGATAGGTAGGTAGGTAGGTAGGGGGATAGATAGATAGGGAGAAACACAGGTAGTTAGATAGGGGGATAGAGAGGGAGAAATACAGCTGGTAGGTACGTAGGTAGGTGGATAGATAGAGAGGGAGAAATGCAGTAGGTAGGTAGGGGGATAGATAGGGAGAAATACAGTAGGTAGGGAGGGAGGAAGGGAGAGGGATAGATAGATAGGGAGAAACACAGCAGGTAGGTAGGTAGGTAGGTAGGTGGATAGATAGATAGGGAGAAATACAGTAGGTAGGTAGGTAGAATAGAGAGAGGAAGAAATACAGTAGGTAGGTAAGTAGAGGGATAGACAGAGAGGGAGAAATACAGTAGGTAGGTTAGGTAGGTAGGTAGGTAGGTAGGTAGGTAGGTAGGTAGGGGGATAGATAGGGAGAAATACAGTATGGAGGGAGGGAAGGAGGGAGAGGGATAGATAGATAGGGAGAAACAGAGTAGGTAGGTAGAGGAATAGAGAGAGGAAGAAATACAGTAGGTAGGTAGGTAGAAGGATAGATAGAGAGGGAGAAATACAGTAGGTAGGTAGATAGGGGGATAGATAGAGAGGGAGAAATACAGTAGGTATGTAGAGGGAGAAAGGAAGAAATACAGCAGGTAGGTAGGTAGGTAGGTAGAGGAATATAGAGAGAGGAAGAAATACAGTAGGTAGGTAGAGGGATAGAGAGGGAGAAATACAATAGGTAGGCAGGTAGGTAGGTAGATAGAGGGAGAAAGGAAGAAATACAGTAGGTAGGTAGGTAGAGGGATAACTAGAGAGGGAGAAATACGATAGGTAGGTAGGTAGAGGGATAGATAGAGAGGGAGAAATACAGTAGGTAGGTAGGTTGGGGATTATACGGTGGTTGTGTGTATGTGTGCAGGTGTAGATCTACAAACAGATTGGTTGACCATTTAACCAAACTGGGCCACAGCAACGTGTGGCCGGGTATAGCTAGTTTATTATAAAAATGATACCATTTGATACTCACATCTTATAACGCCGAAAAATAAATGATGGCATTTGCATGATGGTAAGATCACATAATCATCTTTCTTTCCTTCTGCAGATGTCATTGTTTTTTTCACACTATTACAGACTGAATCAGACTGACATTGAAATAAATCACAATGGAAATATCTGCTCAACCTAATGAGTACAGAATTCCAAATAAGTGCTATAATTGAGCATCTTACAGTCTTAATCTTGTTACTTACCTTTCCAACTTCGATCTATGAAAATGCATTTTAAATGCATAGAATTCTTCTATGCTTTGAAGGTACAATCAGCTGCAGCAAAGTAGCCAGCACTTAGTTTAGAAAGGAATTAAGCTAAGAGGTTCACTTCTTATACAGTATTAACCAAATTGAGTTGTCAATAATTGCCACCCATAAGTACCAAGCATATGATAAAAGCTCAGTTGGCAGAAGTAATTTTTGAGAAGGTGACTTGCATTTTTTGCTTTTTTAAATTTTTTTGACAAAAATAGATGAAGCAGTTGGGAGAAGCAGTGAAAATGAAGATGACTGCAGTAAGATTCAGGCTAAAATATTGACTTAGCTGCCAAAAGCTAGTGATGAGTCAAAGTCAAACAGAAATGTCTTTTTTTTAAAAGAATTTTATTTTAATCAAACACATATACAAAAAAAGAATCCTCCTTCATTACATCTTCTAGAAAGCGTGTCGATTGGTTACAAATAACTATTGTGCATTCGTACACAGTCATTACTTATAGTTCTTATTAAATTGAATATTTTCAATCAAAAATCTTTATATATACCATCACTATAACACAATTCTCATTTGACTACAATTATTTAAACATCCTTTTGCCTAAAATAATTCATACTTAAAGACACAACCACATACTGGCATTCATTGGCTATTTCAAAAGTCCTCTAATAACATTATTTCTTTATGATTATATTCTGAATAATAGTTGATTAATACAGTTTAGTCTTTTTTCAGTTACTGTTTAGAGTTTGTATCCACATTTCTTTTACCTAAACCCGGTGCATATATGTATCATTAAACAATATACATTATCATTTTATTATTTTTGTTGTAGTTGATTATTTGATAACAATAAATTTGCTATTTATCTCCAACTTTCGCTCTTCAAACCCAATAGCAGACACCTTTATAACAACTTATAAATAAGAAAAAAGTAATTAATAAAGTTTCTAGGTCTTTTTCCCAAATCACTGTTTACAAGTTATATCCAAGTTTCTTTTACTAAACATGTGTGTGTGTGTGTGTGTGTTACGTTTTTGAGCTGATCAATAAATACATACACAATGGAATAAATAAATACACAACGGAATTCATGGCTTTCTGTCTAGATGGTCTCTGGTGATGAGCCGAAAGGCAGAAAAGGAAACAGTATGCTTCCTCCCTTAATTGGGGCCCTAACAGGATGTTGTGGAAACAAATATACCCATAGATTTTCACGGGTATAGGTATGTAGGTTCTGGTTTATTCGGGTTTTTTCCTGTGTAAAATTCCCGTGTAAAAGCCTGATGATGATGGGTGTGATCCCATCGAAACGTTGCAAAAACACCTTTAATTTTACACGGGAAAAGACCCGAATAAACCAGAACCTACCTACCTACCTACATACATACATACATACATACATACATACATACATACATACATACAGTATGTCCTTTATTATTTCATTATTATTATTATTGTATAGTTATTTATTACCAATAAAAAAGAAAAAAATTACCAATTATTACCCAAATTTCTCTCATCAAACCAATATATTTTCATTTATCTTGTCACCTCTGTCAATTATGTATTTAACATAACATTCTAAAACAGTCGAAAACTTACTAGTTTACGACTCAATTAGGTTTTTTATTACCAATTTTCATTATCAACCTGTATCTTTTCAATAGCAGTACTGTCCTCTTTCTTTTGCCATCTGTGGTATTAATCATCTGTTTATCTCATTAATAAAGTTTTTATGGACTTCTCGCCACACTTCATTGTTTGTAGCATCTCTCAGGTAGTCTCGTTGCCCCCATTTCTAGTATTAAAATGTACTTGTCTCTGGTTATCAATCGTGCTTCTGGTAGAATTTTTCTCCTTAGGTCCATCATCATTTCTCTTTTTTCTTCCTCTGTATCTTGAAATCTGAAGTAAGACTCCAATTCTTCAGATTCTCTTTTCCATGCTCCTCCCTTTCACTTTCACCCACGTTTATTCCATTGGTAAAGTCACCAATTATTATATCTTTATCTTCATTCTTCTCTTCAATTTTTGGGGATCCGACCCCATCATCATTTACTGAGAAAAACACATTTTTTCCAACTTCTTCTCAATTCTTCCAGTTATTTCCAATAACGTTTCCAATCGGTTTACATCTAGTAAGTTTTGAATTCCAGCCAAGATACTTTGCAACTTTAAAGTTTCCTCTTCTGAGTATTGATCCATATTTCCAAAAAGAGAGGAAGAAGAAGAAGAAGAAGAAGAAGAAGAAGAAGAAGAAGAAGAAGAAGAAGAAGAAGAAGAAGAAGAAGAAAGGAGCTAATAGCCACTGCCACTTCCTAGCTTTAGGCCCTTTCTTTTTCAATTATAAATTGGCTTGTACACAAACTCTGTTGTGATCTTCAAAAGAAAGAGAGTCAATTTTTTCCTTTCTCTGCTCAAGGAACACCCGCAACAAACACTCTGTGTCCTTGGCTTTTTATCAGTTTTTATAAACAGGTTACAGACCTTCAGTTGCCAAGCTGATGAGATCATAAAGGAAAAAGAAAAGGAGATACATTGTTTCAAAAATTCTGGCCTCTAGCCTCCAGGTGGCAGTGTTGCTTCCTTTCGCTCTCTGTTACTTATCTAAGACTTTAAAATGTTAGAATTCTTAAGTAAAATTTAGTAACGAGATAGGAAACATTGTTAAAATAAAAAAAAGGATTTTAATCCATAAAATAGCAAGAAACAGAAGAAGAAAATGATTCGTTCACTTTAATTGGAGAAAACAAAAAAAATGCTGCAAGTATTTCAATCCACAAAATATAGTTACGTGTAAAAAAAAAGACACTTTCCAAAACGATCCAGTAAAGATTAAATTTGCCACTTAGTTCTTTGCTTAAGGATTTAATTTATGTTAAAAATAAAGGATTGCTTTGGGCAATCTTTCTTGTAATAACAAAGAAAAATACTTCACCAAAGGGCACACTTTCTCTTTTCCCTTTCTTCCTCCGGAAGCTGTCCCAACATCACCAGCCAAGGGGCTGCCTGTTACCGCTGGTTAGAAGACCTTCCCTTGGATCAATCAGGGACTTTGTGGTGTCCCTGAGATCAGCAAGGCTTCGTCTTCCTCTTCACCGTCTCTCCGGGACGGGTTAGGTCCAGTTGGACCGTCCAGTGGCAAAAATGTCGATGGTGGTCTCACAGCATCGAGACCACACATCGTATCATCGCGACGTTGGCTCCTCCTTTGCAACACATCAGGTACAAATTCATATTGCATCAGACAATAAATGTATCTATTTTAATAATAGCTGGATTCCAGTTTTTATGATTATACCTGTAATATGCATCAATGTTATTAGCAGCACTCTCTTCATTCTATTTGGTAATTTTCAAGGGGATGTCATTTTCATTTATATGAATTCCAATGATTCCTCTCTTTCATTTTGGCAGAATCTGTACCAGAACAGGTTATTAGGTCTGGCTGCTATGGCATCCCCATCCAGGAACTCGCAGAACCGGCGTCGGTGTAAAGAATCTCTGAGGTACAGCTATAATCCAGATCACTTCCACAACATGGACATTGGAAGTGGACTCCATGGAACAGTCACTATTCCTCGCTCAACCAGTGACACAGATTTGGTCACTTCAGACAGCCGGTCTACACTCATGGTCAGCAGTTCCTATTATTCCATAGGACATTCACAGGATCTAGTGATTTATTGGGATATAAAGGAAGAAGTAGATGCAGGTGACTGGATTGGCATGTATCTCATTGGTAAGTGAGGATGCATCATAGGATTTGTTGTAACTTAATTTTGCATGTAAAACAAGTATTGTAAAACAAATTTGTTTCAAGTTTAATATAATCCATAATTTACCAACAGTGGACTCCTTTCTTCAGTAAAGAATCAACAAAAGCAACAATAAAAGAGGTATCAAATGGAAAGAAAAAAGAGAAATGTTGATAATGTGAAACTTCTGCCAAGCCCAAACCTAGGAAACAAGTTGTCTAGCAAAATCAGAAGATTTATGATTTAACTGCTGAATTCTAGTCATGAATGTCTCATAACTAGTCCAACTTCTTTTGTTATTTTACATCAGTAGTATAATTCCAAAACAGGTATTGCAATTAATAACACAAATATCTGTGCAGAGAAAGCTTGTAGGAAACATGAACTTCAGTGGGATTTGGATTGTCAGCATTTCCAATTATCTGTATTGAAGGGAAAATTTGAAATAAATAGGGGTGCTGACTAATGATAATTCATTCAGTGACTCTTCAAATTTACAGAGGCATTAAATGAATGATGTCCTTGGAGTTACAGCTGTTTCAGCACCCCCACAGTGAGATGATTACAATCTGGTCATTTGGCAACCCATTTTTACTTATGACCAATTGCCAAGCACCTTGCGATTCATGTGACTGCCATTTGCAACTTTGCATGCAGTTCAGAAAGTCAAAGGGGAAGGTTGCAAGGAAGATCTCAGGTTATTAGGGCAAATGTCCCCCACACCCGCACACCTGCACTCACACAGGACTGGCAAAATGTGCCTTGCTGGTGGCTCTTATCCCAAAAGACTGAATGCTCTCATAAAATAAAATAAAAAAACTGCTTCAACAAAGTATTGGTTTAGGAGTATGCATTTTTATGCACCACGTTGTTTTTTTCTCCTAAAAGATTTGGGGGGGGGGGGTTCCCAGTTGAGTTGTACAACGTATATTAAAGATAGAAAAAATTCTAAAGTGATTTATCTTGGTCTGATTTTTTTTAATCTCAAAAAACGTACGGTACATTTTAACAGGTATGTATAGATTTTCCATATTCACTGTATGTTAGGGGATAATTTCTGGAGGTTTTTTCATTTTATATAAATGCTTAACGTTCTCTAGCAATAACTGTACTTTTTTTGGTCAGGGATTAGGCATAATTTTAATAAATTTTCTCTTTTATAATTTTTAATTTTCAATGGGCTATTTCTCTGGAGACGCTATTTCAATTATTTCATGTATTTATTTCCTTAGTTTAGATATGAAACTTTTAATGATTTCTATCTTTTAAAACAGAACTATAAAGAATACCTAGTTTCTTAAAATTTCATCTTTTTAATCTTTTTGAAATTATATCCAATAAATGGAAAACACATATAGCATAGTAGTAAATGTAAAGCATTAGTCAATTTCATATTCTTTAGGACTCCTCAAACCACCTCTGTTTCAAGTGTGATACCCATGGGAGGCCTTGCACAGACCTGGGTCTGTCTTCTCTAGATATCATATGGCCTTTTCCCTCAAAGCACCGCTCCTTGAGATTCTTTCAGACCTTGGGCCTGCTTCCTCATCATCAAGTCACTGCAGTCTTGGGATCATTTTCAACCCTGTCACTCAGCCATGCAAGGTAGTCTTGGTCGATTGCTGAGTTTGCAGCTTGCAGACTTTGGCTGTGCTTTCACTTCTCTGGCAGGGAAGGAGGATGGTTGAAAATAGGCAGGGAGGTGCTTAAGTAGCCCTATAGTCAGTCATAATGGGAAATCTCCCTAAATTTGAGACATGGGGTGCTACAGCATCCGTAACTTCAAAACCAGTTCATAAGTAGCTTTTTGGGGAAGGGGGGGGGGGCTGGTAACTTTGATTGCTAAGTCAAGGGCTACATGTTGTAATATTGTAATGCACACCCCTGTGGGAAAATGCCGAGAAACATCACGTGACAACAACATGATGCCGTGAGTTTGACACCCTTGTAGTAGTAGAATATAATATGAACAATATTTCTTTTTTGAAAAAAGAATTTTAAATAGAAAATAAAGGAATCAATAGAAACATATCATGCAGAATGAAGATATTTTACCTATTTCACAATTTGTGTCTATCTTGAAAGTAGTAGATTGGAAAAATTTCACAACTAAGTGGCCGTTGAAAAATGTGAAGAACTCTCGTTTCATTTCATCTAGGCCAGTGGTGGGCAAACTCATTAGTCTAGAGAGCCAAATATCAACAGTACAACAATTGAAATTTCTTTTGAGAGCCAAAAGAAGGTGTGGCCTGTTTTGTGGGAGTGGCTCAGTGGTCATGTGACCGGGTGGGCATGGTCAACTTGGAAAATGTGGTGAAACTCACTTAACGATGGTCTTGCTTAGCAACCAAAATTTTGGGCTCAATTGTGGTCATAAGTTCTTTCTTTCTTTATCTCTCTCTCTCCCACTTCCTTTTTTGTTCTTTCTTTCTTTCTTTCTTTCTTTCTTTCTTTCTTTCTTTCTTTCTTTCTTTCTTTCTTTCCTTCTTTCTTTCTTTCTTTCTTTCTTTTTCTCCTTCTCTCTTTTTCTTTCTGTCTCTCTCTCTGTGTCTGTCTGTCTCTTTCTGTTTCTTTTTTTTTCTTTTATTACATTTATATCCCGCCCTTCTCCGCAAAGGACCCAGGGCGGTTTCTGTCTCTCTCTCCTCCCTCCACCCATCTCTGTCACTCTGTGTGTATGTCTGTCTGTCTGTCTCTCACTCACTTAATCACTCTGTCTCTGTCTATCTGTCTGTCCCTCCCTCCCTCTCTCTGTCTCTCCCTGTCTCTGGGGGTGTCACTCTCTCTGATTCCGTCCCCCCCCTCCCTCCCCCCATCTCTGTCTCTGTCTGTCTGTCCTTCTTTCGCATGCTGGCCTTTCCTCTGCTTCAGGGGGTGGGAGAGAGGAGAGAGAGAGATGGAGAGAGGCACAGAGAGAATGACAGAGGGAGGGATTGAATTGGAGACAGACAGGGGGAATGAGTAAGGTGACCAGATTTTAAAATTGGCAAAGTGGGACACCATTGACGGGGGTGGGGACTGGCACGGGGGAACCTTTTATTTATTTTTTGCTTATTTTTCTCCCCTTCCCTGAATGGGGAATGAGGCTCCGGCGTTACCTTTCTCTTCAGCATGGTGTTCCCTCCTGCAGGCGGCTGAAAGCACAAGCGAAGAAGAAGCAGCAGCAGCCCCATGAGTTTTGCTCGTCGCTGCACTAGCAGCCCCGGATCGCTCTTGGCAGCCTTTGGGAAACTGCCCACCACCCGCGATCACCAGAGCTGGCAGGGCAGCCTTGCCGCTGGCTTGACTTCCTCCCCGGGTGACAGCTGAAGGAAGGGTGGCCTTCGCCTGGCGAGGCCACTCAGCGCCGTTTGGTGGGGTTTTTTTGTCCCTGGGTTCACCGCCTGGGTGAAGTTGGCTCGTGTCTGCTGTGGTTATTAGTAACTTCAATGTTTTATTTTTGAGGTGGACAATTCTCTTTATTTTTTTCTTTCTTTGCAAAGAGTAGTTTTGGCTGACAGAGGATTCTTTTCAGTTAGTGTAAAACGACTGGTTCAGACAACATTTCCCGCCCTCCTGCCTTTTTCCTTTCCCCCCCAACGGTTTGTCCGAAAGAAACTGGAAGCCTCACTTGTTACTCTATTTTTTTTCCCTTTGATGGGGGGAGTTGAAATTTGCGCGCTTTCCAGTTGCTCAGGAAGAAAAAGGGGGAAGGGGGGAGTGAGAAAGATATACTGTGGAAGGCAAGCAGCAGTCCCCTTGACCGCCGCAACCCTCAAGGTGTTTCGCTGAGGGGGGGGGAGGGCCAGCAGCAAAAGCAATGCTCGCTTCGTCGAAGAGGGCAGCAGGCGAGAGAGGAACAGCAGCGGGTGCTCCCCTAGGAACTAGGGCATCTGAGATGGCTCAAGAGTTCATGGCCTCCATGACGGCCATGGACCTGACCCAGCTAGTTTATGACCCCACCCACACTGGGGGGCACACACTGGACTTAATTTTTGTCTCTGGCCAGTGGCTGAGTGATCTGGTTTTAGGGGAAATAGCCATTGAACCCCTGTCATGGTCAGATCACTCTCTCCTTCGGCTAGGCTTCCCAACCGTTTCTCCCCACCGCGGGGAGGCGAAACCGGAATTGGTGAGATGGTTCCGCCCCAGGCACCTGATGGACCCTGAGAAGTTCCAGAGGTGAGCTTGGGCCAATACCTGAGACCCTGACCCATGACTTGACTGAGGACCTAGTCGCCGCTTGGAATAATGCGGCCACGGGGGCCCTGGACCAGGTCGTGCCCCTGCGGCCTCTCACCCGGCGCCAAACCACCCTGGCTCCCTGGTTCTCTGAAGAGCTGAGGGTGATGAAGTGTCGGAAGAGATGTCTAGAGAGTGGTTGGAGGGCCACCCGTTCCGAATCTGACCAGACACTGGTAAGGTCGCATTTGAAGACCTACCTAGTGGCGATAAAAGCGGGAAAATATAATTACTTCTCCGCTCTTATCGTGTCTGCAGATAACTGCCCTGCTGCCCTGTTTAGGGTAACCCGTTCCCTTCTTCACCAGAGGGCGTGGGATGCCCCCTTACACGGTTGTGCAGAGGAATTTGGGTGTTATCTGCACGATAAAATCTATCAGATCCACGACAAGTTGGCTTCCGACTGGACTAGTTCAGACGGGCTGACAGTGGCAGGCCCTGAGTCTGTCATCTGGGAAGAGTTCGATCCTGTGACTCCTGAGGACATGGACAGGTTGCTGGGGTGGCTGAATGCCACCACATGTTTACTGGACCCGTGTCCCTCCTGGCTGGTACTGGCCTCCCAGGAGGTTACATGAGGCTGGCTTCAGGGAATTGTTAACGCTTCTTTGAGTGAGGGGTTTCTGCCGGCCACCTTGAAAGAGGCGGTGGTGAGACCCCTCCTCAAGAAGCCCTCCCTGGACCCGGCTGTGTTGCACAACTACTGTCCTGTCTCCAATCTTCGATTTCTTGCGAAGGTTGTTGAGAGTGTGGTGGCGCGACAGCTCCCTCAGCACCTGGAGGAAACTGTCTATCTGGACCTGCGCCAGTCCGGCTTCCGGCCCGTGCACAGCACAGAGACGGCATTGGTCGCATTGGTGGATGATCTCTGGAGGGCCCGGGATAGGGGTTATTCCTCTATCCTGGTCCTATTAGATCTCTCAGCGGCTTTTGATACCATCGACCATGGTATCATGTTGCTGGAGGGGTTGGGGGTGGGAGGCATCGTTTTACGGTGGTTCTCTTCCTACCTCTCCGACCGGTCGCAATTTTGTTGGCAGGAGGGCAGAGGTCGACATCAAGGTGCCTCACTTATGGGGTACCACAGGGGTCAGTCTTCTCGCCTCTCCTGTTCAACATCTATATGAAGCCGTTGGGTGAGATCATCCGTGGTTTCGGGGTAGAGTTCCATCAGTACGCTGATGACACTCAGCTGTACATCTCTACCCCGGACCACCCCAACGATGCCGTGGAAGTGATGTCCTGGTGTCTAGAGGCCGTGCGAGTCTGGATGGGGAGAAACAGGCTCCGACTCAACCCATCCAAGACCAAGTGGCTGTGGCTTTTGGTGTCACGATATAGCCTGTTGGTGCCATCTCTGGCAATTGGGGGCGAATCACTGGCTCCCACAGAGAGGGCCCGCAACTTGGGTGTCCTCTTGGACTCTCGGCTGTCGTTGGAAGATCATTTGACAGCTGTGGCCAGGGGGCCTTTTTATCAGGTTCACCTGATACGCCAGTTGCGCCCCTTTCTGGATCGTGATGCTTTACTCACGGTCACTCAAGCCCTCGTCATCTCCCGCCTGGACTACTGCAACGCTCTCTACATGGGGCTTCCCATGAGGCTCCAGGTAGTTCAGAACGCGGCTGCGTGCGGGATTCTGGGAGCTTCGAGATGCTCCCATGTGACACCTCTCCTGCGTGAGCTGCACTAGTAACCACCTTTAAAGCGCTCCATGGCATGGGACCTTGCTATTTGCAAGACCGCCTCCTGCTACCTAATACCTCCCACCGACCAGTCCGCTCCCACAGAGAGGGCCTCCTCAGGGTGCCATCGGCTTGCCAATGTTGGCTGGCGACTCCCAGGAGGAGAGCCTTCTCTGTGGCTGCTCCTGCCCTCTGGAATGACCTACCCCCTGACCTTCACACGATCACGGACCTGTGCCTTTGCCGCCGGGCTTTGAAGACCCATTTATTTCGTGCGGCTGGCCTGGCATAGTTTTTAACTTGCTTTTAGATACGGCTTTTATCAAAATTTGAAAATTAGGCGTACTGTTTAATACATTTTTAATAGCATTTTACTTGTTTTTATCATTAATTTTATACTAACTGACTTTTACTGTTTGCCTGTACACCGCCCTGAGTCCCACTGGGGAGAAGGTGCGGTATAAAAATTCAATAAAATTCAAAGTTCAAAGTTCAAGAACTAGTGCCAGCTGGGGAGGCTACGGATCCCTCCTCCCGCAGTGGGCGGGCAGGCGGGGCGAGCACCTGAGGCTATGGTCACCTTAAGCGCCGCTGAAGCTGTCCGGGCGCCGCGTGCCCACCTCCCTCTCAGCCCCACCTAGCGGACAGCCCCAGAATGTGCGCCGTGGTGGCCATCGGAGGGAGCCGGTGGAAATGCGCCCGGCTGCCCTGCCCGACACCCCTGCCGGGTGACCTTTAGGCGGCGGGAGCTGCGCATCGCAAGGCTTGGGGGTAGCAGCAGCAGCAGCAGCCGCCTATGCTGCAGACGGAGTCTACCCGGCGGAGGAAGAGGGGCCAAAGAACCGCTTGTGGCTCGCAAGCCGCGTTTTGCCAACCGGTGATCTAGGCAATCTTTAGTCACAGATGCCTAAAACAGGCAATTTGTAAACTGTAATTTATGATTTCACTAGCTGTACCCGGCCATGCGTTGCTGTGGCCCAGGCTGGTTAAATGGCCAACCTATCTGTGTGTAGATCTACACCTGCACACACAAACACGTACACACAATCACCGTATAACCCCCAACCTACCTACCTACTGTATTTCTTCCTCTCTCCACCTCCCTCCCTACCTACCTACCTACTGTATTTTTCCCTGTCTCTCTCTATCCCTCTACCTACCTACCTACTGTATTGGAATAAAGGGACAGGCCTTGTCGTGGATTAGCAACTGGCTAAGGGACAGGAAATAGAGAGTAGCATTAAATGGACACTTCCCCGGGTGGAGGGAGTTAAAGAGTGGGGTCCCCCAAGGTTCAGTACTGGGACCCCTGCTTTTCAACCTTTTCATAAATGATCTAGAAGTAGGAGTAAACAGCAAGGTAGCCAAATTCGCCGATGACACTAAATTATACAGGGTAGTAAAAACTGAGAGAGAGTGTGAGGAGCTCCAGAGGGATCTCTTGACACTGGGGGAGTGGGCAAACCAGTGGCAAATGAGCTTCAACATTAGTAAATGCAGAGTGATGCACGTTGGGGCAAAAAACCCCAACTACATCTATAAACCGATAGGGTCTGAACTCCTTGCAACTAACCAGGAAAGGAACCTTGGTGTCCTGGTGGACAGCTTAATGAAGGTGTCAACCCAGTGTGCCGCAGCAGTGAAAAAAGCAAACTCATTGCTAGGGATCTTTAGGAAAGGTATAGAAAATAAGTCAGCAAGTGTCATTTTGCCTCATTATAAATCTATGGTGAGGCCCTATCTGGAGTATTGTGTACAGTTCTGGTCACCATACCTTCAGAAGGATATTATGGAAATGGAAAAGGTGCAGAGGAGGGCAACCAAAATGATTAGTGGGCTGGAACACCTTCCTTACCATCTGAGGCTGCAACGGCTGGGCCTCTTCACTCTAGAACGACGGCGCCTGAGAGGTGACCTGATTGAAGTCTATAAAATCATGCACGGTGTGGAGAAAGTAGAAAAGGAAAAACTGTTTTCCTTATCGCACAACACTAGAACTAGGGGGCACTCCATGAAACTTTTGATAGCTAGACCTCAAACAAATAAGAGGAAGTACTTTTTCACCCAGAGGATCACTGGTTTATGGAACTCCCTTCCAGAAG
The DNA here is from genome assembly GCA_039707465.1 of Rhabdophis nuchalis. Lineage (NCBI taxonomy): Eukaryota > Metazoa > Chordata > Lepidosauria > Squamata > Natricidae > Rhabdophis > Rhabdophis nuchalis. The sequence continues at coordinate 99,367,059 of CM077647.1, forward strand.
AAGTGGTGACAGCTGTCAGCCTCGACACCTTTAATTTCATTTCATTTTCATTTTATTCGATTTATATACCGCGCCTTCTCCATCGAAACGGACCCAGGGCGGTGCACAGAAAATAAAAACCAATAAATAGCATACAACACAATAAATATGAATAAAAAGAATTAAATTAAGGGCCTGTGCTAAAATTCCCACTAAAAACCCAACGTCTATTTATGAATGTGGCAGAAGCTATATAACAATCCGATCTAAGCGTTAAGCAAGACCAGCTTGCTGAAAAAAAGTAAGTCTTGAGTGAACGGCGAAAGAGGGGAAGGTCTGTGATAGTGCGAAGTTCGGGGGGTAGGTCATTCCAGAGGGCTGGCCCTGCCACAGAGAAGGCCCTACCCCTGGGCACCGCTAGCCGGCATTGACCGGCGGTTGGTACCCTCAGTAGGCCCTCTCTGTGGGAGCGTATCGGCCGCAGGGAGGTATGTGGCAGGAGACGGTCGCTAGGTAGCGATGGGTGTAGCTAGGCCCTGAGCCATGGAGCGATTTGAAGATGGTGACTAGCACCTTGAAGCGCACACGGAAGGCTACCGGTAGCCAGTGCAGCTCGCGCAGGAGAGGTGTTACATGGGAGCAGTGAGAAGCTCCCAGAATCCCCCGTGCGGCCACATTCTGCACCAACTGGAGCCTCTGGATGCACCTCAAGGGGAGCCCCATGTAGAGAGCGTTGCAATAGTCCAAGCAAGACGTCACGAGTGCTTGAGTGACAGTGTGGAGGGCGTCTCGGTCAAGAAAGGGACACAACTTGCGAACCAGGCGGACCTGATAAAATGCCCCCCTGGTCACGGCCTCCACATGGTCGTCCAGGGACAGCCGCGAGTCCAGGAGGACGCCTAAGTTGCGAACCCTTTCCACGGGGACCAGTGATTCGCCCCCGATAACCAGCGATGGAATGAGCTGGCCATGCCGAGGCGCCGGAAACCACAGCCACTCGGTCTTGGACGGGTTGAGCCGAAGTTTGTTACTCCCCATCCAGAGCCACACCGCCTGCAAACACCAGGACATCACTTCGACGGCATCGTTGGGGTGGTTGGGGGTCGATATGTACAGCTGAGTATCATCAGCGTACAGATGGTACTCTACCCCACAACCACGGATGATCTCACCCAGCGGCTTCATGTAGGTGTTGAATAGGAGGGGGGAGAGGATCGACCCTTGAGGCACCCCACATGTCAGGGGCCTCGCCGTCAACCTCTGCCCTCCGGTCAACACAAATTGCGAGCGACTGGAGAGGTAGGAAGAGAACCATTGTAACACAGAGGTAAGAAAGGATTAGACGAGTTAATGGAGAACATGGGTATCAATGGTTATCATTATGGATGCCTAAGGACACTCTGTGGGTTGGAGAGATAGGCAGGATGTTTCTCAATGCCATTTGCAGGGAATCATAAGCAGGTGAAGACATCTGCTAGGGAATACCCTGAAGCAAATGGTGAGCCACTGTGTGAGACAGAATGCTGGACTGGATGGGCTGTGGCCTGTTCCAGCAAGGCTATTCTTATATTCTTATGTTCTTATGCCCTTTGCCTGCATGTAGAGTGTGTTTGCCTTGTGTACCAGATACATTTTGGCCCCACCGCAGGCTGCACCTGCCACCACTTGGCAGATCTGCTGCCACTCAGCCGACCCACCCAGCCTGAAGGAGGTGAAGTCATCAGCTAGAAAGGCCAAATACAGGTGGTAGAGAATGCCCAGGCCAGCAAGCGAAAAACAGCAAAAAACAGCCACCCTGAACAGGTGGCATCCCCATTAGTGCCATGGCCGCCCAGGCCCAACAGATATTGGGGGCCTGCACATGATCCCTGGCCCTAGGCATGCTCTGCCACCTCTACTCAGCCTTTCTAGCTGGCCACTTCACCTCCTTTGGGATGGGCAGGCCTAGTACTCTGGGCAGTGACAGCAGCAGCCTAATGGACCTGCACAAATTATTGGTGGCCTCGGTACCACAGCAGTGCTGAGGTATGTCAGGTGACCTTGGCACTGATGGGGATCTGGCTTTCCTTGCTTGCAGTGGCTGCCTTTTGTCTGCTGGGCCTGGGCATGCTCTACCACCTCTACTTGGCCTTTCTAGCTGGCCACTTTGCCTCCTTCGGGCTGGGCAGGCCTAGTGCTCCAGGCAGCAATGGCAGCAGCCTAATGGACCTGCATGAGCTCCTGGCACCCTTGGTGGTGGCAGTGGTTCACACAGCAGTGCTGAGGTGTCAGGTGTGCAAGTGGAATGCCCTACATATGTGGACCAAGGGAAAGACCTGCAAGGGGGCCAAGGAGATGACCAAAGGCTTCTTCAAATGCAAGCAAAAAGAGATGGGACACATTAGCTGGGCTGACGGTGTCTGGCAGCTGCTGCTCCACCCCTTGCCTCACATTGTCTCAATCCATGGTAGCTGCAGTAGCTGGAGGCAAAGGCGCTGGGGGAGGAATGCGGTCTGGCCTTCTGGATGTTTCGGACCGCTGCCTGCCACATGGGATGGAGCAGGCGCATCTAGTGATCCGCATCACATGCTTCTCCCTCCACTCTGCCTACTGCCAGTCCTGCCATCATGCCTGCTTCTTGGAGGGCAGCCTGGTGGTTGCAGCAGGCTGTGGAGCCCCTTCTACCAGACATCTCCTCTGCACATGTGCAGGCATACAAACACGTACACGGGTCTGGGAGAAGTAAGTGGAGAGCTACGCAAAGGCAACGAAGGGGAAGAAATAAAAATGGGAAACCGCTGTCTGGAGCCTCTGGCAGGTTAAAAAAAACCCTGCAGAACAGCAGCTTCCCTTTTTGTCCACCTTCCCCTCCGTTGTCTCCACACCTGATGAGGAGAGGATAGTTCTGTTCTCCCCCTTGCAATGCCAGAAGTTACCTGCCACCCCCACTTACTTGCTGCATTCCCTCCACAGCCCCTGTGGTCACCTAATGCCCATCGCATCTGATAGGCAAAAGCCCTATAGTCCTAAAGGTCCCATTCCATTCCCTTACCACCCCCTTCTAACCTCCATGCTCAGGAAGGGACGAGTGTGGGGGAGAAGTTTGGCTTTCCCATTTGGGGGAGCAGACGCTGATCTACAACCTGATGGCTGCCATTTGGGCCAGATTGCAGCCAGCCTTAGATCTGCAGCGTCACCTCAACCCCACCCCCCTTGGGCGTGCACATAGGAAGCAGCGAATGTGCAAGGGCTGGTATCCTGGGTGAAAGACAAGTGCTCAGAACACAGTCCCTAGGGACACTAGGCCCTGTGCACTCACTGCAGCCTGTGCACACGCCCAGGAGGAAGGCCGAGGCAGTGCTGCAGATCTAAAGCTGCTGGTGGTCCAGCTTGGATGGCTGCCATTAGGTTGCCAATTAGTGCCCAGTCGGCCAGGGCCAGGCTGAGGCACTGCAGGCCAGTCCTTCATTGTTTCCAGGATGGCCCCATGGCCAGATCTAACCACCTTACAGGCTGGATCTGGCGGTGGTCCTTGAGTTTAACACCTCTGTTATAGAATATGAGTTTTATATGACAAAATTGAGATTGCTATTAAACTATATTTAAAATGATAAGCTATAATGATGCAGAAAATGATGCTATAGTGGACATACAAAAGACACCAACTAAGTATTAATCAATAAAAAGAATATACCAATAAAAATGTAACAGGGTGACTTGCATAATTTTCTTATATTGGATTTACAAAAGAAGCTTGCCAAAGCTTTGAAGAATTCTGTGAGATAGGACAAATAAAAATAAATTAAGTTCTTAGGGCATTGGCAGACAGCTAGTCCCTAGAGACAAGAGGGAGATGAAATCCAACCAGAAAGACAGCACAATTAGGTCAGGAACACAGAGTTCTTCAGGCAGGAAGGGTAGGCCCTGGAAGGTCCAGCCAAATTCATACATGAATATCTCTTCCCCAGGGATGGGAAATCCTGCTCTGATTTAGGCAGGGAGGCTTTTTAGCTCTGATCAGAACCTTCCAAGCTCTCCCACTCCTCAAGCAGCCCAATCTGCTTACCTGAGATTCCACTTAACAACTCACAAGACTACTAAATAACTGCAAATGAGAATGCCAGGATTGTGGTCATTGAGCAAAGCAGTCACATGGCCATTGAGCAAACTTCAGCTCCCTCTTCTCATGCTTAATGATTGCTTTGCTCAACAACTGAGATTCTGGGCATTTAATTTTTCTTTATTTTTATTTTAGTTTCCATTACTAAAAATTACAATTGCAATTATTTTAATTATATTTAGTAAATAATAATAATAATAATAATAATAATAATAATAATAATAATAATAATAATAATAATAATAATAATAATAATAATAATAATAGCCGAAGTGTACAGTTCATTGATAACTGAATGCAGCAAAATGGCACAAAACTGATTACAAAGCTAGACATGACCGAGTTGCTAAATTAATCCAGTAGTCATTATGTAAAAAATATGGTTTACCTGTATCCAGAAAGTCATGGGAACACAAAGTGAAAAAGGTTATCGAGAATGAGAGGGTGAAGATCTTGTGGGACTTTTGAATACAAACAGACCGTCATTTGGAGCACAACACACCAGATATCACGGTTGTAGAGGGCCGAAGTGTACAGTTCATTGATATCGCTTTTCCTGGAGATGCCAGAGTTGAAGAAAAAGAACTAGAAAAAATCATGAAATATCGCAACCTGGCCATCGAAACCACACGGCTATGGATGAAGCATGTCACAGTGACACCCATTGTCATCGGGACACTTGGCACCATGTCCAAGAATTTTAATAAATATCTCAGCAAATTGCAGCTTCCTGCAATAACACCAGCAGAACTGCAAAAAATGGCGCTACTTGGAACATCTTATATTCTACGAAGATACTTGGTTGATACCTAGGATGCTGGTAGCAAACTGTATCAACAATTAGCACCAGTCAATAGTATTTGCAATATGCATTTTTAAATGTTCAGTTGGCTGAGTTTCATGTTTTATGAATAAAGTATATTATAATGATGATGATGATGATGATGATGATGATGATGATGATGATGATGATGATGATGATGGAATAACAAATGGAAGATGCTGAAAGAACATGTTTGCCAAAACTGAACCAAGTGAACAGGAAAGAATTGAGAAAGGTACTAAAAAAGGTCAATAAGGCTTTGCAAATCATTCAAACCACTACATTAGCTGAAACAAACCAGCTGATGTATGCAGCAGCCTTCATAACCACCAAAGAATTGGGTTTGAAAATACGAAAGAACCTAAGAGGCAAGAAGAGGAAGCCTAAGTGGAAAATTTGGTTGGAATTGAAGATCAAAAATTTTTGTGGAGACCTGAGCAACTTGAAGAACCTAAGGCAAGATCAGCTAAAGAACAAACAGGTCAAAAGCAGCCTGGAAGCAAGATACGATTTAGAGCAGGGGTCCCCAACCCCCGGGCCACGGACCGGTGCTGGTCTGTGGCTTGATAGGAACCGGGCCGCAGGGCCAGAGAGGAGGAGGAGGGGGCAGCCCCCTGTGCAGAGCGCGCGCAGGGGGCAGGAGAGCACAGGCGCAGCCACTCGTGCCATTGGGGGCTGAGAGGGGCGAGTGAGCTGACTCACCCCCCCCGTGTGCGCAGGCGCCGCCTGTTGCCCCTCTCCCCCCACTCACCCTCTACACCATCCGAGACATGCCCACCGGTCCATGGAATTTTCTTTAAAATGAAACCAGTCCCTGGTGTCAAAAAGGTTGGAGGGCCCTGATTTAGAGAATAAGGAGATTGTGGTAGTAATTGAAGAGCTGAAGCAGAGGGTTGTTGCCGTTGCTGAAAAGATTAAAAGGCATGAAAACTGAGTAACTCAGTTCAAAGAAAACTCACAGTTCAGAGCAAATCAGCACCACTTTTATAAGAGCCTAGAAAGTGGAGGTGGAGTAACAACAAATGAAAAGCCTGATAAAGAGAAAGCTCTGAAATTCTGGAAGAATTTGTGGTAAAATAACAAGAAGCACAACAGGAATGCAAAGTGGATCAAACAGATTGAGGATTCTATTAAAGTGCATAAAATGGAAGATGTGAAAATAACAAAAGAAATGATGCAAAGGCAGTCAAGAAAAGTGAAGAACTGGTGTGCACCTGGACTAGATGAGTTACATGGCTTCTGGTTAAAGGCACTTACAAGTGTGCACAAAATTTTGGCAGCCCAAATGAACCAGATCTGTTTGCCAACAACATACAAGCTCCTTACTGGTATCATTGCAAACCAAGTTTATGGATACTTGGAAAGAAATAACTTGCTTCCTGTGGAACAGAAAGGATGCTGCAAAAATTCAAGAGGAACAAAGGACCAACTGCTGATTGACAAGCTAATCCTAAAGAATTCAAAGAAAAGACGAACCAATCTGTTCGTGACTTGGATAGACTATAAGAAAGCGTTTGATTCAGTTCCCCATAGCTGGATCAAGAAATGCCTGGAAATCTTTGGCATCAGCAGCAACATACAAAAATTCATGGAAACTTCAATGAATCTCTGGAAAACAAAACTTATGGCTAATGAAGAAGAACTGGGTGAAGTTGAAATTAAACAAGGCATTTTCCAGGGTGATTTCCTTTTACCCCTTCTCTTTATACTCTCAATGCTACTACTAACAATCATTTTGAAGAAGATGAACTGTGGATACGAACTTGCAAAGAAAGGACTGAAAATTTCGCACTTGATGTACATGGATGATTGAAGCTGTTTGGTAAAACAAAAGCTGAACTGAATTTATTAATTGAAAGCACAAAAGAATTTAGCCAAGACATTGGTATGCAGTTTGGAATTGACAAATGTGCAACAGTGGCAACCAAAGCAAGCAAGGTCATAGAAGATAATGGAATAGAACTTGAGAATGAAGAAATGATAAAGGCAGTAAAACCAGAAGAAGACTATAAGTACTTGGGGATTTTAGAGGCTCTGACTTAATGCATAATAAAGTCAAGGAATTAACTTCAACCAAGTACATTCGACGAATCCGCAAGATATTAAAGTCCAAATTGAGTGGAGGAAACATCATAAAAGCCATAAATACCTGGGCTATACCTGTGATTCGATACTCTGCAGGAATAATTGACTGGACCCAGATGGAGTTGGACAATTTGGATAGAGGAAGCTTATGACAATGAATCATGCTTTGCACCCTAAAAGTGATGTTGAACCGATTATATTTACCAAGAGCAGAAGGTGGCCGAGGACTCCTACAAGTAAAGCAGACTGTGGAAGAAGAAAGACACAGCTTGAATGATTACATCCAGAAAAGTGAAGAACCAATGATTAAGGAAGTAAATAAAGGAGGCCTTTTAAAGACAACTAAGTCAAAAGCTGAATATAAGAAAGAAGTAATTGAGAAATGAGCTGAAAATTGGAAAAGCAAAGCTTTGCATAGACAATACTTGAAAAGTATTGAAGGCAAAGCTGACCAAAAACTAAGTTGGAACTCGTTAAGATCAGGAGTACTCAAAAAAGAAACAGAAGGCTGTATTTTGGCAGCTCAAGAACAAGCCTTAGTCACCAACTGCATGAAGGCAAAAATTCAACATGTTACCACCAACAGCAAATGTCGCCTCTGTAATGAGAAAGATGAGACAGTCGACCACCTGATCAGTGGGTGCAGCAAAATTTCACAAACTGACTACCTACAACGTCATGACCATGTTGCTAAGATCATTCACTGGAAATTGTGCCAGACGTTTGGATTTGAGTACATTAAAAATCACTGGGAACATCAGGTTAAGAAAGTTTTAGAGAATGAGAAAGTCAAGATCTTGTGGGACTTTAGAATTCAGACTGACAGGCACTTGTCCTACAACACACCTGATATAACAATCATTGAAAAGAAAAAAGTATGGTTCGTTGACATTGCAATACCTGGTGATGCATGAATTGAAAATATATTGACAATAATCCTACGGAACACAAAACTGGGATACCAAATCTCAAGAGAACATGGCAAGATAAACCATCTATTATACATGGATGATTAAAAAATGTATGCGAAAAGCCCCACTGAACTTAAATCAATACTCAACACAGTTCAACTGTTCAGCAGTGACATCAAAATGAACTTTGGACTTGAAAAATGTGCTATATTATCCATACAGTGAGGAAAAATGAAAAAAACAGAAGGAATAGAACTGGGAAATGGAAATATAGTGAAAGCAACAGCAAAGGATGATGGTTACAAGTACCTAGGCATATTGGAAGCAGATAGGATCTTGAATGGAAAAGTCAGAGTCAACGCAAAAGGAATACATCAGGAGGGTCTGCAAAATATTAAAATCAAAGCTGAATGCTGGAAACATAATTAAAGCTATTAATACATGGACAGTTCCAGTGAAACGCTATTCAGTTGGAATCATCAACTGGACTCTGGCTGAACTGGAAAACTTGGACCGGAAAACACGCAAACCTTTGAATATATACCATGCTTTACATCCACAAAGTGACATTGACAGGTTGTACCTGCCGAGAAAAATAGGGGGCAGGGGGCTATTGCAAATCCATCAAACTGTGGAAGAAGAAAAAAAATGAAGTTTAAATGATTTTTAAATGACGTTTAAATGAAATTTTATGTTAATGCAGCAAAATCGCACAAACTGATTACAAAGCTAGACATGACCGAGTTGCTAAATTAATCCACTGGTCATTATGTAAAAATATGGTTTACCTGTATCCAGAAAGTCATGGGAACACAAAGTGGAAAAGGTTATCAAGAATTAGAGGGTGAAGATCTTGTGGGACTTTCGAATACAAACAGATTGTCATTTGGACCAGATATCACGGTTGTAGAGGCCGAAGTGTACAGTTTATAGATATCGCTGTTCCTGGAGATGCCAGAGTCGAAGAAAAAGAACTAGAAAAAATAATGAAATCTCACAACCTGGCCATTGAAACTACACGGCTATGGATGAAGCATGTCACAGTGATACCCATTGTCATTGGGGCACTTGGCACCATGTCCAAAAATGTTACTAAATATATCAGCAAATTGCAGCTTCCTGCAATAACACCAGCGGAACTGCAAAAAACTGCGCTACTTGGAATATCTTACATTCTAAGAATATACTTGGTTGATACCTAGGATGCTGGCAGCAAACTGTATCAGCCATTGGCACCAGTCAATAGTATTTGCAATATGCATTTTTAAATGTTCAGTTGACTGAGTCATGTTTTATGAATAAAAATAATAATAATAATAAAAATTATAAAATACCAACCAGCTCCAAAGGCTGTGAATCTCACCAAAGATGAACCACAGAATAGTAAAATTACTATTAAAAATATAAAAGAAATGGTATGCATGCTACAATCCTTTATGATAAAGAAAATGTGCATTCAAGAAGTTTTTTCTTTTTTTAGTTAAGTTGCCTTAGAATTCATGCTAATTTTACTTTAATCAACAAACAGTATTACATTTCATTTATTCATTTATATATAAAATTTATTGCAGCCTCAGGGTAACTTTGGACTGCTTACAGTCATACAAACAATTTGCTAATGATTCCTTCTTTTGCTGTGAAATAATAAATTTTTATTTACTTCCCAGATGAGATTCTATCAGAAAACTTCTTGGATTACAAAAATCGTGGAGTAAATGGCTCTCACCAAGGCCAGATTATCTGGAAAATTGATGCCAGCTCTTGTTTTGCAGAATGTAAGTATCATTGTTCTTCCTCACTAATCTAGTGAACATTGATAGTAATATAATAACTCCATTTTTCAGCATAGATTGAACTAATCTTTATTTATTGTGTTGATCAGCAGATATTTTTGAATTTATGAACACAGGAAGTCAGGCTCAATTTCCCAAATGTTTAAATATCAAGTGGTTTGGGTTTGTTTGCTTTTTAAATGAAATTTATGATCTTAATGAAATAAACAACACTATGTGTAATTATTTTCTTCTTAGAGAGACAAATGGATTATTAGCACTGTCATATTCATTCTTATTTGTTCCTTTATTGCAGTTTGAAGAAGTTGGTACTTTTGGGTCCACTTAGCAAGAGGTCAGGGTACATTTGTGTGCTCTTTTATACACTGTAGTTGCATTATTCCTGAAGTAACTATAAAGCACTTTCATATGCTATCTCTAAAATTGAGGAATATAAATTTAATGATATTAGAAATATGTATAGGCTGGACCAATTAAACTGTAAGAAACAACAACAAAAAAGCAAGACATAATAAAGCAAGCACACTGCTGTTTTGGAAAATGACCAAAAATACTAGGCTAGATTTAATAGTATTACTGTATATTATTAATAATGAAAAATGTGCATATACAGTATATTTGCATCTAAGATCCATCTTACAGGAAACCTTTCCAGACTTCTATCTCTTTCAGCTAATAATTATTATTAGTATGATGTACTATCAGTTCAAGTAGATAGTATCATGAGAACACATGATGTTCTCCATTCATCTCCATGTTGTTCTAGAATTATTAATAGGGAAGGGAATGCAAGAGCTGTGGTGGCTCAGTGGTTAGAATGCAGAACTGCAGACTACTTCTGCTGACTGCTGTCTGGCTGCAATTTGGCAGTTTGATTATCACCGACTCAAGGTTGACTCAGCCTCCCATCCTTCCGAGTGGGTAAAATGAGGACCCAGATTGTTGGGGGCAATATGCTGACTCTGTATGCTACTTAGAGAAGGCTGTAAAGCACTGGGAAGTGGGTATACTGTATAAGTCTAATTGCTATTGCTATTGGAACATGAAAAACAATGTGATAAATCATTCTTCTTGTTCTTTACTTTTATCTATTTGACTTGGAAAGAGGTATATAGCCAGCTAGTTCCATCTCTGGTTATCGGGGACGAGTCATTAGCCCCCGTGGAAAGGGCCCGCAACTTGGGCGTCCTCCTGGATGACCATGTGACAGCCATGGCCAGGGGGGCTTTTTATCAGATTTACCTGATATGCCAGTTGCGCCCCTTTCTAGATCGGGACACCCTACGCACGGTCACTCAAGCCCTCGTTATGTCCCGCCTGGACAACTGGAATGTTCTCTACATGGGGCTCCCCTTGAGATGCACCCGGAGACTTCAGCTCGTGCAGAATGCGGCCGCGCGGGGGATTCTGGAAGTCTCACGGTACTCCCGGGTAACACCTCTCCTGCGCGAGCTGCACTGGCTGCCTGTGGTCCTCCGGGTGCGCTTCAAGGTGTTAACTACCATCTTCAAAGTGCTCCATAGCACGGGTCCTGGCTACTTGCGAGACCGCCTCCTACCACACACCTCCCTTCGACCTGTCCGCTCCCACAGGGAGGGCCTCCTCAGGGTGCCGTCTGCCGGTCAGTGCCGGCTGGTGACTCCCAGGGGAAGGGCCTTCTCTGTGGCGGGTCCGGCCCTCTGGAATGACCTGCCCCCCGATCTTCGCACCATTACTGACCTACACCTCTTCCGTCGGATGCTTAAAACACATTTTTTCCATCTGGCCGGCCTGGCATAGATTAAGGGTTTAATTTTAAAGTTAATTTTAGTGGCCTTAATTTTTCTTAGCACAGATTTTACTATTTAATTCCATTTTATATTATATGTATGTGTTGTGGTTTTTACTTTTTCTGTGCACCGCCCTGAGTCCTACCACGGAGAATAGGGCGGTATATAAATTTTAATAAATAAATAAATAAATTGACAATGTGTGTCTGAAATATATTGCTTCTCAAATATAAAACTTAATTTCTTCCTTCCTTCAGTAAAATAAGTAAAGACTCTCTCAAGATAGTTTACTAAGCAACAATATTGGTTCCATTAAATGGCTTCCCTTCTCCTCCTAGGATTTTTTTTCTCCCAGCTTCTTAGGGTAGCCTAGTACTGGTGATCATTTAAGGGCTACTCAATTATTTTCTCCCACTCAATCATTCCCTTTAAAAAAAGGAATCTAGTGGAATCTATTTTATACAATCCTTAAATTATATACTATATATAATTACAAATAATGAAAAATGTGTCTCTTTTAATTATAAAAATGGGAAAAGTCTAAACTTTGAATAAATTAGGTTTCTTATTTACCATTATTCTTCTGTAATTGTTTCTTAAAATCATGTACTGGAAGACTTTGCCATATGCTGCTAGCTTGTCCAAGCAGAGGAGAAGCAATTGATGACAATAATCTGGCTTTGCTGTTTTTTGTACATAGAAAAGCTCTGTGAGACTGCACCCTGGAGTTGCTTCTATAATTCGCTTGAGGGACTCGACTTCCGGTTTTCGTAGATGATGGACGTGTTTTGGTACTCGTCCGCCGCTTGCTCTCCTGGTGGGCCCCCCCAGGGGCACAGGGGGTTCTGGAGGACCCCCGTGCCGTACGGGCGGCTTGCTGTAGACCCCCAACCAGGCGGTGGCCGGTGGGGCGTGCTTTCAGTTTTGCCCCAGGAGCCGGGAAGCAGAAAGGGGGGGGGGGGACTTTGCCCTTTCGCCGATGGATTCCGGAATCAATGGAAGAATTTGAAAGCTGGCTGGAGTACCAGGGATGGAGGGTCTTTCCTAATCTCCTGGTCTGCAATTGAGGGACAAGCGAGCACTCTGAGTTTTATTTTCAATCAACTTTAAACAGAGAATGGAGGGGGGAGTTTATCTGGTTGACCCCCCCTCGGAATAAAGCGGTGATTGAAAAAGCTCTCCCCAGGAATGGGGAGAAAAAGAGAACTGAAATAACAATAGTACAAAAAAAAAGTATCTATATTATCGCAGTTGCAACATTGGAAACTTTTTGCAACAAGAAAATGAAACTTTCACTCTCCTTCCTGTGAGGAAGCGGGGCAAATGGCTCCTCTTTGTTCCCTGCCGGAAAACTCTCCTTTGTTTGTGAACTCTTCCTTCGGCATTTGAGATTGCAAGACTTTAAATTTTTCATCTTAACTTCTCGGGAAACCTTTGGTATCTCTCCCAATACGTGGACATCTAGATTTTGATAACACAATCTTTTTTTCTTGGTTTTCTTGGTTTTATATGCTACCCGGACTGAACTTTTATTCGAGCTGTTATGATACCTTGGACTTCATCGGCTGCCTGCTTTTCTGACGCCATTTTTCCTACAAATTAGAACTTATAATCGGGACAATGGCTTCTAAAAAACCACCCATTGGAAAGTCCTTTTCTGCTCCATCATCAGCTCGCTCCAGTCCAGTTATGCAACAGACAAAGGTCACCGCATTGTTGCAAAAAGAAGGTACTGGTGAGAGCACCCAGGAATTGTCAACAAATGAGATGCTTCAGGACATAACGAAAAATGTACATGAAATGCGAAAAGAGCTGCCAAGTCTAAAAATAGAGCTGTTGGAAACACAAAGAAGTACAATGGATAACAAACAAAAAATTGAGGCATTAGAGGGGGGGATCAGCTGAGATGAGGGAAGAGGTAAAGGAAATTCGGAAGGAAAGCACAGAACTGGGAGGTCATATGACCAAGATAGAATTGTTTTTTCTCAGGTTCCAGAACGTACCAGAGATAGAGGGAGAAGATCTTAAAGATCTTATGAGTACAATTTTAGCAGATTATATTAAAAGAAATAAAGAACAACTCTGGTGGGATATGGACCTGGTTTATAGAATTAACTTAGCATTCGCTAGAATAAATGATGTACCAAGAGAAGTTCATATTAAATTTTTAAGGAGGTCCACAAGGGATGAGATATTGAGGGGCCAGCGGGTAGGACCCTTGAAATATCAAGAAAAAGAAGTTACTATTTTGAAACAAATTCCAAAAAAAATTAGAGAGATAAGAAGGAAATATTCCTTCTTGTCCAAGAAATTATATGAAAAAGGAGTTTGGTTCAAATGGTTACTGCCAGAAGGAATGTTGGTCTTCTTGGAGGGAGGTAGAATCAGAGTAAACACATTAAGAGAGGCGGAGGCCTTTCTTCAAAAGCATTCCTCACTCCTAGGAGATGAAGAAGAGGGAACAGGGGGGCCATGGCCCTACCCGTTGATGGGAAGGGAGAAGAAGAATCAATAGCAAAAAGACTCAGATCCCAAAAATGATTTTATTTGAAATTTCTACTGTGATAGTTGAAACTAGATGGCAATGAAAAACATGATTGAAGGTATGAACTATACAATGTAACGCATATGTATGCTTGCCCTTTGTTTTTTATAAAAAAAATTGTGTTTGTTTGAAGTTTTGGGAGGACCACCACCTCCGGCATGGAAGCCACTAAAATGTCATTTTTACCCTACAACCCTTTTCCTACACATATTGTAAAAACCAATAAAAATTGTTTATATAATTCGCTTGAACAAGGTGACAGCTGGCTTGTCCAAGCACAGTGGGGGTGAATTTTTGTGCATGCTTGTACAGGCAAAGCCAGAACCCTGTCAAAACTTGCTCTGGACTTTGCTTGCTTAAGGCATCTGTCAAGATAGGTGAGAAAATGTTTTAATAACAGCATTAATACTAATATTATTAGATTTTTTAGTGAACTGAATAAAACTATTGTCTTAGATAAAAATGCAGATCACAATTAAATTATCTATTAAAACATACTAAGAAAAGAGGAATGACTCATTTAGTTTTAAATAGGAATATAACAAAATAGAAACTTTATTAAGATTTGAATATGTCAAATATGAAAAAGTAATACAAAGACACAAATAAAACAATACTTTTTACTTTTTAAATAAGAATGTAAGTAAGCAACACTTTCTACAGTTTGCCTTGAAAAAGAATATGTCCAATGTCTTCCATGGCCAGTGCTCCACAAAAGCAGAGTCTTTCTTCAAAAGCTACTCCATGAAACCTCCCAAGTCTTACCACGGAGTGCAGTAGTTCAAATTGAGCTTTATGAAAAGCTCTTCTGAAATGCTAAGACTTTGTAAGTTGTTAAATATTTTTCTAATGGGGTGGGAGGGGCTGTTTTGTGTTGGGCAGACACATCAGAGACATGACATATTGAAGTGCTGTAATATCATCTTGGGCATCCACTTCACTAACTCTTTGTATGAAAGCTTCCTTTACCTTTAGATCTATTTGGTCTAGGAATTGAATGGAGAATCCATATTGTGGGTGACATTTGAAAGTTGAACAGTCCAAGCATAAGATTGCATTTTGTGTGACTGCTTTTTAAAACAGATCTTGGGTAATCTATCTGGGTCCATGGATAAGATCTTCAACCAGTAATTGAATACTTAACTGTTCTATAGGGAATGTACCCAACTCTAACATTACTGCTGGGGCTGGTGTAGGTTTGTCCAGCTCCTGAAAGTACATTTCAAAAAAATACATTGTTTCTGTTTGAGTAAGGAGATATTTATACAATATATCTCCATAGGTTATTGGGAATAGTTTGCTGTTATATACAATTATGGAAGTAGAGAACCCAGGTAACTTTTGGTGAGCTACTTATGGTATTGGCACAGGTCAACTCCTTTTAAAATATGGGACTAGGAACTGTTTCTATAAAAACAAGTCCTAAGTATACATAGGACTGAACTTGATTTATATATTCCATATCCAAACTCTGGTTATACCTGATCCACTGCTTCTAGAAACAACTATTTTAATTTTGGACTTATTGAATGTTCAGGTAGCTGAGTGTGCAATATACTAAACCTATGCAGCAGTTCTTCTCATCCCTATCTGGCTGTATGGCATCAATGCTATGTCATCTGCATAAAGCAGAATGTCTACATATTTTTTAACTTTACCAATGTGTATATCAGTAGAGTGAAGGGACTTTGGGATGTAATTAATATACAGATTAGACAAAATGGAAGGTCCTGTCTGATTCTTTTGTTGGTACTGATTTTTCCTCTTGTGGAACTATATGTTCCTGTGTTTACCCTTAGGCATTAGTTTGAGTAGAACATAGAACAACAGTATTGGAAGAGTCCTTGGAGGTCATTTAGTCCAACACTTTGATTGAGCAGAAGAGTCTATTCAATCACCATTTAAGAAAAATGGCTGTCTAATCTCTTCTTGAAAGCACCCACAATGTTTGAAGGCAAGACATTTTACAATTCGATTGTTCTCATTATTAGGAAATTTCTCCTTAGTTCTAGGTTGCTTCTCGGTTAGTTTCCATCCATTGCTTCTTGTTCTGCCATCTGGTGCATTGGAAAATGGTTTTCCCCTTCATCTTTGTGGCAGTAACATGGCTATCATCTCTCCCCTTGTCCTTCTTTTCACTAGACTAGATTTATTCAATTCCTACTACAGTTTTTTATATGTTTTACTTTCAGCCCGCTAACCATCTTTAATGCTCTTCTCTGCACTCTTTCCATAGTCTCAACATCTTTTCTATATTATGGTGATCAAAACTGGATGCACTATTCCAACTGTGGCCATGCTAAAACTTTGTAAAGTGGTACTAACACTTCACATGATTCTATCCCCCTGTTAATGCAATCTGACTTTTTTGGGTGGTGTCACACACTGTTCACACATATTCCATTTTTCCAAGATCCCTCTATACAGTTACTGGCACTGAGACATATTTGATCTAGTCCATACCTCTACAGTTGGTTTTTCCTGCCTAAGAATAGAACCTGACTTTTAACATTGAATCTCATTTTTTTATATAGGTCCCATTGTCCAAGTTATTTGGGATCTTTTTTTTAAATAGAAATGTGTTTATTTTCAATATAAAAACAAGTAAAAACATTATTCATCTTAAATTTTGTACAGCATGTCATTCGGTCATAGGTTTTGTGCATCAATACTTCAAATTACAAACATACTTTTCAATTTTCTTCCAATAGATATATATCAATTTTCTTCCAATAGATATATATCCACCTAATAGCAGTATTATTTATCAAATCCATTTTTTCCCTGCAATTACTCAATATATAAAAAGAACAATAAAAAAATCCACATAATTTCCTGTTTTGTAACATTATTCTCCAATACCTCTAGAAACCACTTTTTTCCATAGTGGGGAAGGAAGCATCTAGACTGGGTAAACTCCTCTGCTCTCATTGGAGGACTGAGTCTGGGCAAAGTTTAAGTCCCGCCCCCGTCATTGGGCATGCCCAGTTTCGACTCAGTCCCTCAATGAGGACGGCTGCGTCTTGAAGAGCTCCAGTCCAGATTACTTCCCTCCTTTGGAAAAGAAATTGCTGTTAAAGTTTTTGGCTGGTTTGGGAGACAGCGCTTCGTGGCTCCTAAGCTCTTGCTGGGCGCGTGGGCCATTGCAGACTGCTCGGCAGTGTCGGGGGAGCGCTCTTCTCATTCAAGGAGCCTCTGGAGTGAGTAAAAGCTGGGGAAACGCTCTGCTGCTCCCGGCTGGTTGAGCGGCGAACCGCGGTGGCGGGGGGGGGGCCCTTTGGCTGTATGAAGAGTTTCTTGGCCCCCTCCCCACCGCGGAACGACCCGGCAAAGCCTTGATCGGCGCGTGATCGCCGCGGTCTCCCGGTCGTTGCCAGGGCAACGCGGTGCGGTTTCTGCAGGCTTGCAGCAGTGTGTTTTTCTCCTTTTGTGTGAGCACCTGGCGCCTGGAAGGCAGCGCTGAAGAGCGCGAATGCCCTGGGAGGCTAAAAAGAGCGCGAAGAGAACAGAAAGGGCACGAAAAGTCCTTTGCATCTGCGCAACAGTTTGTTTTTCGTTCCTTTCGCTGCGGGCTGTAATGGAGGAGTCTTCCATCTCCGAGGCCGCTTCTGTTGCAGCAGCCCCTGCTGCTGAGATTCCCATCGCGCCTCTCATGGAGCCTGCAGGGGATTCGGGCCTTCAACCGGTTCCCTCCACTTCCACTGCCAAGGGAAAGGGGAAAGCCCCAGCCAAGTCTGGGAAATCCTCGAAGAAGACTGCAAGGGCCGGGAAGCCTGCGGCCTCGAGTTTTGAGAAAAGGAAGGAGAAGGCCCTGGATCGTCTTCACAGTAGAGCTGCTAGCAAGTCGGTGTCTGCTCAGGCCCCTCCTCTTTCATGCAAGTCTCAGGCCCATTTATCCTTGATGGCTTCACCGGCACAGGCCCAAGGTGGAGGGGCTCACCTGAATCCCATTTTCCCCATTGATGTTTTGGGGATTTGGGGCCCGGATCAACATTCCCTGGCACCCAGGCCATCTCAAGGTGGGCTTCTTCCTCCTGCCATTCATCGCGTGGAAGTGCTGCCTTCCACTTCCTCAGCCTTGCCTGGGCCTTTACCTCAGCCGGCCCTGGGGGAAGCTAACATCCAGAACATCATAGCTGCGGCCATTTCTCAAGGGATTACAGCGGGCCTTCAACATCAGGTAGCGGTGGCCCAGCCTGTTCCTGCGGCCATTTCAGTTCCCCCCCCAACTGAACCGGCAGTGCTTCCTGCGGAGGACCCAGAAGAAGGGGATGACCTCGATAGTTCCTCCAGTGTAGAGGAAGACGAAATCAGAGGGGGGGGCTCTCGGAGGATGAAGGGAGGCCGCCCGAGAAGAAGGCTTCTTCGGGCCTTTTTCCTTCAGCCCTGTTTCCCTCCTTGCTTTACAAGGCCAAGTCGGCTTCCAATTTTGGCTCGGCTACTGCCTCCACAGCTTCTGCTCCACGTATGGCGCTGATTTCGGCTGAGACCATGTTTGACGATGACATCTTGCCGGTGGAGACCATCCTGATGCCAAAGATCTTCGTGGACTTGGTCCAGCGCCAATGGGCCACACCTACCTCAGGGCCAAGGCCGTCTGCTACGGATAAGAGATTCTTTAATGTGGCCAACGAGATGGCCCAGTTTTTGTCTATTCCCACTGTGAATGACCCGGTCGTCTCCCTCTACACGGCTGCTAATATGCCTGGGGCTCCTGAGGACGTCCTGAAACCGGAGGAGAAGAAGGCTGACCTCGCTCTGCAACGTTGTCATCAGGCGGCGGCGTGAGCTATTCGGGCCGCCACTTTGGCCTCCTTCTTTACCTGCCTTGCCTTCTCTGGCTTCAAGATTTGCAGCTGTGCACGCCAATTGCCGATTTCAGAGCCCATCAGGACATTGCTAAGCTGGTGGCTGCGGTCCAGTTTACCTCGGATGCCACCTTGGCCTTCGCCAGATTTGCATCCAGAGCCATGGCTTCTTCTGTGGCTTCTCGGAGGCTTTTGTGGCTTTGGCAGTGACAGGCGGATGTGTGCCATAAGTGGCGTCTGGCTTCCGCTCCGTTCAAGGGAGGTGCCCTCTTTGGGGATGCATTGGATCCCTTTTTGATTGTGAATAAGGATAAGCGGAAGGTTTTACCCACTGCCCCTAAGAAGGGTTTTCACCATTCGGCGCCTTATCCAGACGTTTTTCCTTTCAGGGGCAGGATCCCGGTTCGTCCTTTCGCTTCATTGACTATGGTTCGTCCTTTCGTGGAGCGGACTATAGTTCCCAGGGGTTCCGGCACCAGGGGGGTTACTTCCCCAGAAATAGGGGTCAGTCAGACCATTATCAGAAGGGCAAGCAGTCCAAGCGCCCCTTTCGGGGGGGAACCGCTCCTACTGCCGGAACTAGCTCCTCACCTGTTCTATGTCCTATTGGGGGCAGGTTAGCCCAGTTTGCAGACCAACGGGACAGGACCACTTCCGATGTTTGGGTTAGGCCCACTGTTACGCATGGTTTGTTGTTGGAGTTTTTCTCACCTCCCCCGCTCTGTTTTCGAGCTTGCCCTGTGTCTTCCACTCCGGAAAGGCGCCGCCTCATGCAGGAGGCTATTCAGCATTTGCTTGAGCTGCAGGCCATTGAGTCCGTGCCCCTCGACCAACAGGGCCAGGGGTTCTATTCTATTATTTTTGTGATCCCCAAGGCATCGGGGGGTTGGAGAACCATTTTGAATTTAAAAAGATTAAACAGGTTTATTCGTTACAAGCATTTTAAGATGCATTCCTTGCAGTCCATTTTGGGGGGAATTCGTCATGGGGACTTCCTCACCTCCATTGATCTTACGGAGGCCTACCTCCACATCCCCATTGCTCCCCAGAATAGACAATTCCTCTGTTTTTCTTATCTAGGGCACCATTTTCAATACACTGCCCTTCCCTTTGGGCTCTCTTCCGCACCCAGGGTTTTCACTAAGGTGTTATCGGCCCTGTTGGCCAGTTTGCGGGAGGTTCCCATCTGTCTGAACGCTTATTTAGATGATATTCTCGTTCAGTCCTCTTCCCCAGCCGGGGCGCGCAGGGATCTAGCCTCCACTATTCAAGCCTTGCAGGCTCATGGGTTTTCCATTAACGTCCCTAAGAGCCATTTCCACCCGACTACCAAGTTGGTGCATCTGGGGGCATTGGTCGACACGGTGGAGGGCAGGGCATTCCTCTCGCAGGAACGTTTGGATTCCCTTCGGGCCCTAGTTCGTCAGGTCATGGGTGAGTCCAGGCCTTCCTTGGCTTCCCTTTCCAAGCTTCTGGGAACCATGGTTTCCTGTATTGGGATTGTGCCTTGGTCTTGGCTGCATTCCAGGGATCTCCAATGGTTTCTCTTGCCGTTTCAGAAGCGGCTCTTGAGTTGCTCCCTGGCCAGGGTGAGCCTTCCCCTAGAGCAGGGGTCCCCAACCTTTTTTGCACCAGGGACCGGTTTCATTTTAAAGAAAATTCTGCGGACCGGCTGGCGTAGAGGAGGAGCGGGGGGAGAGGTAACAGGCGGCGCATGCGCACACGGGGGGGAAGGGGAACAGGTGGCGCATGCACATGCGGGGGGGGAGTCAGCTCACTCGGCCCTCTAGGGCCTCCAACGGTGCAAATGGCCGTGCCTGCGCTCTCCCGCATCCGGTGTGTGCTCTGCCCAGGGCGCTGCTCCCCCCTCCTCCTCTCGGGCCCTGCGGCCCGGTTCCTAACAAGCCACGGACCGGCACCGGTCCGCGGCCCTGGGGTTGGGGACACCTGCCCTAGAGGTTTCCCATTCCCTTCACTGGTGGATGTCCCAGGCAGTCACCAAGGGTCGGCTCTTCCAGGAACAGGAATTGCTGACGGTCACCACGGACGCCAACCTGTTTGGTTGGGGGGCCCACTGTCAGGGCCAGATGGCGCAGGGCCGGTGGGACTCTCCGGACCTGACTCACAGCATCAATTGGCTGGAGCTGCGGGCCATCCACCTTGCCCTCCGCCATTTCCGTGAGCACGTCTTGGTGCTCACGGACAACATGTCGGCGAAGGCACATGTGAACCGCCAAGGAGGCACCAGGTCCCACTCCCTTATGGTCGAGGCCAGGCTTTTGGGCCTATGGGCCGAGCGGCATCTTCCCTCCTTGACGGCAGAGCACATTTCGGGGGTGTCCAATGTACAGGCGGATTGGCTCAGCCGCGAGGTGGTGGACAATGCAGAGTGGCGCCTGTGCCCTTCTGTGTTCCAGGACATAGTGGCTCATTTCGGCCTGCCGGTGATCGACCTCTTTGCCACTCCCTCCAACACCCAGCTTCCGAGGTTCTTCTCTTGCTTCCCGATGAGGGGGGGGGAAGGCATTGATGCTCTGCGGTGCAGCTGGGCCCCGGGTCTTCTTTATGCCTTTCCCCCGCTTCCTTTTCTCTCCCGGGTCATACAGAAGGTCGTGGCAGAGAAGGCGGAGGTCATCCTCCTGGCCCCTCATTGGCCTCGCAGGCCATGGTTCGCGGACTTGAAGGGGCTGTCGGTGGAACGACCCTGGAGGATTCCCTGGGACCAGATCTCTCTCGTCCAGGGGTCTCTGGAACATCCGGATCCGCAGTGGTTCCAGCTGACCGCCTGGAGATTGAGCAGAGCATCCTGATGCAAGACAACTACTCCTCCAGGGTCATACAGACGATCCAGGCCTCCAGGCGACCCTCCACGAACCGCATCTATGACTCCACCTGGCGGTCCTTCTGTCGTTGGTGTTCCGGTAAGTCCATTTACCCTCCAGGGGCTACCATTCCGCAGGTCCTTGACTTTTTGCAGACGGGTCTGGACAGAGGCCTGGCTCTCAACACTATCCGACGGCAACTGGCGGCCATTTCATCAGTCCTGACTTGCGGGGGGTCCCCATCCTTGTCGCAGATGCCTACGGTACATCATTTCCTGAGGGGGGCTTCACTCCCCCCCCCCCGTTACCCTTCTTGGGATCTTCCCAAGGTTCTGGACTCTCTCACTGGGCCACCCTTCGAGCCGTTGAGGGAGGTGTCACTGCGTTTTCTGACTTTAAAGGGGGCCTTCCTTATTGCCATTACTTCAGCTCGCAGAATTTCCGAACTACAGGCCCTTTCGGTCAGGGACGATCTCTGTGGGTTTCATCAGGACCGGGTGGTTTTGAGGTTAGACCCCTCCTTCATCCCAAAGGTGTGTTCCTGTTTCCACTGCTCCCAAGACTTGCTGCTTCCCAATTTCTGCCCGGATCCTTCCCATCCGTTAGAACATAGGTGGCATACATTGGACGTTAGGAGGGCCCTTAAAATCTATCTCAAATGCACGAGGCCTTTTCGGGCGTCGGAGTCTTTGTTTGTGTCATTCCAGCCGGCTTCCCAAGGGAGGAAGGTCTCCTCCGTGACCATCAGACGTTGGCTCCGGGAATGCATTGCCATGGCGTACCAGGCACGCTCTTCGGTGGTTCCGGGTCGTTTGATGGCTCACTCCACAAGAAGCGCGGCTACTTTGGCGGCCTGGGCTACCCAGGCTTCTCTACAGGTGATTTGCAGAGCGGCCACCTGGTCTTCCCCTTCGCCTTTCATCACTCATTATAAGCTAGATTCCTTTGCCTCTGCGGATGCGGCCTTCGGCCGGAGGGTCCTTCAGTCAGTTGTTCAAGCTGAGAGTCTGACCATCTGTAATTCCCGCCTGGGGACACCTCCAGCTTTGGTACGTCCCAGTCTAGATGCTTCCTTCCCCACTATGGAAAAAGAGTGTTAGTTCTTACCTGAGACGCATCTTTTCATGTGGGGAAGGAAGCATCTAGCCCCACCCCTGGTTTTTTTTTCTGCATTTCTGTTCATCATACCTGGTTGCCTGTTTGGTCCTGTGTGTTTTTTGCTATGTGACTGTGCCTCTCAGCTGTTGCCTTAGACTTCTTCCTGGATCTGAAATGGACTGGAATTCAACCTACTATCCTGTTCAAGACGCTTCGGGTCTGGATTTTTTCGTCGAAACTGGGCATGCCCGGTGACGGGGGTGGGACTTAAACTTTGCCCAGACTCAGTCCTCCAATGAGAGCAGAGGAGTTTACCCAGTCTAGATGCTTCCTTCCTCACATGAAAAGATGCATCTCAGGTAAGAACCAATGCTCTTTCTTCTATAAAGTACATACCCCTAATGTTTACTTCTTCTAAAACCAAGAATTTATCCAAATTTTCTGTTATCTATGTATCTCATTATTAATCTAATCAAAATACAAAATGTCTTTCTAGAGTAACATAATCTCCATTTATTAGAATCTTTCAAAAAAAAATTCCAACCATTGATAAAACATATTCCATACTTTATAGAATTATTCGTCTTCTTGCTCTCTAATTTTGAATGTCAATATGCTCATTTCTGCACATTCCATAATCTTACGAATAATTTCCTCTTGAGAAGGTAATTTCTCATTTTTTCAATTTTTTGCAACTACAATTCTAGCTGCTGTTAATACATTCACAATTAAATATTTCAAATTTTTATCAATTACTTCTGGCGTGATTCCAAGTAGAAAAAGTTCAGGTTTGAAGTCTATATGCTTGTGTATCATTTTCTCCAACCACATGTGGATCATAGTCCAGTAACTCTTGGCCTCCAAACAAGTCCACCACATATGGTAATAAGAACCAGGCGTCTGATGACATTTCCAACATTTTTAAGACTTATTCTTGTTCATTCTTGCAATTCTTGCTGGTGATAAGTGCCACCTGTAAAACATCTTATACAAGGTCTCTTTATAAGCAGTTGACATTGTCATTTTATAATTTTGTGTCCACAGTTTTTGCCACTTATCTAGGTCAATCCTATGCCCAAAATTTCCGCCCCAGGTTATCATAGTTT
This sequence comes from Rhabdophis nuchalis, assembly GCA_039707465.1. Lineage (NCBI taxonomy): Eukaryota > Metazoa > Chordata > Lepidosauria > Squamata > Natricidae > Rhabdophis > Rhabdophis nuchalis. Next base: position 99,390,897 of record CM077647.1, read on the forward strand.
CTTTCACTTGTTCTTCCTGAAGTTTAAACTCTAGTAAATAAGCATAGAGTTTTTAAATTACATTTTCATCCATGCCCATTAAAATTTTATCTAATTCCATCATTTTATCATAGACCCCCTCCTTTTTTTGATCCTCCTTATATCTAGAATGTATTTGCATGTATGTATACCAATTCATTTCCACTCCTTGTTTTAGTTTCTGAATAGATTTGAGATCATCTTTTGCATTTAATAACTCAGAATATCTGATTGTTCGCTCCTTTTATATATTATTGCATATGAGAATGCTTCAGTAGTTGATACCCAGACTGGTATTTTAAGATAATGCTGCCTCTTATTCTTTTCCCAGTTTAAAATCAGGAATTCTCTTACATAGTGTCTTCTAAAGTAACCATGTTCCCTGGCACTCTTATACCGCAGAGATGCTTGCCAGCCCATTAGTAGATCATGTCCTTCTAATTCTAAGAGCCTAGTATTTCTTAATGTTATCCAATCTTTCATCCACATCAAATTTGTTGCTTGATAATATAGTTCCCAATCAGGTACTCCCATACCTCCCCTTATTTTAGCATCTTGTAAAAATTTTAGCTTTATTCTTGCTTTTTCCCCCTGCCATATAAACTTTGAGACCATTTTGTTTAAATCTTCAAAGTAATCCTTGCCCAATCTAATTGGGATTGTCTGAAATAGATATAAAACCTTTGGTAAAATATTCATCTTTATTGTGGCTATTCTCCCTATCAGTGATAATTGTAAGTTTTGCCATTTCACTAAGTTTGCTGTTATTTGTTGTTTAAGTTTAGAATAGTTGTCCTCTTTTAGTGTACTACATCTAGATGTCAAGTAAATTCCTAAATATTTAACCCTGTTCGTATATAGTGTGGGACAGTATCCTGCCTCACACATCCCTTCGTCCAATTCGCTCCAATAGAGAGGGACTTATCCGGGTGCTGTCCGCTGGGCAATGCCGGCTGGCAACCCCCAGGGGAAGGGCCTTCTCTGTGGCGGACTTAGCCCTCTGGAATGACCTACCCCCTGAACTTAGGACCATCACGGACCTCCGCTCCTTCCGCCAACATTTGAAGACACATCTCTTCCATCTAGCCGGCCTGGCCTAGTCCCCGCAACCGCTTTCGTAGACTGAGTTTTACGTTGTTTTAATTGGTTTTAATGGGTTGGTAGGTTTTAGGGATTTTTGGCACAGGGTACTCTAAATTTAATGAGATTTTAGTCTGTAGACCTATTTATTATAGTTTCGTCTATTGTTACGTTTTGTATTTCCGTTTTTAATTTCCTGTGCACCTCCCTGAGTCCCTTCGGGGAGATAGGTGATGTTTTTTAGTGATGTTTGTCCCTAATTCTAAACCCTCCCTCCAAATCCCTTTCACCTCTTCCCCTATCTCAGCCACCTGCTTCTCTAGCTTCTCAATTTTTTGTTTATTTTCCATTCTGTTTCATTGTGCTTCCCTAAGCTCTAATGTTAATTCTGACATTTCTTTCCGTATTTCATTCATATTTTCATTCATGCTATTCATATTTTTCATTATTTCCCAAAACATTTCTACAACCAACGGATCCTTTGAGCCTTCTCAAGCAGGTTCTTTCTGTAAAAGTGTAGAAATCTTCGACTGTGTAGTCGGGCTGGAGACAGCAGAGGATGGAGCAGAAGCTGACTTTCCCGTTGGTGGCTTTCTAAAAGCCCTTGTGTCAGTTCTAGTTTCTTAGTTGACAAAGAAATGGCGCCGAAGAAACTGACAACCGAGACAGTCTGAGGTATCAGAGAGTCCGAGTGAGAGTTCAGTCTTAAGAGTCTTAAGAATTCACTTTAGAAAAAGGAAATCTTACAGTCCAAAACCAGGAGTCCACATATTGGAAAAGACTTGGGAGCTTCTGGGAGGAGTGTCTGAAGTAAAAAGTTTATAATCCTTCTTTGGTAATTATGGAGGGAAAAGCTTCACCACTGTAGAGGAGTTATAAGCGGAGAACAAAGAGAAGCCATCTTGCCCCGCCTTCTGACAGGAAGAAAAGTGAAAGTTCCATTTACTTTCTTTTTTTTTAAAGAGCTCCATGAAAGACTGTTGCAAATGCAATACAATTCTTTCCCATAGTTTGTTCAAATAGCAAGTTAATCCTTCCTCTCTCCATCCAAAGGAGAGGGGTTGCTTCATTGCCGCTTCGTCCGAGGGGGGGTTGAAAACTCCCCCCTCCAATCTCCATTCTAAGTTGATTGAACTAGCACTTACAGTGATTTATCGCTTATCCTTCATCTGCAATTCAAGAGATTAGGGAGCGTCTTTCACCTCCGGCATTTCAGCTACTCTTCTTATTCTGCTCATTGCTCCCGAGTTCCATCCGGTGAAGAGGCAAAGTTTGCCCCCCCCCATTTTTGCTCGCCAGCTCCTAGAGCGAGGCTGGGGGCCCCCACCAGCCGCTGCCAGGCTGGGGGCTCTCAGTGAGCCGCTCCTACGGCAGAAGGCCCCCCCCCCGGGGTCTTCCATGCTTCCGGAGAAGCCCACTGGTACAGCAAGCGGCAGATGAAGCACAAAGCACATCCGACGCCTTCAGAAATCGGAAGCGAAGTCCCCATTGTTTTGTCTTTTGATAGTTTCTGTTAGTTCCATCATCATTATCTTTGCATCTAGTATATTTCTGGTATCATCCGGTATAGCAGGAAGTTTAGCCTCTTGTAAGTAGTGTTTAACATCTTGGTCTGTTATGCTTTCTTGTTCATTTAATTTTGTATAGTATTCTTGAATGATTTTCTTTTTCTCCTTATTTAAGTAGTGTATTTGTCCCTGTTCATCTTTTAATTGTTGAATCTTCCTTGCTTCTCTTTCTTTCTTTAGCTTGTATGCCAACCACCTGCCTGGTTTATTTGCATTTTCAAAGTAATTTTGCTTTGCAGTTCTAATCTTTTGAGCCAATTCCTCCTTTTCTAATATATCCATTTTATGTTTGATTAAGTCCATTTTCATATTAATATCTGTTCTTTGTGGTGAATTCTGTGACTCTTTTTCCAGTGTCTTGTATTCCTTCTCTAATCTTTTATCTATACATCGTTTCTTTATATTTCTTTTTCTTGTATAATCTATTATTAGACCTCTAGTAACTGCCTTCATTGCATCCCACAGATTCTTCTTTTTTATTTTCTTTAAAATAACATGCCAATTCTTTTTTCATTTTACATACAAAGTCCTTTTCTTTCAATATTGCATTATTTAGTGTCCATCTAGATCTAGTTTTTTGCCCTTTCCACTTAATTGTCATTGGATTATGGCCTGCCCAGGTACTAGTTTCTATTTCCTCTTCTTGAACTAGATCAGGGGTCCCCAACCTTTTTTGCCCCAGGGACCGGTTTCATTTTAAAGAAAATTCTGCGGACCGGCTGAATGGCTCAGCAGTCATGTGACTGGGTGGGCGTGGCCAACTTGGAAAATGTGAAACTCACTTAACAATGATCTTGGTTAGCAACCAAACTTTTGGCCTCAACTGTGGTCATAATTTATTTCTTTCTTTTTTCTTTCTTTCTTTCTCTTTTTCTTTCTTTCTTTCTTTCTTTCTTTCTTTCTTTCTTTCTTTCTTTCTTTCTTTTTTTCTTTCTTTCTTTCTCTCTCTCTCTCTCTCTTTCTTTCTCTTTCTTTGTCTCTGTCTCTCTTTCTCTCGCTATTTCTTTCTTTCTCTCTTTCTCTCTCTTTCCCTTTCTCTCTTTATTTCTTTCTCTTTCTTTCTTTTTCTCTCCCTCTTTCTCTCTCTTTTTCTTTCTCTCTTTCTGTATCTTTTTCTGTCTCTTTCTTTCCTTTCTGTCTCTTTCTCTCTGTCTGTCTTTCTCTCTCTCCCACTTTCTTTTTCTTTCTTTCTCTTTCTTTCTCTCTGTCTCTCTCCTTCATCCGCCCATCTGTCACTCTGTGTGTGTTTGTGCGTGTGTCTGTCTGTCTTGCATTCACTCAATCACTCATTCTGTGTCTCTGTCTATCTTTCTCTCCCTCCCTCTCTCTGTCTCTCTATGTGTGTCTGTCATCGTCATTGTTGTCGTTGTCCCCCAGCCTCCTCAGCCCGCCTGCCGCGCTTGGTCGCTCGTTCGCTCGTTCAGGCTCCGTGGCTGGGTAGGAGCCGGGCTGGAGAGGAGGAGGAGGGAGGAGGGGGCAGCCCATTGGGCAGAGCACGTGGGAGAACGCAGGAGGATGGTGGGGGCTCTTCCTCCACCCTCATTGACGGAGGGACTCCTGTGCGCTGCCAGAGCAACCCTCCCTACGGCCGCCAGTTCCCTCCCCGCCCGCGGAGCCTCCGCAGCCCCTGGAAGAAAACGAGTGGCCGGCATGCCGGCAGGGGAGGGAATCGGTGGCCGGTCCGGTGGCGCCCAGGAGTCCCTCCGTCGACGAGGGTGGAGGAGGAGCCACACTCCAACGGCGCGAACAGCCGCGCCTGCGTTCTCCCGCGCGCTCTGCTCAGGGGGCTGCCTCCTCTCCAGCCCTGCGGCCCGGCTCACACCCAGCCACGGACCGGCACCGGTCCGCGGCCCGGGGGTTGGGGACCCCTGAACTAGATCACTTAGATCCGAGGAGAGTCAAATCATGTCTCTTCTTGAAAATGATAAATGCCTGTGGGAGCAGTAATTGTATTGTTTTTACTGGGGTTTCTTTCTCTCCATATATCTTTTATATTCATTTCCTCTATCATCCTAAAAAAAGACTGGTAGTATTTTCCTGCTGATTTTTCCCGTCTTAGATGTTTTGTAGTCTATATTCTGGTTTGAGATTACATTGAAGTCTCCTATCATACAGACGTCAACATATTCTAAGTCCAAAATCTTTTCATGTAGTTTCCTAAAAAAATCATCCTGTTTCTCATTGGGTGCATGGATCGCTATTAAAAGTATATTTTTATTATTATCCATGATTTCCACCATCAAGATCCTTCCATCTTCATCTGCATAAATTTGTTTTGTCGGTATTTTATCTTTAATGTAAATAACCATTCCCCTTTTTTTGGAGTCTGCCAATGAAATGAAAATTTTCCCAAGTTTGGGTTGGGTTAGCAAATGCGCATCTTTTCTTCGGATGCGTACTTCTTGTAAGCAAATAATTTGTGCTCTTAATTTTCCTAATTTGTGGAATATTTTCCTTCTTTTAGCTGGGGAATTAAATCCATTTATATTAACTATAAATATTGTGTTTTCTTCCATATTTATGTTTTATATAAGGGTTTTGTAGCCCTGGTTGATCTTATTTCTCTCTGTTCTCTGGTTTCTATCCCTGGTGAGGCCTCTTTTTCTATAGCCACTCCACCTACAGCGCTCTCTAGAATCTCTTCTAGCGTTGTTGACAGTGGATCATCTTTGTCAGTCTTCTCCGCAGTCCCATTGAAATGTTTTCTATAGAAAACTTCTGCTTTTTCTGTAGTGTCTAATCTATATCTCTGTCCTTCCCAGGTAAATATTAAGCCTTCCGGTATGAACCATCTGAACTGAACACCTTTTCTTATCAAAATTGTAGCTAGGAATTGATCTCTTTTCTCTCACTTTTCTTGGAATCTGCTTTAGCACCGTGATTTCCTTTCCTCTGTATTCAAGTTTTTTTATCTCTTAATAATAATAATAATAATAATAATTTAATTTTATAACCCGCTCTCTCTCCCCAAGGGGACTCGAGGCGGGGCACAGGCAATTAAAAATACAAAGAACAAACTACAGAGTACAAACAACAGAATTAAAAGTAAATTAAATAATTCCTGCGCTAAAACCCATATACTAAACTAAAAATTACCCCTAAAAACCCCCTAACCTAAAAAGAGACTACCCAAGGCCGGCCAGGCGAAAAAAGTGAGTCTTTAATTTTAAGCGGAAGGAGCGGAGGTCCGTGGTTGTCCTAATATCGGGGGGAAGGTCGTTCCAGAGGGCTGGGCCCGCCACAGAGAAGGCCCTTCCCCTGGGCGTCGCCCGCTGACAAAGTCTAGTGGACGGCACCCGGAGCAGTCCCTCTCTGTGGGAGCGTATCGGCCGTGAGGATGTATGAGGCAGGATCCGATCCCGCAGATAACTAGGTCCCGAGCCATGGAGCGCTTTGAAGATGATAATTAACACCTTGAAGCGCACCCGGAAGACGACAGGTAGCCAGTGCAGCTCGCGCAAGAGCGGTGTTACGTGGGCAAACCTAGAGGTGCCCATAATTGCTCGCGCGGCTGCGTTCTGGACCAACTGAAGCCTCCGGGTGCACCTCAAGGGGAGCCCCATGTAGAGAGAGTTGCAATAATCCAGTCGGGATGTCACGAGAGCATGAGTGACTGTGCGAAGGGCGTCCCGATCCAATAGGGGGCGCAACTGGCGTACCAGGCGAACCTGGTAAAACGCCCTCCTGGCCACGGCTGTCACTTGATCTTCCATGGACAGCCGGGTATCCAGGAGGACACCCAAGTTGCGCGCCCCATCCACAGGGGCAAGATGTTCGCCCCCTATGGCCAGCGTTGGAGAGAGCTGGTTGAATCGGGCAGCCGGAAACCACAGCCACTCGGTCTTGGTCGGGTTGAGCCTGAGTCCGTTACTTCCCATCCAGGTCCGCACGGCTTCCAGGCACTGGCACATCACCGCTACGGCATCGTTGGGGTGGTTTGGGGTAGATATGTACAGCTGGGTGTCATCAGCGTACAGGTGGTACTCCACCCCAAAGCCACGGATGATCTCACCCAGCGGCTTCATATATGCATTAAACAGGAGAGGCGAGAGGACCGACCCCTGAGGCACCCCACATGTGAGGGGTCTCGAGGTCGACCTCTGCCCTCCTGCCAACACAAATTGCGATCGGCCAGAGAGGTAGGAGGAGAACCACCGTAACACGGTGCCTCCCACCCCCAACCCCCCCAGCCGATGCAATAGGATACCATGGTCGATGGTATCGAAAGCCGCCGAGAGGTCTAATAGGACCAGGATGGAGGAACAACCCCCATCTCTGGCCCTCCAGAGATCATCTACCAACGCGACCAATGCCGTCTCGGTGCTATGCCCGGGCCGAAAGCCGGACTGGCGCGGATCTAGATAGTCAACTTCCTCCAGGTGACGGGGAAACTGTTGTGCCACCACACTCTCAACAACCTTCGCCAAGAAGGGAAGGTTGGAGACTGGACGGTAGTTGTTCAAAAGAGCTGGGTCCAAAGAGGGCTTCTTGAGGAGGGGCCTCACCATGGCCTCTTTTAGGGAGGCAGGCAAGGAACCCTCACTCAAGGATGCGTTGATAACCTCTTGGAGCCAGCCTCGTGTCACCTCCCAGGATGCCAGTACAAGCCAGGAGGGGCACGGGTCCAATAAACATGTGGTGGCTCGCAGTCGCCCACGTAGCCTGTCCATATCCTCGGAAGTAACGGAGTCAAACTCCTCCCAAACAAGATCTCTCTCGTGGCATCCCACTGGGCCATGAATGGGGGTTAGCTCACTCTGTATCTGGGCGGTTTTCTCCTGCAGAAAAATCACAAATTCCTCTGCTCTACCCTGTAGCGGGGCTTCCCGCTCCCTCTGTTGAAGGAGGGAGCGGGTCACCCTAAACAGGGCGGCAGGGCGGTTTTCTGCGGATGCTATGAGAGTGGCACAATGATGACGTTTGGCCACCCTCAGCGCCACAATGTAAGTCCGTAAATGGGCTCTTACCTGTGTCCGGTCAGATTCAGAGCGGCTAGCCCTCCATCTTCTCTCTAGGCATCTCTTGCGGCGTTTCATCACCCGCAGCTCCTCAGTGAACCAAGGAGCCAGGGTGGTTCGCCGCCGCGAGAGAGGCCGCAAGGGCGCGACCCGATCTAAGGCTCCCACGGCCGCACTATTCCATGCGGCCGTGAGGTCCTCCATCGGGGCGCGGGTCAGGGATACAGGAAATGGCCCAAGCGCTGTCTGGAACCCATCCGGGTCCATCTTATTTTCTGTAATATTTGGAATCTCAATTTTTTTTTAGTAAATCTTACATGTATTTCTCTTGGAAGTGCATTTCTGGTCACATATCTTGTATTTACTCGGAAGGCATCATCTATTCCATCTCTTACTAATTCCTGGGGCATTTCTAAAATCTCAGCCAACAGTTTGGGTATTATTAAAAGCATGTTCTCTCCCTTTTCTTCTATTACATTTTGAAATCTTAGAAAATATTCTGCTCAATCCATGTCCCACCCTATTCCAGTACTTTCTTTTTCCACATCACTCAGTCTGGAATCAAAGTCTTAATCTCTTTTGTCTTTTTCCTCCATTTTCCCTTTTATCTCACGTATGGATTCTTGTTGTTTTTCCAAAAATTCTTCCTGTTTTACCATCCATTGCTGCATCTTTTCCATTTTCCCTTCTCTCAAAACTGTTTTACTTTCAATATTCTCTATTTTCTTATCTAATGCATCTAATTTTGCCTCTAGTTTCCATTCTGAGTTTTCAACTTTTCATTCCATACTTTCCCTTACCATCCATAATTCTTGCAGAAGTGTGTCAAGTGTTGTAGCTTTTTCCTTTTCTTGATTTTCTTGTTGGAGCATCGTCTGTATTGTTTTTCGCCCTCCTATCAAGGGAGGTGTCGGGGTCCCTATTGATGAGCCAGACAGAGTTGTCTTCCTGCTCATGTTTCAGATTTTATTCTTTTTCCTTAGAGTCACCCTTTAATCTACTAGTAGAAAATTGGCAGTTTATAGAAAAGATGATAAAGATTTAGTATATAAAAACTCTAGAGAAAAAAAAGATAACATGGGGTAGATGTAGAAAAAAAAGAAATAAAGGGGGAGAGAGAGTGAAGGAGTAGAAAAAAGAAGAAATATCGAAAAGAAAACAAGAGGCAAAGCAATAAAAAAAGAAAAGAAAAAAAAAGATGAAAAATAAAAAAAATAAAAAAAATGAGACCCCCTAAAAAAATAAGCGGTGAAAATAAAAAGGGAAATAAAAGGGGAGGGCAAAAAAGAAAAAAAGATCCTCTTTTTTTCCCCTTTAAAGAAAAAGAAGGGGGGAGAAAAGCAAAACAAAAACAAAAACAAAAACCAAATAATTCCACAAAGAGTAGCTCTGTATGTAGTTCCAGAATTCAAAAATTCCAATCTTTAAACAAAAAGTGACAAGACTAGTGTATGTTAAAAAAAAAAAAAAGACAAGAAGAGAAGCAATAATGTCTCCTTGAAGCAGCTGTCTCTGGTGGCAACCAATTCAAAATAGTCCAAGATATCCCCCAGGGGAAACAAAAAACAAAAACAAAAAGAAAATTTCCTTTTTCTTTGATATGTAATCAACCCAAGGTCAGCCCAGCTTCTGCTTAATTGTTCCTCTTATTCACCCTCCCTGTTAATTTAACACTCACTAGGGGGAGTTTGAGTAGGTAAATGCAGTTTATATTGGAAAAAGTTTTATTGGTTTTTACAATTTTCCAAAAAGGGTAGGGTAAGGGATACAGAAACATTTTAAGAACTTTCGCGTCGGGATCATTGGCCCTTCCAGGGCTTCATAATAAAACATTAAAAAAAACATTTTCCAAAAATACTGCAAAGTGAAAATAAGTACATGTTTCCTAAATTCTCCATTCTATGCTGGCAGTCGTATACAAACATCCAGATATAAAGGTTACACAATATTTTAAAAAAAAAGGCAAAGTTATTTTTTTGATCTAAGTCTCTTGGCAATTGTATCTTCTTTTTCTCCTTCCTGGCCCCCAGCAGGCGGGACCGTGGCCCCCCCTGCCCCGCTGAATCTTCCCCCAGGACAGAGGAATGTTTTTTAAGAAAGGCTTCCGCCTCAACAACTGTTTTAATCCTTACTCTTCCTTCATTCCAGAACACCAGCATCCCTTCCGGCATCGCCCACTTAAACCAAATCCCGTGGTCAAACAATTTTTTGGATAAGAAGGAATACCTCCTTCTCATCTCTCTAATCTTTTTTGGGATCTGCTTCAAGATGGTGACTTCCTTTTGATGGTAAATTAAGGGCCCCCCTCTCTGCGCCTTCAAAATTCCCTCTCTGGTTGACCTTCTAACAAATTTAATATGTATCTCTCTGGGTACTTCATTTATCCTGGCATATGCTGAATTTATTCTGTAGACTAGGTCAATGTCCCCCCTGATCTCATCTTTAGGTTTATGTAAATAGTCTGCTAAAGTTGTACTCATGAGTTCAGGAAGACATTCACCAGATTCCTCAGAAATGTTCTGAAATCTTAAAAAATATGACATCCTTTCAAAATCCATCCTAGACATATGCCCAATCAGTTCTCCAACCTCACTGTTAACATTTTTAAGCTCTCCCTTTGCCCCAGCCAGCCCCCCTTCCAGCTCCTCAGTCTTCTGTGTGTTATCCAGCACTTGCTTTTGTGTTTCCAAAAGATCCTTCTTGAAGCTGCAATTGTCCTCTCTCAAAGCTTTAATTTCCTGCACCAAAACTTGTAACACTGATTCCATAGATGACATTCTTTGTTCCAATCCTGCCAGTTCTGATTTTGATGCCATGGTAAGCTGTTAAAGTCAGTGCCACTAAGATGGCGTTTTTTGGGTGGGGCCGTTGAGGCAAGTCAGGAGAAAAACAGTTCAAATGAGAATTGTAAAAAGTTCAGGACCCAGAAGAGAAACACTTTTCACAATCAATAATTATAGCAGAGAAGGCATTCCAGGGAAGGAATCAATTAATCCATAAATTTCTTCATTGGTAGAGAAAGGGAGTCCAAATCACAAAGAGATGTTGGTAATTTTCCATAAGTAAAAATAATCCAGGAACAAAGGGAAGCCATCCACCGCCCAGTCTGAGAGCCAACAGGAGAAAGTAACAAGAGAAAAATTGTTTCAAGCCAGCCGGACTTAGATACATTGTAAAGAAACAAGCCGCAAATCACTTTCCCTTGGTTCAAAACAGTCCGGACGCGAAATATCCGCTTCCTCGCAACGAGGAGCCATTTCCAAGTGCCGCTTTAAATCCGAGGGGGGGGTTTAACAAACACACACACCCCTCTATGTTCTTTCAGTCCAGGCTGCCAGCACAAACAAGATTGAAATCACTCACTCTTCACCTCGCCGCCAAAGCCACGGGAAGCCTTCCGACCCGAACACTCAGCTCTTTTTAAATTCATCGTTCGTTGCCGTCCTCCATTGGCGAAGAGAACCCCCCCCCCCGCAGCATGTCTCTCCTCGCCTAGGCCGAAGACAAGGGCCGTTTTCCCACCGCCGCAGGGATAAACGGACCCAGGCGAGCCAGCCCTACGGGAGGCCCCCAAAAAAGGGGGTGCCTCGCCCCCGATGGGGGGCAGAAAAAAGAACAAAGCGGCGGACGAGTCCCAAAACTCGTCCGTCGCCGTTGGAAGGCGGAACCGGAAGCCGGTAAATGCAGTTTAGTCTTGTGACCTTAAATAATAAGACTCCCCTGAAAAAAACCAATCATCAGTATTTAAGGGAATAGAAGTGAGTTTAAGTGGGTTTTTTTAAGGGAGCATTCTAAAAATTAAAAACAGGCTTGCAAGTATAGCAAAATGTTAAAAAGAATAGTAACTCAAAAGCCAAAAAAAAAAAAAAATCAACCTCCAGCATTTAACCAGGTAAATCCAAACTGTTCCATTCCACTCCTTCAAATCAGAGTGGAGAGAAAGGGCTCTTCATCGCCAATACACATACGCTAGTGAAAGTCCAGTCCGGCTTTTAAATAACAAAAAAAAAAGGGAAGCGCAAAAACCAGGATGTTTCCAATTGAGAAAAGACCCGCCGCTTCACTCAGGTTATTTTATTTTGATGTAAATTCACTTCTCAAGGTGGTCTCATTATTAAGTAGGAACTTTAAAAAGAAGAAAGCACTCACCGAATGACATGCCGATTCTCTGCTTTGTTCTCTCGGGCAGTCAGCTGCTTGGTCCCCCCGCTGGGGGGGGGTGGCACTTAAACGCTGGATTGCAGGGGTTTCTCCCTTATCTCCAGAGACTTTGCGGGTGTCTCTGGAATCTTCGGGAACTCCCCTCTCACTTGCCGCCTCTACGTGGCGGCTAGGACTATTTTTTAGACCGATCCAATGTTTAAGGATCAGAGATATTCCAGAGTCCTGGAAAATCCCTCTGTTGCGGCGACGCCACGCCTAGGAAGTCCCCAAGTTCTTTGGGATCTTGAGACTATCTGGGGGGTTGGCTATTTCTGCTAGCTTAGTGTCATCTACAAATTTAACAAGTTCCCCTCCATTCCCCTATTTAGATCATTTATGAAGATATTGAAGAGTAGTGGGCCTAAAACTGAATCTTGGTGTACCCCACTTACTTCCCTCTGTGTGGCTGTAGTTCCATTGAGAACTACACATTGAAAATGGTTTGTCAGCCAGTTACAAATCCATTTTGTGGTTAGGCTGTCTATACCACATTTTTCTAGCTTACTAAGTAGTATGTTGTGGTCTATTTGTTAATGCCTTACTGAAATCTCCGTATACTACGTTAGCATTTTGCTAATGCAGTAATTTAGTCACTTTTTCAAAGAATGAAATAAGATTTGTTTAGCATGATCTTTTTTTGATAAAACCATGTTGGTTTCATCTAAACTGGTTATAGCTTTATTTGTTTCTAGGTGTTTACAGATTTGTTGCTTGATTATCTTTTCTAAGATCTTCCCAGGTATTGCTATCAGGCTGATTGGTCTGTAATTTCCTGGATCTGTTTTTCTTTTCTTTTTTGACGATGGGAACTACATTAGCTCTTTTCCAATCCTTTGGTATTCCCCAGTGCTCCAAGAACTTTGAAAGATGTGGTTTAAAGATTCTGAGATCACATCTGCCAGTTCCTTCAGAACTCTGGGATATAATCTATCAGGACCCGGAATTTGAATCTGGAGCTGACAGGTTTTTTCTTACCTCATCTTTGCTTTTTTAAATTTGCACTCGTAGCTTGACTTTTACAGTTTTGTTTTTGGTTTGCATTTTTGTATGAATACAAATGCAAAGAACTTTCTGCTTTCTCTCTTCTACACATTACTTCCTTGCCATCTTCTGTCAATTAGTGAACAATTTTTTTCTTTGACCTTTTTCTTATTTTTTATGTGTTGAAAATGTTTACTTTTTATTGCTTTTGACATTTGTTGCAAGTCTTACTTCGTTCTAACCCTTAGCTTTTTATTAGATTGTATAAAATGAAGTAGTTATCAACAATAGTGGAGCAACCTGAGTAAAACCAGTTTTCTCTTTGGGAAACAAATGCTTAATTTTGTATAAAAGATACTTGGCATACAATTTTGCTTTGATGTCACTTAGGGTAATCAATGTATAATTGAAGAATCTTGAAATATATTATCACCCTTTTTATAAATGGAACTCCCAATCAGCTGGAATTTGTCAAGAATTATTACTACAAGTAAATAAACCTGCAAGTAATGTAGTCAATGTGGTATTTAAATAATTTGAGGGTAAAATATTTTTATGAGTTCTTTTAAGTATAACCAAGTCAGTGGTCGCCAAAACACAAGCATAACACAGCCTCTTAGGCAACATATACACAAGCATCTACAATCCTACAACTAATTGCCAGAAAAGGGCTGGATTTGGTTTTTTGGCTGCTAACTGTAAATTTAGTCCAAAAGAAGGCAAATGGTTTGATAAACAACTTGATGGTTTCTAGTATTCCTGTCTGAGTGCTAGCATGGCAACATGATTATAATTTGCTAGTTAATTCTATGCTGAACCCATATAGAAGTGCGCCATACTCTTTTTCTCAGGAAGTGATAGTCTGAGTCAAATTAATAAGGGCCTTTTATCTGACTCCTTTTAGGAAAGGCCTTTTCAATTAAGAATTTTTTTAGTCCTATGCGTTTCATAGTCTGTAAATACAGAATTGACATAATGTGTAAGATGAAGTAACTGTCTTTATTACAGTCAGAGCTTGATCAGATTTCATATATTCAGTCAAAGTCTTGATATCCACAATGGTCCATTGTACCTTTTCGTACTGTAGATGAAATCTGTTTGATTCTCTAGATCAGCAGTTCTCAACCTGTGAGTCTTGACCCCTTTGGGGGTCGAATGACCCTTTCACAGGGGTCACCTAAGATCTCTAGGGCCTAGAGTCGATAACCGGAGAGGCGAAATTATTCGGCTGATGTTAGCCAACGGGAGCATTCGCCAACCTCAGTGTGGAAAGGGAGGCACCTTGCAGCAACAGCCTCCACACCATAAACAGCTGGTTTCCGGTGCTTTCTGGGAAGTGTGGTCTTAAGGTGCTCCTTTCACCTGCCAAGATGCTGCCAGCTCCGGGATTAGTTGGTCACATGTCGCCTGCCCAGCTCTGAAGCAGTGGCCCTCGGGTGTAGTTGACATATGGCTGGGGGGGGGGCACGAGGAAGCAGGTCTGCTTTGCCCGGTTGGAAGAAGAGGGAGTGCAAGAAAAAGCAGGAGCCCTTGGGGACGCTGCTGGGGAGGATGCAGCCTCCAGAGAGTCGCCGCCTAGAAGCTTGGTGCCGCTCGCTCTTCAGCCAGTTGTAAAGGTGGCCAATGGCAGCAGGCAAAGAAGCCCCGCAGGTGGCAGCCTTGGCGTGGGAAAGCTAGTGGTGGTGGCTTTTCGGCGGGCACTGAAGCGGTGCATTTCGGCTGCTCTTTGCACCACTTTCCTGGGCCTGGTAAGGAGGCAGGAAAGCCAGGCGGGTGAACAAACCGGGCAGTGTGTGGATTGACAGCCAGCTTCGCTCTCCAACGACCCCGCGGGCATCTTGCCCTTATGGCCCAGCCTGCAGTTTCCTGGGAGCAGCAAAGGAAGTTCAGGATTGGGTGCTGCCCTCTGGCACCCTTGAAAGAGCGACAGTCGGCAGACCCGATTGAGCTGCCTGCTGGTGAGAGATCCAGCGGGGATGTTTCTGCCTTTCTTAAGAAGCAAACATTGCCCTGCTGGAATAGGGACAAATGGAGACCCTTCGCCTCTTGGCCTCTTTTTGGTCAAGCCTAACATACAGGTAATCCTCGATTTACCAGCCCACACTTGAGCCCAACATTTATATTGCTAAGTGAGAAATTTGTTATGGGTTTTGCCCTGTTTTACAATTATTATTTTTTTGCCATATCTGTCAAGTGAATCACTGCAAGTTAAGTTAGTAAAACTGTTCTTAAGTGAATCAGGATTAACACTTCATAATAGTAGCAAAATTAAAGTTATGAAGTAGCAACAAAAATAATTTTATGGTTGGGGGTCACTACAACACGAGGAACTGTATTAAACGGTTGCAGCATTGGGAAGGTTGAAAACCACTGCTCAAATGAAATGAAACCTATCTATCAATTGTGTGTGGAGTCTCAGGTCTAAGCATCAAAATCAGTTCAACTGTTAACCAAGTCTCTTTTACTGTCATCAGACCAAGATTTGATAGAAATTTAAGTAGTTTGCATCATCTGTTTTTCCTGCTAGATTCCATGTTAATACATGAATCATTGTATAATTAATCATACCTGTAGGAGAATAAAAAGAGGAGTTAAAACTGGGAGTGGATTACTCAGACTTCTGCAGATATGTAATTAAGGAAATCTGATATATTAAGTTATACACATTCACTTGTGACTTGGATGTTCCTTGAAGTCTCTACTCTGCAAAACAGTTTTATTGGTCAATGAATAGTCAATTAAATATTGATTATAAGGCACTATTGAAAAATCTTATTTTTTGCTGATGTAATAGTAAGATTATAGATGGAAAATGATGATCATACAGATCAGCAATTTAATATGTAAATTCTGATGTAGTCGAATTTTTCCAAAAATAAATATTTTACCTGATAATTGAAGCACAATAAATAGGGAGTTATTTATTGTTACATTCCAAATATTACATTAATATACTAAAATAATATTTATTCTCAGTACCATGTTAACATATGGTAACGTTAATCCAAAAATGGAAAATCGTATTTTTTGGAGTATAAGACGCACCGAAAAAATACCTTCAGACTTTAAACAGACCAGAACAAACAAAGTTGTTTCCTGCAAAAGCTCATGTGTCTTTGCTCCTCCTTTATGTTTTATGGGAGGGGCCAATCATCTCCAAGCCTTACTCCTGAGTTGCCCTCTTTGTCTTAACTCTTCTTGCCTTCTGGCAGCTCGCACTGGGAATAGGCTCCCCCTGTTCCTCTTCCTCATTGATGTCTGGCTCTGGAGGCAGCACATAACTTTCAGATGGCCCTGGCCCCCTATCTGCCTGATGCAGAGCCCTCATCTGAACCTTCCCCAGACTCCAGGACTGGCCCATGTTCCTCCCCAACCTCCTCTCTGTCTGACTCTGCTGCCAGCTCCGCAGGCCACCACCGGACCACAACATGTTGTTAATAATAATAATAATAATAATAATAATAATAATAATAATAATAATAATAATAATAATAATAATAATAATAATAATAATAATAATCTTTATTGTCGTTGTAAAAATTACAATGAAATTGGTTACACTTTTATTACTTAGTATCCTCTCAAATATTCCATTTTTATTATCTAGTTATATTTTTTAATTTTGTTGAATATTAAAATAAATTTAAACATGGAAATTTCCAAGGATTTTAAATGTCTTTTTGTTTTATTCTGCCATTTAACTTTGAATATGTTGGAATAAACTTTTACATGTGTACTTTTCCAAAAAGCTATATATCTAAATAAGTATTGAAACGTATAATCACTCAATAGTTTTTGAAGAATCAATTCCACATTTGGGGTTACATTGCCCAAGAAAGATTTTGCTTCCTGAACACTTTTATGTAATCTTAATAGATTTTTGGCTGCTGATCGCAAAAATAACCTGCAATTTAACCTATCATTTTATATAAATATTCTGTTTTTGTGCAATGGCAATGTACACCATTCAGTATCAGTTGGCAATGCCTCACACAGGAAAGAAACATATAAAAACATGGGACTATTGTTGAAACACATCCAGTAACTCAGCTACAGGATTGGCCTGTACCACTTGTGCTGACAGAGGAGGCATGATGCAGATCCCATCAGCCCGATCATTCTGACTGACGTGGTCCAGGAGGATTCTGCCCTCTGGAAAATCTTGCCCCCTGATGTGAGGTTAGCATCAACCTTCCTTTTGTAAGGCCTAAAGACATGGCTTTGTCAGTTGGCTTGGAGCCCCAGTGGGAGAACAGCACGGTGGTTGATCAAGTAACAAGAGATCCTATTTCCCCCCTCTCCACTCCATCCCTGTCCTGCCCATGTGTTCTTAGACATTAATGTTTGATTTTTATTTATGTTTTAATGTATAGGTAAAGGCATATTTTATGACTATAAGTTGCCCAGAGTTATCTTGTGCTGAGATGAGTGGCCAATAAAATTTAACAAACAAACTGGAGTATCCATGGAGATCTAAAAAGTAATGGCTCTGTTGCTTGGAATGCAGTTCAGATATAACGAATACTGTTGTTACATATGTGAAGGGGACAGCCATGTAAGAGAATTGCAGTACAATAAAAAGAAATGGCCACTCCAAAATAATTTGTTCCCGGACAGAAAAAAAAACCATGGCACATTAACCACTTGTTGACACAACAAAAATATGTTTGACTCTGCTTCATATAAAGATTTAATGAAATCAATGAACAATAAAGGTAAAAATCTTTGTTATTTGAAGCAAATGTTAGAGAATAAGTCATGCCAAAATTAAGAAGGACATTTTTGTTGATTCACAGATCAGATACACCATCATGAAAAGGGGTTCTAAGATCTGATAGTGAAGCCAGAGAAAATAATCTGGAAGACATTGAAGGAGGTTTTTGAGAATTTTCTTGGCAAATAAGCAATAAACTACATTCAGCTGGTTGCCAAACTTCTTACAACAGGGGTATCAAACTGGGATAGATGCATGACATGCAGGCTATGCCCACCCTGGCTCTGCAAAGGCAAAAAAAGTCATGATAGGTCACGATGCAATGGAGTTTGACACCTGTGTCTTACAATATACAAGACTATGAAAGGCAACATATCACTAAAGATTCATTTTCTGCATTCACTTTTTTCTAAAAATCTAGGTGTAGTTACCAACATGGTGTAAGGTATTATCACATTAATATAGCACATTACCACAATGGAAAAACAGCATCCAGGCAACTGGAACCCATCAATGCTGACTGACTATTGTTGCATCAGATAGTGAGATGCATTGTACATTTACTACAAATGATCACTTTTGGTCCTGTTGAACTCTGCAGCATTATCAGAAACATTTTGCAATTATACATTACATTCATTAAAAATTAATTTCATATTTCTCAAGACTCCTAGATGATAAGATCATTCTGAAATTTTATTTGTATTCAGTATGAAGGGATCTATCATAATCACTATGGGGTTTTCAGGAAATATTTGTTGTCCAGTGTTATTTCTGAAGCCAATTTTGCATCCAGATAACTAAAAGATGCCTATAAGTTTCTGAAATTTGAAGACTGTATGTTAGGATATTCAGCCTTATATTGGGTTGACAATATATATGAGCCTATGTTCTTAAGGAGTTATGTAGCTTTAAGAACTAAGTATAAGCTGATTGGCTGTGTTTTTCCTAGCTCTACCATATAAGCAAGGTCAGGATCACAGTCCCTCCCTGTTCGATTCCTTGTGATTCCTGTGTGTCCTGATTGCTGTTTGAGAAGCTGAATATTGAAGAAGGAGGATTTGTTTTGCATCACTGTGAGATAACTCTGTTTGGTGAAGGACTGTTATTTGTTTGAGAAGTTAGTTGGAAGAAGCATTTTAGTTGCTACAAAGTAAAGACTATTTATTTTCTTACTATCACTGTTTTAGAGCTTGTTTGTGATTACAGCAACGTATCTCTTTACTGTCCGGTGAATTACACTATTCCGCATTTATTTGCTAACACTGGTTAAGGGACCAGAGTTGTAACACTCGTTCTGAACCCAGAGTTGCTAACATTGGTTATGGGCCCAGACTACACAGTGTAATATCAGTTTACAGTTATAGAGGAGTTGTAAAAACAACAGACTACTCTGGTGAAGATGGCACAAGTCCAGGGTCCAAATTTGTCAGTTATTAGTTGGCTGGATGGCACCAACTACATTTCCTGGTCCACCAAATGCAGTCTACTGTTGCGCAGAGAGGGGCTATGGGAGGCTGTGGCGAATCCACCAGACATGACTGCCTGGAGCGAGGATAATGCCGATGATGCCAGAAAACTTGCAGAGTTTAAGCAAAACAACGAAAGGGCATTTTGCATCATGGGTTTAATGCTTGATGATTCCCAGCTAGTGCATATTCGGGGTGAGGTTTCTACTGCAAGATGCTGGGAGACTTTAAAGAGACTGTATGTTCGTGACACTGTGGGAGCACACATACATTTAACCCAAAAAAATGTTTAGGACAAAGCTCAGCAAGGGAGGAGACATGTTAGTTCATATTAACTGCATGAAGGACATGTTTCAAGATTTGCAAGAAAAGGGACTGAATTTTACAGACCAGCACCAGGTGTACATACTACTCTCATCACTAGATGAAAGCTACGACGCTGTAGTAACATCATTTTGACGTGCTGCCTCAAAGAGACCTTACATTAGCCAATGTCTCTTTGTGTCTGTTAGAAGAGTCAAGACGGCGAGTGGAAAGACAACAACTTAGAGCTGAGCCAGAAACTGTTGATGTAAATGTAAATAACCATGTGTATACTGTAAAATGTTACACCATGGAAAAGATAGGCGCATGCATGTCCCGCGGAATTACAGCGCAACTTCCCACCGCTACGAAGTCTCCGAGACTGTAATTGGGCGGAGCATGCGCGCGCCTATCTTTTCCACAGAAAAGATAGGCGCGTGCATGTCCCGCGGAATTAGTCTCGGAGACTTCTTAGCGGTGGGAAGTTGCGCTGTAATTCGGCAGGACATGCATGCGCCTATCTTTTCCTGGGTGTGGAAAAGCGGCAAGCTGCTTCACTGCTGCTGCTTCTGCTACCCCCGAGCCTCGCGACGCGCAGCTCTCTCCGCCCAAGGTCGCCCGGCAGGTCGCCCAGCAGGGGCGTCGAGCAGGGAAGCCGGGCGCATCTCCACCGGTTCCCTCCGACAGCCACCACCATGTTCTGGGGCTGCATGGCTGGGAGGGAGGTGGACGCGCGGCCGCAGAACGTGCGCCATGGTGCCTGTCGGAGGGAGCCGATGGAGACGCGACCGGCTTCCCTGCCCGACGCCCCTGCTGGGCGACCTGTTGGGCAACAGCCTCAGTGGTTCTTAAGATGACGGTAGCCTTGGGTGCCCGCCCCGCCTGCTCACTCGCCCGCTGCGGGAGGAGGCGTCCGTAACCTCCGGCATGCTGGCCCTTCCGCTGCTTCCCGGGGTGGGGGGGGAAAGGAGAGAGAGGGAGTGACTGACAGACACAGAGAGAGACAGAGGGGGAGGGAGGGAAAGACAGAGAGACAGACAGAGACAGAGAGAAAGAGCGGGAGGGAGAGAGACGGAGAGAGACACTGATAGAGAATGACACAGAAGGATTGAATCGGAGACAGACAGAGGGGAAAGAGGGAGAGACAGACATACAGAGACAGAGAGAGAGAGGGAGGGAGGGAGAGAATCAGAGAGAGTGACACACACAGAGACAGGGAGAGACAGAGAGAGGGAGGGAGAGACAGATAGAGATTGATTGAGAGACAGACAGACACACACACAGAGTGACAGATGGGCGGACGAAGAAGAGAGAGACAGAGAGAAAGAGAGAAAGAAAGAGAAAGAACAAGAGAGAGAGAGAAAGAGAGAATGAAAGAAAGAGGGAAAGAAAGAAAGAAAGAGAGAGAGAAATGGAGAGAGAGAGAAAGAAAGAAAGAACGAACTTATGACCACAATTGAGCCTAAAAGTTTGGTTGCTAACCAAGACCATTGTTAAGTGAGTTTCACATTTTCCAAGTTGGCCACGCCCACCCAGTCACATGACCGCTGAGCCACTCCCACAAAACAGGCCACACCTTCCGGCTCTCAAAAGAAATTTCAATCATGGTATTGTTGATATTTGGCTCTGTTGACTAATGAGTTTGCCCACCACTGAGCTAGGATATACAGTAACATTCAAGGAGAATGAGTGTTTGTTAGAGAAGGGTGGAACCAAAGTAACTGGAAAATTGAAAGATGGTTTGTATGTATTAACTGATAATCATGTAGCAAATGCTGTATGCTCAAATGTAAGGCCACATGATGAGTGCGTTCACCTTCTACACAGACGTTTAGGGCACATTAATTTTCAGAAGCTTAAACAGACTGCTAAGATGTGAATGGGTTAAGGTTGAAACCATGTGACAAATATCTGAGTTGTAATGTGTGTAACAAAGAGAAGAGCAAACAAACCCCTGCAAACAGGTTAGATGGGTTCAAAACGAAGAAGCCACTGGAAGTAGTGTTTGCTGATCTTATAGGCCCTATGAAGGCTAGTTTAGGGGGAGCTTGCTATGTACTTAGTATAGTTGATCATTATTCCAGGTATGGGTTTTGCTATCTGCTTAAAAACAAGGCTGATACATTTGAGAAGTTAAGGAACTGGATAAGGTTTGCCGAGAGAAAAGCAAAGGGAAAGATTGTAACCATAGTCACAGATAATGGAACAGAATTTGTGAATAACAAGGTTAAAACCATGTTAGGTACACTGGGGATAAAACACAAGTGTTCTGATCCACAACACAAAGCAGATACTGAAGAAAGGAGTCAAACTTTGCAAGCCATGGTAAGAGCCATGTTGACTGATGCAGGTTTACCAATAGCTTTGTGGGGGGAGGCAATGTTATGTGCAAACAGTCTTTTAAACCAGGGGTCCCCAACCCCCGGTCCGTGGACCGGTGCCGGTCCGCGGCCTGATAGGAACCGAGTCGCAAGGCTGGAGAGGAGGAGGAGGGAGCAGCCCCCTGGGCAGAGGATGGCCAAGCGCACCTCCACCAGCTCCTTCCGACGGCCACCGCGGCGCACTTTCCGGGGCTTCCCGGAGGGGCCAGCATGTCAGCTGAGGAGGTAATGGCTGCCTCATCCCACAGCGAGCGAGCGGGCGGAGGACCCGAGCCTGCGGCTACCTTAAGAATCGCCGAGGCCATCTGGGCGCCGCACGCCAACCTCCCTTCCATCCCCGTGTGGCGGCCGGACGGTTTCGGCAGTGCTTAAGGTAGCCGCAGGCTCGAGTCCTCCGCCCGCTCGCTCGCTGTGAGATGAGGCAGCCTCAGCTGACATGCCGGCCCCTCCGGGAAGCCCCGGAAAGTGCGCCGCGGTGGCCGTCGGAAGGAGCTGGTGGAGGCGTGCTCGGCCATCCTCTGCCCAGGGAACTGCTCCCTCCTCCTCCTCTCCAGCCGACATGCCGGCCCCTCTGCTGCTTCCTGGCGGGGGGGAGGGA
Organism: Rhabdophis nuchalis; assembly: GCA_039707465.1. Taxonomy (NCBI): domain Eukaryota; kingdom Metazoa; phylum Chordata; class Lepidosauria; order Squamata; family Natricidae; genus Rhabdophis; species Rhabdophis nuchalis. Next base: position 99,413,170 of record CM077647.1, read on the forward strand.
GATAATGACAGACACACAGAGAGACAGACTTAGAGAGACAGAAATAGAGAAAGGGAGGGAGAGAGGGAATCAGACACACACACACACACACACACACAAAGTGACAGAGATGGGTGGAGGGAGGAGAGAGAGACAGATACAGAGAAAGAGAGAGAGAGAGAGAGAGAGAGAGACAGAGAGAGAGAGAAAGAAAAATAGAAAAAGAAAGATGAATGGAGGGTGGGAGGGAGGGAGTGAAGGAAAGAAGGGAGAGGGAGGAGGAAGGGAGGGGTGAAAGAAGGAAGGAAGGAAAGAAAGAAAGAAAGAAAAAAAGAGATGGAGGGTAGGAGGGAGGGAAGGAAAGAAGGGAGGAAGAGTGAGGGAGGCAATGGAAGGAAGGAAAGGAAGAAATCTATTTTCCTATTTCCTTCCACCTCAAGCTACCTGTTTGGTTAACCAGGTTAAAGATCTATTTTTCTCCCAGTAGTCATTTCAAAGAAATCACATCCTCTGAGTCATTTCCTGGATTCAAACCAGCATCCCAAAGAGTCATGGGCTGCCTTTATATATAACGAGTGCCCACAAATCCATTTTTACCATCTTCAGAAGACCAAAGAGCAGCCAGAAATGTTGAAAGAAAGAAAGAAAGAAAGAAAGAAAGAAAGAAAGAAAGAAAGAAAGAAAGAAAGAAAGAAAGAACTTATGACCACAACTGAGGCCAAAATTTTGGTTGCTAAGCAAGACCGTTAAGTGAGTTTCACCACATTTTCCAAGTTGGCGACACCCACCGGGTCACATGACCACTGAGCCACTCCCACAAAACAGGCCACACCTTTTGGCTCTCAAAAGAAATTTCAGTAGTGGTACTGTTGATATTTGGCTCTATTGACTAATAAGTTTGCCCACCACTGCCCTAGAGGGCCAAGTGAGCCAACTCCCCCCCCCACTTGCGCATGCACCACCTGTTCCCCCTCCCCCCCCCCTCCTCTAGGCCAGCCGGTCTGCAGAATTTTCTTTAAAATGAAACTGGTCCCTGGTGCAAAAAAGGTTGGGGACCCCTGTTTTAAACAACGTAGTGAATTCTATTACAGGAAAGATTCCATACACATTATGGCATGGCAGAAAACCTGATCTGAGTTATATTCACACGTTTGGGTCACCTGCATGGGTAAGACAAAAGGAGCATAGAAGAGCACAAAAATTAATATTTGTTGGTTACAATGCAAACCATAAGTCATACAGGTTCTGGAAGAAAGGCACGATGAGGATGATTAACAGTAATGATGTAAGGTTCCTGGAATATATAAACTGGGATAAACTGGAGAATGGAAAGGAGATAATATTTGAGTCAAAAACTGAAAATACTCAAGTAGAGAAAGAAAAAGCAGTAGAGACTACTCAGAAGGAGGTAGGAGAGGACAAAACAGTAGAGACTACTCAAGAGGAGAAAAGGAAGCAGGAACACATAAAGGTGGAGAGTCCATCCACAAGTCCTGAACTGCCAAGGAGGTCAAAAAGAGAAACCAGACCGCCTGATCGTTATCAGGCGACTCTGGTCTATAAGAAAAAGAAAGGTTTCAGCAACATACACTGAGATAGCAACATACCGAGAGGACGATCAGACAATGTGGAAAGATGCGATGGATAAGAAGCTGAAACAATTAAAGAATCTGGAAATTTACGAGTAGGTTACAAAACCACAGGGAAATCAGGAGAGGTTACATATAAAGTATGATAGATGGAACAGGAATTTAATCAGTCTGTAACTGGTTATAACGAAGGGTATGCAACAAGGCAAATACTCTCAGGGCAGGATAATGTGTGGGCATCTAGATACGAGTATGCAATCAATCACCTGGAAATGGAGACGGCGTATCTGCATGCACTGTGAGAGCATATGATATACATGCAGAGGTTACTGGGTAATGAAGAAGATAAACAACATAACTGATAGTTGTTAAGGAAGAGTAAATAAGGTTTTAGAAAATCTGGGTTTGTGAAGTGTAAATCAATTATTGGGAGGTTTAGGTATTAAAGTAAGGTGTCCAATTACTGTATGTGAGAACAATCAAGCGGCTATACTAATGGATACAAATATAGCTGTAAAGACAAGATCGAAACACACTGATCTTAGGTATGTAAATATGAGGGAGTCTATAAAGGATGAATTGGTACAGCTTGTTTACTGTATGTCAGAGATGAATGTGGCTGACCATTTTAAGAAGGCTCAAGGAGCAATATAGCACAAGTGGTGTTGTGGTGTCTATGGCTTAAGGATGTAAATCAGTGGTGGGTTTCAAATTTTTTAGAACCTACTCTGTAGGTGTGGCCTATTTTGTGGGCGTGGCTTGGCAGTCATGTGACAGGGTGGGAGTGGCCACCTTTTAAAATGTGGTGAAACTCATTTAACAACGCTCTTGCTAAGCAACCAACATTTTGGACTCAATTGTGATGATAAATTCCTTCCTTCCTTCCTTCCTTCCTTCCTTCCTTCCTTCCTTCCTTCCTTCCTTCCTTTCCTTTCCTTTCCTTTCCTTCCCGTTGGGTCACTGGCAGCAGCAGGCTAGACTTACTTCTGGGTCCGCCGGTGGAACCCCCTCTCACCGGTTCTCTAAATTTCACCAACCGGCTATCGCGAGTAGGTGCGAGCCTGCAGAAACCCACCACTGATGTAAATATATATTGATCAACCCAAGGGGGAGTATGTTAGGATATTCAGCCTTATATTGGGTTGACAATGTATATGAGCCTATGTTCTTAAGGAGTTATGTAGCTTTAAGAACTAAGTATAAGCTGATTGGCTGTGTTTTTCCTACCATATAAGCAAGGTCAGGATCACAGTCCATCCCTGTTCGATTCCTTGTGATTCCTGTGTTTCCTGATTGCCGTTTGAGAAGCTGAATATTGAAGGAGGAGGATTTGTTTTGCATCACTGTGAGATAACTCTGTTTGGTGAAGGACTGTTATTTGTTTGGGAAGTTAGTTGGAAGAAGCATTTTAGTTGCTACAAAGTAAAGACTATTTATTTTCTTACTATCACTGTTTTAGAACTTGTTTGTGTTTACAGCAACGTATCTCTTTACTGTCCGGTGAATTACACTATTCCGCATTTATTTGCTAACACTGATTAAGGGACCAGAGTTGTAATACTGGTTCTGAACCCAGAGTTGCTAACATATCATAATCACTATGGGGTTTTCAGGAAGCAAAACTTTAGAAAAATATTTGTTGTCCAGTGTTATTTCTGAAGCCAATTTTGCATCCAGATAACTAAAAGATGCCTATAAGTTTCTGAAATTTAGGGTGGTATGTAAGAGACATATGGAATGCTGTGGCATAAAAATGCTAATTCTTTTACAGGCAAATGTAAAGAAACAGAAAATACGTTTTCACTGTGATGTTTTGTGCTTTGTGAAGCACTTTTAAAAATAGTTGTTGATCACACCATTTTAAATTACATAGTGAGAGTAGTCAGATTAGATTAGCCTATTTAACAGTAATTGGCATTGGGGAATTCTGAGACTTATAATCATAAATTAAGGTTGTATTAACATATTCCAATCAAGGAGCTTTATACAACTGATGAATGAATAGGTACAGCTTCCATGGTTACAATGAGTATTTCATTTGCATATCATAGGACATTATTTGATTCATTCCATTCCATTCAGTTTAATCCACAAGCTGGTACTTTCCATGTGGTAAGAAGAAATATATTGTAGAATTCTATTTTCTGCTGGCTAATTAATGCAAGCATGAACTACTATCATAATTTATAATACTTTTTATTTATACATTACTTTGAACAGGGGTGTCAAACACGGGGGCCGGATATGGCCTGTGCAGGCCTTGCCCACCCCAGCTCCATAACGGCAAAAACAATTTCGATAGATCCCATTATGACCCCCAATGCAATCAAGTGGAATGTAATCTTAGAAAAAAATAATCCACCAAATTTCAGAGAATATCAGTAATGCCATAGATACATAGATACAATTCAGTCAATGCATGTTTTTATTCATATGATTAATTGTTTCAGGTACTAAATACCATGATATATCTTCATGTATTTGGGTATATTATATTTGGGTAAATTGTTTATTCCCAAATTAGTCAGAAACAAGTATGCAGAATATTAAACTATGACACCCAATCGCTAAATTATTGCAAGTAATGTTTAAATATAGTGTATTTCAAATATTTCTAAATATATTAAAATTGAAAAGAAAATAATTTTACAAAATGATAAACTGTGTTCAAATCATAGAACAATTCAACTTTAAATCAATCTGTTTAAAAAGGGGTGACCAGCCCAAAACATCATCCCAGTGTTTGAAAGCTTAGCATCAGCTTCTAATTTAAATCTATGACTTGTAACTTACAAATGGCAATATTTTATTCCAATCTTATGCTGAATTACAGTTTGTTTAGATGGTTTTATTGAATAAACCATATTAAGTCTGATCTGAATATGCTAATCAATAAACTAAATTGACAATCATTATAGCTAAAAACATTATAGTTTAGTAAAAAATGAGAACCTACCCAACTGGATTTGCTAGACAAGCCCATGTGTGTACCTAATCACTGATGCGTGCCGGCCAGCTGATAGGGCAACACCTCACGTGCCCTGACAAATGGCTTCGCGTGCCACCTGTGGCACATGTGCCATAGGTTCGCCATCCCAGACTTAAGGAATAGCATGTACTATAATTCACATATATAAAGGAGTGTAACACTTTCTGCTGTAATGAAGTAGGTGTTGGTCATGACTGTTTTTTTGTACCAAAAATATATTAAAGGAAGAGAAGTGGCCTTTATTTATATGTCAACTACATTCATTTTTAATCAAATGGAGTAAGACCCAATAGATGCATCTGTGATGCCAGTAAGTGACTGGAAAACAGCTTAGAGATCTCTTTGAATTCCCTAGTTACCCAGTTCTGGTATCTCTCTTTTTTCAAATGAACAATTCCTTGCTTTGTTGCCATGGAAATATTAGACTAAAAATACCGTAGGATAATAGTTGATATAAAAAATTATGCATGTTGAATAGAAAAGAACGACCATGCAATGATTAATGGAGCTGGTCCCATATTTTGAATATATTTCCAGGGGAAAATTAATGTGTGTAATGGTAGATATAGGAAGCCTAGCTTTTTAATGGGTTGTTGTTATTGTTGTTAATTATTTATCTTATTTTAACACAGACATCACATAGTACAGGAGCAAAACCAATGCTTGCAAAAATATACATGCTGTTCCAAAATACTAATTATTATTTTTACATAACTGCAATGGGAGAAATAACAAACTATTTCCAAGTATTGGATTAAGCTTAGGGTGCATAAACTTTATATTTATTTTCTTTACTACATTGTCCTTTGTCTAACATTTCAAAATCTTGGAAAAGAACCCAACCATTTATATCCTACCTTGCCTCAGAAGTTTAAGATGGCGTGCTTCATATTTCAGATCTTATCTTCACATTAGCCATGCTATTAAATTAAGCAGAACATTAAATGAATGATTGAGTTAAAATCATGTTAAACTTCTTTGAAAATTGAAAATGGGTTTGAACCTTCACATCTTCAGTCTTAGTCCAGTATATTATTATTATTCTTTCATATCTAGGTCAAACTTTAAATTGCCAGAATGAAGCCACCTTTCTGACTTTCTGATTATTTTATTTGGACTAAAATAAATCATTATTGGTACTGTACATGTTTTTGGTAGAAGCCAACGTATCTGTAGATAGGCTGGATTCTATATCTCCAAATTCACACAGAGTATTGTTACCTTCTAAGAGCCTCCACTTGAACATATTGGTTTTACACTTAGGGACTCTGACTCTCAACTTATTCAGGATCCTCCAAATAATATCAGGAAGTTTCCTTCAGCCATATCCTTATTTAATGTTATTCTTTGCTTTACAGTCTCTGTTCTGACCCAAATTCGATAAAAGCTTTGGCATGAACTCAAAAGATTCTTTTATTAGGAGTCTTGTGTATTCTGGCACCTTCAGAAGCCTGATCTGCAAGCTCTGCAGTCAGCTCCGACCTCTCCCTGTTGGAGGGTACAAATTTTGATCGTAGTCACCTTGAAGGGGTGGTGAATAAAAGGGGACTGCCTGGCAGGTTGAGGAGAGCTGCATCTCTCCTCCTTGACTTGAACAGCCCCTCATATGAAGATGAGGAGCAGCAGCAGCAGCAGCAGCCAAAATGGCTGCATGAAGCCGGAGATAGCCTGAATACTCAAGACAATACTGGAGTGGATAAAGTGAATGGAGTGTGATCTGGGTGAGAATATATTTTTTATTAGAAGTTGACTCCAGAAATCCAAAGGGGAAGCATATTTAAATCTATTTATTGAAACTGAGAATGGGCACACGGGGAAAATACCGGAGAATTGAAGAAGGGAAAAAAATGTTTTTAAAATAATAAATAGAAACTTGGTTCCTCAAAGACATGGTCTTTTAAAATGCTGGAATTAAACTCCCAAATTTATCTTTACAAACATTGCTCAATTATTGGATTTATAATTTAAAAGTAATTGAAATTGGAACTGTTAACAATATCACAGAGAGGCTGAAGCATACAGAAGTGAGAGTGCCATCTGCTGACAAAAAGGGAAATATGCAAGCTTAGAAATAACTATTCAAAAAGACTGGAAATATCTGTTGGACACAGATCTACTCTTAAGACCACTAGAGATTTGATTATTAAGTAAGGACTTCAGTTAAGAGTCTGTGAACATCAGTGAATATTACTGAACATATAAAGTAATTTGAAGAGGCATGAATAACCTCCTGGTGAATTTAAATTGTTTGGACTGCCTATTGATGAGACATTTAAAATTGTGACTTAGAAGTTTGGCTTTTTGAATTAATGAACTCTGGACAGTGGACTAAAAAAGAGATTGACTAATTCCAGACACAACACAAGATGGAAGTGAGGAGAACCTAAGCAGAATAGAGTTTTTCAAAGCATTGAGAAAATATTTGATCGTACAGACCAAAAATTGGGAAATTTACTACAAAGAATAATGTACAATGATCAGGACAAGGAAGAAAGAATGGAGCTACTAGAAGAAACAGAGGGGAAAGTGGAGAAAAATCAGCAAGAAGAAGATAACAAAGAGGAGATGTTGCCAAAACAAATAGTGATTAAGGAAGTAAAAAGGATATAAATGTAAAATACCTAAACGGGATGAAAGAAACAGTAAGAGAACTGGGGGAAAGAGATAGGCGGTAGAATGGATAGTTCTGAAATTAGACAGTGAGAAAGAGTAGAGTTGGGAGGAAAAGTTATTACATAGTTAAATAGAGGAAATAAAAGACCTAAGGGGCAAATATGGGAGGAAAACGAAAATGAAAATAAGATTAAAGGTTCAGATGCTGATGAGAGATGATGGATAAGGTAAAATAGAATAAAGTAATATTTTTATGAATCTATTTCAACAATATTGTATTAATCTCAGAACTATACAGGCTGGATTATAGTGTGATAGATATCAGGATAATATTTTAATATAAATAGATATGAAGAATTGGAAAAATAGATTTTGAATGACTACTACTAAATATGTATAAAAATATGAATAACAGTGGAAGGTTAGAACTTAACAATGGACGATTAGGGATATATATAAATTATCTATCTATCTATCTATCTATCTATCTATCTATCTATATGTATATATATATTGTGTGTGTGTGTGTGTGTGTGTGTGTGTGTGTGTGTGTGTAGGAAAGAAAAACTGGACAACTTCCTCACGCACCTCAACAGCCTACACCTCAAAATACAATTCACTATGGAAATATAAGCTAATAGCTAACTTCCCTTTCTGGACGTCCTAATCTACAAAAAATCTAATGGCTCCCTAGGACACACCATCTACCAGAAAAAAACACACACCAATCCCATCACCACCCTGCATAGATAAACTCTAGCCAAAACCGTCATATCCAGAACCAAATGCCTAGCTGACAAAGACCACCTGAAAACTGAATTACACACTCTCACTAATGTATTAATATCCAATGGATTAAAAAACAACAATTGCCAACCTAATCCAAAAAGAGACATCCCCCAAGAGCCAAGGCACAGAACAGGAAAACGACATCGCCCTCCTCCCTTACATCAAAGGTACTACAGACAAAATCATCAAAATTCTCCACAAGCACAATATCAATACAGCCTTCAACAATGACAAAAAATAGCCAACATCATAAGAAATCCCAAAGACAAAATCTAGCTAGAAAACCAAGGACTCTACGAAATTCCATGCAAAATCTGCCCTGCAACTTACATAGGACAAACTAACAGGAGAATAAATGCACATATTGCAGAACATAAAAATGCAGTAAAAAAACAACTTAAAACCTATACCAACACTTTAAAGCTACAGGACATGATATTGATTTTGAAAGAACCAAATTAATCTCCAAAACTGAACAGCTCAACAGTAGAATAATCAGAGAAGACATCGAAATAGAGAAACAACCTCACAACATGAACAAATGTGATGATACCTCCCGCCTACCAAACATCTGGAAACCAATACTGGCCAACAGATGAGCCCCACCTACCACCCAAGCCATTGAAATACAAAATAAGGAGAAACACACAAATAGTACCAATCAACATCAATCTACCAATCATAATGCAACTGCTCAGCCAATCAACCCACTCACAGCAACAAAGCCAGCAGTCCACCCACCACCACCAAGATTTAAAGAAGGGCGGCATCTACGCAGCTACAGATCAAAGCCTGAAGATGGCAAGTGTGATCTTGCCAAAATGTTGCAAAGACAATCTCATTCTTACACGGGAAAACACCCAAATACAACAAGGCCAGCATACCTACACCCATGAAAATCTACGAAAACAAATACACACACACACACATACACACGTGTACTAATAGTAGAATTATATGGATTGAAGAACTGGAAAGAATAAAAATAGAAATATCCTAAATGTATAAATGATTGCGATTGATACTAAAACTATATAAGGAGATATTGAATAATGGAAGAATGAAGAATGGAACTTTGATTTAACTAAGGAAATATGAACAACAAAATAGGTGGAAAACACATATTTGAATATTTTTTTTGCATTTTTTAAATTTTCAACATAAAAACAAGTAAAAACATTCATCTTAAGCTTTGTACAACATGTCATTCGGTCATAAATTTTGTGCATCAATACTTAAAATTACAAACATACTTGTCAATTTTCCTTCCAATACATATATATCACCTTATTTTCCACCTAGTAACAGTATTATTTATCAAATCAAATTTTTTTCTATCAATTGTTCAATATATAAAAAGAATAGTAAAAATTTTCACATAAATTCCTGTTTTATAACATTATTCTCAAATGTCTCTAGAAAACACTTTACTACTATAAAATACATACCCATAGTGCTTTCTCCTCCTAAGACCAAGAATTTATCCAAGTTTCCATTATCTATGTATCTCATTGTTAATCTAATTAATATACAAGATATACAACATAATCTCAATTTGTTACAATATCTAGTAATCCTAACAAATAATTTCTATACTTAAAAGTTCTTTTTTATATATTATATCCCTTCAAAAAAAATTTCCAACCATTGGTAAAACATATTCCATACTTTATAAAATTGATCATCCTCTTGCTCTAATTTCAAATGTCAATTTGCTCATTTCTGCACATTCCATAATCTTATGAATAATTTCCTCTTGAGAAGGTAATTTCTCATTTCTCCAATTTTTTGCAAATACAATTCTAGCTGCTGTTAAGACATTCACAATTAAATATTTCAAGTTTTTATCAAGTGCTTCTGACGTGATTCCAAGTAGGAAAAGTTCAGGTTTAAAGTCTATATGCTTGTGTGTCATTTTCTCCAACCATATGTGAATCACAGTCCAATAACTCTTGGCCTCAGAACAAGTCCACCACATATGGTAATAAGAGCCAGGCGTCTGACAACATTTCCAACATTTTTCGGATTTATTCTTATTCATTCTTGCAATTCTTCCTGGTGATAAGTTCCACCTATAAAATATCTTATACAAGTTCTCTTTATAAACAGTTGACATTGTCATTTTATAATTTTGCGTCCACAATTTTTCCCACTTATCTAAGTCAACCCCATGCTCAAAATTTTTCCCCCAGGTTATTATCATAGTTTCTTTCACTTGTTCTTCCTGAAGTTTAAACTCCAATAAGTAGGCATAGAGTTTTTAAATTACTTTTTCATCAACGCCTGTTAGGATTTTATCTAATTCCATCATTTTATCATAGACCCCTCCCTTTTTTTGATCCTCCTTATATCTTAAATGTATTAGCATGTATGTATACCAATTCGTTTCTATTCCTTCTTGTTTTAATTCCTGAATAGATTTGAGATCACCCTCTGTATTTAATAACTCAGAATATCTAATTGTTCGCTCCTTTTTATATATTATTGCATATGAAAATGCTTCAATAGTTGATACCCAGACTGGTATTTTAAGATAATGCAGCCTCTTGATCTTTTCCCAGTTGAGAATCAAGGACTCTCTTACATAGTGTCTTCTAAAATAACCATGTTCCCTGGCGCTCTTATGCCACAAAGATGCATGCCAGCCCAACACTAGATCATGTCCTTCTAAATCTAAAAGCCTAGTGTTTCTTAACGTTATCCAATCTTTAATCCACATCAAATTTGTTGCTTGGTAATATAATTCCCAATCAGGTAGTCCCATACCTCCCCTCATTTTGACATCTTGTAAAAATTTTAGCTTTATTCTTGCTTTTTTCCCCTGCCATATAAACTTTAAGACCATTTTATTCAGATCTTCAAAGTAATCCTTGCCCAATCTAATTGGGATTGTCTGAAATAGATATAAAACTTTTGGTAGAATGCTCATTTTTATTGTGGCTATTCTCCCTATCAATGATAATTTTTAATTCTGCCATTTCGTTAAGTTTGCTGTTATTTGTTGTTTAAGTTTAGATGTCAAGTAAATTCCTAAATATTTAACCCTGTTCGTGACTTGGATTTTCAAGATTTTTGTTAATTCTTCTTTCTGTCTTGCTAACATATTCTTTATCAATATTTTAGTTTTATCTTTATTTATTTTCAAGCCTGCTACTTTTCCATAGTCCTCATTTTTTTCTATCAATTTAGGTGCAGTTTTGAGTGGTTCTTCAAGGATAAAGACTAAGTCATCTGCAAACGCTTGCCATTTGTATTGTTCTTTCCTGATTGTCATTCTCTTTATTCCTTCATCTTCTCTTATCTTTAGCACTTCTAATGTTAATACAAAAAGTAAGGGTGATAATGGGCAACCTTGTCTTGTGCCTCTTTTTATCTCAATATTGTCAGAAAATTCTCAGTTTATTATTATCTTAGCAGTTTGTTTGTGGTATATAGTATGTATAATATGTATAAAGTTTTTACCAAATTTCACTTGTTCTAATTGTTAAAGCATAAATTTCCAGCTCACATTATCAAAGGCTTTTTGTGCGTCAAGAAACATCAGAGCCATTTGTTTTTTGGAGTGTGCTCCATAATATTCCAATGTATTCAAAATTATTCTTATATTATCTTTAATTTGACGCTTTGGTAGAAATCCATTTTGGTCTGGATGTATGAAGCTATTTCAATATTTTTTAAGCCTCTCTGCTAGTGTTGATGCAAATAATTTATAATCTGAATTTAATAGTGAAATTGGTCGGTAATTCTTTATTTGAGTAAGATCAGTTTCTTCCTTAGGTATAAGTGAAATATATGCTTCTGACAAAGAGTTTGGCATTTTATTGCCAGACATAACTTCATTCATCACTTCTAGTAAGGGAAGCGATAGTATTTCCTCCAAGGTTTTATAGAACTCCGCTGGGAGACCATCTGGTCCCGGGGCCTTCCCATTGTTTTGTCTTTTAATAGCTTCTGTTAGTTCAATCATCGTTATTTTTGCATCTAGTATATTTCTAATATCATCCAGTATAGCAGGGAGTGTAGCCTATTGTAGTGTTTAACATATTGGTCTGTTATGCTTTCTTGTTCATATAGCTTTGTATAATAATCTTGAATAATTTTCTTTTTCTCCTTATTTAAGTAGTGTATTTGTCCCTGTTCATCTTTTAATTGTTGAATCTTCCTTGTTTCTCTTTCTTTCTTTAGTTTGTACGCCACCACCTGCCTGGTTTATTTGCATTTTCAAAGTAGTCCTGCTTTGCAGTTCTAATCTTTCGAGCCAATTCCTCCTTTTCTAATATATCCATTTTATGTTTGATTAAGTCCATTTTCATTCTAATATCTTTCCTTTGTGGTGATTTCTGTGACTCTTTTTCCAGTGTCTTGTATTCACTATCTAGTCTTTTACCTATACATCGTTTCTCTATATTTCTTTTTCTTGTGTAATTATTATTAAACCTCTAGTAACTGCCTTCATTGCATCCCACAGGTTCTGGATAGATGTGTCTTCTTTTTTGTTTTCTTTGAAATAGCATACCAGTTCTTTTTTCATTTTACATACAAAGTCCTTTTCTTTCAATATTACGTTATTTAGTGTCCACCTAGATCTAATTTTTTGCCCTTTCCACTTAATTGTCATTGGATTATGGTCTGCCCAGGTACTAGTTTCTATTTCCACTTCTTGAACTAAATCACTTAAGTTGGAGGAGAGCCAAATCATATCTATCCTTGAGAATAATAGATGCCTATAAGAGTAATAAGTGTATTGTTTTATACTGGGGTTTCTTTCTCTCCAAATATCTTTTAGATTCATTTCGTCTATCATCCTAAAAAAGGACTTTGGTAGTATTTTCCTGTTGATTTTCGTCGTCCTAGATGCTTTATAATCTATAATCTGGTTTGAAATTCCATTAAATTCCATTAAAGTCTTCTATCATACAGACATCAACAAGTCCAGAATCTTTTCGGTCTTCGGTCTGCGCATGCGTGAAGATGGCGGTCTGCCTCTGAGCTCTGTTGGGTCCTGGAGCTCGTTGGCCTAAAAAAGCATGCTGCCCGGCCCGTTATCCACTCTCAAGGGCTGGGCCCAGTGAGCTGCTTACCCTAGCAGCAGATCGAGACCGAGACGGTCCTCTAGGGTAAGGTAGCGGCGGAGACATCGCGGAGGACGCTGGGTGTGGATGGCGGCCGGAACGTGGCGGTTGGAACGCCGGCCTGAGGAGAAGGAGGCCGATGCGAACGCCGATTCTAAGCCGGATTTCGAGCTGGAGGCCAGGAGGATGTGGTGGCCGGGGCTGGAGCGGCATTAGAACGATCTGTGAGCTGCGTTTATTGAGCTGGGATGATCTACTGAGCTACGGCCATCGGGGAGGCTTGGAAATGGAGGAGAGGCCGGATCGGGCCGGGCCGGGCTGGGAGAAGAGCGGCCGGCCCGAGGCCTCTAGGAGGAGGTGAGACTCTCTTTTTGGGTGGCGGAAAGAACGGCTGGGAGTTTTTAACAACATGGCCGTGGCCTGTGTGTCCTTGTGCCATCGTCCAGCCACTGGGGCCCCTGGATGGGCCGGATTGGGCCGGACCAGGGGCTTCGCTGGTTGTGGGGAGGCCGGGCCTGGGAGATGGAAGAGTGGTCGGCCCGAGGCCTCCAGGAGGAAATGAGTCCAGGCGGCCGGAAGGACCTTGAGATTCGTTAACAACAACAACAGTATGGTCGAGGCCTATAAGAACTTTTATCCGGGCCTGGCCAGGAGCAGGAAGAGCGTTCTGGCCTGGTCTTTTCTTGAGAGGACACAAGGCCAGAAGAGCCCTCTCAAAATCTGGGCTCCAGGGACTGCCCACTCCCCCCCCCCAACTATTCCCCAAATTACACCCATGTTACCCCACCCGGACAGACAGACTATTTTAACACCTGCGATGAATTTTAAGATCAAAGCCGGACTATATCTCATTGAGCATGTGAATGTATCTATTTATCTTTTTAACATCTATTTTACTATCTAAATTGCCAACGATGCTCCCTATAATCAATTATGCGACCCATTTTATATTCTATATTATATTTGTACTGTATTTATGTGTCTATGTTTTTATGTATTTATATATTTATATACCTATGTGTCTATGTATTTATATATTTATATTTATATAGTATAATTATATTATGTATTCTAAGGCAGACCTTATGCTACTGCGAGAGTCCCCGCTCTCGCAGGTATGGCCCTCCTCTTTAACGAGGGCCCGCCTTGATGAGGGATTTATTAATCCGGAGAGGTGGGCGAAGCGCGGCCTTAGGGGTTTTTTAGTAAAAAAATTGTTGTCTATTTTAGGGGGTACCAGGGAGGGGGGAGGGTATAGACAGGTAGAGACTAGCCAGAAGGGAACGGGCCGAGCCAGCAGACTACGGAAGGAGGCGGATGGATCCGCTAAGAGGGGGGATACAGGGGTCGTTTCCATGGGAGGGCCTACCCATCGAGAGGGTGGCAGGGAGAGGCAGATCCGATGGGAGACAAGTTCCATCCTCCCGGTTGGGGGCACGAGGCCGATGGTTACAAACGGTCAAGTGCCACAACCCCCGCAGGCGAGGTGGCCAGGGAGTACAGAGCCAGGGCCTGCGGCTGATGTTTTGCAACGCCAGGTCCGTGGTCAACAAAAACCCCCTCATTCATGACCTTGTGTCAGAGGGGGAGCCGGACCTGGTAGGAATTGCGGAGACCTGGTTGGGCCACGAGGGAGGACTCCCCCTCGTTGAAATGTGCCCACCAGGTTACCGCGCTTTTCATCAGCCCCGGGCCCTAGGCAGGGGTGGTGGGGTAGCGGTTATTATTAGGGAAGGTCTGGAGCCGAGAGAGACCATTGTGCCACAGACTACCGGTTGTGAGTCCCTCTGTGTGAAGTGGGGCCTATGGAGGCAGTTGGGCTTGCTGGTTGTATACCTGGCTCCCCGCTATGTAACAGCAACCCTGCCCGAGCTCCTCGAGGTGATCGCTACGATGGCAGTTGAGACCCCCAGACTTATAGTCATGGGGGACTTTAACCTGCCATCGGTGGGCGAATCATCCGGGGTAGCCCGGGAGTTCGTGGCTTCCATGATGGCCATGGACCTGACCCAACTAATTCAAGGCCCCACCCATGAGGGTGGACATACACCGGATCTCATCTTTGTCTCAGGCCAATGGAAGAGTGATCTGGGTATAGGGGATATAGTCATCACGCCCTTGTCATGGACAGACCACTCACTTCTCCGGCTCGACTTTCCAACCGCTGCCCCTCACCGCGGGGAGGCGGAACCTGAGTCACCTATTTGGTTCCGCCCCAGGCGCCTGATGGACCCCGATGGGTTCCAAGCGGCGCTTGGGCCACTTCCTGTACCCCTGACCCGCGCCCCGATGGAGGACCTCGTGGCCGCATGGAACACTGTGACCACGGGAGCCTTGGATCGGGTCGCGCCCTTGCGGCCTCTCTTGCAGCAGTGAGCCACCCTGGCTCCTTGGTTCACCGAGGAGCTAAGGGTGATGAAGCGCCACAAGAGATGCCTAGAGAGAAGATGGAGGTCTACTCGATCTGAATCCGACCGAACACAGGTAAGAGCCCATTTACGGACTTACATTGTGGCGCTGAGAGTGGCCAAACGCCATCACTGTGCCACTCTCATAGCATCCGCAGATAACCGCCCTGACGCCCTGTTTAGGGTGACCCGTTCCCTCCTTCAACAGAGGGTGCGGGAAGCCCCATTGCAGGGTAGAGCAGAGGAATTTGTGATTTATCTGCAGGAGAAAATCGCTCAGATACATAACGAGTTAGTCTCCATTGATGGTCCAGTGGGAGGCCACGAGGCGGATCTTGGTTGGGAGGAGTTTGACTCTTCCGAGGATATGGACAGGTTACGTGGGCGACTGCGAGCCACCACATGTTTATTGGACCCGTGTCCTTCCTGGCTTGTACTGGCATCCTGGGAGGTGACACGAGGCTGGCTCCAAGAGGTTGTCAACGCTTCTCTAAGTGAGGGTTTCTTGCCTGCCTCCCTTAAAGAGGCCATGGTGAGGCCCCTCCTGAAGAAGCCCTCTTTGGACCCAGCTTTATTAGCCAACTATCGTCCCGTCTCCAACCTTCCCTTTTTGGTGAAGGTTGTTGAGAGTGTGGTGGCACAACAGTTTCCCCGTCACCTGGAGGAAGTTGATTATCTAGATCCGAAAGCCGATCCAGTCCGGCTTTCGGCCCGGGCACAGCACCGAGACGGCATTGGTCGCGTTGGTAGATGATCTCTGGAGGGCCAGAGATGGGGGTTGTTCCTCCATCCTGGTCCTATTAGACCTCTCGGCGGCTTTTGATACCATCGACCATGGTATCCTATTGCATCGGCTGGGGGGGTTGGGGGTGGGAGGCACCGTTTTACGGTGGTTCTCCTCCTACCTCTCCGGTCAATCGCAATTTGTGTTGGCAGGGGAGCAGAGGTCGACCTCGAGACCCCTCACATGTGGGGTGCCCCAGGGATCGGTCCTCTCGCCTCTCCTGTTTAACACATATATGAAGCCGCTGGGTGAGATCATCCATGGTTTTGGGGTAGAGTATCATCTCTACGCTGATGATACACAGCTGTATATATCTACCCCAAACCACCCCAACGATGCCGTAGCGGTGATGTGCCAGTGCCTGGAAGCCGTGCGGATCTGGATGGGAAGTAACAGACTCAGACTCAACCCGGCCAAGACCGAGTGGCTGTGGTTTCCGGCTGCCCGATTCAACCAGTTGACTCCATCACTGGCCATAGGGGGCGAACACCTTGCCCCTGTGGATGGGGTGCGCAACTTGGGTGTCCTCCTGGATACCTGGCTGTCCATGGAAGATCAAGTGACAGCCGTGGCCAGGAGGGCGTTTTACCAGGTTTGCCTGGTATGCCAGTTGCGCCCCCTATTGGATCGGGATGCCCTTTGCACAGTCACTCATGCCCTCGTGACATCCCAACTGGACTATTGTAACTCTCTCTACATGGGGTTCCCCTTGAGGTGCACCCGAAGACTTCAGCTGGTCCAGAATGCAGCCGCGCGAGCAATAATGGGTACCGCAAGGTATACCCATGTAACACCTCTCTTGCGCGAGCTGCACTGGCTACCTGTCGTCTTTCTGGTGCGCTTCAAGGTGCTAGTTCTCATCTTCAAAGCGCTCCATGGCTCGGGACCTAGCTATCTGCGGGATCGGATCCTGCCCCATACATCCTCCCGGCCGATTCGCTCCCACAGAGAGGGACTTCTCCGGGTGCCATCCACTAGACTTTGTCAGCGGGCGACGCCCAGGGGAAGGGCCTTCTCTGTGGCGGGCCCAGCCCTCTGGAACGACCTTCCCCCCGATATTAGAACAACTACGGACCTCCGCTCCTTCCGTCAGAAATTAAAAACACACTTTTTCTGCTTGGCCGGCCTAGGTTAGTCTCTACCTTAGGGGTTAGGGAACATTAATTTTAAAAATGGGGATTTTAGTGCAGGGACAATTAGATTTAATCTGTTTTTACTTATTGTATCTATTTATGTATATATTTTATGTGTTTTAATGCTTTCCCTGTGCACCGCTCCGAGTCCCCCTGGGGAGAGGACGCGGTATATAAAATAAATTATTATTATTATTATTATTTTCATGTAGTTTCCTAAAAAAATCATCCTGTTTCTGATTGGGTGCATAGATTGCTATCAAGAGTATTTTTTTATTATTATCCATGATTTCTACCATCAAAATCCTTTTATCTTCATCTGCATAAATTTGTTTCGTTGGTATTTTATCTTTAAAGTAGATAACCACTCCCCTTTTTTTGGAATCTGCCAATGAAGTAAAATTTTTCCCAAGTTTGGGTTGGGTTAGCAAATGCGCATCTTTTCTTCAGATGTGTACTTTTTGTAAGCAAATAATTTGTGATCTTAATTTTCCTAATTTGTGGAATCTTTTCCTTCTTTTAACTGGGGAATTAAGTCCATTTATATTAACTGTAAATATTGTGTTTTCTTCCATATTTATGTTTTATATAAGGGTTTTATAGCTCTGGTTGATCTTATTTCTCAGTTCTCTGGCTTCTGTCCCTGGTAAAGCCTCTCTTTCTATGACCACTCCACCTACAGCGCCCTCTAATGTCTCCTCTAACATTGTTGACAGTGGATCGTCTTTGTCGGTATTCTCCGCAGTCCCATTGAAATGTTTTTTATAAAAAGCTTCTGCTTTTTCTAAAGTGTCTAATCTGTATCTCTGTCCTTTCCAGGTATATAAGCTTTCCGGTATGAGCCATCTGAACTGGACACCTTTTCTTATCAAAATTGTAGATAGGAATTGGTATCTTCTTCTTTTTTCTCTCACCTTTCTTGGAATTTGCTTTAACACCGTGATTTCCTTTCCTCTATATTCAAGTTTTTTATCTCTTATTTTCTGTAATATTTGAAATCTAAAAATTTTTTTGGTAAATCTTACATGTATTTCTCTTGGAAGTGCATTTCTGGTCGCGTATCTTGTGTGTACTCAGAAAGCATTATCTATTCCATCTCTTACTAATTCCTGGGGCATTTCTAAAATCTCAGCCAACAGTTCGGGTATTATTAAAAGCATGTTCTCCCCCTTTTCTTCTATTACATTTTGAAATCTTAGAAAATATTCAGCTCGATCCATTTCCCACCCAATTCCAGTGCTTTCTTTTTCCACATCACTCAGTCTGGAATCAAAGCCTTCATCTCTTTTGTCTCTTTCCTCCAGTTTCCCTTTCATCTCACATATGGATTCTTAACTCTTTTTTTGTTTGACACACCTATTCATCTCCACCTCCTGCCTTTTATCGCCAGAGCTAATGTGGGGTC
Source organism: Rhabdophis nuchalis (assembly GCA_039707465.1). Taxonomy (NCBI): domain Eukaryota; kingdom Metazoa; phylum Chordata; class Lepidosauria; order Squamata; family Natricidae; genus Rhabdophis; species Rhabdophis nuchalis. The sequence continues at coordinate 99,431,931 of CM077647.1, forward strand.
TCATTAGCAGCAGTGGCTCTTCCTTCCTCAGAATCAGCTCATGGCTTTCCACCACTCTCCTTTTCTCTGCCTTCTGCACAGCGGTATGTCAGGCACTGGACTTAGCTGTTCCTTCACTTCTTCATCAACCACCTCCGGACCTTAGGGCTATTGAATCTCCATCTGTTTGAGACATCCTATCACTAAGTGTACACTACATTGACAATAATATCAACTTGTTTCACATGTGCACATGTATCCTACATATTCTGTTTGCCAGTTTCAACTCTGTCTTCTCAGAAATGGTCCTGGTTATAAAGTGCCTAATATTTAGTCAGCAAAGATTTAGTATCCCCAGTAAAGTATGGCATCCTCTTGGAATGGTTCTCCTTTGTATTACTTTCACAAAATGAACAAATTCCTCACATTTATTTTGCTTTGGAGAGATCTTCCCCTCATCTTTGTTCAGCTGCTGTTGAAAGTTCATCTATTTAACCTTCTTAAAGTTAACATGTCTGTGAAAAAGAACTTCCTAGGGTTTCATTAAAGCAGGTACCATACTCAAAATGGATCTATGCTGAGTATGTGGAATTGGCTCATCAACAACACATTATGGTGTGATCTTGTTAACAAAGATGTTATCCATGTTGTATCCTACCTCCATCTGCCATTGTTGAAAGATAATGGCAATTTCAGCTCCTGAACAAGTCCAAATGCATTAGTATCTGCCCAAGATACAAATCATGCCCTGTCTTTGTTGGTCTGGTTATATCCCCAATCCTCACTGTGACAATTAAAATTCCTAATTATAAAATGAATTCAGTCATATGTAAATTTATTTGGTTTGTTGGAAATGAAGTTTACTTCTGGAGGCTTATAAATAGAGGTAACAGAGAACAGTTTAAATAGTGAGAATTTCAATGTTTGTTTCTGTCAATACAGCTGATATTATGCTGAGACCTGGTCTAATGCATATCATCCCTTATTGGTCATGTGGTTTCTCAATCACCAGTTCCATTTCAGCCATTTTAGGCCTGTTGCTTGGTGTCCCCGGTGTTTCCTGAGTCCAGAAGTATGCCACATTTACGTTTATTATACATATCCACTAATAAGGCACTCTTATTGCTAAAGAATCCCTCAATATTTATTGAGATCATTTTAAAAAGTTGTCCAGTACATAAATCCTTACAGTAATTTGGTTTTCAGTTGACATAATCTTGAATTTTGGAACAGCTGAAACCATTTCCAGATTTTAACACAGTTCTTGCAGGTTCAGAAAACACTTTCTTGAGGGCGGAGCCGCTCCACGTCAACACAATGCGGGGTCTCAGCGCTCTGAGATCTCTGTTGATACTTTTGCTGCCCCCTGGTCCATTCAGACCTAAACCGTCCTGTAGGGACAGCAACGAGGAAGACCAAGCCTTGCTGGTCACAGGGGTACTGCAAAACCCCTGTTTGAAGTTGAAGAGCTTCTGCAAGGCGGCAAACAGGCAGCCCCCAGGGCTGGCAAAGACGGGGAGGCTCTGGAAGGAAGGAAGCAAGCTGAAAGGGAAAGTGCGAGACCGGGAAGGTATTTTTTTTTCTTTTGAAACATTTTGCTTAAAGAATCTTTTTTTCGAAGTAAAACTACAGCTTTCAATCTTGAAATAAGCAGCGGAATCAATCTAATATGCTTTGAACTGGGAGGTTTCCTTTTTATTATTATTATTATTCTGTAATTGAGGATTGAAGAGTCAGTAACAAGGGTTTTTTTTCCTTTGAAAGTGATTGGACTATTTCTTTTCCTTTTATTTTTTGTTACTTAAAATCTTGAATTTGGGATTATTTTTAAAATTCTTCCTATGACTTACTGCTTATTTTTAAAATCCAATAAGAATTATACTTTTTACTTTTTTTTAATCAATAAAGAAGAAGGATATATTAAAAAGTGAAAATCTGCAGCACTGCCACTGGGAGGTCAGAGGCTGGTCTTTGTGAAACAACCTATTTTTTCTTATTTGAAGCAGCTGCTTGAAGGCGGTGATATTGTTTATGGACACTTCCAGAGCATGAATTGTTTTCAACAGGTGCTCTTGGATAACTGACAATAATATATATATATATTTTAAAAATACAACATAACGGGATCAAAGTAACCCAATCAAAAGACAAAACAGGTCTGAGGCCAGGGTGGCAGTGAGAACAAAACTTCCTTACTCTTTGGATTTACTAACATGGTTACATATATAGAAAAGGATACTTTAGAAAATCAGAAGGCTTTGGCTGGAATCTTAAATTTTCTGAAACAACATGGAAGAAGAATTGATAAAAAATTGGATAAACTTTTATTTGTCACATCAAACCATGAGCAGTTGGAGGCTCCAACAATTAAAGAGAAAGAAGAAAATGTTGAAGATAAAGAGATGTTCATTTTAGTTGAAGATAAAGATATGATAACAGAGAACTTCACCAATAGATCCAATATGGGAGAAAATAAAAAGAAGGAAATCCTAGAGGAATGTGAGCCTCATTCTGGTCTTCAAGGAAAAGACAGGGGGGGGGGGGGAGAATTGAAGATGGATATAAGAGAAGAAATCTCTTCAGAAATACGTCTGATATTCAAAAACATACAAAGTTTAAAGACAGAAATTGGGCAGCAATTTTATTTGAGAGACATGCTGGACAATAAAGTGTGAAAAGAAGTTTATAAGAAACCTGGAAAGAAGAATAAAAAGAGATTGGGGCTGCAAATGGCAACAGAGATAAATCCAACTCACTACTGGAAAGACACTGGCTGATAATGAAAGTTGCTATCCTTTGATGATTGATAAGTAGATAGATTGTTTTAGATTATCAATGAAGGATTGTTAGTAAATAATTACCTACAAATAAGAGTAACTAATAATAATTTTTAGTTTAATGATATATATTTATGTATCTATATACATGTAGGAATACATGAGTATGAGGTTGGACATAAATACTAAGACTTTTATTTAATCATGTAGGAATGTTGATGAATGTAGTTTAATAAAATGGGGGAGAATTTTAGCAAATTTTAGATTGTTTTAGATTGTTATTGAAGAACTACCAGTTGATAGGCAATGAGTTATAATAAGAGCAACAGAAAAATTATAGATGATATATATATATAGGTTTATGTATGTATGCAGCATGTATGTTTGGAATAGACAATGGATGCCATTATGTGGTTATGTTTAAGTAAGTCTTATTTGAAGAAGATAGACCAAATATGGAATATTAGAGGAGAATTCTGGTGTAATGATATTAAGATATACAATGAATCTTTTGATCTAAAATCTATAAAATGAGATTATTCATGAGTAATAATGGTCCTAGAAATGCACAAGAGTTATGTGTAACCAGTCAACATACTTTCCAAAGGATACAATGTAGAATGATGATTTTTCCTTTTGTATTTTGGTTTTACTAAAAAATAAATAAATAAAAATTTAAAAAAAACGCTTCCTTTTTTAGTGTTTTAAAAAAAATATTTTTTAAATAATAATTTTGGGCTTATTTGTCTTCAGTGATAGGTAAATAATAGACTCAACAGCTCAGTTGAGTTTATGTCATTTTAAAGAGAATATGTAATATAGAGGAGGGATTTATCAATCCGGAGAGGTGGGCGAAGCGCGGCCTCAGGGGTTTTTTAGTTAGGAAATTGTTTAAATTATCTTTTTTAGGGGGTTCGAGGGAGGGGGCGGATATAGACAGGTGGAGACGGAAGCAACGATTAATAGTAAGGGCCAGGATAGCAGTCGACGGAGGGAAGCAGAAGGTGCCGAAAGGAGGGGGGATTCCCGAGTCGTTCCACAGGAGGGCATACCAATTCAGAGGGTCGTGGGGAGGGGCAGGACCGAGGGGAGACAATCTTCATCCTCCCGGTTGGTGGCACGTAGCCGTTGGTTGCAAACGGTCGGGTGCAACAACCCCCGCAGGCTAGGTGGCCAGGGAATACAGAGCCAGGGTCTGCGGCTGATGTTTTGCAACGCCAGGTCCGTTGTCAACAAAACCCCCCTCATTAGCGAATTTGTGTCAGAGGGGGAGCCGGACCTGGTAGGAATTGCGGAAACCTGGTTGGGCCACGAGGGAGGACTTCCCCTCGTTGAAATGTGCCCACCAGGCTACCGCGCATTTCATCAGCCGCGGGCCCTAGGCAGGGGAGGTGGGGTAGCGGTCATTATCAAGGAAGGCCTTGAGCCGAGAGAGACCATTGTGCCTCAGACTACCGGCTGTGAGTCCCTCTCCGTGAAGTGGGGCCTAGGGAGGCAGTTGGGCTTGCTGGTTGTATACCTGGCTCCCCGCTATGTAGCAGCAGCCCTGCCCGAGCTCCTGGAGGTGATCGCTACGGTGGCAGTTGAGACCCCCAGACGTTTAGTCATGGGGGACTTTAATCTGCCATCGTTGGGCGAATCATCCGAGGCAGCTCGGGAGTTCATGGCTTCCATGACGGCCATGGACCTGACCCAAGTAATTCAGGGCCCCACCCACGAGGGTGGACATACGCCGGATCTCATCTTTGTCTCAGGCCAATGGAAGAGTGATCTGGGTATAGGGGACATAGTCATCACACCCTTGTCATGGTCAGACCACTCACTTCTCCGGCTCGACTTTCCGACCGCTGCTCCCCTCCGCGGGGAGGCGGAACCAGAGTTACCAATCTGGTACCGCCCCAGGCGCCTGATGGACCCGGATGGGTTCCAGACAGCGCTTGGGCCATTTCCTATATCCCTGACCCGCGCCCCGATGGAGGACCTCACGGCCGCATGGAACATTGCGGCCGTGGGAGCCTTGGATCGGGTCGCGCCCTTGCGGCCTCTCTTGCGGCGGCGAACCACCCTGGCTCCTTGGTTTACTGAGGAGCTGCGGGTGATGAAACGCCGCAAGAGATGCCTAGAGGGAAGATGGAGGTCTAGCCGTTCTGAATCTGACCGGACACAGGTAAGAGCCCATTTACGGACTTACATTGTGGCGCTGAGAGTGGCCAAACGTCACCATTGTGCCACTCTCATAGCATCCGCAGAAAACCGCCCTGCCGCCCTGTTTAGGGTGACCCGCTCCCTCCTCCAACAGAGGGAGCGGGAAGCCCCGCTACAGGGTAGAGCAGAGGAATTTGTGACTTTTCTGCAGGAGAAAACCGCTCAGATACAGAGTGAGCTAGCCCCCATTCATGGCCCAGTGGGATGCCACGAGAGAGATCTTGTTTGGGAGGAGTTTGACCCCGTTACTTCCGAAGATATGGACAGGCTACGTGGGCGACTGCGAGCCACCACATGTTTATTGGATCCGTGCCCCTCCTGGCTTGTACTGGCATCCTGGGAGGTGACACGAGGCTGGCTCCAAGAGGTTGTCAACGCATCCTTGAGTGAGGGTTCCTTGCCTGCTTCCCTAAAAGAGGCCATGGTGAGGCCCCTCCTCAAGAAGCCCTCTTTGGACCCAGCTCTTTTAAACAACTATCGTCCAGTCTCCAACCTTCCCTTTTTGGCGAAGGTTGTTGAGAGTGTGTTGGCACAACAGTTTCCCCGTCACCTGGAGGAAATTGAGTATCTAGATCCGCGCCAGTCCGGCTTTCGGCCCGGGCATAGCACCGAGACGGCATTGGTCGCGTTGGTAGATGATCTCTGGAGGGCCAGAGATGGGGGATGTTCCTCCATCCTGGTCCTATTAGACCTCGGCGGCTTTCGATACCATCGACCATGGTATCCTATTGCATCGGCTGGGGGGGTTGGGGGTGGGAGGCACCGTTTTACGGTGGTTCTCCTCCTACCTCTCTGGCCGGTCGCAATTTGTGCGGGCAGGAGAGCAGAGGTCGACCCCGAGACCCCTCACATGCGGGGTGCCTCAGGGGTCGGTCCTCTCGCCTCTCCTTTTTAATGCATATATGAAGCCGCTGGGTGAGATCATCCGTGGTTTTGGGGTAGAGTACCACCTGTACGCTGATGACACCCAGCTGTACATATCTACCCCAAACCACCCCAACGATGCCGTAGCGGTGATGTGCCAGTGCCTGGAAGCCGTGCGGATCTGGATGGGAAGTAACGGACTCAGGCTCAACCCGACCAAGACCGAGTGGCTGTGGTTTCCGGCTGCCCGATTCAACCAGCTCTCTCCAACGCTGGCCATAGGGGGCGAACATCTTGCCCCTGTGGATGGGGCGCGCAATTTGGGTGTCCTCCTGGATACCCGGCTGTCTATGGAAGAGCAAGTGACAGCCGTGGCCAGGAGGGCGTTTTACCAGGTTCGCCTGGTTCGCCAATTGCGCCCCCTATTGGATCGGGACGCCCTTCGCACAGTCACTCATGCCCTCGTGACATCCCGACTGGACTATTGTAACTCTCTCTACATGGGGCTTCCCTTGAGGTGCACCCGGAGGCTTCAGTTAGTTCAGAATGCAGCCGCGCGAGCAATTATGGGGACCACTAGGTTCACCCACGTTACACCGCTCTTGCGCGAGCTGCACTGGCTGCCTGTCATCTTCCGGGTGCGCTTCAAGGTGCTAATTATCATCTTCAAGGCGCTCCATGGCTCGGGACCTAGCTATCTGCGGGATCGGATCCTGCCCCATACATCCTCACGGCCGATTCGCTCCCACAGAGAGGGACTTCTCTGGGTGCCGTCCACTAGACTTTGTCAGCGGGCGACGCCCAGGGGAAGGGCTCTCTCTGTGGCGGGCCCGGCCCTCTGGAACGACCTTCCCCCCGATATCAGAACGACCACTGACCTCCGCTCCTTCCGTACGAAATTAAAGACCCATTTCTTTCGACTGGCCGGCCTTGGATAGTCTCTCTGTCTATAGATTTCAAATGTATTTTAATGGGTTTTTAATTATTTTTAGCACGGGATAATATTGTTTAATTGTGTTTTAAAGTATGTATTTTTGTATTTATTGTTTATATTGTTTTTAGTTCCTCCTGTGCACCGCCCCGGGTCCCTGTGGGGAGAGGGAGCGGTTAATAAATTCAAATTTATTATTATTATTATTATTATTATTATTATTATTATTATTATTATTATTATTATTATTATTATTATTATTATTATTATTCTGGTTTCCAGAGTGTATAAGATTTATTAAGTACTAATATATGCAAATTTTCTTTTTCATGAAAGATTGTGTGTTTCATTTTGGGGGCTTCTATTATTTTTCTATTATTTTTTCAACCTCTAAAACTGAATTTGGTAAAAAAGAAAAAAAAGTGCTGTTTTAGTTTTAATGTAACTTTATTTCCCATAATTTGTTTTAATATTAAGTTCTCTATCTAACAAATGTTAAAAATCGATGTAATCAACTATGTATTTATATGTGATATAGAAAATATCAACTACATAACACATTAAAAAATAGCTACATGTAGATCAAGATTAGTGAAATTGGAATCAAACTCTACAGGGAATGACCATTATCTCCCATTGAAAATATGTTTTTAAATAAATTGTTAGCTCTCTAATAATAATAATAATAATAGTTTAATTTCTTGACCGCTCCTCTCCCCGTAGGGACTCGGAGCGGTGCACAGGGAAACTAAAACCATAAATATACAATCAAAAACATCTTAAAAACAAATTAAATAGTACCTGTGCTAAAATACTCAATCTAAGCTAAAATTCCCACTATACAACTAAAACCCCATAGAGAGAGACTACCCCAGGCCGGCCAAGCAGAAGAAATATGTTTTTAATTTCAGACGGAAGGAGCGGAGGTCCGTGGTCGTTCTAATGTCGGGGGGAAGGTCATTCCAGAGGGCAGGGCCCGCCACAGAGAGAGCCCTTCCCCTGGGCGTCGCCCGCTGACAAAGTCTAGTGGACGGCACCCGGAGAAGTCCCTCTCTGTGAGAGCGAATCGGCCATGAGGAAGTATGGGGCAGGATCCGATCCCGCAAGTAGCTAGGTCCCGAGCCATGGAGCGCTTTAAAGATGATAATTAGTACCTTGAAGCGCACCCGGAAGACGACAGGCAGCCAGTGCAGCTCGCGCAGGAGAGGTGTTACATGGGTAAACCCAGAGGTACCTAGGATTGCCCGCGCGGCTGCGTTCTGGACCATCTGCAGTCTCCGGGTGCACCTCAAGGGAAGCCCCATGTAGAGAGAGTTACAATAGTCCAGTCGGGATGTCACGAGAGCATGAGTGACTGTGCGAAGGGCGTCCCGATCCAATAGGGGGCGCAACTGGCGAACCAGGCGAACCTGGTAAAACGCCCTCCTAGCCACGGCTGTCACTTGATCTTCCATGGACAGCCGGGCATCTAGGAGGACACCCAAGTTGCGCGCCCCATCCACAGGGGCAAGATGTTCGCCCCCTATGGCCAGCGATGGAGTTAGCTGGTTGAATCGGGCAGCCGGAAACCACAGCCACTCGGTCTTGGTCGGGTTGAGTCTGAGTCCGTTACTTCCCATCCAGATCCGTACGGCTTCCAGGCACTGGCACATCACCGCTACGGCATCGTTGGGGTGGTTTGGGGTAGATATATACAGCTGCGTATCATCAGCGTAGAGATGATACTCTACCCCAAAACCACGGATGATCTCGCCCAGCGGCTTCATATATGTGTTGAACAGGAGAGGCGAGAGGACCGACCCCTGAGGGACCCCACATGTGAGGGGTCTCGAGGTCGACCTCTGCTCTCCTGCCAACACAAATTGCGATCGGCCAGAGAGGTAGGAGGAGAACCACCGTAAAACGGTGCCTCCCACCCCCAACCCCCCCAACCGATGCAATAGAATACCATGGTCGATGGTATCGAAAGCCGCCGAGAGGTCTAATAGGACCAGGATGGAGGAACAACCCCCATCCCTGGCCCTCCAGAGATCATCGACCAACGCGACCAATGCCGTCTCGGTGCTATGCCCGGGCCAAAAGCCGGACTGGCGCGGATCTAGATACTCAACTTCCTCCAGGTGATGGGGAAACTGTTGTGCCACCACACTCTCAACAACCTTCGCCAGAAAGGGAAGGTTGGAGACTGGACGATAGTTGTTCAAAAGAGCTGGATCCAAAGAGGGCTTCTTGAGGAGGGGCCTCACCATAGCCTCTTTTAGGGAGGCAGGCAAGGAACCCTCACTCAAGGATGCGTTGATAACCTCTTGGAGCCAGCCTCGTGTCACCTCCCAGGATGCCAGTACAAGCCAGGAGGGACATGGGTCCAATAAACGTGGTGGCTCGCAGTCGCCCACGTAACCTGGTCCCACAAGGTCCTCGATCGGGGCGCGGGTCGGGGGTACAGGAAATGGCCCAAGCGTCGTCTGGAACCCATCCGGGTCCATCAGGCGCCTGGGGCGGAACCAAATTGGAGACCCGGGTTCTGCCTCCCCGCGGAGGGGGGTGGCGGTTGGAAAGTCGAGCCGGAGAAGTGAGTGGTCTGACCATGACAAGGGCGTGATGACTATGTCCCCTAAACCCAGATCACTCTTCCACTGGCCGGAGACAAAGATGAGATCCGGTGTATGTCCACCCTCGTGGGTGGGGCCTAAAATTAGTTGGGTCAGGTCCATGGCCGTCATGGAAGCCATGAACTCCCGAGCTGCCTCGGATGATTCGCCCACCGATGGCAGATTAAAGTCCCCCATGACTAAAAGTCTGGGGGTCTCCACTGCCACCGTAGCGATCACCTCCAGGAGCTCGGGCAGGGCTGCTGCTACATAGTGGGGAGCCAGGTATATAACCAGCACGCCCAACTGCCTCCCTAGGTCCCACTTCACGCAGAGGGACTCACAACCGGTAGTCTGTGGCACAGTGGTCTCTCTCGGCTCAAGACTTTCCTTTACAATAACCGTTACCCCACCGCCCCTGCCAAGGGCCCGAGGCTGATGAAAAGCACGGTAGCCTGGTGGGCACATTTCGACGAGGGGGAGTCCACCCTCGTGGCCCAACCAGGTTTCCGCTATTCCTGCCAGGTCCGGCCCCTCCTCTGACACAAGGTCATGTACGAGGGGGGCTTTGTTGACCACGGACCTGGCATTGCAAAACATCAGCCGCAAGCCCTGGCTCTGTACTTCCCGACCACCTAGCAAGCGGGGGTTGTGGCACTTCACCGTATGTAACCAACGGTTCTGTGCCCTCAACCGGGAGGATAGAGATTGTCTCCCCTCGGACCTGCGTCTCCCCATGACCATCTGGATGGAATTGTCCTCTAACGGGATGACTCGTGTTTCCCCCCTACTCACGGCTCCCTCCGCTACCCTCCGTCGTCTGCTGGCCTGGCCCTCTCTCTCCGTCTCCATCTCTATGCTTCTATACCCTCCCCCCTCCCTGGTACCCCCTAAAACAGACAATAACCTAACAACTAAAAAACCCCTTAGACCACGTTTCTTCCACCTTTCCAGATTAATAAACCCCTCATCAAGGTGGGCCCTCGTTAGAGTGGAGGGCCAAACCTGCGAGAGCGGGGACTCTCACAGTCGCAACAGGTCAGCTCTTAAGTACATGATAAAATTGATATAAATAGATATAAATAGATAGGATTTAAAAATATAAATAGGTCGCAATACATGATTTAAAAGGCACAATGGCAGCTAAAACGTTTAAGATGTTAAATATAAAATTCATAATTAATTCCAGGAGTGCATGGCATGATAATAAAAGGCGATAAGAGGCACAGAGGTCTTGATGTAATAATTCTTATAGTTCTTATGATTATAGTTCAAATCAGGAAGTTCATGATGGTAAAAGTTAATAGTTCTTATAGTTCGGGCAGAAGGTTAATGATGGTAAAAGTTAAAGTTAAATGGGCCATGGGGTAAGGTCTAAGAAGCAGGCCTCAGCTGCAGGTCTTTCAATTCCCTCATGGCCCCTCGGCTTCATCCCGGCAGCCAGGCCTCCATATCAAGCCTCCACGCCGTCCGTCGTTCGCCCCCACTGCTCGCCACTCATTCTGTCCGGCTCTCTCACAGCCTTCTGGCCCTCTCACGGCCTCTGAATGGCGCCTCGTGTACGGCGTACGGCGTCCGGCTCGACTGCCAGGTGGCCAGGCCTTCATGCCGTCCTGCCGCTCGCCCCCGCCTCTCCCCGCTCACCGCTCGGTCGTCACAGTCGTTTCGGCTCTCTCTTAGGGGCTCTCTCACAGCCTCAGTCCTTGGGCTCTCTCACAGCCTCTCTCTTCGCCGGCGACTCGTTCTTCCTCGTTCTTCCTTCCAGCTGGAGGCTCTCTCACAGCCTCCAGCCTCCAACCTCCAGCCTGGGGCGGCGCTCGACGGAAAGCGCCCGGCGTCCGGCTCGGCACCCGGCCCAGCGTTCCATCAGCCGGCCTCCTCCTGCCTCCAACCTCCGTTATTCTCCGGCCTCACTATTCGATCCTCCGACTACCCTGAGAGACCCGCCTGGTCTCAAAACGCTCCTCAGGTGGTCCACTCACTGGGTCCGGCCTCTTCGTTCGTCTCCGGGCCGGACATACCCATTTTGCTGGCCATTGAGCCTCCGCGACCCGCACGGGACTCAAGAGCCGACCGCCATCTTGCGCAGTCAAAGAATAATAGCTTAAAAGCTAAATAGAAAAGAGGCAATAATTTTATCACAGAATAGTGATCAGTATCACTGTAGTTAAAGAACTTTAAATTATTAGAGGATAATATTTTATTATAATAAGATTGCACATAGTCTTTATTTAATTTATACGGTTTCTACATGCAACAATAAGTAAGGCAAAACACAGGAAATTTTCTTTCTTTGTTAATTCTGTATTTGTACATAAATGCAAATTTCTGCTTCCTCATGATTTAACTGTCTATACGATTTACAGCATATTGTGTGCTTTCAAATATAAATGTAGACATTTATCTATTGAAAGCAAATGATAAATTAAAGCTGATCTTTAAGCAGAAGTAAAGAAATGAAGAATGAAGAACAAGTGAAATTCTGAATGAGGAAAAAAAATAAAATTACTCTTCATGAAGAGTACTAAAAAGATTAATGAAGATGTTAAAGATAATTATAGAACATTTTATATTTAAATACA